>OY757023.1:121294848-122549848 GCA_963580285.1 Lucinisca nassula | reverse complement strand
GTATGAACGACAGTGGCTCGCTAGCAAAGTTTACATGAAGCCCTTCGGGGTTCATTTACTTTGCACGCGACCCACTGCGTTCATACTTCCATGAACTTCAGAAAAATAAATTTCATTTCTTAAATGAACGACAGCGAATCACTAGCAAAGTTTACATTAAACACTTCGGTGTTCAATTACTTTGCACGCGACCCACAGCGTTCATACTTCAGAAAAAAATCATTTCTTATATGTACAGCAAACCATTTTAACTGCACGTTACAAAAATATACATTGGATGCATTCAATATGTGCGAATTTACATAGTGTTCTTATTTCTTTCAAATTCCGCATCATTCAAGATACCGCCAATTATAACATGTTAGAAAACATGTTATACTTTTCTTGATATACCGCTAGTGGTCGTTAATAGACCGTACCTACTTTTCATTTACCTAATTTGAATGTGTAAACAATAACATGCGATCCTTTGTAACCGGGAAAAGAACCAAATTGCAAGTCATTGTTTTTTTTTACAAGTGTTTATATAAATTTTCAGAAATTTCAGCTAGATTCTTACCTTCTCGGGCTTTCCTGGTTTCAAAGTCCGTTAGAATAATTGAGCACTGCTGCTGTGATTGCATCTAAACATCGAAAATAATTTATAAAGTTAAAAATAAATTATTTATATTCATCTTTTTCAAACAGAATGTAACGCGTCGAGAAATTTTTATTCGGGCAACCATGTTCACGGTTTTTGACGTCTGCGTCGTATGTGACGCGGTGGCGTCAGAAACGTTGCACCATTTGACGTCTCGTTATTCTACTTGTGCGCGCCATGGCATTGGGTGTCGTTCAACATGCCTCTCTGTCTGCAGATGTTTTTTAGCCAAATTTTGAAAAATTCTTGCACACTCCCTTGATCATGTTGATTTTTTTTTTTTTTGGGGTGATTGAGTTCATCATTAGTGTCTTTAATAATAAAAGATGTCAAACGAACAGCTGTTCACCTAATTGGATCAATTACCGTAAGTGTCCTGATAAATCATATAATAAAAAGAAAATTTACTTTTTTTTCGGTGAGTACTACAAGTATTTCATCTCGTGTGTTAAAATTGTTTAGTAGTAAATATCCTCTACTACTACTACTACTACTACTACTACTACTACTACTACTACTACTACTACTACTACTACTACTACTACTACTACTACTTCTACTACTATTGTTCGTCCATCGGGGCTTGAAGAAATAGATGGGCTGCATGATGCTTCCACGCAGCGCTGAAACCGACCGCACACGAGTAAACCGCTTAGAGGATCTAAGCCTGCCCAGGCAAAGCGGTGCGAGTCGGACCGTCCATGCTTATAAATCCTTTTGGTTTCATTTGGTGACAGGGCTTGAGATGTCATTTCATCTCAATGTCTGGTAAAAGTCTCACAAAATTGGAAGCAACGTCTCCAAAATAACCTATACAGTGTTGACGGGAACGTAAAACATCAAACAAACAAACAAACTACTACTAATAAGATGACCCCCGCACATCGGGGCTTGGAGAAATATGTTGGGCTACATGATGCTTCAACGCAGATGTGAAACCGAACCCACATGTGTACTGGTAAACCGCTGAGAAGGTTTAACCCTGCTAAGGCAAAGTTGTCCATGCATATAAACCCTTTTGGTTTTATTGGGCGGCTGGACTTGAGATGTCATTTAATCTCACTGTTGGGTAAAAGTCCCACAAAATAGGAAGCAACGTCTCCGAAATTACCTAAATACTGCTGACGGGACGTTAAACCTCAGTTCAAACAAAACTACTATTGCGGGTGCTCGTAATCCACAGTCTATGCTTAAGGCCGCCTTAACCTATAATCTTTGTTGAAGGTTTGTCTGATTCTAGGTCTTTGCTTGAGGCTGGTCAAACCCACGGTCTTTGCTTAAGGCCGGAGTATCCCACAGTCTAGCTTAACCCATAGTCAATGTATAAAGCTGGACAACCCGCAGTCTATGCTAAAAGCTGGCTTAACACACAATTAATGATTAAGGCCAGTTCAACCCACAATCTATGCTTAAGGCCGGTGTAACCAAAAGACTTTGCATAAGGTTGGTCTAACCAACAGTCTTGCTTTAGATTGGCTAAACCTTCAATCTATGCTGGACGCCGGCTAAGCCCACAACCAAATGTCGATGCTTAAGGCTGACTAACTCACAGCCTGTGCTTAAGGCTGGCTAACTCAAGTCAAAGTTAAGGTTGGCTTACCCACAGTCTATGCTTAAGGCTGGTCTAACCCACAACCTTTGCTTAAGGCTGGCAAACCCACAGAATATGCTTAAGACAGGCTAATCCACAGTCTAAGTTTATGTCCGACTTACCCACAGTCTATGCTTAAGGCAGGTCTAACCCACAGCCTTTGCTTAAGTCTGGCTTACCCACAGTTTATGTTTATAAGGCTGGTATTATCCTAAGTCTATGCTAATAAGGCTAAGGCCGGCTTAACACACAATCTATGCTTAATGCTCGCTAACCCACAGTTTATGTTTAAGGCCGACGTAACCCATAGTATATGCTTTAGACCGGCTTGACACACAGTCTAAGCTTAAGGACGGCTTGAGCCACAGTGTTTGCTTTAGGCTGGTCTAACCCCCAGTATTTGAATATGGCTGGTCTAACCCATAGTATACGCCGAAAGCCGTTCCCGCGCACAGTCGATGCTTAAGGCTGGTTTAACCCTCAGTCTTTGGTTAAGGCTGTCTTACCGACATTCTATGCTTAGTGCGGGTCTATCCCACAGTCTATGCTTAAGGTCGGCTTGACAATGGAATCTTCCACCTAGTAAGTTTGGAGTGGTCCATTTCCAGTTATAGGGTGTCAGGTTTGTTTTTGTTTTTTGTTTCCGTCTAATTTTACAAAAAAAAAGGAACGTTTCTTTAAGCAAACTGTGTAGAGCCAGATCGGACGCCGCGCTCTGTGCCGTCTGATCTGGGTCTTCAAAAATTGCTTACGTCCTAGAAATGGGACGCTAGGCATATATGGGTTATGGCTGGTTTAAGCCACAGCCTTTGGTTAAGGCTGTCTTACCGACAGTCTTGGCTTAAGGCGGGTCTAACCCACAGTTTATGCTTAAAGCCGACTGAAAGCTTTTTATTTGCCTTCACTGCAGCTGGTGTTGTGCCGTGTGGCGGCCGTAAAACGTCTCCCCGTACATCAACCATAGTGCAGTTTATATTTTACTTTTTGTCCTTTGAGATCAGCGTGAATAACCTGAGAAATCAGAAATAAATTATTGGTTTAGACTCATATTCTAGACAGGTTTTTAATTATTTGACCCCATTTTGATTTATATCAGTATTTGAATCGACTGCTTATTCGAAATTCGCTAAATTGCAGTATGTTTTCTCTGGCTTTCTTTGCCGGATCATTACAGGGTCACTGATGAGGCTTTATTAGCCGAAACTACGTAGTATGACCCATCTTCTTTCTTATGAATGTTTTCATTGCTCTTAAAGGAACTTATTTTTGATTTTTATTAACCCACAATCTATGCTTAAGACCAGATTGATCTTAAGCCCGGCTTGACTCACAGTCTTTGTTTAAGGCGGTTCTAAACCTCCGTCTTTGAATAAGGCTGGTCTAACACATAGTCTTTGCTTAATGCCGGTCTAACTCACAGTCTATGCTTAAGGCTGGTCTTTGGTTAAGACTGGCTAACCCACAGTCTCTGCTTAACGACAGTCTATGCTTAAGGCCGGCTTAACCCACCGTCTATGCTTAAGATATGCTTATCCCACAGGCTTCGTTTAAGGCTGGTCTAACCCTTAGTCTTTACGTCTAGCTGTTCTGGCGCACAGTCTGTGCTTAAGGTCGGCCTTACCCATAATCAGTGCTTAAAGCTGTCTTTACCCACAATTTATGCTTAAGGATTAATATACCCGTTAACACTATATAGGTCATTTTGGAGACGTTGCTTCTAGTTTGTTTTGGGACTTTTACACAACATTGGCATGAAATGGCATCTCAAGCCCGGCACCCAATGAACACAAAAGGGTTTATATGCCTGGACGGTCCGACTACTTTGCCTGGGCAAATTTAGACCTTCTAGGCGATTTTTAGTACTCATGTGTAGTAGGTTTCAGCTCTGCGTGGAAGCATCATGCAGCCCAATCTATTTCTTCAAGCCCCTAAGTTTATGGCTGATCTAAAGAGAATCTGTTTGAAGGCTGGCCTTACCCGCAATCTTTGTTTGAGGCTGGTCTAACATAGAATGTACAGAGCACATGCTCACAAGCTATGAAAGTTACACAAAACACTACGGAAACATGCCTATTCAAACATTCAAAATTTTACCACCAAAAAGTGAAAATTTTCATATAAAATCTTTTGATGTTTTTCGTATTTCTGCTCAAAATATATATTGTAGGTACTCGTTTGAACCAACTTGACGAGGCGGGTCTAAAAAGAACCTTAGACCCGCCTCGACGTGCGGTTTCTAACAAGTACCCACAATATATGTTTTTGATCATAAATAAAACAGGTTGTGGGTATCCGTTCGCCTCGACGAGGCGATTCCAACAAGTACCCGCGGTCTACCGGTACCAACAGTCTTTATTTTTAGTAGAAATAAGAAAAATAGTATATACCTCGGTATACCTCAGTTTTACTTATAAAAGTGGGGTTTCGGGGGGCCAAAGTTTTCGTGATGATGTAAAAACACAAGATGGCATATGCGACCAGCAACCTATGCACCAACCCCGGAAGTTATCCTCATCTACTCGCATCCGGACAGCCAAGATTTTATTCAGATATCAAATACACTATATCTGATCTGAGTCGCTGCTGGTCAATGGTCGTGAGTTAACCCATTTTATGGCATTTGTGAACATCGCAGGTGTTTCATGGCTTGTATAGTGTAATACCCCAGGTCCGAAGGTTATATAAAAATTGTCGTGCTCACACTTGCATATGAAATCTATCCTGCTCATAAATTTTAAAATGCAAGCAGCTTTTGGCATTTTAAAATCATCCTGCTCATAAATTTGTCATTTATCCTACTCATTAATTTTTAAATGCCAACATTTGTTGGCATTTTAAAATTCATGTGCAGGACAAATGACATTCTGGGCTGATTTGAGCAGGAAAAATGCTGCGATTTGTTTGCATTTTAATAGTTAGGAGCATAACAAACTTCACGCTCAGCTGAGTTGAGCATAAAACATGTTTTATAACCTCGGGACCTGGTTTCTATATCTCAAATCTTAAGCCAGCCACTAGTCTGTGAAGCTGAGCAGGCTGATGTGTATCATACCTGGTCAAAATCCCCGGAAGGCAGGTTTTTTTTCTCGCGATGGGCGCCGATTTTGACAGCATGCTGGTTCATATATAGTAAAATTCCCGTATATTAAAACCACCTTTTGGGACTGTTCAAAACTGGTCTTTATGACCACTTTTGAACAGTCCCAAAGGTGGTCTCTGACCAGAGGACATTGTGTACAGAAAACATGAAGAAAGAATAACTGTACCCTTCTAAATAAGGTTTTTAGCAAAAATAGTCTTAATTTTAGGTGGTCTTAATGGACGAATTTCTCTGTTGTTTTCTTAAAAATCTACGGAACCCGGGAAGGGACATAATTTTTTATTTTTATTATGTTGTGCGAACAAGATCATATCTTGAGCGGACAAGATATTATCTTGCTCGGACAACATATTATCTTGTGCGGACAACATATTAAAAAAAAATTATGTCCCTTCCCGGGTTCCGTAAAAATCAATCATTTCTATTTAAAATGGGTTTACTGTGGTGTTCTTTACACTGTTAACGTGATGTGCAATGATGAGGCAACTTTATGCTTACCCCATGTGAAACAAAGAAAAAATAAAATAAAAAAAATAAATAAATAAATTAAAAAAAGATATTCTATGGAAAATTGCGGCAAAGAAGATATATAAAAATGACGATTATGCCTTCGACCATCGTCGCTTGGAGAAATAGATTTGGCAGCATGTTGCTTCCACACAGAGCTGAAACAGATCACTCATGAGTACTGGTAAACCGCTTAGAAGGACTAAGCCTGCCTTTGCAAAGTGGTGTAAGTCAGACCGTCCAGTGCACAGGAGCCTTTTGGTTTCATTGGGCGGCAGAGCTTGAGATGTCATTTCATCTCAATGTCGGGTAATATTCCCACAAAAATTGGAAGCAACGTCTCCAAAAATGACCCAAATAGTATTGACGGGGACGTAAAACCTCAACCCCCCCCCCACCCCACAAAAAAGAAAAGACGATTTCTAATAAATAGCTTGTCTTGTCCTACATGCGAACAACAATAGCTTCTGAACATTGCTTGGCCAATACTTAATTAAGTCGAACTTCGATAGCTCGAACACCTTTAGGACCATGCATTTTATTTTCGAGACATGGGTAGGTCGAACCACTGCGGGTTGGTCAGAATGCATACAGAGAAACCTTTTCAATGTCTTTAACCCATTGTATACTAGTGGACTCTCCCATTGCTTTATGTTAGACAAGACCATTTGTCATACAAGGGGTGCCAGGCCTATTGTTTCGTTTTTATTCTATTTTTGACGGATTTTTTTTTTTTTTTTTTTTTTTTTTGGTTTGGGTTTTACGGCCCTTTCAAGATTATTTCACTCATATCGAGACGATCGTTAATCATAGTTGGGCGAAAACCGGAGTACCCGGAGAAAAACCACCTGACCTTCCGTTGCAGAACTTGGCGTCTCACACGTGACCCGAGCGAGGCTCGAACCCACGGCGGTGAGAGACCTAATGACTAACAGTCAGCGCTCTTATCCATTAGGCCACGGAGGCCCGTCGAACTATTTTTGACGGAAAATTCTGTTAGAAAATAGTGCAGGTCCTGAATACGGCGCCTGATCTGGGCCTGTACTATTTGCCAAGGTACCTTAAGGGTTTTTCCGTGTGTTCTCATGTGAATCGTCTTACCGAGGCGATTCCAATGTGTACTCACAACATGCATAGTCAAGATATAAACTAGGGCAATTCCAAATTCGGTGATTTTGTTTTTGTTTGATATGAGGTTTAACGTCCCCGTCAACACTGTAAAGGTCATTTTGGAGACGTTGCTTCCAATTTTGTGGGACTTTTACCCGACATTGAGATGAAATGACATCTCAAGCCCTGTCGCCAAATGAAACCAATAGTGTCTATTAGCATGGACGGTCCGCCTCGCACCGCGGTTCCTGGACAGGCTTAGATCCTCTAAGCGGTTTACCAGTACTAGTGTGCGGGCCAGAATCAGCTCTGCGTGGACGCATCATGCAGCCCATATATTTCTTCAAGTCCCTATGGGCGGGGGCCAGAAATGCCGTTTTTAAGGGAAATGGATACACCTTCAGGCGACGTAATTCCTTCAAAACTATTTTTGTCTCCCATGTCAATAGGGTTAACTCTTAAATTAAAAGAATTTGCTCCTGGGGAGCAAATTCTTTCCTTAAGGAGTTGACCCCATTTTCCGTGGGACAGGGCTTATAGAAAAGCGAACATGAAGTCCCGAAAGTTGTCTCCCTGTGACAAATGGTTGAAAAATTTGCCAGGTGTATCCATTCCCGCTTTAGTAGGGTGCAGTTATTCTTTCTGTGTGTTTTCTGCATACTGGCTTTGAAACTTCAAAAGTGGCCTTAAATGCCGCTTTTGAACAGTCCCATATATATTTTTTGTTTGATTTGATGTTTAACGTCCGCGTCAACACTGTACAAGTCATTTTGGAGACGTTGCTTCCAATTTTGTGGGACTTTTACACGACAACGAGATGAAATGACATCTCAAGCCCTGTCGCCCAATGAAACCAATAGGGTTAATAAGCATGGACGGTCCGACTCGCACCGCTTTGCCTGGGCAGGCTTAGATCCTCTGAGCAGTTTACCAGTACTCGTACGCAGTCAGATTCAGCTCTGCGTGGAAGCAACATGCAGCCCATATATTTCTTCAAGCCCCATATACAGTGAAAATCCGCTATTAAGACCACCTAAAATTAGGACTACTTCTGCTTTAAAAGGCTTATTTAATAGGTTTCAGATATTCTTCCTTTGTGTTTTCTGTATACCTTGTCCTCTGGACAGAGACCACCTTTGGGACTGTTCAAAAGTGGTCTTAAAGACCACTTTTGAACAGTCCCAAAAGTGGTCTTAATTTTGAACAGTCCCAAAAGTGGTCTTAATGTAGGAATTTTACTGTACTGTCTTAATGTATTTGAATACTCGTAACTGCAGTTATTGGAAATATTTCCCCGAAACTCAAGAACTTCGAAATCATCAATGTTTGGTTTCACATATCACTTAAATAAGTACATGTAATGAATACCCCTTTAAAACCCTCTTTATATAGAGAAAACTGGGATTTACCGGGGTATACTTTGTTTTTCTTATATCTGCCCAAAGACATAGGTTTTGGGTACTCGTTAAAACCACCTCATTGAGGCGGTTTTAACGAGCACCTAACAATCTATGTTTACCGCCTCATTGGGGCGGTTTTAACGAGCACCCAACAACCTATGTTTTGGATAGAAATAAGAAAAATGTCACATATTTCATCAGGAAGTTAAACATTTTGGAGATATGAAAGACTGCAGTAAGTCGCACGGGTGTATTATCTTAATGTGGGCTTCTGATGAGAGCTTCCCGGAACCTCAAAATAAGCACGCTGCTCTCTTACCTGCACCCTACCCTACCCTACCACCATCCCCTTTTAAGAAGACAAGTTTTCTATTGACGCTGCCACAGCGAGACTACTTACCGACTAAAAGCAAGGCTGCGGAAGGAATCCTGCATCAGCCCGTACCTTTGCAAACAGCTTAGTCCCAGATTAGATGGCCTCTGAAGCCATCAGACCAGGGTCTACTGTTTCTCATGCAACTTCTGAAGTCGATGATTACATTATATCAAGCAATTTTAGGGGATAACAGTCTGAAGCTGCCCAGCAGACACACGTCGCTAGGGCAACGTCAAATCAACGTCGGTCAACGTTACGCTGCACCGACGTAGATATGACGTTGCATAAACGTCATGACGTTGTATCGACGTTGATGTGACAGTCATGTGCCTTCTGGGTGGTGAAGCAAAATTAATTCAGCAAGGAAAGGGTTTACTTTTTATATTTTCAGCCTGGAAACCGAGGCTGAAGAGAAATGTGACAGTGCGGGAAGAAGGTTAGTTCCTTTTTCTTTCTTTCTTTAATTCTTTCTTTCTGTCTTTCTTTCTTTTCTTCTTTCTCTCTGTCTTTCTTTCATTCTGTCTGTCTGTTTGTCTGTCTGTCCGTCTTTCTTTCTTTCTTTCTTTCTTTCTTTCTTTCTTTCTTTCCTTCTTTACTTTCTTTCTGACAGTGCGGGAAGGATCATCATGATGTTCATGATCATCACCAGGATCGTGATCATCATCAGCAGCAACAGCAGCATCCCCATGATGCAACAGTACGGGAAGGATCATCATTATCAGAGCATTATCATCATCATCATCATCATCATCATCATCATCATCATCATCATCATCATCATCATCATCATCATCATCATCATCATCGTCGTCGTCGTCGTCGTCATCATCATCATCGTCGTCGTCGTCGTCATCATCATCATCATCATCATCATCATCATCATTATCATCATCATCATCAGCAGCATGCCCATAATTCCTGTAGGTCGTGTGGGCACCACTGATAGCTCAGCGATTCTTTTCTCTTTTGTCGAGTCTGGAACTGTGTGGACGCTTTTAATGCATCATGACGCGCCAGTCATTTAAAATTCAGGTTCTTACCGGATCGGGGATAGTCGAAACATAGCGGGGCTGAAATGCCAACGATTTCGTCTTAAAATCTATGAAATTTTGAAAGTGTGACTACCGATCGTCCGACATAAATAAATATTCTTGAAAATTCCGTTACCCCAAAACGCTTTACACTGTGGACAAAGGTCGTTTAAACAATTAAGTAATGAATTTTATTTTTATGCTGTTCATGAAAGTATGACCGGGGTGGGCAACAATGTTTCTTGGAGATTGATCATGAACTCTTTTCTACGGTCATTCTCTCCCTTTCGCTGATTCAAAAAGGGCAGCTGTCAGTTTCTGGTGAAAGAATGTGCACTGTACTGGTTATTCGCTTACGTATAACCTGCAGGAAAGAGTGGATAAGTTAACTGACCAGCTCAAAAATGACCTTAATGGTGTTGACTTGGCCGTTAAACTCCAGTACAAACAAACATGAAGGTATGAACGCAGTCGGTCATGTGAACTTTGCAAGGTGACCAGCTGTCGTTCATACTTTCACGAAAAGCAGAAAAAAGTTAATTATTTATATTTCCATTCTTTGCCCCTCGTCACTGGGCGAAAAATGCTTATATGGCAAACTTTTAAAGCTGAAAAAAATTTCCACGCTGTTTTTCTACAAAGCGCGAAACACCGTTGACGTCCGCCGGTTAGTTTGATTTGTTTGATTTCAGGTTTAACGTCCCCGTCAACACTGTAAAGGTCATTTTGGGGACATTGCTTCCAATTTTGTGGGACTTTTACCCGACATTGAGATGAAATGGCATCTCAAGGACTTGTCGCCCAATGAAACCAATAGGGTTTATTAGCATGGACGGTCCGCCTCGCACCGCGGTTCCTAGACAGGCTTAGATCCTCTAAGTGGTTTACCAGTACTAGTGTGGGGACCGGATTCAGCTCTGCGTGGAAGCATCATGCAGCCCATATATTTCTTCAAGCCCCTATGGGCGGGGGCCGTCCGCCGGTTAGACTGACATCACTGAAAACCATGTGACTCGATGCGTTCATGGAAGCATGAACTTCATTGTTTTCTATTGGTTTACATTAGACTTTACACTGGAAATGTAAATATTGTCTTTGTTTGATATGAAGTTTAACGTCCCCGTCAATACTGTAAGGGTCATTTTGGAGACGTTGCAATTGTGTGGGACTTTTACCCGACATTAAATGAAATGACATCTCAAGCCCTGTCGCCCAATGAAACCAATAGGATTTATAAGCATGGACGGACCGACTCGCACCGCATTGCCTGGGCATTGCCTCCTTTTCTATTTTATATCCTCTAAGCGGTTTACCAGTACTCGTGTGCGGGTCGGTTTCAGCTCTGCGTGGAAGCATCATGCAGCCCATCTATTTCTTCAAGCCCCGATGGGCGGGGGCTATGTAAATATTGTCGTATGAACGTTGATGCAACATCATAGCACGTTGATACGTTGTATGCCTCTAGGGATGTTCGATCTCCATCACGATAACAAGTCCGTGAAACGAAAACCCCTATAAACCCCACTTTATATGGAGAAAAGTGGGGTGTAAGGGGGTAAACATTATCTGCCTTATTTAAGCTCAAAAACATAGATTGTGGGTACTTGTTAGAACCGCCTCAATGAGGCGGTTCTAACAAGTACTCACAATCTATGTAAAAAGCAGAAATAAGAAAGATATTACAATTGTTACCTAATATTTGTCACTTCTGACACCATGTTGGACGTCATTATTTCACACGGACATGTTTTCCTGATGCTAAATTCCAGTACCAAAGCGTTACGATGTGTTGCTAAACTCGTACATGCGAGGTGGGAGTACTCTGACAGGCTTGGTGTTGGGTCATCGCAGTGACAGTTTCTATGTGTACGAGCCACTATGGAAGATAGCTAGATGGACTTACTGGCGGGGTAATGATACTGTGTGCCGGTCTGACCTTACGGAATGCCGGTAAGTATCACGACCGACAACAGACCACCTTGACAATTAGTTCTTAATACACCGTAACCTCTTTATAACACTATTAATGGGGTTCAAAGCAAACACCGTGTTAGTTAAATAACTGTGTTACATCCAAACAAAAATGTATAGATTATATAGAAAAATGATCATTTATGGTCATTTTTCTATATAATCTATACATTTTTGGGAACCATCTTGAAACAGTGTCACACTCATATCCGTAACCGTGTTATATCGAACAGTGTTATAATGAGGTTGCGATGTAGTTAGATCCTTTGGAAGCAAAGAATAAACCAAACTGAGGGACAGCAGACTCGGTTTTATTGAGTCTGTTCATGACCAGTACTGAAATTTGCAACACCGACCACGCCCTCTAGCACCGGTTTGAGCAGAACTCTATTTTCAAAATAATTCTAAATGAATGCAATGATCACAAAGGACCAGAAAATAAAATCTGTACTATAATGATGTACATCCCATTTTCTTTTAACACAATTACATGTGACGGTTTATATTGGTAAACCTTAGCTAACTACCAGTACCCCAGAGAGGCAATTACGTATAACGAGCACGTGCATTCTTCGAGGCGGTTCTAACAACACCCACGACCATTGATTGGATGTTTGTGGTCAATCATTTTTTGTTTGGATTTGAGATTTAACGTCCCCGTCAACACTGTATAGGTCATTTTGGAGACGCTGCTTCCAATTTTGTGGGACTTTTACCCGACATTGAGACGAAATGACATCTCAAGCTATGTCGCCCAGTGAAACCAATATGGTTTATAAGCATGGACCACACGTTCGTGGGCAGGCTTATATACGTGAGCAGTTATCCAGTACAGTGCACATTCTTTCGCCAGAAACTCACAACCTTGGTCTTGTCTAGACCCACAGGTCTTCACAGAAAAGAGTTCTTATGCTTTTTTGCCTTTGCCAGTCAGACGACTATTCGTTGATAGTTTTCTTGTTTTCCCCCCAAAAACAGGACTTGACATGTTCAATTTGCATGAGATGTCAAGTCTTGTTTTCTGGGAAAAATAAGAAAAAATATTTCAGAATGTCTGCTGAGACAAATACCCAAAAATGCCGAGCGTTAATTTTTTTCAGAAAGTGTTCACCAGATGAAAGTCCAGATCCAAAGTTCGCGTTTAATTCAAAACCCAGGTATGTGTTTATGTTGATGGAGTGTCCGAATAGCCGTCATTGGCAGTGTGTTTGGAGTTTGACGGCCCAGTCAACACTATTTAGGTCAGTTCACAACACTTTTCCTGGACACGATTATACAAAGGCAGTCGGTAAATGCTGTATATCTGCCCATATATACTGAGTGGCCCGGGCCACGTTTGGCCATTACCTCTGTCAGAAACATGAAAACAAACAGAATGTATTTATTTATTTATTTTATTTAAAGAGGGCATCACGAAAACGTGCCTATATAATTTTGACCCCCATGAACCCCACATTTATAGTAAAACTAAGGCTTACAGCGGTAAATCTTATCTCTAAAATATACGTAGACTGTTGGTACTCGTTAGAACCGCCTTGATGAGGCGGGTCTAACGAGTACCCTCAATCTATATTTTGAGCAGGTATAAGAAAAATTTCACCATTTTTCAGCTTAAAATTTTCATTTTTTGGCGATAAAATTTACAACGTATTTTCGTAATGGTGAACACACTTAGCTGTGAAGCTAGTCTACCTTGTGGCCCTCTATATACAACTATAAAGATACAATATATACAAGACATGCACTTTTAAACTTACAATGTAGCTCATGGCATTTTCGAAAATTCAAGTGGATTTCTGACGTCACTTTAGTCGATTTCCTTGACGTTGGACGGTTTAACGTCGTATTCTCGCATCGAAAACGTTAGGAAATGATATAAATGCATTTGTTTCAGTCGATAGTTTTAGCGGGATTTCTTCTAACAATGGCGAAAAAAGTTGTGAGATTTTGAAGGAAACAACAGCATTATTGCCGATTTTCAGCCTGTTAGAATTGAAATAGATCAGCTCTAGTTTGTGATTTGTTGAGTAATAAATCAGTTTGGGGTCTGTTGTAAAGTAGATCAAATCACGAGCGCTACAGTAAGAGCTGGTCTATATCTTAAATACATGGTTTTAGCTCTGGGTGGAAGCACCATGCAGCCAGGCACATGCAAAAGCTACGTTATCTACGAAGAACATAAAATAATAACAAAAAAATAATGTTAATTGATTAAAAGAATCTCATACTCGCAGTCATTTGAAATGAAATGTATGAAACTCTCAAAAGGCTCTAACATGAGTGTTCATGTATTATTGAATTTATTAAACGAGTCCAGGAAAAGGGATAAAATGCGAGGCTTTTCCTAAATTCAATAAAAAATGAACACGAATTTGAAATGCATTTTATTCATGATTTTATTACAATAGCGTCAATATTCCGCCATTAGTAAACGCGACGTCGTGAAGGACATCGTACCTGTAATGTTACGGGTTATCTAATTTGCAGATTTAATCCACTAGTAGATTATCGAATTTATTACATGGCGTTAGTCATATGATAGAAATAATGTTTGTGTAATGTTGTATTGTCAAGAAGCAAACGTAGCAGAACAGAAATGAAAATTCAGCAACAAACTTTAAGGGGAATGGGAACACATGACACTGTTTTCCGCTATTTTTCAAAGGGAGGCAACTTTCCGGACTTCGTGTTCGCCATTCGGGGACTAGTCGGCGATCAATCGGCGACACTTCAGAGACTGGCTAAAACCGATCGGCGACTTGTCGGAGACTGTTTTGCGTTTTTTTTTTTTTTTTTTTTGACACAGACAAAAATAAACTGAATTTTCGACTGCTGAGAGTCTTCTCTGGGCTGCTGCATGTCCTCGTCATCCGAAATTGGTGTCCGAGCCTTGCTTCCCGTTTTTTTTTTCTGCTGCGCCGCAGTTTTCTTTTGCCCGCCTCTCCGAACCATGTTGCTTCTTTGCAAGCTGTCGTCGAAATGATGCTAGGATGTTAACAGTTTTTTTAATGTAGTTTGCGCTATAATCGTTCGGTGGTTTTAACACCTTTTTACAGCTTGTCAGAAATATATGGGCTGCATGATGCTTCCACGCAGAGCTGAACCCGGCCCGCACACTAGTACTGGTAAACCGCTTAGAGGATCTAAGCCTGTCCAGGAACTGCGGTGCGAGGCGGACCGTCCATGCTAATAACCCTATTGGTTTCATTGGGCGACAGGGCTTGAGATGTCATTTCATCTCAATGTCGGGTAAAAGTCCCACAAAATTGGAAGCAACGTCTCCAAAATGACCTTTACAGTGTTGACGGGGACGTTAAACCTCAAATCAAACAAACAAAACAAAACAGCTTGTCGGCGACCAGCTGCAGATCAATCGCCGACTTATCTCCGATCGATCACCGACCCATCGCCGAACAGTTGCCGACCGAGCGCCGATAGGTCGTGGATCGATCGCGGATCAGTCGGCGATTAGTCGGCGATCGGTCTGCGACCAGTCTCCGATAAGTTGCAATAAGGTTGCTAGAAATTACAGCCAAATTTGCATAAATTCGGTCGGGGATCGATCGGTGACTGTTCGGCGATCGATCGGAGATTGGTCTGCGACGTCTAGAAAACCATTGCAACTAGTCTGCGATCAAAATCAGTCGCAGCCAGTCTTTTGTGCATGACGATCGGCGACTAAATTTGATCGGCGACCTACCCGCGACCTTGCTGCAACCTTTATAAAACCTCTCTGCGACTTCTGCAACCGCTACGCGATTGCCATTTTTTTCAGTCGTGGAGAGGTCGCATCGCGATCGCAAGCTCTGTGGGACCGGGCCTTTATAGGCTTCGCCTTGACAAACATCTCACTGCGCAAATGACGTTTCAGCAGCATCGCGCCATTGTTGACACACGTCATGGCGTTGCATAGGTGTTACACCGAAGCATACACATTGTATCCCCCTGGGTTATCCTTATGAAGTGCTATGTTTTCTTTCAGTTTTACGGGATCTTTGAGGCTGGCCCAGAAGATATTGTATAAAGTCTTTGATTGTCAGTTCAATGAGTTCAACCATCTTGTGGTTGATTGGGCAGTTACTGTGAAACTTGGAGGTAAGTACACTGCTGTCAAACTTCAATAACTCTAATTTGTTCGAGATTGGAGTATTTCCGGTCGTAAAACCGACGATTTAACCCATTTTATGTGGGAAACCCCGAAAGGGGTACCTTGGCAAACAGTGCAGGCCTAGATGAGACGCCACAGAACGTCTGATCAGGGCCTGCACTAATTGCTGTTGTTGTTGTTTAATCTATAAAGCATTTTATCGCTGCTTATGAGCTCAATGTGCTATAATATAACCTCTAATACATTACACATGGTACTAAACTCATGCTGCCATATGTGCACATGCGTAAATATGTTACAATTCAAAATCTTTTTGTGCTCTGGATGAACTCCATTGTTAACAGCATTTTCCGTCAAAAAAAAAAAAAAAAAAAAAAAAAAAAAAATAGAAATGCGTCCATAGGACACGGATACCCCCGCCTGAAAATATGTTTATGTTCGTATTCAGCCATAAAAAGTTTTGGACCCTTTTTTCACATTTGACCTCTAAGTATGACCTTGACATTGGAGGTAAGGACCTTGGTTTTGGGTGAGGCAGATTGCCTCATGATGGTCAACATTGCTGCCAAGTAATTTCAAAATCCATCCAGAGATAAGAAAGTTATTGACTGCGTTTAAGTTTCGGACCATTTTTTTACCTTTGACCTTTAAGTATGACATTGACCTTGGAGGTACGGATCTGGGTTTGCACATGACACATCGTCTCATGATAGTTAACATTTCTTCAAAGTAATTTCAAAATCCATCCAGAAATAAGTAAGTTATTGACTGCGTTTAAGTTTCGGACCCGTTTTTTTTACCTTTGACCTCTAAGTATGACCTTGGAGTTACGGACCTTGGTTTTGCGCGTGACACATTGTCTCATAATGGTTAACATTTCTACAAATACAAAATATTTTCAAAATCCATCCAGAAATAAGAAAGTTATTGGCTGCGTTTAAGTTTCGGACCCTTTTTTGACCTTTGACCTCTAAGTATGACCTTGACCTTGGAGGTACGGACCTGGGTTTTGCACGTGACACATCGTCTCATGATGGTTAACATTTCTGCCGAGTAGTTTTAAAATCCATCGAGAAATAAGGAAGTTATTGACTGCGTTTAAGTTTTGGACGGACGGACGCACGGACGAACGGACGGACAGGGGGCATAAAAAAATAAAAACGAAAAAATAGGCCTGACACTCCTTATATGACAAATGGACTTGTCAAACATATATCAATGGAAGTTCACTAGCATACAATGGGTTAACTCCCCAAATGACAATTTTGAATATAGTAAATACATGGTTAGTGTCTTTAGTAATAAAAGTAGAAGGTATTATAGGTCACAACCGATTATAGCGTGCAATTATTCGACCCCCTTTAATAGGTTACTAGAATGCCTGATTGCGGCATAAATCTTCAGACGAATATCACACTGTATGTGAAACCTATAGAAGACTTTACGACGCCATCGGTTGCTAAGGAAATGCGATCCCATACTGCAATATTCTCGCGCATGCGCAAATTCCGTAGGGCAAAAAGCACTAAACTAAACAGTGACCCTAGTCATGCTGATCGTGTCTTTCAGTTGTTTACAAAAACTAATTTACCCGATGTTTAAAATTTGCAGTTGACATACGATGCTATTATACCCTGTTGTGTCCACGCTGCACAACTAGAAAAAGTCCGTCGTCAACTTCGAACAAGTACAAATATGATAGATTGGCAAAGAAGATCAATCGTGCAGTGCCAATATGGGGACATGAAAATGCTAGATCAGACGGATTATAGGAGCCTCAACACCACGACAGAGGGTGCAGTGCATATTTAATAATAAATCTTATTAAACAAACCGCCCAGAACCTCATACGGTCATATTCGAGTATTGAATTTCTTTCTGAGATTCCCATGTCATAGCTCAGCCTCGATAGCGCAGTGGTTAACGCGTTCGACTCATGGTCGAGAGGTTGTGCGTTCGAATCCGGCACCCGGTATCGAGGGTGTGTCCTTGGGCAAGACACGTAATGACACTGCCTCACTCCACCCAGGTGAATGCCCATAGGGGCTTGAAGAAATATATGGGCTGCATGATGCTTCCACGCAGAGCTGAATCCGGCCCGCACACTAGTACTGGTAAACCGCTTAGAGGATCTAAGCCTGTCCAGGAACCGCGGTGCGAGGCGGACCGTCCATGCTAATAAACCCTATTGGTTTCATTGGGCGATAGGGCTTGAGATGTCATTTCATCTGAATGTCGGGTAAAAGTCCCACAAAATTGGAAGCAACGTCTCCAAAATGACCTTTACAGTGTTGACGGGGACGTTAAACCTCAAATCAAACAAACAAACAAACCACCCAGGTGAAAATGGGAAGCAGTGGTGTAATGGTCACTGCCTCTCTCGAGTGTTCGAAGCGATTAAATAAGCTTGAAGCTTCCATCGCAATCGAACTAAAATAAATTAGTATAAACTAAATGACATTATCAACATAAAAATAACCCAACAAAGACGTATCAGATTTGCTCGATTTTGACAATACATTGTAAATCTGGTGCATGTAAATATTGAAAATCCTTTTCCACGGTATTTCTAATGTGTTGTCGTACCGTTGTTTGTTTATGGCGATAATTGTTTTGGCATAGTGACTCATTTTTTAAGCAATATTTACAAAAATATAGTGTACTTTCACTTTAAACTTGAGACTTTTTGCCCTACACAAACTGCGCATGCGCGAAAATCGGACTGCCGTTGCCAGGAAGTGAAAGTGCCTAAAGTCATCTATAGACGGATTCAATGTTTTGACACGTGCCCTTGTTTACTTGTCACTGCGCATGCGCAAAACTACTTTTCCTTTTGATAACGATCTTTCGTGGTTGGCAAAAAGCCGCTGGTTCCATAGTATAGTATAAACATATTTTATTGCATCATAAATCAAGCAACAGGGTCGGGCCACAAGTTCTACCAACATTAGTTACGGCCCTCCCCTACAAAACAGTATTACAGTAATATATACATGCACATGATAGTGGCAAATACATAAACATTTTGAATACTTCTTATGGAGTGATATAACAAATAAACATACATCACATTTTCCAAAGATGATGAGAAAGAGAAAAAATGGTGAGAAAAAAATGTATAAGATGTATAATGAATAATTAAATAAAGAAAAACAGTGTATAAAAATAATAAAGTGAAGATGGAATGAGATGTCATGCTGGACTAAGTGAGCAGCAGCCTAGTTGGCGAACCTTCTGGTATCCTTAATAAATGTTTGTACGGCTGTAAAGATGAGAGTGTTATCTTCTATCGACAGACTATCATCTCCAAATAAAAGAATATTAATATTGAGTGGATGAAAAGCTCTGGTTGATTGGAAAAGAATTACTCTTTCGTTAGTGTAATGTGAACAGTGAAAAAAATAATGATCAGCATCTTCGGCTTCGTCAGAGCAACTACAAGTGAAATTAGGTGATAAGTGATTAATATATAAGTCAAGACGTAAATTACTACAATTATTTCTAATTCTTGCGTGTAAAGCAGACACATATCTGTTACCAGTTCTATAGTGTAATGGGACTTTCGAGTTGTTTTGATGCCTTTTCAATTGATACTTAAAACTTGCCAGAGACGGTGAATTACGTAATTCGACGTCAAGAGAATTCCATGCTAAAATTGAGGATGGAATACCAGATTTGCGAGAGATTTCAGTCCTGCAGAAAGGAGCGGTAACATCTGCTTGGTTTCGGAGATTGTATGCATTTGCTTCTCCCACTAAAGGGGGAATTAGATCGGATATATATGTAGGGACTAGCCCGTTTATTGATTTATACATAAATACAAGTTTTTGCTGTCTGCGACGTTCCAAAAGTGACACCCAGCCACATTCTCTGTACAGGTTGTCCAGAGAAACTGATCTGGTTAAGCCTGTAACTATGCGGGCAGCTTCATTCTGAAGTTTTTGAAGCGAGTTAATTTCCTCTACAGTACAGCCATCCCACACAACACATGAATATTCGATAATAGGCAACAAGTACGATAAATAAATTTGATTTAATGCAACACGACTAAATGTATATTTCAGTTTCCTCATTATGCCAATAACTTTTGATGCACTGTTTTTAATATTCTCAATATGGGAATGCCATTTACCGTTACTACTGAAGGTTAGACCTAAATGTTTATGATCTGTAACAAATTTTACGGGAGTTCCATCAAATATTATATTAGGAAGTGATTCAACAAGTTTTAAAGTGAAAATCATTGCTTCTGTTTTAAATGGGTTAAATTTTATCAACCACTGAGATGCCCAATTTACTAACATTCGCAAATCATGGTTAATGATACCCTCAATGTCATTTAGAGTAGCTGCAGCGCAGAATAGGGAGCTATCGTCTGCAAATAATCTAGTAAGGCTAAGCAGAGAATCAGATATATCATTGATGTAAACTAAAAATAAAAGGGGGCCTAGAACAGACCCTTGAGGAACGCCGGCATTTACTCTCCTTAAGGTTGAAGAACTGTTTCTTATAACGACTTTTTGCTTCCTATCATTGAGATAGTCAGTAATCCAATCCAATAATTCACCGTCTATGCCATTTTGTTTTAATTTAAAAACTAGTCCCTTATGCCACACTCTGTCGAAAGCTTTAGAAACGTCTAAGAAAACCATACATGAGAATTGGTTATTATCAAAAGTCTGGCAGATGTGATGATAGATGTCTATAAGTTGAAAGGTTGTTGAATGATTGGGGTAAAAAACCAGATTGGTATTTATAAAGTAAATTATTTTCATGTAAAAAGTTATAAATGTGTTTAAAAGCTATTCTTTCTTGTAGTTTACCAACGTTACTTAAGAGAGAAACAGGTCGAAATGACGAAGGATCAGAATTATCTCCCTTTTTGGGTAAAGGTATAACATTTGAATATTTATAGATCTCTGCAAACTTGCCTTCTCTGAAAGATCTATTAAAGAGTGTACACAGAGGCACAGATACTTCATTTGCTACAGATTTTAGCATTTTGGTACTAATACCATCTGGCCCTGTAGCCTTGTTTGGATTTCAAATTTCAATCAAAGATGCTACCTCTTGTGGTGTACATTCAATGCTTGATACCCGACTTTGGCATTTATATTCAAAATCAGGCAAGTCGACGTTTTCATCATTGACTGTGGAGATAGATGTAAAATATTCGTTTAATAATTCTGCTTTATCTTCTGATGAAAAACAAAAGTCGTTTTGCCCATTAACTGGGAATGAATTTAGAGGTGGAATTGAAGCGGAACTGGAATTGCTTTTAACAAAGTGGCGTACCACTTTCCAAAATTGTTTTTTATCATTAGAGTGAAAATCAGAAATAGAAAATTCTAGATTGTTGTAGAATTGCTCTTTTGCGTGTCGCTTTAGATTGTTAACTTTATTACGAAAGAACTTATATCTTGACAGAGTGTTAGCATTACCTAATTTGTTGAATTTCCGTTTTAATCTATCTCGTTTTCTAGACACACGTCTTATTTCAGAATCGTACCACGGCTTGTCATCAGGTCTAATAAGTACATTTTTGGATGGAACACAAGAGTTAACAAATTCAAGAAAGGTATCATTAAATTTAGAACAGGCTTCATCTAGAGTACCTTCGCTTAGACATGACCAATCAAAATTTGAAATTTTTTGTTTTAAAAGTGTAAAATTAGCCTTTTTATATAAAAATATTAGTCTATTGAAAGCGCCTTCAGTATCATACTGAAAGGGTAGTGTTATATATGTCGCTTTGTGGTCACTTATATTGGCTGGAATAGTTAAAGAACCAGAATCCAGGAATGGCATGTCGTCTGGAATAATGATTGGGTCAAGAATGGCATGTAGCCTTGTTGGTTCTGTTATAACATTAGTCATCGAGTTAATCAATAAAACATCTTTTAGATTGTGATAATTTGGATTCAGTAGATCTTCGTTGAGGTCTCCAACGATTATCAGATTTTTGGAGTGTTCGAGAGCCCTTTCAATATTTAAGTTTAAATTGTTAAAAAACTGTATATCAGCTGTAGAGGAACTATAAAATAGACCAATTAAATATACCTCATTTTTTACCTTTACTTCAATCCATAAAGACTCTTCACAAAAAATCTCAAGTTCTGGTTTTCTCACGTGAAGTAAGCTTGCATTGATATATGCTAACACCCCCCCTCCATGATTTGTTCTGTCCTTTCTGTAAGGTACACTGAAACTGTTTGAAAGAAAAAGCATCTCTGTTGGAAAGTTGGCATCTAGATGAGTCTCAGAAAAACATAATATATTAAAATCAGAAAAATTATCAAGAATAAAGTCTAATTTGTTTCTAATGCTTCTAATATTTAAATGCAAAATTGAAAGATCGTGCACATTTTCAGGTCCTGGATTAGTTTCTATGTCACCAGCTTGAAGTAGTATAAGGAGAATGACAAAAAAGCAATATATATTGCAAAAATTCAAGACCATGAGAGCATTTGCTTGGTGGCAAATACATGATAATAGCTTGTAAAGTGTCACCATTATTAAAAAAACTGAATGCATATTTAGAGTGACCTTAAACATTTTCTTGCTGCTAGTGATGCCGTGGTGAAACAAACCAACCGAGACCCTCCACTGGTCAAGTGAAATACCCATTATCAACCATTATGATCAGACATTTTGGCATTGGATCTCAGTAGTGTGTCCCACAACTGCATCTGACCCCCAGACAGCATGACAGTGATATGTGAAAATAAAATGAGATACATATAATATGGATGAATACATGTATTAATGGAGCATTTGTAGAAAAACATGTGTATGAAGGTAAACTTTGGAAGAAACAGATAAAAGTTGGTGATAAGTTGTGAACTTAGCTACCATTAGGAAAACACGTCCATGTCAAACAGTAGTGTCCAACATGGTTACTGAACTGACTAATGGTGGGTTAAACTGCTGGTTCCATATAAACACATTGTAAATAGGTTTAATATTACGGGCACACATTGTAAATAGGTTTAATATTACGGGCATATTTTAGTTGACTGTTACAGAAAATCGATCGAATTACACTTTAAATGCCAAGTAGATAAATATATTCTAGACTTCATTCCTGCATCTTCCGCATTTTCAGTCATTCGTTTTGCGCATTTTTATTACAAATAATTAAGACCATCCCGCCTCGTTACCTGCCTAAGTTTAACAGGTAATTATCATCAAAACATCCTCAAATATTCTAGAACCAATAATTACTAGCCAAGACATGTCTATTTTAAAAGTTTAAAGGTCAATTTTGTCGTTTCGATTCCAAACAAAATACAATTTTACAGAAAATAACATCGCATTTACAATGGCGACAAGCGGCCAAACACGTTTTTTGCCCACCACCGGTAAGTCCCGGGAAATAGTATTATTGAGTAATGACGTAGTGTTTGGATGTGTCTATAGGTACCGGTCATCTACATGTTACAGAGGACCCGCATTATAACGACAGTATATGTTCCCTTTTATTATGGCGTTATAATGAATTTGCCGTTATAAAGAATCCCAGTTAGGATTATGATAGGTTATAAAATGTCTTTTCCACATCATAACTCCAAGAAACAAATGTTATAGACATTTGTTAGAATCGCGTCGATGGGGCGATTC
Organism: Lucinisca nassula; assembly: GCA_963580285.1. Lineage (NCBI taxonomy): Eukaryota > Metazoa > Mollusca > Bivalvia > Lucinida > Lucinidae > Lucinisca > Lucinisca nassula. Next base: position 122,526,394 of record OY757023.1, on the reverse strand, counting down.
TAACAAATGTCTACAACATTTGTTTCTTGGAGTACTAGATTACAAGAATTTTTCATGAATATGGATTCGATTTGGGCATTTCGAATCCGAGGGAAGCTAAAGCCGCTCGGAATTGAGGCTAAACCTTGATTCCATTGAAATTGTCGTTAAAAAGAGTTTTGCCGTTAAATCGAATGTCGTTATAACGCGGGCCTTCTGTATTTTAAACTGCATAACAAACGCCTTAAATGATTAAGTTGAAAGGGGGCAAAATAACAGAACAAGAGGCCCATGGGCCACTATGCTCACCAGAGCTCAGGGGGCACTGCCCAATGGTAGGAATGTATTTTAATAAACCATGGAAGCCCTGCGCCCAAGGATGCTACAGATAAAATTTGGACCCAGTCAGCCAAGTAGCTTCAGAGGTTTGATGTCACTTGAATGTGTTGTGGCAAGACAACTGCAGATGACAATTGACATCCCATCTGTGGCAACCAGTAGTCCTAAAAGAGCATTATTTAAGGAACATTTCTATGAAAGTTTTTGACAAAATATCTTCAAAGGTACAAATATTATTTTTCAATTTTCTCCATTATTAGGGCCCCGCACTGAAAGTGTGGGTGCCCTATAGTAATCACTCTGTCCGTCTGTCTGTCTGTCTGTCAGTCCACAAATTTTTACTCCTCTGATAGCGCTGCCGGGGCCCTAGTCAGTTTCACTGACAGCTCTAGTTAGTCAATGGAAACTCTTAACTTGGCATAGCAAACACACTTAAGAGCAAAATGTATTAAACCAGAGCTCAGATTTGCACTGCCCAATGGCAGCCATGTATTTTAACATGACATGACTTTAATCTACCAATTATAAAGTCTCCCAAACAAACCCCATACCCAAATGAGCACCATGTGGACTCTGTATCTGAAATATTAGGTGTTTTATGAAGTAAAAGGGGTGGAGCATGGGCCCAATGGAGCCCTGGTTGGTATCACTAAAAGGAACAGAGACATATATGGTTTAGCGGTGGGAATATGTATGGTGCCTGAGCTGTAAGGCCTTTTAAGCAGTGGAGGGATTGAAGATTCCTGTGAAGTTTGAATCAAATAGGCACAAGGGTTTTGGAAAATAAAAATCAAAAAACTTTGGAAAAGTTTGCATTTGAAGAAAATTTACAATGTTTTTTTCTATTTTTAAATATGGCGGCCATATTGTTCATCAGAGCGGGATCATTTTAGCTATGTTGAAGAGGGTCATCTAAGCAACATTCCTATAAGTTTGAATGAAATTGGCCCAAAGGTTGGTTGGCTGATTTGCGGTTTAACGTTCCCATCAACACAACTGTACAGGAGTTGTTTGATTTTTATTTTCTATGTTTAGATCTGGTGGCCATCTTTTTCATCAGAGCGGAATGATTTTAACAATTTTGGTAGGGAGTCACCTGGGCAACATCCCTGTGAAGTTTGGATCATACTGGCCTAAGGGTTTAGGAGAAGTTTGCGTTTGAAGCAAATTAAGGTATTTCTGTTTTTAGCTCTGGTGGCAATTTTGTTCATCATGGCGGGATTGTTTTAGCTATTTTAGTATTTTAGTCATTTAAGCAACATTCCTGTGAAGTTTAAATGAAATTAGCCCAAGGGTGCAGGATGAGTTGTCATTTGAAGATTTTTTTTTCTTTTTTTAGCCTTGGCATGTTCGTGAGAACGGAACGAATTTAGCTATTTTGGTGGGGAGTCAAATTGCCCCAAGGGTTAAGGAGTTCGCGTTTGAAGCTAATTTACAATGTTTTTTTTTTTCTATTTTTAGCTATGGCAGACATTTTGCTCATCAGAGCAGAATGGTTTTAGCTATTTTGATAGAGCGTCACAAAAGCAACATTCCTAGGAAGTTTGAATGGAATTGGCCCAATGGTACAGGAGAAGTCGTCGTTTGAATATTTTTTATATTTTTAGCTCTGGCGACCATCTTGTTTGTCAGAGCTATTTTGGTAGGGAGTAACCTGGGCAACATTCCTGTGACGTTTGAATCAAACTGGCCCAAGGGTTTAGGAGTTCGCTTTTGAAGCAAATTTATGATGGTTTTCTATCTTTAGCTCTGGTGGCCATATTGTTCATCGAAGCAGAAGGATTTTAGCTATTTTGGTAGAGGTCATGTATGCTTTATTCCTATGAAGTTTGAATGAAATTGGTTACTTGAAACCTTGTTCATCCTCTACATGCCGTAATTTTGCTTCAATTTTCATGACACTTTTACAGAATGTTTGCCTTGAATATATCTGGGTCAAGTTTGAATATGGGTCATGTCAGATCAAACACTTTGTCACTAGGTCAAATTACGTTTAAACATTGTTCACCCTCTAGGGGCCATAATTTTGCTTCAGTCTTCATGAAACTTTACCAGAATGTTACTTGATGATAACTGGGTCGTATTAGAATATGGATCATATCTGGTCCAAAACTAGGGTACTAGGACAATTTTCTTTAAAATTTTGTCCACCCTCTAGAGGCCATAAGTTTGCTCCAATCTTCATGGCACTTTACAAGAATGTTTGTCTTGATAATCTCTGGGTTGAGATTAAATATGGGTCATGTTGGTTCAAAAGTAGGTCACAAGTCAAATTGTGTTAAAACCTTGTTCACCCTCTAGTTTTACATTGACTTAAATAGGGTAAACCTTTTTATAAGCTTGTTGTCTGAAACCAGATGATATTTTGTACACAGCTTCGTCTAGTGAACCTCTGCTGGTATTGTTTAACTTGTAGCCCTGGGGCCAAAAATGGCCCACTTATTCTACATAAGACTTATACAGGAAACCCTATACGTTTAAAAATCTTCTTGACTGAAACCAGAAGGCCCAGGTCTTTGAGGTATTTGGTTCATAGCTTCCAGTAGTGGACCTCTGCCAGGATTCAAACTATTGTCATGAGGCCAAAAGTGGCCCGCAAAGGGGTCCACATATTTTACATTAATTTATATAAGAAAAATCTTAAAACAAAATTCTTGCCTGAAACCAGAAGGCCCAGGCCTTTGACATTTGGTACACAGCTTTGTCAAGTTTCTCAAAACTTTGGGCTCACAACATTCATTTGTGTCCTATGGCATATAGATAGGGAGCCGGGCTGCTTTGCATAGTAACTGTTGGAAGTACGTCTGATTGAGAAGCTAGTGGTTGCGTGTTTTAGACCCAACCTAGCTACATGCATGCACTTCAATGGAAATTAATCATGAAATATTTTCATATTTTATACCATCATTCTCCCCTTTCTGATGATTCAAGAAGTGCAGTTGTCAGTTAATGGCGAAAGTATGTGTACTTATTACTGGATAACCACTCAGTTCTAAGCCTAGCCAGGAATAATGCGGTTAGGTTAACTGAACTCAACTGACATAATCCTAATCGGTTGAAAGGCCCCTAATCTGCCAAGCACCATCACATTCCTCCCAAGGCCTGTATAACAGTTCTTATGCCACCAGCCTGTCATCCCAAAACATTTATTTTCAACAAATTTTAAACATACATATAGACATATGAAGAAAAATCGTAGTCCTATATATATAGCAAGGGCTAGACATCACGTGAGCTAGTTCGTGGAATGAAGACCCCCTATACCACACTTTATATAAAGAAAACTGGGGTTTACGGGGGTATATATAATTTTTCTTATTTTTACTCCAAGACATAGGTTGTGGGTACTCGTTAGAACCGCCTCAATGATACGGTTCTTACGAGCACCCACGACCTATGTTAGCAGTATTTATAAGAAAAATATCACGGATTTTCATCAGAAAAGTAGCCATTTTGGAGATGAGAAAAATGCACTAAGTCGCACGGGTGTGTTATCGTAATGGACAGTGACACTCAGGTGAGCGAAATAGGGCCCTCTTGTTTGATGTCAGTGTTACAAGGGAGACAACTTTACAGAACTTCCTGTTGCATTACGATAACTCACCCGTGCGACATAGGGCATTTTTCACATCTCCAGAATGGCAACTTTTCTGATGAAAATCCTTGAAATTTTTGTTATAAATGCTCAAAACATAGGTTGATGATGCTCGTTAGAACCGCCTCAATGAGGCGGTTCTAACGAGTACCTATAACCTATGTCTTGGAGCAAAAATAAAGAAAATTATGTATACCCTCATAAACCCTAGTTTTCTATTTATAAAGTGGGGTTCAGGGGGTGTTCTTTTCATGGACTTGTTTACATGATGGTTTTTTCTACAAACTGAACCCTCCGATGGAGGGGTCTTCAATAAAGGAAATAGTAGAGAAGACCCCTGGAGAAAAAATATTCATAAAAAGAGTTTTGAAATGTATCATTTCCCAATAATCTCAATTGATTAACTATCATTGCAGGTCCATCTTGGTCTACAGTAAAAGCCTGCGTCGCCAAAGGTGGTAATCAGGCATCATGTGTCAACCAGCATATTCCGGGAATTTGTAAGAATGCCACACACCGGGTAACAAAAGTTTTAAGACTCACACCGGACAATCTCGAGGCGTTACTATTGTCGAGGGAAAATCTCAAAATTATCCATCTGTTCAGAGATCCACGTGCAATAATCAATTCTCGTATTGAAACAAGTTGGTACCCTGCTAAAGAAAGGACCGAGATCCTTTGGAATGCAGAGTCTTTATGTAAAAAGATGATTTTCGATTTCCATGAAGCCAAAAAGCTTTCTATGAAATATCCGGAGCGGTTCAAATTTTTATTATATGAAGATTTAAATGATGATCCTTTAGACAAGGTCAAAGCAATATATAAATATTTAGGCATGACTTTAGATGAATCTAAATATTCTGTAGTTAACAGTATAAAAGTGTTTGATCAAACTAAAAGTAATGTGAAGACAGAACGAGAGAAGAACACAGCTTTTTGGTGGAGAAAGACTCTAGACTGGCAGCTCGCTAGAAAGATAGATGATATGTGCAAAGATGTTTATGATGCTTTAGGTTACGTTACATTTAGTACGCATGATGACTTAATAAACTTGACACTTAAAAGTGTTCATATTCCACCACAATATAAATTGATGTAATCAAGGCTGATGCGGGACTGGCGTATCAGTTAATCTGTGAGAGTAGCAAAGGCTAAGGTTACTCATCGGTCTTGGTCCAAGGTGTCACTCAGATAAAATAGCCAGGCATATGAAACCTTTATCAAATGAACGAACAAATGATTGTTTAAAATGGTCCATGTCTCATTAATATAAGATGGCTGCATGATCATTTATGGTTAAAACCCTTCAAAAATCTTCTCAGGAATCCAACGGCAGATAACAAAGTTGATATGCAGCATTTGGTCTGGGGGTCCTACCAACTTTGTTCAAAGGATGTCCAATGGTTGACCTCAACTTGTTTTCAAGGTCAAAGGCTTTTGTTAGGAAAAAAGGCTTAACTCTTATCCTGCTGTTCACGACAACCCCTATCTTTGGAAACAGTGTAGATCCTGGTTAGAAGCCACCTGATCAGGATCTACACTGTTTGACATTCAATTTATGAATTTGTAGGAATTAATTACAAGTAATCTGATTGGTTCAAAGTCAGAAATGGGTGTGGCTTAACTGAATATTCAGCAAGAGAAGGGTTAACAGTGGGGTTTTTTATGATCCTGTTGTAGCCTGTGACATTTAAGTTGATATATGCAATCAGCTTAATAAACATTTGCAAATAAAAAAGGTCAATTTTGTGATCTCAAAAGTGGTACAATGTAGTCAGCTAAATGAGTGAATGAAGCCACTTGAGTACCAAACTTCGAAATTTTTCCATTGACCCATGGTCACTCAAATTTAAATTTTAAAACTTTACTCTTTTTTCAATTTCTACTTGACCATTTGAATCTAAATTTCATATAAATGTTTATGCTAGCAAGGAATTTAAATCATATTGAATTTCATTTTGGTTACTTGACTGAGATAAACCACACCATTGTGTCCTTATATAGTAAAAGACTTCATAATTGGTCTCAATTGCAGTTTATGGTGTTGACTTAACCCTTCTCTTGCTGAATATTCAGTTTAGCCGCACCCATTTCTGACTTTGAACCAATCAGTTTACTTGATGTAATATATTCCTACAAATTCATAAATTGAATGTCAAACAGTGTAAAGCCTGATCAGATGGCTTCTTCAGAAGCCATCTGATCTGGATCTACACTGTTCGGAAAGAAAAGGGTTGTCGTGAACAGCAGGATAAGAGTTAATGAGTAAAGAAAGCCAGAGGTACCAGGGCAAGGCAATAAGCAACCAGCCTATCCCATTTCCAGTTGACCCAGACAACAAAGATTTTCATGCCTTATTTCAATACATGTTTTAGGCATGAGGGTAAATTGCATCCGTATCGTGTCATTCACTCATAAGATATTGAATGTTAAACATTGCTAGCTAGAAAGCAGGCTTTTCGACAAAAGTTGAGTACCGTGCTGTAATTCTGTTCTTAGATTCGATAGAGAAAACGGGTCAGGAAATACATTGCAAGTCGACCTATGTTTATGGGTCTTTTGAACCATCGTATGTACAAGTTAAATTCTGTGTTGGGGAACTCAGATGCGATAGTACGTCTTTAGAAGACGAGGTCTGTACAGCCATTAGATGCCACCGATGAAGAAATGTGTAACAAAGTACAGGATTTGGTGTACTCCGATATGCAAATTAAGGTTGAAGAAATAGCGAATGCATTATACATTTCACATGGTAGCATTTCAACAATTTTACATGATCGCTTTGGTATGTGCAAGCTAACAGCCTGTTGGGTCCCAAAATCCCTCAGCGAGAAGCAAATGACAACCAGAGCATCAGTATGCAGAGCATTGTTGGAATGGTTTAGGTCAAAAGATTATTTTCTTTCATGTCTGGTGACTGAAGATGAGACCTGGGTCCATTATTATGAGTCAGAGAATAAAACTCAAAGTCACCAGTGGGTATTTTAAGCATTTTAACCAGTACTCATGTGTGGTCAGTTTCAGCTCTGTGTGGAAGCACCATGCAGCCCAATCTATTTCTCCAAGTTGGGCGGGTTCCTCAGAGTTCTATAGGAAAAATGTTAATAGTATGGTGGATCCGCATTTATCTGAAAGTCTGTCTGTTATGTAACATAGAGGTAAAAATTAATTGCCTGTGTTAGTCATGCGACCTCAGCAACCAATCAAGACTCATCTCTAGGGAAGTCACGAGAGTTGTTTATGGAGATGGGACATGCCTGTGGAATTTTTCTGGTAGATTTTTTTTGTCAGACTGTCCCAGATCTGCGTCTTGAGAAAAGGCTGTAATTGTAGTGATGGGTAGTTACATTTGATATTAAAAATAGAATTATGCTGTTAAGATTAGTTAAAATTAACCCATTCAGTACAAGAAACCTCTAAAGGGGTACCTTGGCAAACAGTGCTGGCCCAGATCACACGCCGCAAAATGCGGCATCTGATCAGGGCCTACACTGTTTGCAAAAAGTTCAGCCATTTTCCTAATCAATTTTGAAAAAAAAAAAAAAAAACACAACCTGACACTCCTAAAGGGGGTCTTTCAAGGTATAGGAAATTTGCATTGGTTTCTGCCCACGCTTGGATTTTGATGAAATTATGCACAATAATTGCCTTGGGTATAACCTTATAATTACGATGCATTCACTTTTAATTTTATTTCCGTAGTAAATTTATTACATATTTTATTAAGTCTCTATCACAACAGGGAGTACTCTCATATAAACTTGTCTACAGTATTCAGTTTCATATATCTAATGCTGCTATATTTTCTGAATTAAAGCCATAATTGATGAGTTAATTGATACTATGAATAACTTCATATGTCTAGTAATAGTGGCTGGGCATTCAGTTTTCTTTGAAAGTGTCCCCATATTTCAGCTCCTATTTTTGTATTCATTAAAATTTTATATGCATTTTTACCATGTTCCAATTTTTGTCAAGACACCATTTTAGCATAAAAACTACCCAAATATCTTAGGAACATGTTGATGAATTTTGATTGAAATTGAGGACCGGTAACATTGTGTTTTAACAGACTTAATACTGATAGTCCTGATTCAACAAAATGTGAAATTATATGATTATCATGTTTTGGTCATGCTGTTTAATAATACTTTACTATTGCTTTCAATTTTGATGGCTATAGTATAGTATGGTTTGTGTAAGTAGTTCATAGTATAATTATAAGTATTATTTCAAAACATCCATTTCGGTAAATGTGTCCCCTATGGAACAAACTATTTTGTCTACAGAACTATATCAAAGGTTTTGACGACAAACATCATCAAACGAACCCAAGTAATCATGTGCACAGTTTTCTTTCTGCCTTTCTTGTCTAATTTGGTTATGGTGCTAAGGTGATGTTTAGATTTAACATTCAAATCAACAACATACCAGTCACTTTAGATGTTGCTTCAGATTTTGTGAGATTTGTTATCCGACTCAAGATAAATGACTCTCAAGTCAAACTGTTGTTTGTTTATTTAACCCTAACTGTCCATTTAAAAAGAAAGGTTTACTCTAGGGAAAATGAATAACACTTGAGATTACTTTTCCTGGACATTAAGTTTTCAGAGTTTGTTTGAAAACTATTGAGACAAACTATTTAAACAAATTATTTGTCTAAATCGAGACGGAAGTAAGGGCGAGGATTGTGGCCACGTAAAATCGATTTAAGCCCCCCAGTGGAAATCTTCCACTGACCATTCCAAGGCGGCTCTTCTGTGGCGATTTATTTATGTTGTTGTTTGTTACTTACTGTGTGTATCACTTGTGTCTTTTAATTTTGGATGGCCATATGGCCATTTTGTGGGAAAGTAACTGTCCTTATGGCCTTCCTTTGTTTAGGTTTCCATTATGGTCTGGTCGCTTAATGTTTGTATTTCTTTCCCTTTGGTGTCTTTTATGGGTGGAGTAAGTTAATTGTATCAATTCCTGATCTTTGTTTTACTTCTACTTTGTATCTGCATAGGCACTAGCCAACCTATCTTTTTTGTATAGCCCCTAAGAACGAAATCAAACGGCTTCCTGAAGCTTTATTCCAAAGCCATTTGAATTTGCTTTCAGAATTCACATGGTCGTACATTTTTCAGTGTTCCAAAACTTATTTGATCATGATTGTGTTGTCTATATATTTGTATAGGTCTTTCACTTCATTTCCAGTAATTACAAAGCATATTATGTAAGATATCAAGAAGCATTTAAACTGTTGATAATAATTATTCAATCTGTGAGTAGTTATCACATTACTCATAGGATTTTAAATTATTTTCAGTAAATACATTGTGATGTTTTTTCTGTTCAAACACTGCAATGCTCTTTCTAAGCTGAGAGATACATTGCACAGAAATGTACTGGTAATTATTACTGAACAAAAAGCAAGCAAGAACAGTGCTTAAAAAAACAGTGAACTTGCATTCAGCAGAAAAATTCAAGAAGTGGTTGAAAGTTTTACATCCAGAAAAAAATACTAAAAGCTTGCTTCAAATAAATTAACCACTATATTGATAAAGTAAATAGAAAAAATTAAGACACTAAAGAAACGTCAACAATTACAATACCAATGCAGAAAAGAGACATATTTATACATGTGTACTATAAGGAAAGAAACTGTTTCTCTCCCCGTCTAATATCAAAATTTCTCTAGGTCATAGAACAACTTTGTTTACACCAAATATTCTGCGCCTCATCCATCAATGATATATTGTGCAACAGAAACTCAATATCATTGACATTTCGATTTTTGGAAATACTAACCAATAATTACGAGTACTGTAACTTTTTTGTTAGGATAATAATACAGCGTTCAAAGACAGAGTATATCTAAGGCTTATTCTGGCCATAGATTTATCAACAAAACTATTTTTACTAGTAACAACAAACCACTGACCATTGCGTCCTTGTATACCAGCTTGGTATGGAAATGAAAATAATGGATCTCCTTGCCTTACACCTATTTGAGTAGCATGACTTATGCAAAGTCATTAAATAAAGTTGCACATGTTCACAATAATTTTGCTGCTAATAAAAAAGCAATATTTGTTGCTAAGCTTAATTTGTTGATCAGAATACCTTTTGATTTAGTGTTTTACTATCTACTATTTTGGATAGATCATAGTGTATAAATGAAAGGAAAATATCAGAAATTCATGATATTTTAATAGTTTCATGGCTAGATCAGCTCAATATGTATTCATTTTGATTTGTATAATCTCATTTTTATTACGTAAGTGTTACGAATTGCCCTTTTGTAAGGTTCTTCGATGATTTCAATAAAATAGTAAATTTTGCAGAAACGACTTACATCCATTAAAGGTGTACAACTATAGTGTTACCGGTTTCGGATTTTCATGAAATTTGGCATAGCTAAAGAAGATACATATGGCAAGTTTTCATAGCCAAATGAAATCTTGACAAAGACTAGAACATATTTATCGTAGGGATTGAATTTTGATTTTTAAAATTTTAATTAAAAAATGAGATTTTTGATAATTATTTTATCAGAAAATGTAAACTTTAATGAATTCAAAAGGTTTTTTAGTATCAAAGGAATGCCTATGGAGTTCTGCATTCAATCCTGTTTACAGATCTTGAAAGTAAATAAAACATAAGATTTAAGACATACTTATTTAGAGACAGACACCAGCTCATGGAGGGAGTCAGTTAGAGTGGCCTCCTCAGATTTATATAAGTTATAAAATACATTTTTATAGGTTGTATATGCTGAGTTATTAATATACAAAGTTTAAAGAAAAAACATGCATGGGCACAGATGAAAGACCCCCTTTTAAAATGGACTCATGCTATATATAAGGAGAAAGATTCCATTTGGTTCAAAAAGGGTTAAAGGCTAATTCTACTTTAAAAAATCATATTTAAAAGGCTTCAGCTGTTCTTTCTTTATGATTTCTACACCCAGAGTCCTCTAGAATGAGACCACCTAAGTGACCTTTGGGACCGTTCAAAAGACCACTTTTGAACAGCCCTAAAGGTGGTCTTAATATAGGAATTTTATCGTATAAATGAGCCAAGTTATGAAAAACCCTGTTTTACATGCCCTTTTGAGTCCTATAGAATGAGACCACCTTTGGGACTGTTCAAAGGTGGTCTTAAGACCACTTTTGAACAGTCCAAAAGGTGACCTTAATTTTACTGTATAAATGAGCCAAGTTATGACAAACCCTGTTTTACATGCCCTTTTGAGTCCTCTAGAATGAGACCACATGTGGGACTGTTCAAGAGGTCTTCAAGGCCTCGATTTCTTAGGCATTGGGTACATGTGAAAGAGATTTCGTCAGTACTTTCTTGCCATAAACACAACACACAAAAGTATTGGTATTTTTCTTATTTCGACACAAAAACATATGGTGTAGGTTCTCATTAGGAACGCCTCACAACGCTTCTAATGAGTATCTGCAAAATGTGTTTTTGGAGAAATAATAATAACTAGAATTTGTTTTTCTACAAAAACACAGATGTCTCCCCCTTTTGGACCTCTAAGTATGACCTTGACATTGGAGGTATCTTGTGTGCAACACAACATCTAATGAAGATGAACATTTCTACAAAGCAACTTTAAAAAGTTCATGGAAAAATAAGAAAGTTACTGACCCTACACAAAAGAGCCCCTTTTTACCTTTGACCTCTAAGTATGGCCTTGACCTTGGAGGTACAACACAGTCTCATGATGGTTAACAGTTCTGCCAAGTAATTTCATAATCCATCAAAGAATAAGAAAGTTATTGACTGTACACAAAAGAGGCCCCTTTTCTGATCTTTGACCTCTAGGTGTGACCTTGACATTGCAGGTATGGACCTTGGTCTTGCACACGACTTATCGTCTAATGAAGGTGAACATTTCTGCAAGGTTACTTTAAAAAGTCCATCCAGAAATAAAAAGTTATTGACTAGACACAAAAAAAAGACTTTTTTTGATCTTTGACCTCTTAGTATGACCTTGACCTTGGAGGTACCAGCCTGGGTCTAGCGCGCAACATATCACCTCATGATGGTTAACATTCTGCCAAGTAATTTCACAATCTATCCAGGAATAAGAAAGTTATTGACTGAACAATAAAAAAGGCCCCTTTTTGGGCCTTTGACCTCGCAGAATTACCTTGACCTTTAAGGTACCAACATGGATCATGCAAGAGTCACATCGTCTCATTGGGGTTAACATTTCTGCCAAGTAATTTCAAAATCCATCTACAAATAAAAAAGTTATTGACCAAACACGAAAAAGACCCCTTTTTTGACCTTTGACCTCTTAGTATGACCTTGACCTTTGAGGTACCAACCTTGGTCATACACGCACTATATCGTCTCATGGTGGTTAACATTTCTGCCAAGTAATTTCAAAATCCATTTTTTTGAGGTACCAAACTGGGTCATGCGCGCAACACGTCGTCTCATGGTGGTTAACATTTCTGCCAAGCAAAATTTCAAAATCCATCTAAAAATAAGAAAGTTATTGACCAAACACGAAAAAAAAGGCCCTTGACCTCTATGTATGACCTTGACCTTTGAGTTATCAACCTGAATCATGTGTGCAACACATTGTCTCATGATAGTTAACATTTCTGCCAAGTAATTTCAAATTCTATCTAAAAGTAAGAAAGTTATTGACAAAACACGAAAAAAGGCTCCTTTTTTACATTTGACCTCTAAGTATGACCTTGACCTTTGAGTTACCAACCTGGGTCATACACGCAACACATCGTCTCATGGTGGTTAACATTTCTGCCAAGTAATTTCAAAATCCATCTAAAAATAAGAAAGTTATTGACCAAACACGAAAAAAAGGCCCCTTTTTTGACCTTTGACCTCTAAGAATGACCTTTCCCTTTGAGGTACCAAATTGGGTCATGCGCGCCACATATGGTCTCATGGTGGATAGCTCAAAAGTACAAACATGAGAGTTATAGTTCTTGCACTCTGCACGTAGTCTAATATTGGTTAATATTTATATGAAGTTTCGAGAAGATAGCTTGAACAGTTTTCAATTTATAGAGCGGACACAAATTTATGACAGACGGACAGACAGATGGACAGACAGACGCCCGGGGGAAAAACAATGTCTCTCCGAAAACAAATTTTTTTTTGGGGGGGGGGGGGGGGGGGGGAGACATAATAATAATGGACCTTATTTATAGAGGGTAACACATTTAGTACTAGTACTAATCTTCCATGTGGCCCTCTTTTCCTGGGTAGGAAACAGTACTAAGCAATGTGGATAAAGTTTCTTGCTCAAGGAAACAACGTGGCGCTTGCGAGGATCGAACCGGCTACCTCTCAATCTCAAATCCGATGCTCTACCACTGCACCACAGCCCTTACCTAATGTTTACCTAATATTCACGCTTATCCAGACATATGCATGCATTTAATTTTTCTAACTATGCTCTGTGTATTAAAAGTTAAACCAGAGGACCAGTGGTCCTGTAAACGCTCACCTGACACCTGGTCCTGGTGTACATTTTAATGTTTTTATATATGTATATAGCCTCAGAGCAGGGGTACACAACTTGTGGGGACAAAATTTTGATGTCTAACAATGTGATAAAACTTTCCACCTATTCCTACCTTTCTGACAGTTCGAAGGCCATGCTTTCATTATGGTTTATTCCATTTGTCATATTTTTTTTAACTTTTCATATTATTTAGGGAATGTCTGATTGACAATGTGCTGGGAAAGAGCACTTGACTCCTTGATTTGCAACTTGTAGTTTTACTTAATACCATCTACATTATAGGTGTTTCTTTGCAGTATGGTGGCTGGGACACAACGTGAATTTGTTTTATCAGTTCCTGGTCATTGCATTTTATCTACTTTGTGACCAGAAACAGCAGATGAGACCTATTTGATTGAATTTTTGCATTAACCCCAATTTTGTATTATATATTCCTTCCAATTCGGTATTCTAGAAATTATGTGCTTATTTTTTAAATTAATTTTAGGAGAGATACTGGTCTAGTGATGAATTCCACTGACCGTTCCAAGGCGGTTCTTCTGTCGCGGTTTATTTTTGTTATGGAATGTCTTTTGTGTGTGTGTGTATCGCTTACATTATTTTATTTTGGATAGCCAATTGGCCATTTTGTGGGAAAGTAACTGTCCTTTTGGCTTTCCACTATTGATGTTTCTATTAGAGTCTAGTTATTTCATGTTTGTGGTTTCCTAAATATTCATTATTTTCACTTTTTCCCATGCAAAAGCCCAAGTCTGCAAATTTGACATAGCCATAAAATAGGTCAAGGCCATCCCAGGGTCACCATTTTTACAAACTATGATGGGCTCAAGTACCAGATGCTACAAGCCAACTTTCAAGGTCATTGGCTTCATGGCTCTGGAGGAGAAGATTTTTGAAGGCTTTTTACCATATATGGGCATGGCTGCCATCTTGGTCATGTGACCCGGACCCCGTGAACAAACTTTCGTTCCCCCATCCTACTGAAGCTCCACATGAAATTTGGCTTTGATTGGCCTCCCTGTTTTGGAGGAGAAGATCTTTGAAAATGGTGGACGGACGGACAACGGATGGACGGACGACAGACCATGGCTATACTATAAGCTCACCTATGAGCCTAAAGGCTCAGGTGAGCTAAAAATCAATTATTTTCACTTTTTCCCAAGCAAAAGCCTAAGTCCGCAAATTTGACATTGCCGTAAAATAGGTAAAGGTCAACCCAGGGTCACCACAAATTATGATAGGCCCGTGTACCAGATGCTTCCTGCCAAGTTTCAAGGTCATTTGCCTTACGGTTCTGGAGAAGAAGAATTTCGAAGTGTTTTTACCATATATGGGCATGGCCACCATCTTGGTCATGTGACCTGGACCATATGAGCAAATTTTCATTTGTTCATCATATAAAGGATCCATATCAAATGACACTTGAATTGGGCCAGCGGTTTCTGAGAAAAAACTGTTTGAAATATGGAACCTGGTTAATCTTGGTCCCAGGTCCCTGAATGATGACTTTTCTTACCCATGAATCTTCATGTATTCATCTACTTTACCTGATCTACCAATTTGGTGACATTGTCTTCAATGGTTTCCTAAAAATCCATTATTTTCACTTTTTCCCATGCAAAAGCCTAAGTTGACAAATTTGACACTGCCATAAAATAGGTCAAGGTCAACCCAGGGTCGGCATTTGTAAAAACTATGACGAGCCCGAGTACCATATGATATATGCCAAGTTTCAAAGCCATTGGCCTTACGGTACTGGAGAAGAAAATTTTTGAAGGCTATTTACCATATATGGGCGTGGCGGCCATCTTGGTCATGTGATCTAGACCGTACTGGCAACTTTTCATTTGTTCAACTCACAAAAGCTCCATATTGTATTTCACTTAAATTGGCTCAGTAGTTTCTGAGAAAAAATGTTTTTTTTTAAATATGAAATCGGAGTGACCTTGGTCTAAGGTCAATGAATGACCTTGACCTTTCTTACCCATAGATCTTCATGTATTCAGTTACTTTACCTAATCTACAAATTTTGGTGACACTGTCTTCAATGGTTTCCCTAAATATCCTTTATTTTCACTTTTTCCTATGCAAAAGCCTAAGTCAGCAAATTTGACATTACTGTAAAATAGGTCAAGATCAACCCAGGGTCACCATTTGAACAAATTATGATAGGCCCGATTACCATATGCTACATGCCAAGTTTCAAGGCCATTGGCGTTACGGTTCTTGAGAAGAAGAATTTCGAAGTTTCTTTACCATATATGGGCGTGGTGGCCATCTTGGTCATGTGATCTAGACCATGTTGGCAGCTTTTCATTTGTTCAACTCCCAAAGGCTCCATATTGAATTTCACTTCAATTGGCTCAGTAGTTTCTGAGAAAAAATGTTTGAAATATGGAACCTGCGTGACCTTGGTCTAAGGTCAATTAATGACCTTGACCTTTCTTACACATAGATCTTAATGTATTCAGCTACTTTACCTTATCTACTAATTTTGGTGACACTGTCTTCAATGGTTTCCTAAAAATCCATTATTTTCACTTTTTCCCATGCAAAAGCCTAAGTCAGCAAATTTGACATTGCTGTAAAATAGGTCAAGGTCAACTCGGGTCACCATTTGTACAAACTATGATTGGCCTGAGTACCATATGCTACATGCCAAGTTTCAAGGCCATTGGCCTTACGGTTCTGGAGAAGAAGAATTTTTAAGGCTTTTAACCATATATATAGGCGTGACGGCCATCTTGGTCACGTGATCTAGACTGTATTGGCATTTTTTCATTTGTCCAACTCACAAACGGCTCCATATTAAATTTCACTTAAATTGGCTCAGCAGTTTTGGAGAAAAAAATGTTTGAAATATGGATCCTGAATGACCTTGGTCTAAGGCCAATGAATGACCTTGACCTTTCTGACCCATAGATCTTCATGTATTCAGTTACTTTACCTGATCTACAAATTTTGGTGACACTGTCTTCAATGGTTTTCCTATAAATCCATTATTTTCACTTTGCCCCATGCAAAAGCCTACTTCGGCAAATTTGACATTGCTGTAAAATAGGTCAAGGTCAACCCGGGGTCACCATTTGTACAAACCATGATGGGCCCGAGTACCATATGCTACATGCCAAGTTTCAAGGCCACTGGCCTTATGGTTCTGGAGAAGAAGATTTTTGAAGGCTTTTTACCATATATGGGCATGGCGGCCATCTTGGTCATGTGATCCAGACCCCGCAAACAAACTTTCGTTCCCCCATCCCACTGAGGCTCCATATGAATTTTGGCTTTGATTGGCCCTGCAGTATAGGAGAAGAAGATCTTTGAAAATGGTGGACGGACGGACGGACGACGGACTATGGCTATACTATAAGCTCACCTATGAGCCTAAAGGCTCAGGTGAGCTAAAAAGCCCATTACCTTATTAATTCTTCAAAAATCAGAAAAGAATATCAGTAGTTTTTTTTTTAGGTATAATAAAATAAAGAGGGTGATAGCGAAAACATTTCACCTTTGAAATATGAATATCAACCTCAACTGCACCTCGGTTGATATTCATATTCCTCAAGGTGACATTTTTCACCATCACCCTCTCAGGAACGTAACATTTATATAATGGTATCTTTAATATACTAATGGGTGTTTTTTTTTGTTTTTGGTTTTACGGCCCTTTCAAGATTATTTCACTCATATCGAGCCGATCGTTAATCAAAGGTGGACGAAAACCGGAGTACCCGGAGAAAAACCACCTGACCTTCCGTTGCAGAACTTGGTGTCTCACATGTGACCCGAGCGAGGCTCGAACCACAGCGGTGAGAGACCTAATGATCAAGAGTCAGCGCTCTTAACCACTAGGCCACGGAGACCCGTCTACTAATGGGTCTGTAGCTCTATTTAATGATAAGAAATTTTAGACAAGGGGACTTCAAAAACCTGTGTTTAATGTGTCTTAAATCTCCCATCTTGTTGCAGAACTCTGATTCTGCTCCTTTAAAGCAGTTAGATCCCGATCTATACTGCTGATATCCATGGTAATAATAAATACCAAAACAATGTACTTTTGTGTGTTTTTTCTTCTCTATTTTTACAATACTGCTAAAACTCAATATTTGAGCTCCAACATACCAATATTGCTGCCTCAGCTCAAATGCATGTACAAGTCGACCATATGTTCAGTTGCTCAGTCAGTAGAGTGTTCACACACTATGCTGGAGACCCTGGGTTTGAGCCGAGGTCAAACCTGATTTCTTTCCTTGCCTGTGACATATGAAAGAACATGGTTCAATCAGAACTCAAACAAACGCACCACAACCTCTTTATAACATGACTGTTTGGGTCCAAAGCAGAACATTACGATAACCCATGTGACATAGTGCATTTTTCACATCTCCAATATGGTTACTTTTTTGATGAAAACCCGTAATATTTTTCTTATTTATACCGCAAACATAGGTTGAGGGTGGTTCAAAGCAGAACATTACAATAACAATTCCAAGCGACATAGTGCATTTTTCAAATCTCTAAAATGGCTACTTTTCTGATGAAAATCCATGATATTTTTCTTATTTATACCGCAACATAGGTTGAGGGTGCTCGTTAGAACTGCCTCAAAGAGAACTGCCTCTTTGAGGCAGTTCTAACGAGTACCACAACCCATGCAGAAATAAGTAAAATAATGTAAACCCCTGCAAACCCCAGTTGTCTTTATATAAAGTGGGGTTTATTGGGGTGGTCATTTCACGGACTTGTTCATGTGATGACGTGTCATAAGAATAACATCTACATATAACATAGTACTACCTTTCATATGTCCAAGATGGTGACTTTTCTGATATTTTCTTTTTTAATATGTTTCTTATTTGTAATTCAAACATAGGCTGTGGGTGCTGGTTAGAACTGCCTCAATGAGGCAGTTCTAACGAGCACCCACAACCTATGTCTAGGAAACATAGGCTGTGGATGCTCGTTAGAACTGCCTCATTGAGGTAATGTATACCCCTGTATACCACAATTTTCTCTATATAAAGTGGGGTTAAGAGCGGTGTTCAGTTCACAGATTTGTTAACATGAGGTTAGTTAAACAACCATTGACTGCAAGTCATATACAGAAATTTTCAATGACTCCAACACCGATGTAGAAGTCTCCGTGGTGTAGTGGTTACGCTACTCGCCTTGTAAACCAGGGATCGCAGGATCAATCCCGGGCTTCTCCAGACTTTCGGATGAGTCTTTAAACCGAGGTTCCGTCTCCGTATGACCTTAGCTGTTGGTGGGACGTAAAACTAAAACTCACTCACTCCAACACCGATGCCTCTTTTTTTTTGTCCTTTAACCCTTTTTGAACCAAATGGAATCTTCCACCTTATATATAGCAGTAGTTCATTTCAGAATTTAGGGGTGTCAGGTTGTGTATTCTTCAAAAACTATTTGGAAAATAGCTGAACTTTTTGCAAAGTGTAGGCCTTGATCAGATTCCGTGTTCTGCGGCGTCTGGTCTGGGCCTGCACTGTTTGCCAAGGTACCCCTTTTGGAGTTTCCTGTACTAAACGGGTTGATCAGAGGTGGACGAAAACTGGAGTACCCAGAGAACCACCTGACCTTCTGTTGCAGAACTTGGCATCACGTGACCCATGCGAGGTGGGAACAACAGCGGTGAGAGACCTAATGATTGTGGGTCAGCACTCATACCAGCCCGACCATGATTCAAGATGATAACACATCCGTCCTAAAATGGTGTCTTCCATATCTCTGGAACTAGGGTTTTTCAGACAAAAATGTTTAATATTTTACTTATTTGTTGCCCAAATATAGATTGTGGGTGCTCATTAGAACCGCCTCTATGAAGCAGTTCTAAAGAGTGCACATAATCTATTTTTTTAGCAAAAATGAGGTATCCCCACATAAACCCCAATTTTTTCTATATATATAAAATGGGGTTAATAGAATGATTCATTATAAGGAGTTGTAAATGTGAAGCAAACTTGTTCATCAGTCCCCGGTAACAAGACTGTGAAACAAAGACCCCTCTAACCCCCCCCTTTACATAGAGAAAATTGGGGTTTACGGGGATATACATTATCTGCCTTATTTTTGCTCAAAAACATAAATTGTGGGTTCTAACGAGCACCAACAATCTACGCTAAAAGCACAAATAAGAAAGATGTTATCATTCTTACCAAAAATGTGTCATTTCTGATATCTGACACCATGTTGGACGCCATTATTAATGTAATACCAGGGCCCGACGTTATTCTCCGAATTTTAAAATTTGTGAGCAGGACAATAACATCCTCTGCTGAACTGAGAAGGAAGCCGTGTCACATGTTTGCATGTTAATTTTAATGAGCGTCAAAAATTTCATAGTCAGTTGAGTTGAGCGTGATTTGTTTATGTTGATGTTTTACATCCCTGTCAACACTACTGAGGTCATTTGGAGACATTGTTTTCAATTAAACCATTTAGTACCAGAAACCCCAAAATGGGTATTAGGCAAACAGTGGAGGCCCAGATCAGACGCCGCAGAATGCGGTGTCTGATCAAGGCCTACACTATTTGCAAAACCTTCAGCCATTTTCCTAATCAATTTTGAAGAAAACACTACCTGGCACCCTTAAATTTTGAAATGGACTCGTGCTATATATAAGGAGGAAGAATCCATTTGGTACAACTAGAGCTATCACTGAAGGTGATGAATACCCCCACAAAAACTGCCTTGATAGTACAACAGCGGCATTTTGCAATTTTTTCACTTGAAAGGGGCCATAACTATGTCGAAAATTGACGAATTGTAGTGGAAATCAAACTTGACCTGTATTTTATGATGTTACATCAGTGTACCAAAAATTATAAAAATCGGTGAAGCGCTTTTTGAGTTATCGTCTGGAAACCAAGTCAACAGACCGACCGACCGACATGCTCACTCCTATATACCCCCCCAAATTTCATTTGTGGGGGTATAAAAAGGGTTAATGGACACTGACATGACAGGACATCTCAAGCCCTAGCGCCAAAAGAACCCACTAGGGTTTATATGCAGGAACAGTCCTACTCATACCACTTTACCTCTGCAGGCATAATTCTTCTAAACGGTTTATCCGTAACGAAACATGCCTATATAACTTTGACCCCCTTGAACCGCACTTTTATTTAGTAAAACTGGGGTTTACATGGGTAAACCTTATTTTTCTTATTCCTGTTCCAAAATATATTTTGAGCAGAAGTAATAAAAATATCACAATTTTTCATCTTAGAATTTTCATTTTTTTCGGCGATAAAATTATGACGAATTTGTATAGGCGTGTTTTCGTAATACAGTTGTAATGTTCGGTTTGTTTCAGCTCTATGCAGCCCAATCTTTTTCTCCAAGCCCTGATGTGCGGGGCTTTGTGCATGAAAAAAGTTCTTTCATATCTCTAGAACAAGCATTTTTTTGCATGAAAATGTTCAATATTTTTCATATGAGCCCCGCCAAGCGAATTTGGGTCTTCGAGCATTCCGTCATGACAAATTTTAACTGCGCATGCCCAGCCATTCAGAGGGGCCAGGGATATGGCTTTCTGTCTGAAGGTTCGTCTTGATTCACTGCTTGTATGAGCGAGCAGCGAAGGTTCTGGCGAGACTGCGCGGATGCGCAGGCTCGCCTGAACCTTCGCCGCTCGCATAGGCGATAAGTACCAAAATCGCTTGACGCGGCCCATATTTCTCTATTCCTAATACATATTGCTGAAGTTCGTTAGAACTGCCTCCATGAGGTGGTTCTAAGGAGTACCCACAATCTTTGTTTTTGAGCAAAAATAAAAAAAAATAATGAAAACCCCTGTAACTCCACTTTTCTCTATATGAAATGGGGTTTAGAGGGCTGTTCATTGCACAGACTTTTTAACATGATAATGTTGAAGTTGGACTGAATTTTTCCCAAGACCTTGCTCTTATCACATGTCCTGCTGAATATTCAAATATGCCACACCCACTACTGATTATCAACCAATCAGAATACTTGATACAAATTATTGCAACGACATACCTGTGATAATGTTTTTAACTGTATGAGGGAGATTTGCCATTGTGATGAGGGTGATGTAAAAAATATATAGGAAAATTCTCAGTTCAAATGAGGGAGACTCCAAAATTTTACTAAAATTTCCCATAAATTGGGCAAAAATTAGCATCAAAATGAGGGAGTCTCCCTCCTGATGAGGGAGGTATCACAGGTATGCAACGAATATCCATAAACTGAATGACAAACAATGAAGATCCTGATCAGATGGCTTCTTCAGAAGCCATCTGATCTGGATCTACATTGTTTGAAAGATAAGACATATCTGGGCTTAGCAGGACAATGGTTAAAGAAGTCCCTAAAAATTGATAGTCTCTCTCAGTCACTGTCTGCCTTCCTGTACCAGAATCTAGCCCTGTGGTCATCACTGCAAGTCACAAATGCTGGTCCTGTTGGAGAATGATTGATGCATCGAACTACTCCGTTGTGACCTGGAACAAATCAGTTTACAAACTGTAGAGTATTTGTTTGATTTGAGGTTTTACGTCCCCGTCAACACTGTATAGGTCATTTTGGAGACATTGCTTCCAATTTTGTGGGACTTTTACCCGACATTGAGTTGAAATGACAGCTCAAGCCCTATCAACCAATGAAACCAATAGGGTTTCTAAGCATGGACGGTCCGACTCGCACTGCTTTGCCTGGGCAGACTTAGATCCTCTAAGTGGTTTACCAGTACTCGTGCAGTTGGTTTCAGCTCTGAGTGGAAGCATCATGCAGCCCATCTATTTCTTCAAGCCCCGATGGGCAGGGGGCCCTGTAGAATAAAAAATCCTGATTCATAACTATGGCAGGTTCTTTTACTTATATCAAATAAGATTTTTTTTCAATCCCCAATTTGATAATTAATCTGGTCTGAAATCTAAATTTGAAACAAGGAAATGTTTACACACACCTCTTTTAACAGCAGAACAGAGCCATCCCTGTAATACTGTAGCCAATGTCCAATCATATTGTTTTAAACCATGGTTTATTTTAATGTGACAATGGTCATGTGTTTGTTTGTTTGTATTGGAGTTTAACGGCCCAGTCAACACTATTTAGGTCATTTTTGAGCGGGTCAGTTTACCTATCCACACTTTTCCTGGGCAGGCTTATACGTAAGCGTCAATGATCATGTGACTTGATGTATTCATTAAACACTCATTCTCAAATGAATTGGGATATTGCAGTCGTCGTATATTTTCTGAAATCAAGCAGACATTTGTAACCAATTAATACTTTTATTTGACAGAACAACACGTCTCAAAGATATCATGATAAACCGTCTGTAGAAAAATACCTTTTCAGGAAAAATCAGCCACAGGAAAACCTGGTTGTGTAATGTTCGAGACTGTTGCTTTTCGAATTCTCTTTGTTTGCGCACTTACAAATTTGCAACTAGAATTTGTTTTTCTACAAAAACACAGATGTCTCCCCCGTTTTTGACTGTTAAGTATAACCTTGACATTGGAGGTATTGAGCTGGGTCTTGTTTGCAACACATCATCTAATGAAGATGAACAATTCTGCATAGTAACTTTAAAAATGTTCATAGAAAAATAAAAAAGTTATTGGCCGTAAACAAAAAAAGCACTTTTTTACCTTTGACCTCTAAGTATGGCCTTGACCTTTGAGGTACAACACATCGTCTCATGATGGTTAACATTTCTGCCAAGTAATTTCATAATCCATCAAAGAATAAGGAAGTTATTGACTGTCCCTTTTTTTACCTTTGACCTCTAGGTATGACCTTGACATTGGAGGTATGGACCTTGGTCTTGCACATGACTCATGGTCTAATGACGGTGAACATTTCTGCATGGTTACTTTATAAAGTCCATCCAGAAATAAAAAAGTTAATGACTGGACACAAAAAAAAACAAACTTTTTTTACCTCTGACCTCTTAGTATAACCTTGATCTTGGAGGTACCGACCTGGGTCTAGCGTGCACCACATCGTCTCATGAAAGTTAACATTTCTGCCAAGTAATTTCACAATCTATCCAGGAAAAAGAAAGTTATTGACTGAACACTAAAAAAAGGCCCCTTCTTGTCCTTTGACCTCTTAGTACGACCTTGACATTTGAGGTACCAACTTGAGTCATGCACACAACACATTGTCTCATGGTGGTTAACATTTCTGCCAAGTAATTTCAAAATCCATCTTGAAATAAGAAAATTATTTACAGCAGACAAAAAAAGGCCCCTTTTTTACCTTTAACCTCTATGTATGACCTTAACCTTTCAGGTACCAAAGTGGGTCATATGTGCAACACATCAACTCATGGTGGTTAACACTTCTGCCTAGCAATTTCAAAATCCATCTAAAAATAAGGAAGATATTGACCAAACACGAAAAAGGCCCCTTTTTTACCTTTGACCTCTATGTATGACCTTGGCAGTTTAGGTACCAAACTGAATCATGCATGCAACACATCTTCTCAAGATACTTAACATGTTTGCCAAGTAACTTCAAATTCTATCTAAAAGTAAGCAAGTTATTGACAAAACCCCCAAAAAAGGCCCCTTTTTTACCTTTGACCTCTAAGTATGACCTTGACCTTTGAGGTACCAACCTGGGTCATGCACGCAACACATCGTCTTATATTGGTTAACATTTCTGCCAGGTGATTTCAAAATCCATCTCAAAATAAGAAAGTTATTGACCAAATACGAAAAAAGGCCCCTTTTTTTACCTTTGACCTCTAAGAATGACCTTGACCTTTGAGGTTTGCCTCATGCGCACCACACATTGTCTCATGGTTGTTAATAATTATGCCAAGTAATTTTAAAATCCATCTCAAAATAAGAAAGTTATTCACTAAATAAGAAATAAAGGCCCCTTTTTTGACCTTTGACCTCTAAGTATGACCTTGACCTTTGAGGTACCAACCTGCCTCATGCGCACCACACATCGTCTCATGGTTGTTAATAATTATGCCAAGTAATTTTAAAATCCATCTCAAAATAAAAAGTTATTGACCAAATACGAAAAAAAGGCCTCTTTTTTGACAGTTGACCTCTAATTATGACCTTGACCTTTGAGTTACGACCTGCCTCATGCGCACCACACATCCTCTTATGGTTGTTAATAATTATGCCAAGAAATTTTAAAATCCATCTCAAAACCAGTGGGGCACGTATACCCCCGGCCAGTGCCATCACCTCAGCTGAAACAAGAACTACAAAGGGAAATAACTCTAAAAGGCCTGACCCCTTGGCCCTTATTTTCTTTCCCACAATACAACTAGTCATACTGATCATGTGTGCAAAATTTCAAGTTTCTATGTGAAGCAGTTCCTGAGATATCTTTGACACAAAATAATTGTTTACGGACAGACAGACGGAAAAGACAAAAACTATATACCCCCATTGCATACTTCGTATGCCGGGGGTATAATAAGAAAGTTATTGACCAAATACAAAAAAAGGCCCCTTTTTTACCTTTGACCTCTAAGTATGACCTTGACCTTTGAGGTACCGACCTGTCTCATGTGCACCACACATCGTCTTATGGTTATTTCTGCCAAGTAATTTTAAAATCCATCAGAAAATAAGAAAGTTATTGACCCGAAACGATTGGCCCATACATATATACATACTGACAAACTTCCAAGGGAAATAATTCAAAAAGTATAAATGCGAGAGTTATAGTTCTTGTGCACTGCACGTCGTCTAATGCTGATTAATATTTATACCAAGATTCGTGAAGATAGCTCTAACGGTTTTCAAGTTATAGAGCGGACACGAAAGTGTGACAGACGGACAGAAAGACAGACAGACAAACAGACGCCCGGGGGAAAAACAATATGTCTCTCCCGAAAAAAAACTTTTCGGGGGAGACATAATTCCACTAGACAGGAAAGGGTTAGGTGGTTACTATAAAATTTACATATTCTGGGTAGGGAAATAACTACCATTAGCAGGACTACATAAAGTCTTACTAAGTAAGATTTTCCCCGATTATGGCTGTCGCCGAAATTTAATTAAGCATTGTAATGTACGAGACGACGTTTTTCTTCTTGATATTTCAAAACAACGTTGAGGTTTTTATACACGGAAACGTGACCAAATGGAGATTCTATATTATAATAAACATATAAGGTCGTTTGATGTTACATATACAATAGGAAATTAAAAATACTTGCTGTACAAAAATGTGCATGGATTTGTTGCAAAAATGCATGCAATGTTCGCGATCATTATACCAGGCTTATTACGTATGTATCAACAAAAAATGCTAGATTGAATTAAACTCCCGCAATGTGTGACTAACACAAATACATCATCTGAAAAAAAAAAATATTTGGATGTTGAAATTTCCCCATTTCCAGTGTTTTGTAATGTTCGAGACCGGTAATGTTCAATACCGAAAATTGTTAGTCTAACAGCTAGATCACATTGCTGTCACGTGGCACAGTTTTCCGTAACCAGAATATGTAGTAGAAAGTGTCTGTAGACGACATGGTTGCTTTTTCCGGTGTTTGATGGGTGAGGGAGTCGGCAGACAATACCACAGTTAAGGGAAAACAGAAGTCATATTTTGTTTTAAAATATCTGCATAGAAACTTTTTATCTTTTTCCAATATTATTTGCCACAATTAATATTTTCAATTAAGAGTATGCCACCAAAAATCACTATTAATGAACAACATTTGCACGCTTGCAAGATCATTATTCTATTGCAATAAACAGTGGATGTATGCGATGTAATGTCCGCTACATTTGGTATCGAACATGACAGGTTTGCTATGTTGACCGTCCAGGGATAATGACTGCAGATAAATGGAATTTTTTGAATTGTGCAACCTTAGTTGTGTAAAATGACCACGTTTAGTGATATACACGTTTGCTACATTTCTACCAATAAGTGCAAACGGTAACAATGTTGATTCCAATTTTATTACTTATTTTCGATTTTGGATTCGAGTCCCATAGCTTATAATCTTTTCCCAAATATTATTTGCCAGAATGAATATTCTCAATATAAAATGTGCAATGTTAAGAAGGCACTTCGACTATCCAATTTGTATTTCCAAATGCATATTTTGAATGTTAAAAAAAATTGTAAGTGCAGTTTATGTTACTAAAATTATGGTATCGAACATTACAAATTGTATCGAACATCCCCACCTAAAATAAATATGTATATTTTAGGGTATGCTGGTTTACTCTTGATTATGTTAACTAGACACAACAAATACAATATCAGATTCCTTTCCAATTTTACAGGTAGAAATGGTAAAGTGGCATAGCATGTCCCTTTACCGTGTATGGTAATGTCCGAGACCACCATAGCTGCCATTTACAGACATGCATTTGTTTACATTTCTTAGAACTTATTTACAAACTTCACAAAACCTGTTACTTTCGTCCAGCTGGTAGACAAAATTGGTTACACTTTGAAGACTTTTGTATAGAAAAATATTACGCTGCAATGCACTGTAATGTTCGATACTGTATTCTCGCAGTTGCAACATTAATTTTAGATACTTGATTGTTGAGAACATAAGGTCATGTGGTTGTTGTGTGTTTATATGTGATAGATATGTCTTTTAATGTTTCAGTTGCCTTAAGAACGCAGTTTATCTGTCAGGAGAGCATTTTTTTATGCATAAAAGTATATACCAAGGCTTTTTGCATAAAAGCGACACCATGTTTTAGAAGCATATGACTGAACGTGCACTGTTACATTAGTTAGATCCAATAAATGAATGAAAATGACACTAACAGCTATATTGTCAGTTAATCACGTTAGAAAACTATTTTACTTATAGAAACAAAATCACTGTAATGTCCACGACTTTTTACATATAATTCAAATAAACTTATTGCTTATGTTGATCATTTATCTAAAGTAATATTACTTGTGTTCCTTATTTGCCACTCAATACCTGTTCAAATGCAATAGTCGTAAGTGATCTAGCTATTATGTGCTTCTCTTAAAACAAAACGAAAGTTGTATGTTTTCAGAAAACTATATCTTTTTCTGTATTCTCTAACCAAAGTAGAAGTAAAACAAAGATCAGGAATCGATATAATTAACTTACTCCACCCATCAAAGACACCAAAGGGAAAGAAATACAAACATTAAGCGACCAGACCGTAATGGAAACCTAAACAAAGGAAGGCCACAAGGACAGTTACTTTCCCACAAAATGGCTATATGGCCATCTAAAATAAAAAGACACAAGTGATACACACAGTAAGTAACAAACAAAAACATAAATAAATCGCCACAGAGTGAGTAAGTGAGTGTTTGAGGTTTACGTCCCACCAACAGCTAAGATCATACGGGGACGGGACCTCGGTTTAAAGACTCATCCGAAAGTCTGTAGAAGCCCGGGATCGATCCTGCGACCCCTGGTTTACAAGGCGAGTAGTGTAACCAAAATCGCCACAGAAGAACCGTTTTGGAACTGTCAGTGGAAAGATTTCCACTGGGGGGCTTAAATCGATTTTACATGGCCACAATCCTCGCCCTTACTTCCGTCGCGATTTAGACAAATAATTTGTTCAGTCCGCATGAAGGCCTCCTAACTCACCAGTGCAACATCTCCGTGAACACAAATAATCAAAGAACCACAGAGGTGAGACAACGGTGAGGACTCGACAGCACGAAATCACTGAAATGCTGGAGCAAAAGAAAACCAACAGTTAGACTCTGATGGGCCCGACCAGAGACAGAGCATCAGGCACCAACCAACATTACCTTGAATTAGATCTCTGAATTTTATTCAAAATGGCTATTCATTTCATTTCCATATATATGACCATATGTTCAATTTTGTCCCCACTTAATAACCCTGTCGTAAGTTTCTGTCATTGCGAGCTAGGGTCTCTTGATTTTTGTGATGTTATAGAAGGGGGTACCGAACAAGTAGATTGTAGCATACATTTCTCACAATCTATATTTATCAAAATACCGACATATTTCCAGCTGTTGGGGTGAAATAACTTTTCATTTCTTGATCAAGGAATTTTAACTGAGTATAGGTACATGTTAATACTTTATTGTGAACATATCAGTGACTGAATCTAAGTAACTTTATAATTTGACTTTTTAAACGGCTGAAATCCCAATTCATTTGAGAATGAGTTTAAAGAATGCTCTACATTATGTCCAAATATGTAACTTATTCCCAAACAGTGCAGTCCGGGATCAGATGCTGCATAATGCAGCATCTGATCCAGGACCACACTGTTTGCTTACACGATTTTCCATCAAAAATAGAATCAAGACAAAACTAGAGCTGCCGCCTAACGGGCGCCAATTATACCCCCGCATGCGTTGTCAGACAAATTTTTACAAGTATTTGACCTTGAGGAAGGTCAACGTAAAGGTCAAGGTCAGGTTTGTGTATATCAATCTTAAGTACTAGTGGCAAGGTGTGTGGTGTGTGAATATTAAAGAAATCGGTCAAAGAATAAGGAAGTTATGAGCAATGTTAAAGTTTTTTGTAACGGACCGACGACAGACGACAAGCTGACTCCTATATACCCCCTTCAAACTTCGTTTGCGTAAAGGTCAAGGTCAGGTTTGTGTATATCAATCTTAAGTACTAGTGGCAAGGTGTGTGGTGTGTGAATATTAAAGAAATCGGTCAAAGAATAAGGAAGTTATGAGCAATGTTAAAGTTTTTTGTAACGGACCGACGACAGACGACAAGCTGACTCCTATATACCCCCTTCAAACTTCGTTTGCGGGGGTATAAAAACATTCAATACCACCTAAATGACTTATGGACTTGTCCAACGTATAAGAATGGAAGAGTATATCGGTATACATTAGGTTAATCATAGGGGTTTCGCGTAAATGCACTCACAATGCAAATACTGACTTTTGTTTAACACTTATCCCACTGAACAAGACAATCCCTACCTTTGCAAACAGTGTAGATCAAGATCAGATGACTTCGTAAGAAGCCATCTGATCAGGATCTACACTGTTTGTCATGGAAATTGTGAACTGAATGAATGCATTACTAGTAATATGATTGATGGATACCCAGTAGTCAGAAAAGGGTGCGGTTAAATTAAGATATTCAGCAGGATAAGGGTTAACAACAAGAGGCCCATGGGCCACTATGCTCACCAGAGCTCAGGTGGGCACTGCCCATCCTGCCCAATGGCAGCCATGTATTTTAACATGATATCATTTTAATCCACCAAATGAACCCCCATGTCCAAATGAGCACCCATGTGGACTCAGCATCTGAAAAGTTAGGCCTTTTATGAAGTAGAGGGGGTGGGGCATGGACCCAATGGAGCCCTGGTTAGTATCACTAAATGCGTCTTATCATAAGAAACAAAAATATATATGGTTTAGCAGTGGGGATCTGTAAGGCCTCTTTAACAGTTGAGGGGTTGGGGCATGCCCTATTGATCCCAGGAAAGCCCAAACTGTTGTCCCTAAATGTGTCTTATCATAAGGACCAAGTATATATATGGTTCAGTGCTGGGAATCTGACCGGTTTCAGAGATTTGAGGCCCTTTTATGAAATAGGAATGGCCCCTGCGGACCCCGCTACAGTAGGTGTGCTAATAATAAGGAACAAGAACATATATGATTATGGGGTGGGGATTTGAATGGTTTCTGAAATATAAAGCCTTTTATGAAATGGAAGGGCGGGGCACATTGCCTCAGCACAAAGAGACCTCCAGGTTGGTGTGATTGAACAAGTCTTATCATAAGGAACAAGTATATGGTTTAGGGGTGGGGATCTGAACTATTTCTGATATATATGGCTTTTAATGAAGTAAAGTGGTGTGGCATGGCCTGGGCGTGCCCCGGGGACTCCCAAGCTGGTGTCACTGAATGCGTCTTATCATAAGAAAGATGAATATATATGGTTTAGGGTGGGGCTAAGAACATTCTCTGAGATATAAGGCCTTATGTGAAGTGGAGGGGTGGGGCAAGGCCCAGGGAGACTCCCAGGTTGGTGTCAATGAATGTGTCTTATCATAAGGAACAAGACTATATATGGTTAAGGGGTGGCCATCTGTAGGGTTTCCAAGATATTGTGATATTATGAAATGGAGGGGGTGGGGCATGGCCCCAGCATATCCCTGGGAACCCCCAGGTTGGTGTTACTGAATGCGTCTTATCATAATGAACAAGAATATATATGGTTTAGGGGTGGGGATCTGAACAGTTTCTGAAATATATGGCCTTTTTTGAAGTGGAGGGGTGGGGCAAG
Organism: Lucinisca nassula; assembly: GCA_963580285.1. Taxonomy (NCBI): domain Eukaryota; kingdom Metazoa; phylum Mollusca; class Bivalvia; order Lucinida; family Lucinidae; genus Lucinisca; species Lucinisca nassula. Next base: position 122,495,742 of record OY757023.1, on the reverse strand, counting down.
GCCCCAGCGCGTCTCTGAGGACCCCCAGGTTGGTGTCAATGAATGTGTCTTATCATAAGAAGCAAGCATATATATGGTTTATGGGCGGGGATCTGTAAGGTTTCCGAGATATTGGGCCTTTTATCAAATGGAGGGGGTGGGGCATGGCCCCGGTGCATCCAGGGGACTCCCAGGTTGATGTCACTGAATGGGTCTTATCAAAAGGAACAAGAATATATATGGTTTAGGGGTGGGAATCTGAATGGTTTCCGAGATATTGGGCCTTTTATAAAGTTGAGGGGGTGGGGCCTGACCTGTGCGCATCCCTGACGACCCCCAGGTTGGTGTTACTGAATGGGTCTTATCAATAGGAACAAGAATATATAGGGTTTAGGGGTGGGGATCTGAACAGTTTCTGAGATATATGGCCTTTTGTGAAGTGGAGGGGTGGGGCAAGGCCCCAGCGCATCTCTGAGGACCCCCAGGTTGGTGTCAATGAATGTGTCTTATCATAAGAAGCACGCATATATATGGTTTAGGGGCGGAGATCTGTAAGGTTTACGAGATATTGGGCCTTTTATGAAATGGAGGGGGTGGGGCATGGCCCCGGCGCATCCAGGGGACTCCCAGGTTGATGTCACTGAATGGGTCTTATCATAAGGAACAAGAATATATATGGTTTAGGGGTGGGGATCTGAATGGTTTCCGAGATATTGGGCCTTTTATTAAGTGGAGGGGGTGGGGCATGACCTCGGCGCATCCCTGAGGACCCCAAGGTTGGTGTTACTAAATGCGTCTTCTTAATAGGAACAAGAATATATATGGTTTAGGGGTCGGGATCTGAATGGTTTCTGAGATATATGGCCTTTTATGAAGTGGAGGGGGTGGGGCATGGCCCCGGCACAACCTGGGGGACCCTCAGGTTGGCATAAAAGCATATGGCTGAAAGAATTTTACTCAAGAAACATTTCTATAAAAGTTTTGTCCAAATATCTGCAATGACTTGGCAGTAAATGCCATTTTTCAATTTTCCCCATTATAAGTCTATGGAAACTCTAAGTTGCCATAGCAACCAAACTAATGGGCCGATTTTCATAAAAAACACAAACTTTCAATCCCCCAGCCCAAGGATGCTACAGATAAAATTTGGGCTGAATCGGTCCAGTGGCTTCAGAGAAGAAGATGTTTGAAAGTGTTGACGTCAGACGACGACGACAACGACAACGACGACAACGACGACGACGACGACGACGGACAACTGCCTATCCTATAAGCTCCCCCGGAGCCTTCGGCTCTGGTGAGCTAAAAAGTAGTCAGTATCTTACCTAGAGAGAGAAGTCTCTGTCTCTCAGCATTTCTAGAATCCCAGCAACACAGACTAGTTGTCTTCTCATCAGGAAATAATACTGAAACATAAGAAAACTAGAACTGTCGGAGGATCTGACAATAGCTCCGCCATAGCGCTGTCAGAAAAGAAAAATACAAGAATTTTTTTTTTTTCAGCTTTCAGCCTCTAATTAAATTGTTCAATGTTCAAAGGGCAATAACTCCAAAAGTAGGCAATCCAGAGTTATAGTTCATGTGCTTTGCACATTGTCTTATAGTGCTTTACATTTTTGTGAAGTTTCATGATAATTCCTCTAACGGTTGTCGAGTTATCATGAATAAAGGAATCTTTTTAATGTTCAAAGGGCAATAACTCCAAAAGTATGCAATCCAGAGTTATGGTTCATGTGCTCTGCACATCATCTCATAGTGCTACACATTTCAAGTTTCATGAAAATACCTCAAACGTTCTTTGAGTTGTGGAGCGGACAAGGTTAAAATTGTCATTGCCATTTTAACAGGAAGATATGTTTAAATAAGCACCAAAAATCTATGTTTGGAACAAACTTAAGAAAAACATAGGTTTTCATCTGATATCTGCTAATTCTAGAGTCATGAAAGCCAACATTAAGTTGCACTGATCATGATAATTTTCAGTTAAGGGCTATGCTGACGGAAAAAGTTTTAACCCTTGTCCTCTGTTACTGAAAAAATGTGAGCAGCTTTCACATTTTTTCAGCAAAAATACTAGCACATTTGCCATAATAAATGATCAAAGTTTTAATGATATGTTAACTAACGACATCATTAGTTTTGAACAACTGGCCCCTGAACTTTATTCATAAAAACATGAACATGCTGATATGTCTGTTATATGATGAATGACAGAAATGAAGCTGGAATGTTTGCTTGTTCTTTTCTTTTTTTTCGGTTTTACGGCTGTTCCAAACTTATTTCACTTATTTTGAGCTGATAGTTAATCAGAGGTCGGCAAAAACTGGAGTACCTGGAGAAGAAAGCGCTGCAAGCACTCCATCATGTCCTGCCACCACACTTACATCAAGCAAGTGCATAACACTGTCAAAAAGGAATTCAAAGTGACGGTGCATGAGTCTTTCCAAAAATAAAGTTGACATGAATACATGACCGAGATGAGTATTATCAATGTTCAAAAGGTAGTAAACCAGAATTACAGTTCTTATTTTCTGCAGAACCCCTCATGGTGCTTAACCTTTGTGTGAAGTTTACGGAAAATATCTCCTGTTTACAGAGTAGATACAAGTATATCACAATTCGTTCATGTGAAAAAGTGCAGACAAGCTATTTCTGGCCCAAAATTGACAGTTTCTGGGGGCCTGTGACCTTGAAAATAAGGTCAAGGTAACCAAAAGCAAACCAAATCTTTGGTAGGTTGCAATGATATATTGTACAAAGTTTGACCAAATGTAATCTATTCATTCAAGAGATAGGGTGCAGACAAGCCAAGGTTGAGAGTTTTGGGGGGCCTGTGTCCTTGGAAATAAGGTCAAGGTCAACAAAATCTAATCAAATCTTTGGTTGGTTACAATGATATACTGTACCAAGTTTGACCAAATTTCATTCATTCTTTTATGAGATAGGGTGCAGACACAGCATTTTTGGCCCAAAATTGACAGTTTTGGGGGGTCTGTGCCCTTGAAAATAAGGTCAAGGTCATCAAATCCTAAAGGGTGTTTTCGCCTATCGTAGTGATGTAACCTTGCAAGTTTAGTTAAAATCTATCAAAGGTTCATGAGATATTGTGCTTCAAACAGACTACATGATAGAAATGGCTATGTTCAATGTTCAAGGGGCAAAAACTCCAAAAGTAGGAAAATCAAAATTACGACTCATATTTTCTGCATGATGGCTTATAGTGCTCTACAATACATATCTTTGAAGTTTCATGAAAATATCCCAAATAGTATCAGAGTTATGGCACGGACACGAAACTATGAAACAAATGGCTGTTCAATGTTCAAAGTGCAATAACTCCAAAAGTAGGAAAATGAGAGTTACATTTCATATGTTCTGCGTGTCATCTCATATTGCTCTACATATCTATGTAGTTTTGTGAAAATATCTCAAATATATCAGAGATATGGCACGGACACAAAGCTATGATACAAATGGTGGTTCAATAAATGTTCAATGGGCAATAACTCCAAAAGTAGGAAAATCAGAGTTATGGTTCAAATGTTCTGCATGTCATCTCACAGTGCTCTACATATCTATGAAGTTTCATGAAAATATCTCAAATAGTACCAGAGTATGGAGCACATGAAACTATGATAGAAATGTCTGTATGGAGCACATGAAACTATGATAGAAATGTCTATGTTAAATGTTCAAAGGGCAATAACTACAAAAGTAGGAAAATCAAAGTTACGGTGGATATGTTCTCCATGTCATCTCATGGTACTCTACAGTTCTGAAAAGTTTTGTGACTATATCTCAAATAGTATCAAAGATATGGAGGGGAAACACCTGACCTTCCATTGCAGAACTTGGCATCTCACATGCAGCCTGGGCAAGGCTCAAACCACAACGGTGAGAGACCGAATGATTAAGAGGAAGCTAGGATAGATAAATAAGTACAGATCAAGGTGATGCTGCCTAAACAGTTTCTTTTTGAGTGAGTATATCTGCCTAGGCCCAGTTATTCAAAGCATGGTTAGCTTAACAAGCTTGATTGTGGTCAAAAGTACATCCAGTTTTTGCTGGAAACATGTGAATAGCTTTCTCCTTACATTTTTGGGGGCAAAAATATTAGTATACTTGTCATACTGAATGGACCCAGTAATAGTACAGGAGACAAAACAAATTTGTAGAATTATTGTGTCTGCCTTTAGGTTAAGGTAACCTGTATTGCTCAATATGTCATACCATATTCAATATATTCATCACCACTGTAGTGTTACTGTTGCATCAGAGGACACCTGTTGATGTTGGTTTTCTGAATAAATATTGTACAAATATTGTATCTTGTATCTCGATAAAAAAAAATAGCAATGTTAACTGACGATACTGTTAGTTTTCATATACCTCATGACCAGATTATATGACCAATGTGTCAAACACTACAGTCTTCCCTAAGCAATGGGTGCCTGACTAAGCTTAACACTTTTTATTTGGCAGCTCTGAACTAGACATGGGAAAACAGCGCAGTCCCAGATCAGATGCCATAGAATGTGGCATCTGATCAGGGCCTTCACTGTTTGCAAAAGAATTCAGACATTTTTTAAATAAATTTCCAAATACATGTAAATCATCCTGACACCTCTAGATTTTGAAATGGGTAAAGCTGCTTGCAACATTTTATACCGCTGTCACAGCAACATTTTATTTCACTGTCAAAGCAACAATTTATATCACTGGAAGTATAGCAACAGAAGAAACAGAACTCTCCTCTACTCTTACCTGCTTCAAGGACAGCAGGCCTTGCCCAACTGTAAGCCAATATCAGTTGGACACCCCAGTGGCACAAGATGCATGTCACCTTTGCCTAACCCAACAACCCCACCTCTTAGAAGCCTCTGTGGTGCAGTGGTTACGCTACTCGCCTTGTTAACCAGGGGTCGCAGGATCGATCCCGGGCTTCTCCAGACTTTTGGATGAATCTTTAAAAACTGAGGTCCCATCTCCAGATGACATTAGCTGTTGGGGGGACGTAAAACTCAAACACTCACTCACAACCCCACCTCATCTGGATATACCCTGCTTTCTGTAAGAGTCTGAGAATAATAACATACCATAATCTTCTGTGTGATTAAAAGCTGCCATCGCTCTGTGTTCCTGTTTACCCATAGTTCCTGCCCCTGTGTAGACAATCAGGCAACGATTGGTGGATAATTCCCATAGTTTAACTAGAGAGTCCTTACCACTTGATAACACATACTGTAATGTAGTTACACATAGTGTAACATAGATAACAAACAATAACATATACAACACATGCTGTAACATAATGAAACACATACTGTAACACATATAACACATACTGTAACATAATGAAACACATACTGTAACATAGATAACACACAGTAACATATACAGCACATACTGTAACATAATGAAACACATACTGTAACATAGATAACACACAGTAACATATACAACACATACTGTAACATAATGAAACACATACTGTAACATAGATAACACACAGTAACATATACAGCACATACTGTAACATAATGAAACACATACTGTAACATAGATAACACACAGTAACATATACAACACATACTGTAACATAATGAAACACATACTGTAACATAGATAACACATACTGTAACACAATGAAACACATGATGCACATAAAAAACTGTGATAAAACAAATGAGTCTGAGCACAGCATTTCCTATAATTTACATGTGCACCCAGTGAAGAATCAGATCAGCCTGAGCATCCATATAGTCTGACCGGGGACTTCTCTTGCTGCATGAAGGAGCATTGGGCTTTTAGCTACTCTGATTAGACTGCATGGATGTGCAGGCTGAAATGAGTCTTTCGCTCTTCATAAATGTTTATGAGAGGACATTTGTTGGGTACCTCAGTGTTAATTTTCCCATTCAAAGTACCCAACAATCGCCTAAATACACAACAGACTACTGGCTACTCTAAGTCTGTTAACAACGGAATAAATGGCAAGTAACCAGGATAGGCCTACCCAACTAGTGTCCTCTGGTCTCAATGAGGCAATTCTACTTATTAATGCATACACATAACAAAATAAATAAAGGAATGCTGTGTGTACTCATTCAAATGGCCTCAATGAGGCAATTCTAATACATACACATAACAAAGGAAATGAATGGTGTGTGTACACACAACATTTCTTTCCAAGACAGAATTGGAAAAACCTCCCTTAATCATCTTTTATAAATGGATATCTGGAGCTTTGACGTTTAACATTCCAATCAACACTATTTAGGTCATTTTGGAGACATCACTTTTGCCTGACACTGAGATGAAATGACATCTCAATACCTGCTGCCCAATGAAACTAATAGGGATTTTATATGTATGGACACTCGGACTCGCACCACTTTGCCTAGACAGGCTTGGACCCTCTAAGCAGTTTGCCAGTACCCATGTGCGGTCGATTTCAGCTCTGCGTGAAAGCATCATGCAGCCAAATCTATTTCTCCAAGCCCTGATGGGCGGGGGCCATCTTCCGTACTTGCTGCAGTGAAACAGTAGGAAACAAAGTACAATATTCTAGCACAAAGTGCCTATACAGGCAATAGGAAGGAACTGTGTTTTATTTTGCAACAAATCACGGTGCAGAAGAGCGCGACAAGTGACATCATTAAAAGCTGCAAATATATGACCTCTCTCATTGATTCTTAGAAGTTAGAAAGTGCAACACCAATTTTTCTCGCACAGAAAATGTTACAAAAGGACACAAATGCATGTGTTACAGTCAATAAGTTCTTTGTGGGATTTCTGTGAGATTTTGAAGGAAACAACAGCATTATTGCCAATTTTCAGCGAGTTAGAATTGAAATAGATCAGCTCTATTCTGTGATTTGCTGGGCAATAAATCGCACATGCCTAATTTGTCTACAAACAACTGGAGCCAGTTGTTCAAAGCATCGTTAGCTTAACAAGCTTGTTAGTGGTCATATTGTTAACTCTTCTAGCAAGTACAATATCGTAAATTTTGGTATTTTTGCTGAAAAAAATGTGAGCAGCTTTTGCGTCCACAAAAGCTGCTCACATTTTTTCAGCAAAAATTTCAGCATATTTGCCATATTTAATGATCAAAGTTTTAACGATACATTAACTAACGACGTCGCTAGTTTTGAACAACTGGCCCCTGGGCCGCAAGGTTCGTGCTCAACTCACTTGAGCATACAATTTATCCTGCTCATTGTTGGCATTTTAAAATTTATTAGCAGGATAAATGACATTCTGTGCTGATCTGAGCAAGAAAATTGCCCCATTTGTTTGTATTTTATTAGTTATGAGCATAATAAATTTTGTGCTCACCTGAGTTGAGCATGAAAAATGTTTTATTACCTTGGGGCCTGATTTATTACTCAACAAATCACAGCTAGAGCTGATCTATTTCTTAAACACAAAGCAGCATCTAATGACAAATGAACTACATCAGGAGACATGTTTTTGCCCTCTGTGAACAGTAAAGGTGAATATCAGCAGTCTCATATGTGTAGTCTGAACACCACATTAAAATTTTTAGGTCTGCTGATAAGATAGTACAATGCCTTGGTTTCTGTACCAATTTCTTCAAAACTTTTGCTAGTCTTTGTAGCTGAACAGCAGGTTTGTGTCTTAACCCTTATCTTGCTGAATATTCATTTAAGCCAAACCCATTTCTGTCTATCAACGAATCAAATTACTTAATGTAATTTATTATTACTTGATGTAATTTATTGCTACAAATTCATAAACTGAATGCCAAACAGTGTAGATCCTGATCAGATGGCTTCTTCAGAAGCCATCTGATCTGGATCTACACTGTTTGCAAAGATAGGGGTTGTCGTGAACAGCAAGATAAGGGTTAACCAGTTGAAAGTCCTGAAGGCAGACCCCTAGGTTATAAAACATTTTTCCATGATAAACTCAGCAGAACATGAAATTTATTATGCTCATAACTAATAAGATACAAAAATATTGGGCAATTTACTTGCTCAGATCAGCACAGAATGTCATTTTTCCTGCTCATAAATTTTAGAAATGCCAACATTTGTTGGCATTTTAAAATTTATGAGCATGAAAATTTTCATGTTCACGTGAGTTGAGCACAAAAAAATAGTGGCCCAGTTTTTCAAAGCATCATAAGCTTAACAAGCCCATTAGTGGTAAAAATTTTAACAGTTCTAGCAAGTAAAATGTCTTAGATATTTTTATGCTGCCAAAACATGAGTAGCTAGCTACTCATATTTTTTTAGCCAATTTGCCGTATTAAATGAGCAAAGTTTTAACAATTCATTAACCCATTGTAGGCAGAAACCCCTGATGTGGTACGTTGGCAAACAGTGCAGGCCCAGATCACACAACGCAGAATGCAGCATCTAATCAGGACCTGCACTATTTGCTAACAGAATTTTCCATCAAAAATAGAATAAGAATGCCTCCCCTTATATGACAAATGGACTTGTCCAACATATAGCAATGGAAGAGTCCACTAGTATACAATTCATTAACTAACAACGTCATTAGTTTTGAACAAATGACCCCTGATCTGAATCATTTCCAAATGCTTCGGTCTGATTTTGTTTGTTTGTACTGGAGTTTAAAAGCCCAGTCAACACTATTTTAAGTCATTTTTGAGCCAGTCAGTTTACCTATCCACACTTTTCCTGGGCAGGCTTATACGTAGGTGGTTAACCAATACATTGCACATTCTTTCACCACTGACAAACTGACAACTGCCCTTCTTGAATGAGCGGAAGGGAGAGAATGACAGTAGAAAAGATTTCATGATCAGTCTCCACAAAAGAATGTTGCCGACCCAGGCAGGTATCGAACCTGGGTCCTCCTGATTAACAGTCAGACACGCATCCGACTGAGCTACCGAGGCCGACTTGAGCTGGTCTGGTAACATTTTTTCCTTTGACATGAGTTCCTGTGTTGCTAATCTCAAGTAGTAGGACTAACCTTTGAGTTTCTTGTGAACTGAACAGAACAGACCTCTTCTCCATCGTGAGCATTCTTGAATGTATTAATACACAGGCTTGATACTCCATCCCAGACCTTTATATGGCCGTCTTTTGAACAAGTTACATACAGATTTGCATTCGGACTATATTTTGTCTGAAAAATAAAAAATGTATATTTTCTTTGGCCCTGTGGTAAGTATATTTTCTGGTAAAATGTGTGATGGTTAAAGACTTTACAATTTTTGTTTTTACGGTCCTTTCAATATTATATCACTTATTTCAGACCTTGAGAGCAGAACTTGACATCTCACATGTGACCAAATTGAGGCTCGAACCCAGTGGTGAGAACCATAATGATTAACCAATAAGATGCTAATCACGACAATTGTCATCTGCTTTGTCGTCTGCCAGTTGCTTTAAAAAGTTATTTTTGCAAACAGTGTGGACCCATGGTAAAAATTCCTACCTATGGTAAGAAACAAACCAGAGGACCAATGGTCCTGACCTACTCACCTGAGTGCTGATTGTTAATGGAGCCATTTGATTTCTGAGATGAAGATTTTTAAAGGGATTTTATCATAGCACCCATCTAGGTCATGTGACCCAAATCATTTGAACAAACTTTCTGATTTCCTCAATCCCATAAAGGTTTTATATGAAAATCTGGCCTAAATATGCCTAGATGTTTTTTTGTGTTTTTTTTTTAAACAACAGGGCCATAATGGCCCTGGATCACTCTCAGTCTACTTACAATGCTTCGTGGTGACAACAAGTGGTGGGGAGAGGCGGTTGGCATCTGTCTGATGCTGGACTTATGAGTCGGTAGTTCCCTTTGACAAGACAGAACTGACTTACAAGTATGCAGGTCAAGATCAAGTCAATACTTTATGAGTGGAAGCCCACATGTCAAATATGAAGGCTCTATCTCAAACTATTCAAAATTTATGATAAAGTAGGGCATAGGTCAAAGTCAAGGTCACAGATGAGAATTTTTTATATGAGTGGGAAGCCATTGACACAAGAAACCTACATATCAAATATGAAGGCTCAATCTCAAAGGGTTCAAAGGTTATAATTAAGTAGGTCAAGGTGACAGATCAAAATCTTTTTGTAATACATGTAGTGGGAACCTTAAGCTTGTTACAAGGAACCCACATGTTAAATATGAAAGTTTTATCTAAAATAGTTAACAAGATTTGCTCACCTGAGTATCAGTGTCTCTAGTACATTCTTGGCCCAAGGGCTGTAATTTGAACAAACTTGGTAGCGGTCCACTAGATGAAACTTCATACCAAATATCAAAGACCTGGGCCTTCTGGTTTCAGAAAAGAAGATTTTTAAAGGTTTTCCCTTTATAATCTTATGTAAAACCAGCGAGCCCTGGTACGGGGACATTTTTGGCGCAAGGGTTATAATTTGAACAATCTCAGTAGAGGTCCACTAGATGAAGCTTCACATCAAATATCAAAGACCCGGGCCTTCTGGTTTCAGACAAGAAGATTTTTAAAGGTTTTTTCCTATATAAGCCTATGTAAAACTAGTAGGTCCCCGAACGGGGACATTTTTGGCCCCAAGGCTATAAGTTGAACAATCTTGGTAGAGGCCCATTAGATGAAGCTTCATACCAAATATCAAAGACCTGGGCCTTCTGGTTTCAGACAAGAAGATTTTTAAAGGTTTTCCTTATATAAGCCTATGTAAAGACAGTGGGCCCTGGTGCTGGGGCCTTTTTGGAGCCAGAGATATAATTTGAACAATCTCAGTAGAGGTCCACTAGATGAAGCTTCTAGCCAAATATCAAAGACCTGGGCCTTCTGGTTTCAGACAAGAAGATTTTTAAAGGTTTTTTTCCTATATAAGCCTATGTAAAACTAGTGGGTCTCAGCGCGGGGACATTTTTGGCCCCAAGGCTATTATTTGAACAATCTTGGTAGAGGCCCATTAGATGAAGCTTCTTACGAAATATCAAAGACCTGGGACTTCTGGTTTCAGACAAGATTTTTAAAGGTTATCCCTGTAAACGCCTATGTGAAACCAGTGGGCCCCGGAGCCGGGGCATTTTTGGCCCCAGGGCTATAACTTGAACAATGTTGATAGCGGTCCACTAGATGAAGCTTCATGCCAAATATCAAAGACCTGGGCCTTCTGGTTTCAGACAAGATTTTTAAAGGTTTTCCCTATTTACCCCTATGTGAAACCAGTGGGCCCTGGTGTAGGGGCATTTTTGGCCCCGAACTATATTTTGAACAATCTTGGTAGAGTTCCACTAGATGAAGCTTCATACCAAATATCAAAGACCTGGGCCTTCTGGTTTCAGACAAGAAGATTTTTAAAAGGTTTTTCCTATTTAAGTCTATGTAAAACTGGTGGGCCACAGCACAGGGGCATTTTTGGCCCCAGTGCTATAATTTGAACAATCTTGGTAGAGGTCCACTAGATGAAGCTTCATACCACATATCAAAGACCTGGACCGTGTGGTTTCAGAGAAGATTTTTTAAGTTTTCAGGAAAAAAAATCTATTTTTAGCCTCTGAGACCAAGATGTGCAACGGACCGGAACCATTTGAACAACTTTGAAAGGGGACCACCTAAGGATCATTCCTGTGAAATTTGGTCCAAATCCGATCAGTGGTTTACGAGGAGATGTTGTTTGAAGAAATTGTTTACGGACGGACAGACGGACGCACGACAGACAAAAAGTGATCCCAAAAGCTCACCTCGTCACAATGTGACAGGTGAGCTAAAAAGTTATGACAAAGTAGGTAAAAGGTCAAGGTCACGGGTCTAAATTTTTGTATGGGTGGGAAGTCCTTCTGGCTGTATCTCAAATGGTTCAAAAGTTATGATAAAGTAGGTCACATGTCAAAATTATTTCAATGATGTAGCAGGCCTGTTTTTCCCATATACATATGGTAAATATGGTATGTGTGTATGCATGTGTGCAGTATGCTGTTTTCCTCAAAGATCATAGGGCATTTATGTCCTTATATACCTATTCATAATGTAAAACCTACATGTTCTTGCTGTTCAATCCTAATCTGCTTACACATAATACAACTGGGAATAAAGCCTGGATTACAATGAAGTCCACAAGAAAGTTGGACTTTGCAATAATATTTAGACCTCCTTCATAAAGACTCATCCCAAAGTCTGGAGAAGCCCAGGATCCTGCTTTATGAGGCAAGTAGCTTAACCACTACACCACAGAGGCATCTGTCTTGTATATGATTTAACCCTTTTTGTACCATATGGAATCTTCCTCCTTATATATGGCAGGAGTCCATTTCAAAATTTAGGGGTGTCAGGTTGTATTTTCTTCAAAAATTATTTGGAAAATGACTGAACTTTTTGCAAACAGTGGAGGTCTTGATCAGACACCGCATTCTGTGGCATCTGATCTGGGTCTGCACTGTTTGCCATGGTACCCCTTAAGGGGTTTCTGGTACTGAATGAGTTAAAATGAACTATATTCTGGAATACTTACACTTGTTATGGGACCTGCATGCTGATCATTTGGATTTCTTCCAACAAAACATTGAAATGTGTTAACATCATACAGTCTTACTGAAAATAAATTATAAACAAAGATGTGCTAATCAACTGGCTATGATCAGGGCTCGAGATACTGAAGAATCCAAATCGGTCCAGCCAGATTACGCCAAACAAATACGGAAATTGCCGAACCGGTTTCGGTAATTTTCGTCAACGTCATTGTTTTCTATCGAGTAGTGATTTGCAATTTCAAAATGTGTTATTAGCGCAATGAATGACATACCAATATTGCTCTTATACAATGTACTTGTTCATAGAATATCTCAATTATAAACAGCAATTATTGCTAACATCGTTCAGACACGCCAGATTTCATCTACTTTCATTTTCCCAATATCCGGGTCACTCAGTAACTGAAGACCACTAAAGGGAAACAACCAGCATGGTGCAGTCAAAGACCAGTTCGTTGGTCACTACATTTTTGTTTCTTTCTAAACCTTTAAAATATTTCTCTTATTTCAAGATCACATAAGTCTACTATCCGTATCCTGATACAAATTGTCCAAATTGCTTTGTTTACAAATGGCGACAGATATTGCAGCCACGTGGTCAGAAAATGACATCATACAGTTTCCGTTTACAAAATACACATTAATTCAGTCAAGGACGTAATACACACCTGTTTTATGTCATTGATTTTAATAGAGCATAATTCTTAAACAAAAAAATTGTTTTGAATCAGTTAAAAAAATCGAAAAACATTTCTATACTCTCAAATCAAAATGTGGCTGAACTAGAACTAGAGTCATTGAAAATCTTATATGGCCGAACCGAGTTCTAAAGAAGATATATACATAATATTTCACCATTACAAAGTCTACTACCTGTTCTACTACCTGTATCCTGAAACAAATCGCTTTGACTATGAATAGTGACTGATATTAAAGCCTCGCCATCGGAAAATGACGTCATATGGTTTCATTTTAATTCATTCAATGGCGTAATACACACGTTTTATGTTATTGGTTTCAATGGAGCGCCGGGTAAAAAAAAAAACGGCATTTTTTCTTGAAGGCTTAACACGCAATGGTCAGCCATGAAAGGTGTGGATTGAGAATTGCGCCTTGTGAAAAAACAAAATTATATTCAAATACCGGTTCTATAGTTAGGCATAAATAAATGACTTGTGTAAACAAACTAGCATTGATTGACCTAATTTTCTTACCCTGTCAAATTGTTTGCCAGCTTACCGGTAATGCCTGAGGATAGTGTTCACGGTTTGATAGTGGAATAATCCATTTGAATAGTAGAGCGTAATCAATTTCGTTGTAATACTTCAACTTGACATTTTTTCACTGATAAATTATTTCATTAGAATGTGTATTTAAAAACGTATAAAATATTAGCCTTCATGTGTCGATGTCTCAGAAAAAGCGAAGAAAATTTATCACAAGAATTTTTTGTAAACAGAAAAATCTGGGGTGGGGAAAAAGGCCGGCCCAGTTCTTCCCCACCAACAGTCTCCAAATTCTATTAAGATTTGAGCTCCAAACATTTGTTGCTTATTATATCTTTTTAGTTTATACGAATTTATGTTTTAAAAAGCGAAGAAAATTTATCACAAGAATTTTTTGTAAACAGAAAGATCTGGGGTGGGGAAGAAACAGGTCGGCCTAGTCCTTCTCCAACCCCAGTCTCCAAATTATATTTAGATTTGAGCTCCAAACATTTGTTGCTTATTATACCTTTTTAGTTTATACCGATTTATCTCTTAAAAGTGAAGAAAATTTATCACAAGAATTTTTTGTAAACAGAAAAATCTGGGGTGGGGAAGAAACGGGCCGGCCCCTAGTCTCCAAATTATATTTAGATTTGAGCTCCAAACATTTATTGCTGATTATATCTTTTTAGTTTATACCGATTTATGTCTTAAAAAGCAAAGAAAATTTATCACAAGAATTTTTTGTAAACAGAAAAATCTGGGGTGTGGAAGAAACGGGCCAGCCCAGTTCTTCCCCACCCCACAGTCTCCATATTATATTTAGATTTGAGCTCCAATTATTTGTTGCTGATTAACATCTTTTTAGTTTATACCGATTTATGTGTTAAAACGCGAAGAAAATTTATCACAAGAATTTTTTGTAAACAGAAAAATCTGGGGTGGGGAAGAAATGGGCCGGCCCAGTTCTTCCCCAACCCCAGTCGCCAAATTCTATTTAGATTTGAGCTCCAAACATTTGTTGCTTATTATATCCGATTTATGTTGTAAAAAGGAAAGAAAATTTATCACAAGAATTTTCGGTAAACAGAAAACTCTGGGGTAGGGAAGAACGGGCCGTCCCAGTTCTCCCCCACCAACAGTCTCCAAATTATATTTAGATTTGAGCTCCAAACATTTGTTGCTTATTATATCTTTTTTAGTTTATACCAATTTATGTCTTAAAAAGCAAAGAAAATTTATCACAAGATTTTTTTGTAAACAGAAAAATCTGGGGTGGGGAAGAAACGGGCCAGCCCAGTTCTTCCCCACCCCCAGTCTCCAAATTATATTTAGATTTGAGCTGCAAACATTTGTTGCTTATTATATCTTTTTAGTTTATACAAATTTATGTCTTAAAAAGCGAAGAAAATTTATCACAAGAATTTTTTGTAAACAGAAAAATCTGGGGTGGGGAAGAAACGGGCCGGCCCAGTTCTTCCCCACCCCCAGTCTCAAAATTCTATTTAGATTTGAGCGCCAAACATTTGTGGCTTAGTATATCTGTTTAGTTAATACTACTTTATGTCTTAAAAGCAAAGAAATTTCATCAAAGATGCTTGAATTGGGGTGCATATTTTATTGCATCGCCATGAATGGTGTAGCATAGAAAAGGACTCAGAACTTATTCAGAATAGTCTCTTTTCTCATTTATAACAAATTGTGAGCTGAAAATTACTCGGTGACTATGGTTCTGAAAAAAATTCAGGTGGGGAAGAAACTGACTGGGTGGGGAAGAAACTGACTAGTCAGTTTCTTCCCTGGGGAAGAACCGGGCCGGGGGAAGAAACTGACCATTACACCGGTATTAAATCTAGTCACCTGATTGACTTTGTGGTTGATCAATAAAGAAAATGGACCACAAAGACCAACAATGTAAATTGTAGAAGTTAATTGCTGCTCAACAAGCAATAACAAGCATTTGAAAAATGGCAGAAAAATCTGCCAGGTATTCACATTCCTGTAAATTGTGATATATGCAAAACTATGTTATAATGGCCAGTGTTATAAAGAGGCTCTGGTGATATAATGATAGTGAAAGGAGTGTAAGATTACTCACATGTTGGATGTTGTGTACCAACGAGAAGGAAATCACCAGAGGGATGAAATGACATTGATCTTACTTCTGATGCCTCCTACAAACAAATATGAAAATATAGTGTGTGTTTAACCCTTTTTGTACCAAATGGTATCTTCCTCCTATATATACCAGGAGTCCATTCCAAAATTTAGGGGTATCAGGTTCTGTTTTCTTCAAAATTTTATATGGAAAATGGCTTAACTTTTCACAACAGGGTCACTGATGATGCTTTATTAGCCAAAACTACGTAGTATGACCCATCTTCTTTCTTATGAATGTTTTCATTGCTCTTAAAGGAACTCATTTTTTATTTTTATTAACTTTTCACAAACAGTGTAGGCCCTGATCAGATGCCCATCTATGGTGTCTGATCTGGGCATGCAGTGTTTGCCAGGTACCCATTTTTTAAAATTTACCCATTTTGTACCAAGTAGAATCTTCCTCCTTACATACAGCAGGAGTCCATTTAGCAGTGATGGGTTGTGTTTTCTTTAAATTTATTTGAAAAATGGCCAAATTTTTTTAAAACACTGTAGACCCTGATCAGACGCCGCCGCATTCTGCGACATCTGATCTGGGCCTGCACTGTTTGCCGGTATGCCATTTAGGTGTTTCCTGTACAAAATGGGTTAAATGTAATTTGTAGTCTATGACTACTGAAAGATAAAAGATTTTGCAAGAGCATTTTGTCACAAACTAGTCAATAACTAAATAGAACAGATAAGCTTATGTCTTATTGAACTTTAAGGGGAATTGGTATGCCTTCAGGGGAGGCAACTTCTGGAAACGTATTTTTGTCTCCAATGTCAATAGGGGTCAACTCTTAAAGGAAAGAATTTGCTCCTGAGGAGCAAATTCTTTCCTTTAAGAGTAGACCCCTTTTTCAGAGGGAACGAGTTTACATAAAAGCGAACCGGAAGTCCCAAAAGTTGTCTCCCTTTGAAAAATGGCGGCAAAGTATGCCAGGTGTTCCCATTCCCCTTATTTTAAAGAATGACTGGATATCTCATATTTAGTTACCCACTTTATCCCTTATCCCGCTGAACACGACAACCCCCAACTTTTGCAAACAGTGTAGATCCAGATCAGATGGCTTCTGAAGAAACCATCTGATCTGGATCATTATGCTGGTTAATTTGAATAAATAAATTACATCAAGTAAATTGATGGTTGAATGGGACTAAAGTAATTTATTCAGTGGGATATGGGTTTATGGAACTGACTGCATCATCCCAATATTTCTTGCTTAATACATAGTTCTGCATGTCCCTTGTGAATTTGTGAAAAGCAAGACAAGAAAAAAATGATTGACAGCCTTGCGAATCTATAAGAATTATACACAAGTATGTCAGTATGATTTGGGTATCTTGGACTTCTGATAATATTTAACTTTTGTTATACCGTGAAAATTCGGCTATAAGACGAGGATTTTTCCCTCCAAAATGAGCCCGAAAAATTGACCCCGTCTTATAGCCGAGGTCATGGACTGCATGCTTTTTTCCGGCAACGTCCGGCGATGACCAGACATACGGAAAATGCCGATCAATGATTTTTGAATTGATATAAATCGCTGCCCATAAACCGACGCTACCATTTTTCTGCACGCGATCGGTAAATGACGTCATCCGCCGCCAGCACCCCAACACGTGTTTAATGTCATTGTGTGTATCTCGTTCATAAAAAAAAACGTTATGAACCAGTAAAAAATATTTTCTCGATAGCTAAACGGTTGTGAATAGAGGTGGATAGACAACCAACGCTTTGCACAGCTCCCGAATCATCCCCAGAAGCTCCGTGTCAATAACCAAAAACAGCGTTCGACTTTTCTCGCCCAGCGTCTGCTATTTGGCGCCAAAACATAACCATTCATGAGATCGTAGAAAAGTCCATTTTTGTAATGCAAACTTCTACCGTTAGATGTAGCTAATTGTCTGAGGAGCGATTAAATCATTTTCACATTAATTGTGGATTAAATTTTATGGTTGGAGCATAAACGCAAATACGAGACATAACTTGACCATATTTTCGCACCTTATCGACACGCACCGCAGGGTGGCAATTACAAGACAGGGATTAACAATAGTGTCATACTTGAACCGTAATAAATACACAGATGGTTTGTCTGCATTAATTATTGCGATTTACTTACTGGTCTAGTTTTACCGGATTTAAGGACTCAGAAAGACTAACAATTGTAGACGATTTTTTTTTTGCACTTGCCCGCGGACCGGGCTTCATAAGGTCAAAGTGCACCTGCCCGGCGCGATTTCGGTCTTGTCTCGGGCAGCCGGGAAATGGATTTGTCAGCCCTGTTGTCTATTAAATAGAAGTCTGTATAGCTGTCTAGCCTTAGTCAGCAAAGCATGTACCGGACCAACTTCGGGCCGACAGCGATACAACGTATCGGCCCGACGTTTCCCCCTTTTCCCGACCCTTAATAGACCTACCGATTCAGATTCAGTAAGAGTTGTCTCTCTTTGTAACTCTCACAAACGAAGACACTATGTCAACTGACATAAACAAAGCCATGTGAGGGGTAAGTAGAGGGGTTTTCTGATGAAAAAAGGCTGATTTCTCACATCTAAACAGCATCTAGCGGTAGCAGATAGGCCCCGACAGATATGGCAAAAATTTGACCCGTCTTATAAAAGAGTATAAGCAAAATCCCACATTAGAAGAACTGAAAAAGGGGTCCCGTCTTATAGCCGAATCGCCTTATAGCCGAATTTTTACGGTACTTCAACTCGTTTTTCAATCGGGTATCCTTTCAGTTTAATTGGTATTTACATAAATACTCTGCTTATCTGTTCCTCTGATGTAACTGCACTGTTCCCATTCAGTTAAGATTTTATGTCCATGTCAACACTATTTAGGTCTGACATTTTGTTGCTTCCAATTTTGTGTGACTTTATCCAACACTGAGATGAAATGACATCTCAAGCACAACCACCCACAGAAACTGAAGGGGTTTATATGCTAGGACCATCTCACTCACACCACTTTGCCTGGGCAGGCTTAGACCTTCTATGTGGTTTATCAGTACACAAAGGTTTGGCCGGTTTCAGCCAAATCTATTTCTACAAGCCCTGATTAACAAGATATCTGTCTGACATCTAGAATATTTTGTGTGTGTGTGTGTGGGGAGGGGGGGGGGGGGGGGTGCGTTATTTGGGATAAGACAACAGTGTCACATAGTCAATTCTTTCATGGCTGCAAAAAAGACATTTTTTTGATGACAAATTTTGTAATTTTTTATACTGCAAAGAAATTTCTAACTTTTGGACAGTGTAATGGCAATTATTTCCCATTTGCCTTGTAAGGAAAATATTGCCCTCACATGCATGCTTGCCCTTGCTGAATTGCAATGTTTGCCATCTCGGATTTACTGCACAGTTGCAGAGTTTTCAATAAGAGTTTTCTTAAGAGGCCAGTCACCAGTTTGAGGTGGCCAAATTCTAAAATTTCATAAGACTTTAATTTACAAAAGTAAAATTTGAAACAACTAGAAAATAAATTTAGGCAGCCATTTTGGCCTCCTGTTGCCTCTTATTTGTTTGTTTGTTTTGTTTGGTTTGAGGTTTACATCCCCGTCAACACAGTATAGGTAATTTTGGAGATGTTGCTTCCAATTTTGTGGGACTTTTACCCGACACTGATATGAAATGACATCTCAAGCCCTGTCGCCCAATGAAACCAATAGGGTTTATAAGAATGGACAGACTGACTTGCACCGCTTTGCCTGGGCAGACTTAGATCCTCTAAGCGGCTTACCAGTACTCGTGTGCGGTCAGTTTCAGCTCTGCGTGGAAGCATCATGCAGCCTGATGGGTGGGGGCCATCCTGTTGCCTCTTAAAGAAAACCCTGCAACTGATGAGAAATAAAAGCAAAATAGTTTCATGAACCAAACAATTTTCAGCAAATAAATAACACTCACACATAATTTTTTTTGACTGTTTCTAATTCATTTAGTACTTTACATTGTTTTCCATTATTAAACTCTCATTCTAACATGATGTAAACATTTTCCCATTGACTACCGCAAACAATGGAGTGCGTGCAGATGGGTGAGTTTGATGATGTCACACGTTAACATTTACTTTTCATGAGGTCTGCTGCAAAAGAAAATTTTGGAAAACATTGCAACAATGTTAGTCCGACAGGTCTGGCAAATGTTGCTCTCAGGCAGGGAATGTGATCCCATGTTCCCCATCAAGAATCATAATACGAGGGCTGATTGATATGTTGTGAGCATCATGTTGAAGGATTTGATTTTTGTTGGACATATTGTATTATTTTTCAACATAGTTGAACTTCTATGGCTCAAACACCTTTGGAACCACGAAAAATTTGTTTGAGACAGGGATAGTTCTAGCTACTGAGGGTTACTGTCAGGAGGTATAGCGGGGTTAATTTTGGGACACCTTTTTAGTGTTCTATAATAAAATATATGCTGAGGCAAATCTAATGAGTACACACAGCATACATTTGCTAGATAAAAGTAGAAAATCTCCCACAGTACTTCTTATGTAGAGGATATCCCTAGGGACTCAAAAATGGGTTCGACTCAGCCATGGTAAACAAGCCATCGGTGTTAGAGCCTTTGAAGTTCTACTGTAATCCCCTTCAGTATCTGTACACTTTTGCAAAGGACCATTTCTGTAAACTTATTTCAAAATCTGTTCACTGCTCTTAACTTATAATAATGTTTCTATTTCTTAAGCAAATATAGATTAACAGTTCTTGACAGAGACCGGCCCCGATAGCTCAGTTGGTAGAGTGTCTGCTCCGGGGAACGGGAGGTCACGGGTTCGATCCCGGGCCGTGACATACCAAAGTCGTTAAAAATGGTTCTAGCTACTCCTCGCTTGGCACTCAGATTTACGGGGTAGAGCTAGGACTGGTTGACCCAGTGTCAGGATAATGTGACTGGGTGTGGTATCATGTAATGTGTCTGGGACATGATACTTCAGTGTGGCAGCACTATACAAGTGAGCATTGAGCTCCCTGTCGCAACAAGACACCGTCATGATATGACTGAAAAATTGTTGAAAGCGACGTTAAACCCAAATTCACACACACACACACAGAGTTCTTGACAGAACTGCTTCAATGAGGTGATTCAAATAAATACCCATAATCTATGCTTTTCAGCAAAAATAATAAAGGTGTATATACCTCTGTAAACCCCAGTTTTCTTTGTATAAAGTGGGGTTTTCATGAGATGAAGTGTGGTTAATATGGGTATTCATTTCAGAGACTTGTCAATATGATGCATAGTTTACCTGTATGCTTTTGTAAGCTTTCTTGACAGATGGCTTGGAGAACTCAAAGAACCTGATACTGTGATCTCTACTCCCCGAGGCCAGGATCATGTGCTGGGGATGAAAATCTAACGCTGAAACTTCCTGCAAAAATAAGGATGTCAACCCATTTATAAGACTAAACCAGATGTTTGTATACATGCATGCCACTTAAGACAGCCAGTTTGCTATTAAAGTAAATATTCAATAAATAAACATGAACAATTCTGTCAAATATTTATGAAATTTCACCAAAAGCTACTCATGTCATCTCCAAAGTGGTCCCAAAGCATATGGTAAATTTTACAAGCCTAGTAACAAGATTTTTCTGTGCCAGTAACAGCTACATTTGCAAAGGGGCATAATTTCATAATGGCAGGTCTAAAAGAAAAGAGAATCAAGAGGACCATGATGGCCCTGAATCGCTCACCTGATCCAAACTGTACAAATGAAACATTAGGTAATATGAGGTGGAGTGGAGGATTTCATATTAGCAACATGTGTACTAAGGCAAATAGAACGCTTGGTTTCCTGAGGCGAAATCTTCATCAGTGCCCTCAGGATGTAAAAGAGGCAGCATATAAAGGTCTTGTTTGCCCAATCTTGGAATATGGTAGTTGTATCTGGGACCCCAGTGGAGTGGTCCTTAACGATGAAATTGAGAAAGTTCAGAATAGAGCTGCTAGATTTGTAACAGGCAATTACTGCTTTGAAACTGGGAGCATGACTGGAATACATGGAAAATTAAAATGGGAGTCTCTCAAGAAAAGGAGAAAAGACAGTAGGCTAATCCTTTTATACAAAGGTCTAAAGGCTAATCCTTTTATACAAAGGTCTAAAGGGTGCTGCCAGCATTCCAACAGATGACCTTATTCCCCCAGCTAGACACTGTAGAAATCACCATTCGTTGACGTTTCAGACCCTTAGCGCAAGAACTGACATTTATAAAGAGTCGTTCTTCCCCAGAACCATTTGAGATTGGAATGCCCTTCCCGATTCGATTATTTCGACAGCTGAAGGTGCTGATGATTGTGTAGCTAAATTTACCTCTTTGGTTAGAGCTAGGGACTAACTTCCAACATCACAGGTCCTGGTGTATGAATGTCATTTGACGTGTCACCAGTAATAATTCTGATTCTGATTTTGAGCAAATTTTAGTTGATGGTGGCCCAAGGAACATTTCTGTGGAATTATTTCAAGACCAGAACGGCTGTTTAGGAGAAGTCATTTTAAGGTTCTTCTATTTTTAGCTCTGGTGACCATCATGTCCAGTGGAGCAAAAGTATTTTGTTAGAGGGTCACCCATGGAACATTCCTATAAAATTGTTTCCTTTTAGAGGAATAAGTCTTTTTTAAAGTTTATCCACCACGATTACACTTCCGTGAAATGAAGAATCCCCTAAACCCCACTTTATATAGAGATAAATTGGGTTTATGGGGGTATACATTATCTGTCTTATTTTTGTCCAAAAACATAGATTGTGGGTACTAGTTAGAACCACCTCATTGAGGGGGTTCTAATGAGCACTTGCAATCTATGTTGAAAGCAGAAATGATAAAGATGTTATCATTTTTACCCAAAATGAGTATTTTCTGACACCATGTTGGACACCATTATTTCGCATGGACATGTTTTCCTAATGCTATTTCAAGTTCAGTTCTTGGGACCATCTTGTTCAATAGTGAGAAACAATTTGAGCAATTGTGATAGATGGTTACCTAAAAGACTTTCCTGTGAGATAATTTATAAAAAAAAACAAGATGTGTTTGTGAAACACTGATGCCCCCAGACAGTGCATGTGAAATATGAAAGCCCTATCACTAACCAATCCAAAGGTATGGCTGATGATCAAGATTTTCTTTTAAAAAAGTAGGTCATGGTCAAGGTAACAAGGTAAAAAATTATGGTACCACTGGAAAGGTCTTGTGACAAGGAATGTGAAATATGAAAGCCCTATCAGTAACCATTCATATGTTCTGACGAATGTTGCCAATGTTGATTTTTTTTTTAAAAAGTAGGTCAAAGGTCAAGGTCAAGAGATCAAAAATTATAGTACCACTGGAAAGGTCTTGTGACAAGGAATGCACATGTGAAATATGAAAGCTCTATCAGTTACCATTCAAAAGTTATTCCCAATGTTAAGGTTTCTACAGACAGAGAAACTGAAGTAGATCAAAGTCAAGGTTTTGTTTGATTTGAGGTTTAACGTCCCCGTCAACACTGTAAAGGTCATTTTGGAGACGTTGCTTCCAATTTTGTGGGACTTTTACCTGACATTGAGATGAAATGACATCTCAAGCCCTGTCGCCCAATGAAACCAATAGGGTTTATTAGCATGGACGGTCCGCCTCGCACCGCGGTTCCTGGACAGGCTTAGATCCTCTCAGCGGTTTACCAGTACTAGTGTGCGGGCCGGATTCAGCTCTGCGTGGAAGCATCATGCAGCCCATATATTTCTTCAAGCCCCTATGGGCGGGGGCTTTCAAAGTCAAGGTCACAAGGTCAAAAAGTATGGTACCACTGGAAAGGTCTTGTGACAAGGAATATGAAATATGAAAGCCCTATCAGTCAGTAACCATTCAAATGTTCTGCCCAATGTTGGCAATGTTAAAATTTTAAAAAGTAGGTCAAGAGATCAAAAACTAGACAAAAGTGCCCAGTGGGGCACGTATACCCCCGGCCAGTGCCATCAAGAACTACAAAGGGAAATAACTCTAAAAGGCCTGACCCCTTGGCCCTTATTTTCTTTCCCACAATACAAGTAGTCATACTGATCATGTGTGCAAAATTTCAAGTTTCTATGTGAAGCAGTTCCTGAGATATCTTTGACACAAAATAATTGTTTACGGACACACAGACGGAAAAGACAAAAACTATATACCCCAATTGCATACTTCGTATGTCGGGGGTATAATTATGGTACCACTGGAAAGGTCTTGTGACAAGGAATGCACATGTGAAATATGAAAGCTCTATCAGTTACCGTTCGAAAGTTATGCACAAAGTTAAGGTTTCTGCAGACAAACTGAAGTGGGTCAAATGTCAAGGTCACAAGGTAGAAAATTATGGTACCACTGGAAAGGTCTTGTGACTAGGAATGCACATTTGAAATAACAAAGCCCTATCAGTTACCATTCAAAAGTTATGCCCAATGTTGCCAATGTTAAATTTTTTTTATAAAAAGTAGGTCAACAGTCTAGGTCACAAAATCAAAAGATATGGTTTTGTTTTGTTTGTATTGGAGTTTTACGGCCCAGTCAACACTATTTAGGTCATTTTTGAGCCGGTCAGTTTACCTATCAACACTTTCCTGGGCAGGCTTATACGTAAGCGGTTAACCAGTACAGTGCACATTCTTTCGCTAGAAACTGACAACTGCCCTTCTTGAATCAGCGGAAGAGAGAGAATGACCGGAGAAAAGATTTCATGATCAATCTCCACGAAAGAATGTTGCCGACCCCTGCGGGAGTCGAACCCGCGTCCTCCTTATCACCAGTCCGACGCGCATCCGACTGGGCCACTGAGGCCGGCCAAAAGATATGGTACCACTGGAAATGTCTTGTGACAGGTAATGTACATGTGAAATATCAAAGCCCTCAAAAGTTATGCCCAATGTTGAGGTTTTTGCGGACAGGCAAACACATTACGATAACACATCTGTGTGATATAGTGCATTTTTCAAACTTCAAAAAGGGTAATTTTTCTGATGAAAATTTGTAATTTCTTTCTTATTTAAACTCCAAACATAGGTTTTGGGTGCTCGTTAGAACCGCCTCATTGAGGCGGTTCTAACGAGTACCAACAACCTATGTCTAGGAGCAGAAATAAGGAAAATAATGTTTACCCCCTAAACCCCAGTAAAAAGTGGGGTTTAGGGGGGTCTTTATTTCACGGACTTGTTCACGTGATGAGATAGACAGAACAACAGACCAAAAACTATGCCCCCGAAGCTTTGATGCTGGGGGCATAAAAATCTCCTTGGTGGTGTTTTTTTTCTATTTTAAAGCAATGGCAGGGTCCTTGTTTAGAAGAGCGGAACTATTTGAGGAATATTGGAAGAGGACTTCCCAAATAAGATTCCTGTAAAATTATTGGAAAATCCATCTATCTGTTTAGGAGAAGTCATAAGGACTAGAAACTGGTTAAACATTTTTTTTTTCTATTTTTAGCTCTGGTGCCTAAAAGTTGGAGCAATTTTGTTAGGGAAACACCAAGGAACATTCCTTCTGAAATAATTTCAATATCCATCCACAAGTTTAGGAACAGGAGTCGTTTAAATATTTTCCTTGTTTTATCTAAGACAGCCATCTTGTTCACGATAAGAACAGTTTGATAAATTTCAGTAGAGAGTCAACCGCCCCCGCCCATAGGGGCTTGAAGAAATATATGGGCTGCACGATGCTTCCACGCAAAGCTGAATTCGGCCCACACACTAGTAATGGTAAATCGCTTAGAGGATCTAAGCCTGTCGAGGAACCGCGGTTCGAGGCGGACCGTCCATGCTAATAAACCCTATTGGTTTCATTGGGCGACAGGGCTTGAGATGTCATTTCATCTCAATGTCGGGTAAAAGTCCCACAAAATTGGAAGCAACGTCTCCAAAATGACCTTTACAGTGTTGACGGGGGTGTTAAACCTCAAATCAAACAAACAAACAGTAGAGAGTCACCCAAGAAACATTCCTGTGAAATTATTGCAAAATGAACTAGAGAAAGTGCCCAGTGGGGCACGTATACCCCCGACCAGTACCATCCCCTTTTAGTGGAAATGAAAAGTTGTTTGAACCTTTCCATATAAACTTTCGATTTAGTCCACTGAGAATAACTATTGCATTTCAACAAATATAGTATAATTTATCATATCCAAAGATGAAACTGCTTGTCTTCGCTGAATAATAAAAATTCAAAGTTTGTTGCAATTTGGAACAATTTTACCTGGAAACAACAAACATAGAATATGCTGTCATAGAACATTTGCTGAATTAAAGTAGCTGTATAATGAAATAATAAAGCAATGCAATTTTTTTTATTATTACTTGCATTTATTATTGTCTGCATTTCAAGAGAAAATATTATGCAAAATTTAACAGTTCTAGTCGCTGTAGTTTCCAAGTTCACAAGGACCAATATATAAGCTGACAAATCTGACAAGGGTCACAGCATAAAGAAAACTAACTAATAATGAACAGATGGAAAGACATGATATACTTTGTATGCAAGGAGTATAATGTAAACAGTTATCAAATCCTGTACCATATACTATTATGCGATGTATTCTAATATATATTGTTTAAACCAAAACAGTTAACACAAAAGTTGGACGTAATCAAAATGTGTAAGTCCTAATTATTGACCCATAGCCCCACCCAGGGGCTTGACCCAGGAGCTTAGATATTCCATATGAAAGTTAATATTATAGCTATATTCTGTACCAAATATGAAGAGAATCTAACATGAGGTTACAGAGATATAAGCAATCAAAAGGTTTAACACAAAACTTTGACGTAAAAGTTGACCAACAGACAGACAGCCCCACCCAGGGGCTTGACCTAGGAGCTTAGATATTCCATATGAAAGGTTATGCTATAGAGATATCCTTTACGAAATATGAAGAGAATCTAACATGTAGTTACAGAGATATGAGCAATCAAAAAGGTTTAACACAAAACATTGACGTAAATGTTGATGAACGGACTGACGGGTGGACAGCCCACTCAGGGGCTTGACCCGCGAGCTTAGATATTCCAAATGAAAGTTAATGCTATAGAGATATCCTGTACCAAATATGAAGAGAATCAAACATGTGGTGACAGGATTTTGAGCAATCAAAAAGGTTTAACACAAAACTTTGACGTAAAAGTTGACAAACGGACGGACAGCACACCCAGGGGCTTGACCCAGGGGCTTAGATATTCCATATGAAAGGTAATTCTATAGAGATATCCTGTTCCAAATATGAAGAGAATCAAACATGTGGTGACAGAGATATGAACAATCAAAAGGTTTAACACAAAACTTTGACATAAAAGTTGACAAACGGACGGACAGCCCACCCATGGGCTTGACTCAGGAGCTTAGATATTCCATATGAAAGGTAATGCTATAGAAATATCCTTTACCAAATATGAAGAGAATCCAACATGTGGTTACAGAGATATGAGCAATCAAAAAGGTTTAACACAAAACTTTGACGTAAAAGTTGACAAACGGATGGACAGCACACCCAGGGGCTTGACCCAGGGGCTTAGATATTCCATATGAAAGGTAATTCTATAGAGATATCCTGTTCCAAATATGAAGAGAATCCAACATGTGGTGACAGAGATATGAACAATCAAAAGGTTTAACACAAAACTTTGACATAAAAGTTGACAAACGGACGGACAGCCCACCCATGGGCTTGACTCAGGAGCTTAGATATTCCATATGAAAGGTAATGCTATAGAAATATCCTTTACCAAATATGAAGAGAATCCAACATGTGGTTACAGAGATATGAGCAATCAAAAAGGTTTAACACAAAACTTTGACGTAAAAGTTGACAAACGGACGGACAGCCTACCCAGGTACTTGACCCAGGGGATTAGATATTCCATATGAAAGGTAATGCTATGGAGATATCCTGTTCCAAATATGAGGCGAATCCAACATGTGGTGACAGAGATATGAGCAATCAAAAAGGTTTAACACAAAAACTTTGACGTAAAAGTTGACAAACAGATGGACAGCCCACCCAGGGGCTTGACCCAGGGGCTTGACCCAGGGGCTTAGATATTCCATATGAAAGGTAATGCTATAGAGATATCCTTTACCAAATATGAAGAGAATCTAACATGTGGTTACAGAGATATGAGCAATCAAAAAGGTTTAACGCAAAACTTTGACGTAAAGGTTGACGAACGGCGGGACAGACGGAAGTACGAACGAACGAACGAACGAACGAACCAACGAACGAACCAACGAACGGACGAACGGACGGAAAGACGAAAACTATATACCCCCTGACATACTTCGTATGTCGGGGGTATAATCAAATAGTTTAGGAGCAGAGGCTATTTAAACTATTGTTTGCTATTTTTTTTAAGCAAGCATGGTGGCCATCTTGTTTATTTGAGCAGAAAAGTTTGAGCAATTTCGGTAAAAGATAAACCAAGAATTATTTCAAAATCCATCCACCGGTTTAGGAGAAGAAGTCGTTTAAAAGTTTTTTTTTTATTCAAAGTTCTGGCAGCCATATTATTCATCCGAGCCAAACTGAAGTTATTTCAAAATCCACCCACTGGATAAGGAAGGGAAGACATTGAAAGGATTTTCTTCTTTTAGCTTCAGTGGCCATCTTATTCATCGGAGCAGAACAGTTTGTGCAATTTTGGTAAAGGTTCATCTGTCAGAGAAACATTCCTGTGAAATTATTTCAAAATCCATCTACTGGTTAAGGAGTAGAGGTTTTTAATAATTCTTTTTTGATTTTCAGCTCTGGTGGCCATCTTGTTCATCCAGGTGCAACGGTTCAAGCAATTTCACTAAAGAAATTTCCTTTAAAATTATTTCAAATCGACCCATTGGTTAAGATGGAGAAGATGTTTGAAGAAGTCTATTTTTAGCTCTGGCAGCCATCTTGTTCAGCCAAGAAGAACAGTTTGAGCAATTTTGGTAGAAGGTTTATCCAAGGGAACATTCCTGTAAAATTATAAAAAATTCATCCACTGGTTAAGGAGGATAAGTTGTTTCAAGATTTTCTATTTTTAGCTCTGGTGGCCATTTTGTTTATCCAAGCACCCATAGAGGATCACCAAAGGAATATTCTTGTGAAATTATTTCAAAATCTATCCACTGGTTAAGGAGAAGACATCTAAAGATTTTTCTATTTTTAGCTCTGGCTACCATTTTTTCATCCGAGCAGAACGGTTTAAGCGGTTTTGGTAGTGGGCCACTCAAGGAACATTCCTGTGATACAATACTTACTCCACTGTGATCGTATAATGTTCTGATGACTGGGTGATTCTCCATGGCTTGTTGTGGAGTTTCCATGGCAATAACTTCTGCTGGAGTTGCACTCTTGGCTAACATCCTTTCTACATCGAGTATCTAAAATAAACAGCAATCAATATAGTGAAACATCAATGACACGATTTCATTACGATAACAAACCCGTACGACATGGTGCATTTTTTTCACATCTCCAAAATGTTAAAAAATCTGTGATATTGTTTTCTTATTTATATTGCAAACAATGGTCTTGGCTGCCCCATCGAGGCAGTTCTAATGAGTACCCACAACATATGTCTTGGAGCAGAAATAAAGACAATCATGTACCCCCGTAAACCCCATTTTTCTCTATACTAGACAAAGTGCCCAGTGGGGCACGTAAACTCCCGGCCAGTGCCATCGCCTGAGTGGAAATGACAATTTGTCTGTAGCATTGAACCTTTCCATATAAACTTTCCATTTAGTTCACTGAGAATAACTATTGAATTTCAACAAATATAGTATAATTTATCATATCCGAAGATGAAACTGCTTGTCTTTGCTGAATTCAAATTTTGTGACAATTTGAAACAATCTTACCCAGAAACAACAAACATAAAAAAGGCT
This sequence comes from Lucinisca nassula, assembly GCA_963580285.1. Lineage (NCBI taxonomy): Eukaryota > Metazoa > Mollusca > Bivalvia > Lucinida > Lucinidae > Lucinisca > Lucinisca nassula. Next base: position 122,466,063 of record OY757023.1, on the reverse strand, counting down.
GTCACAGAAAATTTACTGAATTAAAGTAGCTGTATAATGCCATAATAAACCAATACATTTTTATTATTACTTGCATTTATTATTGTCTGCATTTCAAGAGGAATTATACAAAATTTAACAGTTCTAGTCACTGTAGTTTCTAAGATCACAAGGGCCAATTGTGACAAGGGTCACAGCATAAGGAAAGAACAAACTAACTAATAATGAACAGATGAAAAGACAAAAACTAAACTCCATTCAGAAAATCTGAATCATCGATTTTTTCGTTTCACGCTTTTAATACTCATTTTAGCCCATACGTCACTATGAGAAAGTTTTAGACCTCACCCTCCGCCGATTTCTCCAGCAAGTCCTATGCCTTTGCGACAGCTAAGAAAGTTTGTGAATATTTGGAGGAAATTGCAAAATCTATATTTTCTTTCACAGACAAAGACATTCTGACAGGTTCGACACACCCTTTTAAACCATATATAGAAGTGGTTACTGCTCTTGTACATTACAAGGGCGTCTAAGTTTTATTTGCACGATCACTTCATGGAAAATCATTAGCTGTGACACCACAACTGATATCGGTATAATTCTTTTTGATGACTGTTGACAGCACATTGCACTAGTGACTTCCCGTTCCTAGTGAGCATCTATCTTGTCATTTGAATATAAGGTGTGTCGCAATTGCATATCTATTTATAACGTGCGTCGCATGGATTTGAATATTTATTATTTTACCTGACAATCATCGTCAAATGGACTTAGTCTGTATTCTCATTTATTTGTTTTGCAATTTTCTCCAAATAATCACAGCCTTTCCTGACTGTCGCAGGGGCATACAACTTGCTGGAGAAATTGGCGGAGGGTGAGGTCTAAAACTTTCCCATAGTGATGTATGGGCTAAAACGTGTATTAAAAGGAAGAAACGAAAAAATCAATGATTCAGATTTTCTGAATGGAGTTAATAACCTTTGATAGACTTTGTATGCCAGGAGTATAATGAAAACAGTTAACACAAAACTTTGACTTAATCAAAATGCCTAAGTCTTAATTATTGACCCCTTGCCCCACCCAGGGGCTTGAACCAGAAGCTTAGATATTCCATATGAAAGTTAATGCTATAGAGATATTCTGTACCAAAATTTAATATGAAGAGAATCTAACATGAGGTTACAGAGATATGAGCAATCAATAAAAAGGTTTACCAGAAAACTTTGACATAAAAGTTGATGAACAGATGGACAGCTGACCCAGGGGCTTGACCCGGGAGCTTAGATATTCCAAATGACAGGTAATGCTATAGAGATATCCTGTACCAAATAATTTATGAAGAGAATCTAACAAGGTTTAACACAAAACTTTGACATAAAAGTTGACAAACGGTGGGACAGTCAACTTAGGGGGCTTGACCCAGGGGCTTAGATATTCCATATGAAAGGTAATGGTATAGAGATATCCTCTACCAAATCTTAAGAGAATCTAACATGTGGTTACAGAGATTTGAGCAATCAAAAAGGTTGAACACAAAACTTTGACCTAAACATTGATGAACAGACAGACGGAAAAACAGCCCACCCAGGGGCTTGACCCGAGGGTTTAGTTATTCAAAATGAAAGGTATGGAGATATCCTGTACCAAATATGAAGACAATCCAACATGTGGTTACAGATATATGAGCAATCAAAAAGGTTTAACACAAAACTTTGACGTAAAAGTTGACAAGACAGATGGAAGTACGAAAGAACAAACGAATGAATGAACCAAAAGATATAATTCTTATGCGGGGGGGGGGGGGGGGGGGGGGGGGGGGGGGGGGGGGGTCAAAAAGGTTGAACACAAAACTTTGACCTAAACATTGATGAACAGACAGACGGAAAAACAGCCCACCCAGGGGCTTGACCCAGGGGCTTGACCCAGGGGCTTAGATATTCCATATGAAAGGTAATGCTATAATGCAAATATAAAGAGAATCTAACATATGGTTACAGAGATATGAGCAATCAAAAAGGTTAAATGCAAAACTTTGACGTAAAGGTTGACAAGACAGACGGAAGTACGAAAGAACAAACAAATGAATGAACCAACAGACATAATTCTTATGCGGGGGGGGGGGGGGTTACAATAAAGTGGGGTTTAGAGGAGTGTTCTTTTCACAGGCTGGTTCATGTGATGGTTTGTGTTGGTTTTAAGTCGCGTCAATATTATTTAGTTGTGCTTTTGTTTGTCTGAATTAAGGTTTTTTATCCCCATCAACACTATTTAGGTCATTTTGGAGACAACACTATTTATGTCAATCTGGAGACTGCTTCCAATTTTGTGGACTTTTACCTCCTTTGGAATGAAATAATCTCAAGCACTACTGCTTAGGTTTAAGGCAGGCTGAGACCTTCTAAGCTGTTTCCCAATACTCAAGTTCGGTCGGTTTCAGCTCTGCGTGGATCAATGACTTGAACAATGATGGCAAGTGTACCCAGGCTGACTAAAACTGGAAACCCTGGGGAATTCTTTCCATCACTACAGATGACACCGAAAAAAGTAGGGACTATTTACATGTAGTAGGATGTTTCTTCCTTTATCAAGAAAATGTATAGTGGAGTTCCCCTATTAAGACCAGCTAAAATTAAGACAAATTCTTTTAAAACATATTTAAACATTTCAAATCTTTTTTCAAAGTATCAGGACTTTATGGAACGTGGGAAGTTGCTCACTACCAGGTTGTTATGCCAGGGGTATCAAAAAACCAAACTGGTATCAACACTAAAGAAGTTTTATGGGGGGCACCATGATCTTGTGGATCCGTACAATGTGGCCATTTCCAGAATTATTTCTGATATGTTTACCAATGGAAAGCCAAAGGAAGACTTCCAAAATCTCGGACATACCCTTCCCGGCATTTACACCTTTTCTTCGTTCGTGTCGATGGGCATGGTGGGCAAAGCTTGCTTACCACGTAATGCTTAATATCCGCGGACCCTGATTACACTCTTCTGGAGTCCATTTCTGTTGATCCGAAAATTATTATTTGCCATTTTGTCTATGGATTAACGATTTTGGATTAACGCTTTGGTACTAAGACCTAAACTACTTCTTTGTGTTTTCTACACATAGTGTCTTGGACTGGTAAAAGACCACCTTTGGAAATGCTCAAAAGTGGTCTTAAGAGGCATCCTCTGAACTTGTGGCTAGCAGCTGACCATTACAATGACAAGTAACCTACCTTTATTGAGGCATCCTCTGAACTTGTTGCTGTCGGTTGACCATTACAATGAAAAGTAAAAATTGAGGCATCCTTTGAACTTGAGGCTATCAGCTGCCCATTACAATGAAAAGTAACCTTCCTTTATTGAGGCATTGTCTGAACTTGTGGCTATCAGCTGATCATTACAAGGAAAAGTAACCTTCCTTTATTGAGGCATCCTCTGAACTTGTGGCTATCAGCTGGCCATTACAATGAAAGTAACCTACCTTTATTGAGGCATCGTCTGAACTTGTGGCTATCAGCTGACCATCACAATGAAAAGTAACCTTCCTTTATTGAGGCATCCTCTGAACTTGTGGCTATCAGCTGATCATTACAATGACAAGTAACCTTCCTTTATTGAGGCTTCCTCTGAACTTGTGGCTATCAGCTGGCCATTACAATGAAAAGTAAACTACCTTTAATGAGGCATCGTCGTAACCAGTGGCTATCAGCTGACCATTAGGATGAAAAGTAACCTGCCTTTATTGAGGCATCCTCTGAACTTGTGGCTATCAGCTGACCATTAGGATGAAAAGTAACCTACATTTATTGAGGCATCCTCTGAACTTGCGGCTATCAGCTGACCATTAGGATAAAAAGTAACCTACCTTTATTGAGGCATCCTCTGAACTTGTGGCTTTCAGCTGACCAGAAGAATAAAAGTAACCTACCTTTATTGAGGCATCCTCTGAACCAGTGGCTATCAGCTGACCATTAGGATGAAATGCTCCAGCTCTACAGGCTGCCTTGTGTGCTGTTACATAACATGTTTCATATAATGCTGCCTCAGGAGAGATGGTCTGTACTGGAAATAACATAAGCATTTTATATGGGTGTGAGGGGTGGATAGTAAAATCCATCCTGAGGGTCACTGTCCGGCACCATGAGGCTTGCAGAGAGATGCTGGACAGTGATCCAAACTTTTTTCTTGCATACTTTTCATTTCTAAGAGTGGACTTTTTTTTTTGATAATGCAGTCACTTCGATTGCTGACTTCCACCATATTTTGATGACAAAAGTGTGGTGTTTAGGAGCGGCCTGATCTGGGTCCACACTGTTTGTCTTAATGCAAAAATAAGTTGCAAGAACAGATGACATATTTCATATGCAGTTTTTGTCTGTATCTTAAGGGTTCTCCAGATAAGAGAGGAACAAGGATAATTAGCACATAACTTCCAATATTTCTCCTCAGAAACCTATATTGGGGGTACAGAGGAGTCTCGCCATAACAAGAGTATTTGTTTCCTTACAATTTGCCACTTGGGGGAATTTGCCGTTATAAAGAATCCCAATAAGGAGTAGTATTTAGGCAATAAACAATTTTTCCCTTAATTACTCCAAGAAACAAATAGTGTGGATATTTGTTAGAATCGCCTCACCGAGGTGATTCTAACAAATATCCACAACATTTGTTTCTTGGAGAATCGGTCCTCACCGAGGCGATTCTAACAAATATCCACAACATTTGTTTCTTGGAGAATCGGTCCTCACCGAGGCGATTCTAACAAATATCCACAACATTTGTTTCTCGGAGAATCGGTCCTCACCGAGGCAATTCTAACAAATATCCACAACATTTGTTCCTTGGAGAATTAAATACATGTAATTACAATATTCACGACTGTCTTCATTAATCAGTCTCACATTGAGCTAAGGATTCGCGTCACTGAAATTGTCGTTATAACAAGTTTTGTCGTTATATCGAATGTCGGTATAAAAAGAGGATTGGCTGTACTTGTTAGAATCGCCTCATTGGTGACACCTCATGTTTGATAAGTCATGACGTCCATGACATCCATTGTTTTCTTCTGAAATTATTTTAAACTTCTTCGGCAAATAAAATCTGATTTTAACCAAATGATAATTTGTTTGTTTGATCTGAGGTTTATTTGAGGTTTAACCTCCTCAACACTGTATAGGTCATTATGGAGACGTTGCTTCCAATTGTGTGGGACTTTTACCCGACAATGAGATGAAATGACATCTCAAGTCCTGTTGCCCAATGAAACCAATAGGGTTTATAAGCATGGATGGTCCGACTCACACCACTTTGCCTGGGCAGGCTTAGGTCGGGCCCATCTTTGGTCGGGCCCATCAGAGTCTAACTGTTGGTTTTCTTTTGCTCCAGCATTTCAGTGGTTTCTTGCTGTCGAGTCCTCACCGTTGTCTCACCTCTGTGGTTCTTTGATTATTTGTATTCACGGAGATGTTGCACTGATGAGTTAGGAGGCCTTCATGCGGACTGAATAAATTGTTTGTCTAAATCGCGATGGAAGTAAGGGCGAGGATTGTGGCCATGTAAAATCGATTTAAGCCCCCAGTGGAAATCTTTCCACTGACCGTTCCAAGGCGGTTCTTCTGTGGCGGTTTATTTATATTGTTGTTTGTTACTTACTGTGTGTATCACTTGTGTCTTTTTATTTTGGATGGCCATATGGCCATTTTGTGGAAAAGTAACTGTCCTAATGGCCTTCCTTTGTTTAGGTTTCCATTATGGTCTGGTCGCGTCATGTTTGTGTTTCTTTCCCTTTGGTGTCTTTGATGGGTGGAGTAAGTTAATTGTATTGATTCCTGATCTTTAACTTCTATTTTAGATCCTCTAAGCAATTTACCAGTACTTGTGTGCAGTCAGTTTCAGCTCTGCCTGGAAGCATCTAGACTATATTTTTTTCTTCAAAATAGAAGTGGAGGCAATGATCAGGAATCGATACAATCAACCCACAGCTCCCATAAGAGACACCAAAGGGAAAGACACACAATCACTAGAATTTGTTTTTCTACAAAAACACAGATGTCTCCCCCGTTTTTGACCTCTAAGTATAACCTTGACATTGGAGGTATTGAGCTGGGTCTTGTGTGCAGCACATTATCTAATGAAGATGAACATTTCTGCAAAGTAACTATAAAAATGTTCATAAGAAATAAAAAAAGTTATTGGCCGTACACAAAAAAGCCCTTTTTTACCTTTGACCTCTAAGTATGGCCATGACCTTTGAGGTACAACACATCGTCTCATGGTTAACATTTCTGCCAAGTAATTTCATAATCCATCAAAGAATAAGGAAGTTATTGACTGTCCCTTTTTTTACCTTTGACCTATAGGTATGACCTTGACATTGGAGGTATGGACCTTGGTCTTGCACATGACCCATGGGCTAATGACGTTGAACATTTCTGCACGGTAACTTTATAAAGTCCATCCACAAATAAAAAAAGTTACTGACTGGACACACACAAAAAAAAATTTTTTACCTCTGACCTCTTAGTATGACCTTGATCTTGGAGGTACCGACCTGGTTCTAGCGTTCACCACTTCGTCTCATGATGGTTAACATTTCTGCCAAGTAATTTCACAATCTATCCAGGAATAAGAAAGTTATTGACTGAACACTAAAAAAGGCCCCTTTTTGTCCTTTGACCTCTTAGTACGACCTTGACATTTGAGGTACCAACTTGGGTCATGCATGCAACACATCGTCTCATGGTGGTTAACATTTCTGCCAAGTAATTTCAAAATCCATCTAAAAATAAGAAAGTTATTGACAGAACACAAAAATGGCCCCCTTTTTACCTTTAACCTCTATGTATGACCTTGACATTTCAGGTACCAAACTGGGTCATGCGTGCAACACATTATCTCATGGTGGTTAACATTTCGGCCATGCAATTTCAAAATCTATCTAAAAATAAGAAAGTTATTGACCAAACACGAAAAAGGCCCCTTTTTTGACTTTTGACCTCTATGTATGACCTTGACATTTTAGGTACCAAACTGAATCATGCATGCAACACATCGTCTCATGATAGTTAACATTTTTGCCAAGCAACTTCAAATTCTATCTAAAAATAAGCAAGTTATTGACAAAACCCGATAAGGTCCCTTTTTTTAACTTTGACCTCTAAGTATGACCTTGACCTTTGAGGTACCAACCTGGGTCCAACCTGGGTCATGCACGCGACACATTGTCTTATATTGGTTAACATTTCTGCCAAGTGATTTCAAAATCTGGGTCATGCACGCGACACATCGTCTTATATTGGTTAACATTTCTGCCAAGTGATTTCAAAATCCATCTCAAAATAAGAAAGTTATTGACCAAACACGAAAAAAAGGCCCCTTTTTTGACCTTTGACCTCTAAGTATGACCTTGACCTTTGAGGTACCGACCTGCCTTATGCGCACCACACATCGTCTCATGGTTGTTAATATTTCTGCCAACTAATTTTAAAATCCATCTCAAAATAAGAAAGTTATTGACCAAACACGAAAAAAAGACCCCTTTTTTGACCTTTGACCTCTAAGTATGACCTTGACCTTTGAGGTACCGACCTGCCTCATGCGCACCACACATTGTCTTATGGTTGTTAATATTTCTGCCAAGTAATTTTAAAATCCATCTGAAAATAAGAAAGTTATTGACCGGACACGATTTGCCCATACATATTTACATACCGACAAACTTCAAAGGGAGATAATTCAGAAAGTATAAATGCGAGAGTTATAGTTCTTGCGCATTGCATGTCGTCTAATGCTGATTAATATTTATATGAAGTTTCGTGAAGATAGCTCTAACGGTTCTCAAGTTATAGAGCGGACACGAAAGTGTGACAGACGGACGGACAGACAGACAGATGCCCGGGGGAAAAACAATATGTCTCTCCGAAAAAATTTTTTTCGGGGGAGACATAATGAAACTACAGACCCCAATGGAAACACCAACAGCAGAAAGCCAAAAGGACAGTTACTTTCCCACAAAATGGCCAATAGGCTATCCAAAATAATATAACACAAGCGACACAAACACCCAAAGACAAACCATAACAAAAATAAACCGCGACAGAAGAACCACCTTGGAACGGTCAGCGGAAAGGAATTCAACTGGGGGGCTTAAATCGATTTTACGTGGCCACAATCCCCGCCCTTACTTCTGTCGCAAATAGTTTGTTCAGTCCGCATGAAGGCCTCCTAAATCATCAGTGCAACATCTCCCTGAAAAAAAATAATCAAACAACCACAGAGATGAAACAATGGTGAGGACTCGACATCAAGAAACCACTGAAATGCTGGAGCAAAAGAAAACCAACAGTTAGACTCCAATGGGAGACCAGATGGGCGGGGGCCGCCATTACATGATAAAAAGAACCTTATACTCATGATCATTTCATATGAAACTGATGAAACTTGCCAGAGGCTCGTTTCATCAATTTCATATGAAAGGAACACGAGTGTAAAATTCTCTATATACATCACTGTTATTGTAACATGATTGTTGATATAATGATTTAAAGATATATCCCAAACATATATGTTAGGTCAAAGGAAGATGATTTTCTTCTATGTCTGGTGACTGCAGATAAGACCTGGGTCCATTATTATGAGCCAGAGAATAAAACTCAAAGTTGTTAGTGGGTAGGCTTGGTGTTTCTGTGGACAAAGAAGTTCAAAGCGCAACCCTCTGCTGGCAAGGTAATGGCAACTGAATTTTGGGATGCACAAGGCGTTATGTTTGAATTTCTAGCAAAAGAAAGTACAATAACAGGAGAGTATTGTGCAAATTTGCTTGACTGGCTGAGAACTGGGTTCCTTGAAAAATGCCGAGGTAAACTCTCCAAAGGGATTCTGCTCCAACAGGACAATGCAAGAATCCACACTTGCAAAGTTGCAATGGATGCTGTTGAGTGGAATGGGTACAAGCTAATACCACACCCCGCCTATTCTCCTGACTTAGCTCCTAGTGACTATTTCCTATTCCCACAAACTTGAAAAAGGATACCCGTGGACATCATTTTTGGTCCAACAAAGAAGTCATGACGGCAGTTGAGGAGTGGGTTGGAGACAGTTCTTCAGTTCTGGCTGATGGCACTGGAACAGCACTGGTCCATGTGTATCATTCTAGAGGGCAATTACATCGAAAAAGAAGAGATGGATCTCACCAAGAAGTAAGTTAGCTGGTTTTTTATTGACTCACCCTCCTACATACATGTGATATTTTCTTGGACCCAAATAGGGAGATTTTGATTTTCAGATAGGGAGATTGGGGTCCCAAATCGGGAGATTTTTCCGCGGTAAAAAGTGATGTTATTTTTGGTTAAAATTTACCTCTGAAGCACTTTTTCACCCATAACATGCCAACACGACAATTGTTGTCTGCTTTGTCATCTGCATTAAAAATCTTTTTTGAAAACATTGTGGGCCCAGATCAGGCTGCAGAGCATTCTGATGACGGTCCACACTGTTTGCCTTTCTGCAAAAATATGTTATAAAAGCTTGGAAAAAGAAAGCAGCAGACGACAAACTTCCATTTTGTATTTTAATAGAGAGACAATTTCTCGGAAGAACAATCAAAGAACAAGCACTGACCAATAGATTGGTGTTAAATACCCACCTAGCACCTGGCAGAAAAAAACAACGTTCATAATACCCGCATAGCAAATCAAAGTACTGAAAGTACTGAGGAAAGTTGATTTATGAGGTATATTCACCATGATAAAATGGTAGTTGTAGATTAAACAGTTCTCTAAGTATCTTTTTGAAAAGGTTGAAAAAGGAGTCTAACCAGGTTCGACTAAGAAAAAAATTCCTGTTGCTTGTTATTGTCCTCGTGACGATCACTGACCATCTGACTGGCGCCGACCCTGAACAAAATCCAGGTATTTGTTATTGATAGCACCCCTAAGTTGTCAGAGCGGAACGTCAGAAGAAACTTCTGGACTGTGCTTGTTTGTTTGTTTATATGTTTGTTTGCTTGTTTTGAGGTTTAACATCCCCGTCAACACTGACTAGGTCATATAGAGACGTTGCTTCCAATTTTGTGAAACTTTTACCCAACACTAAAATGAAATGACATAATTATCAAGCCTGTCGCGCAATGAAACCAAATAGGCTTGTGGCATGGACGGTCCAATTCGCACCACTTTGCCTGGGCAGGCTTAGATCCTCTAAGCGGTTACCAGTACTTATGTGCGGTCGATTTCAGCTCGGCGTGGAAGTATCTTGCAGTCCGTCTATTTCTTCAAGCCCTGATGGGCGGGGGCGGTAGGACTGTGCTCGTGCATATGGCCTTTGGCAAACAGAACCTTCATAATCAGACGCCACATAATGCGGTGTCCGATCAGATCTAATGTACCTGCTTAAACGAACAGTCCGATTCTCAGTTCATGACTATTGTCAAAACTTACATTCAGAGACGATCGATCCTCCAGTTCTCTCAGCACTTTGATTAATTGAGTATTTACGCAAATATCTGGAGCACTGGACGGGAGTGAACTTTAAAACATATTGCTTTCTTTCGGCGAGTCATGGGTCTCCAAAAATGAAGTGTACATTGCTTTTGGAGAGGTTACAGCAGAGCCCTTTAATTTCTACATTTTAAACAATGGAGACGCTTGACTTAGATTCGTCTTCCCAAGTGTCTATAAAACGAGTGCATATGCACCTAAAAATGCAAAGCTTCCTTTTATAACACTGCAGGGTCTGATTCGAGGTCACAGAATGAGGTGTCTGATCAGTGGCTTCTGAATTTGCTTAACCAATATATGACAATGGAATCTTCCAACAAATAAGTTCGGAACAGGATTGTCAGATTTGTTTTCTTAAAGGTAGGTTTTGCAAGAATATATGTTTTTAGCAATCAATGCGGACTCAGATCAGACGCCAAGTTGTGCTGCGTCTGATCTGGGCCTTCAATACTTACCTGCCATAAAAAGTGACGCTAGTTATATATGGGCTAATGTCCAGTTCGGAAACCGAGGGGTGAAAGGAAAGGAACACCTGTGGAATCTAGTCCGCCTTGATATAAAAGGATACACCGAGTATCAAAGCTGGAAAAGTCCAGTTCGGCAACTGAGGGGTGAAAGGGAAGGAACACCTGTGGAATCAAGCCCGCCTTCAGCGCAAATGTAAAGAAATCAATGCGCTGGAAAAAGAAATGAGGCAAGTGCTTAATTTGGACTATTTTATGCAGCGAACGAACAGCGGAAGTGTAGTAACGCGGTCCAGTACCGGAAGTAGAAATGCAATGACATATAAACTTGATACAAGTATCAACTTTCAAAAATTACTCATTCTCTTACACCCTTTCTCTTGTCATCCCCAAAACGTGCCTCGGAACTTAGTCGGAACTAATAAGAATGCATGATTTTTATTGATTTAACTTGGGGGCATATTTTTTCATAAAAGATCCATTAAAAACACGGCAAAAATATTTTTTCTCGCATGCTAAAAATGAAACAGGTTTGAATAGAAAATTTCACCCTGCAAAACTCCGGTTCTATGTTTATTAACAAATGAAAAACTAAATACAGATGCTTAGAAAATACCAGCGTCTGCTCTGCTCTGTTTTGGCGGGAAAAATATTTAGCGCGTTCACCTGTCAAAGGCCAAAAAGCATGCACGAATTTTCATTGGTGTCATGTGGGGCATATTTCTTTCTTCCGTTAAAAACGGCAAAAATATTTTTCTCGGGTTTAAATAGAAAATGTCACTAAGTAATTACCCAGTTCTATGATTAATAAAAGAATAATGGTTTACAGACACGTAGAAAAAAAAGCAGCGTCTGCTTTGCTCTGTTATGGCGGGAGTAATATTTAGCGTCTACACGTGTCAATTACAAAGGGATTAAATAAGCTATATCTGGTATATCTTGATTGACTGGTTTTCACACCTTGTCACATTGTTAATTGTCGGCTTATCAATAAGGTCTGCCTCGGGTGTAAACGGTTTAATAGCGTTGGCAACTTGAGCAAATCGGTGATCAGTAATAAATGTATGCAAACATCACATTTCTTCCTTATTGAATTTCTCGCTTTTTATCACATTGTTTGCGGCTTGTTTGCGGGTTGCATTTTAATAATTGTATTTACCGGTACGTTCTTTTCATATTGCGATATTATACTTGTGCAGGTGTGTATTGCAATTTACCTGCATACCGCCTAGGTAAATACACTGACGGTTAACCGCATAGGTATTTTACAGTGGTTAACACTTAATTGGTCGGTCGGCGGAAAACTACTATAGGAAAATTGTCGTGTCGGGAGATTAGGGCCGTCGGACGGGAGACCGGGAGATGGGGTTCGAAATCGGGATATCCCGACGAAATCGGGAGATATCACATGTATGCTCCTATTTACTTGTGAGACCATGCAGGTAATCAATTTTACACCTGTTGTAATGCCGCAGAAAGACCCCAATGACCATGCGATCCCCGAATCACCTTGTATCTGTGTTCGTTTCAGATTTCATCCTTTTTTGTCATGCACCCTCTATGGGGGGTTACGTGAGTTAACTCCTGCTGTTCATGACAACCCTTTTCTTTGCAAACAGTGTAGATCCAGATCAGATGGCTTCTGGAGAAGCCATCTGATCAGGATTTACACTGTTTGACATTCAGTTTATGAACTTGTAGGAATAAATTACATCTGATTGGTTCAAAGTCAGAAATGGGTGTGGCTAAACTGAATATTCAGCAAGATAAGGGCTAAACAAACATTGAGGAAGGTGTACTGTAGATCATACGTACCATCTGTTTCAAACTCCAAGTCAACCCCAGCACCTGGCTGTACAATCTCTCCAGGAATAGCCTTCTTTCCAGTCTCGTCTGAAAAACAATATTACTGTACATCTTAACCCTTGTTCTGCTGAATATTCATATATGCCACACCCACTACCGATTATCAACCAATCAGATTACTTGATGCAAATTATTGCAACAAATTCACAATCTGAATGGCAAACAATGTAGATCCTGATCAGATGGCTTCGTCAGAAGCCATCTGATCTGGATCTACATTGTTTCAAAGATAAGGCATGTCCGGGATTAGCAGGACAAGGGTTAACCCTTATCTTGCTGAATATTCATTTAAGCCACACCCATTTCTGTCTTTGAACCAATCAGATTACTTGATGTAATTTATTGCTACAAATTCATAAACTGAATGCCAAACAGTGTAGATCCTGATCAGATGGCTTCTTCATCTGATCTGGATCTACACTGTTTGCAAAGATAGGGGTTGTCGTGAACAGCAAGATAAGGGTTAACCCTTTTTGTATCAAATGGAATCTTCCTCCTTACATACAGCTGGAGTTCATTTCAAAATTCAGGGGTGTCAGGATGTGTTTTCATCTAAATTTATTTGGAAAATGACTGAACTTTTAGCAAACAGAGGAGGCCCTGATCAGATGCCGCATTGTGCCGCGTCTGATCTGGGCCTGCGCTGTTTGCCAACTGACCGTTTTGGGGTTTCCTTTACTAAATGGGTTCATAACACTGTGAATAATCTTTATAGCATATGTATAGTGTTTGTAAAGTACTTTAGTGACAAATAATACCAAACAAGAAAACTGTTCTACCTCCAATATTATATAAAACAATCTTCTTGAAAAGAATTTGCCCTCACTGGAAGTTAAAGTGACCCATTACTTTAACATGTCTAGTTAAAGAACACCCGTCTAAACCCAACACATGAACATGATGAATTTTATAGAGAAAACTGAGGTTTAAAGGGGTATACATTATTTTCCTTATTTCGGCTTCAAGACATAGGTTTTGGGTACCCATTAGAACCACCTCTTTTAGTTGGTTCCAATAAAACCCATAAATCCATGATTGGAGTATAAATCAGAAAATTAACACAACTTTTCATCAGAAACACAACTGTTTTGGCAATGCGAGTGTTATCATAATGGGAATCAGCTTCTGAAGTAAATGTACATGCATTTTTATACCATTACCAATTTCTGTGTGATGAATACCTGTAAACCCCACTTTATAATTATAGAGAATAGAGGGGTTTACAATGTTATACAATCTTGTACCTAGTTTTTGCTTTTGCTGTTAGTCATAGACTGTGGGTACTTGTTAGAACCACCTCTGAGAAACGACAGGTTGTGTTTTCTTTAAAATTTATTCTGAAAATAGCTGAACTTTTTGCAAATAGTGTAGGTCCTGATCAGATGTTCTGCCGTGTCTGATCTGGGTCTACACTGTTTGCCAGAGTACCCGCTTTGGAGTTTCTGGTACATAAATGGGTTAACTGTGACAGATGCAATTTGTGCAGACAAATTTAAAGTAGTTTTGAAAGTGTTGCTTCCCCTTTAAGTTTTTATTATATATATACTTCAGCCAGCACACAACAAACCCTACAGTACTTTTGTGACCAGTGGACACATATTTATTTTTGCTGATCGCATGAGTCTTCTACAGCCTCAGGAAGATCCTGTCTTACAGTATGGATGTGAGGGCTGATCTACAGCCTCAGGAAGATCCTGTCTTACAGTATGGATGTGAGGGCTGATCTACAGCCTCAGGAACATCCTGTCTTACAGTATGGATGTGAGGGCTGATCTACAGCCTCAGGAACATCCTGTCTTACAGTATGGATGTGAGGGCTGATCTACAACCTCAGGAACATCCTGTCTTACAGTATGGATGTGAGGGCTGATCTACAGCCTCAGGAACATCCTGTCTTACAGTATGGATGTGAGGGCTGATCTACAGCCTCAGGAACATCCTGTCTTACAGTATGGATGTGAGGGCTGATCTACAGCCTCAGGAACATCCTGTCTTACAGTATGGATGTGAGGGCTGATCTGAGAGAGATCAGCCCTCACATCCATACGGTAAGACAGGATGTTCCTGAGGCTGTAGAAGACTCATGCGATCAGCAAAGATTCTGATCAGACTGCAAGGATGCACAGACTGATAAGAGTATTTCCTGTCATACAAACCTCATAGGCTTTGCACTACTAATGTTTCCATTGGGGTCGAGCTGTTTCATGTTTGTACAGTCGAACTTCAATGGCTCGAACATCTTTGGGACCTCGAAAATCTGTTCGAGATTTGGGTAGTTCGAGCCACTGAGGTTACTGTCAGGAGGCATAACGAGATACTTTTAGACATCTTTTCGGTGTTCTATAATGAAAACGTATGCTGTGTGTACTCATTAGAATCGCCTCATCGAGGCGATTCTAACGAGTACACACAGCATACATTTGCAAGATAAAAGACAACAATCTCCTTAATTATCCCCCACTATTTCTTATGTAGAGAATTTCGCTAGGGACTCAAGAATCGGTTCGACGCATCCATGGTAAACGAGCCATCGAAGTTCTACTGTATTTCTTTTCCTTTGTCTCTGATGGGAGCTGTGGGTTAATTGTATCGATTCCTGATCATTGCTTTCACTTCTATTTTGTCATGCATCTCCTGCTAGTCACTGGAGCCAAAAAAGTTGCTTTATTCCTCATTTAGCCCTTGTCTGGCTGTATAATTTATTTTGCCACATCCATTTCTTATCTTTTAGCCTATCAAAATACTCGATGCAATTTTGCCACAATCATTTCTAGTCTTTTAGCCTATCAAAATACTCGATGCAATTTTGCCACAATCATTTCTAGTCTTTTAGCCTATCAAAATACTTGATGCAATTTTGCCACACCCATTTCTAGTCTTTTAGCCTATCAAAATACTTGATGCAATCTGTTCCTGCAAATTCACAAACTGAATGGCAAACAATGTAGATGCTGGTCAGAAAGCTTTTCTCACCTGACCAGGATCTACACTGTTTGCAAAGATGCATTCTGGTTCAGCAGGACAAAGTTTAAAAGGTTAAGTGAGATTTAACTAGAAATGGTGTTTGTAAAACACTATGCCCCTAACCATATGCTTGCCCCTAAATGCCTAAATTTTCAAAGGGCCATAAAGCAACACCATCAAAATTACCAGAAATTACATAAAAGGAGCATAACTCGAACAAAATTTCATTAAATTGGCTGAAAATTTAATCAGGTGATCTGCTGTTTAGTCCCAATCAGTATGCCAAATATCAAGGCTCTAGCTCAAATTCTTTTTGAGATATCTTGCTAACAAGATATATATGTTATCTAATTAACAGGGAATTAACACGAGAAGTGGAGATAATTCAGATAAGACAAAAAATACAGTTCAACTATTCTTTCATGAGGAATCCATACATGAAATTTCAAGACACTGGCAGACACAGTCTTTAAGTAATGCCATGCACAAGAAAGCAACACAATTAAATGGCCAGAAATTGCAAAGGACCATAACTCCCACAAAATTTCATTAAATTGGTTGAAAATTTAATCAGGTGATCTCCTGCTCAGTCTCAATCAGTATACAAAATATCAAGGCTTTAGCTCAAATACTTCTCGAGATATCTTGCTAACAAGATTTCTATGTTATTTAGTTAAAGGGGAAATAACTCGAAAGGGGAGATAATTCTGATGAGAAAAAAGTACTGGTCAACTATTTTTTCATGAGGAATCCATACGTGAAATTTCAAAATACAAGCATACATGGTTCTAAAGTTATGCTATGCACTTGTAAGCAACAGGATTAAATGGCCAAAAAATTGCAAAGGGCAATAACTCCAACAAAATTGCATATTTATTTTTTAAACTTAATCAGGTGATCTCCTCCTCAGTCCAAATTAGTACACCTAATGTCAAGGCTCTAGTACATATACTTTTTCAGATATCTTGCTAACGAGATTCCCAAATTATCTAATTAAAAGGGCAATAACTCAAAAAGGGGAGATAATTCAGATTAGAAAAAAAATACGGGTCAACTATTTTTTCATGAGTAATCCATCTATGAATATTGAAACACTAGCATACATGGTTCTTAAGTTATGTGATGCAACAGGATTAAATGGCCAGAAATAGCAAAGGGCAATAACTCCAACAAAATTGCATTTTTTTTTTAATTTAATCAAGTGAACTCCTTCTCAGTCCAAATCAGTGTACCAAATTTCAAGGCTCTAGCTCAAATACTTTTTCAGATGTCTTGCTAACGAGATTCCTATGTTATCTAATTAAAAGGGAAATAACTCAAAAATGGGAGATAATTCAGATAAGAAATGGCGACGGCTACTGACAACCGGTTGTCACCAGCCTGTGAGGCTACTGACAACCAGCTGTATAAAACCTGAATTTAATAGGTTTTTTCTTTTGTTCTTAGTTGATATATCCTGAATGACTTTATCTTTCCTATAAACCTTTTTGGGTGTGTTTCTTGGAGTCTTTATGGTTTATTATTTAGTATTGCTATATATTGTAGGTTGCATACTGATGTTCTTAGAACAATATAAATCTGCAGCAGTATCTGCTTTATGTGATCATAATTTAACCACGTAGATGTGAATAAAAATGGAAGTCCAGAAATTATCATTATCATTAGATATTTTTAATTTAGTTAAAAATTTTACGGTGAGGTCTGGGTGGGTGGGGTAATTCCATATCAGCCAAGATAATCAATTATCTTAAGGTTGAGGCATAAAATTGTTAATATCTTTTGCATGTTGCCAAATTATGCTAAAATACATGTATATCACTTTATTTGCAATTTGTGAGTTTTGTTAAATATTTACACTTTCCACCTTTGTGAAACCCCAACATTTCTCTATCAAGAGCAGAATTGTAAAATGTCCCCCTTTTGGCTGACGAGTTTGTCAGTGGTTGAAGACTGCTAAATAGATCTTCTATCAAAGCTCTGTTATATGAGATATGTGCCCTTGAATGCAGAATATGCTATACAGAATTCCTATTATAGTCACAAGTTTTTATCTATTTGCTGTCAGAAAGACACCCTTGGTTTAGTTGAAACTTCTGTTGTATGAGAGTCAAAAAAGTAAATATAATGTACATGTATCATGCATATGGGATACCTTGCCAAATGAATCATTAATAATAGATTTTTTTTAGTTTTACACCCCTTTCAAGATTATTTAACTTATTTCAAACCAGTCGTTAATCAGGTGGGAATAAACCTGAGTACACAGAGAAAAAACACCTCTGACCTGACCTCCCATGACAGAACTTGGCATATCACATGTGGCCCTGAACTATGGCAGTGAGAGACCTGATGATTAGGTCCGCACTCTTATCCATTAGTAGATGCCTGTGTGGTGTAGTGATTACGCTACTCGCCATGTAAACCAGGGGTCGCAGGATCGATCCCCGGGCTTCTCCAGACTTTTGGATGAGTCTTTAAACCAAGGTCCAATCTCCATATGACCTTAGCTTGGTGAGACTTAAAACTCAAACACTCACTCACTCACTTGATCAAATTTTAGCACAAGTATGCTAAGGAGATGGGTTCCGAATATTTACCCATTAGACCATGGAGGCCCAATAATAGAGTTATATCCCCAAACAAAGGGTAGGGTGGGCATTGTTTCCGGTGCAGAAAGATGCCCTTGCTTCAGTTACAACTTCCGTTGTGTAAGGGTTGAAAAGGTATACAATATATGGAAAAAATTTATTGAATGAGTCGAGGAGGTATGTACATGTAGCCTAATATAGAGAAGAGGGCACAATGTTTTTGGTATGGTTTTGCTAGCTTTGGGTAATTGATGCAGTGTCTCTAGATTCTAGAGCCAATTTAATGGATTCTTACCACACTTGCATCAGTATGTGCATCCACTTGCATCAGTATGTGCATCATTAACCCAATGACTAAAACCTGGCAAAACAGTGACTAATTGACCTTGTCATTATTTTCATGGTCACAGGCTGCCAAAAACTGTCATTTTTTTATTAGAAATACTTCGCCTGTTCTAGAATGAATGTATGAATTACATGTATGGTCATACTTGGAAGTTGGAACAATCTATCAGTGCAATGTTACCCCCAATGTACCAGAAACTTGAATAATTGTGCTGACTTTGACCTACAGCTAGTTTTCAAGGTCACACCAGTACAAAGACTCAAATTTTGCACTGTATGCTCTAGTATATCTTCAAACCAAATAATCTCAAATTTGGTGTAAACAAGATATAATAATTATTACATATAACTGATCTACCAATTATATTCTCCCAGACAAACCCCCAATGCTCAAATGAGCTCCAATGTGAACTCCATTTCCTGAGAAGCATCATCAGGTAGTGGGAAAAGCTGCATAAGGTTTTTGGGCTGACCAGATTGGAACCATAGACTCAAATTTTGCACTGTATGCTCTAGAATATCTTCGAACCAAATAATCTCAAATTTGGTGTAAACAAGATATAATTACATGTACATGTACATGTTGTGTATAACTGATCTACCAATTATAGTCTCCCAGACAAACCCCCAATGCTTAAATGAGCTCCAATGTGAACTCCATTTCTGTGAAATTTATGATTTAGGCATGGGGATCTGAACGTTTTCCAAATGTTTTCCAAGATATTAAGCTTTATGTTTCGGCCCCACCCATAGGGGCTTGAAGAAATATATGGGCTGCATGATGCTTCCACGCAGAGCTGAATCCGGCCCGCACACTAGTACTGGTAAACCGCTTAGAGACTTAAGCCTGTCCACGAACTGCGGTGTGAGGCGGACCGTCCATGCTAATAAACCCTATTGGTTTCATTGGGCGACAGGACTTGAGATGTCATTTCATCACAATGTCGGGTAAAAGTCCCACAAAATTTGAAGCAACGTCTCCAAAATGACCTTTACAGTGTTGACTGGGACGTTAAAGCTCAAATCAAACAAACAAACAAAGCTTTATGTGAACTGGAGGGGTCAGGCATGCCCAATGGGGATTCCCTTGTCAGTATAAATGGATGCATCTTTTAATAAGAAACAACAATGTACATGTATATTGTTTAGCAGTGAGGATCTGAACAGTTTCCAAGACATTTAATCAACAGTGAACTGGAGTGGGTGATCGAGGCATACCCAAAGGGGATACCAGGTTGATGCCATTGAATGTGTCTAAGGAACAGCATCAAATTGCACTCAATGAACGTAATTGATTTGGCCCTTTAGTTGCCACAAAAACATGCATCCAAAATGTCATCTGTTTGTATTGTCTGCTGCATCCTTTTGCAAACATAGAAATTATTTTTGTATACAGGCAAAGAGTGTGAACTCTGATCAGACTGCACCTACAGATCTGGGTTCACACTGTTTATAAAAAATGACTTTTAAAGCTACCAGATGTCAAAAAGATGACAACTGTTGTGATCGGTATCTTAAGGGTTTGGGTGACCGTGGGGATCTGAACAGTTTCTGAGGTGTAAGCACACACTCAACAGTGCAACTTCTCTGAGGACATAATTTCAAACTAGAAAAGAAATAATCTGGCCCCTGCACATCTGGGCTTGGAGAAATTGATTGGGCTGCATGATGCTCCCAGAAAGAGCTGAAACCAACACACATGAGTACTGGTAAACTGCTAAGAAGGTCTAACCCTGACCAGGCAAAGTTGTGTGAGTTGGACTGACCATGCATATAAATCCTACATTGGTTCCATTGAATGGCTGGGTTTGAGATGTCGTTTCATGTGAATGTGAGGTAAAAGTCCCACAAAATAGGAACAAACATCTCCAATTTAATGACCTGAATAGTGTTGACGAGGACTTTAAACCTGAATTCAAATAAACAAAACTGTTACAGAAATAGCTCAATGATGAGGACTCACTGGCATGAAATAACTGAAATGCTGGAGCAAAAGAAAATCTATAGTTTCACTCTGGTGGCCTTATTTGAACTGGAGATGTGGGGCATACCCCTAGGGAACCCACAGTCAGTATTACTAAATGTATCTTATCTTAAGAATATACATGGTTTAGGGGCTAAGATCTGAACAGTTTCTGAGATACATTTATCGACCCTTTTATGAAGTGGATGTGGAATGGGGTGCATGTCCTGGGGGACCCTTTGAAACCTTCTTACAAAATTTTATATCCATATTTTATTATTTGCCCAAATTTCAAATTAAGTCATCTAACAGAACTTTACTGTGGACCACTTTGACAAAATTTTGGGGTCTATTTTCCCATGCCTTTGAAACTGGAATGGGTGAGGCATACCACCAGGGAGACCTTTAGGTGTCAGTGACTGTGTCTTATCATAAGAAACAATATCATGGATGTGGGGTGGGGATCGGAATGGTTTCTAAGTGGGGCATACCCCCGGGTCCTGAGGTTGGTATCAGTGAATTTCTTTTTGAGTACCAGGCTGGTTAAATATTGGACTGAGCCCATTAATCAGTATTGCAGATGATATAATGAAAAGTTCTGTCTTAAGTCAAAGTTCAGAACCATTTTTTCAGCCTACACTCAGAGATAAACAATCCACCACTGGCCACCAGTGCTTTCGTTTGTTAGATATTTTTTTCCTGACAAACTGATAGCTACACATACTGGTAGTTTGACTAACTTTTGGGTTTTATGTTTCAGGGCTTTATCCAGGTATTTTGGGAAAAGACCCCTGGGCAAAATTGGGAAAATAATACCGACAAAATACCAAAATTGGGAGCACAATTTCATCAGAGAAATGCCAGGACGTTAAATTTTGCTCATGATAGTCTTATGAATTTGATAGTGAAGCAGTGCAATACAGCTGTAGCTTCACTGTGGTGAATTTTCACCTGGACTATCCAGCATTAACCTCTGACGTTAAGTATTGTTTTCTCTGTTCCTTTTGTGGCTTTTATTTTTTTCATTTTTTGGGGGAAAAAATATGATGAAATTGGGAAAAATTTAGGCTATTTGGCATTGGGAATGGGGCTGAATTTCGGCCGTGGTGAACAGGCAGAAAATGCCCTGTGGTTTCTGGCAAATATATGTACATTTCCATCCAAAAGCTTGTTTGACACAAGAGGCCATCAAACAAACAAAAACCACAGTAAACTGTTGCAGACTGAAGACCATATCCTTCAGAACATAAAGTATATTTCCACATCTCATGGTTTGAACCCGTTCTCAATTAGCTGGTATCAGCCCCAGTTTGTGATAGGATAGCAAATATACCTTAAAAATCTATTTTAAAATCATGTCAAAAAAAACCTTAACGAGTCTGATATCAGCTGGTTGTCAGCAGCCTGTTCCAAAACAATATGGGTCAAGTATTTTTTTCATGAGGAATCCATATATGAAATTTCAAAACATTGGCATGCATGGTTCTAAAGTTATGTAATGCACAAGAAAGCATGACAAACGAACGAACAAACCGACAAGCCAGAAGTAATATGCCCCCCAAAAAAGTTGGGGGCATAAAAATTCTGTGTCAAAATCAGAGATGAAGCTGTCTCGTACAATATCTTTAAACCTTAAGATGCCGAGAAAAACTACATCTGCTTATGTCGTCTGCTGATTCTTCTTCAAAACTTTTTAGTAATTATGTTTTCATACAGGCAAACAGTGTGGACCCAGATCAGACTGCTCCTAGAGGATCCACACTGCTTGCAAAAATGACTTTTAAAGTAACCAGCAGACGACAATTGTTGTTATTGGCATTTTATGGGTTAATTAAATGTGAAATCAGTTGATGAAGAAGGGCTGGTTGAAATTCCTACCTTCTTCTACCTTGAGGCCCATCTTACACACTTTGAGGAGGCGATCTGATGGTGGGCAGGCAGGATGAGCTTTTACAGTTGTAGCAAGATTTACCGCTAGCTGTTGATGACCATCATAGAAGAGTTGGCTGAAGAACATAAACAAAATACAATTATCTCCACCTTGCCTATTTCGATCCAACACTTTGCAGGAAGAACCATGATCCCCTGTGCAGATTAACCCTTTGACGTATCCTCAGCAAAAGTATCACGATACGATACGATTTCAATGAATCGTGTCACCCTCAAATTTTATTACCGCTGCCTGGAATTGAACCGAGGACCTCAAGCATGATAGGCAAGTGCACTAACCACTTCATACATTTCTGCAAGTGTAAAATTCGGATTCTTGTAAATTTTTTAGGATTTTTTTTCAGCTAAAAATTGGGAAAATTCACCATTTTTCTGACTGGGAACGGGGGCCAATTACTGGCCCCAAATCAGGCCTAAGAAATTCCCAAGGCCTATATTGATCATGCCCGAAGAATTCCTTCTTCCTTAGAACTATTCCTCAGTGGAATAGTCTCCCCTACGTTGTGGTAGGTGCCAGTACTAAAGAGGAGTTCAAAGCCCGCATTTTAGCATACCCCTGTATTATTGTAAACGAAATTGATGGGCTGCATGATGCTTCCATGCAGAGCTGAAACCGACTGCACATGAGTACGGGTAAACCGCTTGAGGATCTAAGCCTGCCCAGGCAAAACAGTGCGAGTCAGACAGTCCATGCTTATAAACCATTGGGCGGCAGGGCTTGAGATGCCATTTCATCTCGATATCGGGTAAAAACTCCCACAAAATTGGAAGCAACATCTCCAAAATGACCTATACAGTGTTGACGGGGACATTAAACCTCAAAACAAACAAAATCCGCAATCCTTTATAAGGAATGGTATAGGCTGAATGTTAGCAGTCAGGTGCATAACCTATACAAGTTATTTTTTTATAACCTGTTACAGTTGTAAAGTCACATACCACCATTGAATTTCAAAGTGAGGCTATAGAAAATAACTTGTTTAGGTTATGTCACAAGTTCTTTAGGATTATGTTAAATTGAAAAATACGAAAATATTAACCTGAATGCGTTAATATTCTCGTCACCCCACTCTTGTTTGAAACACGTGCGTACAACTTTTTAGACGATGCGTACAAAGAATTTCGATTTCAATCATCAAATTTAAGTCTTCTTTCCATTTTAAAATTGTCGCCACATGCGTCAAAATTGCGATAATTTTACCGTTTTGGCGCTCAAAATCCACTCAAAAAAACGATTTTTTCTGAATGAAAACTCGATCGTGTTGACGAATCCACCCATCTTGTTAGAAAAAAGAGCTTCTCATGGAATCTCGCGATAACGTTATAATGACGCAAAACGCCGCAAATTTAAAAAAAGAAGAGAAAAGCTAGGCCGATTTTTACCGATTCTCGAAAAACCAAATATAACGCAAATGAGTTAGTATGCTAAATTTAGTGAACCAACTAATGAGCGGCCCCCACCCATCCGGGCTTGAAGAAATATATGGACTGCATGATGCTTCCACGCAGAGCTGAAACCGACCCGCACACGAGTACTGGTAAACTGCTTGTGTGAGTCAGCCTGTCTATGCTTATAAACCCTATTGGTTTCATTGGGCGGCAAGGCTTGAGATGTCATTTCATCTCAATGTCGGGTAAAAGTCCCACAAAATTGGAAGCGACGTCTCCCAAAATGGCCTAAGCCGACCTTCACAGTGTTGACGGGGACTTTAAACCTCAAATCAAACAAACAAATGAGGTAATGGCCAAAAAGATAGGATAAAAGTGCGAGTATTTTTTGTACTTGTGCACCGTCTTACAGTGCCGGCAACTTTGAATGTTTGAATTCATAATTAAAAGGAGATGCTAGACCTACCTTATCATTAGACGATACAGAAGTTCTCTTTGCTTCACTTCCATGGCGATGCCAGCATGGGATTTTACTACAGAAATGGAGATTTTCTATACTTTGCTGCATTCATGTGTGAAAAAGCGAAGAACTGTTGTCATTCGGAATAGTTTCGGGTTTTCCATTCCTTTCTAATAAGCGTTTAAACACGTCGATCGAAATTGTCGTAGTCAGTAGAAGCTTGTTTGTGTACATGTGAAATTATCCAGCAGCATCCTGGAAAGTCGAAGACACGTAAACTGAAAGGCGGATGCATAATTACACTGATTAAATTTTTTGAATTTCTCAAGTGTAAGAATGAAACTCTTTCTAAAAAACCTTCCGACCTTAAATAAAACTTGTATCGGTATTCAAACTGGTTCATAAATAGTTGTCAAAAATGTCCAGATGCTCTAGCCTGCTGGATGAACAGTTCTCCCATACATGAGAGTTCTGCTTTCCAGATGTTCATTTGTTTGTTTGATTTGAGGTTTAACGTCCCTGTCAACACTGTAAAGTTCATTTTGGAGACGTCGCTTCCAATTTTGTGGGACATTTACCCGACATTGAGATGAAATGACATCTCAAGCCCTGCCGTCCAATGAAACCAATAGGGTTTATATGCATGGACAGTCCGACTCGCACCGCTTTGCCTGGGCAGGCTTAGATCCTCAAAGCGGTTTACCAGTACTTGTGTGTGGGTAGGTTTCAGCTCTGCATGGAAGGGAATCGAGACAGTTCCCCGACAAGACAGTTCCCCGACACGGTTTTTGGAGACAGTTCCCCGACACAATTGAAGACAGTTCCCCGACACTTTTGAAGACAGTTCCCCGACACTATTGTTAAAATACAAATGACCTGTGACTGATCATGATGATTATCATAATTGATAGTTATTATGTGTTCATCAATGTGTTGAAGATAATTCACCGACAGACGTTTAGAAATATTAAATTATGGGTTCATCGACATTTTTGAAGACAGTTTCCCCGACAGACTTTTACATGTATAAAATAAAAGCTTATACGTGATGCCATTATCAATAAGTTTAATGAATACACCTAAAGTTAGGCGAACTAGCATGTTCAATTAATGAACCTGCACACATATAAACAAAACAAAAATGTCTTGAACTCTTCTAGGAAACGCGATAGTATATTTTTAATTGTCATTTTTCCATATAATAAACATTTGAAAAACAAAGATGAGTTCAAAGTTTTTGTTTTAAATAAATATTATTAAAGTATTGGAACATTACCTCTACTCTGGCTTAGACTTCCAGACAGATCATCGTCAGCGAACTGTCTTGAAATCAACGAGGAAATTTCAGGCAACTCATTAATATAGTTGCCATAGCAAGAAACGTCCAAATAATAACTAATATATCTAAAGACAATTCCTCGATACAGAAAGACATTGCCTCTCCAAATCACAGGTATACTTAATCTATTCACAATGATCACTTAGCCTCTATTATCCCCAATTATCCCGAATTGACAATTAGGACATTAAGACTATGAACAATAGTGTTGGGGAACTGTCTTTAAAAGTGTCTGGGAACTAATTGCCAATTATAATTATCCGTCACATGTCAATTAACTATGAAAAATAGTATCGGGGAACTGTCTTCAAAAGTGTCGGGGAACTGTCTTCAAATGTGTCGGGGAACTGTCTCCAAAAACCATGTCGGGGAACTGTCTTGTCGGGGAACTGCAGGGGTGTAAAATTCCACTCGCCCGCTCGCATTTGCGAGTAAGTTTTAAGGCAGGCCGAGTAAGGTTTTCAAAAATGACCTTACTTTTTCTTCATTTTTAGCATCTAAATGAAAAGTTTAGACGATAAGGGCAAGTAAGTTTGAGGGAAATTTTACACCCCTGAACTGTCTTGTTCCCGCATGGAAGCATCATGCAGCACGTCTATTTCTTCAAGCCCCGATGGGTGGGGGCTGTCAAGATGTTGATATTTTACATTTATATGCTGATATTTATGTTTTTGTTATTTCGGAACGCGCAGCTATAAAAAACATATCTATAAATGAGTGCATGCGTACGTCTAACTTGTTGGACTAGATGAACAGATATAGGCTACACATTCCAGATGTTCATATTTTACATTTAAAAGTGTCTAGAGTGCCGGTAGCGGAACCCTAGTCTCAGAGGCTACAGTGCCTGTACAGGCATTCTAGCCAATTTGTCTACAGTTCCGGTACCGGAACTCTAGCCAAGTCCAATATGGCTGGCTAGAGTGGTGTGTAACAGGCCGGTTCTTCCCCCCAGTCAGTTTCTTCCCCGGGGAAGAACTGGGCTGGCCCGTTTCTTCCCCGGGGAAGAAACTGACTAGTCAGTTTCTTCCCCACCAATTCAGTTTCTTCCCCACCTGAAATTTTTTTAGAACCATGAGAAAGAGTAGTTTATGCCCCGCAAATTGTTAAAAATTCCAACAGAAACCATTCTGAATTAGTTTTAAGTCTTTACAGCTTGAATGGCAAAATTTTCTCTATGCCATACAATAGACGGAGATCCAAGGAAATTTTCATCCCAATTCCAGTATCTACGATTCATTTTCTTAGCTTTTTATGACATTAATTAGTATTAACTAAACAGATATAACAAGCAACAACTCTTTAGTGCTCCAATCTAAATATAATTTGGAAAGTGGGGGTGGGGAAGAACTGGGCTGGCCCAGTTCTGCCCCACCCCAGATTTTTCTTCTTACTAAAAATTTTTGTGATAAACTTTCTTCACTTTTAAAGACATAAATTGGTATTACATGTAACTACATAGATATAATAAGCAACAAATGTTTGGCCCTTAAATTTCAATAGAATTCAGAGACTGGGGGGTGGAGCACCCCAGATGTTTCTCTTTACTAATAATTCTTGTGATAAATTTACTTTGCTTTTTAGGAAAAAAATTGGTAGAAACTAAAAAGATATAATAAGCAACAAAAGTTTGAGCTCTAATATCAATAGAATTTGGAGACTGGGGGTGGGGAAGAACTGGGCCAGCCCAGTTCTTCCCCACCCCAGATGTTTCTGCTTACTCGTAATTCTGGTGATAAATTTCCTTTGCTTTTTAAGACATAAATTGGTATTTTGGAGCTCAAATCTTAATAGAATTTGGAGACTGGAGGTGGGGAAGAACTGGGCCGGCCCTTTTCTACCCCACCCCAGATTTTTCTGTTTACTAAAAATTATTGTGATAAATTTTCTTCACTTTTAAAGATATAAATTGGTATTAACTAAACAGATATAATAAGCAACAAATGTTTGGCACTTAAATTTCAATAGAATTCGGAGACTGGGGGGTGGGGAAGAACTGGGCCAGCCTGTTTCTTCCCCACCCTTGGGTAGTGTTGTACAGGTATGTCAGTTATATTGCTGTAGATGTCTTGGGTGGGGAAGTTTTATTTGTTTGATTTGAGGTTTAACGTCCCGGTCAACACTGTGAAGGTCATTTTGGAGACGACGTTGCTTCCAATTTTGTGGGAATTTTACCTGACATTATGATGAAATGACATCTCAAGCCCTGCTGCCCAATGAAACCAATAGGGCTTATAAGCAAGGACTGGCCAACTCGCACCGCTTTACCTGGGCAGGCTTAGATCCTCTTAGCGGTTTACCAGTACTCATGTGCAGGTCGGATCCAGCTCTGTGTGGAAGCATCATGCAGCCCATATATTTCTTCAAGCCCCGATGGGCGGGGGCCGTGGGCGGGGGCCGTGGGCGGGGAAGAAATGGGCCGGTCTGTTTCTTTGCCACCCTTGGTAAGTGTTGTACTGTTAAGTCAATTATGACGTTGAAGGTATCTAGGATGGGGAAGAAATGGGCCGGCCCGTTTCTTCCCCACCCCTGGGTAGTGTACCCGTTTCTTCCCCACCCCTGGGTATTTTAGTACAGTTATGTCAGTTATATCGCTGAGATGTCTGGGGTGGGGAAGAACTGGGACGGCCCATTTCTTCCCCCCACCCTGGGGTAGTGTTTTACAGTTATTTCAGTTATATTGCTGAAGATGTCTTGGGTGGGGAAGGACTGGGTCGCCAGTTTCTTCCCCACCCTTGGTAAGTGTTGTACTGTTAAGTCAATTATGATGTTGAAGGTGTTTGGGGTGGGGAAGAACTGGGCCTGCCTGTTTCTTCCCCACCTTGGGTAGTGTTGTACAGTTATGTCAGTTATATCGCTGAAGATGTCTGAGGTGGGGAAGGACTGGGGTGACCCGTTTCTTCCCCACCCTTGTGTAGTGATGTACAATTAAATCAATTATGACGTTTAACCCTTTACCACTCAAATACGTGTTTTTACGTGTCTGCACCCCCTCCACCCATTTTAAGCCCCAGAAGCACCTAAAATCTGCATTTCTACCCCTGGATAGTTATGTTTGCTTTAGGATTTGTTGGTCAAAAAAGTGACCTGTTTTTTCGCGCGCCTCCCCACTAAAAATATTCTGGGGGGATTGAAGGGGGGCGTTGCCCCCCTCACATCCAGAAATTTTTTTGAGTGTATGGCCCAATCGGCCGCTAAAATTTATACCTGAGGGTGTCTGGGGTCAAAAATGCCTAAAAATTGATGCTAATAAAACATGTTGCAAACAGTGAAAATGGCCAGTTCCAAACACCTTAATTGTTGCCTTGACAGCTGTGTGAAGATTAAAATGTGGTCTAAAATTCATGTGAAAACACACTTTTTGCCAACTTTGAGATGCCCCCTCTTTACCATGACAACAATGGTCAAGTCATGAAAGGTTGCATTTGAAAGGCTACTGCCCAATGAACATTCATACCGAGTTTGGTGTAAAACAGACCATCCATTATGAAACCATGGCTAGTTGAAGTTGCTGTCAGGTGCAACACTGTGAAAATCAGCGAAATTCACAAAATCCCTGAGTGGTAAAGGGTTAATGAAGAAAATCCCAAATGACCAAAATTATGTTTTTTCATCATTTTATTGCAAGAAACATTATTTCAGATATAATTAATGCATTTTAGACTAAAATTCAGTAAGTTCCCAGATTTCAGTTAACCCTTTACCACTCAAATACGTGTTTTTACGTGTCTGCAAACACCCCCCCCCACCCATTTTAAGCCCCAGAAGCACCTAAAATCTGCATTTCTACCCCTGGATAGTTATGTTTGCTTTAGGATTTGTTGGTCAAAAAAGTGTCCTGTTTTTTCGCGCGCCTCCCCACTAAAAATATTCTGGGGGGGATTGAAGGGGGGCAATGCCCCCCTCACATCCAGAAAATTTTTGAGTGTATGGCCCAATCGGCCGCTAAAATTTATACCTGAGGGTGTCTGGGGTCAAAAATGCCTGAAAATTGATGCTAATAAAACATGTTGCAAACAGTGAAAATGGCCGGTTCCAAACACCTTAATTGTTGCCTTGACAGCTGTGTGAAGATTAAAATGTGGTCAAAAATTCATGTGAAAACACACTTTTTGCCAACTTTGAGATGCCCCCTCTTTACCATGACAACAATGGTCAAGTCATGAAAGGTTGCATTTGAAAGGCTACTGCCCAATGAACATTCATACCGAGTTTGGTGTAAAACAGACCATCCATTATGAAACAATGGCTAGTTGAAGTTGCTGTCAGGTGCAACACTGTGAAAATCAGCGAAATTCACAAAATCCCTTAGTGGTAAAGGGTTAAGGTGTCTGTGGTGGGGAAGAACTAGGTCGGCCCAGTCCTTCCCCTCCCCCAATCTCAAAATTTTATTTCGATGTGAGCTCCAATATTTGCTGTCTATTATATCTTTTTAGTTTATACCAATTTTTGTCTTAAAAAGCAAAGGAAATTTATCACAAGAATTATTAGTAAACAGAAACATCTGGGGTGGGGAAGAACTGGGCCGGCCCAGTTCTTCCCCACCCCCAGTCTCCAAATTCTATTTAGATTTGAGCTCCAAACATTTGTTGTTTATTATATCTTTTCAGTTTATACCAGTTTTTGTCTTAAAAGGAAAAGGAAATTATAACAAGAATTATTAGTAAACAGAAACATCTGTGGTGGGAAAGAACTGGGCTGGCCTAGTTCTTCCCCACCCCCAGTCTCCAAATTCTATTAAGATTTGAACGCCAAACAGTTTTTGCTTATTATATATGTTTAGTTAATACGAATTTATGTCTTAAAAAGCGAGGAAAATTTATCACAAGAATTTTTTGTAAACAGAAAAATCTGGGGTGGGGAAGAAACAGGCCGGCCCAGTTCTTCCCCACCTCCAGTCTGCAAATTCTATTTAGATTTGAGCTCCAAACATTTGTTGCTTATCATATCTTTTTAGTTAATACCATTTTTGTTTTAAAAAGCAAAGGAAATTTATCACAAGAATTATTAGTAGACAGAAACATCTTGGGTTGGGAAGAACTGGGCCGGTCTTCCACCCTCAGTCTCCAAATTCTATTTAGATTTGAGCGCCAAACATTTGTGGCTTATTATATCTGTTTAGTTAATGCTAATTTATGTCTTAAAAAGCAAAGAAAATTTATCAAAGATGCTTGAATTGGGGTGCATATTTTATTGCATCACCATGAATGGTGTAGCATAGAGCAAATTTAGTCATATAAGCTAAAATGACTCAGAACTTATTCAGAATGGTCTCTTTTCTCATTTATAACAAATTGTGAGCTGAAAATTACTCGTTGACTATGGTTCTGAAAAATATTCAGGTGGGGAAGAAACTGACTGGGTGGAGAAGAAACCGACTAGTCAGTTTCTTCCCCAGGGAAGAACCGGGATGGGGGAAGAAACTGACCATTACACCAGTAATATATTAATTATTTCCATCATCTGCCACCTACAATCAAGATAAATGACTTTCTTTGAAACGGATATTATTTCTCTGACCTGTCATGCTAGTCTATGGATCCCCAGATTCTAGCTTGCACCGCACAAGATTGTGTACTTGTGACTTGTGGAGGTATGTTGGTTGGAATGCATCAGAATCGGAATTGTTTACTGGTGACACGTACTTAGACAATCCTTCACCAGGACCTTTGACTGACAGAACTAGTCCGTAGACCTCACAAGGGTGGTGAATCTAGAGATGAAGTCGTCTGCATCTTCAGCAGACATCAAGAGAGAAGAGGGGGGCTCGTTCCAATCTGAGATTGTCCTAGGGATGAAGCTAAATTTGTAGATGTCAGTCCTATATAGTGCCAATTTTTGGAGGGCTAGTGAATGTTTTTTCTGTAGTGTTGTCTTTGAAGGGGAAACAAGGTCATCCATGGGAAAACTGGCTTTACCCTTCAGGGGTGTAAAATTTCCTTAAAACATACTTGCCCTTATGATCTAAATTTTTTATTTAGATGCTAAAAATGAAGAAAAAGTGAAGAAAGTTTAGAAAATCTCACTTGCTGTGCTTTAAAATTTACTCGCAAATGCGAGCGGGCAAGTGGAATTTTACACCCCTGCCCTTTAGACCTTTATATAAACTGCACAGCGCTTTATCCAGGTATTTTGGGAAAAGGCCCCTGGGCAAAATTGAGAAAAAAAAAAATACCCACAAAATACCAAAATTGGGTACACAATTTTATCAGAGAAATGCCTGCAAGATGAAGTTTTGCTCATGATAGTGTTATGAATAGTGAAATAGCTTCACTGTAGTGAATCTTCATCTTGACTATCCTGTGTTAACCTCTGATGTTAAGTATTGTTTTGTCTGTTTCCTTTGTTTTGGCTTTGGGAAAAATATGGTGAAATTGGGAAAAATTGAGACTATTTGGCATTGGGAAGTGGGCCGAAATTCGGCCCTGCTGAACAGGCAGAAAATGCCCTGATGCATGACATAAACTGATACATGTATATAATTCTGTTACTGAAACTGATATAATGTTATATTCTTACAAAAGAAAGAAAGATCTGTGCCTTTGTTGGTCCCATATGCCATTAACCATTTATCTCACGATGCGGCTCATTGTTATGATGTCTTCCTAGAAAGAAAAAAGTATGCAATATTGATAGAATTGGAATCCCACTTTAACGAAAAAATAGACTCTGGTGAGACTGCATGGATGCAAAGCCTCGCCTGAGTCTTCGTTGTTCTCAAAAACTTCCTTTCGTTGACAAAACTTTCATTTCCTAATTTGTTCATTTCTTAACCCTTCTCTGGCTGAATATTCAGATTAGTCACACCCATTTCTGACTTTGAACCAATCAGATTACTTGATGCAATTTATTCCTACACATTCATAAATTGAATGTCAAACAGTGTAGATCCTGATCAGATGGCTTCTCCAGAAGCCATCTGATCTGGGTCTACACTGTTTACAAAGATAGGGGTTGTCGTGAACAGCAAGATAAGGGTTAAAAATATATGCTCCTATTATTATCAAAATTAACAATGATTATTATTTTATTTATCTTCCATCTTGCACATAGATTGTCGAACCCGGGTACTCATTACATGTACCTTGTTTAGGCTGTTCTTATTTGTTTGTTTGATTTGAGGTTTAACGTCCCTGTCAACACTGAATAGGTCATTTTGGAGACATTGCTTCCAATTTTGTGGGACTTTTACCCGACATTGAGATGAAATGACATCTGCAGCCCTGTTGCCTAGTGAAACCAATAGGGTTTATAAACATTGACAGTCCGACTTGCACCGCTTTGCCTGGGCAGGCTAAGATCCTCTGAGCAGTTTACCAATCCTTGTGTGCAGTCAGTTTCAGCTCTGCATGGAAGCATCATGCAACCCATATATTTCTTCAAGCCCTGATAGCCTGGGGCCTAATTTAGGCTGTTCTACCCCAATTCATGTTTTGGAACAGAAATAACAAAAACGAGATTGGGCAGTCGATGGAATACCATCGCAAATACCCGCTTTTTGTATGAATGACACTAAAGATATGGCAAAGTCATACTTTTTAGCTCGCCTGTACGAAGTACATGAAGAGCTATTGTTGTCACCTAAGTTGGCATGCGCGGGTGCGTTTGCGTTTGCGTTCCCATCACACTGCGTTGGAGTTTTTCAAATGCTTATATCTCAACAGTCACTCATCACAGACCACTCATATTTGGAACTTAAGTACCTGGGAGGGTCCTCTGATGTTCAAAGAAGACAGACCCCTGGGTTCATGCCCCTGGGTGAGGCTAGGGGTCAAAATCTAGAACACCTTTGTAATTCTGTGTTAAAGATTTTGAAATGCTTATATCTCAACAGTCACTCATCACAAAGCATTCATATTTACAACTTGGATACCTGGGAGTGTCTTCTGAGATTCCAAGACAACACACCCCTGGGTTCATGCCTGGGAGTGGGGATGGGATGGGACTTGGGGTCAAAATCCAGGACACCTTTGTAATTTGTTGTTTACCTTTCTATTATACTAAAAAGTTATAGACACAATTGGTTATACATCAGCCAATCAAGTGACATTGGTTCAAGTGTAAAAGTGTGAAGGTCATGGTGACCTACATTTCATGGTCATGTGATTTTGCCTTATATCTTGAAGTCTATTTGTTAAAGAAATGTCATACCTGGGATATTAGTTCCATGTGACTCCACGATTGACCTCAAAATATATCTGGTCACTGTGACCTATATTTCATGGTTCAGCGATTTTGCCTATTATCTCAAATACTGTTTGATGGAGAAATGTCATACCTGGATTATTAGTTCCATGTTACCCGATAGTTGACCGCAAACTATATCTAGGTCATTTTGACCTACATTTCACGGTCGAGTGATTTTGCCTATTATCTTGAATACTTTTTGATGGAGAAATGTTATACCTGGGTTATTAGTTGCATGTGACCCCATTATTGACCTCAAAATATATCTAGGTCAATATGACCTATATTTCATGGTTCAGTGATTTTGCCTATTATCTTGAATACTGATTGATAGAGAAATGTCATACCTTGATTATAAGTTCCATGTGACCCCATAATTGACCGCAAAATATATCTAGGTCATGCTGACCTACATTTCATGGTCCAGTGATTTTGTCTATTATCTTGAATTCTATTTGATGGAGAAATGTTATACCTGGGTTATTAGTTGCATGTGACCCCATTATTGACCTCAAAATATATCTAGGTCAGTATGACCTATATTTCATGCTTCAGTGATTTTTGCCTATTATCTTGAATATTATTTGATAGAGAAATGTCATACCTGGATTATTAGTTCCATGTGACCCAATAATTGGCTGCAAAATATATCCAGGTCAGTGTGACTTTTATTTCATGGTTCAGTGATTTTGCCAATTATCTTGACCACTGTTTGATGGAGAAATGTCATACCTGGATTATTTATTCCATGTGACCCCATGATTTGTTTGTTTGTTTTGGAGTTTTACGGCCCAGTCAACACTATTTAGGTCATTTTTGATTCGGTCAGTTTACCTATCAACACTTTCCTGGGCAGGCTGATACGTAAGCGGTTAACCAGTACAGTGCACATTCTTTCACCAGAAACTGACAACTGCCCTTCTTGAACCAGCGGAAGGGAGAGAATGACCGCAGAAAAGATTTCATGATCAATCTCCACGAAAGAATGTTGCCGACCCCGGCGGGAGTCGAACCCGGGTCCTCCTGATCACCAGTCAGACGCGCATCCAACTGAGCCACTGAGGCCGGCATGTGACCCCATGAGTGAGCTTGAATTACATCTAGGTCAGTGTGACCTATATTTCATGGTTCAGTGATTTTTCCTATTATCTTGAATACTATTTTTGTTGAGGTTTAACGTCCCCGTCAACACTGTAAAGGTCATTTTGGAGCCGTTGCTTCCAATTTTGTGGGACTTTTACCCGACATTGAGATGAAATGACATCTCAAGTCCTGTCGCCCAATGAAACCAATAGGGTTTATTAGCATGGACGGTCCGCCTCGCACCACGGATTCCTGGACAGGCTTAGATTCTCTAAACGGTTTACCAGTACTAGTGTGCGGGCCGGATTCAGCTCTGCGTGGAAGCATCATGCAGCCCATATATTTCTTCAAGCCCCTACGGGTGGGGCTGTGAATACTATTTGATTGAGAAGTGACCCAATGATTGACATAGAAATATATCTAGGTCCTTGTGACCTATTTTCATGGTTCAATGATTTTGCCTTATAATTCAGACACATTTTGATTCTGAAATGTAATACCGGTATCTGGAATATATGTTCCATGTGACCTGATTATTGATCTCAAATATATCTAGGTGAGTGTGACCTATATTTCATGGTTCATAAATTTTACCTTATATCTTGAAGTCGCGAAACAGGCGAGCTATGCTGTCATGCTACAGCTCTTGTTGACCTTTGACCTTGGGGTCATGTTTGGGTCAAGGTCACAAAAAGTAGCCCACTGCCATCTACATACCATGTACTATCCACATGCAAAGTTTCAAAAGTGTTACTTTAGTGGTTGCAGAGGAGATCCATTTACAAGAAACGTGACAGACAGACAGATGGACAGACGGACTGACGACCACTCAACTCTGGTACAAAAACAATATACCCAATTTTTCTTAAAAAAAGTGGGTATACCTAATAATGTACGCATAGAATAGAGCTGAATCAGACCCACACACGAGTACTGGTAAACCGCTAAGAGGATCTAAGCCTGCCCAGGCAAAGCGGTGCGCAAGAGTCAGACCGTCCATGCTTATAAACCCTATTGGTTTCATTTGGTGATAGGGCTTGAGATGTCATTTCATCTCAATGTTGGGTAAAGTCCCACAAAAGTGGAAGCAACGTCTCCAAAATGACCTTTACAGTGTTGACGTTAAACCTCAAATCAAACAAAACAAACAAACACATATTATACCCTTTAAAATCCCACATTTCCGTATAAAAGGTGGGAATGTCACTCATTTCATGGACTTGTTAACACGATGGCTATTCCCAGCAGGCACACGTCGCTATGGCAACGTCAAATCAACGTGGGTGCAACGTCACGACGTTGCACTGACGTAGGTGTGACATTGCATAAACGTCATGACATTGCATCTACGTTGATGTGACGTCACAATTACGTCATGTTCCTGCTGGGTTGGTTACTACTGGCAAATAAAATACATGATACAACTCCTTTCAGATAGTGTTTTTAAATATACAGTGTATCAGTTAAAGCATTATATACTAGTGGACTCTTCCATTGCTGTATGTTGGACAAGACCATTTTGTCATAAAAGGGGTGTCAGGCAAATTTATTCTATTTTCCCGGAAAATTCTGTTTGCAAATAGTGCAGGCCCTGATCAGAGGCCATATTCTGTGGTGTCTGGTCTGGGCCTGCACTGTTTGTCAGGATAACCCTTTATGGGTTCCTGGCATGCTATGGGTTAAATTGTAATCACAAAATTAATAATCATGATAAGGTGTGTCATTCAAATTTAACCAATTCATAGCCGGAAGTCTGTGAAAGGGCAAAGGCAAACAGTGCAGACCCAGATCAGAAGTCATCGTAATACCATATTTGATCAGGCTCTGCACTGTTCATACCTGTGATACCCCCCTCATCAGGAGAGAGACTCCCTCATTTTGATACTAATTTATGCCCAATTCATGCCAAATTTTAGTAAAATTTTGGAGTCTCCCTCATTTGAACTGAGAATTTTCCTATATATTCATTACATCTCCCTCATCACAATGGTAAATCTCCCTCATACTGTTCAAAAAATTATCACAGGTATGACTGTTTGCTAGCAGGATTTTCTTTCAAAAGTTGAATGAAACAACAACAACAACAACAAAAAGAAGACTTGACTGCCTTAAATGCAAAATGGACTTGTCCAACATATAAGAATGGATGAGTCCACAAGTTTTCAATGTATTAACAGAAACAGAGACACACTGGCTGCACAGACCATTTTCATCTCGTAAGATTATCCAATAAATTTCCAAAAGAAGAAAAAAACAACAACATTAGTACGATAACACACCCGGCCCCCGCCCATAGGGGCTTGAAGAAATATATGGGCTGCATGATGCTTCCACACAGAGCTGAATCCGGCCCGCACACTAGTACTGGTAAACCGCTTAGAGAATCTAAGCCTGTCCAGGAACCGCGGTGCGAGGCGGACCGTCCATGCTAATAAACTGGTTTCATTGGGGGACAGGGCTTGAGATGTCATTTCATCTCAATGTCGGGTAAAAGTCCCACAAAATTGGAAGCAACATCTCCAAAATGACCTTTACAGTGTTGATGGGGATGTTAAACTTCAAATCAAACAAACAAACAAAACGATAACACACCCGTGCGATAAAGTGTATTTTTCACATCTCCAAAATGGCTACTTTTCGTCTGATTCTTATATATACTGCAAACATAGGTTATGGGTGCTCTTAGGGAGCAAAAATAAGAAAAAATAATGTATACCCTCATAAACCCCAGTTTTCTCTATATGAAGTGGGGTATATTGGGGGTCTTAATTTCACGAACTTTGCAGATTTGAATGAATACACTCTATCAAGTTATTTGATTGGTTGATAGTCAGAAATGGGTGTGAGAAAATTAATGTTTTCAGCTGGATAAGGGCTTAAGCATTGAGGAAGTTGTCTCCCTTGTAAAAATGACAAAAATTATATCTAGTAATTTGATTGGTTGATTGTCAGGCAGTCAACCAATCAGATTACTAGATATAATGTAGTGTCAGTAGTACATGTAGGTGTGGCAAAATTAATGTTTTCAGCAGGATAAAGCATTGAGGAGGTTGTCTCCCTTGTAATAATGACAAAAAAATTATATCTAGTAATTTGATTGGTTGGTTGCCAGACAATCAACCAATCAGATTACTAGATATAATGTAGTGTCAGAAGTGGGTGTGGCAATATTAATATATTCAGCAGTACAAAGGTCAAAGCAGTGAAGAAGTTGTCTGCCTTGTAAAAATGATAGAAATTATGTCAAGTGTACTTATTCTCCTTAAACACAACTTCACGTGATTTAAAATATTGGTACGTACTTTTCAGATAACTGTATGTTCATTGTTTGTTTAAGAGGGTAGAAAGCACATTCAGTTTTTATTTGGATGATACTTCATTAATTCAGACTGGGATTTTTATGCCTGGTTCACTTCTCTTTGGTTGTAAATTGAGAGAAAAAGAAAACAAAAAATGTCTGTAAGTTAACTGAATGTAAAATGTCTGTGACATTACGAAAACACGCCTATACAAATACATTGTAAATTTTACCGCAGAAAAACTGAACAGTTAAGGATGACAAATTGTAATTTTTTTATTATTTCTGCTCAAATTATAAATTGTCGGTACTCCTTAGAAACGCCTCATCTAACGAGTACCCACAATCTACAGTGGAACTTCGATGGCTCGAACATTGATGGCTCGTTTACCATGGCTGACTCGAACCCGTTCTTGAGTCCCTAGAGAAATCCTCTACATAAAAAATAGTGGGGGATGATTTAGGAGATTTTCGTAATTTATTTTGCAAATGTATCCTGTGTGTACTCATTAGAATCGCCTCGATGAGGCGATTCTAATGAGTACACACAGCATACATTTTCATTATAGAACGCAGAAAAGGTGTCAAAAAGTATGTCGTTATACCGCCTGGCAGTAACCCTCAGTGGCTCGAACTACCCGTGACTCGAACAGATTTTCGTGGTCACTAAGGTGTTCGAGCTATTGAAGTTCTACTGTATATTTTGGAGCAGAAATAAGAAAAATAAAGTTTTACCCTTGTAAACTTCAGTCTTACTTTATAAAAGTTCAGATCAAGAGAGTCAGAACTATATAGGCGTGTTTTCGTGATGAAATGAACGAAAAAAATGTCTACAAGGCAAAGTTGACATGGTCATACTTTGTCAACCTTGAAAAAAGGGGTCAAATATGGAATTTGACAGAAAAGTGTTAACTAGACTGATACTGATCAAACTTGTTGAATTGGACAAAGTTTGACCTTATGGACATAACCTGAAATTTATAACACATACTTAATTTGAAACCATAAACCTACTTTAATTCATACATGTATATGTATTTGTGATTTTTTTTTTCTTTTGATTTTGCTTTGGCTTTATAGCTTTTTCAAGATTATTTCACTTATTTCCAGCCAATCAGGGGTCAGCAAGAAACCAGAGTGCCATCAGAAAATCCAAATGACCTTCCGTCGCAGAAAAATCTGCACCTCACATGATCTTGGAGAGGTTCGAACCCAAAGCGTGAGAGACGTATTGATTATGAGGCAAGGCTGTTACCCACTAGGTGACAGTGTCCAAGGTTTTCATCATGTTAACAAGTCCATGTAATAAACACACCTGGATACCCCACTCTATATAGATAAAGCTGGACTATACAGGGGTATACATTATTTTTCTTATTTCTGCTCTAAGACATAGGTTGTGGGTACTTGTTAGAACTGCCTTAGTGAGGTGGTTCTTACAGGTACCCATAACCTATGTATGGATCATCAATAGGCAGTGAGGCAGTTCTAGCAAGCACCCACAATGTAAATGTTATATAGACAATAATAAAGAAAATAATGTTTATCCTTGTAAACCCTACATTTCTGTATATAAAGCTGTGTTTTAAGGGTATATATTACACAGGCTTGTTAATATGATGAAAGCCATTTTCACATGAAAATGTTGGCTTATTATTTTATGCTCAAAACATTTTAAATTTGAGATGCTCATAAGAGCCATTTTATTGCAGAAGTGAAAAGAACTATGTATACCATTGTAATTGGTAAGGGTCTACATTATTTTAATATTTTTCAAACTGTTCTTTCTTTCTTTTCACTGATACTGTGATCGGTCACATTTGACCATTACTCGCAGGTGTATAGTTTTGCAGGATGAAAGCCTACACGGTAATCATGTAATTATGGTAGGGTTCTTTAACCTGCTCAGGGGATGGTTCTCCCAGCACAGGAGGCCTCCAGTTAACATCCTGATCCACAGGACGGTGCACTTTATGACAGTCATCCCTGCAAATGATGCCAATGGAGCGTGTTTGGATACAAAAATTTTATCACCGCTACCGGGTATCAAACCCATGACCTCTGGCATCAGAGGCAAGTGCAAATTATATAACCACTGAGCTCTCATGCTCCGCTGTTTCTACATTATAGTTCAAATCCCTATTTTGAGTAATGTTTCTGTCCTGATTACATTGTGGAAGAGTGTATACTCGGGGGTGAAACAATGAAGTTGAAAGTACTAAATTATTTTATCATATGACGTCGCATCTGAGAGTGTAATAACGTCATGTATTATTTTCGATAATCCACTAGTGGATTAAATATGCAAATTAGCCGTAACGTTACATGTACGACGTCCTTAATGATGTCGCGTTTACTAACGGCGGAATGTTGACATTTTTGTAAACAATCGTGAATAAAATACGCTTTTAATGTCATATGATAAGTAGAATCTTGCATTCGTGCTCATGTATTATTAAATTTATTAAACTCGTTGAGAAAAAGGGATAAAATGCGAGGCTTTGCTCGGCAAAGCCTCGCATTTTATCCCTTTTCCTCAACTCATTTAATAAATTCAATAATACATGAGCACTCATGTAAGATCCTCTATATAAGTTGGACAAGGAAGGAAATAGAGAATGAGATTTATTAACACATTTTGCACTGAATGGAGTCTTCCGATATTAAAGTATGAATCCACTTCAAAATTTAGGGGTTCCAGGTTGAGTTAATTATAGATATTTATTTAGAAAATGGCTGATTCTTTGCAAACAGTGCAAGCCCAGATCAGATGCCGCATTATGCGCCATCTGATCTGTGCCAACACTGTTTGCCAGTGTCCCATTTTGGGGATTTCCGTATGGAATGGGCTCAAGCTGTTCTTGTAAAGATAATGGATATACATTCAAGGGAGACAA
Source organism: Lucinisca nassula (assembly GCA_963580285.1). NCBI lineage: Eukaryota > Metazoa > Mollusca > Bivalvia > Lucinida > Lucinidae > Lucinisca > Lucinisca nassula. The sequence continues at coordinate 122,424,802 of OY757023.1, read as the reverse complement.
GTCTTTGTAAAAAAGATTTAAACAGACACTTGAGAAAAGGTCCCTTAGTATTCTCTGATTTGTGTTTTATTACCCTTATCCTAGGCCTGCAGCAGCTGAATAAATTAACTAAGCCACTCCCATTTCTGACCAGCAGCCAATCAAATTGCATGATATAATGTTTCATTCACATTCACAATCTGAATGACAAACAGGGTAGATCCTGATCAGATGGATCCTGATCATATGGCTTCTTTGGAAGTCATCTGATCTGGATCTACACTGTTTGCAAAGTTAGGGCTTGTCATGTTCAGTGGGATAAGTGTTAAAACTTATCCACATGCATAAATGATATAGGGGGTTTGAAGAAATAGATGGACTGCATGATGCTTCCACGCAGAGCTGAAACCGACCGCAAACAAGTACTGGTAAACCGATTAGAGGATCTAAGCTTGCCCAGGCAAAGCGGTGCGAGTCAGCCCGTCCATGCTTATAAACCCTATTGATGACAGGGCTTGAGATGTCATTTCATCTCAGTGTTGGATAAAAGTCCCACAAAATTGGAAGTGCCGTCTCCAAAATGAAATTTACTGCGTTGATGGGGACGTTAAACCTCAAATCAAACAAACAAACAAATCTTAGTTCAAGATCATTTTCCCAGTCTACTCTCAAAAACAATCAACCCACTGTTACTTTTGTCAGTCAGTACCAGTGTACTTTTAATGGATTTACTGTTGAGGATCAAATTATTTCCTTTGAGAGTCTAAGGAAGACTTCTTTCTTTAATCAGTCTGTCTAGAAAGTTGTATCCTTTGTACAAAACAAAACAAAAAATACACATGTACTCTTTTACTAATTTTCCTTAACATGATTATTTCAATAAGGAAGTTAAGAGGAATCATTTTATGTTAACATGTCTTTGTAATGAACAGCCTCATGAAATCCCACTCTATAAAGAGAAAAGTGAGGTTTACTGGGTATTCATGATTTTTCTTATTTCTGTGTAAAGAAAAACTCAGCTCACTTCAATCTCTAGTTTATCTTACTATGTGTGCAATCTGATCAGTGTTTGCTGTGTATTACACTGACATAGGTAAAGTGCCCATTAGGCACATCTTCACGTTTGTGTTACAAATACCCCATCACGAAACCATGTGTATATAATTTTTACCCCCTTGAACCCCCCTTTTATATAGTAAAACTGGGGTTTACAGGGGTAAATCTTATTTTTCTTATTTCTAAAATATAGATTGTGGGTACTCGTTTAGAACTGCCTCGATAAGGTGGTACTATCGAGTACTCACAATCTATATTTTGTGGGTACTTGTTAGAACCACCTCGATGAGGTGGTTCCAACAAGTACTCAAATCTATATTTTGAGCAGAAATAAGAAAAATATCCAAATTTTTCATCTTAAATTTTTCATTTTTACGGCGGTAAAATTTATAATGTGTTTGTATAGGCGTTAACTTTCGTAATGATTACACTGACATAGGTAAAGTGCGCATTATGCATGTCATCACACTAACAAGTCTGTGTAACAAATACCTGTCTAAATTCAACTTTATTTTACGCGCTTTTTTGAAAAAAAAATCGGGTATATCATTTTTGTCACGGGTGTCCGTCCGGACGTCCGTCGGTCCGTCCTTCTGTCTGTCACGTTTCTTGTGAATGCAACTACTTTTTAGCTCACCGTCACGTAGTGACGAGGTGAGCTTTTGTGATCACTTGTCGTCCGTCGTGCGTCCGTCCGTGCATCCGTCCGTGCGTGCGTCCGTAAACAATTCTTTAAACGACATCTCCTCCTGAACCACTGATTGGATTTTGACCAAACTTCACAGGAATGATCCTTAGGTGGTCCCCTTTCAAAGTTGTTCAAATGGTTCCGGTCCGTTGCACATCTAGGTCATAGGAGCCAAAAAGAGATTTTTTTCACCAAAAACTTAAAAAATCTTCTTCTCTGAAACCACAAGGCCCAGGTCTTTGATATTTGGTATGAAGCTTCATCTGGTGGACCCCTACCAAGATTGTTCAAATTATAGTGCTGGGGCCAAAAATGCCCCTGCTCCAGGGCCCTTTGGTTTTGCATGGGCTTATATAGGGAAAATCTTCAAAAATCTTCTTCTCTGAAACTGTAAGGCCCAGGTCTTTGATATTTGGTATGAAGCTTCATCTAGTGGACCCCTACCAAGATTGTTCAAATTATAGTGCTGGGGCCAAAAATGCCCCCACTCCGGGGCCCTTTGGTTTTACATGGGCTTATATAGGGAAAATCTTTAAAAATCTTCTTCTCTGAAACCGCAAGGCCCAGGTCTTTGATATTTGGTATGAAGCTTCATCTAGTGGACCCCTACCAAGATTGTTCAAATTATAGTGCTGGGGCAAAAAATGCCCCCGCTCCAGGGCCCTTTGGTTTTACATGTGCTTATATAGGGAAGAGCTTCAAAAATCTTCTTCTCTGAAACCGTAAGGCCCAGGTCTTTGGTATTTGGTATGGAGCTTCATCTAGGGGACCCCTACCAAGATTGTTCAAATTATAGTGCTGGGGTCTAATATGCCCCCGCTCCGGGGCCCTTTGGTTTTACATGGGCTTATATAGGGAAAATCTTTAAAAATCTTCTTCTCTGAAACCGCAAGGCCCAGTTCTTTGATATTTGGTGTGAAGCTTCATCTAGTGGGCCTTTACCAAGATTGTTCAAATTATAGCCCTGGGGCCACAAATGCCCCCGCCCCGAGGGCCTTTGGTTTTACATAGACTTATATAGGGAAAATCTTTAAAAATCTTCTTCTCTGAAACCCCAAGACCCAGTTCTTTGATATTTGGTGTGAAGCTTCATCTTGTGGACCGCTATCAAGATTGTACAAATTATAGGCCTAGGGCGAAAAATGCCCCCACCTGCAGGCCCTTTGGTTTTACATAGGCTTATGTAGGGAAAATCTTTAAAAATCTTCTTCTCCAAAAGCTGAAGGCCCAGTTCTTTGAATTTGGTGTGTAGCTTCATCTAGTGGACTTCTTCGAAGATTGTTCAAATCATAGCCCTTGGGTCAAAAATGCCCCTGCCCCGGGCCCTGCATTTTTACATTGACTTATATAGGGAAATTGAAAAAAAAATCTTCTACTCCGAAACTGCAAGCCCAGGTCTTTGATATTTGGTGTGAAGCTTCATCTAAAATGTTCAAATTATAGCCCTACGAAATAGAAGTCAAGGCAATGAAAACCTTTGAAAATCTTCTTGTCTGAAAGCAGAAGGCCATGGTCTTTGATATTTGGTATGAAGCTTTGTCTTGTGGATTTCTACCAAGATGGTACAAATTATAGCTCTGGGGGCAAAAATGGCCCGCCCTGGGGACCCCAAGGTTTATATAAACATTTAAAAATCTTGTCTGAAACCAGAAGTCTCCATTCTTTGATATTTGGTATGAAGCTTCACCTTTTAGACCACTACCAAGATTAATCCTATTATAGCCCATGGCAAATAATGGCTCTCCCAGGGGCCCACTTGATACCCTATGGATCAGGTGAGCGATCCAGGGCCATCATGGCCCTCTTGTTAGCTCACCGTCACGAAGTGACGAGGTGAGCTTATGGGATCACTTTTCGTCCGTCGTCCGTCGTGCGTCAGTGCGTCCGTGCGTCAGTGCGTCCGTGTGTCCGTGCGTCCGTAAACAATTTCTTTAAACGACATCTCCTCCTAAACCACTGATCGGATTTTGACCAAACTTCACAGGAATGATCCTTAGGTGGTCCCCTTTCAAAGTTGTTCAAATGGTTCCGGTCCGTTGCACATCTTGGTTTTTGGGGCCAAAAATAGACTTTTTTCACCAAAAACTTAAAAAATCTTCTTCTCTGAAACCACAAGGCCCAGGTCTTTGATATTTGGTATGAAGCTTCATCTAGTGGACCCCTACCAAGATTGTTCAAATTAAAGTGCTCGGGCCAAAAATGCCCCCACTCCAGGGCCCTTTGGTTTTACAGGGGCTTATATAGGGAAGATCTTTAAAAATCTTCTTCTCTGAAACCGTAAGGCACAGGTCTTTGAAATTTGGTCTGAAGCTTCATCTAGTGGACCCCTACCAAGATTGTTCAAATTATAGTGCTGGGGCCAAAAATGCCCCCGCTCCAGGGCCCTTTGGTTTTACATGGGCTTATATAGGGAAATCTTTAAAAATCTTCTTCTCTGAAACAGTAAGGCCCAGGTCTTTGATATTTGGTCTGAAGCTACATCTAGTGGACCCCTACCAAGATTGTTCAAATTATAGTGCTGGGGCCAAAAATGCCCCCGCCCCGGGCGCCTTTGATTTTACATGGGCTAATATAGGGAAAATCTTTAAAAATCTTCTTCTCTGAAACCACAAGGCCCAGGTCTTTGATATTTGGTATGAAGCTTCATCTAGTGGACCCCCACCAAGATTGTTCAAATAATAGTGCTGGGGCCAAAAATGCCCCCGCTCCGGGGCCCTTTGGTTTTACATGGGCTTATATAGGGAAGATCTTTAAAAATCTTCTTCTCTGAAACCCTAAGGCCCAGGTCTTTGATATTTGGTATGAAACTTAGTCTAGTGGACCCCTACGAAGATTGTTCAAATTATAGTGCTCGGGCCAAAAATGCCCCCGCTCCGGGGCCCTTTGGTTTTACATGGGCTTACATAGGGAAAACCTTTTAAAATTTTCTTCTCTGAAACCGCAAGGCCCTGATCTTTGATATTAGGTATGAAGCTTCATCTAGTGGACCCCCACCAAGATTGTTCAAATTAGAGTGCTGGGGCCAAAAATGCCCCCGCTCCGGGGCCCTTGGGTTTTATATGGGCTTATATAGGGAAGATCTTTAAAAATCTTCTTCTCTGAAACCGTAAGGCCCAGGTCTTTGATATTTGGTATGAAGCTTCATCTAGTGGACCCCTACGAAGATTGTTCAAATTATAGTGCTGGGGCCAATGAATGCCCCCGCCCAGGGGCCCTTTTGTTTCACATGGGCTTATATAGGGAAAATCTTACAAAATCTTCTTCTCTGAAACCGCAAGGCCCAGGTCTTTGATATTTGGTATGAAGCTTCATCTAGTGGACCCCTACCAAGATTGTTCAAATTATAGTGCTGGGGCCAAAAATGCCCCTGCTCCGGGGCCCTTTGGTTTTACATGGGCTTACATAGGGAAAATCTTTTAAAATTTTCTTCTCTGAAACCGCATGGCCCAGGTCTTTGATATTTGGTATGAAGCTTCGCCTAGTGGACCCCTACCAAGATTGTTCAAATTATAGCCCTGGGGCCAAAAATGCCTCCCACCCCGGGGCCCTTTGATTTTACATGGGCTTATATAGGGAAAATCGTTAAAAATCTTCTTCTCTAAAACCGCTAGGCCCAAGTCTTTAATATTTGGTATGTAGCTTCACCTAGTGGACCCCTACCAAGATTGTTCAAATTATAGTGCTGGGGCAAAAAATGCCCCCGCTCTTGGGCCCTTTGGTTTTACATGGGCTTATATAGGGAAAATCTTTAAAAATCTTCTTCTCTAAAACCACAAAGCCCAGGTCTTTGATATTTGGTATGAAGCTTCATCTAGTGGACCCCCACCAAGATTGTTCAAATTATAGTGCTGGGGCCAAAAATGCCCCCGCTCCGGGGCCCTTTGGTTTTACATGGGCTTATATTGGGAAAATCTTTAAAAATCTTCTTCTCTGAAACCGTAAAGCCCAGGTCTTTGATATTTGGTCTGAAGCTACATCTAGTGGACCCCTACCAAGATTGTTCAAATTATAGTGCTGGGGCCAAAAATGCCCCCGCTCCGGGGCCCTTTGGTTTTACATGGGCTTATATAGGGAAAATCTTTAAAAATCTTCTTCTCTGAAACCGTTAGGCCCAGGTCTTTGATATTTGGTCTGAAGCTTCATCTAGTGGATTCGTACCAAGATTGTTCAAACTAAAATGCTGGGGCCAAAAATGCCCCCGCCCTGGGCCCCTTTGATTTTACAAAGGCTAATATAGGGAAAACATTTAAAAATCTTCTTCTGAAACCGCAAGACCCAGGTCTTTGATCTTTGGTATGAAGCTTCAACTAGTGGACCCCCACCAAGATTTTTCAAATTATAGTGCTGGGGCCAAAAATGCCCCCACTCCGGGGCCCTTTGGTTTTACATGGGCTTATATAGGGAAGATCTTTAAAAATCTTCTTCTCTGAAACCCTAAGGCCCAGGTCTTTGATATTTGGTATGAAGCTTCATCTAGTGGACCCCTACCAAGTTTGTTCAAATTATAGTGCTGGGGCCAAAAATGCCCCCGCCCCTGGGCCCTTTGGTTTTACATGGGCTTATATAGGGAAAATCTTTAAAAATCTTCTTCTCTGAAACCGCAAGGCCCAGGTCTTTGATATTTGGTATGAAGCTTCATCTAGTGGACCCCTACCAAGATTGTTCAAATTATAGTGCTGGGGCCAAAAATGCCCCAGCTCTGGGCCCTTTGGTTTAACATGGGCTTACATAGGGAAAACCTTTTAAAATTTTCTTCTCTGAAACCGCAAGGCCCTGATCTTTGATATTTGGTATGAAGCTTCAACTAGTGGACCCCCACCAAGATTGTTCAAATTATAGTGCTGGGGCCAAAAATGCCCCCGCTCCGGGCCCTTGGGTTTTACATATTCTTATATAGGGAAGATCTTTAAAAATCTTCTTCTCTGAAACCGTAAGGCCCAGGTCTTTGATATTTGGTATGAAGCTTCATCTAGTGGACCCCTACGAAGATTGTTCAAATTATAGTGCTGGGGCCAATGAATGCCCCCGTCCAGGGGCCCTTTTGTTTCACATGGGCTTATATAGGGAAAATCTTACAAAATCTTCTTCTCTGAAACTGCAAGGCCCAGGTCTTTGATATTTGGTATGAAGCTTCATCTAGTGGACCCCTACCAAGATTGTTCAAATTATAGTGCTGGGGCCAAAAATGCCCCTGCTCCGGGGCCCTTTGGTTTTACATGGGCTTACATAGGGAAAATCTTTTAAAATTTTCTTCTCTGAAACCGCATGGCCCAGGTCTTTGATATTTGGTATGAAGCTTCACCTAGTGGACCCCTACCAAGATTGTTCAAATTATAGCCCTGGGGCCAAAAATGCCCCCCACCCCGGGGCCCTTTGATTTTACATGGGCTTATATAGGGAAAATCGTTAAAAATCTTCTTCTCTAAAACCGCTAGGCCCAAGTCTTTGATATTTGGTATGTAGCTTCACCTAGTGGACCCCTACCAAGATTGTTCAAATTATAGTGCTGGGGCAAAAAATGCCCCCGCTCTTGGGCCCTTTGGTTTTACATGGGCATATATAGCAAAAATCTTTAAAAATTTTCTTTTCTGAAACCGTAAAGCCCATGTCTTTGATGTTTGGTATGAAGCTTCACCCCACAAGGCCCAGGTTCCCCCCCCCCCCCCCCCCACCATGCCCCGGGGCCTTTTGGTTTTACATGGGCTTATACAGGGAAAATCTTAAAAAAACTTCTTCTCTGAAACCACAAGGCCCAGGTCTTTGATATTTGGTATGAAGCTTCACCTAGTTGACCCCAACCATGGTTGTTCAAATTAAAGCCCTTGGGTCAAAAATGCTCCCGCTCTGGGGCCCTTTGGTTTTACATAGACTTATATATGGAAAATCTTGAAAAATCTTCTTCTCTGAAACCGCAAGGCCAAGGTCTTTGATATTTGGTATGAAGCTTCACCTAGTGGACCCCAACCATGGTTGTTCAAATTAAAGCCCTTGTGTCAAAAATGCCCCCGCTCTGGGGCCCTTTGGTTTTACATGGGCTTATATAGGGAAAATCTTTCTTCTCTGAAACCGCAAGGCCCTGATCTTTGATATTTGGTATGAAGCTTCAACTAGTGGACCCCCACCAAGATTGTTCAAATTATAGTGCTGGGGCCAAAAATGCCCCCGCTCCGGGCCCTTGGGTTTTACATAGGCTTATATAGGGAAGATCTTTAAAAATCTTCTTCTCTGAAACCGTAAGGCCCAGGTCTTTGATATTTGGTATGAAGCTTCATCTAGTGGACCCCTACGAAGATTGTTCAAATTATAGTGCTGGGGCCAATGAATGCCCCCGCCCAGGGGCCCTTTTGTTTCACATGGGCTTATATAGGGAAAATCTTACAAAATCTTCTTCTCTGAAACTGCAAGGCCCAGGTCTTTGATATTTGGTATGAAGCTTCACCTAGTTGACCCCAACCATGGTTGTTCAAATTAAAGCCCTTGGGTCAAAAATGCTCCCGCTCTGGGGCCCTTTGGTTTTACATAGACTTATATATGGAAAATCTTGAAAAATCTTCTTCTCTGAAACCGCAAGGCCAAGGTCTTTGATATTTGGTATGAAGCTTCACCTAGTGGACCCCAACCATGGTTGTTGAAATTAAAGCCCTTGTGTCAAAAATGCCCCCGCTCTGGGGCCCTTTGGTTTTACATGGGCTTATATAGGGAAAATCTTTAAAAATTTTCTTCTCTGAAACCGTAATGCCCTTGTCTTTGATATTTGGTATGACGCTTCACCCCACAAGGCCCAGGTCCCCCCCCCCCCCCCAACCCTTTGGTTTTACATGTGCTTATATAGGGAAAATCTTTAAAAATCTTCTTCTCTTAAACCTCAAGGCCCAGATCTTTGATATTTGGTATGAAGCTTCATCTAGTGGACCCCTACCAAGGTTGTTCAAATTATAGCCCTAGGGCCAAAAATGCCCCCGCTCTGGGGCACTTTGGTTTTATATAGACTTATATATGGAAAATCTTGAAAAATCTTTTTCTCTGAAACCGCAATGCCCAGGTCTTTGATATTTGGTATGAGGCTTCATGTAGTGAACCCCTGCCAAGATTGTTCAAATTATAGTGCTGGGGCCAAAAATGCCCCCGCCCCGGGGCCCTTTGGTTTTACATGGGCTTATATAGGGAAAATCTTTAAAAATCTTCTTCTCTGAAATCACAAGGCCCAGGTCTTTGATGTTTGGTATGAAGCTTCATCTAGTGGACCCCTACCAAGATTGTTCAAATTATAGTGCTGGGGCCAAAAATGCCCCCGCCCCGGGGCCTTTTGGTTTTACATGGGCTTATATAGGGAAAATCTTTAAAAATCTTTTTCTCTGAAACCGCTAGGCCCAGGTCTTTGATATTTGGTATGAAGCTTTACCTAGTGGACCCCTGCCAAGATTGTTCATATTATAGTGCTGGGGCCAAAATGCCCCCGCTCTATGGCCCTTTGGTTTTACATGGGCTTTTATAGGGAAAAATGTTTAAAAATTTTCTACTCTGAAACTGTAAGGCCCATGTCTTTGATATTTGGTATGAAGCTTCACCCCACAAGGCCCAGGCCCTGGGGCCAAAAATGCCCCCACCCCGGGGCCTTTTGGTTTTACATAGACTTATATAGGGAAAATCTTAAAAAATTTTCTTCTCTGAAACTGTTAGGCCCATGTTTTTGATATTTGGTATGAAGCTTCACCCCACAAGGCCCAGTTACCCCCCCCCCCCCCCTTATATAGGGAAAATCTTTAATAATCTTCTCTGAAACCGCAAGGCCCAGGTCTTTGATATTTGGTATGAAGCTTCATCTAGTGGACCCCTACCAAGATTGTTCAAATTATAGTGCTGGGGCAAAAAATGCCCCCGCTCCGGGCCCTTTGGTTTAACATGGGCTTACATAGGGAAAACCTTTTAAAATTTTCTTCTCTGAAACCGCAAGGCCCTGATCTTTGATATTTGGTATGAAGCTTCATCTAGTGGACCCCCACCAAGATTGTTCAAATTATAGTGCTGGGGCCAAAAATGCCCCCGCTCCGGGGCCCTTTGGTTTTACATAGACTTATATAGGGAAAATCTTTAAAAATCTTCTTCTCAGAAACCACAAGGCCTAGGTCTTTGATATTTGGTATGAAGCTTCATCTTGTGGACTTTTACCAAGATTGTTCAAATTATAGCCCTGGGGCCAAAAATGCCCCCGCTCCGGGGCCCTTTGGTATTACATAGACTTATATAGGGAAACTCTTGAAAAATCTTCTTCTCTGAAACCAGAAGGCCTACGTCTTTGATATTTGGTATGAAGCTTCATCTAGGATACCTCTACCAAGATTGTTCAAATTATAGCCCTGAGACCAAAAACGCCCCTGTCTCGGGGGCCCTTTGGTTTTAATAGACTTATAACTTATAGAGTCTAACTGTTGGTTTTCTTTTGCTCCAGCATTTCAGTGGTTTCTTGCTGTTGAGTCCTCACCGTTTTCTCACCTCTGTGGTTCTTTGATTATTTGTGTTCACGGAGATGTTGCACTGATGAGTTAGGAGGCCTTCATGCGGACTGAACAAATTATTTGTCTAAATCACAGGGGAAGTAAGGGTGAGGATTGTGGCCATGTCAAATAGATTTAAGCCCCCCAGTGGAAATCTTTCCACTGACCTTTCCAAGGCGGTTCTTCTGTGGCGATTTATTCATGTTGTTGTTTGTTACTTACTGTGTGTATCACTTGTGTCTTTTAATTTTGGATGGCCATATGGCCATTTTGTGGGAAAGTAACTGTCCTTATGGCCTTCTTTTGTTTAGGTTTCCATTATTGTCTGGTCGCTTAATGTTTGTATTTCTTTCCCTTTGGTGTCTTTGATGGGTGGAGTAAGTTAATTGTATCGATTCCTGATCTTTGTTTTACTTCTACTTTATATAGGGAAAATCTTTAAAAATCTTCTTCTCTGAAACCACAAGGCCTAGGTCTTTGATATTTTTGGTGTGAAATTTTATCTAGTGGACCTCTATCAAGATTGTTCAAATTATAGCCCCCACCCCGGGGCCCTTTGGTTTTACATAGACTTATATATAGAAATAATCTTTGAAAATTTTCTTCTCTGAAACAGCAAGGCCCAGGTCTTTGATATTTGGTGTGAAGCTTCATCTAGTGGACCTCTATCAAGATTGTTTAAATTATGGCCCTGAGGCCAAAAATGCCCCCGCTCCGGGGCCATTTGGTTTTACATAGGCTAATGTAGGGAATATCTTTAAAAAATCTTCTTCTCTGAAACCCCAAGGCCCAGGTCTTTGATATTTGGTGTGTAGCTTCATCTAGTGGACTTTTGCCAAGATTGTTCAAATTATAGCCTTTGTTGATATTTGGTATGAAGCTTCACCTCTTTAGACCTTCCTCAACATTATGCACATTGTAGCCCTGGGGTCAATAATGGCCCTCCCTGAGGCCCACTTGTTACTCTATCATATGGAACAGGTGAGCGATCCAGGGCCATGATGGCCCTCTTGTGTTTTATATTAGGATCACTTTTTGTCTGTCATCCGTGCGTAAACAATTTCTTCAAACGACATCTCCTCCTAAACCACTGATCGGATTTTGACCAAACTTCACAGGAATGATCCTTAGGTGGTACCCTTTCAAAGTTGTTCAAATGGTTCCGGTCCGTTGCACATCTAGGTCACAGGAGCCAAAAATAGATTTTTTTCACCAAAAACTTAAAAAATCTTCTTCTCTGAAACCACAAGGCCCAGGTCTTTGTTATTTGGTATGAAGCTTCATCTAGTGGACCCCTACCAAGATTGTTCAAATTATAGTGCTGGGGACAAAAATGCCCCCACCCTGGGGTCCTTTGGTTTTACATAGGCTTATATCCTTAGGACTGCCGGGCATTTTTGAAACCATGACTAAAATGGGGGTAGGGGAGAACATTTCGCCCTAGAACCCGATCTTTTGGTTCATTTAGTCTTGTCTAGCCCGTTTTCAATAGAAGACAAAATGTACTGTTCGGTATGTGAAAACAAACTTTCTGATGACGTCATAGGTCATGGCGCAGGGGTCACGCTATGCTAAAACATGCTCACGGACTTCTTTTTTTTTTTTTTTTTTTTTTTTTGCGTTTTTCTCAACCTAATTTTCCTCTCGTTTTCTATCATTTTACCTTATGTACGTTTCACTCTTTTGTACCTATTCTCGACATGTCTTTGTTTTGGCCGCACTTGTTTCGTACAGACAGCACGCCGTCTCAAAGAACATGGGGCAGAATGGCAATTTCAGAGGCTAATTTTTTCGACTTTTTGCCAGGTTTGGAAGCCTCTGGTCCTGTTCCAGTATCTCTTAGAGGATTGATATGCATGTTGCTAACAGTTGTTGGAATACCCTATTCAAAAACACCCTTATCAAAAGGATGGTTGAATATGGGAAAGAATGAGGGTCGTTCAAAAAGTTTTTGGCAGCAATTACGCAAAAATAAAATAAAAAAAAAGAAAATAAATAAAAATAAAAGATATACAATGGTAGTGGAAAGGATATGGTGAAGTTATTTAGAACAGCGGAACTAGCCGTTTTAAACTTGAAATCTTTATTTTTCGACATATTTTGTTGAAATATGAGGAAATCGGGGCAATTTACAGGGATTTTCACTTTTTCACCATATCCTTAGGACTGCCGGGCATTTTTGAAACCATGACTAAAATGGGGGTAGGGGAGAACATTTCGCCCTAGAACCCGATCTTTTGGTTCATTTAGTCTTGTCTAGCCCGTTTTCAATAGAAGACAAAATGTACTGTTCGGTATGTGAAAACAAACTTTCTGATGACGTCATAGGTCATGGCGCAGGGGTCACGCTATGCTAAAACATGCTCACGGACTTCTTTTTTTTTTTTTTTTTTTTTTTTTTTTGCGTTTTTCTCAACCTAATTTTCCTCTCGTTTTCTATCATTTTACCTTATGTACGTTTCACTCTTTTGTACCTATTCTCGACATGTCTTTGTTTTGGCCGCACTTGTTTCGTACAGACAGCACGCCGTCTCAAAGAACATGGGGCAGAATGGCAATTTCAGAGGCTAATTTTTTCGACTTTTTGCCAGGTTTGGAAGCCTCTGGTCCTGTTCCAGTATCTCTTAGAGGATTGATATGCATGTTGCAAACAGTTGTTGGAATACCCTATTCAAAAACACCCTTATCAAAAGGATGGTTGAATATGGGAAAGAATGAGGGTCGTTCAAAAAGTTTTTGGCAGCAATTACGCAAAAATACGCTATGGTAGTGGAAAGGATATGGTGAAGTTATTTAGAACAGCGGAACTAGCCGTTTTAAACTTGAAATCTTTATTTTTCGACATATTTTGTTGAAATATGAGGAAATCGGGGCAATTTACAGGGATTTTCACTTTTTCACCATATCCTTAGGACTGCCGGGCATTTTTGAAACCATGACTAAAATGGGGGTAGGGGAGAACATTTCGCCCTAGAACCCGATCTTTTGGTTCATTTAGTCTTGTCTAGCCCGTTTTCAATAGAAGACAAAATGTACTGTTCGGTATGTGAAAACAAACTTTCTGATGATGTCATAGGTCATGGCGCAGGGGTCACGCTATGCTAAAACATGCTCACGGACTTCTTTTTTTTTTTTTTTTTTTTTTTTTGCGTTTTTCTCAACCTAATTTTCCCCTCGTTTTCTATCATTTTACCTTATGTACGTTTCACTCTTTTGTACCTATTCTCGACATGTCTTTGTTTTGGCCGCACTTGTTTCGTACAGACAGCACGCCGTCTCAAAGAACATGGGGCAGAATGGCAATTTCAGAGGCTAATTTTTTCGACTTTTTGCCAGGTTTGGAAGCCTCTGGTCCTGTTCCAGTATCTCTTAGAGGATTGATATGCATGTTGCTAACAGTTGTTGGAATACCCTATTCAAAAACACCCTTATCAAAAGGATGGTTGAATATGGGAAAGAATGAGGGTCGTTCAAAAAGTTTTTGGCAGCAATTACGCAAAAATACGCTATGGTAGTGGAAAGGATATGGTGAAGTTATTTAGAACAGCGGAACTAGCCGTTTTAAACTTGAAATCTTTATTTTTCGACATATTTTGTTGAAATATGAGGAAATCGGGGCAATTTACAGGGATTTTCACTTTTTCACCATATCCTTAGGACTGCCGGGCATTTTTGAAACCATGACTAAAATGGGGGTAGGGGAGAACATTTCGCCCTAGAACCCGATCTTTTGGTTCATTTAGTCTTGTCTAGCCCGTTTTCAATAGAAGACAAAATGTACTGTTCGGTATGTGAAAACAAACTTTCTGATGACGTCATAGGTCATGGCGCAGGGGTCACGCTATGCTAAAACATGCTCACGGACTTCTTTTTTTTTTTTTTTTTTTTTTTGCGTTTTTCTCAACCTAATTTTCCTCTCGTTTTCTATCATTTTACCTTATGTACGTTTCACTCTTTTGTACCTATTCTCGACATGTCTTTGTTTTGGCCGCACTTGTTTCGTACAGACAGCACGCCGTCTCAAAGAACATGGGGCAGAATGGCAATTTCAGAGGCTAATTTTTTCGACTTTTTGCCAGGTTTGGAAGCCTCTGGTCCTGTTCCAGTATCTCTTAGAGGATTGATATGCATGTTGCAAACAGTTGTTGGAATACCCTATTCAAAAACACCCTTATCAAAAGGATGGTTGAATATGGGAAAGAATGAGGGTCGTTCAAAAAGTTTTTGGCAGCAATTACGCAAAAATACGCTATGGTAGTGGAAAGGATATAGGGAAAATCTTTAAAAATCTTCTTCTCTGAAACCACAAGGACCAGGTCTTTGATATTTGGTATGAAGCTTCATCTAATGGACCCCTACCAAGATTGTTCAAATTATAGAGCTGGGGCCAAAAATGCCTCGCCCCGGAGCCCTTTGGTTTTACATGGGCTTATATAGGGAAAATCTTTAAAAATCTTCTTCTCTGAAACCACAAGGCCCAGGTCTTTGATATTTGGTATGAAGCTTCATCTAGTGGACCCCTACCAAGATTGTTCTAATCATAGTGCTGGGGCCAAAAATGCCCCCGCCCCGGGGCCCTTTGGTTTTACATAGGCTTATATAGGGAAAATCTTTATAAATTTTTTTCTCTGAAACCACAAGGCCCAGGACTTTGATATTTGGTATGAAGCTTCATCTAGTGGACCCCTACCAAGATTGTTCAAATTTTAGTGCTGGGACAAAAAATGTCCCCGCCACGGGGCCCTTTGGTTTTACATTGGCTTATATAGGGAAAATCTTTAAAAATCTTCTTCTCTGAAACCACAAGGCCCAGGTCTTTGATATTTGGTATGACGCTTCATCTAGTGGACTCCTACCAAGATTGTTCAAATTATAGTGCTGGGACAAAAAATGCCCCCGCCACGGGGCCCTTTGGTTTTACATTGGCTTATATAGGGAAAATCTTTAAAAATCTTCTTCTCTGAAACCACAAGGCCCAGGTCTTTGATATTTTGTATGAAGCGTCATCTAGTGGACCCCTACCAAGATTGTTCAAATTATAGTGCTGGGGCCAAAAATGCCCCCGCCCCGGGGCCCTTTGGTTTTACATAGGCTTATATAGGGAAAATCTTTAAAAATCTTCTTCTCTGAAACCACAAGGCCCAGGTCTTTGATATTTGGTATGAAGCTTCATCTAGTGGACTCCTACCAAGATTGTTCAAATTATAGTGCTGGGACAAAAAATGCCCCCGCCACGGGGCCCTTTGGTTTTACATTGGCTTATATAGGGAAAATCTTGAAAAATCTTCTTCTCTGAAACCACAAGGCCCAGGTCTTTGATATTTGGTATGAAGCTTCATCTAGTGGACCCCTACCAAGTTTATTCAAATCATAGTGCTGGGGCCAAAAATGCCCCCGCCCCGGGGCCCTTTGGTTTTACATAGGCTTATATAGGGAAAATCTTTAAAAATCTTCTTCTCTGAAACCACAAGGCCCAGGACTTTGATATTTGGTATGAAGCTTCATCTAGTGGACCCCTACCAAGATTGTTCAAATTATAGTGCTGGGGCAAAAAATGCCCCCGTCCCGGGGCCCTTTGGTTTTACATAGGCTTATATAGGGAAAATCTTTAAAAATCTTCTCCGAAACCGCTAGGCCCAGGTCTTTGATATTTGATGTGTAGCTTCATCTAGTGAACCTTTGCCAAGATTGTTCAAATTATAGCCTTTGTTGATGTTTGGTATGAATCTTCACCTTTAAGACCTCCCTCAACATTATGCACATTAAAGCCCTGGGGCCAATAATGGCCCTCTCATGGGCCCACTTGTTACACTATGGATCAGGTGAGCGATTCAGGGCCATCATGGCCCTCTTGTGTTTTATATTAGGATCACTTTCTGTCTGTCATCCGTGCGTAAACAATTTCTTCAAACGACATCTCCTCCTGAACCACTGATTGGATTTTGACAAAACTTCACAGGAATGATCCTTAGGTGGTCCCCTTTCAAATTTGTTCAAATGGTTCCGGTCCATTGCACATATAGGTCACAGGAGCCAAAAATAGATTTTTTCACCGAAAACTTAAAAAATCTTCTTCTCTGAAACCGCAAGGCCCAGGTCTTTGATATTTGGTATGAAGCTTCATCTAGTGGACCCCTACAAAGATTGTTCAAATTATAGTGCTGGGGCCAAAAATGCCCCCGCCCCCAGGCCCTTTGGTTTTACATGGGCTTATATAGGAAAATCTTCAAAAATCTTCTTCTCTTAAACCACAAGGCCCAGGTCTTTGATTTTTGGTGTGAAGCTTCATCTAGTGGACCCCTACCAAGATTGTTCAAATTATAGTGCTTGAGCCAAAAATGCCCCCACCCTGGGGCCCTTTGGTTTTACACAGGCTTATGTAGGGAAAATCTTTAAAAATCTTCTTCTCTGGAACTGCAAGGCACAGGTCTTTGATATTTGGTATGAAGCTTCATCTTGTGGACCTCTACCAAGATTTTTCAAATTATAGCTCTGGGGCCAAAAATGCCCCCCCCCCCCCCCCCCACACACACACACACACACTCCGTGGCCCTTTGGTTTTACATAGACTTATATAGGGAAAATCTTGAAAAATCTTCTTCTGAAACCACAAGGCCTAGGTCTTTGATATTTGGTATGAAGCCTCAGCTAGTGGACCTCTACCAAGATTGTTCAAATTATAGCCCCAAGGCCAAAAATTACCCCGCCTCGGGGCCCTTTGGTTTTACATAGACTTATATAGAGAAAATCTTGAAAAATCTTCTTCTCTGAAACCACAAGGCCTAGGTCTTTGATATTTGGTATGAAGCTTCACCTAGTGGACCTCTACCAAGATTGTTCAAATTATAGCCCTGAGGCCAAAAATTACCCCGCCTCGGGGCCCTTTGGTTTTACATAGACTTATATAGGGAAAATCATTAAAAATTTTCTTCTGTGAAACCACAAGGCCTAGGTCTTTGATATTTGGTGTGAAATTTCATCTAGTGGACCTGTATCAAGATTGTTCAAATTATAGCCCTGCGGCCAAAAATGCCCCCGCCCCAAGATCCTTTGGTTTTACATAGACTTATATAGGGAAATCTTAAAAAAATCTTCTTCTCTGAAACTGCAAGGCCCATGTCTTTGATATTTTGGTATGGAGCTTCATCTAGTGGACAATTATAGCCTTTGTTGATATTTGTTATGAAGCTTCACCTTTTTAGACCTCCCTCAACATTATGCATATTATAACCTTGGGGTCAATAATGGCCCTCCCCATGGCCCACTTGTTTCTCTATGGATCAGGTGAGCGATCCAGGGCCATCATGGCCCTCTTGTTTATTTCTTTACCTACAGTGACCAAACTTGGTACATACATTGCTTGGGGACTGCAGAAGTGCATGATGGTATTTTTTTCATCTGACCCCCTGGGGTCATGGGGTGAGGTCAAAGTTCTAAGGAAAGGCTTGTGAATGCAACTCCTTTTTTATTTCTTTACCTACAGTGACCAAACTTGGTACATACATTGCTTGGGGACTGCAGATGTGCATGAAGGTGTCGAAATTTTCATCTGACCCCATGGGGTCATGGGGTGAGGTCATAGGTCTAATTTCTAAGAAAAGGCTTGTGAATGCAACTTCTTTTTAGCTCACCTGTCACGTAGTGACAAGGTGAGCTTTTGGGATCACTTTTTGTCCGCCGTCCGTTGTGCGTCCGTCCGTGCGTCCGTGCGTGCGTGCGTAAACTTTTCTTCAAACGACATCTCCTCCTAAACCACTGATCGGATTTTGACCAAACTTCACAGGAATGATCCTTAGGTGGTCCCCTTTCAAAGTTGTTCAAATGGTTCCGGTCCGTTGCACATATAGGTCGCAGTAGCCAAAAATAGATTTTTTTCACCGAAAACTTAAAAAATCTTCTTCTCTGAAACCGCAAGGCCCAGGTCTTTGATATTTGGTATGAAGCTTCATCTAGTGGACCCCTACCAAGATTGTTCAAATTATAGTGCTGGAGGTAAAAATGCCCCCGCACGGGGGCCCTTTGGTTTTACATGGGCTTATATAGGGAAAATCTTGAAAAATCTTCTTCTCTGAAACCGCAAGGCCCAGGTCTTTGATATTTGGTATGAAGCTTCATCTAGTGGACCCCTACCAAGATTGTTCAAATTAAAGTGCTGTGGCCAAAAATGCCCCCGCAAGGGGGCCCTTTGGTTTTACATGGGCTTATTTAGGGAAAATCTTTAAAAATCTTCTTCTCTGAAACCGCAAGGCCCAGGTCTTTGATATTAGGTATGAAGCTTTATCTAGTGGACCCCTACCAAGATTGTTCAAATTATAGTGCTGAAGCTAAAAATGCCCCCGCACGGGGGCCCTTTGGTTTTACATGGGCTTATATAGGGAAAATCTTGAAAAATCTTCTTCTCTGAAACCGCTAGGCCCAGGTCTTTGATATTTGGTATGAAGCTTCATCAAGTGGACCCCTACCAAGATTGTTCAAATTATAGTGCTGTGGCCAAAAATGCCCCCGCACCAGGGCCCTTTTGTTTTACATAGGCTTATATAGGGAAAATCTTGAAAAATCTTCTTCTCTGAAACTGCAAGGCCCAGGTCTTTGATATTTGGTATGAAGCTTCATCTAGTGGACCCCTACCATGATTGTTCAAATTATAGTGCTGGAGCTAAAAATGCCCCCGCTCGGGGCCCTTTGGTTTTACATGGGCCTATATAGGGACAATCTTGAAAAATCTTCTTCTCTGAAACCTCAAGGCCCAGGTCTTTGATATTTGGTATGAAGCTTCATCTAGTAGACCCCTACCAAGATTGTTCAAATTATAGTGCTGGGGCCAAAAATGCCCCCGCACCAGGGCCCTTTTGTTTTACATAGGCTTATATAGGGAAAATCTTGAAAAATCTTCTTCTCTGAAACTGCAAGGCCCAGGTCTTTGATATTTGGTATGAAGCTTCATCTTGTGGACCTCTACCAAGATTGTTCAAATTATAGCCCTGGGGCCAAAAATGCCCCCGCTCCGGGGCCCTTTGGTTTTACATGGGCTTAAAAAGGGAAAATCTTGAAAAATCTTCTTCTCTGAAACCACAAGGCTTAGGTCTTCGATATTTGTTATGACGCTTCAGCTGGTGGACCTCTATAAAGATTGTTCAAATTATAGCCCTGAGACCAAAAATGCCCCCGCCATGTGGCCCTTTGGTTTTACATAGACTTATATAGGGAAAATCTTTAAAAATCATCTTCTCTGAAACACAAGGCTTAGGTCTTTGATATTTGTTATGAAGCTTCAGCTAGTGGACCTCCACCAAGATTGTTCAAATTATAGCACTGGGGCCAAAAATGCCCCCGCTCCGGGGCCCTTTGGTTTAACATAGACTTATATAGGGAAAATCTTGTTTTACATAGACTTCTATATGCAGGGTAAACCTTTAAAATCTTTTTCTCTGAAACCAGAAAGCCCAGGTCTTTCATATTCGATATGAAGCTTCATCTTGTGGACCTCTACCAAGATTGTTCAAATTTTAGCCCTGGGGCCAAAATTGACCCTGCCCGGGGCCCACTTGTTATGCTTTGGATCAGGTGAGCGAACCAGGGCCCTGTGGGCCCTCTTGTTTATTTCTTTACCTACAGTGACCAAACTTGGTACATACATTGCTTGGGGACTGCAGATGTGCATTTCATTGATTTCATTGGGCTGCAGGGCACGAGATGTTATTTTGTCTGAGTGCTGCATGGTGCTTCCACGCAGAGCTGAAATGGACCCCAAATAAGCACTGGTAAACCTCTTAGAAGGTCTAAGCCTGTCCAGGCAAAGTGGTGCTAGTTGGACCGTCCATGCATATTAACCCTATTGGTTTAATTAGGTGACAGTGCATGAGATGTCATTTCATCTCATTGTCTAGTTAATGTCCCACAAAAGTAGATGCAACAGTTCCAAAATGACCTAAATAATATTGATGGGGAATTAAAACCTCAATTCAGACAACTAATGCTCAAAAGCCAAATTCCTCATCATGCAGAAAAAGAAAGTTTTTATTCTATAGATGGCCCCCGCCCATCGGGGCTTGAAGAAATAGATGGGCTGCATGATGCTTCCATGCAGAGCTGGAACCGACTCGCACACGAGTACTCGTAAACCGCTTAGAGGATCTAAGCCTGCCCAGGCAAAGCGGTGCGAGTCAGCCCGTCCATGCTTATTAACCCTATTAATTGGTTTCATTGGGCGACAAGGATTGAGATATCATTTCATCTCAATGTCGGGTAAAAGTCTCACAAAATTGGAAGCAATGTCTCCAAAATGATCTATACAGTGTTGACGGGGACGTTAAACCTCAAATCAAACAAACAAAACAAATTCTATAGAGTCTCTGGCTGATTTATGAGTCTTTGCTAAAAGCACATGCTCAAAGTCACATGTTTGCTTGATATCTTGCTCCAGATATGGATTTTTCCATCTGAATAATACTGATATTTTTCATATTTCTGTATAAAGACATATGTTGTTGGTACTCATTAGAAGTGCCTCACAGAGGCACTTCTCTGTGAGGCACTTCTAATGAGTACCCACAACATGTTTTTCATGCAGAAATAAGAAAAATAATATGTGGATACTCCCCTCTTATCTGGGGCTGTGATTGACAAAATTTATCTTTGTCTTACAGATTTATCTTTTCTTAAAGGGAGACAACTCTGATACAGAGGGATCAGTTGGAATGAGGTTCTTCCAGAAATTGATGAGAAGGAAATGGATTGACATGGAAAATGTGACGGACACCAAACTCGCTAGATGTCTCAATACACTGGACCTGACTGCATTAGGTAAGCCTTCATAACCACTTGATGACACTGATTACACTGCACTACAACCAAAGATATGTTCCTAAGTATTGTCAAACCTGTTTTAACCCTATCTGTACCAAATGGAATCTTCCTCCTTATATATAGCAGGAGACCATTTCAAAATTAAGGGGTGTCAGGTTGTGCTTTCTTCAAAATTAATTTGGAAAATGGTTGAACTTTTTGCAAACAGTGTAGGCCCTGATCAGACGCCGCGTTCTGCACTGTTTGCCAGGCTACCTGTTTTGGGGTTCTGGTACAAAATGGGTTAAGCAAGCACCTGTGGGATAATCTAAAAGTGCTTGCTTAGGACTGGTGCTTGCTTAACGCAGGTGAATTTTTTATTACATATTCCTTCTTTGGGAACTGAAAGTCTGCTTGATTAAGACAGGTTGCTTGCTTAATAGAGGTGGCCACTAAGACAGGTTTACTGTATTGGGACAGGTAGGCTTGAGCAAAAAGTGCAGACTCAGATCAGACTGCTCCTTCAAAGATCAGACTGCTCCTGGTCTACACGGTTTGCCATTCCGTCTGCACTTTTTGGACTCCATGTTTGATCGTGAAGCAGATTTGTTACAATTTTAGAAGAATTACAGCAAACCCCAAATGCATCTGACTTTTTTATTTTTATGGTACATGTTTTTAAGTTAAACAAAATCTAGATTGTCTTTAGTCTGCATAATTTATACAGGTTTAGGATGGCACCCCCCGCCGGTCTGGTTTGTTGGTTGATTTGACTTTTTTTGAGGTTTAACTTTCCCGTCAACACTGTATAGGTCATTTTGGAGATGTTGCTTCCAATTTTGTGGGACATTTACCCAACATTGAGATGAAATGACCTCTCAAGCCCTGTCACCCAATGCAACCAAAAGGGTTTATAAGCATGGACGGTCCGACTCACACCGCTTTGCCTGGGAAAGCTTAGATCCTCTAAGTGGTTTGCGAGTATGCAATTGGTTTCAGCTCTGTGTGAAAGCATCAAGCATCCCATCTATTTCTTCAAGCCCCGATGGGTGGGGTCCGTCCCCGCCGGTCTGGACTTGGAGCAATAGATTCGGCTGCATGGTGCTGTAACACAGAGCTACAACTGACAACTTTACAATAACACGCCCATACGACATGGTGCATTCTTTCATATCTCCAAAATGGCTACCTTTCTGATGAAAATATGTGATATTTTTCTTATTTATACTCCAAACAAAGATTGTGGGTGCTGGTTAGAACTGCCTCATTGAGGTTGTTCTAACAAGTATCCACAACCTATGTCTAGGAGCAGAAATAAGCAAAACAATGTATACCCCAGTTTTCCCTAAAATAAACTGGACTTTAGAGGGGTGGTCCTTTCATGGACTTGGTAACATGATGACACTTTTGAGTACTGGTGAAATACTTACATTGTCTAAGCCTGCCCTGGAAAAGTGGTGCAAGTCAGACAGTCTTAAACTCTTACAGTTCCTTTGGGTGGTAGGACTTGAGATGTCATTTCTTCTCAATGCCCTGTATACATGTATTGTTTGATTTGAATTGAGATTTAACATCCCTGTCATTACTATTTAGGTCATTTTGGAGACATTGCTTCCAATTTTGTGGGACATTTGTCTGACATTGAGATTGAAACGATATTTCTTGCCCTACTGCCCAATGAAACCATTAGGGCTTATTTGCATTGAACGGTCCGACTCACACCAGTGACTTTGCCTGAGCAGGCTTAGTCCTTCTAAGTGGTTCACCAGTACTCATCTGTGGTCTGTTTTAGCTCTGCGTAGAAGCACCATGATGCCCAATCTGTTTTTCCAAGTCCTGATGGGCGGGGATAGTGCCACGAAATTGGAAGCACCATCTCCAAAATGACATAAAGAGTGTTTATGGGGTCCTAAAATCTCAACACAAACAAAAGATTTTCAGGATCAGTCTCAAACCGGTGTTATACTGCATGTGTTTTGTTTACCAATTGTGCCTCTAGAACTTATTTCAATGAGATGGTTCTAACAAGCACCCACAACTTTGAAATATAAATAAGAAAAATATCACAAAGTTTCATCAGAAAAGTAGCCATTTTGGGAATATGGATGAATGCACTAGTATGTCACTTGGGTGTGTTATCGTAAAGCATTTTGTGAACAATGAAGGCTCTGTTTCGGGGTTTCCCATCTTAATTGGGTCAAAATCTTTTTATCTTTATAAATTAAGTAAATTAAGGCCAATGGGAACACCTGGCAGATTTTTCTGCCATTTTTCAAAGGGAGATAACTTTTGGGACTTCCTGTTCACATTTCTATAAGCCCTGTCCCACTGAAAAGGGGGTCTTCTCTAAGGAGCAAATTCTTTCCTTTAAGAGTTGACCACTATTGACATGGAAGCAAAAATACTTTTGCATGAGTTGCCTCCCCTGAAGGTGTCCCCATTCCCTTTAAGTTTGCATTTCCATCACTTAATGATATGACCTTACATAAGTGATGTTTATACAAGATAAAGTAATCATATTTAGTATAATTATGTTCACTGGCCTAGGTCAGCCTGATTGCAAGGTGAGGTCTGAGTGTGGGCTTATTTACATATAATAAGTCTGAGTGTGATAACTCAACATTACGATAACACATCCATGTGACATACAGCATTCCTTTCTGTGTTTAAAAAGTTCATTTTCTGATGAAAACTTGTGATTTTATTCATATTTATACACTCAAAACATAAATTGTGGGTGCTGGTTAGAGGCAGTTCTAACGAGTACCACGGCCTATATCTTGGAGCAGAAATAAAAAAATGTAAACCCCAGTTTTCTCCATATAAAGTGGGCTTAACAAGGATGTTCACTACACAGAATCGTTAACATGATGGCAAGATCTAATGTTCCTTTATAAAGCAGTAAAATATAACCCTTGACCTGCTGAATATATGCCACACCCACTACTGATTATCAACCAATCAGATTGCTTGATGCAAAGTATTGCAACAAATTCATGAGCTGAATGACAAACAATGAAGATCCTGATAAGATGGCTTCTTCAGAAGCCATCTGATCTGGATCTTCATTTTTCAGAAGCCATCTGATCTGGATCTTCATTGTTCGAAAGATAAGACATACCCGGGCTCAGCAGGACAAGGGTTAATAAGACTTGTTATGTTAAGCATTAAACAATAATTTGATTTATTATGTCAAACTTAAGTTGCTGGAATATATTTGAGACTACATCCCAAACTCTTTATGACACTATAGTTTGGTTGCCCCCACCCATCGGGGTTTAAAGAAGTAGATGGGCTGTATGCTTCCATGCAGAGCTGAAACCAACCACCAACAAGTACTTGTAAACCGCTTAGAGGATCTAAGCCTGCCCAGGCAAAGTGGTGGGAGTTGGTCCGTCCATGCTTACAAACCCTGTTGGTTCCATTGGGCGACAGGGCTTTAGATGTCATTTCATCTCAATGCTGAGTAAAAGTTCCACAAAACTGGAAGCAGTGTCTCCAAAATGACCTAGACAGTGTTGATGGGGACGTTAAACCTCAATTTAATGTCCAATATAACTACCCATCACTACAATTATAGCCTTTTTACCAGACGCAGGTCTGGGTCAGTCTGACAAAAACAATATCATATCAAACAAACAAACAAACATACAAACTTTTTGACACTATAGTTGGGATGCAAAGCTGAAATTGTGTTAGTTCAACAACGATGTAATTTCCAAACCAAAATGTGCATATTATATATTATATATATTATACTGATGGATCCCAGAAATGTATAGACTATCTATAAAAATGACCATAAACAAGGCCACTTTTCTTTGTCTAAAGTGGGTTTTATATGACAGTGTTTTCATTGCATATTGATTTTCATGTGCTATGAACAGAAGCTGAATTTGGAACCCAAACCTCTTTATATCACTCTCCATTGTGACACAATTTTCGACAAAAATACTACTAAATTGGATCCTAAAATAATGTATATGATATAGAAAAAAAATGACACTAAATGCTCTATTTAAAAAAAATGACACTAAATTTTCTATATAATCTATATATTTGTTTGGAAATGATATAATTGTTTTACAAACATGGTTTCGGCTTTGGACCCTACTATAGTGTTATGAAGAAGTTAAGCTGTAATATTTCCATAGAAATCCTAAAAATTTGGACACCTTGAGGACTTGCTGTAGTTCTAAAATTTTAACAAATTTGTTTCTTGATCCACTGAGGAGTCCAAAAGTTGCAGATGGAATGGCAAACAGTGTAGACCCTGATCAAACAGCTCCTTCAGGAGCAGTCTGATCTGGGTCTGCACTGATTGCTTAAGACTATCTGTCCCAGTACGTAGGATCAATATGTTAAAATCTGTTAAGTTTTTGCCAAAAATGGTTCAAAACATCATAAATACACGCCTATATAATTTTGACCCCCTTGAACTCCACTTTTACAGGGGTAAACCTTATTGTTCTTATTTCTCTAAAATATAGATTGTGGGTACTCGTTAGAATGTTTACCCATAATCTATATTTTGAGCAGAAATAAGAAAAATATCACAATTTTTCATCATAAAATCTTCATTTTTTTTGATGAAAAAATTTACTATGTATTTGTTTTGGTGTGTTTTTGTAATCACTTGTTCTGTTTTTGCCAGGAATTGGGAGTACTCTTGGTGCTGGTATCTATGTGGTTGCTGGGCAGGTTGCCAAGGAAACGGCTGGTCCTTCTGTTGTTGTGTCTTTCTTAATAGCTGCTCTCGCATCTATTCTGGCAGGTACGGTAACTGATAAATGAACTAAGTTACTTGAATGAAAATTAAACACATCACATTAACTCTTATCATGCTGTTCACGACAACCCCTATCTTTGGAAACAGTGTAGATCCAGATCAGATGGCTTCTTCAGAAGGATCTACACTGTTTGGCATTCATTTAGAATTTGTAGTAATCAATTACATCAAGTAATTTGATTGGTTGATAGACAGAAATGGGTGTGGCTTAAATGAATATTCAGCAAGATAAGGGTTAACAAGTCCATGTAATGAACACCCGTTTGAATCCTGCTGAATATTATGAAAAGTGGGGTGTGCAAGTGTATAAATCATTTCTCTTATAAATTTGCCCTAGTTGTTGGTACTTGATGCAGTGTTCAATCTAAGCTGCGCCATTGCACCCTGGGCCCGCTTTTTACATGAGGACCACAGTAGAGATGCAATTCAATGGGCCCTTCGGGCGCAACTGTAGAATTTAGTGACTATTTCTTCTAGAGTTCATTTTTGTGATTTTCTCGTGATTTTTCGCAGTCCTGTGCGCATTATTTAGTTAATCACAAACGGCATGTTGCCAAATCAAAATAACTCAGAAAAACATTTTGTTTTATCTGTTTAACCAGTAACAATTCTTATTTTTTAAACCCAAATCGATGTTTTGTTTACCGGGGATGTGGCCGTGCGCCAGGCGGCTTACGCCAAATTCGTGTGCGACATGCGCCTTACTGACTGAAAAAGATATTTATTATAGAGTTATTCTCTTCCAGAAATAAATTTCATGGCATTCATTCTTTGAAATAAAACATGCATTTAGTCCTTGAGCAAGACACTTTATTCAAATTGCTATGTACTGATTAACTAAGGTGATGGGAAAATGTGACCAACTCAGTATTAGAAGATGGATGGATAGATTTTGTCTGTGATGTCTAACTTGTTTTGTGTACATTTTAATTATGCAGCCAAAACCTAAAGATAAATCCGGCAACTTTATAAAGTATAATTTAAGGACGCTCTTAATTTCCAAATGGCCTCCTTTTTCAAGGCCTGTGGGCCCTGAGGGGCCTGAAACCCCAAATTCTAGATTGAACACTGTTGATGACATGGTTTCAACAAGCACCAACCAGCTCCTTTTCATCTCACCTCATTAGCCCCTATTCTGTTCATTATTTGCAACACATGTTGGTAGAGAGCCAAGACAAAACAACAACTGAAAATTTGTATTTTATACATAATAGCTTCAAGACAACAATGTCGACAAAGCAGACAACAATTGTTGTGATTGGCATCTTATGTGTTAGAATCACTTCAATGCTTCAATGAAGTGATTCTAACAAATATCCACAACATTTGTTTCTTGGAATGCTGAATACCGTATTCATGAATCTCCATTAATCGTCTTATCTTAGGATTTGTTCCACTGAAATTGTCCTTATATTGAGTTTTGTTGTTATACTAAATCATCACAAAAACACACCTACATAATTTTGACCCCCTTGGGCCCCACTTTAATATAGTAAAACTGGGGTTTACAGGGGTAAACCTTATTTTTTATTTTTCTTATTTCTATATAGAATATAGATTGTTGGTGCTCGTTAGAACCACCTCGATATTTTGACCAGAAACAAGAAAAATATTCTGCGTGTGTGTGTGTGGGAGGGGGGGGGGGGGGGGGGGTTTCGGTGGTAAAGTTTACAATTTACAATGAATTTGTATAAGCATGTTTTCATAATTGTTGGTATAAAGAGGGTTGACTGTATCTTCATTATACCCGCTTTTTCGAAGAAAAAATGGGTATATTGTTTTCGTGTCATAGTCGAGTGTCTGTCAGTCTGTGGGTCTGTATGTATGTATGTGTGTGTGTACGTACGTCCGTCACGTTTCTATGGAATGGATCACCTCTCAGACCGTTAAGGTACACTTTTCAAACTTTGCCTGTGGATAGTACATGGGATGTAGATGGCACTGGGCTACTTTCGGCATGACCGTGACCTCAACATGACCCCAAGGTCAAAGGTCAAAAAGTATGATTTTGCCATATCTTCTAAATTATTGGAGTTACACTTCTGAAACTTTGGTTATTGGATGGCCTTTGGAATATAGAATAAATTTGGCTACTTTTGGTGTGACCTTGACCTTAACATGACCCCAAGGTCAAAGGTCAAAAAGTATGACTTTGCCATATCTTCTAAACTGTTGGAGTTACACTTCTGAAACTTGGTTATTGGATGACCTTTGGAATATAGAATAAATTGGGACACTTTTGGTGGACCTCAACATAACCCCAAGGTCAAAGGTCAGAAAGTATGACTTTGCCATATCTTTTAAACTATAAGAGTGACACCTCTGAAACTTTGCTTATCAGTTAGAATGTTCTTTGCTTATCAGTTAGAATGTCAACTTTTTTTAACTTACATGTAGTTTTGGCTAGCTAATACATGTACATAGTCATTACTGTGATTCATAGAAAAGGCGGGTATTTGCGATGGTATACCATCGACTGCGTGATCTAGTTTTTGGTTTATCTTCATTTCTGTATTTTACTGTCTTTTCACAAAGACTATTTATAGTATGTAACATTAGATCATGATTTGCCTTGCAATGCAACAACAAACATGTGAGATACAATCCTGTTCACTAAAAGAAAGAATCTTTTTAAGATGATGAATAAATCAGAAAGAAAAAAGTTACGGTAAGCATGACAAAGAAATTTTATTTGTATATATTCGAAATATGGTAAACCCTCTTTATGCCTACATTCCATTTAACCCATTGCATGCTAGTGGACTCTTCCATTGCTATATATTGGACAAGTCCATTTGTCATATAAGGGGTATCAGCCCATTTTTTATGCGTTTTTATTCTATTTTTGACAGAAAATTCTGTTGGCAAATAGTGCAGGTCCTGATCAGACGCTGCATTTTGCGGCGTCTGAGCTGGGCCTGCACTGTTTGCCAAGGTACCAATTTAAGCATTTCCCGCATGCAATGGCTTAACAACAAAACGACAATTTAAATGGAACAAATCCTAAGATGAGACTGTTTAAAGGAGACATTCCTGAATATTGTAATTATTTCACTCCAATTAAGGAACAAATGTTGTGGATATTTGTTAGAATAGCCTCGACAAGATGATACAATCAGATGTCCACAACATTGGTTTCTTCAAGAAATTAAGGGATAAAGTTCTTTTACCTGGTATACTACTTCTTATTGGGATTGCTTATACATGTAGTTTCAAATTTGCTATTGCAGCAAATCGTTAGGGAACAAATACTGTCATTGCAGCGAGGGTCCTTTGTATTAATTTGTAAGCATTCAGTGGGATGCCCAGACAGATTAGAACCGAGATATTTATAATCACACATGGGTATGTTTTTGTAATGGAAAGTTGATTGTCTCATTTAATCTCATGTGATCACGTGAACAAATAAAAATCTTAAATGAGATCCTTTAAGAGCAATGAAAACAGTCTGTGAAATGAATGCCCCCCCCCCCCCCCCCCCGAGCCCCACCAAGTCTGTGAAATGAATGCCCCCCCCCCCCCCCCCCCCCCCCAAAAAAAAAAAAAAATATAACAAATTTTCATGCAAAAAGTTGCCATTTTGGAGATATGAAAAAAATGCACTGTGTCGCATGGGTGTGTTATCGTAATGTACTTGTACTGTATGGATCCAAAGCAGAAACTGTGTTAGTTACAAATTTTTTGTACAGCTTCAAAAGAAAAAAAATTACCATAAGTGGTGACTTCTTTATGACTCGTACATTTTGGGATCCATCTTTAAGCCAATGTATGCGGGAAACCCCTAAAGGTGTACTTTGGCAACAGTACAGGCACAGATCTGATCAGATGCCGCGCGGCATCTGGTTATGCCTGCACTATTTGCTATAAACATAATTTTCCTCATAAATGGAATAAAATAAAAAATATCAGCCTGACACCCCTTAAATGACGAATGGACTTGTCCCACATATAGCAATGGAAGAGTCCACTAGTATACCATTGGTTAAACTGTGTTATATTTAAATCCATGTTATGATTAACAATGTTTTAAAGAAGTTTAGATGTAGTCACCCATTTTGTACCAAATGGAACCTTCCACCTTATATATAGCCAGAGTCAATTCCAAAATTAAGGGGTGTCAGGTTGTGTTTTCTTCAAAATTTGTTAGCTCAAGCTCCTGGTCAGCTTATACCGTGGCCTGTTGTCTGTGCATCCAGTGTCCGTCTGTCCATTGTTAGCTTTTCTTATTTTCAACATCTCCTCCCCAAGTGGAAGTCAGATTAACCTGATACCTGGTGGGAGGCATCCTGATGACATACAGATTCAGATTTGCTAAAATGGTTCCGTTGGGATTTCCAAGATGGCCACCATGGCCAATCTAGATCTACACTATTTGCATAGGCATGTCTGTCCCAATACATAGTATCATTTCAGTATGCCCCGTTGTCTTTAACTACATTTGTTACAGGTTTATGTTATGCTGAGTTTGGTGCCCGAGTACCTAAGACAGGATCAGCTTATGTGTACAGCTATGTTACAGTAGGGGAGTTTATGGCCTTTGTCATTGGTTGGAATCTGATCTTGGAGTATGTTATTGGTAAGGCATTCTGACACTTTTTGGATCTAGTCTGTCAAAGATTGTATGTCCAGCAAACAATGTCCAAACAAGGCAAATTGAATGTCTGATTAGATGCTTCTGTAGAGATAAGATAAAATATACTATGCACACTTTGACATATTTTCAGAAGTACTGTACAGTGCACCAAAACCTCTTTATAACACTATTTATAGGGTCCAAAGCATAAGCATTGTTAGTTAAATAATCGTGTGATATCCAAACAAAAAAATTATAGACTATATAGAAAAATGACCATTTATGCCTGCACTATTTGCTATAAACATAATTTATGGTCATTTTTCTATATAATCTATACATTTTTGGGATCCACCTTGAAACCATGTTATATCCAAAACTGTGTTATAATAAACCATGTTATAATGAAGTTGTGATGTAATTCTTAAATTAGAGTAAAACTCTGAGAACTGTGTTTTAAACAGCAGCTACACATCTGTGACTCGAGGTATCAGCTAAATTTGAGGAATGTAGAGTGTCTTCAAAATGCAGTACAGTAGCATTTAAAATTCAGTTTTGTTTGATCTTCGGTTTAAAATCCCCATCAACACTATTTAGGCCATTTTGGAGATGTTGCTTCCAATTTTGTGGACTTTTTACCTGACATTGAGATGAAATGACATCTCTCCCTGCCGCCCAATGAAACCAATAGGGTTTATATGCATGTATGGGCCGACTTGCACCACTTTGGTTGGGTAGGCTTAGATCTTATAAGCTGTTTACCAGTACTTGTGTATGGTCAGTTTCAGCTCTGCGTGGAAGCACCATGCAGCCCATTCAATATCTCCAAGTCCCGATGGGCAGAGGCTGATGTAAAATTCAGTATCTGCATTTTGACTATTGTAGGAGCCACAACTTGAAGCAGTTTTAGCCATTTGTGAACAATAAAGTTGAAGATCAGACTGCTCAGCACCTCACTGTTCCCTGCTAATATGGTACAATACCTCTAGTTTCTACATCTAAATTTCAAGACTCTTGCTGGTCTTTGTACCTCAGTAGACCTGTTTTGTGTCTTACAGACCATAAAGATAGTTTGACTTTGTGATTCGTATTAAGGTAATGATCCTTAGTACTAAGATAGACAGGCCTGAGCCCAGACCATACTGCTCCTGAATGAGCAGTCTGATCAGGGTCTACACTGTTTGCCATTCCGTCTGCAACTTCTGGACACCTTGCTGAACTGTGAAACAAATTTGTTAAGTTTTAGGAGAACTAGGTGTCCGAAATGTTAGGATTTTTGCTGTATTTTCATACTTTATTACAATGTTCTGTATGATTACCATATCATTTCTACAAAATAATAGCCCTCTCTTTAACATGTACATTTGTCAATCTAATAACACAACATTATGTTTATTTCAGGAACTGCAAGTGTAGCGAGAGCCTGGAGTGCCTATTTTGACTCTCTCATCAACAACACCATACAGAATGCCTTCAGGGAACATATACCTATGCATGTGTCAGGGTTATCACCATACCCAGACTTCTTTGCTCTAGCTATCACACTCTTTCTCACAGGTAGGTGAGTGAGTGGGTGTTTGAGTTTTACATCCCACCAACAACTAAGGTCATACGGAGACGGGACCTCAGTTTAAAGACTCATCTGAAAGTCTGGAGAAGCCCGGGATCGATCCTGCGACCCCTGGTTTACAAGGCGAGTAGCGTAACCACTGCACCATGGAGGCTTCTCTCACAGGTAGGTAATTGAAGTGAATGGATACACCTTCATGGGAGGCAACTCTTTCAAAATATTTTTGTCTCCTTTGCAGATAGGGGACTACTCATAAAGGAACAAATTAGTTCTTAGGGTAGACTCCCTTTTTTGGAAGGGCTTAACCCTTATCATGCTGTTCACAAGAACTCCTACCTTTGCAAACAGTGAAGATCCAGATCAGCTGGCTTCTGAAGAAGCCAGCTGATCAGGATCTGCACTGTTTGTCATGTAGTTTGTGATTTGAATCAACATAATATATCAAGTAATCTGATTGGCTGATAGCTGGTAATGGGTGTGGTTTTATTAAATATATTTAGCAGATAAAGGAAAGCAAACAGGAAGTCCTTAAAGTTGTCATCTTGTAAAAATATGGCAATAGTCCCCTTAAAAGTTGACAAAAGTTCTATTTATAACACTGTTACATATAGAACAAACTTTTTAATACAATTAAAAGATGGATCCTCAAAAATTGTATATAAAGAAATTATAGGTATGAATTACAAACAAATATCTATGCAAGTGTCAGTATTGTCACAGTGACTTCTTTGCTGTGGGTATCATACTCTTCTTCACACACAGGCATGTTGAATAGGGGGAAAGACTTTAAGGAAAGAAGTTGTCTCTGCACATGCAAATTCTTTCCTTTCATGGTATACCCCTTTCAATACTCAATAGGGACTCAAAATATTTTTGTAAGAGTTGCCTTACCTAAAAGTGTGTCCAGTCCCCTTCAGGAGAACAGCTATTACATACACTCTCATGGGAATTAAACCTTTACAAAAATTCAGTGAAATTCTGCTATTAAGACCACCTGAAATCAAGACTAATTCTGTTTTAAAAAGTTTATTTAGGAGGGTGCTGTTATTCTTTCTTCACGTTTTCTGCATACAATGTCCTCTGGTCAGGGACCAGCTTTGGGACTGTTCAAAAGTGGCCTTAAAGACCACTTTTGAACAGTCCTAAAGGTGGTCTTAATATAGGAATGTTACAGTATATGGGCCCAGTAGTTCAAAGCACCATCAGGTTAATGAGCTAGTCAGGGGTTTAAATGTTAGTTAGAACAATATCTAATCGATATTAAGTGGTATTTTTGCTGAAAAAAATGTGAGTAGCTTAAATTTTGCATTTGCAAAAGCTACTCACATATTTTTCTGCAAAAGTTTTACTGTATATGCCATATTATATGATCAAACTTTTTACAGTATACAAATTAAGTAATTGGCCCCCACCCAGGGCTCGAGAAACTGAAGAATCCAAATCGGTCCAGCCAGATTTCGCCAAAAAATTATGGAAATTGCCGATCGGTTTCGGTAATTTCCGTAAACTCAGTTGGCGATTTTCAATTTCAAAATGTGTTATTTAGCGTAACGAATGACATACCAATGTTGCTCTTACACTTGTCAACGGATATGAGCATCAGTATCTCAATTATAAACAACAATTATTGCTCACATCGTTCAGATTTCATCTACTTTCATTTTCTACGCCAGATTTCATCTACCTTCATTTTCCCAATATCCGGGTCACACAGAACCTGAAGACCGCTAAAGGGAAACAACCGACTTGGGGCAGTAAAAGACCAGTTCGATGGTCACTATATTTTTTTCCCCCTTTTTAAAACCTTTATAATATTTCTCTTATTTCACGCATTTTATTTTGCCCAAATTGCTTTGTTTACAAATGGCGACAACGTGCAGCAACGTGGTCGGAAAATGACGTCATACGGTTTCCGTTTACACAATACACATTAATGCAGTCAAGGACGTCAGCCACACACCTGTTTTAAGTGATTGATTTTAATAGAGCGTATTTCTAAAAAAATCGTTTTGAACGGGTTAAAAAATCGAAAAACATTTCTTTACTCTCGAAACAAAACATGGCCGAACGAGAGTCATTGAAAATCTTACATGGCCGAACCGTGTTAAAAAGAATATAAATACATATTTCACGATTACACAAGCCTGAAACAAATCGCTTTGTCTACAAATGACGTGGTTTATGTTATTGGTTTCATTGGAGCGTATTCTTAAATAAAAATATCGTTTAGAATGGGTGAAATAAAGCATTTTCCCTTGAAGGCATAACACGCAATGTTCAGACATGACAGGTGTGTATTGAAAATTGCGCCCTGTGAAAAAAAAAATATATATATATATTCAAATACCGGTTCTATAGTAAGCCATAAATTAATGACTTGTCTAAACAAACTAGCGTATGTCCTGCATTTATTGACCTTATTTTCTCACCTTGCCAGCTTGCCGATAACGCCTCAGGCCAGTTTTCACGGATTAATAATTTTGACACACAGGTCAATTGCGCTCACCCAAGTGGACAGATCAGATTACATGATTTTGACACGCAGATCAAATTTCGCTGTGATAAGATCAAAGACCCCGACGTGGACTTGTCCGATTTTCACCTAGTTAGATAATGAACCAGTCTAACACCTTGCGCTTCAGGCTTTTTTGTGTACTTGCTTGGAGTGTCAATGGAAAACGGGTCAGTTTGTTTTTACAAAATAACGGCTTGGCGAAAATTTTCGAACCGATATTTTTGAAAATTTTAATAAATTATGGACCGATTTTTTAGTCTTCTTTTTCAGTTAAAATCGGTTCAGTAAGCCCAAAGTCGGTCCAGGACCGGGAAACCGGCATTTTCTCGAGCCCTGCCCCCGCCCATAGGGGCTTGAAGAAATATATGGGCTACATGATGCTTCCATGCAGAGCTGAATCCGGCCCGCACACTAGTACTGGTAAACCGCTTAGAGGATCTAAGCCTGTCCAGGAACCGCAGTGCGAGGAGGACCGTCCATGCTAATAAACCCTATTGGTTTCATTGGGCGACAGGGCTTGAGATGTCATTTCATCTCAATGTCGGGTAAAAGTCCCACAAAATTGGAAGCAACGTCTCCAAAATGATCTTTACAGTGTTGACGGGGACGTTAACCCTAAAATCAAACAAACAAAAAACAAATTAAGTAACAACATCATTAGTTTTGAACAAATGTCCCTTGCTTTTTTAAGAAAGAAACTTTAGATACTCTTTGTTCACTGGGACAGGGTTTATCCTCAGGTTAAGTCAGTGAAATGAACACCCATCCAAACCCTGCTTTGTATAGAGAAAACTGGGGTTAACAGGGGTATACATTATTTTTTTCTTATTTTTGCACCCAGACATAGGATATGGGTAATCGTTAGAACTGCCTCAATGAGGCAGTTCTAACAATCACCCACAATCTATGTTTGAAGAATAAATAAGAAAAATATCACAAATGCTGATTCGAAATTAACCATTTTGGAGGTATTAAAGAATGCAGCTGCACATAATCCTCGCGAGAGGGTGCTGCAGGATAGATAGATAGATAGATATATATATATAGAGAGAGAGAGACAGACAGACAGACAGATAAGAATCTTATATGGGTGTGAGGGGTGGATTGAAAAATCGAGGGACACTGTCCGGCATCACGAGGCTTGCCGAGTGATGCTGGACAGTGATCCCGAGGGATGGATTTTTCTATCCACCCCTCACACCCATATTGGATTGTTTTTCTTGCATACCTACCATTTCTATTGCGAATTTTTAATGCTACTGTCACTTCAGTTACCGACGTCCGCCATTTTGTGATGACACAACAGGAATGTTTAGTGACGTCACGCATGACGACGCCGCGCATGAGGTTGTCATCAACCAGTGCATTTATCAAACACGCGATTATATTCGATTTGGGGTCGGAACACCAGGGTCAGAACATAAATTTCTATCCAAGGGTAAAATCACGGATTTCCTTGTCTGGTGTGCAAGAATGCACTATGTAACACGGATTAGTTATCATTAAAAGCAAACAAATTTAACACAGTGAAAGTTGTCTACATTGTTAGGTTAGCTTAACCCTTTTTGTACCAAATGGAATCTTCCTCCTTATATATAGCAGGACTCCTTTCCAAAATTTAGGGGTGTCAGGTTGTGTTTTTATCAAAACTCATTTGGAAAATGGCTGAACTTTTAGCAAACAGTGGAGGCCCTGATCAGATGCCGCGTTCTGCGGGGTCTGATCTGGGCCTGCACTGTTTGCCAGGGTAGCCGTTTTGGGTTTTTGGTACTGAATGGGTTAAATATGTTGGAAAAAATGTTCCCCTCAAGGCATAGTGCCAGATAAGGAAACTTTACCAGGATAAGAAGGGGATAACTTCCTTATTTGTTCATTCAGAACCTGATTTGTTAATAGCCACGTAAAGTTCTGGGGCCAGTTGTTCAAAACTAATGATGTCGTTAGTAAACATATCGTTAAAACTTTGATCATTAAATATGGCAAATATGCTAATATTTTTGCTGAAAAATGTGAGCAGCTTTTGCATCCGCAAAAGCTGCTCACATTTTTCAGCAAAAATACCAAAAGTTTCAATATTCTACTTGCTAAAAGAGTTAACAATATGACCACTAACGAGCTCGTTAAGCTAACGATGCTTGGAACAACTGGCTCCAGGTCTGAAAATAAATAGGGAAAAAAATAATTGTAATTTGTTTCTCTTTTATTGCAGTTATACTGGCAGTTGGAGTAAAAGAGTCATCAAGGTTTAATAACCTGTTTACAGGAGTTAACCTACTGGTGGTAACTTACATTGTCATCTGTGGGTCCTTCAAATCTGAAACACATAACTGGGCAATCGATCCAAAGCAGGTAACTATAGTAACCACTTGTTGCACCTGTGTGTTTGTGTGTGTGTGTGTGTAGGGGGGGGGTGCAGAGCAAACAATGTTGAGGTAATCTATATGTGCATAATATATATGTATATGCATATTACATCTGTGACTCTTTTAATATTTGGCCCCCACCCATCAGGGCTTGGAGAAATAGATTGAGCTGCATGATGCTTTCACGCACAGGTGAAACAGACCGCACATGAGGACTGGTATTCCTCTTTGAAGGTCTAAGCCTGCCCAGGCAAAGTAATGTGAGTCGGACCGTCCATGCATATAAATCCTATTAGTTTTATTGGGTGGCAGGGTTTGAGATGTCATTTCATCTCCATGTCAGGAAATAGGAACCAAAGTCTCCAAAATTACATTAATGGTGTTAACGGGGACATTAAATCCTCAATTCAAACAAAACTCTTGATATTTATGCCTAGCTGTTTAACCCTTGTCCCACTGAATAATTAATATTACCACCCCCATTTCTGACTTTGAACCAATCAGATTACTCGATGTAATTTATTGCTGCAAATTCACAAACTGAATGTCAAACAGTACTAGTGCAGATCCTGACCAGCTGGCTTCTTCAGAAGCCATCTAATCTGGATCTGCACTGTTTGCAAATCTGATCTGGATCCACACTGTTTGCAAATATAAGGGCTATGTTCATCAGGATAAGAGTTAAAGCATTGTTAGCTTAATAAATTTGTTAATTGTTGAAATGCTAACTTTCCCAACAAGTACAATACAGTGGAACTTCAATGGCTCGAACACCTTTGGGACCTCGAAAATCTGTTCGAGACAGGGATAGTTCGAGACACTGAGGGTTACTGTCAGGAGGCATAACGAGATACTCTTAGACATCTTTTCGGTGTTCTATAATGGATATGTATGCTGTGTGTACTCATTAGAATCGCCTCATCGAGGCGATTCTAATGAGTACACAAAGCATACATTTGCAAGATAAAAGACTAAAATCTCCTTAATTATCCCCCACTATTTCTTATGTAGAGGATTTCGCTAGGGGCTCAAGAATGGGTTCAACACATCCATGGCGAACGAGCCATCGGTGTTCGAGCCATCGAAGTTCTACTGTATTTAGCACAATGGCATTTTTTTGCTGGAAAATGTGAGTAGCTATTTTTCAGCAAAAATTATTTGTGCATTTGCCATACTGGGCCTAGTTGTCCAAAACTTCATTTTAACACTTATCCTGCCAAATATATTAACTAGGCCACACCCATTACCAGCTATCAGCTAGTCAGATTACTTCATGTATATTATTCATTCATTCACAAACTGCATGACAAACAGTGTAGATCCTTATCAGATAGCTTCTTCAGAGGCCATCTGATCCAGATCTACACTGTTTGCAAATGCTCTTGAAAATATATCCATAGGCCATGTTGTTCTAAGATTATAAAGGCAATGTTAACCATTATCCTACTATTCATGAAAACTGGTCAAGTTGTTTTAAACTAACGACGTCATTAGTTGACATATCATTAAAACATTGATTATTTAATATGGCAGATATGCTAATATTTTTGCCGAAAAACTCTGCGCATGCAAAAGCTGCTCATATTTGTTCAACAAAACTACCACTGCATTAGATATTGTTTTTGTTTGTTTGTATTGGAGTTTGATGGCCCAGTCAACACTATTTTAGGTCATTTTTGAGCCAGTCAGTTTACCTATCCATACTTTTCCTTGGCAGGCTTATACATAAGCGGTTAACCAGTACAGTGCACATTCTTTCGCCAGATATTGGCAACTGCCCTTCTTGAATCAGCGGAATGGAGAGAATGACCGTAGAAAAGATTTCATGATCAATCTCCACGAAACAATATTGCCCACCTGCATCCTCCTGATCACCAGTCAGACGCGCATCCGACTGAGCTACCGAGGCCCGCCACATTAGATATTGTACATACTAGAACAGTTTACAATTTAAGCCACTAACAAGCTCGTTAAGCTAATGATGCTCTGAATAGCTGGGCCCAGATATTTAGCTTGAAGCCAGACTCATTGCTTCAGTCCCATGCATGTCTGGCTGATGATCAGGGTTCACGGGTGTGATACCTGAACAAAAAATTTTTGTGATGATTGATCATGAAATTGTTATTGTGGTCATACTCTCCCTTCCACTGATTCAAGGACAGTTGTCAGTTTCTGGTGATAGGATGTGGACTCTACGGGATATGTACATTGTGTAAGCCGGCTCAGGAAGTGCTGTTAGGTAAACTGACTGGCTTGACATCACCTAAATAGAGGATCTTACATGAGTGTTCATGTATTATTGAATTTATTAAACAAGTTGAGGAAAAGGATAAAATGCGAGGCTCTGCCGAGCATTTTATCCCTTTTCCTCAACGAGTTTAATAAATTCAATAATACATGAGCACGAATGCAAGATTCTATTTATCGTATGATGTTTAAAACGCATTTTATTCTCGATTGTTTACAAAAATACAGTCGAATTTCAATGGCTCGAACACCTTTGGGACCTCGAAAATCTGTTCGAGACAGGGATAGTTCGAGCCACTGAGGTTACTGTCAGGAGGCATAACGAGATACTTTAAGACATCTTTTTGGTGTTCTATAATGAATATGTATGCTGTGTGTACTCATTAGAATCGCCTCATCGAGGCTATTCTAATGAGTACACACAGCATACATTTGCAAGATAAAAGACTAAAAGACTAAGATCTCCTTAATTATCCCCCACTATTTCTTATATACAGGATTTCGCTAGGGGCTCAATAATGGATTCGACACATCCATGGTAAAAGAGCCATCGGTGTTCGAGCCATCGAAGTTCTACTGTAGTTATTTTTAGCTTTTCCAAAAGCAAAGAAGGTTAGTGTTGTAGCTCGACCCCCACCCCTTAGGGCTTGGAGAAATTGATTGGGCTGCACAATGCTTCCTCACAGCACTGAAACTGACTGCACATGAGTACTGGTAAACCACTTAGATGGACTAAGCCTGCCCACGCAAAGGGGTTCGAGTCAGACCGTCCAGTGCATATAACCCCTATTGGTTTCATTGGGTGACAGGGCTTGAGATGTCTTTTCATCTCAATGCCGGGTAAAAGTCCCACAAAACTGGAAGCAATGTCTCCAAAATTACCTCAGTTGTGTTGACCGTGATGTTAAACCCGAATCAAACAACCAAACAATTTATGATGTAGCTTAACAGGCTCATTAGTGGTCAAATTGTTAACTGTTGTAGCAAGTTCAATATCTAATATAGTGCTGTTATTTTTGATGAAAAAATGAGAGCAGCTTTTGCATTTGCAAAAGTTGCTCACATGTTTTCTGCAAAAATATTAGTACATGATTGTATAATTAGCCATATTAAATGATGAATCCTCTAACCAAACATTAGCTAACAACATCATTAGTTTTGAACAACTGCACCCAGATATCTTAGTACTCCGAAATCCCTTTATAACGCTTCATTATAACATGATATTGGATATAATACAGTTTAAAGATGGGCTGCACGTTGCTTCCGCACACAGCTGAAACCGACCAAACTGTGGAGTACCGGTAAATTGCTTTGTAGATCTAAGCCTGCCCAGCAGAATTGATGTGAGTCAAACTTTCTTTAAAGGCTAGCAATATCTTTAGGCAGTAGGGCTTGAGATGTCATTTCATCTCAATTTAGGGTAAAAGTCCACAGAATCTGAAGCAAAATTTCCAGAATGACCTAAATAGTGTTGACTGGGATATAAAACCTCAACACAAACAAACAAAGTTTAAAGATGGATCCATGAATTGTAACTCTGTATTGATTTCATTAGGTTGCAAAGAGATTTACCTACAAAAATGAAGGGCCTTGTAGTGGATTGGCCAAACTACGGAAAATGGCTTTATTTAATAATTTACTTCAAAGGGTATAAAACAACCATTTGTCCTTGCAGGTAGTTGGTCAGAACTCGAGTACTATTGGTAGTGGAGGGTTTATGCCATTTGGATTCTCAGGGATGTTCTCCGGGGCAGCCACATGTTTCTATGCTTTTGTTGGCTTTGATGCTATAGCAACCACAGGTATAAAATTATGTAAACAGATTACTTGAAAAAATCATACACATAGAACAGTGATAGCGCAGTGGTAGACTGGCTGCTTCAGGAATCTAAAGCTATGGGTTCCTATATATCCTGACTTTTGTCATACCAAAAGCGCCCCCGCCCATAGGGGCTTGAAGAAATATATGGGCTGCATGATGCTTCCACGCAGAGCTGAATCCGGCCCGCACACTAGTACTGGTTAACCGCTTAGAGGATCTAAGCTTGTCCAGGAACCGCGGTGCGAGGCGGACCGTCCATGCTAATAAACCCTATTGGTTTCATTGGGCGACGGGGCATGAGATGTCATTTCATCTCAATGTCGGGTAAAAGTCCCACAGAATTGGAAGCAACGTCTCCAAAATGACCTTTACAGTGTTGAAGGGGTCGTTAAACAACAAATCAAACAAACAAACAAAATTGTCATACCAAAGGTATAAAAATGATACTAGAATATCCCTGTGCCCCTGCCCATCGGGACTTGGTGAATTAGATTGGGCTGCATGGTTCTTCTGCTCGGAGCTGAAACTGATCGCATATGAGTACTGGTCAACCGATTAGAAGGTGCCTGCCCAGGTAAAATGGTAGCTCAGTTGTTCAAAGTGTTGGTATTTTAGCAAGCTCATTAGTGGTCTGGGGTCTGTTGTTCAAAACTAAGGACGTTGTTAGTTAATGTATCATTAAAACTTTGATCATTTATTATGGCAAATATGCTAATATTGTTGCTGAAAACATGTGAGCAGCTTTTGCAAATATGCAAAAGCTGCTCACATTTTTTCAGTATTTTTGCTGAATACATGTGAACAGCTTTTGCAAATGCAAAAGCTGCTCACATTTTTTTAGGAAAAAAACCAAAATATTAGATATTGTACTTGCTAGAACAGTTAACAATGTGACCACCAACAAGCTTGTTAAGCTAACCAGGCTTTTGACAACTGGCCCCAGATTGGTAACTGTTCTACTAATAGAGGATCTTACATGAGTGGTCATTTCATATAAAATTTATGAAATGAGCCTTTGGCGAGTTTCATAAATTACTTATGAAATGACCATGAGTGTAAGATTTTGTTTATCATATGACCATTTTAAACTGTATTTGACAACACATGTATTTCCACAAAAAAAATGCAATGCAATGGTTGATATGGATGTCGGCATGATGTTACTTAATCCTGCTAAAGTGTTTTTACATGTGTGGTCATACGATCTTTATTACACGATGTTATCCACTGCTTATCAACAATGTCATATGACAAAGAACGATATCTAATAGAGTGGTATTTTTATGGAAAAATGTGAGCAGTTTTTGCATTTGCAAGAGCTACTCATATTTTTTGGCCAAATGTTAGCATGTTTGGCATATGAAATGATCAAAGTTTAACAAGCATTATTAGCTTTGACCAACTGAGCAAGTTGTTCAAAAATAACAATGTCATTATTTAAGATATTGTTAAAGCTTTGATCATTGAATATGGCAAATATACAAATATTTTTGCCGAAAAAGTTTGAGCAAACATGCAAAAAAATGATTGTTTTAGATATTGAACTTACTGGAACTGTTAACATTTTGGCTACTAACGAGCTATTTAGCTAATGATGTTTGAAAAACTGGGCCCTGAACCCTAAATAGCTAATGCTATAAATTGAGAGGTTGCAAAATGCATCACACACCTAGAGTTATCTTACTTGCTGGAGACACCCAGGCTCATTTCCAACAGAATTTTAATGTATCTTGTGCAGGAATAACTTTCTTGTCTGTTGGAAAATTGGGATTAACCCTTATCTTGCTGTTCACGACAACCCCTATCTTTGGAAACAGTGTAGATCCAGATCAGATGGCTTCTGAAGAAGCCATCTGATCAGGATCTACACTGTTTGACATTCAATTTATGAATTTGTAGCAATAAATTACATCAAGTAATTTGATTGGTTGATAGACAGAAATGGGTGTGGCTTAACTGAATATTCAGCAATATAAGGATTAAACAGTGATATATTTATTCTTATGACCCTTCACAGTCACATTTAAACCCTTTACTGTTTTCATCACTAAGTGATAATTGGACAAAAATAAATAGATTTGTACACAGGAACCTGCCTGGTGTCACCAATAAGGCTGACACGATTAATCGTATAATCGATTAATCGATTGATAAATCCCACAAAAATGATTATCATTTCTGATTTGTTTTTAATCGATTAC
The DNA here is from genome assembly GCA_963580285.1 of Lucinisca nassula. Taxonomy (NCBI): domain Eukaryota; kingdom Metazoa; phylum Mollusca; class Bivalvia; order Lucinida; family Lucinidae; genus Lucinisca; species Lucinisca nassula. The sequence continues at coordinate 122,381,716 of OY757023.1, read as the reverse complement.
TTGATAGGTACAATTTACTTCCCAAAGTTATGCCTAAAAGAGCTGAATGAGTGGCAAACAGTGCAGACCCAGATGAGATGCCGCATTATGCGGCATCTCATCTGGGTCTACACTGTTTGCTCAGGCCTGTCTGTTCCAAAAATACATATGGTAAAGTGCAACATATGGTAAGAGTCATGCTCAGACAGAAAGCCAGACAGGTAAAATTATGACAGAAACCTTAACGATTACTAATTGATTATCGATCGCAATAGCAGGACTGATAATCGATTATCTTTTCAGCTCCGATTAGCCAGCCCTGGTGTCACCAACATGGCGGATCAAGGGAGAATAACCTTACACAACTGCTGTGTCTGCAGACCATCAGGAAAACACGCCTATATAATTTTGACCCCCTTGAACCCCACTTTTATATGAGCCCCGCCAAGCAAATTTGTGTCTTCGAGCATTCCGTCATGACAAATTTTAACTGCGCATGCCCAGCCATTCAGAGGGGCCAGGGATATAGCTTTCTGTCTGAAGGTTCCTCTTGATTCACTGCTTGTATGAGCGAGCAGCGAAGGTTCTGGCAAGACTGCGCGGATGCGCAGGCTCGCCTGAACCTTCGCTGCTCGCATAGGCGATAAGTACCAAAATCGCTTGACAGGGCCCATACAGTAAAACTGGGGTTTACGGGGGTAAACCTTATTTTTCTTATTTCTGCTGTAAAATATAGATTGTGGCTACCCCTTAGAACCGCCTCAATGAGGCAGTTCTAAGGAGTACCAACAATCTATATTTTAGAGCAGAAATAAGAAAAATATCACAATTTTTCATCTTAAAATTTTCCTTTTTTTCGGCGATAAAGGAAACAATGTATTTGTATAGGCATGTTTTTGTAATGCTCTATGTTATCTGTTTCAGGAGAAGAGGTGAAGAACCCACAGAAAGCTATACCCTTCAGTATTGTAGTCTCTCTACTGATGTGTTTTCTTGCCTACTCTGGAATCTCCATAGTGATTACACTAATGTGTCCCTACTACCTCCTGGACCACCAGGCCCCACTGCCTGCTGTGTTTGACAGAGTGGGGTGGAGTGTGGCAAGATATATTATTGCTGTTGGTGCTGTGTGTGGGTTGTCAACCAGGTAAGTCAGAACTCAGTCAAAAGTTTCTTTCAGAATTCACTGCTATTGCAGTTTATTTTTAGCTCACCTGTCACGTAGTGAAGAGGTGAGCTTTTGGGATCACTTTTCGTCCGTCTTCCGTCGTGCGGGCGTGCGTGTGTGCGTCCGTGCGTGTGTAAACTTTTTCTTCAAACGACATCTCCTAAACCACTGATCAGATTTTGACCAAACTTCACAAGAATGATCCTTAGGTGGTCCCCTTTCAAAGTTGTTCAAATGGTTCCGGTCCGTTGCACATCTAGGTCACAGGAGCCAAAAATAGATTTTTTTCACCAAAAACTTAAAAAATCTTCTTCTCTGAAACCACAAGGCCCAGGTCTTTGATATTTGGTATGAAGCTTCATCTAGTGGACCCCTACCAAAATTGTTCAAATTATAGTGCTGGGGCCAAAAATGCCCCCGCCCCAGGATCCTGTGGTTTAATATAGGATTATATAGGGAAGATCTTTAAAAATCTTCTACTCTGAAACCCAAAGGCCCAGGTCTTTGATATTTGGTATGAAGCTTCATCTAACGGACCCCTACCAAGATTGTTCAAATTATAGTGCTTGGGCAAAAAATGCCCCCGCCCTGAGGCCCTTTGGTTTTACATGGGCTTATATAGGGAAAATCTTTAAAAATCTTCTTCTATGAAACCACAAGGCCCAGATCTTTGATATTTGGTATGAAGTTTCATCTAGTGGACCCCTACCAAAATTGTTCAAATTATAATGCTAGGTCCAAAAATGCCCCCGCCCTGGGGCCCTTTGGTTTTACATAGGCTTATATAGGGAAAATCTTTAAAAATCTTCTTCTGTGAAACCGCAAGTCCCAGGTCTTTGATATTTGGTATGAAGCTTCATCTTGTGGACTTCTACCAAGATTGTTCAAATTATTGCCCTGGGGCCAAAAATGCCCCTGCTCCGGGGCCCTTTAGTTCTACATAGACTTGTATAGAGAAAATCTTTAAAAATCTTCTTCTGTAAAACCACAAGGCCAAGGTCTTTGATATTTGGTGTGAAATTTCATCTAGTGGACCTCTATCAAGATTGTTCAAATTATAGCCCTGGCGCCAAAAATGCCCCCGCCCTGAGACCCTTTGGTTTTACATAGACTTATATAGGGAAATCTTTAAAAGTCTTCTTCTCTGAAACTTCAAGGCCCATGTCTTTGATATTTGGTCTGGAGCTTCACCTAAAGGACCTCTACCAAGATCGTTCAAATTATAGCCCTATGGCCACAAATGCCCCCATCCCAGGGGCCCTTTGGTTTTACATAGACTTATACAGAGATAATCTTAGAAAATCTTCTTTTCTGAAACAGCAAGGCTCAGGTCTTTGATATTTGGTGTGAAGCTTCATCTAGTGGACCTCTATCTATATTGTTTAAATTATAGCACTGAGGTCAAAAATGCCCCCGCCCCGGGGTCATTTGGTTTTACATAGGCTTATGTAGGGAATATCTTTATAAAAATCTTCTTCTCTGAAACCGCAAGGCCAAGGTCTTTGAGATTTGGTGTCTAGCTTCATCTAGTGGACCTTTGTCAAGATTGTTCCAATTATAGCCTTTGTTGATATTTGGTATGAAGCTTCACCTTTTTAGACCTCCCTCAACATCATGCACATTATAGGCCTGGGGTCAATAATGGCCCTCCCAGGGGCCCACTTGTTACTCTATGGATCAGGTGAGCGACCCAGGGCCATCATGGCCCTCTTGTTTTATTTATTCCTGTCATTTTGTATTAAACCCCTTTTTGCATTATGCTAACAAACCCATGCAATTAATACCTGTGTAATCAATGTTCCGTCTTCATCTTTTGGTCTCCTTGCTGGATCATGGAACAACTTTGTTATAATTTTAGAAGAATTACAGCAAGTTTTCTAGGTGTCCAAATTTTTAGGATTTTTATGCCCCCGGAGAGATTCAGGGGCATATAGTTTTTGGTCTGTCTGTCTGTTTGTCCATTTGTCTGTTTGTCCGTTTGTCTGTCTACAAAAACCTTAACATTGGGCATAACTTTTGAATGGTAATAGATAGAGCTTTCATATTTCACATGTGTTTACCTTATCACAAGACCTTTCCAGTGGTACCATAGTTTTTGATCTCGTGACCTTGAACTTGACCTTTGACCTATTTTTTTCAAAATTTTTAAAAACATTAACATTGGCTTTCATATTTAACATGCGCTGTCCGGGGGCATCAGTGTTTCACAAACACATGTTGTTATGGTAGCTTCAGATTCCAATATTTAGGGGCAAGATAGGAGGAATTTTCTTATTTTATATTGAAGAGGTATGTTTTGTGTCCTCATTATAATCGCCACATGGAAGAATCTTACATGGATATGACGGGTGGGTGGAAAAAGTCCGTCCCAAGGGTTACTACCCGGCAAAGCCTCGTGATGTTGGACAGTGATCCTGAGGGACGAATTTTTCTCTCCAACCCTCAGATCACACGCATGTAGGATTCTTTTTCTTGCATACCTTCCATTTCTGAGTGTGTGTTTTCAATGCTGCAGTCACTTCGGTTGCCGAAGTCCGCCATATTGTGATGACACTACAGGTGATGTTTAGTGAAGTCACGTAACATGCTGTGACATCAACCTTAACAACGCCACATATGAGGTCGTATTCAACCTCATTTATCAAACAAGCGAGAATATTCGATTTTGGTCGAGAACACCGGGGTTAGAAGAGACTTCTGTTCCAAGATTTCCTTATCTGGCGTGCAAAAAATTCTAATCAGTACACACAATATATCTTTATCTCATAGAAAATCCTAAATCTTTGCTATGACGCTTGCTTCCCTAGTGCCGTGTTTTACCCTGACTGGCTTGAACTACCTGTCTCAAACAAATTTTCATGGTCCTTAAGGTGTTCAAGCCATTAATCTTTTTCCGAACCCTACCTTTGCAAACAGTGTAGATCCTGATCAGATGGCTTTTGAAGAAGCCATCTGATCACGATTTATGCTGTTTAGCATGTAGATTGTGAATTGAACAAATGCATTTCATCTGACAAGTAGTTTGATTGCTGCTTAGTCAGAAATGGGTGTGACTAAATTAAGATATTCAGCAGGATAAGGGTTAAAGTTGTACTGTAATTGGCTGCACAAGCACACATGAAGAGCATAAATCGGAGAATGTTAATAATAGTGTTGACTGGGCCATTAATCCTTTTTGTACAAAATGGAATCTTCCTCGTTATATATAGCGGGCGTCCATTTCAGAATTTAGGGATGACACGATGTGGGTTCTTCAAAATTTGTTCGGAAAATGGCTTAACTTTTTGCAAACAGTGTAAGCCCTGATCAGACGCCGCATTCTGTGGCGTCTGATCTGGGCCTGCACTGTTTGCCAGGGTACCCGTTTTGGGGTTTCTGGTACTAAATTGGTTAAACTCTTCTCTATTTTCAGTTTACTGGGTGCAATGTTTCCACTACCCCGTGTGATTTATGCTATATCTAGTGATGGTCTGCTGTTCCAGTTCCTCTCCAAGGTCAGTGAGAGATTCAAGACCCCTGTAATAGCTACGGCAATATCAGGAGTATTTGCAGGTAAGTAGGGTAAGCCTGATTTATTTACATTCTCAGTGCCTTTACAGTTTCTTAGAGTACAGTAGAACTTCGATGGCTCGAACACCGATGGCTCGTTTACCATGGATGAGTCGAACCCAATTCTAGAGTCCCTAGCGAAATCCTCTACATAAGAAATAGTGGGGGATAATTAAGGAGATTTTAGTCTTTTATCTTGCAAATGTATGCTATGTGTACTCATTAGAATCGCCTCGATGAGGCGATTCTAATGAGTACAGACAGCATACAGTTTCATTATAGAACACCGAAAATATGTCTAAAAGTATCTCGTTATGCCTCCTGACAGTAACCTCAGTGGCTTGAACTACCTCTGTCTCGAACAGATTTTCGAGGTCTCAAAGGTGTTCGAGCCATCGAAGTTCGACTGTATTAGATTACAAGAATCTGTCATGAATATGTATTGGATTTAGGCATTTCCAACTCAAGGGATGCCCATGCAAATTGCAACCGACGCTAAGCATTTGAGCTAAGAATTTGTTGTTATAACAAATCTGTCATCCTAAGGAATATCGGTATGTAGAGGGTTGACTATGAAGACTGTTCAGACGGTGTAGATGTATTGGCAACTTTGAGTGTTTGCTGTGCTCACATTTCCAAAGGCACATGTTCTTTTGTCATGCCTAAATTATGCTTTCATATCAGTGTTTCCAGAGTTACAATTTTGCAATTTTTCCTACATTTTAGTTATGAATATAATTTCTGTAATGTTTATTGAAGTATGAACAACATAGGGTCAAGAGCAAAGTTTGAATGAACCCCTCTGAACTATGAACAACATTAGGTCAAGAGCAAAGTTTTAATGAAACCCTCTGAAGTATGAACAACATTGGGTCAAGAGCAAAGTTTTAATGAACCCCTCTGAAGTATGAACAACATTGGGTCAAGAGCAAAGTTTTAATGAACCCCTCTGAAGTATGAACATCATTGGGTCAAGAACAAAGTTTTAATGAACCCCTCTGAAGTATGAACAATATTGGGTCAAGAGCAAAGTTTTAATGAACCCCTCTGAAGTATGAACAACATTGGGTCAAGAGCAAAGTTTTAATGAACCCCTCTGAAGTATGAACAACATTGGGTCAAGAGCAAAGTTTTAATGAACCCCTCTGAAGTATGAACATCATTGGGTCAAGAGCAAAGTTTTAATGAACCCCTCTGAAGTATGAACAACATTGGGTCAAGAGCAAAGTTTTAATGAACCCCTCTGAAGTATGAACAACATTGGGTCAAGAGCAAAGTTTTAATGAACCCCTCTGAAGTATGAACAACATTGGGTCAAGAGCAAAGTTTTAATGAACCCCTCTGAAGTATGAACAACACTGGGTCAAGAGCAAAGTTTTAATGAACCCCTCTGAAGTATGAACATCATTGGGTCAAGAGCAAAGTTTTAATGAACCCCTCTGAAGTATGAACATCATTTGGTCAAGAGCAAAGTTTTAATGAACCCCTCTGAAGTATGAACAACATTGGGTCAAGAGCAAAGATTTAATGAACCGTCTGAAGTATGAACAACATTGGGTCAAGAGCAAAGTTTTAATGAACCCCTCTGAAGTATGAACAACATTGGGTCAAGTGCAAAGTTTTCATGAACCACTCTGAAGTATGAACAACATTGGGTCAAAGGCAAAGTTTTTGTGAGCCCCTCTGAAGTATGAACAACATTGGGTCAAGAACAAATTTTTAATGAACCCCTATGAAGTATGAACAACATTTGGTCAAGAGCAAAGTTTTTGTGAACCCCTCTGAAGTATGAACAACATTGGGTCAAGAGGAAACTTTTTGTGAACCCATCTGAAGTATGAACAACATTGGGTCAAGAGCAAAATTTTCGTGAACCCCTCTGAAGTATGAACAACATTGGGTCAAGAGCAAAGTTTTTGTGAACCCGTCTGAAGTATGAACAACATTGGGTCCAGACCAAAGTTTATGACACATAAACATATACTAATGTAAAATCTATGTGCCATTGGATTGGATATAGGCATGCAAGTAATCCACTGAGGCTGGCTTTGTTATGATGGAATTACTTTATTAAAGTGAATGAACTTACCTTAGAGGTTCAGTCATTCAGTATGGAAAAAAAAATGATGGAAGAGTGCGAGTAGGTTTTGAAAGCTAGGCACTGGACTTAGATGCATTCATTTTTGACATGTGCACAAAGTGATCTCATTTGTATGGCAGTTCATTCTTGTCTTGTAGCCGTACCCATCTGACTTAGTTGTAGGACAGAAAATGGCTGAGTGAAATTGGCACAAAACCATATTTTGCAGAAAAATGTTGTTTTATTGCAGGTGTGATGGCAATGTTATTTGATCTGAAAGAACTTGTGGATATGATGTCTATAGGAACTCTGTTAGCCTATACTCTAGTTGCTGTCTCAGTTTTGCTGCTGAGGTAAATAGAGACACTCCTCATATTGACAATATTGACAATATTTGTTCCCTAACAATTTATTAGAAGCCTCCGTGGTGTAGTGGTTATGCTACTCGACCTGTAAACCAGGGGTTGCAGGATCGATACCAGGCTTTCGGATGAGTCTTTAAACTGAAATCCCGTCTCCGTATGACCTTAGATGTTGGTGAGACATAAAACTCATATACTCACTCACTCCCTAACAATTTGCTTTTGTAATCAATTTGTCACTTTTGACTCCCAATAAGGAGTAGTATAATAGGCGTTTTCCCTTAATGTAGACATTTGGTAGAATTGCCTCATTGAGGAGATCATTACAAATATCCATAACATAGGCACCTTCGAGTGTTGACTACAACATTCTTGAATACCACAATCTAACTCACCTTGAGCTAAAGATGCCTTTCTTTGAAATTGTTGTTATGAAGACTTGTCATTTGGTCCTAAGTATGGGGACAGACAGGCCTGAGCAAACAGTGCAGACCCAGATCAGACTTTTCCTGAAGGGACAGTCTGATCAGGGTCTTCACAGTTTTCCGTTTTTAAACTTTCAGAAGTACAGCAAGTCCGGAAGGGATCCAAATTTTTAGGATTTTTACAGTATATCTAATATCTAATATCTATATGAGCCCCGCCAAGCGAATTTGGGTCTTCGAGCATTCCGTCATGACAAATTTTAACTGCGCATGCCCAGCCATTCAGAGGGGCCAGGGATATGGCTTTCTGTCTGAAGGTTCCTCTTGATTCACTGCTTGTATGAGCGAGCTACGAAGGTTCTGGCGAGACTGCGCGGATGCGCAGGCTCGCCTGAACCTTCGCTGCTCGCATAGGCGATAAGTACCAAAATCGCTTGGCGGGGCCCATATAATATGGGTGTAAAGAGGGATGATGGTACAGTCAAATTTGAAAGGCTCAAACATGTTTGGGACCATGAAAATTTGTTCCAGGCAGGGGTAGTTTGAGTCACTGAGGGTTAATATTAGTGTTAGCTCAAGAGGCATAATGGGGATAATTTTTTGTGTTTCTTGTGACCCGTAAGACGCCAATCATAACAATTGTTGTCTGCTTTCTCATCTGCCAGTTATTTTAAAAAAGTATTTTTTTTGCAAACAGTGTGGACCCAAATCAGACTGCTCCTCGTCTGATTTGAATCCACACCGTTTGCCTGTAAGCAAATATATTTTTTAAAATGTTTGCAAAAAATTTCAGCAGACGACATTTTCAGATGTAGTTTTTCTCGACATCTTTCGGGTTAAATGAATTTGTGTTCTCATTTGAATTGCCTCAAAATAAAATCAGAATTTACAGTATACATAAATTATCCCAAATGTGTTAACATCTGCAAACCATTACGGAAACTTGCCGATACAAATGCATTGTAAACATGAAAAATTTGCTGTGCAGCAAAAAGGCTGTTTTAAGCACAGTGCAATATGTTAGTCCAGTTTTCCAGAAATAATCCTTTAAAATCTATAGATCACAAATTGAAAACAAAGCCTTTCTGACCATGATAATCAAGCAGTTTAGTGTTAATAACAGAGTCAGTTGGATCATAATGGGGATGATGTACGGCTAAATTTTTCAGATTTTTTCTAAAATGAAGGTATGTTTTATTTACACATTAGAACTGCCTTAAGATAAAGTGACGAAATTGTCCCTAAATTAACCTGAATATGATCGCTCCAATTACTAATACTCAAAAGTACACTTTTCACAATAATAGCTTTTCAATTGAATTCAGTTTGTTTGATTGGAGGTTTAACGTCCCCACCAACACTGTTTAGGTCATTTTGGAGACGTTGCTTCCAATTTTGTGGGACTTTTACCCGACATTGAGATGAAATGACATCTGAAGCCCTGTCGCCCAATGAAACCAATAGTGTTTATAAGCATGGACGGGCCGACTCACACCACTTTGCATGGGCAGGCTTAGATCTTCTTAGTGGTTTACCAGTACTCGTGTGGGGTCGGTTTCAGCTCTGCATGGAAGCATCATGCAGCCGATCTATTTCTTCAACCCCCGATGGGCGAGGGCGTTTCAGTTGTATTCAATTCTTCTCATCAAAATACACCTTGTGACAACAGGTTATACTTCACATCCAATCAGAAAGGCTAGGTTTTGGCCAGAACAGTTGGGAAGAAATAATCTTACTTACATTTCTACTTTCAGATACCGAGTGAAGAATATAGGGGAAAGAGATGAAGACTATGACAGTTATGATACAGTGTAAGTACATCACAACCTCACATGGTTTAAATATTGAACTCAAGCAATGTATAGATTATATAGAAAAATGACTATTATTGTTCTGTGTCTTACTTGGGGCCAGTTGTTCAAAACTAACTACATCATTAGTTATCATATCATTTAAACCTTTTATCATATATTCGGCCCCCGACCATCGGGGCTTGAAGAAATAGATGGCCTGCATGTTGCTTCCACGCAGAGCTGAAACCGACCCGCACACAAGTACTGGTTAACCGCTTAGAGGATCTAAGCCTGCCCAGGCAAAGCGGTGCAAGTGTCGGACCGTCCCTATTGGTGTCACTGGGCGGCAGGGTTTGAGATGTCATTTCATCTCAATGTTGGGTAAAAGTCCCACAAAATTGAAAGCAACGTCTCCAAAATGACCTTTAGAGTGTTGACAGGGACGTTAAACCTCAAATCAAACAAACAAACAATATGATATGGCAAATAGCCAATATTTTTGCGGAAAAATGTGAGCGGCTGCTCAGATTTTTTTCAGCAACAATAACACTGTATTAGATATTTTACTTTCTAGAACAGTTAACATTTTGACCGCTAAGAAGCTTGTTAAGCTAACCAGCCTTTGAACAACTGGTCCCTGGTTGCAAACCGTAAAGACATGATACTTGTGATTGGACTATCAGTCTGTGTAATTAACACCCCTGTATACCCTACTTTGTACAGAGAAAAAGTGGGGTTAATGGGGTAAACAGTATTGTCATAAATTTTGCTAACACATCCGTGTGACTTAGTGAATACTAACTTATCCTCAAAATGTGTATTTACTGATGAACATTAATTTTGTGATATTATACTTGTTTTTACTCCAAACATAGGTTTTTGGTGCCCGTTAGATCCGCCACATTGAGGCTGTTCTAAAGAGTACCCACAACCTATGTCTTGGATCAGAAATAAGGAAACTAATGTGTACCCCCATAAACCCCAGTTTTCTATATGTAAGGTGGGCTTTAGAGAGGTGTTCATGACACAAACTTGTTAACATGCTGTATCACAGATTGTGGGTACTTGTTAAAACCACCCTGTTGAAGCAGATTTAAAAAACATCAGCAGTCTATATTTGTAGCAGAAAAAAACAAAATCCTTGTAATGAACAGCCCACTTTATACAGGGAAATCATGGGTTTACAAGGGTATATATTATTGTCATTATTTTTGCATAAACATAGATCCTGGCTACTTGTTAAAACTGCCTCATTTCGGCGGCTCTAAAGAGCACAAATCAATGTTTGTAGCAGATCATTTCAAATTTTCCTCAGAAAATATCAGATTAACCATGGCATGCGGGAAACCCCGGAAGGGGTACCTTGGCAAACAGTGCAGCCCCAGATCAGACGCCGCAGAATACGCCGTCTGATCAGGGCCTGCACTATTTGCTAACCAAAATTTCCGTCAAATAGAATAAAAATGAAAAAATAGGCCTGACACCCTTAATATGACAAATGGTCTTGTCCAACATATAGCAATGGAAGAGTCCACTAGTATAAAATGGGTTAAGAGCCATGAAAGAACACACTATGACAAAGAAATGTTATCCTAATGTCTTTTCAGACCATCTGGCGACAAAGAAACAGATTCTGTAGAAAACCAGTCTAATGGAGATCTACCTTATGGAGGTGTGCCTGATGGAGATCTTCCTGATGGAGATACACATGGGTTACTACAGACTAGAAAAAAGGACCCTATTTTATTGAAAGACTACCTATACAATATATTCTCATGGAAAAATAAAACCCCTACCTACTTGACAGAGACATTAACTTCTTATGAAGTGCTTCTTTATTGTAAGTATACATTAATTGCCTTATTATACTTGGCCCAGTTGTTCAAATCATGTTTAGCTTAATGCGCTCATTAGTGGTCAAATTGTTATCTGCTCTAGCAAGTTCAAGGTCTAATACTCTGGTCGGCCCCGCCCAGCGGGGCTTGAAGAAATAGATGGTCTGTATGATGCTTCCACGCAGAGCTGAAACCGACCGCACACGAGTACTGGTAAACTGCTCAGAGGATCTAAGCCTGCCCAGGCAAAGTGGTGCAAGTGTTGGATTGTCCATGCTTATAAACCCGATGGGTTTCATTGGGTGGCAGGGCTTGAGATGTCATTTCATCCCAATGTTGGGTAAAAGTCCCACAAAATTGGAAGCAACGTCTCCAAAATGACCTTTACAGTGTTGACTGGGACGTTAAACCTAAAATCAAACAAACAAACAAACTAATACTCAGGTATTTTTTGCTGGAAAAATGTGAGTAGCTTTTGCATTTGCAAAAGCTACTCACATTTTTTCAGCAAAAATATTAATGTATTTACCATATTTAATAATCAAAGTTTTATCGAAATGTTAATTAACGACATTGTCAGTTTTGAACAACTGTGCCCAGAGCTGTGGAAATACCATGCCTTACTTGCTGGCTTGTCCCATTTCACACAAGACAAGTAAAAAAATTTAGTTTTCTTGTCCTGCAACAAGTACAGTTAACATTTGCAGAATCTTAAAGTGGATGGAAATTTGTAAATCTCCAGCAATTCTGTTATTGAGTAGGCTCTTTGCCTCAGTGCCTAGAGCATGAGCCTGTGTTGGAATCCCACCATAGGTAAGATTTTCTTTGCACCTGTGCTTCTTTTCTTTGTACAACTTTCATGTTGTAATAAGGGACATATTGTTTTTGGTGCAGATTCCATTTGTGTCAGTGTTGGAATTTGCATCGGCATGTGTTGTTTGAAGCACTGTGAACCAATCAATGTTTTGTTTGTTTGTGATACAATAAAGCACTATATCTCTTTTTCTTTTACAGTAGATTTACACCATAACCTCCTAATAGTACTACTGTTGGGGTGCAAAGCAGAAACCATCATGCTTAAACAACCATCTTGTCTCCAAACAAAATTGTATAAAATTTACAGAAAGAAGTGACCATAAACGTTTTTTTTTTCTTTTTCGATATGAGAGAGAGAGAGAGAGGATCTTACACGAGTGGTCATTTCATATGAAATTTATGAAACAAGCTTTTGGCGAGTTTCATAAATTTCATATGAAATGACCACGAGTGAAAGATTCTATTTATCATTTGACCAATTTAAATTGAATTTATCGCCTTTAAATTTGACAGTTATTCCCAAAATATGCATGGTTGACATGGACGTCGTCATGACGTTACTCAATCCCACCAAAGTGTTATTACACGTGAGGTCATAAGATTTTTATTACACGACTTTATCCGCTGCTTACCAACGTCGTCATGTGATAAATCTTTTTTTTTTTTTTTTTTTTTCATTTTTATGTTATTCCCTCCGACATTTTGAGTGTCCTACATGTACTTCTGGAGATATTGCCCCTTAAACATTGAACATAGTAGAAGTAAAACAAAGATCAGGAATCGATACAATTAACTTACTCCACCCACCAAAGACACCAAAGGCAAAGAAATACAAACATTAAGCGACCAGACCATAATGGAAACCTAAACAAAGGAAGGCCATAAGGACAGTTACTTTCCCACAAAATGGCCATATGGCCATCCAAAATTAAAAGACACAAGTGATACACACAGTAAGTAACAAACAACAACATAAATAAATCGCCACAGAAGAACCGCCTTGGATACCCATTTCTATCACATAGTCTGTTTGAAGCATTATATCTCCTGAACCTAATGATGGATTCTGACTAAGCTTTTATGGTTACATCACAATGATGGGGGAAAACACCTGTTAGGTTTTGATGACCTTGACCTTATTTTCAAGGGCATAGGCCCCAAAAAACTGTCAATTTTTGGCCAAAAATGCCTTGTCGGCACCCTATCTCATGAATGAATAATGAAATGTGGTCAATCTTGGTACAATATATCATTGCAACCGGCCAAAGATTTGTTTAGATTTTAGTGACCTTGACCTTATTTCCAACGACACAGGCCCGCAAAAAAGTCCATATTGGCTTGTCTGCACCCTATCTCTTTAATGAATAGATGACATTTGTTCAAACTTTGTACGAAACATCATTGCAACCTATCAACAATTTGGTTTGCTTTTGGTGACCTTGACCTGGTGACATGCCCGCAAAAACTGTCAATTTTGGGCCAGATATGGCTTGTCTGCACCCTTTCACATGGAGGAATCGTTGAAATTTGGTCAAACGTGGTGCGCGTTTATGGGTCTTTGAATTTTGAAAGTAACTGTTTCTGTGATATACTTGTTATTTCTCCCCCGAAAATTTTTTTTTCGGAGAGACATATTGTTTTTCCTCCGGGCGTCTGTCTGTCTGTCCGTCTGTCCCACTTTCGTTTCCGCACTATAAGTTGAAAACCGTTCGAGCTATCTTCACGAAACTTCATATAAATATTAATCAGCATTAGATGACGTGCAGTGCACAAGAACTATAACTCTCGCATTTATACTTTTTGAATTATCTCCCTTGGAAGTTTGTTGGTATGTATATATGTATGGGCAAATCGTGTCCGGTCAATAACTTTCTTATTTTGATATGGATTTTAAAATTAGTTGGCAGAAGTATTAACAACCATGAGACGATGTGTGGTGCGCATGAGGCAGCTCGGTACCTCAAAGGTCAAGGTCATACTTAAAGGTCAAAGGTCAAAAAAGGGGACTTTTTTCCGTGTTTGGTCAATAACTTTCTTATTTTGGGATGGATTTTGAAATCACTTGGCATTAAAGTTAACCAATATAAGACAATGTGTTGCGTGCATGACCCAGGTTGGTACCTCAAAGGTCAAGGTCATACTTAGAGGTGAAAGGTAAAAAGGGGCCTTTTTTGGGGGGGTTTTGTCAATATCTTGCTTATTTTTAGATAGAATTTGTAGTTGCTTGGCAAAAATGTTAACTATCATGAGACGATGTGTTGCATGCATGATTCAGTTTAGTACCTAAAATGTCAAGGTCATACATAGAGGTCAAAGGTAAAAAAAGGGGCCTTTTTTCGTGTTTGGTCAATAACTTTCTTATTTGTAGATGGATTTTGAAATTGCTTGGCAGAAATGTTAACCACCATGAGATGATGTGTTGCACGCATGACCCAGTTTGGTACCTGAAATGTCAAGGTCATACATAGAGGTTAAAGGTAATAAAAAAGGGCCTTTTTTGTGTTCTGTCAATAACTTTCTTATTTTTAGATGGATTTTGAAGTTACGTGGCAGAAATGTTAAACATCATGAGACGATTTGTTGCGTGCATGACCCAAGTTGGTACCTCAAATGTCAAGGTCATACTAAGAGGTCAAAGGACAAAAAGGGACCTTTTTTAGTGTTCAGTCAATAACTTTCTTATTCCTGGATAGATTGTGAAATTACTTGGCAGAAATGTTAACCATCATGAGACGATTTGGTGCACCTTAGGCCCAGGTCGGTACCTCCAAGATCAAGGTCATACTAAGAGGTCAGAGGTAAAAAAAAGTTTGTTTTTTTTGTGTGTCCTGTCAGTAACTTTTTTATTTCTGGATGGACTTTATAAAGTAACCATGCAGAAATGTTAACCATCATTAGACCATGAGTCATGTGCAAGACCAAGGTCCATACCTCCAATGTCATGGTCATACCTAGAGGTCAAAGGTAAAAAAAGGGACAGTCAATAACTTCCTTATTCTTTGATGGATTATGAAATTACTTGGCAGAAATGTTAACCATCATGAGACGATGTGTTGTACCTCAAAGGTCAAGGCCATACTTAGAGGTCAAAGGTAAAAAAGGGCTTTTTTGTGTACGGCCAATAACTTTTTAGCTCACCGTCACGTAGTGACGAGGTGAGCTTTTGGGATCACTTTTTGTTTGTCGTCCGTCGTGCGTCCGTGCGTGCATGCGTAAACAATTTCTTCAAACGACATCTCCTCCTAAACCACTGAGCGGATTTTGACCAAACTTCACAGGAATGATCCTTAGGTGGTCCCCTTTCAAAGTTGTTCAAATGGTTCCGGTCCATTGCACATATAGGTCACAGGAGCCAAAAATAGATTTTTTTCACTGAAAATTTAAAAAATCTTCTTCTCTGAAACTGCAAGGCCCAGGTCTTTGATATTTGGTATGAAGCTTCATCTAGTGGACCCCTAACAAGATTGTTCAAATTATAGTGCTGGAGCCAAAAATGCCCCCGTCCCGGGGCCCTTTGGTTTTACATGGGCTTATATAGGGAAAATATTAAAAATCTTCTTCTCTGAAATTGCAAGGCCCAGGTCTTTGATATTTGGTATGAAGCTTCATCTGGTGGACCTCTACCAAGATTGTTCAAATTATAGTGCTGGGGCCAAAGATGCCCCCGCCCCGGGCCCTTTGGTTTTACATAGGCTTATATAGGGAAAATCTTGAAAAATCTTCTTCTCTGAAACTGCAAGGCCCAGGTCTTTGATATTTGGTATGAAGCTTCATCTAGTAGACCACCTACCAAGATTGTTCAAATTATAGTTCTGGGGCCAAAAATGCCCCCGCCCCGGGGCCCTTTGGTTTTACATGGGCTTATATAGGGAAAATCTTTAAAAATCTTCTTCTCTGAAACTGCAAGGCCCAGGTCTTTGATATTTGGTATGAAGCTTCATCTTATGGACCCCTACCAAGATTGATCAAATAATAGTGCTGGGGCCCAAAATGCCCCCGCCCCGGGGCCCTTTGGTTTTACATAGGCTTAAAAAGGGAAAACCTTTAAAAATCTTCTTCTCTGAAACCGCAAGGCCCAGGTCTTTGATATTTAGTATGAAGCGTCATCTAGTGGATCCCTACCAAGATTGTTCAAATTATAGTGCTTGGGCCAAAAATGCCCCCGCCCCAGGGCCCTTTGGTTTTACATGGGCTTATATTGGGAAAATCTTTAAAAAATCTTCTTCTCTGAAACTGCAGGGCCCAGGTCTTTGCTATTTGGTATGAAGCTTCATCTAGTGGACCCCTACCAAGACTGTTCAAATTATAGTGCTGGGGCCAAAAATGCCCCCGCCCCGGGGCCCTTTGGTTTTACATAGGCTTATATAGGGAAAATCTTTAAAAATCTTCTTTTCTGAAACTGCAAGGCCCAGGTCTTTGATATTTGGTATGAAGCTTCATCTTGTGGACCTCTATCAAGATTGCTCAAATTATAGCCATGGAGCCAAAAATGCCCTCACTCCTGGGCCCTTTGGTTTTTCATAGACTTATATAGGAAAAATCTTGAAAAATCTTCTACTCTGAAACCACAAGGCCTAGATCTTTTACATTTGGTATGAAGCTTCAGCTAGTGGACCTCTACCAAGATTGTTCAAATTATAGCTCTGGGGCCACAAATGCCCCAGCCCCAGGGCCCTTTGGTTTTACATAGACTTTTAATAGAGATAATCTTTGAAAATCTTCTTCTCTGAAACAACAAGGTCCAGGTCTTTGATATTTGGTGTGAAGCTTCATCTAGTGGACCTCTATCAAGATTGTTTAAATTATAGCCCTGAGGCCAAAATTGCCCCTGCCCCGGGGCTATTTGGTTTTACATAGGCTTATGTAAGGAATATCTTTAAAAAATCTTCTTCTCTGAAACAGCAAGGCCCAGGTCTTTGATATTTGTTGTGTAGCTTCATCTAGTGGACCTTTGCCAAGATTGTTCAAATTTTAGCCTTTGTTGATATTTGGTATGAAGCTTCACCTTTTTAGATCTCCCTCAACATTATGCACATTATAACCCTGGGGTCAATAATGGCCCTCCCCGGGGCCCACTTGTTACTCTATGGATCTGGTGAGCGATCCAGGGCCATCATGGTCCTCTTGTTTGTTTTTCTATGAACATTTTTAAAGTTACTTGGCAGAAATTTTCATCTTCATTAGATGATGTGTTGCACACAAGACCCAGCTCAATACCTCCAATGTCAAGGTTATACTTAGAGGTCAAAAACGGGGGAGACATCTGTGTTTTTGTAGAAAAAACAAATTCTAGTTTGTTTGTATTGATGTTCAATGGCCCAGTCAACACTATTTCAGGTCATTTTTGAGCCGGTCAGTTTACCTATCCACACTTTCCCCGAAAATTTTTTTGGAGAGACATATTGTTTTTTCCCCGGGCGTCTGTCCGTCCGTCTGTCTGTCTGTCCATCTGTCACACATTCGTGTCAGCTCTATACCTTGAAAACCAGTCGAGCTATCTTCAAGAAACTTAGTATAAATATAAATCAGCATGAGGCGACGTGCAGTGCTTAAGAATATAACTCTCGCATTTATACTTTTTGAATTATCTCCCTTGGAAGTTTGTCGGTATGTATATATGTATGGGCAAATTGTGTCCAGTCAATAACTTGCTTATTTTCAGATGGATTTTAAAATTACTTGGCAGAAATATTAACAACCATTAGAAGATGTGTGGTGCGCATGAGGCAGGTCGGTACCTCAAAGGTCAAGGTCATACTTAGAGGTCAAAGGTCAAAAAAGGGGCCTTTTTTTCGTATTTGGTCAATAACTTTCTTATTTTGAGATGGATTTTAAAATAACATGGCAGAAATATTAACAACCATGAGACAATGTGTGGTGCGCATGAGGCAGGTCCGTACCTCAAAGGTCAAGGTCATACTTAGAGGTCAAAGGTCAAAAAAGGGGCATTTTTTTTCGTGTTTGGTCAATAACTTTTTTATTTTGAGATGGATTTTGAAATTACTTGGCAGAAATGTTAACCAATATAAGATGATGTGTTACGTGCATGACCCAGGTTGGTACCTCAAAGGTCAAGGTCATACTTAGAGGTCAAAGTTAAAAAGGGGCCTTTTTTTCGGGTTTTGTCAATAACTTGCTTATTTTTTGATAGAATTTGAAGTAACTTGGCAAAAATGTTAACTATCATGAGACGATGTGTTGCATGCATGATTCAGTTTGGTACCTCAAATGTCAAGGTCATACATAGTGGTCAAAGGTAAAAAAGGGGCCTTTTTTCGTGTTTGGTCCATAACTTTCTTATTTGTAGATGGATTTTGAAATTGCTTGGCAGAAATGTTAACCACCATGAGATGACGTGTTGCACACATGACCCAGTTTGGTACCTGAAAGGTCAAGGTCATACATAGAGGTTAAAGGTAAAAAAAGGGGCCTTTTTTTGTTCTGTCAATAACTTTCTTATTTTTAGATGGATTTTGAAATAACTTGGCAGTGTTAACCACCATGAGATGATGTGTTGCGTGCATGACCCAAGTTGGTACCTCAAATGTCAAGGTCGTACTAAGAGGTCAAAGGACAAAATGGGGCCTTTTTAGTGTTCAGTCAATAACTTCCTTATTCCTGGATAGATTGTGAAGTTACTGGGCAGAAATGTTAACCATCATGAGACGATGTGGTGCACGCTAGACCCAGGTCAGTATCTCCAAGATCAAGGTCATACTAAGGATCAGAGGTAAAAAAAGTGTTTTTTTTTGTGTCCAGTCAATAACATTTTTATTTCTGGATGGACTTTATAAAGTAACCATGCAGAAATGTTCACCTTCATTAGACCATGAGTCATGTGCAAGACCAAGGTCCATATACCTCCAATGTCAAGGTCATACCTAGAGTTCAAAGGTAAAAAAGGGGACAGTCAATAACTTCATCATTCTTTGATGGATTATGAAATTACTTGGCAGAAATGTTAACCATCATGAGACGATGTGTTGTACCATCAAAGGTCAAGGCCATACTTAGAGGTCAAAGGTAAAAAAGGGCTTTTTTGTGTACGGCCAATAACTTTTAAGCTCACCAGAGCCGAAGGCTCCGGGGGAGTTTATAGGATAGGCAGTTGTCCGTCGTAGTCTGCGTCGTATGTCCGTCGTCAACAATTTCAAACAACTTCTCCTCTGAAGCCACTTGGCCGATTGGGCCCAAATTTTTTCTGTAGCATCCTTGGTTGGGGGGATTGAAAGTTTGTGTTTTTTATGAAAATCGGCTTATTAGTTTGGTTGCTATGGCAACTTAGAGTTCCCATAGACTTATAATGGGGAAAATTGAAAAAATGGCATTTCCTGCCAAGCCTCGGCAGATATTTTGACAAAACTTTCATAGAAATGTTCCTTAGACAATCTACTCTCTGCCATATGAATTTAGGGCTGCTGCTCATTTGTATTGGTTGCCATGGAAACCAAATGAAAAAAAATAGAAAAAAAATACTTAAAAAATCATCTTCTCAGAAACCGTATGCTCTATGAGACTGAGAGTTTATGAAAATATTCACCATATTTGCCTTTACAGGTTGTGTTTTTTATGAAATTCAGCTCTTTAGTTTGGTTGCTATGGCAACTTAGATTTTCCATAGACTTATAATGGGGAAAATTGAAAAATGGCATTAACTACCAAGCCTTTACAGATATTTTGACAAAATTTTCATAGAAACGTTCCTTGAGTAAACTTCTCTCAGCCGTATGCTTTTATGTGAACCTGTGGGTCCCGTAGGTTGTGCCAGGGCCATGCCCCGCCCCCTCAACTTCATAAAATGCCTTATATCTCAGAAACCTTACAGATCCCCACCCCTAAACCATATATATTCTTGTTCCTTATGATACGACACATTAAGTGACACCAACCTGGGGGTTCCCCCGGATGTGCCAGGGACATGCCCCACCCCCTCCACTTCATTAAATGCCATTTATCTCAGAAACTATTCAGATCCCCTCCCCTAAACCATATATATTCTTGTTTCTTATGATAAGGCGCACTCAATGACAGCAACCTGGGGGTCCCTCGGGATGTGCCTGGTCCATGCCCCACCCCCTCCATTTCATAAACGGCTCAATATCCCAGAAACCCTACAGATCCCCACCCCTAAACCATATATATTCTCGTTCCTTATGATAATTTGCATTCAGTGACACCAACCTGGGGGATACCCAGGATGTGCCGGGGCCATGCCCAACCCCCTCCACTTCATAAAAGTCCAAATATTCCAGAAACCTTACAAATCCCCACCCCTAAACCATATATATTCTTGTTCCTTATGATAAGATGCATTAAATGACACCAACTTGGGGTTCCCCCAGATGTGCTGGGGACATGCCCCACCCCCTCCACTTCATAAAATGCCATTTATCACTGAAACCATTCAGATCCCCACACCTTAACCACATATATTATTTTTCCTTATGATAAGACGCACTCAGTGACACCAACCTAGGAGTCACCCAGGGCATGCCCGGGCCATGCTCCACCCCTCAACTTCACAAAAGACCATATATCTGAGAAACTGTTCAGAGCCCTACCCCTAAACCATAATATATTCTTGTTCCTTATGATAAGACGCAATCAGTGACACCAGCATGGGGGACTCCTGGGGTGCCACCGGCCATGTCCCACCCCTTTACTTCATTAAAAGCCATATATCTCAGAAACTGTTCAGATCCCCACCCCTTAGCCATAATATTATATATTCTTCTTCCTTATGATAAGTCCCCACTTCATAATAGGCCATATATCTCAGAAAACCATTCATATCCCCACCCCATAATTACATATATTCTTGTTCATTGTTATTAGATACACTCAGTCACCCCCATCTTGGGGGGTCTGCGGGGGCCATTTCTCTCCCATCCACTTCATAAAAGGGCCTCATATCTCAGAAACCGTTCAGCATTCAGTGACAGCAATCTTGGGCTTTTCTGGGATCCACCATGCCCGAATCCCTCCACTGCTTAAAAAGCTTTACATCTCAGGAGCCATACATATCCCCAACGCTTAACCATAATGTCTCTGTTCCTTTTGATAAGATGCATTTAGTGACACCAACCAGGGCATCATTTGGTTCATGCCCCACCCTCTCTACTTTGTAAAACACCTAATATTTCAGATACAGTCCACATAAGTGCTCATAAGGGTATGGGGTTTGTTTGGGAGACTTTATAATTGGTAGATTAAAATCATATCCTGTTAAAATACAATGTCATGGGCAGTGCCCACCTGAGCTCTGCTTATGAAATTTGGCTCTTTGGTTTGTTTGCTATGGCAAGTTAAGAATTTCCATTGACTTCTAAATGGGGAAAATTGAAAAATGACATTTATGTCTTTCAAGATATTTTATCAAACTTACTGTTCCTTTAATAATGTTCTTTTAGGCTTATTAGTTGCCACAGATGGGAAATTGTCAATTGTCATCTGTTGTCCTGCAACAATACATTCAAGCGACATCAGACCTCTGAAGCCACTAGGCTGATTGGGTCCAAATTCTATCTGTAGTATTCTTGGGCGCAGGGCTTCCATGGTTAATTTAAATACAGTGCTGCCAGTGGGCAGTGCCCCCTGAGCTCTGGTTTATTTTTCTGTGAACATTTTTATCCCCCGACCGAATAGGTTTGGGGGATATAGCGATCAGCCTGGCGTCCGTCCGTCTGTCCGTTCTTACAAAATGGGTTTATGTGGCTTCTTTTAGGTACAGAAGGGTTTTGTGTGGCAAAATGGGTTTGTGTGGCTAGCCTCACAAACCCATTTTTCTGTTAGTACAGAGGGGTTCAGGGGGACTAGAAAAATCAAATAAAAAAAAGACATAAATTTATGTCCATCACCTTGGACATCCTTGGACATGGATGTTCAGGATTATGAGGCTAAACTTTGAGATTATGGGGCTGAGCCACATAAATTTAACTGGCTGTCCTGGGGCTGAATGCTGCAGTAGGAAAAAGTCCCTCTATGTGAGGAGCTAGAGCCATAAGATGTATCAGTGCACTATAAAGAAAGTTCTGTTCTACCTTTAGAGGGCTAGATATCACAACCTCTGGTAGCCACATAAGTTTAGACAAAGACGGTTTCGTACAGACAGCCTTTATGTGGCTGATGTCCAAAGTTTGTGTGGCTAGCCACATTAGATGTATAGATTTGTGTGTCTTATAGCCACATAAACCGTTAGCCACATAAAAATTTTAGCCCCATAAAATATGGACAGGTGCAGCCACACAAACCCAAAATGTGGGTCCGTCCGTCCGTCCGTCCGTAGACGCAACCTTGTGATGGCCATAACTCCTATACCCTTTGAGATTCATTGATGGTTCTTGGCACAATTGTTCACAAGGCCGAGACGACGTGTCATGCACAAGAACCAGAACTCTGGATGCCATACTTTTTTAGTTATCTCCCCTTTTAATAAAATAGAATGACTACTTTGTGATGGCCATAACTCCAATACCCTTTGAGATATATTAATGGTACCTGGCACAGTTGTTCACAAGCCTGAGAGGGCGTGTCATGCACAAGAACCACAACTCTGGTTGCCATGGTTTTGGTGTTATTTCCCCTTCCAATAAAATAGAGTGACAACTTTGTGATGGCCATAACTCCTATACCCTTTGAGATTCATTGATGGTTCTTGGCACAATTGTTCACAAGGCTGAGACAGCGTGTCATGCACAAGAACCAGAACTCTGGATGCCATACTTTTTTAGTTATCTCCCCTTTTAATAAAATAGAATGACTACTTTGTGATGGCCATAACTCATATACCCTTTGAGATATATTGATGGTACCTGGCACAGTTGTTCACAAGGCTGAGACGGCGTGTCATGCACAAGAACCACAACTCTGGTTGCCATGGTTTTGGAGTTATCTCCCCTTCCAATAAAATAGAGTGACAACCTTGTGATGGCCATAATTCCAATACCCTTTAAAATATATTGATGATACCGAGACAGTGTCTCATGCACAAGAACCACAACTCTTGGTGCCATGGTTTTTGAGTTGTCTCCCCTTCCAATAATACAGAATCACTACTTTGTGATGGCCACATCTCCAACACTCTTTGAGATATATTGATGATACTTGGTACAGTTGTACATGAGGTTAAGTAGGTGTGTCACATGCAAGAACCACAACCCTTGGTGCCCTGATTTTTTAATTATCTCCCCTGACAATATAACCTTGTGATGGCCATAACTCCAATACCCTTTGAGATATATTGATGATACTTGGCACAATTGTATACAATGTTGAGACGGCGCTTCATGCCTTAGAACCACAACTCTGGGTGCTATGATATTTGAGTTATCTCCCCTTCCAATATAACAGTATGACAACCTTGTGATCATCGTACCTCCAATACCCTTTGAGACATATTGGTGGTACTTGATGCAGATGTACATGAGGTTAAGCAGGTGTGTCATGCTCAAGAATTACAACTCTGGGTGCTCTGGTTTTTTTAGTTATCTCCCCTGGCAATATAACCCTTGTGATGGCCATAAGTCCAACACCCTTTGAGATATTTTGAAGGAACTTGGCACAATTGTATACAAGGTACAGAAGGGATGTCATGTGCAAGAACCACAACTGTTGGTGCTGTGGTATTTGAGTTATCTACCCTTCCAATATAACAGTATGACCAGCCTGTGATCACCATATCTCCAATACCTTTTGTGACATATTGATGGTACTTTGTACAGAAATACATGAGCTTAAGCAGGCATGTCATGCGCAAGAACCACATTTCTGAGTGCCCTGGTTTGTTAGTTATCTCCCCTGACAGTATAATCTTGTGATGGCCATAACTGCAATACTTTTGTGATATATTGCTGGTTGAATTCTGGTGCACTTTCTATTGGTGAACAATCTTCTGAAGGCCATATTGGCTTTTGGTCGGGGGATTTGCCATCTCTTCCGATGGCTATTTTTAAA
Organism: Lucinisca nassula; assembly: GCA_963580285.1. Lineage (NCBI taxonomy): Eukaryota > Metazoa > Mollusca > Bivalvia > Lucinida > Lucinidae > Lucinisca > Lucinisca nassula. Next base: position 122,357,757 of record OY757023.1, on the reverse strand, counting down.
GTTACTTTGCAGAAATGTTTATCTTCATTAGATGATGTGTTGCACACAAGACCCAGCTCAATACCTCCAATGTTAAGGTTATTTTGTTTGATTTGAGGTTTAAGGTCCCCATCAACACTCTAAAGGTCCTTTTGGAGGAGTTGCTTCCAATTTTGTGGGACTTTTACCCGACATTGAGATGAAATGACATCTCAAGCCCTGTCGCCCAATGAAACCAATAGGGTTTATTAGCACGGACGGTTCGCGTCGCACCGCGGTTCCTGGACAGGCTTAGATCCTCTAAGCTGTTTACCAGTACTAGAGTACGGGCCGGTTTCAGCAATGTTAAGGTTATACTTAGAGGTCAAAAACGGGGGAGACATCTGTGTTTTTGTAGAAAAACAAATTCTAGTTGGTTAACCAGTACAGTGCACATTCTTTAGCCAGAAACTGACAACTGCCGTTCTTGAATCAGCGGAAGGGAGAGAATGACAGTAGAACAGATATCATGATCAATCTCCATGGAAGAATGTTGCCGACCTGGCAGGTATCGAACCCTCATACTCCTGATTACCAGTAAGATGTGCATCCTGCTGAGCTACCGAGGCTGGCATGATATACTTGTATCTACTTTGTCAACAGGGAACAGAACTATTTTGAGATATTATCCGTAAACTTCACACAAAGGTTAAGCACCATGAGGTCTTCTGCAGAATGGTTTACTTCCATTTGGAGCTATGACGCGTTGAACATTGAAAATAGCCATCTCATTCATGATTCATGTCAAATTCATTTAGCGAAAGACTAATGCATGTTCACCTAAAATTCCTTTTTGGCAGTGTTATGCCACTTGCTTGATGCATTGGCAGGGCATGATGCAGTGCTTGGAGTGCTATTATTATAATCATTACCTTTTTGTGATTCATCTTTATATCATATTATAGCCAAATCCAAAACCATGTTATAATGAACAGTGTTAAATTGAGGTTGTGGTATATTTCTCTGTTTTTCAGGCTGTTTAGCAGTAGCATTCAGTAGCATTCCTGAGATTTGAACAGGATGAACAGTGTTATAATGAGCTTGTGATATATTTATCTGTTTTTCAGGTTGTATAGCAGTAGCATTCAGTATATTCCTGAGGTTTGCTGAGAATGAGCTTCCTAAAGGCACAGCTTGGGCCATTGTTATAACAGTAATATTTACATTAGCACTTGTTGCTATAGTGATCGCACTGGCCTTACAGCCTCATAATAAAGCCAAGGTCTCTTTTAAAGTAAGTTTTCTATAAAAGAAAACTCCAGTTTCCTTCAATGCAATATGCCAGCATCTGTGCTTTCAAGAATGCCTTAATTTATTCCTACAAATTCAAACCAAATGTCAAACAGTGTAGATCCTGATCAGATGGCTTCTTCAGAAGCCATCTGATCTGGATCTACACTGTTTGCAAAGGTAGGGGTTGGCATGAAGAGCAGGATTTGGGTTAAATACCTGGAGTTTGGAGTTAAATGAGCCAGTCAACAGTATGTCATATTGAGCCAGACAATTTACCTAACGACACTTTTCCTGGGCAAGCTTAACATGTGTTTAACCAGTACAGCACACATTCTTTCCCTAGAAACTGACAAAGTAGAAGTGGAGGCAATGATCAGGAATCGATACAATTAACCCACAGCTCCAATCAGAGACACCAAACTGAAAGAAACACAAACATGGAACAACAGACCCTAATGGAAACATCAATAGCGGAAAGCCAAAAGGACAATTACTTTCCCACAAAATGACCAATAGGCTATCCAAAATAGAATAATATAAGCGACACAAACACCCAAAGACAAACCATAACAAAAATAAACCGTGACAGTAGAACCGCCTTGGAACGGTCAGTGGAAACAAATTCCACTGGGGAGCTTAAATAGATTTTACGTGGCCACAATCCTCGCCCTTACTTCAGTCGCGATTTAGACAAATAATTTGCTCAGTCCACATGACGGCCTCCTAACTCATAAGTGCAACATCTCCGTGAACACAGAAAATCAGATAACCACAGAAATGAAACAACGGTGAGGACTCGACAGCAAGAAACCACTGAAATGCCAGAGCAAAAGAAAACCAACAGTTAGACCTGTTCTTCTTGAATCTATGCAAGGGAATGAAAGGCTGCAGAAAAAAAATCTTGATCAGTATCCATCAAAGAAACAAGTGTCCGTGCCTAGTGAGTGGAAATGCTATCTCGTAATCATTACACATTGCTCAGGTCAGTGTGAGATGCCAAGTTCTGCCACAAAGGTGGAGTGGTTTTTCTCCTGGTACTTTGGTTTTTGGCCACCTGTGATTAACAATCAGCTTGAAATGCATGAAAGAGCTGTAAAACAAGAACAAAAAAAAATCTCCATGAAAGGATAATGCTTACCCCGCATCAAACACATTCGTCTGAACTATTGGGGCTGGCTGGACTTTGACCCATCACCCTTTTATGAAGTTGGCTACTTTTGTGACTCTTTTTATACAAAAAAAAGCAAAACAAACCAAAAAAGACCCAAACAACAGGTTCTTTTTCATACGCAATCACTTGATCATGAAATTTGTACTGCTCCTAAATTTTAAGATGCTAACAATTGATGGCATTTTAGAATGTATGAGCAGGATAAAAAAGATCTTCCTCTAACTCTAAGCAGGAAAATTGCCTCATTTTTTTCTGTTTTGACAGTTTATGAACATTGCAAAGTTGATGCTCGACTGAAAGGAATTAGAACTTCAAGAACAGAGCTCAGTTGTTCATCAGGGTTTTAATTTAAAATGACCTTGCAAGTTCATTATCTGATTAAGGGGAATGGATACACCTTCAGGGGAGGCAACTCCTGCAAAAGTATTTTTGTCTCTCGTGTCAATAGGGGTCAACTCTTAAATGAAAAGAATTTGCTCCTGAGGAGCATATTCTTTCCTTTGAGAGTAGACCCCTTTTTCAGTGGGACAGAGCTTATAGAAAAGCAAACAGGAAGTCCCTTTGAAAAATGGCAAAAAATCTGCCAGGTGTTCCCATTCCCACAGGCACAGGCATTGTACCTGATAAAAAAAGAAGCACTACTCACTAAACAGAGGTAATTTGTTCATGAAAATTGAAAAGGAAAACAATCAGGAACTGATTCAGTTACCCAAATTCAGTTACCCAAATTACCTGCCAAATTTCCACATAAGGTATTCAAAATCTGGGGGTCTTTGTGGACTAATGGTTAAAGAACACTTACACCACTACGGTTTCGAACGTTACTCAAGTTGCTTGCTAGACATCAAGTTCTGCAACAGAAGGTCAGATGTTTTCTGTCTGGTTTTCAGCCGCCTTTAGTAACAATCAGCTCAATATATTAGAGAAATAGTCTTCACATCAAAAGCAGAAAAAAACACTGTTCTAAAACACTGCGCCTTTATTGGCAATGGAAAGGAACTGTGATTTATCATGCAACAAATCACTTATCAAAAGAGCATAACGAGTGATGTTAGATGGTTAAATGTTGTTTTCTCACATCAAATAAACATTACGCAAGGACATAAATATGTGTGATGCAGTCAATATTTTTGGCTAGATTTCTCTTACAATGGCGGAAGGTTGGGAGAATTTGAAAGAAACAACAAAATTATTGTCGATTTTTAGTGTGTTACAATTGAAATAGATAAGCTCTAGTGTGTGATTTGTTGAGTAATAGATCACAGTTTGTCAATCAGTTGTAAGTAGACAAATCACCCACCCATGCGCTTGTGATTTGATCTATTTTACAACTGACCTCTGAACTGTGATTTATTACTCAACAAATCACTAGTATAGTAGTTGCAGATAAGATTGACTAGGCGGAGCTATTCAGGTGTTGTCAATATATGTCAAATTCGCGGAGTCAACCAGGAGAATTTGTAGAGTGCCTTTTGGCATGCTTTCTGCAAGCGGACCAATTGGCCATAAACGCCACATTGTGTTGTTTGTGTTAAAGTTCAATTCACATAATCGTGGGACTTGGTTACCTTTTTGTTAGCAGAACATTCCAAAAGCAGTTGTAAACGATAGCTCCACCTAGTCAATCTTGTCTGTGACTACTATAGAGCTGGTTCATTTCATAATTTGAAATCAGTTGAAATCTTTGTGTTGTATCATTGTAAACATACATGTATCCTTTAATTTCTCATAAATAGCATAGAAAAGTTAGAATTATTTTGTTACCATACAGTACCATAACATTGTGTAGTGTTACTCCACAGTGCACAATAGGTAACAAATGATCATACACATAATGATGTTTATATATTACTTCTTACAATGTTTATCATATGATAAAAAAACAAATAACAATACAATAACTTTCCCATGTGCTAAAATAGCCTTTTCCTTATCATTACAATTTCTATATCTTTTTTTCGGATGAAAATTTTGATTTTTTTTCTAATATTTAGAGCAAAACATAGATTGTGGGTGCTCATTAGAATTGCCTCATTGAGGTGGTTTTAATCAGTACCCACAAAACATAGCTTATGTGTTATATTGTTAGAAACAGTTCATTGAGTCAGTTCTAACAAGTACCTACAAATATATTTTTGAGCGAACATCGTGTAAGGGAGCCAGACAAAACGTCCAATGGACAAAACGTCGCATGCCATTTTTGACCAGGTGGACAAAATGTCCTACATCATTTTTTCAGGGTGGACAAAACACCACAGGGTGGACAAAATGCCCCATATTCAGTTAGAAGGTAGAGTTTAATTCTCTAAAATTATAATGAATAACTGATTGTTTTTTGTTGAAATGATTAGAAAAGTGTATTTCAGATACTGTACTATTATTTTATTGTTTCAAATGCCAACAGAGTAAGTTAAGTTATACACATTTTCTTTAATGTACTATCATCATAAAATTTCTTTTATGTAAAAAATGTGCTCTTTACCATGTGCTCTTTAATGATTGGGTTTTCGTATTCATATTTTGTAAATAAAAGCATCTACTTATATTTCCACATTCCTTGTTGTAGTGTTCAATGGAGTATATTGTCACATACCCTTCCAAATCCCTTCCTCCTCCCTAACACCACCTTAAGAATATGGGACGTTTTGTCCACCCTGTTGAAATAGCATGGGACATTATGTCCATCCTGTCAAAATCATGTAGGACATTTTGTCCACCCTGAAAAAATGATGTGGGACATTTTGTCCACCCTGAAAACATGACGTGGGACGTTTTGTCCACCTGGTCAAAAATGGCATAGGACGTTTTGTCCTACATTCTTACAAAAACACGCCTATATAATTTTGACCCCCCCCCAGAACCCCACTTTTATTTAGTAAAACTGGGGTTGAAAGGGGTCAAATATGACAATTTTCCTTCTTAAAATTTTCGTTTTTATGGCAGTAAAACTTAAAATATATTTGTATAGGCATGTTTTCATAATGAAATAAGAAAATAATGTTTACCCTTGTTAACCCCACTTTTGTCTATATTAAGCAGTGTTTTAAAGGGGTCTTCATTAAACAGATGTGTTATTGTAATGATTATATATGGTTTTCTATTCAGGTTCCTTTTACACCAGTTTTACCAGCCATCAGTGTATTTGTAAATATTTTTCTGATGTTACGACTGTCAGAAGCTACATGGATACGTTTTGCTGTATGGATGGTCATAGGTTTGTATTGCAGTTCTACACAGAGCCTAGCTATTCCTTCTGTATTACCAGCAAAGAGCTTGTTTAGGAGATTAGTTGATAAAAATTCTTACCATATTCGCTGTAATAATTGCACATGCTCTTATAAGATACTGAAAAAAAAACTACATTAGAAAAGGTCTGTTTATGTTGTCTGCTGCTTCTTATTTTAAACTTTTCAGAAATATTTTTGCAAACAGTGTGGACCCTGATCAGACTGCTCAGGTAAATAGTGTGGACCCTGATCAGACTGCTCAAGAAGAAGCAGTCTGATCTGGGCCCACACTGTTTGCAAATACGACCTTTAGAGTAACCAGCAGATGACAAAGCAGACAACAGTAGTTTTTACTTGTATTTTAAGGGTTTATTTGTTTAAGGTTTAAAGTCCCTGTCAACACTGTTTAGGTCATTTTGGAGATGTTGCTTCCAATTTTGTGGGACTTTTACCTGACATTGAGATGAAATGACATCTCAAGCCCTGTCACCCAATAAAACCAATAGGTTTTATAAGCATGGACAGTCTGACACAAACCCCTTTGCTCTACATGGTGCTTTTTGTGTGCAGTCAGTTTCAGTTCTGCGTGGAGGCAGCATACAGCCCATCCATTTCATCAAGCACAAAAATCAAACAACCACAGAGATAAAACAACAGTGAGGACTTGACAGCAAGAAACAACTGAAATGATGGAGCAAAAGAAAACCAACAGTTAGACTCCGATGGGCCCAACCAGAGACAGAGCATCAGGTACCAACCAACATTACAAAAGTTGAAACAACAGTGAGGACTCTACAGGAAGAAACCTCTGAAATGCTGGAGCAAAAGAAAACCAACGGGTAGATTCCAATGGGCCCGACCAGAGACAGAGCATCAGGCACCAACCAACATTACATAAAATTAAATTCTCTCTAATTCTCACAAGCACATTTTGGTATCCAATATTTGTGGTTATGAGTTCAGCAGTGCCAGATTTGAATTTGTTGAAATCAACAAAGACAATTTGCAACGATACAGTGTAGGTGTATACTTTCAGTAGCCAAATATTTGTGGTAGTTACAGTTTTATAATAGCCATGCTCAAAGATAAAAAATTCACTTCCATACCTGAGATGTCTTATACAAATCTACAACTGCTACTTTCATAAAATCCTACTGCTTCTGCTATAAAACACTTCAACTGCTCTGTATATAGAGGATCTTACATGAGTGTTCATGTATTATTGAATTTATTAAACGAGTTGAGGAAAAGGGATAAAATGCGAGGCTTTGCCGAGCATTTTATTCCTTTTCCTCAACGAGTTTAATAAATTCAGTAATACAAGAGCACGAATGCAAGATTCTATTTATCATATGGCATTTTAAACGCATTTTATTCACGATTGTTTACAAAAAATGTCAATATTCCGGCATTAGTAAACGCGACGTCGTTAAGGACTTCGTACATGTAACGTTACGGAACGTATCTAGCTTATTTGCATATTTAATCCACTAGTGGATTATCGAAAATAATGCATGGCGTTATTACACTCTCAGACGCAACGTCATATGATAAACTGCTATAAAATTCTAAATCTCCTATAAATACTGCCAAAAATTCTACAATTGCATCTTCGTTATTGTGTGAGGAAAAATGGTCTTCAAAATTGTCATTTTGGGAGCTAAATTGTCAGTTTGCTCAGCACCCTTGATGATAGCTGTAATTGTGAGAGCAGTAAATTGAAAATGACTTAAGACATAGGATAGAATAATACTTCTAGTTTCTATGTCTGAGATGTCAAGCCTCCTACTAGTTAACGGAGCTGAGCAGACTCAATGGGTCAGTTGTTCAAAACTATATTGTTAAAACTTTGATTATTTATTATGGCAGATATGTTATTATTTTTGCTGAAAATTATTTATACAGTAGTTGATATTGGATCTCAAGCAAAGTATACATGAACCCTTTCAGGGTTCCTACAATTAATGTGCCACCCAATGTAGTTCATACCTCAATGAACACCTTGTACTAGTTGTTCAAACCTAAAAGGATCATTGGCTAACATCTTGTTAAAGTTAATGCGTGACTTTACCAAATTTAGTGACACAGAGGCCTTTCTGATATTTAATCTTCATCAGTGTGTCTAAACCCCAAAGTTTTGAAACCAAAACGGATGATGGACAAGACCCGGCAAAAATTTGATATTGCAAGTATGTTATTATTTTTGCTGACAAAATATGAGTTGCTTAGGCAATCGCAAAAGTGACTCATTTTTTTCCGGACAAATACCAGAGTATCAGGTATTGTACTTCTAGAACAGTTAACATTTTGATCCTAAAGGAGCTTGTTAACCTAATGGTGGTTTGAACAACTGGGCCCAGACATTTATATCTTTTCCTTTAATATTTATTTACCTTGCAGCTCACTATGTCTCCAGCTTTTCTCCCCCCTTTACCTTGCACTTGTTTTCCTTGCAGGTTTTATCATCTATTTCTCCTATGGCATGTGGCACAGCTTTCAACCTATTTACCATGACCACCTATCAATTGGTGACCTTCACCCTAAAATCAAATCAACTGCAGGTGAATTTTCTGATGTCAGTGACCAGGAAGTGGCTGTATTGCTAGATGATACAGATGCTGAAAGTGAACAGGGAATTTAACACCTTGCAGTAATTGAAAATAACTTAAGACAGTGGTTGCCTGGCAAACACACTGCCAAGTATGCCACTCCAATTCTGCTTTATTGACCATGCCAATATGAATGCTGGACAACTATATTGCCAGTCTGATGAAGGCTTGATTGCTGAACTTGCAAAGCTAAGAGATTTTGATTTTCGTTGAGATGTAGATTGCTGAACTTGCAAGATTTAATGATCTTCATTGAGATGTAGATTGCTGAACTTGCAAGATTTTGTGATCCTCAAGGAGATGTAGATTGCTTATCTTGCAAGATTTAGTGATCTTCATTGAGATGTAGATTGCTGAACTTGCAAGATTTAGTGATCTTCAATGAGAACTTGCAAGATTTAGTGATCCTCAATGAGATGTAGATTGCTGAACTTGCAAGATTTAGTGATCTTCAATGAGATGTAGATTGCTGAACTTGCGAGATTTAGTGATCCTCAATGAGATGTAGATTGCTGAACTTGCACGATTTAGTGATCCTCAATGAGATGTAGATTGCTGAACTTGCAAGATTTAGTGATCTTCAATGAGATGTAGATTGCTGAACTTGCAAGATATAGTGATCCTCAATGAGATGTAGATTGCTGAACTTGCGAGATTTAGTGATCCTCAATGAGGTGTAGATTGCTGAACTTGCAAGATTTAGTGATCTTCAATGAGATGTAGATTGCTGAACTTGCGAGATTTAATGATCTTCATTGTGATGTAGATTGCTGAACTTGCAAGATTTAGTGATCTTCAATGAGATGTAGATTGCTGAACTTGTGAGATTTAGTGATCTTCAATGAGATGTAGATTGCTGAACTTGCAAGATTTTGTGATCTTCTGTGAGATATAGATTGCTGAACTTGCAAGATTTAGTGATCTTCAATGAGATGTATATTGCTGAACTTGCAAGTCTTAGTAATTTTCATTGAGCTATAAATTGTTGATCTTGCAGGGCTCAGTGATTTTCATTGTGATGTAGAATGCAGAACTTTCAATACTTGGTGATTTTCAGATTTTAGATATAGATCTGTGATTGTTTTCTCATCTTTGCTATAGAAATAATTTGTGAGTGCTCATTAATACTGAGCCTTATGAAAACACATCCATGTGACAAATAGAGGATCTTACATGAGTGTTCATGTATTATTGAATTTATTAAGCGAGTTGAGGAAAAGGGATGAAATGCGAGGCTTGGCCGAGCATTTTATCCCTTTTCCTCAACTCGTTTAATAAACTCATTAATACATTAGGCACGAATACAAGATTCTATTTATCATATGACTTTTAAAACGCATTTTATTCACGACTGGTTTACAAAAATGTCAATATTCCGCCACAAGTAAACGCGACGTCGTTAAGGATGTCTTACATGTAACGTTAAGGGGCATTTCTAACTAATTTGCATGTTTAATCCACTAGTGGATTATCGAATTTATTACATGACGATATTTCCGCCCCCGCCCATTGGGACTTGGAGAAATAGATTGGGCTGCATGATGCTTCCAGGCAGAGATGATATCGACTGCAAATGAGTACTGGTAATCCGCTTAGATTGGCTAAGCCTGCCCAGGAAAATTGCTGTGAGTCTGCCCGTCCATGCTTATAAACCCTATTGGTTTCATTGGGCGGCAGGGATTGAGATGTCATTTCATCTCAATGTCGTATAAAAGTCCCACAAAATTGGATGCAACGTCTCCAAAATGACCTAAAGAGTGTTGACGGGAATGTTAAACCTCAAATCAAACAAACAAACATGACGTTATTACATTCTCAGACACGACGTCATCTGATAAATTGCATTCTTTTATATCTCCAATAGGGTTATTATTCTGGGTTCAGTTGTTCAAAGCTAACGACGTCGTTAGTTAACGTATCGTTAAAACTTTGATCATTTATTATGGAAAAGGAAAATATGCTAGTATTTTTGCTGAAAAAATGTGAAAAGCTGCTCACATTTTTTCAGCAAAAATACCAAAATTTTAGATATTGAACTTGCTAGAACACTTAACAATATGACCACTAACGAGCTGGTTAAGCTAACGATGCTTTGAACAACTGGCCCCTGATGAAAATCCAGGATTTATTTTCTAATTTAAACTTCAGATATAGCTTGTGGGTGTGGTTCTAACTAGTATCCACAACCTTTGTATTTGAGCAGAAATAAGAAAAATAAATATACACCCTTGATAACCCCAGTTTTCTGTGTATAAAGTGGGGTTTACAGGGGTGTTCATTACTTGGATCTGTTCACATTATGGGCTGTTCTGATGAAGATCCACAGTCTATATATACTTGGGCAAAAACAAGGAAACTACATGTAAACCTTTTTAGAATCCCAGTGACCAACATTTCTCTATAAAAAGTGAAGATTTCAAGGGTATTCATTACACAGACTTGTGGCATGACGGAAGTTCATGGTGTAAAAAAAAAATTGCTTGTCAAATTCAGAATTTTGTAGTCATAACAATGCGGTAATAAGATACACTGGCTGTAATCAACCAAGAACATTTATTTATTTATGTCCAGCCAACTAGGGTGAGGAGCACATATTGTTTTTGGCGTTAATCTTGTTTGTGTGGGCATCGGCGTTGGCCTGGGCATCAGCATTGATGTAGCCTGTTTGAAGCACTATATCTCTTGAACCTATTGATGGATTCTGAACAAACTGGCATGGTTACATCACTAGGCTGGAAGAAAACAGCCATTAGATTTTGATGGCCCTGATATTATTTTTTAAGGGCACAGGCCCCCCAAAACTGTCAATTTTAGGCCGAAAAATTACTTGTCTGCACAAAATCTCTTGAACAAATCTATGAATTGGTCAAACTTGGTACAATGTATCATTGCAGCCTGCCAAAGAATTGATTAGATTTTATTGCTCTTGACTTTATTTTCAAGGGCACAAGTCCCTGAAACTCAATTTTGACTTTTCTGCACCTTGCTATATGAATGAATTGATGAAATTTGGCCAAACTTGGTACAATATATTATTGCCATCTACCAAAACTTTGATTAGATTTTTGTGATCTTGACCTTTTTTAAGGCCACAGGCTCCGTTTATGGCCATAAATGGCTTGTATGCACCTTAGTCACATAAACCTAGTTTTCAAGTTCAAAAACTGGCCCCGATAGCTCAGTTGGTAGAGTGTCCGCTCCGGGGAACGGGAGGTCACGGGTTCGATCCCGGGCCGCGACATACCAAAGTTGTTAACAATGGTACTAGCTGCTCCTCGCTTGGCACTCAGATTTACGGGGTAGAGCTAGGACTGGTCGACCCAGTGTCAGGATAATGTGACTGGGTGTGGTATCATGTACATGTGTCTGGGACATGATACTTCAGTGAGGCAGCACTATAAAAGTGAGCATTGAGCTCCCTGTTGCAACCAGACACTGTCGTGATATGATTGAAAAATTGTTGAAAGGGACGTTAAACCCGAATTCACACACACACACACACACACACACATTTCAAGTTCAAATGGTTGTTTAAATTATATGTATGGTGGGAGTATTTCTATTTATTCATTTAATCATTTATTTATTATATCACAAGCATTAGACCCATGTGTTCAGAACTATTTAAGCAATTTGATGACTGTGAAAGAGTTTGCTGAGAGAAAAGGTGAGTACATGTAGCTTTTACACACACATTCTCTCAGCAAAACAAAGAATATCTGTTTTTTTTTGTTTTTTTTTTCATGAATATATCTTTTTTCAGCTCTTATTATGATGTAGATACGTAATATAATGGTTTAGTAAGAAACATACCGGTAGGTGATTTATCCAGATTTTATGGTAAATGCAGTATTAACCCTTATCTTGCTGAATATTCATTTAAGCCACACCCATTTCTGTCTATCAACCAATCAAATGACTTGATGTAATTTATTGCTACAAATTCATAAACTGAATGCCAAACAGTGTAGATCCTGATCAGATGGCTTCTTCAGAAGCCATCTGATCTGGATCTGCACTCTTTGCAAAGATAGGGGTTGTCATGAACAGCAAGATAACACTTTTATACACTTAAAAAGAGGATCTTGCAAAAGTGGTAATTTCGTATGAAATTTATGAAAGAAGACATTTGCAAGTTTCATTAGTTTCATATGAAATGACCACGAGTGTAAGATTTCTGTTTATTATATATAAAGTTTAATCTGATTTTATCACCGAAGAAGTTTGAAAGAAAAGATAGGGCTGTCACAGATACACGCCAGTAACTGTGTTATTACAGGCATAGTCATGACGTTATCCATCGAGTAACAGCAACATTACATGATAAGTAAGTAAAGGAAGTAAACACTTTATTTATCGATGGGTTACAACATTTAGCACATGCATAAAAAACATTTACTAGCTAATCTTCCATGAGGCCCTCACTATTTAGATATACATACAACATGACAAAAATACAAGTAAGTATACAAAGTGATTTTTCTGATACTATAATTATGTGTTTGAGGTATGGCTATATGAACCGTAGTAAAATGCTTCCTTATGACCTCAATGTACAGCAAACCACATTAAAGTGATATATTAACAAAACGAAATGTAAGGTATCCATTGATAATAGTATACAAATAAGGTACACTTGGATCTTATAATGTGTAGTATTGTTTGTTTGACCCCCAAGCAAACACATGATGAACCTGTTTATGGTATTATATAGCATTGTTTTGGATTTAACACGGTTTAAAGATAGATCCCAAGATTATATACACCACAACCTCGTTATAACAGGGTTCATTATAACACGGTTTTGGATATAGCATGGTTTCAGGATGGATCCCAAAAATGTATAGATTATATAGAAAAATGACCATAAATGGTCATTAGCTCGTCTGTTTTTTGAAAAAAAACTTTCGAGCTATTGTCATCACTCCGGCGTCTGCGTTGTCGTCGTTTGGCATCGTCGTTCCAAAAAAACTTAACCTTGGCTATAACTTAAAAAGTATTAGACCTAGCTTCATGAAACTTCATACACACACTTATCATCAATAGAGCTACATTTTGACCAAGGACTATAACAACATTGTTGATTTTGGCTGAATTATCTCCCCTTTTCCAATTTTTTTCTGAAACACATTTTTTTGCTCTCATTTTAATACTATTCACAACAGAGCCTTCAAACTTCACATGAATGTTTCTTGGGACAAGACCTTTTCAGTGATACCACACTTTTTGATCTGTGACCTTGACCTTTGAACTTTGACCTATTTTTCGAAAATTTAACAGAAAACCTTAACCTTGACCATATTTCCAAAAGTATTTGGCCTACCTTCATGAAACTTCATACACATACTCACCATCACAAGAGCTACATTCCCTACAAGTTTTATAACTCCATCTTGCAATTTGATTGAATTATCTCCCCTTTTCTCTCCGTTTTTTTTAAATTGTTTTTGTCTCTTATTTCAATACTATTCACAACAGAGCCTTCCAACTTCACATGAATGTTCCTTGGGACAAGACCTTTTCAGTCATACCACGCTTTTTGACCTGTGACCTTGACCTTTGAACTTTGACCTATTATGGGACATGGAAAAACGGACGAGCATGGCGCTGCTTGCGGTGCTCTTGTTTTTCTGTATAATCTATACATTTTTGTTTGGATATAACACGGTTGTTTAACTAACACTGTTTCTGTTTTGGACCCCATCAATAGTGTTATAAAGAGGTTGTGGTGTAGTAAAATGGACATAAATACTTATGACTATACATTTTTGTTCTGGTATTATTGCATACATATCTGTACCAATCTACAGGATAATAACACTAGTAGTAGTAGTAGTCTACTATTGGGGTCCAAAGCAGAAACCTGTGTTAAGTAAATAACTGTGTTATACTGTGAAACAATGTAACGTAAATAACTGTGTTATACAGAATAACACAGTTATTTACATAACATGGTTTCTGCTTTGGACCCCAATAGTAGTCTACTACTACTAGTGTAATTTTGTTGTAGATTGGTACAGATACGTATGCAAACAGTGTGGATCCCGATGAGGAGGTTCATAATAAATAATAAGCCTTCTCATCAGCATCTCTACTGTTTTTATCCTTTTTATGATATTGACTGAACTCCGAATTTCCAGGATTGGAGGTGTCCAGATTCAAAGATGGAAGACTCCACTAGTAACTCAGGGGTGAAGGAATTAACCCATAAAATGCCAATTAAGACAATTGTCTTCTGCTTTGACGTCTGCTGGTTACTATAAAAGTCATTTTTGCAAACAGTGTGGACCCAAATCAGACTGCTCCTGTAGAAGCAGTCTGATTTTGGTCCACACTGTTTGCCTGTACGCAAAAATATTTTTAAAAAAAGTTTGCAAAAAAATTTGGCAGATGACATAAGCAGGTGACATTTTCAGATGTAGTTTTTCTCGGCATTTTAAGGGTTAATGTCTTTATATAATTATCATGTTTTCTCCTTGTCTTTATGAATCTCATTACAATAACACATCTATGTGACAGAACATCCTTTCATTTCTCCAAACCGGTAGTATTTCTGATGAAAATTTGTGATATTTTTCTTATTTGAACGCCAAACATAGGTTGTGAGTGCTCTTTAGAACCGCCTCAATGAGACAGTTCTAACGAGTAACCACAACCAATCTCTTGTAGCAGAAATAGAAAAAAATCATGTATACCCCTGTAAATTCCAGTTTTCTCTATAAAAGCGGGGAGTAGAGGGGTATTCGTTAAATGAACTTGTTAACATAATGAATTATTTTTTTACTTAAGGGGAATGGGAACACCTTCAGGGGAGGCAACTCCTGCAAAAGTATTTTGTCTCCCACGTCAATAGGGGTCAACTCTTAAAGGAAAGTATTTGCTATTCTTTGCTCCTGAGGAGCAAATTCTTTCCTTTAAAAGTAGACCCCTTTTTCAGTGGGACAGGGCTTATAGAAAAGCGAACAGGAAGTCCCAAAAATTGTCTCCCTTTGAAAAATGGCGTAAAATCTGCCAGGTGTTCCCATTCCCCTTAACTCCAAAGATACGTGAATTCAGAGATGGAAGGGTCCATTTCAGAAACTGAGGGGTGAAGGAATTTATGTGTTTATAGCAGTATCATATCTTCATGTTTTTTATGAATCTCATTTTCTCATGGGCTGGCCCAGTTTTGATTTTACTTTGATAAACGGCTATAGCTATTGGTAACTAAAATCATTATTTATTATTACAATCTTTTTCAGAGTTGCAGGTAAGAAATACAATCAAACCTCTTTATACTGACATTTGATATAGAGGATCTAACATGAGTGTTCATGTATTATTGTTTTTTTTAAACGAGTTGAGGAAAAGGGATAAAATGCGAGGCTTCATGTATTATTGGATTTATTAAATGAGTTGAGGAAAAGGGATAAAATGCAAGGCTTTGCCGAGCATTTTATCCCTTTTCCTCAACCAGTTTAACAAATTCAATAATACATGAGCACGAATGCAAGATTCTATTTATCATATGACATTTAAAATGCATTTTATACACCATTATTTACAAAAAAAGCAATATTCCGCCATAAACGCAACATTGTTAAGGACGTCGTACATGTAAAGTTACGGGACGTATCTAGCTAATTTGCATATTTAATCCACTAGTGGATTATAGAAAATATTACATGGCGTTATTACACTCTTAGACGCGACGTCATATGATAAATAACAATAAAATATAATGACAGTTCTATTGGCTCCCAAGCTCAGGATGAGACAATTAATGGAGATATTCAACAATACTTACAGTATTTCATCTCGAAAACACGCCTATATAATTTTGACTCCCTTGAACCCCACCTTTATACAGTAAAACCGGGGTTAACAGGGGTAAACCTTATTTTTCTTATTACTGCTCAAAAAATGTTTTCGTTGTTTTTTTTTGGTGATAAAAGTACACAATGCATTTATACAGGCGTGTTTTCATAATGAATACTGCAAGAAAAAGGTGTTGTCACAACACCTTTTTCTTGCAGTATTCATTATGAAAACACTGTTGTTGATATTTGTTAGAATCGCCTCGGTGAGGCAATTCTAACAAATGTCCACAACATTTGTTTCTTGGAGTTTGTTTGTTTGATTTGAGGTTTAACGTCCCCGTCAATACTGTAAAGGTCATTTTGGAGACGTTGCTCCAATTTTATGGGACTTTTACCCGACATTGAGATGAAATGACATCTGAAGCCCCGTCGCCCAATGAAACTAATAGGGTTTATTAGCATTGACGGTCCGCCTCGCACCCCGGTTCCTGGGCAGGCTTAGATCCTCTAAGCAGTATACCAGTACTAGTGTGCTGGCCAGATTCAGCTCTGTTTCTTGGAGTAATTAGGACAAGAAGTCCTTTATTGCCTATTATACTCCTTATTGGGATTCCTTATAATGGCTGATTCGCTACAGCAGCAAACTATTAGCAGTATGATAACACAACCTGTTTGACAATGTGCATTAAGCAAACACGCCTATACAAATACATTGTCATCTTTATCGCCGAAAAAATGAAGATTTTAAGATGAAAAATTGTGATATTTTTCTTATTTCTGCTCAAAATATAGATTGTGGGCACTCATTAGAACCGCCTTATCGATGCGGTTCTAACTAGTACCCACAATCTATATTTTAGAACAGAAATAAGAAAAATAAGGTTTACCCCTGTAAACCCCAGTTTTACTATATAAAAGTGGGGTTCAAGGGGGTCAGAATTATGTAGGCGCGTTTTCGTGAAATGAATTTTTGACGATTCCAAAATGGTAACTTGTCTGATAAAAACGTGATTTTTTTCAGTGGAACAGGGCTTGTAGAAAAGTGAACTTGAAGTCTCACAAGCTGTCTCCCTCTGAAAAATGGAGCAAATTCTTTTTTTTCAGAGAGGGCATCTATTGATATGAGCAGAAAATAATTTGAAAGGATTTGCTTCCCTTGAGCTTAACACTTTTGAAAATCACCATTCTGAGATATTGTCATCTTTCATGACCATTTGAGGAACATTATTTTGTTATTTTTATTATTTCTGCTACAAACATAGATTATGGGTGCTTGCTCCATTAACATGTATAGCCCAGTCTTTTTTATCTTATTTTGTTTGAAAAATAATCAAAATAGCCTTGCATCTGCTCTATAATTGTCCTTAGTGCTTAAGGGGTGGAATCCTTGTTTGTGGTAGAAATAAGGAAAATAGGGTATATCTGTATATCCTTGTAAAGCCCACTTTCTTCTTGATGAACAGGAGTTTTCAAGGGTTTTCATTTCACATACTTTTTAACCCTTTTTGTACCAAATGGAATCTCCATCTTGTATAAACCAAGAGCCTATTTAAAAAATTAGGGGTGTCAGGTTGTGTTTTAATTTATTTGGAAAATGGCTGAACTGTTTTGCAAATAGTGTAGGCCCTGATCAGATGCTGGGTTCTGAGGTGTCTGATCTGGGCCTGCATTGTTTTCCAGTTACCCCTTTTGGGGTTTCTGGTACAAAATGGGTTAATGTGATTCTATTGATATTGTCAGTAAAATTGTTTTGAAAAGAGATGTATTCCTTTAAGGCATAGCTACATCTCCAGTTACATGTATATTACTTTTATTCAGAGCCATTCCCCTTAAACATAGCCTACTGATGTGCTTTTATATTTAGGCAGTTTGTTGCAGGTTTTATAATATATTTTGGGTATGGTGTATGGCACAGTCGTGAAGGGGTCCGGCAGCTGAGGGAGATTGTGGGTGTTCGAGTAAGAAGAAGGAGTAATTTACAGGATCCCATGAGAAGCCCAAATGCTTATGATGAAAGAACTAAATTGCTGTCATAGTGTAATGTACAGTAAGATTCCTATATCAAGACCACCTTTAGGACTGTTCAAAAGTGGCCATTTTTAACCGTCCCAAAGGTATTAACAGTTCCAAAGATGGTATTTCTACTGAAGTATACGTACACTGTATGTAGATAACACAAAAAAAATTAATACCTGTTTTATGTCTTTAACCCTTATCTTGCTGAATATTCATTTAAGCCACACACATTTCTGTCTATCAACCAATCAAATGACTTGATGTAATTTATTGCTACAAATTCATAAACTGAATACCAAACAGTGTAGATCCTGATCAGATGGTTTCTTCAGAAACCATCTGATCTGGATCTACACTGTTTTCAAAGATAGGGGTGGTCGTGAACAGCAAGATAAGGGTTAAAAGAAGAACTAGTTTATATTTTAGCTGGTCTAAATAGCAGAAATTGAAAGTAGCATTGCAAATATAGCATGTTCACTTAATGTATTTATATTGTAAAACTGGGGTTTATAGGGGTTATGTGTGTTTGTTTGATTTGAGGTTTCAATGCCCCCGTCAACACTGTATAGGTCATTTTGGAGACGTTGCTTCCAATTTTGTGGGACTTTTACCCGACACTGAGATGAAATGACATCTCAAGCCCTAGGGGTTAACATTATTTCTGCTCTAAACTATACTCAGTAGATTGTGGGTACATGTTTTGTTTGTTTGTTTGTTTGTAGTGGAGTTTAACTGCCCAGTCAACATAATTAGGTCATTATACACCCGGCATACGAAGTGTGCTGTGGGGGTATATAGTTTTCGTCCTGCCGTTTGTCCATCCGTCTTTCCGTCCGTCCGTCCGTTGACATTTTGGTTAAAGTTTTATGTTAAAGTTTCTAAGGGATTGTATCTTCAGACCCCTTCAGTGATTCTTACACTGAAGTTACATACTGGATTAAAGATTTCATTGATGCACTTCCCACTCCCACAGTGACCTTGAGGTCAAGGTCACAGACTTAGAAATCTTACATTTGGTTAAAGTTTTATGACAAAGTTTATAGATGCCTGTATATTCTAAACTGTTAGACAATTTCAGTTGATCCTTGCATCAATGTTGCATACCAGTCCAAAGATTTCGTGATGTGTCCCTTCCCCCACCCATGGTGACCTTGAGCCCAAGGTCACAGACTTAGAGATTTTACATTTGGTTATTTTGACAAAGTTTATAGATGATTGTATGTTCTAAACTCTAAGACAAATTCAGTTGATTTCGTGATGTATGTCCCTTCCCCCACCCATAGTGACCTTGAGCTCAAGGTCACCGGCTTAGAAATTTTACATTTGGTTAAAGTTTTATGACAAAGTTTATAGATGCCTGTATTTTCTAAACTCTAAGACAAATTCAATTGATACTTGCATCAATGTCGCATACCAGTCCAAAGATTTCATTGATGCATACCCAACCCTACTGCTTCAGCAACATTGATGCCCCCACCCCTTCAGTAACTTTGATGCCCTCACTCCCTTGGTCCATTTAGAAATTTTATGTTTGGTTTAGCTTTCACAAGCACATTTATAGATTCTTATAGCTTCTTGTCTTCTTCATTCATATTACATACAAGCTCAAAAGATATATCAGAGGGTGGCACTGGCTGGTCGTATATGTGACCCACTGGTCGCTTTCTCTAGTTTTTGAGCTGGTCAGTTTACCTATCTACACTTCTCCTGGGCAGGCTTATACATAAGCAGTTAACCTGTACAGTGCACATTCTTTCGTCAGAAACTGACAACTGCCTTTCTTGAATCAGTGGAAGGGAGAGAATGACCGCAGAAGATTTCATGGTCAATCTCCATGAAAGAATGATGCTGCCCCAGCAGGTATCGAACCTGCGTCCTCCTGAATCCTGATCACCAGTCAGACACACATCTGACAAAGCTACCAAGGCCAGCCATGGGTACACTAACTGTTCTAACTTGTACCCACAGCAGAAAAAAAATATCACAATTTTTCATCTGGAAATGTTGGTTTTTTTTGCGGTAAAATTTACAATGTATTTGAATAGGTGTGTTTTCATAATGGTTCCTGATGAGATACTGTCTTATCTGCATCTGCACTGTTTGCCATCCAGTTAATAATTTTTACTGAATTCCCTATTTGCAAAAATGGATAATTATTTTCAAATTAAAAGATGGAAGAGTCCATAAAATTTAGGTGTGAAAGATTAAGCCTTGTCCTGCTGAATAAATTGATTAGCCACACCCATTTCTGATTATCAACCAATCAAATTACTTAGTATAATGTATCTGTTAAATTCACAAACAAATTGGCAAACAGTGTAGATCCTGATCAGATGCCATCTGGGGCCAGTTGTTCAAAACTAAAGACGTCGTTAAAACTTTGATCATTAAATATGGCAACTACGCTAAAATTTTTGCTGAAAAAATGTGAGCAGCTTTTGCAAAATGCAAAAGCTGCTCACATTTTTTCAGCAAAAATACCAAATTTTTTGATATTGTACTTGCTAGAACACTTAACAATATGACCACTAACAAGCTCGTTAAGCTAACGATGCTTTGTACAACTGGCCCCTGATCAGGATCTACAGTGTTTGCAGAGGCAGAGGTTGTGGTGTTCATATGATGAAGGATACTGTGACCAAATCTAGAGATTGATGTGTTCTGACAGACTCGATATGCATTTTGATGTATCTTTGTATATATCTTGTATACATTTGTCTGAAAAATTTAAGTGAAGGCAGTCATCAGGAATTGATACAGTTATCTTATATCTTCCATCCAAACCACCAAACGGCCCCTGCATATCGGGGCTTGAAGACATATAGTGGCTGCATGATGCTTCCACGCAGAGCTGAAACCGACCCTCACAAGAGTACTGGTAAACAGCTTAAAGGATCTAAGCCTGCCAGGAAAGCGGTGCAAGTCGGCCCGTCCATGCTTCTAAACCCTATTGGTTTCATTTGGCGACAGGGCTTGAGATGTCATTTCATCTCAAATGTCGGGTAAAAGTCCCACAAAATTGGACGCAACGTCTCCAAAATGACCTTTACAGTGTTGACAGGGACTTTAAACCTAAAATCAAACAAACAAAAACCAAACCACCAAAGGGAAAGAAGCACCAACATAAAGCAAAATCACCATAGTTAACCCATTGTATGCTAGTAGACTCTTCCATTGCTGTATGTTGGACAAGTCCATTTGTCATGTAAGGGGTGTCAGGCCAATTTTTTTCGTTTTTAGCTCACCGTCACGTAGTGACGAGGTGAGCTTTTGGGATCACTTTTCGTCCGTCGTCCGCCGTGCGTCCGTCCGTACGTCCGTTCTTACAAAATGGGTTTATGTGGCTTCTTTTAGGTACAGAAGGGTTTTGTGTGGCAAAATGGGTTTGTGTGGCTAGCCTCACAAACCCATTTTTCTGTTAGTACAGAGGGGTTCAGGGGGACTAGAAAAATCAAATAAAAAAAAGACACATAAATTTATGTCCATCACCTTGGACATCCTTGGACATGGATGTCCAGGATTATGAGGCTAAACTTTGAGATTATGGGGCTGAGCCACATAAATTTAACTGGCTGTCCTGGGGCTGAATGCTGCCGTAGGAAAAAGTCCCTCTATGTGAGGAGCTAGACCCATAAGATGTATCAGTGCACTATAAAGAAAGTTCTGTTCTACCTTTAGAGGGCTAGATATCACAACCTCTGGTAGCCACATAAGTTTAGACAAAGACAGTTTCGTACAGACAGCCTTTATGTGGCTGATGTCCAAAGTTTGTGTGGCTAGCCACATTAGATGTACAGATTTGTGTGTCTTATAGCCACATAAACCGTTAGCCACATAAAAATTTTAGCCCCATAAAATATGGACAGGTGCAGCCACACAAACCCAAAATGTGGGTCCGTCCGTCCGTGCGTCCGTAAACAATTCTTTAAACGACATCTCCTAAACCACTGATCGGATTTTGACCAAACTTCACAGGAATGATCCTCAGGTGGTCCCCTTTCAAAGTTGTTCAAATGGTTCCGGTCCGTTGCACATCTAGGTCATATGAGCCAAAAACAGATTTTTTTCACCAAAAACTTAAAAAATCTTCTTCTCTGAAACCACAAGGCCCAGGTCTTTGATATTTGGTATGAAGCTTCATCTGGTGGACCCCTACCAAGATTGTTCAAATTATAGTGCTGGGGCCAAAAATGCCCCCGCTCCGGGGCCCTTTGGTTTTACATGGGCTTATATACGGAAAATCTTTAAAAATCTTCTTCTCTGAAACCGTAAGGCCCAAATCTTTGATATTTGGTATGAAGCTTCATCTAGTGGACCCCTACCAAGATTGTTCAAATTATAGTGCTGGAGCCAAAAATGCCCCCGCTCCGGGGCCCTTTGGTTTTACATGGGCTTATATAGGGAAAATCTTTAAAAATCTTCTTCTCTGAAACCGCAAGGCCCAGGTCTTTGATATTTGGTATGAAGCTTCATCTAGTGGACCCCTACCAAGATTGTTCAAATTATTGTGCTGGGGCCAAAAATGCCCCCGCTCCAGGGCCCTTTGGTTTTACATGGGCTTATATAGGGAAGAGCTTTAAAAATCTTCTTCTTTGAAACCGCAAGGCCCAGGTCTTTGATATTTGGTATGAAGCTTCATCTAGTGGACCCCTACCAAGATTGTTCAAATTATAGTGCTGGGGCCAAAAATGCCCCCGCTCCAGGGCCCTTTGGTTTTACATGGGCTTATATAGGGAAGAGCTTTAAAAATCTTCTTCTCTGAAACCGTAAGGCCCAAGTCTGTGATATTTCGTATGAAGCTTCATCTAGTGGACCCCTACCAAGATTGTTCAAATTATAGTGCTGGGGTCAAATATGCCCCTGCTCCGGGGCCCTTTGGTTTTACATGGGCTTATATAGGGAAAATCTTTAAAAATTTTCTTCTCTGAAACCGTAAGGCCCATGTCTTTGATATTTGGTATGAAGCTTCATCCCACACGGCCATGGTCCTTCTTCCCCCCCCGCCCCACACACAACACTCCGGGGCCCTTTGGTTTTAAATGGGCTTATATAGGGAAAATCTTTAAAAATCTTCTTCTCTGAAACCACAAGGCCCAGGTCTTTGCTATTTGGTATGAAGCTTCATCTAGTGGACTCCTACCAAGATTGTTCGAATTATAGTGCTTGGGCTAAAAATGCCACCGCCCCGGGGCCCTATGGTTTTACATGGGCTTATATGGGGAAAATCTTTAAAAATCTTCTTCTCCGAAATCCCAAGGGCCAGGTCTTTGCTATTTGGTATGAAGCTTCATCTAGTGGACGCCTACCAAGATTGTTCAAATTATAGTGCTAGGGCCAAAACTGCCCCCGACCTGGGGCCCTTTGGTTTTACATAGACTTATATAGAGATATTCCTTAAAAATCTTCTTCTGAAACAGCAAGGCCATGGTCTTTGATATTTGGTGTGAAGCTTCCTCTAGTGGACCTATATCAAGATGGTTTAAATCATAGCCCTGAGGCCAAAAATGCCCCCGCCCTGGAGCCATTTGGTTTTATATAGGCTTATGTAGGGAATATCTTTAATAAAAATCTTCGTCTCTGAAACCGCAAGGGCCAGGTCTTTGATATTTGGTATGTAGCATATCTAGTGGACCTTTGCCAAGATTGTTCAAATTATAGCCTTTGTTGATATTTGGTATGAAGCTTCACCTTTTTAGACGTCGCTGAACATTATGCACATTATAGCCCTGGGGTTAATAATGGCCCTCCCCGGGTCCCACTTGTTACTCTATGGATCAGGTGAGCGATCCAGGGCCATCATGGCCCTCTTGTTATTCTATTTTTGACAGAAAATTCTGTTAGCAAATAGTGCAGGCCATGATCTGATCTGGGCCTACACTGTTTGCCAAGGTACCATTTAGGGGTTTCCTGCATACGGGCCCCGTCAAGCGATTTTGGTACTTATCGCCTATGCGAGCAGCTAAGGTTCAGGCGAGCCTGCGCATCTGCGCAGTCTCGCCAGAACCTTCGCTGCTCCCTCGTACAAGCAGTGAATCAAGAGGAACCTTCAGACAGAAAGCCATATCCCTGGCCCCTCTGAATGGCTGGGTATGCGCAGTTAAAATTTGTCATGACGGAATGCTCGAAGACACAAATTCGCTTGACGGGGCTCAAGTATGTATTATGACCCGATGCACGGCAAAAACATACAAATAGTCATATGTGGCAAGCAATGATTCAGCTTGGCTTATTCATCATTGGAGTGTGGTAATTCATTATGCAAACTCGCCTATACAAATACATTGCCACTTTTATCGGCGAAAAAAATGAAAATTTTATGATGAAAAATTGTGCAATTTTTCTTATTTCTGCTCCAAATATATACTGTGGGCACTCGTTAGAACCGACTCATCGAGGCGGTTCTAACGAGTACCCACAATCTATATTTTAGAGCAGAAATAAGAAAAATAAGGTAATTTTTCATCATAAAATTTTCATTTTCAATACCCCCGGAGGCCCCTGCATACAATGGGTTAAGGCATCACAAGCAGGGAGCCAAAAGAACAGTTTCTTTCCTATAAAATGGCCAAATGTCTATTCAAAAGAAAATATATTTTTGCTTGTAGGTGCTTATATTTGCCTTGTGTGGGGTGGTATGAGATAGAAAAATCCATAACTGCATACCTGTCCTTAACTTTTATCTCCTCTACTGTATCTTCCATCTCTTGTCTCCCTTTTCTGGAGACGACACAAAATGATATACAAGGGTTGACATGCAGTTTTACAATCAGTCTAATAGTGTCATATTTTTGCTCAAAAATTGAGTAACATTTTCAAAATCTAGTTTTGCTACTCAGATATTTGACAGCCAAAAATAGTAGCATATCTGTCATGTTTCAGTGATACATTAATGACATCTTTGGCTTTGAATAGTTGGGTCCTAATGTGCAAGAAGCAATGAGAATACTATAGCTATTATATACTGAACCAAAAAAGAAATGCAACTCCAAATATAAAGGCGGGTATTTGCAGAAATAATCATGTTTGCAGAAAATCGATTTAATGACGCAATAATATAATCATTCCTGAATGTAACTACCATAGAGAGTTCATGCCCCCGCCTATAGGGGCTTGAAGAAATATATGGGCTGCATGTTGCTTCCACGCAGAGCTGAATCCGGCCCGCACACTAGTACTGGTAAACCGCTTAGAGGAACTAAGCCTGACCAGGAACCCCAGTGCAAGGCAGACCAGACCGTCCATGCTAATAAACCCTATTGGTTTCATTGGGCGACAGGGCTTGAGATGTCATTTCATCTCAATGTCGGGTAAAAGTCCCACAAAATTGGAAGCAACGTCTCCAAAGTGACCTTTACAGTGTTGACGGGGACGTTTAACTTCAAATCAAACAAAACAAACAAAACCATGGAGAGTTCAATTTCCAGTGAGAATGTTTGGAACACAAATCCATTTTGTCACAGAGGTTCACAAGTTCAAAACATAAGCAGTTAATAGCGAGTATGTCCTCAGTTGCATTCAGTCCTGCAAGCACACGCCTGGTCATGGACAGGATTAAACGATTGATCTCTGCCTGGGGAATAGCATTCCACTCCTGTTTGAGCGCGAGACGCAAGGCTTGACATGTTGTTGGCGGCTGGGGGCGGTTATGTACGGGCCTATCCAAGACGTCCCACAAATGTTCTATAGAAGAGAGATCTGGACTATAAGGAGGCCAGTGCATCACGTCAATGTTGTTTTGCTGAAGAAACACCATGCTGAGCCTTGCTACATGTGCCTGAGCGTTATCCTGTTGAAATGTAACGTTGTGCTGTCGTACATAATTATTGAACAACTATCAGTTAAAGGACGTCAACGTAATGCTGAGCCGTCAAAGGTCCATCAATGAATACAAGGGGCGTTCTATGACCATAAGATATGCCAGCCCACACCATCAACCCACCGCCTCCAAATCGATCACGTTCAACCAAACAATTGTCACGATAACACTCTCCGTCATGCCTATACACATGTTGACGGCCGTCAGCTCTGTACAACAAGTACCTGGACTCGTCAGTAAACATTACGTTATGCCACTGACTAAGGGGAAACAGGTTTGGCCTATGTTGTGTGAGCCACGCCATTCTAACCTAACATGGTCGTGGTGTTAATGGCATACCAACATACGGAGGACGAGGACGTAAGCCAAACTCTCAAAGACGATTCCTGACAGTATTTGCACTTATTCGATTGTTGTGCGTTTCTGGTGTCACCTGAAACGTCTCGACGGCTGTACAGAACTGATTACGAAGGTGGATTAGATGGATTTATAGGTCCTGTCGACGTGTCGTGACGCGTGGACGTCCACTTCTGGGTCTGTCATTTGTCGACCCCGTTTGAAGTAGACGCTGATACAAGCGAGTTATCGTCGATTTACTCACTTGGAAGTTCCTGACAATGACAGCCTGAGACTTCCCACGCAGAAGCATTTGGACTGCTACGTTACTTTGATCTTGCGTCATACGTGCCATATTCTCCAGGTAACACAATATGCCAATATGATGAGGTTACTGTTTTACATTTAATGTACTGCACGATGAAATGTTGAAAACAATGAATTGCCAAGTGGAGCATTAAACTGTACAGATATCGCCCAAATATTTTCTGCATAAGAAAGTTTAAAAAGTATGAAAGTAAATCGCAAAATGATTTTTCAGTCACCCTGATGGTTGCATGAAAATCTTTTGGCTTAAAAAGTTGCATTTCTTTTTCGGTTCAGTATAGAACAGTCATTTTATAGCTTTAAACTATTGCCCTATGTCATATAAATACCTAGTAACATTTATTAGTGTATATTAATATTCATAATAGAATACATAATGACAGTGTTTTTAAATATTCATAGTAGAATACATAATAATGACAATGATTATGAATATTCATAATAGTTGGTCAGTTGATTTGAGGTTTAACGTCCTCGTCAACACTGTAAAGGTCATTTTGGAGACTTTGCTTCCAATTTGTGGGACTTTTACCCGACATTGAGATGAAATGACACCTCGAGCCCTGTTGCCCAATGAAACCAATAAGGTTTATAAGCATGGACGGTCCGCCTCGCACTGCGGTTCCTGGACAGGCTTAGATCCTCTAAGCGGTTTACCAGTACTAGTGTGCGGGCCGGATTCAGCTCTGCGTGTGGGCATCATACAGCCCATCTATTTCTTCAAGCCCCTATGGGCGGGGGCCAATATTCATAATAGAATAGAATACATAATGACAGTGTTTTTGAATATTCATAGTAGAATACATAATAATGAGACAATGATTATGAATATTCATAGTAGAATACATAATGAAAAGTAGAATACATAATGAGACAGTGTTTATGAATACTTACAACAGGATACATCAGGATAATCACCCATGTAACAGAGTACATCTTTTCATGGCTCCAAAACAGTTATTCATCACACAATCGCACACATATAACTTTGTCCCCCTTAAAACCCCACTTTTATATGAAACTGGGGTATACATTTTTAGCTCACCGTCACGTAGTGACGAGGTGAGCTTTTGGGATCACTTTTTGTCCGTCGTGCGTACGTGCGTGCGTGCTTGCGTCTGTGCATGCGTGCGTAAACAATTTCTTTAAACGACATCTCCTCCTAAACCACTGATCAGATTTTGACCAAACTTCACAGGAATGATCCTTAGGTGGTCCCCTTTCAAAGTTGTTCAAATGGTTCCGGTCTGTTGCACATCTAGGTCACAGGAGCCAAAAATAGATTTTTTTCACAAAAAAACTTAAAAAATCTTCTTCTCTGAAACCACAAGGCCCAGGTCTTTGATATTTGGTTGAAGCTTCATCTAGTGGACCCCTACCAAGATTGTTCAAATTATAGTGCTAGGGCCAAAAATGCCCCCGCCCCGAGGCCCTTTGGTTTTACATTGGCTTATATAGGGAAAATCTTTAAAAATCTTCTTCTCTGAAACCACAAGGCCCAGGACTTTGATATTTGGTATGAAGCTTCATCTAGTGGACCCCTACCAAGATTGTTCAAATTATAGTGCTGGGACAAAAAATGCCCACGCCAAGGGGCCCTTTGGTTTTACATTGGCTTATATAGGGAAAATCTTTAAAAAGCTTCTTCTCTGAAACCACATGGCCCAGGTCTTTGATATTTGGTATGAAGCTTCATCTAGTGGACCCCTACCAAGATTGTTCAAATTATAGTGCTGGGGCCAAAAATGCCCCCGCCCTGGGGCCCTTTGGTTTTACATAGGCCTATATAGGGAAAATCTTTAAAAATCTTCTTCTCTGAAACCACAAGGCCCAGGACTTTGATATTTGGTATGAAGCTTCATTTAGTGGACCCCTACCAAGATTGTTCAAATTATAGTGTTGGGGCAAAAAATGCCCCCGCCCCCGGGCCTATGGTTTTACATAGGCTTATATATGGAAAATCTTTAAAAATCTTCTTCTCTGAAACCGCAAGGCCCAGGACTTTGATATTTGATATGAAGCTTCATGTAATGGACCTCTACCAAGATTGTTCAAATTAAAGCCCTTGGGCCAAAAATGCCCCCGCCCCCAGGGCCCTTTGGTTTTACATAGACTTATATAGGGAAAATCTTTAAAAATCTTCTTCTCTGAAACCACAAGGCCTAGGCCTTTCATATTTGGTATGAAGCTTCATGTAAAGGACCCCTAACAAGATTATTCAAATTATAGTGCTGAGGCCAAAAATGTCCCTGCCCCGGGGCCCTTTGGTTTTACATAGGCTTGTATAGGGAAAATCTTTAAAAATCTTCTTCTCTGAAACCGCAAGGCCCAGGACTTTGATATTTGGTATGAAGCTTCATCTAGTGGACCCCTACCAAGATTGTTCAAATTATAGTGCTGGGGCAAAAATGCCCCCGCCCCGGGCCCTTTGGTTTTACATAGGCTTATATAGGGAAAATCTTTAAAAATCTTCTTCTCTGAAACCGCAAGGCCCAGGACTTTGATATTCGGTATGAAGCTTCATCTAGTGGACCCCTACCAAAATTGTTCAAATTATAGTGCTGAGGCCAAAAATGTCCCTGCCCCGGGGCTCTTTGGTTTTACTTAGGCTTATATAGAGAAAATCTTTAAAAATCTTCTTCTCTGAAACCACAAGGCCCAGGACTTTGATATTTAGGATGAATCTTCATCTAGTGGATCTCAACCAAGATTGTTCAAATTATAGCCCTTGGGCCAAAAATGCCCCCCTCCCCAGGGCCCTTTGGTTTTACATAGGCTTATATAGGGAAAATCTTTAAAAATCTTCTTCTCTGAAACCATAAGGCCTAGGTCTTTTATATTTGGTATAAAGCTTCATCTAAAGGACCCCTAACAAGATTATTCAAATTATAGTGTTGAGGCCAAAAATGTCCCTGCCCCAGGGCTCTTTGGTTTTACATAGGCTTGTATAGGGAAAATCTTTAAAAATCTTCTTCTCTGAAACCGCAATGCCCAGGACTTTGATATTTGGTATGAAGCTTCATCTAGTGGACTCCTACCAAGATTGTTCAAATAATAGTGCTGGGGCAAAACATGCCCCCGCCCCCGGGCCCTTTGGTTTTACATAGGCTTATATAGGGAAAATCTTTAAAAATCTTCTTCTCTGAAACTGCAAGGCCCAGGACTTTGATTTTTGGTATGAAGCTTCATCTAATGGACCTATACCAAGATTATTCAAATTACAGCCCTTGGGCCAAAAATGCCCCCGCCCCGGGGCCCTTTGGTTTTACATAGGCTTATTTAGGGAAAAACTTTAAAAATCTTCTTCTCTGAAACCGCAAGGCCCAGGACTTTGATATTTGGTATGAAGCTTCATCTAGTGGACCCCTACCAAGATTGTTCAAATTATAGTGCTGGGACAAAAAATGTCCCCGCCCCCGGGCCCTTAGGTTTTACATGGGCTTATATAGGGAAAATCTTTAAAAATCTTCATCTCTGAAACCACAAGGACCAGGACTTTGATATTTGGTATGAAGCTTCATCTAGTGGACCCCTACCAAGATTGTTCAAATTATAGCCCTTTGGCCAAAAATGCCCCCGCCCCCGGGCCCTTAGGTTTTACATGGGCTTATATAGGGAAAATCTTTAAAAATCTTCATCTCTGAAACCGCAAGGACCAGGACTTTGATATTTGGTATGAAGCTTCATCTAGTGGACCCCTACCAAGATTGTTCAAATTATAGCCCTTGGGCCAAAAATGCCCCCGATCTGGGGCCCTTTGGTTTTACATAGGCTTATATAGGGAAAATCTTTAAAAACCTTCTTCTCTGAAACCCCAAGGCCCAGGACTTTGATATTTGGTATGAAGCTTCATATAGTGGACCCCTACGAAGATTGTTCAAATTATAGTGCTGGGGCAAAAAATGCCCCCGCCCCCGGGCCCTTAGGTTTGACATGGGCTTATATAGGGAAAATCTTTAAAAATCTTCATCTCTGAAACCGCAAGGACCAGGACTTTGATATTTGGTATGAAGCTTCATCTAGTGGACCCCTACCAAGATTGTTCAAATTATAGTGCTGGGGCAAAAATGCCCCCACCCCCCGGGCCCTTTGGTTTTAAATAGGCTTATATAGGGAAAATCTTTAACAATCTTCTTCTCTGAAACCGCAAGTCCCAGGACTTTGATATTTGGTATGAAGCTTCATCTAGTGGACCCCTACCAAGATTGTTCAAATTATAGCCATTGGGCCAGAAATGTCCCCTATGCGGGGCCCTTTGTTTTTATATTGACTTATATAGGGAAAATCTTTAAAAATCTTCTTCTCTGAAACCGCAAGGCCTAGCTCTTTTATATTTGGTATGAAGCTTCTTCTAAAGGACCCCTACCAAGATGATTCAAATTATAGTGCTGGGGCCAAAAGTGGCCCCAGCCTGAGGCCCTTTGGTTTTTTTCATAGGCTTATATAGGGATAATCTTTAAAAATCTTCTTCTCTGAAACCACAAGGCCCAGGACTTTGATATTTGGTATGAAACTTCATCTGATGGACCTCTACCAAGATTGTTCAAATTATAGCCCTGGGGCCAGAAATGCCCCCGCTCTGGGGCCCTATGGTTTTACATAGACTCATATAGGGAAAATCTTTAAAAATCTTCTTCTGAAACCACAAGGCCTGGGTCTTTGATATTTGGTATGAAGCTGCATCTTGTGGACCTCTATCAAGATTATTCAAATTGTAGCCCTGATACCAAAAATGTCCCCGCTCCGGGGCCCTTTGGTTTAACATGGACTTATGTAAGGAAATCTTTAAAAATCTTCTCTGAAACTGCAAGGCCAAGGCCTTTGATATTTAGTATGGAGCTTTATCTAGTGGACCTCTACCAAGATTGTTCAAATTATAGCCCTGGGGCCACAAATGCCCCCACCCCGGGGCCCTTTGGTTTTACATAGATTTATATAGCCCCGGGGCCATTTGGTTTTGCATAGGCTTATGTAGGGAATATCTTTTAAAAAAAATCTTCTTCTCTGAAACCACAAGGCCCAGGTCTTTGATATTTGATGTGTAGCTTCATCTAGTGGACCTTTGCCAAGATTGTTCAAATTATAGCCTTTGTTGATGTTTGGTATGAAGCTTCACCTTTAAGACCTCCCTCAACATTATGCACATTAAAGCCCTGGGGCCAATAATGGCCCTCCCCGGTGCCCACTTGTTACACTATGGATCAGGTGAGCGATCCAGGGCCATCATGGCCCTCTTGTTTTTTTTTTAATCTGCTCAAAAACATAGATTGAGCAGAAAATTGAGAAATATCCAGATTTTCATCTGAAAAAAATTCATTTTTTGGTGGTAAAATTTAACCAGTATATTTGAATAGGTGTGTTTTCCTAATGTTTCTGGTATTTGTGTTTCATTATCATCAAACATCATGTAACATAGTGCATTCCTGCATATCTTCAAAAGTGAAGTGTTATTTTTCTGAAGAAAAGTTGTGATTTCTTATAAATGCCCCAAACATAGGTTTTTGCCTCTTGTTAGAACCACTTTTGTGCGGCAGTTCTAATGAGTACCAATAACCTTTGCCTTGGAGCAAAAATAAGAACAATAATGTATACCCCTGTTAACCCCAGTTTTCTCTATTTAAAGCAGGGTTTACATGGGTATTCTTTACAGTTTTGTTAACATGATGTGTATTGCTGTTCTTCAGCTCTAATGCTAACCCTTATCTTGCTGAATCTTCATTTAAGCCACACCCATTTCTGTCTATCAACCAATCAAATTACTTTATGTAGTTATAGCCCCGCTTTGAAAAAGTGGGGCTATATTGGATTTGCCATGTCCTTCTGTCATTCCGTGATTCCGTTAATTTGTGTTGGCTCCATAACTTTGTATCTGCTTAACATATTTTCATGAAACTTCACACAAATGTTAAACACCATAAGACAATGTGCAGAGCGAAGGAATTATAACTGTGGATTGCCTACTTTTGGAGTTATTGCCCTTTGAACATTTTCCGTAATTCCGTAATTCCGTAATTCCGTGATTCCGTTAATTTGTGTTGGCTCCATAACTTTGTATCTGCTTAACATATTTTCATGAAACTTCACACAAATGTTAAACACCATAAGACAATGTGCAGAGCGAAGGAATTATAACTGTGGATTGCCTACTTTTGGAGTTATTGCCCTTTGAACATTGAAAAATGGCAATTTTAATTGTGTCCGCTTCATAACTCGAAAACCGTTTGAGATATTTTTAGGAAACTTCACACAAATGTTAAGCACTATGAGACGATGTGCAGAGTGCAGGAACCATAACTCTGCATTGCTTATTTTTGGAGTTATTGCCCTTTGAACATTGAAAAATGGCAAGTTTAACAGTGTCCGCTTCATAACTCGAAAACCGTTTGAGATAATTTCATGAAACTTCACACAAATGTTAAGCACTATGAGACAATGTGCAGAGCGCAAGAACCATAACTCTGGTTTTCGTATTTTCTGTGTGTCTGTCTGTGTCTGTTAACAATTTTCGTGTCCGCTCCATAACTTTAAAACCCATTCACATATTTTCATGAAACTTCACACAAACATTAAACACCATGAGATGGTGTGCAGAGTGCAGGAACCATAACTCTGGATTGCCTAATTTTTGAGTTATTTCCCTTTGAATATTGAAAAATATCAATTTTAGCCGTCTTTGCTCGATAACTCAAAAACCGTTTGAGATAATTTTATGAAACTTCACACAAATGTAAAGCACCATATTACGTGTGCAGAGCGCAGGAACCCAAACTCTGGATTGTCTACTTTTTCAGTTATAGGCTTTTGAATATTAAAAAATGGCAATTTTAACTATGTCCGCTCCATAACCGTTTCTGATATTTTCATGAAACTTCAAATAAATGAAAAGCACCTTGAGATGATGTGCAGAGTGCAGGAACCATAACTCTGGTTTGCCTACTTTAGGAGTTATTGCCCTTTGAACATTTAAAAAGGCAATTTTGACTGTGTCTGCTCCATAACTCACAAACCATTTGAGATATTTTCATGACACTTCACACAAGTGTAAAGCACCATGAGACAATGTGCAGAGCGCAGGAACCCTGACTCTGATTTGCCTACTTTAGGAGTTATTACCCTTTGAACATTGAAAAATGGAAGATGAAATTTAGTATAAACATGGACATTCTGGTAATGTATCATGCTCATTGAAATGAGGGACAAGGGCTCACAACTCTTAGAGTTTTTCCAGATAATGTAAAATTTTCAACAGTTATTTCTTGTTCATAACTGTTTTCTCTGCAGCTTAAATAACTTTCTTCTCTGACAGCGCTGAAGCGGGGCTATAGTCAGATCCTCTGACAGCTCTAGTTTATTGCTACAAATTCATGAACTGAATGCCTAACAGTGTAGATCCAGATCAGATGGCTTCTTCAGAAGCTATCTGATCTGGATCTACACTGTTTGCAAATATAGGGGTTTTCGTGAACAGCAAGATAAGGGTTAATGTAAGTTTGTGTTCTAACACTTTTGAAATGTGTGTTTATAATGTATGTGTTCAAATGTTTAAATGAATATGTTCAAACAAAATGAGCCTTATCAAATAAAGGATCTTACATGAGTGTTCATGTATTATTGAATTTATTAAAGGAGTTGAGGAAAAGGGATAAAATGCGAGGCTTCGCTAAGCATTTTATGCCTTTTCCTTAACGAGTTTAATAAATTCAATGATACAATTACATGAGCATGAATGCAAGATTCTGTTTATCATATGACATTTAAAACGCATTTTATTCATTATTGTTTTGAAAGATGTTAACATTCCGCAATTATTATATGCAACATCATTAAGGACGTGCATGTCCCGTTACAGAGCGTTACTAATTAGCATATTTCATCCACTAGTGGGTTATCAAATTTATTACATGACATTATTTTATTTTCAGATGTGACGTCATGTGAAAAAAAATGTATCTTCACATAAGACTAGTAACATACATTTGTGCTATAAAACTGTCTTTCATATCTGTGGAACCAGCATTTTTCAGGTGAAAATGTGTTCTGTTTTCCTTATTTCTGCTCTAAACATAGATTGTGGACAATAGTTAGAACCGTCTTATTAAGGTGGTTCTAACGAGTACCCACAGTCTATGTTTTTTTAGCAAAACTAATGGAAAGACATAGTGAATACTCTTGTATACCCCACTTTTCTTTATAAATTAGGGTTTACAAAGGTTGTTAACCCATTCAGTACCGGAAACCCCAAAAGGGGTACTTGGCAAACAGCGCAGGCCCGATCATACCCTGCAGAATGCGGCGTCGGTCAGGGCCTACACTGTTTGCAAAAAGTTCAGCCTTTTTCCAAATAAATTTGAAGACAACACAACTTGACACCCCTAAATTTTGAAATGGACTCCTGCTATATATAAGGAGGAAGATTCCTATTGGTACAAAAAGGGTTAATTACACAGACTAGTTTTGTTTGTTTTGAATTTCGGGACGCAGTCAGCAGTCGGTACTATCAGTTCATACATAACCAAACTTGTTAAGGCAGGCTTATACATAAGCCGTTTATCAGTACTCGTACAGTGCACAATCTTTCACCAGAAACTGACAGCTTCCCATCTTGAATCAGCAGAAAGAAGAGAATGACTCTGATCAGAGTCACTGCCCAGTAGGCACACGTCGCTATGGCAACGTCAAATCAATGTCGCTATGGCAACGTCAAATCAATGGCAACGTAGATGTGACATTGCATAAATGTCATGACATTGCACCGACATTGATGTCTAATCATAATTACTTCATGTGCCTGCTGGGTAGTTAGTTGACATGAGTACCCAGTAAAGAGTCAGCACAGCATGAGTATCCATTCTGTCAGAGTACAGCCATTATCTGCCTGCATGAAGAAGCTTTAACCCTTGTCCTGCTGAATAAATAAATTTTGACACACCCATTTCTAATTGTCAACCAATCAAAATCCTGGGTATAGAAGAAGCCATCTGATTTGGATCTGCACTGTTTACAAAGTTATGGGTTATTGAATTTCAGCAGGAAAAGGCTGAATTCAACTAGCATCCATTTAGTGCACAGCATAGACTTAAATAAGCCTGTGTGGAGGTGCACTATTGTAACAAATCTATTATGATTACCCTTGTAAACCCTGGTTTATAAAGAAAAAAAATTGGGTTTACAGGGCTGTGCATATTTTTTCTTGCTTTTATTAAAAACATTGGTTGTTTGCACTCATTAGAACTGCCTAATGAGGGGATTCTAACAAGGACCCATAATCTATGCTGGAGCAAACGTAAGAAAATTATCACAAATTTTCTGTTGAAAAATGCCATCTGATGACACATTTTTGCAGTTCCCTAGATGAAGTGTTAATGTAGTCAAATTATGATTGAAAATTTTATTTTGTATAGAAATACATATTTATGGCAAGATTTGCCAAAGTCACTTGTTAAAACTGTTGTAATAAAACATAACAAAAAAAATCTGCAATTTGTTTTGTTTTTATTTGTTTTGTTTTAAAGCTTACAAGTTGCAACTATAATGGTATTTATTTAAAGTTGTGTCCCTTCTACACCCAGACCTAGGTGTTTTCTGCCTGAGCCAAAGGCTGCATAGTCATGGGGAGTCATTGTGATCACTTACTGTCCGTCATGATCGGTGGCAGCGGTGGCATCATATATATGTCTGTTCACAATTTCTTCAAATGACATCTGCTCCTTAACCGCTGAAAGGATTCTCCAAATAAATTCCATTCCATGCAGAACTCTGGTTACATAGCAATGAAAAGGATGAGATCAGAGAAAATCTTTAAAAACCTTGTCTGAAAGCAGAAGGCCCAGGTTTTGATATTTGGTATCGGGCCTCTACCAGGATTTCATGGAGATTGATCATGAAATCTTTTCTGCGGTCATTCTCTCCCTTCTGCTGATTCAAGAAGGGCAGTTGTCAGTTTCTGGCAAAAGAATGTGCACTGTACTGGTTAACCCCTTATGTATAAGCCTGTCCAGGAAAAGTGTGGACAAGTTAACTGACCGGCTCAAAAATGACCTAAAATAGTGTTGACTGGGCCGTTAAACTCCAATACAAACAAACATATTTAGTGGACCTTGGTAGGCCAAATATGGCCTCGCCCCAGGGGTCACTTTCGCCCCAGGGGTCACTTGTTTCACATGGTCATATATAGGGAAACCCTTTAAAATCTACTTGCCTGAAACCAGCAGACCAAGACCTATGATATTGGTACATAGCTTCATCTAGTGGACCTCTACCAAGACTGAATTTATTGCCCTGGGTCTAGAACTGGCCCTGTCCCTGGGGCCACTTGTTTTACATAGACCGCCATTGTATGCATGTGGGGAAAAACTTTAAAAATCCTCTTGTCTGAAACCTATGATATTTAGTATATAGCTTCATCAAGTGGACCTCTACAGAGATAACTCAAATTTTAGCCCTGGGCTAAAAAATGACTCCGGTGTAATGGTCAGTTTCTTCCTCCCCGGGGAAGAACTGGGCCGGCCCGGTTCGGGGAAGTCATTTTCTTCCCCATCCGGTCAGTTTCTTCCCCACCTGTAATTTTTTAGACCCATTGTCAACAAGCAATCTGTTAAAATTGAGAAAAGAAACCACTCTGAATAAATTTTTAGTCTTTATGGCTTGAATGGCAAAATTTGCTACATGCCCTGCAATACATGGAGATATAACAAAATACGCATCCCAATTCCCGTATCTGTGTTAAATTTTCTTAGTTTTCCAAGACCTATATTGGTATTTTTAAACAAATATAGTAAGCAACAAATCTTTAGTGCTCAAATCTAAATAGAATTTGGAAAATGGGGAAGGGGAAGAAATGGGCCAGGCCAGTTCTTCCCCATTCCAGACATTTCTCTCTACATATAATTCTGGTTGATTCTTTTTTTTTTTAATTTAAAAGCAACAATTTGGCCAGAATAATAGAATTTAATAAATCACCCAATGCATTAACAACCAGGGGTATAGAAGACTTGGCCTACCAAGTACTCTCCCATCTTTTTAAAAGGCTTTTAAATTTCATTTGTTGTCAATACAGGCATCACTTATATTTACTGTTTTCAGTTAAAAAGTTTATGTGAAAATACTCATTTGGGCAGAAAAAATGACAGGTTGGAAACAAGAGGGTGGGGAAGAATGGGGCCGGTCTTGGGGCAACTTGTTTCACTTAGTTTGTATATCCATTCGTTCAGGAGATAAGGTGCAGACAAGCCAAAATTCAGAGTCTTTTGGGGTCCTGTGCCCTTGAAAATTAGGTCAAGGCCACCAGTCTAATCAAATCTGCGGTATGTTGTATTGATATATTGTACCAAGTTTGACCAAAATTGATCAATTTGTTCATGGGATAGAGTGCAGGGAGGCCATTCTTTGGCCCAAAAATGACTGTTTTCTGGGGACTGTGCCCTTGAAAATGAGGTGAAGATCATCATAACCTATTGACTATTTTCCTCTGTCCTTGTGATATTGCCATGCAAGTTTGGTCAGAATTCATCCATAGGTTCAGGAGATATAGTGCTTCAAACAGGCTACCCCTACTCCAACGCCGACGCAAACGGGATCAGCATCAAAAACAGTATGTCCCCCTCACCTCCGGTAGGGAACATTAGAACGCCACATAACTTGAACAAGTCTGTGAAATGAACACCACCTAAACCCCAATTTATGTAGAGAAAACTTGGGTTTATGGGGGTAAACATGATTTTTCTTATTTCTGCTCCACAACATAGGGTGTGGGTACTCGTGTTTGCAGTAAAATAAAGAAAAATATCACTTATAATCTGCATTGGTTTCATTGGGCGACAGGGCTTGAGGTGCCATTTCATCTCAATGTTGGGTAAAAGCCCAACAAAATAATTAGCAACCTCTCCAAAATGACCTATACAGGGCCTAGTGTGTTGAGGGGGATGTTAAACCTCAACTCAAACAAACAAAACGGATTTTTGTCAATAATGCACTATGTAACACGGGACAATAATGTATACCCCTGTAGTGAACTACTGAATGTTAAACAGGGCTTTAGAGGCGTGGAGGTCACTAACCCATAACACACCGTGTGCTATAACAGGGTCTTTCATACCTGTACCACACTGGTAAAGGCAAGCGCGCGGGGTAAGGAACAAACCCACAGGATAAGGATTTTTTTCCGATCATGATAAGGAAGAAAATGGCGGAATCGGCATCACATGTGCAGGTTTGTTGTTGTTCTAGATCTCGTGTTATGGTTACAAACCAATACGGCTGCTCACATTAGCTTCACGGAAGACACATATTATTCACAATTGTTTCTTCGATGGTCTGAATTCGACAGTTACAGCCAGTCAAACGGAGAACCGGAGGCAGTGGAGCTACTCAACCACGAAATCTCATTATTTTACATGAAACGCTCTTCTGGGAAGATGGCATGCACGTTTTTGTTGGTTATAGACATACACATGATAAATCGGACTGTTGCAAATGCGATTTAAGGAAAAATGGAAATTGGAAGGCCCACAGTGAGAAATCCTAGTTCCATTTTCAATACAACGCCCATGGGCAAGGAAATGGGTACAACGCATATGATAAGACACAAAATTGTCCGGGGAAAATGGTAGTTGTATGGTGGTAGCTCTAGTAAATTTCCATCACAGATTAGGTTTTCCGATATTAATAATTAGTCCAAAATAGTTTAAAGCACCAGTTGTGACCTTTAGGAAACGTTCAAAGTTTGTGATCCTTGTCTTGGCATGTGCTCTGGTTCTAGCAATATAATACACCCCCCCCCCACTAGGACGATATGGCCGGGACGATTTGACCTAGGACAATTCGGCCTAGGACAATTTGGCCAGAAAAACATATTGGGTAGGACAATTTGGCCAGGTTAATAAAATGTCCTGTTCAAATTGACAATTTATTGTTTTGGGTTTGTTTTCAGTAATGTTTGTGGAAGGAACATTGTTTGTGGAAGGAACATTTTAAAGAAGATTCTAATCAAAATCAACTAGAATTTTTTTTGTTTTTTTTTTTATGCCCCTGTAGCTGTAGGAGAGTATATAGTTTTTTAGTTTTTGCACTGTCCGTTTGTGGGTTAGTGTGTTTGTAAGTCCGCACTTTTTTGTGATTGCTCCCACGGGGGCATTGCTCACTTATAGTGACAGCTCTTGTTAAACTAAACCTTTAAGCCTGTGATATTATGACTGGTCAAAATCGTTAGTAGCAAAGACATAATTATTGATAACTACACAAGAATAGATAAATTTAATGATTTTGTTTAAACTTGTTGGAAGACAAGATCAATTAGCACTTGATTAACGGGCTGACTCATTTGTTGACTGGTCATGTTTCATTGCTTTCTTAATTACCTTTTTCACACTTAAATTGTTGGTTTTGTTCGCTTGTGTATACATTATGATATTTTTCATTAACTCTTAACATGGACCCACAGCATATTTTTAGGATTTTGTAAAACAAACCCTTGTTAGGATGTGTTCCAAAGATAATTTGGGATAAACTTTCTTATTTCTTGTCATTAGTATATGTTGTGGCTGCATGTTATAATCGCCTCGGATGAGGCGACAGTGCACTCTGTACCCACAACAATGCTCTGAATAATGTTTGCAAACAGTGTGGATCAAGATCACCCAGCACACACAAGTTTTAGACATAAGTATTAAATAAATTGAAGGTATCTGAGTATTTTCTGTTTTATTTTATTTTTGTCTCCCCTATCTCTCTAGGCCGGCCTCGGTAGCTCAGTCGGGTGCGCGTCTGACTGGACGTGGGTTCGATACCTACCGGGGTCGGCAACATTCTTTCGTGGAGATTGATCAAGAATGTGCACCATTCTGGTTAACCACTTACGTTTAGGTAAACTGACCTGCTCATTTTTGAGTCGATCAGTTTACCTATCCACATTTTTCTTGGGCAAGCGTATACGTAAGCGGTTAGCCAGTACAGTGCGCATTTTTTCGCCAGAAATTGACAATTGCCCGTCTTGAATCAGTGGAAGGTAGAGAATGGCCGTAGAAAAGGTTTCATTATCAATCTCTACGAAAGAATGTTGCCGGCCCCGGCAGGTATCGAACCCGCTTCCTCCTAATCACCAGTCAGACGCGCATCCGACTGAGCTACCGAGGCCGGCCGACAACGAACTGCGTACAAAGGGCCTGGTAAGATTTCTCATTATATATGCCCCCCCAACACACACTCTCTCACACACACACACACACACACACACACACACACACACACACACACACTGAATATTTGTTTCATAAATGTTTTATGGTGATAGCCAAATTAAGTATAAAAAGATAATCAAATCAATAAAAATGTTTGGTCATTCACAAATAAGGTATGTTTTTTTACTATGACAATTCAACATAAAAATTTCCATAACTCCGTGCATAGTAAAGGTAAATATATGTTTTTATTACTCATTTTCTTAGAACCCAAAGAATAATTTGGTACCTGTTTCATTTTGATCCTGTAATGTTTCATTTTTCGTATATCTCCATGATAATACAAGTGGGCGGGGTAACTAGATACGACTCACTTAGTGTACAAATGGTTAGCAGTGCTACCTGATATATTTATGCGCCAGTTGAAACCTATATAATCAGGTGTTTCCAAAGGCATTTTCTGTTGTCTTTTTCTTTCGAATGGATATACTTTTATCAAACTTCCTTTACTATTTTCGTCATAATTTATTAACTCAATACAGACACATCAAAAGTCAAGTTATTCTGAATATACACGAAGACGAAACAATTTGTTTCTGTATGTTTCCATTAACTAAGCCTGTTAGCAAGTGAAACGATACACACTGAAGAGGATTTGAGTGGGTGCCAGAAAGGAGCCAAATCATATCAGGCCCTTAAATGACCATGCAATAGGTATGTCTCACGAATTTGGTGAGGCTATCTACCTTATTTTCAGCCAAAAGAACAAACATACTATTTTCTTCCAGAAATACTGCATGGACATATATATCATTTCACTAAATCATGATCGCGATGAACCCAACCCATCTATCCCCCATAGGTGATTATCATATTGCTAGAACCAGAGCAATGCACATGCCAAGACAAGGCACACAAACTTTGAACGTTTCCTAAAGGTCACAACTGGTGCTTTAAACTATTTTGGACTAATTATTACTATCGGAAAACCTAATCTGTGATGGAAATTTACTAGAGCTACGACCATACAATGTCAGAACGTTTCCTAAAGGTCACAATTGGTGCTTTAAACTATTTTGGACTAATTATTAATATCGGAAAACCTAATCTGAGATGCAAATTTACTAGAGCTACCACCATACAACTACCATTTTCCCTGGAAAATTTTGTGTCTTATCATATGCGTTGTACCCATTTCCTTGCCCGTGGGCGTTGTATTGGAAATGGAACTAGGATTTCTCACCGTGGGCCTTCCAATTTCCAATGTTCCTTAAATCGTCCGGTTCTCCGTTTGACTGGCTGTAACTGTCGAATTCGGACCATCGAAGATAAATTTGTGAATAATATGTGGCTTCCGTGAAGCTTATGTGAGCAGCCGTATTGATTAGCAACCATAACACGAGATCTACAACTACAACAAACCTGCACATGTGATGCCGATTCCGTCATTTTATTCCTTATCCTGATCGGAAAAAAATCCTTATCCTGTGGGTTTGTTCCTTACCCTGCGCGCTTGCCTTTACCAGTGTGTGTATCTAGATGATTTTTGGAATATGTTCCTTATTCTTGCACACCAGATAAAGAAATCCATAGTTTTACCTTGGGATAAAAATTCTGTTCTAACCCTGGTGTTCTTACCCAAAATCGAATATTCTCGCGTGTTTGATAAATGAACAGATTGAATACGACCTCGTATGCGTCGTCGTTAAGGTTGACGTCACAGTGTGTTACGTGACGTCACTAAAATTCCTGTAGTGTCATCACAATATGGCGGACGTCGGTAACCGAAGTGACTGCAGCATTAAAAATCCGCGCTAAAATGGAAGGTATGCAAGAAAAATAATCCTACATCGGTTTGAGGGGTGGATAGAAAAATCTGTCCCTCGGGATTACTGTCCGGCATCACTCGGCAAGCCTCGTGATGCCGGACAGTGACCTTCGGAACGGATTTTTCCATCCACCCCTCACACCCATATTAGATTCTTATATTCTTGCACACCAGACAAGCAAATACGTGATTTTACCCTGGGATAGAAATTTATGTTCTGACCCTGGTGTTCCGACCCAGGCAACTAACATAAATGCGCTTCAATTCTATTCAACTGCCGGAACTACTTCCGCACTACTTTTTATTTTGTAAACAATATAAATGTGCGAGCTGTCAAAACTAACCGGAGGTGTTGTGCAAGAAAAAGAATCCAATATGGGGTTCTGTTGTAGATGGACGTTTCCAACCCTCGGGATGACCGTGCTGAGCGGACCCTCGGCGTAGCCTCGGTTCCGCTCAGCACGGTCATCCCTCGGGTTGGAAACGCTCATCTACAACAGAACCCCATATCAGATTCTTATATTCTGCTCCAACATAGAATATTGATCCTCATTAGGACCGCCTCGTTGAGGCGGTTCTAACGAGTACACACAGACTGCGTTATGCAAAAAACAAATAATAAGGAAAATAATTTAGTAGACCCCTGTAAACCCCAATGTTCTCTATAACGTGTGGTTTACTGAGGCGTTCTTTACACGAACATGTTAATGTGATGATTACCAAACTTTGCTGTTTGTGTGCTCATTAGAATGGTCTCATAGAGGGGCTTCTTATGAGTACAGAAGTATACATTTTCAAGACAAAAATCAGGAAAACCTCTAAATTATCCTAAAGATATGTATATCTGGGATTTTCGGAATAATTTTCTAGAGACTCAAGAGCATGTCCGGACATAGGCGGTTAAGGCGGTTCTAACGAGTACCCACAACCTATGTCTTGGAGCAGAAGTAAGAAAAATAATGTATACCTGTGCAAACCTCAGTTTTCTCTAAATTGGGATTTAGAGGGGTATTCATTGCAAGAACTTCTTAACCTGATGATAATGTACGGCAATGGACAATGATTAATTCACAGTTGGTTTTGTTTGTTTATGCTGAGGTCTTGAGTCCCCGTTAACACTATTTAGGTCATTTTGGGTAACTTCCGATTTCGTGGAATTATTACCTGACATCGAGATGAAATGACATCTCAAGCCCTACCGCCCAGTTAAACCGCAAGGATTTAATGAATGGTCCGACTCCCATCACTTTTCTTGAGCAGGCTTAGACCTAAGTGGTTTACCAGTACCGATGTTTGGTCGGCTTCATCTCTGGGCGGAAGCAACACGCAGCCCAATATTGATGTTGTTCAAGGTCTCTATTGCGTCTTCTGTCCAGCTGGATAATG
This sequence comes from Lucinisca nassula, assembly GCA_963580285.1. NCBI lineage: Eukaryota > Metazoa > Mollusca > Bivalvia > Lucinida > Lucinidae > Lucinisca > Lucinisca nassula. Next base: position 122,313,817 of record OY757023.1, on the reverse strand, counting down.
CCAAGACTGAATTTAAACTCATGTGCAGCAGAACGTGGACTTAGTTTGTAATCAAATCTCATTGACGTCTCAATTAGCTCGTAATTGTCTCCTCATGTCTGATGCACGTGAAACGATTGTAGCAATTTTCTTCTTTCGCATTATTATAGTTTAAGGCTGGTATTTAATTGTTGCATGAGCAAAGGCAGAAAAAGGCTATCAGACTCTCCGCAGTTCGCTTTGTCAGTGGATTAAGATTATGAAACCCGTGTTCTGAATGCGCAGACGGATCTATGACGGAACGGTGTATCTTGTTGACTCAGTCGGTAGCTCAGTGGGTTAAGTGTTCGCCTAGTCATGTAGTGTTCGTACTTCGAATCCCAATTTAACATTCCAACAGTCATGGGAACGAATTACACAGGGTCGAGCAAACTGACATGGCCTTTTTAAAGTGCCCGAAGTAAAGAGAACCAGCAAAGCCGAGCAGACATCAACAGAGCTGTCGTTTCCTCCGACATGTCTTGTTCTATTTGCAACAGGTAGTTTATAACTAAGATTGAACTTATCTGTCATCTTAAGAGGAATGTGTACACCTTCAGGGGAGGTAACTTCTGAAAAAGTATTTTTGTCTCCCATGTCAATAGGGGTCAACTTTTATAGGAAAGAATTTGCTCCTGGGGAGCAAATTCTTTCCTTTAAGAGTAGACCCCCTTTTCAGTGGAACAGAGCTTATAGAAAAGCGAACAGAGTCCCTTTGAAAAATGTCGGGGAAAATCTGCCAGGTGTATCAATTAATAAACAGTGTCCTTTTAAAACACACAATGAGATTGGCCATTATCGGTAATGACTGGCGACAATCATGTGTCGTACATCACGGAGCCATAAACAAATTGGAATCACCCTCATTATATACGAGGTTGAGTTAGTTTCAGAGATTCACAATTTTCCTTCCTAACAGTAATGGCACTGATCAGACACCGCTGTTTTTTTTTTTTTGTTTGTTTTTGTTTTTGTTCCCTGCCTGAAGTGGGTTCAATCGATACCACACAACTGCTGAAAATCAACCGCCAATTAGAAAACTTGCTCGCGACTTTTATTTCAGACGACGTTGAATTTAACCCAAATATTACTGGCGCACACCGGTTACCGCGGTACAACGTGACGCGACTCAGTACAACAAACGCTACCGTCTTTTTTTTTTGACAGGAGAAGTGTGAGTTCAATGTTTCCTCTATCACGATTTACGTTTTTCTGTTGGTTTTGCGATGACAACAGATTGTGTTTTTGTTGTTTTGTCCAAATTTTAAGTTATGACACGGTCAGAGAAGGGAAATCAAAGCCATAAATTAGGCCAAAATAGATAGAAAAACAAAACTTCAAGTTTTAAGGGACTATCAATCAGAAATAAATGACATATACACGAGCATTCTTGGGTTTTTCAAGCCTCTAGGCATCGAAGTAAGTATACTTTTTTTAATAATTCATAAAAACATTTAGAATAAGAATCGTACCGATTTTTCTTGGCTCACTACCTTGAAACACGGGTACACCTTACCACGGATCATGTGTTGAGTCTGAGTACACTAAACACGGAACAAATGGAACAACAAACACGGATATGAAAAACCGAATCAGGACGTTTTTACCAATTATAAGCGCCGTTTTTCAAGAAACAGTCAAGAGGAACGATACATATTTGCCCTTTAATTGAAAAATTACAATATGTACGGTATCCGCTTGGCCATTCCTTAAACAAAAAAGTGTTTTGGGTTGTAAGGTGTGTTTATGACATGGAGACAACTTTTTACAACAGATGCACAATAAACAGTCGCTATAATCCATCAAAAATGTCACAAAATAACCTGTTGTTTGTTTGAACTGAGCTTTAACGTCCCCGCCAACACTATTAAGGTCATTTTGGAATTGTTTCCAATTTTGCAAGTCTTTTTATCCGTCATTGAGATTTAACGACATCTCAAATCTACCGCCCAAGGAGACTAATAGGGTTCACATGTATATGCAGGAACGGTCGGACTCGCACCACTTTGCCTGGGAAGACTAAGACCTTCTAAGTGGTTAACCAGTAGTCCTGTGCGACGGGTTTCAGCTCTGTGTGGAAGTATCAGGCAGCCCATTGATTTCCACAAGCAGCGGTGGATGGGGCCCAAGATTAACTTGTACATAAACATGTTAACAATATAAAACTACAGAGGGACCGTTCAAATAGCCAACAGTGAGCTATACTGAGCAAAACCAACTTCAATGAGACAACACTTACAGTGCAACCACAGGAATCTGCAAAACAATTTATTAGTACAGAAGTTGCGCATGCACATAGTCTGATCGCTGAAAGCGATCAAATTCTGCGAGCAACGAAATACTAGACCCGTTTTACAAGTTCTTGCCCACCAGACGAGGAAATCCTAGATTTTACCCTTGGATAGAAACTACCCGGGTTTTCTACAAAGGGCTGGCATTGAAGTCGAGAATTTTGAGGTGTTTAACTCAAAGGGTGTCTGATGTGCGCTATCTGTATAGAAAGTCGTGTACGCTGCCCGTAATGCGACGTAACTAAACGTCACAACGGACGTTAGCAGTCGAAGTGACCGCATATTCAAAATCTATATTTTAAGATTTAAGTAATGCAAGAAAAAGAATCTGAAATGGGTCTGCCATGAAATGTTCTCTTTGGTAATCATTCTGTTTTACTCACCTCATAAACCAGGAGTCCTGGGTTCGATTTTTGGCTTCTCCAAACTTTCTGACGAGTCGTTAAATGAGCCCCCCTCTCTGTATAACCTTAGCGGGTTGCTGAGACGTATAACTCAAACTACACACACGGTCATTCTCTCCCTTTCACTGACTCAAGAAGGGTGGTTGACAAATTCTGGCGTAAGAATATGCACTGTGCTCGTTTTATAAGCCTTCAAGGTAAACTAACTGGCTCGATGTGACCTAAATAGTGCTTGCTGGGCTGTTAAACTCCCAACCAAACGAAGAAACAAGCCAGCCAAAGAAATCAGTGTGAGGGATAGATAGGAAAGTTTGTCCATGGTACTCAGGGACGTAGCTACCTGTACGCAGATACGCACTTGCGTACACATTACAAACGTAAAAAAATAGACGTAGAAGAAAAAGAAGAAGACGAACAAGAGGAGGGAGAAGAAGAAGAAAAATAAGAAGAAAAAGAAAAAAAGAAGAAAAAGAAGAAGAAAAAGGAGAAGAAGAAGATAAAAAAGAAGAAGAAAAAGTAGAAAAAAAGAAGAGGAAGAAAAAAAAAGAAGCAGAGAGAAGAAGTAAGAAGAAAAAGAAGAAGAAGAAGAAGAACGAGAAGAAGAAGAAGAAGTAGAAGAAGAAGAAGAAGAAGAAGAAGAAGAAGAAGAAGAAGAAGAAAAACTGTATTTGTCTAGGATATACGCAACACTATTTATTAGCTAGGTGGGGACGGGCCTCCGTGGCCTAGTGGTTAAGAGCGCTGACTCTTGATCATTAGGTCCCTCACCGCTGTGGTTCGAGCCTCGCTCGGGTCATATGTGAGACGCCAAGTTCTGCAACGGAAGGTCAGGTTGTTTTTCACCGGGTACTCTGGTTTTCGCCCACCTCTGATTAACGATCGGCTCGATATGAGTGAAATAATCTTGAAAGGGCCGTAAAACCAAAGCCAAAAAAAAAATATTAGCTAGCATAGTTTCCCCCTCTGCCACGGAGACCGCACTTACAGGAAAGAATTTGTTCCCAAATGGGAGCAAATTCTTTCCTGTAAGAGTGGTCCCCATTTGGTAAACGGAGTTATTATTTTTAGTATTTTCTTTGGTTTGCGTACAAATGATTTTCTTTCAGCTACGCCCCTGATACTGTTACGACCCACAACTTCTTATCCTGAATTATCTTCCTTGGCCTACAGGTTTATAACCAATGACAACTGCATCATGGATACGACGCTTTCGCACAGAGTCGATTATGTTTTCAGCTATGCTCCATTCCTTCACTATGGCTGTCATGTCGGAAGATGGTGGCTCGCCCGGGATTTGACTTTCTTCGCAAAAATGACCTCGCGTCAACATACGGACTTGAAGAAAAGGGGTGAGGTGTTACGGCCCGCAGCACCTAACCTACATTATACCTGCCTTGGTTGATTATGCGGAAGACAATTGAGGAAAACAGTTGAATCTTTGGCTTGGTGCTTAGAGCAGTTGATTTTACCCGATTGTTCCAGGTTCAAATCTCACCATAAGCGATTTTTCCCCTTTTTTACAACTATGCTTCTCTCCATTGTTACGACATTCATGTCATAAGAATACCCAAGTAAGAGTCTTATATTCTTTATTTCAGAAAGATACATTATGGCTGAGTTTTAGTTTAGCGATGCTTGTCATCCAGATGACCCCAACACCATGTATACTATTGCCGAACCAAACAGTGAAACTTAGGATTGGGCTCAAGTTTTGTCTGGTGTCTCACAAGGTGCCGTTTTCGGTCCAGTTTTGTTCTTCGTGGACATTAATGACATTTTTACTGACATTGTGTAACAGGTGACAAAAATGCTACACACCTTTGGCCCGGCCGGGGTTCGAACCCGGGCCGCCGGATTGATAAGCAAATCTACCACGTTGCTGTAAAAGCCGGCTTGTACCGAAAGGCAGTACAAGTGTGCTATATACATATACGCTATGACATTCTCCCCCTCCACATTGAAATTCGCCCTCGAATTTCTGGGAGTCAGAGAATCATGTGAAATGATACTCAAGGAGTTCTAATGCACGAACCCTCAATTTCATTGGTTCTCTGCCTAGTTGTCTGCTTAATGTATTGCATTAAACGGCCTGAAAACTCACTCCGGTAACACACCCGTGCGACATAGTGTATTTGATCACATCTCCTAAATGGCTACTTCTCTGATGAAAATCCGTGATATGTTTCTTATTTATACTGCAAACATAGGTTGTGGGTGCTCGTCAGCATCGTCTCAAGGAGGCGGTGCTAACGTGTACCCACAACCTATGTCTTATAGCATATATAATAAAAAGTATGTATATCCCCTTAAATCACAGTTTTTTTTTTCTATATAAAGTAAGGGGTGTTCATTTCACGGACTTGTTCGCATGTTGTCATGCCACATTTTCATGCCCAACATCCTAGTCTATCCATTTGGTTCCGAAGTTTACGTTAGTCCTCTGTAACTCTAATTTCCCGGCAGTATACCCAACCGTCTGCGAACAGTCTTATTTCTGAGTCACTGTCGGTGGAAATATGATTAATATACAGGGAGTATAACAGAGGACTAAGAACAATCCCAGTCGGGACCCAGACAAAACTGGAACACACTCCATATACTAGCCATTAACTCATATTGGTTCCATATCATTTACAACAAGAGCTGAAACTATAGGTGACCAATGACCCCGTGGGAGCCCATTTCTGAGTTTTTGCAAAATTTCAAGGGGAGATAATTCAGCCAAAAATTAAACAGAGTTATGGCCCTTGGTCAGAATGGGCAAATACTATATGCCCCCTCCCTCCCTCCCCCCCCCCCCCCGAATCAAAGATTCTCGGGGTCGGGGGATGGCATAAAAACATACTATTTTCATTAGCAAAGAAAGGAATCTATAAATTCAAGAGTCTCCCCTCCCCAACAATGCCGAAACTAAATAAGTTGGGTGTCAGTTGTTCATAAGTGGGGGATGCGGTAAAAACGTGCTGGAAAACCAGAATAAATGTGTTCACCCGTCCCCTTTGTCCAAGATTTTTACCCAACCCTTTAAATTCGCACGTGTATAAGTTCGGAGATCATAATGAGAATCAAACAGGCATTAAAGAGTATGTAACAGCACAGCAAAATGGATCGTTTTGAATTAAAAACAGCATCATGTATCATGCCTTCGCTGGCGGATTAAAGAGTTTTATTTCAATTTATTTCGCCCCCGCCCATCGGGGCTTGTGAAATAAATTGGGCTGCATGGTGCTTCCACGCAGAGCTGAATCTGATTAGTTTGTTTGATTTGAAGTTTAACGTCCTCATCAACACTGTAAAGGTCATTTTGGAGACGTTGCTTCCAATTTTGTGAAACTTTTACCCGACATTGAGATGAATTGACATCTCAAGCCCTGTCGCTCAATGAAACCAGTAGGGTTTATTAGCATGGACGGTCCGCCTCGCACCGCGGTTCCTGGACAGGCTTAGATCCTCTAAGCGGTTTACCAATACTAGTGTGCGGGCCGGATTTAGCTCTGCGTGGAAGCATCATGCAGCCCATATATTTCTTCAAGCCCCTATGGGCGGGGACCGAGCTGAATCTGACCACAAACGAGTACTTGTAAACCGCTTAGAAGGACTAAGCCTGCCCAGGCAAAGCGGTGTGAGCCATATCGTCCAATGCATACAAGCCTTCTGGTTTCACTGTGCGGCAGGGCTTGAGATGTCATTTCGTCTCAATGTCGGTTAAAAGTCCCACAGAATTGTAAGCAACGTCTCCAAAATGACCTAAATAGTGTTCAAGGGGAAGTTAAATCCCAATTCAAACAAATATTTCAATTTATGAAGAATAAAATCCGTGTTTGTTGTACCCAAATTGTGCTGACTAACCGCGTTATGGTTTATCATAACCCGTGGTGAGGTGTACCCTAACAAAAAATCAACCCTTGAACCTTCCACGGATTCAGTGGGTATTGACATGAACTGGGGCTCAAGCAAACGCATCAATGGATGCTCTGAAATCGCAATAACATATAAATCACAAAACCATGTGCACAAAAGATGTGTTACTGTCAAAAAACATTTACCGAAGTATGCTGGGGTTGGTGAAAACACACTAGACGAAAGAAAATTGTTTGTGTTTTCGTTTATAATGAACAGAATTCTCTGCAACTGTATCAGTAAATGGTATTACCATTACTCTACAGCTATGCAAAATAACCACCCAAAAAGATTAAAATCTGGGCTAAAATAAACCTTTTTCTTACCGAAAATACTGCTGTGACGTCATGATTTCTGTAGCGTTCGTTTTACTCTGTCGCGTTCGTTGTACTGCGGTAACAGGTGTGTGGCGCCCCTAGACTATGGCAAACAGTGCAGACCCAGATCAGACACCACAGAACTCGACGTCTGATCCAGATCTACACTGTTTGCTTTAAGCGCATGCATTTTTTGCAAAACTTACCGCTAACATAATACTCCTCTAATTGGATATGGAATACTCAAAACTTATTACGAGGTGGATTCCATAGTCAGATACAGTGAAACTTCGATAACTCGAATACGGATAATTCTTTTGTAATGGCTAATTCGAATCTACTCTTAGGTCCCTAGAGGATTGTTCCTATTGCTCCAAATATCCATGTATTTAGTGTTTTTTTTGTTTTTTTTTTGGCTATTTGTTTCATTTTATCTTGAAAAGGTTATGTTGTGTGTACTAATTAGAATCGCCTCGTTGAGGCGATTCTTATGAGTACACACAACATACTTTTATTTCAAAAAAGTCGAAAATCGAAAATATATCCTAAGGTCATCGCCATATTTTTTTTTTTTTTTTTTTTTTTTTGGCATATTTAAAATTAGTGAACTGAGCTCAATCTCGCACAGCTTAGTCAAATATGTTTTGTTTGTTTTGATGTTTAACGTCCCCGTCAACACTGTAAAGGTCATTTTGGAGACGTTGCTTCAAATTTTGTGGGACTTTTACCCGACATTGAGATGAAATGACATCTCAAGCCCTGTCGCCCAAAGAAACCAATAAGGTTTATAAGCATGGACGGTCCGACTCGCACCGCTTTGCCTGGTCAGGCTTAGATCCTCTAAGCGGTTTACCAGTACTCACGTGCGGTCGGATTCAGCTCTGCGTGGAAGCATCTTGCAGCCCATTTTTTTCTTCAAGCCCCATCGGGCGGGGGCCATAGTCGAATATGTTCAGTAACATCTCATAAAACCAAAACAGTGCTCTTGACATTGCAGTTTCTGAATATGCGATTTGAATTGTGCTGGGTCGTGTTTAAAAATCTTAGTTTTGTGCATAAAATTGATTTAAATGCGCAAGTTTTTTAAGAATAAGATGCAGTCGAACATCTATTCTTTTTACTGCACGATTGGATTTTGCCAAACTGGAAGGCACGTTTCCGTCCTTATAGTGAGCGACGTGTTTTTTTCCCTTAAACTGCTTTTCCATTAAATCCTTGTGGAAGTGAACATTCAATTTTATCTGTGCTATCTTTGTCATTTGAATACGTAAATGCGTGGCGGTTGTGAGGCTGTGCGCGTCGCCACTATGCTGGTAAGTTGAAGACGACTTCCTGAAATTCATACGGCTTTTTAAATCGACTCCTGGTCACTACAGAACAGCGAATCTTTTCTCCCACTGAACCAACTTCTTTAAAGCAGATACTGTTTCTACCATCGACGTAATTTGACATATCTATCTGATTTAAAAATGAAGTTTTTATGGTTTGAATATCTCTGCTTTTCTTTTGCCTTTCGGTATAGTTTATGGTCCAATGGATACATCTGACGTATTTCACGCCATTTTTGCAAGGGAGACAAATTTCGGAATTTTCTGTTCTTACTCCAAACAATTGAAACTCTCCGAAAAAAAAAGTCTGCATATTATCAGGTTTTCATTGTGTTCTTGTTGTCTGCGCCAGCTAAAGAGGTCCTGTAGGCCTGATTCCCCGGCTATGAATTTTAGGTTTTAAACAAGTTTAACCCTTCTTTGCAAACAGTGTAGATCCAGAAGAAGCCATCTGATCAGGATCTATACTGTTTGACATTCAATTTATGAATATGTAGGAATAAATTACACCAAGTAATCTAATTGGTTCAAAGTAAGAAATGGGTGTGGCTAAACTGTATATTCAGCATGAGAAGGGTTAAGCACTCATCCTTTGACAATTCTTCTGCACATATTAGATCCATTACATGGCAGGATCTCATAACTGATAGATAAAATCAACGAGAAATGCATTTTTTTTAAATAAATATTAAAGCATTTTATAGCCGGCCTCGGTAGCTCAGTCGGATGCGCGTCTGACAAGTGATCCGGAGGACGCGGGTTCGATACCTGCTGGGGTCGGCAACATTCTTTCGTATAGATTGATCATGAAATCTTTTCTACGGTCATTCTCTCCCTTCCGCTGATTCTGGAAGTGCACTGTACTGGTTAACCGCTTACGTATTTATAAGCCTGTCCAGGAAAAGTATGGATAGGTAAATTGACCGGCTCAAAAATGACCTAAATAGTGTTGACTGTGCCGTTAAACTCCAGTACAAACAAACAAAGCATTTTATAGCGACTGAATTATCAGTTAGACGGGGAGTCAGTCTAGTGACCCTCTGCCAATGCGTCATTGCCAGTGAGAAGTGCCGTTTCAATGTCACATTCTTCAGAGGCAATGAACAAGTACTCACTTTGAAACTTTCTTCAGAATGTTCCATGTTATTTTGTTTCCTAGTAACCAGCCGGTTAGGGTTTTCAGTCATTAGTAAAACTCATTTCAGGCAGATCAATTTACAATGTGAGTCGTCTTGAGTTTTTCGTGTCGGTTTTACTAAATTCCCGTAAGCAAACAGCGTATACCCCTGATCAGAGGCCACGTTCTGCGGCGTCTGATCTGGATCTTTACTGTTTGCCAATGACCTAATGCGCCGTGTTTGGGAAGCAAGGCATACATGGGCTACTGATAGAGAATCAAACATCTTTAAAACTTAACTCGATTTCCCTAATAGGAATTGCATTACTTGTCAACTTCTAATGAAATGTTGGATCAGTTGGACAAACAATGGGGTCTACATCACGAAAACACGCCTATATACTTTTGACCCCCTTGAACCCCACTTTTATATAGTAAAACTGGGGTTTCAGGGGGTATTCCTTATTTTTCTTATTTCTGCTCTAAAATATAGATTGTGGGTACTCGTTAGAACCGCCTCGATGTGGCGGTTCTAACGAGTGCCCACAATCTATATTTTGAGCAGAAATAAGAAAAATATCACAATTTTTCATCTTAAAATCTTCATTTTTTCGGCGCTTAAAGTGGCAATGTATTTGTATAGGCGTGTTTGCCTAATGAAAACTAGATATGGGGACATTGACTCTTGCCTCATCAAAAACGCAAATACACATCGATCAGTGTATAAAAACTTTTAATGATAGATCAAAACTGCTGGCGTATTAGCCGCCATCTTGATTAAGGGCGATAAATTTCTAAACTCCTATAAACCCAGCCCCTCAGAAAATGAGCCTCTGTTTAACCAATTTTATGCCAGTGTATGGAATGCCCTGGCTGTCTTACGGGGATGAAATTCATTATGTTTGGTGGTTTTCCTTTTATATGCTGTGATAAAAACAGTATATGTAGTGGTTAATCTAGTATATGTAGTGGAAATCTCATTATTTTCGGTGGTAAAACGGTGTATACGTTGTAGTATTTTTATTACATGCTGTGGTTTCAGTGTTATATGTTCTGCTTTTTCTATTATCTATAGTAGATATTTCTTGCTTGCTGTGCAGTTTATATTTTACTTTTGGTCCTTTGAGATCAGCGTGAATATTCTGAGAAATCAGAAATAAATTATTGGTTTAGTCTCATATTCTAGACAGGTTTTTAATTATTTGGATCCAATTTTGATTTATACCAGTCTTTGAATCGACTGCCTATTCGGAATTCGTAAAATTGCAGTATGTTTCCTCTGGCTTTCGTTGTCGGATCATTACAGGGTCACTGATGAGGCTTTATTAGCCAAAACTATGTAGTATGGCCCATCTCCTTTCTTATGAATGTTTTCATTGCTCTTAAAGGAACTCATTTTTGATTTTTATTTGCCTTCACTGCAGCTGGTGTTGTGCCGTGTGGCGGCCGTAAAACGTCTCCCCGTACATCAACCATAGTGCAGTTTATATTTTACTTTTGGTCCTTTGAGATCAGCGTGAATATTCTGAGAAATCAGAAATAAATTATTGGTTTAGTCTCATATTCTAGACAGGTTTTTAATTATTTGGATCCCATTTTGATTTATACCAGTCTTTGAATCGACTGCCTATTCGGAATTCGTAAAATTGCAGTATGTTTCCTCTGGCTTTCGTTGTCGGATCATTACAGGGTCACTGATGAGGCTTTATTAGCCGAAACTACGTAGTATGGCCCATCTCCTTTCTTATGAATGTTTTCATTGCTCTTAAAGGAACTCATTTTTGATTTTTATCTTCATCAGTTGCTGCAGTGCTTTTTCCATTATATTGAGTGCTTTTGTTCCTATGTTCGGTCCTTTCACACTCTCTCTTTATTTGAGGTAGTCACGTCATTATATTCACTGGTAATGTCATTACGTGCAGTAGATAAATCTTTATCTTGGGTGCAAACTTTATTATCATGATGAGATCAATCGGATGCCTTCGTGAACTACTCGAAAAGTACCGAAGATAAATTGCCGCGGTAAAACCCCGTACCAAGTACAGTGGTGCTTTTGTTGCAGTTGCATTATACAGAAAGAGATATCTATCCTATTTGAAATGCAAATTGCACTGTAAGTAGGATTGAGTTATTTTATTTTAAAAATGCCCATTCAACGTTATTTCGGTCATACCAAACCCCTGACCTTTTACAAAAGGAAAAGCCGTGTCCACTGAAAAGCTGGAAGCACTATCATTGCAAATAATGCTGTACGTACAAATAACAAAAAAAAAATAATCAAATAATTTGTAGGAAAGAAATACCAGACTCTTTTAGGACAGGAATTATAACGCCAGTGTTAAAAAAGGGAAAAGACTCTAAGCTTATGGGCAATTATAGAGGAATAACTGTATCATCTGTCCTGGGGAAGCTCTTTGTGTACTCACTTTTTAACAAACTAAATATGAAACAATCTGATAGTCAATTTGGCTTTACTTCCGGACTATCTCCGGTGATGGCAGGATTACTGGTTAGTGAGGCAAAAGCTGAGGCTGTACACGATCACCATCCTTTGTTTCTGGCAACTCTGGATAGCCAGAAAGCTTTTGATGTTGTTCATCATACAATTCTTTTGGATAAACTCTCTGAAGCTGATATTCAAAAAGACATTTGGTTAATAATTCAAAAGCTGTATACCGATATTAAGGCAATGGTGAAATGGCTGGGGGAGTATATACCATTTGCCGTGACGTCACACACCTGGTCAACACAGAGTTATCTATCATACCAAGGGGTTACCGCGGGCCGTATACAATAGAAAAGACAGTTTAAACCATAGTATTGCTGTGAATAAAAGAAAAATCTTTTTCAAAACTGTCATTTTCTACTAATTTATACATCCAGTGAACGATTTCTAATAACATTTCATGATTTTTGACATGAAATAGTATGAAAATCTCGCGTAATTTGTCAACTGGATTTGCACCGTTCAATAGAAAACAACAGGAATTTAAGACGATTTTAACCGTGGCATAACTGTAAATAAAAGAAAAATCTCCCTCAAAGTGTCATTTTCCACTAAATGTGACATCCAGTGAACGATTACTAACAATATTTTTTTTTAATACTGACATGAAAAAATATGTAAATTTCGTTAATTTGTCAACGGTATATTGCACTGCACTTGACTTAAATGGTCATGCATTTATCTCTGAAGTTATCCAATTAAAATTACTAACTAATTACCATAACGAGTTTTAAAATGGTGATATTTCGACAATTGTAAGAATTTTTAATTTGGTTTGATTATTTCTATCTAATCGTGATATAGACTTTCAAACCCGCAACTGCATTTCTATCTGTATTCCCTCCAATTCAGATTCTATTTCTTTTAGTTCAGTTGCAATGAAAGCTCCTTCAAACTAATGTTCGAGGGTGATTTTTAAACCTGTCTTTCTGTATATTTTGATCCCAGAGTGGGAGGCATGCTGTGGGGTGTTAGGGTGGGGTAGGGGTGCTAGGTCATGGAATTGGTATTGGCACTCACTCGTTTCGCCTGCTAAGACTGGGTATACGTACGTACACAATAATTGCTTAAATAGAGGCACTTCCTTCCTTCCCCTGTCCCCTATTCCACACCCCCTCTCGCCCCCCCCCCCCCCCCCACTCACCGCCCAAACCCCCAACAAATTTCTCCCGCCCTAAATGAATGTCAAGTTTTGGATCTTTATTATTACACTCTATAAACAAGTTAGCATCTTAATACTCAATACTGTGTTACTTTTTACGTATTTACTATAGTAACAAACACACCAAATGCTAGTCAGATACCTAGAGAATAAAAATGGGCCAGTATCGCTCATGATTGTAATATATAATTTTACGAAGATATTGTTATATTCCTTACTTATTCATTTAATTATTTTTGTGTGAGTTTGTATATATTCAGTCAGTCCAGCCACGGTATTTAGATATGCCAGTTGAAAGACGTGAAACCAATAGAATAGGGATATGGAATTACAGTTATCGTATGCATAATTTTAAAAGGGGATTATTTACTGGACAATCCGCCATTACAGGAGCAGGAGCACTGATCAAGTGTGTGTTCGGCTCCTCTAGTTTCCTCCAATGATAAAAATTCTGATCAAACTTGACATTTCATAAAAGCTGATACAATGCCCTTTTCAAATTACCATAATAAGCAGGGCATTAGATAACATCGGTAGGGCCAATCAACAAGGGAACTATCTGCCTGAAAGTATATCCTGAAAGCATCCAACCAAACAAGGGGAATAATTGTGGACTGTCTCTTATCATGCTTATTACCTTATTATCGGCTGGTAGGTTACGAATGCATACGCATGTTCTCATCATGATAATAACATTTTGCACCCAAGATAAAGACGAATCTACTGCATATAACAATTCAAACTGTGACCACAGCATATAATGAAAATATTACAGCAAATAATGAATATCCACAACGTATAATAAATACTACAGCATATATTAAAATACTACAGCAAATAATAAAAATACCGCAGCATATAATAGAAATACTACCGCATATAACAAAAATACTACCGCATATAACAAAAATACTACAGCATATACAGGTTTTACCACCGAAAATAATGAGGTTTCTACTACATATACTAGATTAACCACTACATATACTGTTTTTATCACAGCATATAATAGGAAAACCACCAAACATAATGAATTTTATCCCCGTAAGACAGCCAGGGCGTTCCATACCAGTGGATTCTTCCGTTGCTATATGTTGGAAAAGTTCATTTGTCATATAAGGGATGCCAGGCCTATTTTCTCGTTTTTATTCTATTTTTACAGAAAGGTCTGATAGCAAATAATGCAGGCCCTGATCAGACGCCGCGTTCTGCGGCGTCTGATCTGGGCTTGCACTGTTTGCCTAGGTACCCTTTTAGGGGTTTCCCGCATGCAATGGGTTAAAGGACGGGAGTAAATTCTTTTTCTTTAAGAAAATACGCCTATTGACTGATTGAATGATTTGAGTCAACCCTTGTTGATCATTTAGTTTCGTCTCCCAGAGAAAGGGAGAAAAGAAATAGAAGAGATAGTTGATTAAAGGGAGAGACAGGGGAGAAAGGGGAAAATTAATGGAAGTGCAGCAACAAAAGAAGTAAAAACACTTCCGTTCTACCTTTACCTGCTCCATGGACAGCAGGCATTGTCTAACTGTAAGCCAATATCAATTGAGCCTCGGTGACGCAAGATACACGACACATTTGCCTCACCCAGCTACCCCAAGACTCCCATTGATAAGGGAGTAAAATATTGTCTCTCCTACAGTGTATCCGTCCCCTCCTTATTATATACTAACCGGAAATAGAAACTATACACTTTTAAATCGTCTCTCCTGAAATTACACATGGATAACTCAGTTAAAATTAAGAGTTTGGCTATCTATAGACATAAATCCTGTAACACTTTAAAGAGACTGGGACTGGTGTTCAAAACAATTTTTTTTATTTAAGTCGGGGGTGTGAAAAGGTGCATTTTTCACAAAATCTATTTGTAATCGTAGTTTGACAACGTTTTTTCGTGTACGTAATTAGTCAAAAGCAAGGAATAAAAATGTACATAACATCTAAAAATTATCGAGGAGCAAACATTCTATTGAAGTCTCAAAAACTGCATTTTTCAGCGAAAATTTTCAAAATAATGTTTCAAGCCAAGAAACTTCAGTCGTTTAAGCATCTTGAGGTTTGTCCTAAATATAACAGCAACCTGAATCCCCATACGTTTTTTTCACTTCCGGTCTTTTGGTCCAATATTTAAAGGTCGATAGCATTTCAATCATTGCGAAAATTTTGATTTTGTAAACAATATTTCAAACGTTAGATGATGAGTAACAAATGGTAAAAATGAGAATCACATTCGCGACACAAAATGTATGAATCAATGGAAACCCGGACACCAAGATTTTGACCCTTGTCTTGAACCTTTGGCCTTACCCGTTTAATCTTGCCGAAGAAACAAACACAGAGACACACTCGACGAAATTGTAGGTAATGCCGGATAAGATGGTATCTGATCAGCAAATTGTCAGTATTTTTTCTGCCTGACAAACAATATAATGTGCTATGATAGCCAGTTAGGTAAATAACATTTAATATTTTATATTAATGACAACTGTACCCTCCCATTAATACTACCCCAGAGACTACTCATTGTTCTAAAACTTGATTGATTTTTGTTTGATTTGATTTGAGGTTTAACGTCCCCGTCAACACTATAAAGGTCATTTTGGAGACGTTGCTTCCAGTTTTGTGGGACTTTTACCCGACATTGAGATGAAATGACATCTCAATCCCTGCCACCCAATGAAACCAATGGGGTTTATAAGCATGGACGGGCCGACTCGCAGCATTTTTCCTGGGCAGTCTTAGACCTTCTAAGTGGATTACCAGTACTAATGTGCGGTCGGTATCAACTCTGCGTGGAAGCATCGTGCAGCCCAATCAATTTCTCCAAGCCCCGATGGGCGGGGGCGGAAAACTTGATTGAAATTGACAAAATGACAAAGAGATGATTTATTTCTTTCCTTATATATTATGATATGGAAATTGAAAACTGAAACGATTGGGAACTGATACAATCAGATCAATCCTAAATTCCACCCACATTACCACAAGTGAACGAAAAGGTAACAGATTCATAGCAATAAAAACTGTAGACAAAAATTCAAGCAAAAGCAACGGTTTTTAACGTTTAGTATATTTACTGTTGGGTTTAAATATACATTACGAAAACATGCCTATTCCACCACAGTCTGAAAATGAATAATTTCAGCTATAAATAACTGAGACAGTTTTATTATTTCTGCACAAAACATAGATTGTGGGCAGTCGTTAGATCCGAATCGCTGAGGCGATTGTAACGAGTACCCACAACTTATGTTCTGAGCATAATTAAAACAAAACTGCAAACCCCAGTTTTTCAATATAAAAGTGGGGTTCGAGGGCGTCGAAGTCATATAGGCTGTTGTTCTAATTCTTTCCCTAATAATACACGTTGTTTTATTAATGATTCATATTCTTCCCGCTTTTTTGATTGTTCATTTTAGTTGCATTTGTCCGTCCAAGACCATGTTTGTCTTGTTGGTGATTCTGATTCTTTCTCCATCATGTTTGTTATTCATTTTTGGTTACGTTTAGGTATTCTGGGTCCCCACCTATTTGGGAAAGAGCTGCTGACTCGGTTTGGCGGTGGTCTGTTTTATTTATTGTTGTCACTCAATGTTTCGACTTCTTTCCCTGGTGATGTTGTGGGGAGGATTTGGGATTTGATTGTATCAGTTCCTGATCATTACTATTTTTAATTTGTATAGTTGATAATTAACAGGATCCCAACCCTCACGCTCACTTACATTGTGGATCCATTACGAAAACACGCCTATACAAATACATTGTAAATAATTTTGGCCAAAATGGCAAATTTAAGATGGGAAATTGTGACGTTTTTATTATTTCTGGCCAAAACATAGATTGTGGGTACTCGATAGGTTCTATCAAGTATCCACAATCTTTGTTTTAGTGCAGAAATAATAAAAGTAAGGCTTACTCCTTTAAACACCAGTTTTGCTATATAAAAGTTTGGTATCAGGGGTCAAAATTATATAGGCGTGTTTCTGTGATGCGGTCCGCATGAAGATTTCCTTCCTCATCAATGAATCAACTTTAGTAACAAAGAAATTAAAAATAATATACATGTAACATATTTCACATACAAGACAGCTTCCACATACAAGACAGCTAAATTGAGTACTTTGATCCATTAACTGAAAAGACATAGAGGATATTCAATTTTTGGGAGTAAAAATAACTCATTTCATCGAAGGAAGCGAAATATATATATCTTGAACGAGTTCAAAAGACACGAAATATATATTTCATTTTTGTCACTCCACGAAATGGAAAAAAATCATATTTGAGTGAAATATTTTCTAATTGTTACATGTCTCGACATCATTAGTGGCGTCTTTAAATATGACATGACGTCACGTCGCCTGAACGCCTTATAAAAAGATGTTGCTGACACTGCCGATAGAAAATGAGCCAGCGCATGACGAAACCTACAAAAAGGCATGGAGCGACCAGCGAAGACTCAGATCAGCCTGCGCATTCGAACAGTCTTATCAGAGTCTTCGCTGATCGCATGAACCTGCTATAGGCTACGATCTATGCCAACAAATATAAGCAAAAGGTCTTGTCTCAGTGGATTGGTGCGCAGGTTGATTTGAGTCTCTGCTCGACGCACCGGACTTATCGCCGGCTCAAATATGTACAAAACCAAACCGAAAAGTTCGGAGGCCAAAATCTTCCTTTGATTTATTTTAAACACGTAAACATAGTAGTGAAACACGAAACCTTATATTTTCACTAAAAAAAAAAAACTCTGTTCAGAAAATCTGAATCATCGATTTTTTCGTTTCTTCCTTTTAATACTCATTTTAGCCCATACATCACTGTGGGAAAGTTTTAGACCTGACCCTCCGCCGACTTCTCCAGCAAACTGCATGCCTCTGCGACAGTCAGGAAAGGCTGTGATAATTTGGAGAAAATTGCAAAACAAAGGAATGAGACCACAGACTAAGTCCATTTGACGATGATTGTCAGGTGAAATAATAAATATTCAAATACATGTGACACACTATATAAATAGATATGCAATTACCACACACTTTACATTCGAATGGCTAGATAGAGGCTCACTATGAACATGGAGCGTCTAGAAAGGTCATTCTTCTTGATACATTTTCTTAGTCTTTTCGGCCACCTGTTTATAGGTCAGTCATTTAAAAAATTCGATTGGAAGACAAGTTCAGACGGGACCTCTAGTGGATGGGGTAACAAATGTTTGTCCCCGTCATTCGGGTGAAATGACCACGTTGGCCGCTACGCCCATCAAACACTTTGAAACTCATCTTGTCTGGAATCAAACTGTCAGCGGTATTAGAAATTGGTATGCAGCATTAAAGGCTGTGACTCCGCATAGTTTCGTTTGCAAATGAAGATCAGCCTCATGGGAGACTTGGTCGTTGTGGCATGGATGGATAGATGGATAAGGGTGAGGATGATAAAAAGGATGAGGATGGCTGACTGGATGGATGCTGCATGTGTGTGTGTGTGTGTGTGTGTGTGTGTGTGTTTTTGGTTTGGGTTTTACGGCCCTTTCAAGATTATTTCACTCATATCGAGCCGATCGTTAATCAGAGGTGGGCGAAAACCGGAGTACCCGGAGAAAAACCACCTGACCTTCCGTTGCAGAACTTGGCGTCTCACACGTGGCCCGAGCGAGGCTCGAACCTACGGCGGTGAGAGACCTAATGACTAAGAGTCAGCGCTCTTATCCACTAGGCCACGGAGGCCCGTCATTGTGTGTGTGTGTGTGTGTGTGTGTGTGTGTGTGTGTGTGTGTGTGTGTGTGTGTGTCGCGTTCGAGCAACAGCGTTTAACTTTTTATATTTTTTTGTTGGAATTGGAAATTACTTGGCAGAAATATTAACCGTTTCGAGACGATGTGTCGCGCGTAAGGCCCAGGACGGTTCCTTCAAGGTAGGGGTCGTTCTTAGAGGTCAAAGGTTAAAAAGCGATTGTTTTCGTGTCCGGACAAAAACTTTCTTATGCCTAGATGGACTTCCAATGACGTTAATGATAATCATTATAAGACGATGTGTCACACGAATGGCCCAAGTCGGTACTTCCAAAGTCATGGTCCTACTTAGAAGTCAAAGGTCAAAAAGGTGTTTTATCATATCCGATCAATAACTTATTATTATTATTTTTAAAATTACATGACAGAAATGTAAAACCATCATAAGACGATATGTCAAACTCATACTTAGACGTCAAATTAAAGGCATTTTCCGTGTCCAGTCAGTAACATTCGTTTGTTAACCATCCTCAGCAGATTTTTGTGGGTTGTAGAACCAGGTAGATGCCACCAAGGCCAAGGTCATCTTAAGAGGTCAAATAGCAAAAAAAGGTCTTTTTGAGTCCTGTCAATAACTTTCGTATTCCTGCATGGATTTTAAAATCACCTGGCCATAATGTTAATCATTATCAGATGATGTGGCATACGTAACTCTCAGGTCCGTAGCTTAAAGGTGAGGTCATAAATGTTTTCCTCACACAGACTATACATAACACTCATTTCTATGTCCAATGTCATATGGCGGGGCATCCGTGTCCTATGGACGCAATTCTAGTATCTTTCTTCTTTTTCTCTATCCCATCATTCCATCTTTCAATGGTACCTTTCTCGGAAGACGGCTTAAGGTGAACGGCTCTACTAGGCTCGGCCGTTGACCACCGGTTCTTATAACGGCGGGGGTGGGGGTGCGATCTCACATTAGTACTTGTAACTGGCCGGCCCGACGAGGCCTTAACCACAAAGCATAGCATTCACTGTCGTAACAAATTAATTATCACTGTTTCGCTCACCTTCGTGCGAATCAGAGAGAGAGAGAGAGAGAGAGAGAGAGAGAGAGAGAGAGAAGGCAAAAAAAGACATTGTTTGTTTGATTTGAGGTTTAA
This sequence comes from Lucinisca nassula, assembly GCA_963580285.1. NCBI lineage: Eukaryota > Metazoa > Mollusca > Bivalvia > Lucinida > Lucinidae > Lucinisca > Lucinisca nassula. The sequence goes on along the minus strand of OY757023.1, from coordinate 122,293,883 downwards.
CGTTCCCGTCAACACTGTAAAGGTCATTTTGGAGACGTTGCTTCCAATTTTGTGGGACTCATACCCGACATTGAGATGAATTGACATCTCAAGCCCTGCCGCCCAATGAAACCAATAGGGTTTATGAGCATGGACGGGCCGACTCGCACCGTTTTGCATGGGCAGGCTTAGATTCCCTTAGTGGTTTACCAGTGCTCGTGTGCGGGTCGGTTTCAGCTCTGCGTGGAAGCATCATGCAGCCCATTTATTTCTTTAAGTCCCGATGAGCGGGGACCGAAAAAAGACTTTATACTTTGAATTTGAGAATAAAGTTTCACTGGTGTATACATATGTCTCTTGATAGAATTTTCGCAGCTCCTACGCCAATTCTGCCCCCGCCCATCGGGGCCTGAAGAAATAGACGAGCTGCATAGTGTTTCATGCAGAGCTGATACCGACCCGCACACGAGTACTTGTGAACTGCTTAGAGGATCTAACCCTGCCCAGGCAAAGAGGTGCGAGTCGGCATGTCCATGCTTATAAACCTTATTGGTTTCATTGGGCGCCAGGGCTTGAGATGTCATTTCATCTCAAGGTCGGGTGAAAGTTTCCAAAAATTGGAAGCAACGTCTCGAAAATGACCTTTACAGTATTGACTGGAACGTTAAATCTCAAAACAAACAAACAAACAAATTATACGCCAGTCTGTGGCAGTCCTATAAGTTCAAACTATTTAAGAATGCAATCTGAGGAACAACCAAATTCCCCGTCTCACTTCAGTTTGTATCAGGACTCAACCTTGTGACCTTGACCTTGAATTGGCATGGTTTATTAGCTCACCTGAGCCTTTAGGCTCATAGGTGAGCTTATAGTATAGCCATGGTCCGTCGTCCGTCCGTCGTCCGTCCGTCCACCATTTTCAAAGATCTTCTTCTCCTATACTGCAGGGCCAATCAAAGCCAAATTTCATATGAAGCCTCAGTGGGATGGGGGAACGAAAGTTTGTTCGCGGGGTCTGGATCACATGACCAAGATGGCCGCCATGCCCATATATGGTAAAAAGCCTTCAAAAATCTTCTTCTCCAGAACCATAAGGCCAGTGGCCTTGAAACTTGGCATGTAGCATGTGGTACTCGGGCCCATCATGGTTTGTACAAATGGTGACCCCGGGTTGACCTTGACCTATTTTACAGCAATGTCAAATTTGCCGAAGTAGGCTTTTGCATGGGGCAAAGTGAAAATAATGGATTTATAGGAAAACCATTGATAAGACAGTGTCACCAAAATTTGTAGATCAGGAAAAGTAACTGAATACATGAAGATCTATAGGTCAGAAAGGTCAAGGTCATTCATTGGCCTTAGACCAAGGTCATTCAGGATCCATATTTCAAACATTTTTTTCTCCAAAACTGCTGAGCCAATTTAAGTGAAATTTAATATGGAGCCTTTGTGAGTTGAACAAATGAAAACATGCCAATACGGTCTAGATCACATGACCAAGATGGCCGTCACGCCTATATATATGATAAAAAGCCTTAAAAATTCTTCTTCTCCAGATTCGTAAGGCCAATGGCCTTGAAACTTGGCATGTAGCATATGGTACTCAGGCCCATCATAGTTTGTACAAATGGTGACCCCGAGTTGACCTTGACCTATTTTACAGCAATGTCAAATTTGCCGACTTAGGCTTTTGCATGGGAAAAAGTGAAAATAATGGATTTTTAGGAAACCATTGAATAAACCATAATGAAAGCATGGCCTTCGAACTGTCAGAAAGGTAGGAATAGGTGGAAAGTTTTATCACATTGTTAGACATAAAAATTTTGTCCCCACAAGTTGTGTACCCCTGCTCTGAGGCTATATACATATATAGAAACATTAAAATGTTCACCAGGACCAGGTGTCAGGTGAGCGTTTACAGGACCACTGGTCCTCTGGTTTATGTGTACTGCACATCAGCTCACTCTGGGGGTATATTTCACAAAAAAATTTAATGAAAATCCTTCCATGGGTAAATGAGATATTGAACGGACACAAAATTCCAAATTTCAAACTCGTGACATTCACCTGTGACCTTGACCTTGAGTTGGCATGGTTTATTTATGGGTTCTGTACATCAGCTCACTGAGAGTGCTATTTGATGAAAGTTTAATGAACATCCTTCCAGGGGTAAAGAAGATATGGAACGCACACAGAATTCGACGTGTCAAACTCTTGACCTTCAACTGTGACCTTGACCTTGAGTCGGCATGATTTATTTATGTGTTCTGCACATCAGCTCACTAAGGTGGACATTTGACCAAAGTTTAATGAAAATCATTTCAAGGGTAAAGGAGATATGAAACGGACACAAAATTCAAAGTTTCAAACTCGTGGCCTTCCAATGTAACCTTGACCTTGAGTCGGTATGGTTTATTTATGGGTTCTGCACATCAGCTCACTGAGGGGGATAATTGACCAGAGTTTGATGAGAATCGTTGCAGGGGTAAAGGAGATATGGAACAGACATAAAATTCAAAGTTTCAAACGCTTAACCTTCAGATGTGACCTTGACATTGAGTCAGCATGGTTTATTTATGGCCCATGTACACCAGCTCACTCAAAAGAATATCTGACCAAAGTTTAAAGAAAATCCTTCCAAGGGTAAAGGAGATATGGAACGGACACAAAATTAAAAAAAAAATTCAAAGTTGTGACCTTAAACTGTGACCTTGACCTTGAATCGGCATGGTTCATTTATGAGTTCTGCACATCAGCTCAATGAAACGAATAATTGACCAATGTTTAATGAAAATATGTCAGGAGATATGGAGCGGACAAGAAAGTGTTACGGACAGACAGATGGACAGATGGACGGACGGACAGACGAAGGCAATTCCTATAATCCCCGTTCCGCTTCACGGCGGGTGATAAAAATGCGATGTACTGTCAACAGTGGTCAAAAAGAATTATACCGATATCAGACGTGGTGTCACAGCTAATGATTTTCCATGAAGTGATCGTGCAAATAAACCATATACGCCCTTGTAATTTACAAGAGCAGTAACCACTTCTAAATATGGTTTAAATGGGTGTGCCGAACATGTCAAAATGTCTTCGTCTGTGAAAGGAAATTTCGATTTCGCAATTTTCTCCAAATAATCACAGCCTTTCGTGGTTGCCGCAGAGGCATACGACTTGCTGGAGAAATCGGCGGAGGGTCAGGTCTAAAACTTTCCCATAGTGATGTATGGGCTAAAATGAGTATTAACAGCAAGAAACGATAAAATCGATGATTCAGATTTTCTGAACGGAGTTTGTTTTTTTTTTTAGTGAAAACATAAGACTGAAAATATTCTCTCACCGCCGTAGGTTCGAGCCTCGCTCGGGCCACGTGTGAGACGCCAAGTTCTGCAACGGAAGTTCAGGTGGTTTTTCTCCGGGTACTCCGGTTTTCGCCCACCTCTGATTAACGATCGGCTCGATATGAGGAGTGAAACATTCTTGAAAGGGCCGTAAAACCCAACCCCCCCCTCCCCCCCCCCTCCCCCCAAAAAAGACTGAAAATATAACTTTTTTCAGATATGAATTATGTGTCATTGATATTTGTCTGTTTTTCATTAATTTACATATAACAAATTAAGGTATAAAATTCAGAAACACATATTTCGTTAGTCATGTGATTTTTCGTATTGGCAGATTTACAGCTCCGAGGTCTGCTGCATCGAATTACGACTGAAACCGAGCGCCCCCGCCCATCGGGGCTTGGAGAAATAGATGGGCTGCACGATGCTTTCACGCAGAGCTGATACCGACCGCACATTAGTACTGGTAATCCGCTTAGAAAGTCTAAGCCTGCCCAGGGAAACTGCTGCGAGTTGGCCCGTCCATGCTTATAAATTTTATTGGTTTCATTGGGTGGCAGGGATTGAGATGTCATTTCATCTCAATTTCGGGTAATAGTCCCATAAAATTGGAAGCAACGTCTCCAAAATGACCTAAATAGTGTTGACGGGGACGACTTTTAACTGGGACAATGCGAAATGAACACTCCATGTTTTCAGTTCTGTTGTGTATTCCTTGCTCTCAAAGGATAACCTTTTTATAGAACATATTTAACTTCACTACAGCTGATGCGTCGGACTGTGTGGCGGCGGTAAAACGTCTCCCTGCCCTACATCATAGTGTAGATTATATTTTCTTGTCCTTTGGGATCATTGATTCCATTGTGGAATTTTGAAAATGTCTGAGGGTCACTAATGAGGTCTAATTGACCGAAACTAGCTAGTCTGGCCCAGAAAGCATGAACACTCCATGTTATTCAGTTCTGTGGTGTATTCCTTGCTTCCAAAGGATAGCCATTGATAAATGAAACGTTAATTAACTGACACCACTAACTGACGCCTAGTGGATAAGAGCGCTGACTCTTAGTCATTAGGCTCTCACCGCCGTGGGTTCGACACTGACTCGGGTCACGTGTGAGACGCCAAGATCTGCAATGGAAGGTCAGGTGTTTTTTTCTCCGGGTACTCCGGTTTTCGCCCACTTCTGATTAACGATCTGCTCGATATGAGTGAAATAATCTTGAAAGGGTCAAAACCCAAACAAAACCACTAAAACACGAGTGTTGCCGTTTCACGTCATCTAAATGACTTCATCTCGGGCCAAAACGAATTTTCTTGTGTTAATACGGACGGACTACGATCAATATAGGGTAGTAGACTGATATTAACTGGCATTTGACCAAGTATGCACAGTTTCTCAGCCAGACAACTGGCAATTAACCGATCAATCAGATACCATCTTATCCGGCGTTGCCTACAATTTCGTCGAGTGTGTCTCTGTGTTTGTTTCTTCGGCAATATTTTTTTACTGAATAGCAATATTATGATACAATGTCATTTTCAGAGGCATTTGTATTCACCAGTTGTTCATAGATTTGGAGTAAATTTGAAAAGTACGAAGCTTTCTGGTACGAATGCTTATTTGTGGTATGGCCGAACCTATACAACAATAATCTCGCGAAGTGTTTGACAAATTCAGGAAAGTTTATGCATCAACTGAAGATTTGGCAGTTAGAAGAATGTATGTAGATCCGGATAGGCTACTTTTCATAGTTGATTAACATGTTTGTATATTTCAAATAAACTTTTGTTTCTACTCACCGTGTCTCCTCGAGCGAGAAATGGCGGCGAATCTATCAAAAAGGACCACCATTCGGCGTGAAACGACCACTTATGCGGTGTTGCGACCACTCATTCGGCGTTACGATTGCACGCGGTGTCTTAGCTATCAACAAACATTTTATGCAAAAAATCAGCAGCATAGATACCTCTGATGATAAGTTTTTTTCAGTCGAACTTCAATCACCGCGTCCAATCGTAACGCCGAATGAGTGGTCGCAACACCGCATAAGTGGTCGTTTCACGCCGAATTGTGGTCCTTTTTGATAGATTCGCCGCCATTTCTCGCTCGAGGAGACACGGTGAGTAGAAACAAAAATTTATTTGAAATATACAAACATGTTAATCAACTATGAAAAGTAGCCTATCCGGATTCTAACTGCCAAATCTTCAGTTGATGCATAAACTTTCCTGAATTTGTCAAACACTTCGCGAGATTATTGTTGCATAGGTTCGGCCATACCACAAATAAGCATTCGTACCAGAAAGCTTCGTACTTTTCAAATTTACTCCAAATCTATGAACAACTGGTGAATACAAATGCCTCTGAAAATGACATTGTATCATAATATTGCTATTCAGTAAAAAAATATTGCCGAAGAAACAAACACAGAGACACACTCGACGAGATTGTAGGTAACGCCGGATAAGATGGTATCTGATTGATCGGTTAATTGCCAGTTGTCTGGCTGAGAAACTGTGCATACTTTGTCAAATGCCAGTTAATATCAGTCTACTGCCCTATATTGATCGTAGTCCGTCCGTATTAACACAAGAAAATTCGTTTTGGCCCGAGATGAAGTCATTTAGATGAGGTGAAACGGCAACACTCGTGTTTTAGTGGTTTGGTTTGGGTTTTGACCCTTTCAAGATTATTTCACTCATATCGAGCAGATCGTTAATCAGAAGTGGGCGAAAACCGGAGTACCTGGAGAAAAAAACACCTGACCTTCCATTGCAGATCTTGGCGTCTCACACGTGACCCGAGCCAGGGTCGAACCCACGGCGGTGAGAGCCTAATGACTAAGATTCAGCGCTCTTATCCACTAGGCCACGGAGGCCCGTTAGTGGTGTCAGTTAATTAACGTTTCATTTATCAATGGTTATCCTTTGGAAGCAAGGAATACACCACAGAACTGAAAAACATGGAGTGTTCATGCTTTCTGGGCCAGACTAGCTAGTTTCGGCCAATTAGACCTCATTAGTGACCCTCAGACATTTTCAAAATTCCACAATGGAATCAATGATCACAAAGGACAAGAAAATATAATCTACACTATGATGTAGGGCAGGGACACGTTTTACCGCCGCCACACAGTCCGACGCATTAGCTGTAGTGAAGTTAAATATGTTCTATAAAAAGGTTATCCTTTGAGAGCAAGGAATACACAACAGAACTGAAAAACATGGAGTGTTCATTTCGCATTGTCCCAGTTAAAAGTCGTCCCAGTCAACACTATTTAGGTCATTTTGGAGACATTGCTTCCAATTTTATGGGACTATTACCCGAAATTGAGATGAAAATGACATCTCAATCCCTGCCACCCAATGAAACCAATAAAATTTATAAGCATGGACGGGCCAACTCGCAGCAGTTTCCCTGGGCAGGCTTAGACTTTCTAAGCGGATTACCAGTACTAATGTGCGGTCGGTATCAGCTCTGCATGGAAGCATCGTGCAGCCCATCTATTTCTCTAAGCCCCGATGGGCGGGGGCGCTCGGTTTCAGTCGTAATTCGATGCAGCAGACCTCGGAGCTGTAAATCTGCCAATACGAAAAATCACATGACTAACGAAATATGTGTTCTCTGAATTTTATACCTTAATTTGTCATATGTAAATTAATGAAAGACAGACAAATATCAATGACACATAATTCATATCTGAAAAATAAAGTTATATTTTCAGTCTTTTTTTGGGGGGGGGGGGTGGGGGTTAGGTTTTACGGCCCTTTCAAGAATGTTTCACTCCTCATATCGAGCCGATTGTTAATCAGAGGTGGGCGAAAACCGGAGTACCCGGAGAAAAACCACCTGAACTTCCGTTGCAGAACTTGGCGTCTCACACGTGGCCCGAGCGAGGCTCGAACCTACGGCGGTGAGAGAATATTTTCGGTCTTATGTTTTCACTAGTGAATAATAAAAACGTCACAATTTCTCATCTTAAATTTTCCATTTTGGCCAAAATTATTTACAATGTATTTGTATAGGCGTGTTTTTGTAATGGATCCACAATGTAAGTGAGCGTGAGGGTTGGGATCCTGTTAATTATCAACTATACAAATTAAAAATAGTAATGATCAGCAACTGATACAATCAAATCCCAAATCCTCCCCACAACATCACCAGGGAAAGAAGTCGAAACATTGAGTGACAACAATAAATAAAACAGACCACCGCCAAACCGAGTCAGCAGCTCTTTCCCAAATAGGTGGTGACCCAGAATACCTAAACGTAACCAAAAATGAATAACAAACATAATGGAGAAAGAATCAGAATCACCAACAAGACAAACATGGACTTGGACGGACAAATGCAACTAAAATGAACAATAAAAAAGCGGGAAGAATAGGAATCATTTATATAACAACGTGTATCATTAGGGAAAGAATTAGAACCACATACACAAAACAGGAAGGAACCACAGAAAAAGCACCGACTTGGAACAGCCTATATGACTTCGACGCCCTCGAACCCCACTTTTATATTGTAAAACTGGGGTATGCAGTTTTGTTTTATTTATGCTCCGAACATAAGTTGTGGGTACTCGTTACAATCGCCTCAGCGATTCGGATCTAACGACTGCCCACAATCTATGTTTTGTGCATAAATAATAAAACTGTCTCAGTTATTTATAGCTGAAATTATTCATTTTCAGACTGTGGTGGAATAGGCATGTTTTCGTAATGTATATCTAAACCCAACAGTAAATATACTAAACGTTAAAAACCGTTGCTTTTGCTTGAATTTTTGTCTACAGTTTTTATTGCTATGAAGCTGTTACCTTTTCGTTCACTTGTGGTAATGTGGGTGGAATTTAGGATTGATCTGATTGTATCAGTTCCCAATCGTTTCAGTTTTCAATTTCCATATCATAATATATAAGGAAAGAAATAAATCATCTCTTTGTCATTTTGTCAATTTCAATCAAGTTTTCCGCCCCCGCCCATCGGGGCTTGGAGAAATTGATTGGGCTGCACGATGCTTCCACGCAGAGTTGATACCGACCGCACATTAGTACTGGTAATCCACTTAGAAGGTCTAAGACTGCCCAGGAAAAATGCTGCGAGTCGGCCCGTCCATGCTTATAAACCCTATTGGTTTCATTGGGCGGCAGGGATTGAGATGTCATTTCATCTCATTGTCGGGTAAAAGTCCCACAAAACTGGAAGCAACGTCTCCAAAATGACCTTTATTGTGTTGACGGGGACGTTAAACCTCAAATCAAATCAAACAAAAATCAATCAAGTTTTAGAACGATGAGTAGTCTCTGGGGTAGTATTAATGGGAGAGTACAGTTGTCATTTATATAAAATATTAAATGTTATTTACCTAACTGGCTATCATAGCACATTATATTGTTTGTCGGGCAGAAAAAATACTGACAATTTGCTGATCAGATACCATCTTATCCGGCGTAACCTACAATTTCGTCGAGTGTGTCTCTGTGTTTGTTTCTTCGGCAATATTTTTTTACTGAATAGCAATATTATGATACAATGTCATTTTCAGAGGCATTTGTATTCACCAGTTGTTCATAGATTTGGAGTAAATTTGAAAAGTACGAAGCTTTCTGGTACGAATGCTTATTTGTGGTATGGCCGAACCTATACAACAATAATCTCGCGAAGTGTTTGACAAATTCAGGAAAGTTTATGCATCAACTGAAGATTTGGCAGTTAGAAGAATGTATGTAGATCCGGATAGGCTACTTTTCATAGTTGATTAACATGTTTGTATATTTCAAATAAACTTTTGTTTCTACTCACCGTGTCTCCTCGAGCGAGAAATGGCGGCGAATCTATCAAAAAGGACCACAATTCGGCGTGAAACGACCACTTATGCGGTGTTGCGACCACTCATTCGGCGTTACGATTGGACGCGGTGTCACCGCCGTTGGTTCGACCCTGGCTCGGGTCACGTGTGAGACGCCAAGATCTGCAATGGAAGGTCAGGTGTTTTTTTTCTCCGGGTACTCCGGTTTTCGCCCACTTCTGATTAACGATCTGCTCGATATGAGTGAAATTATCTTGAAAGGGTCAAAACCCAAACCAAACCACTAAAACACGAGTGCTGCCGTTTCACCTCATGTAAATGACTTCATCTCGGGCCAAAACGAATTTTCTTGTGTTCATACGGACAGACTACGATCAATATAGGGTAGTAGACTGATATTAACTGGCATTTGACAAAGTATGCACAGTTTCTCAGCCAGACTACCGGCAATTAACCGATCAATCAGATACCATCTTATCCGGCGTTACCTACAATTTCGCCGAGTGTGTCTCTGTGTTTGTTTCTTCGGCAATATTTTTTTACTGAATAGCAATATTATGATACAATGTCATTTTCAGAGGCATTTGTATTCACCAGTTGTTCATAGATTTGGAGTAAATTTGAAAAGTACGAAGCTTTCTGGTACGAATGTTTATTTGTGGTATGGCCGAACCTATACAACAATAATCTCGCGAAGTGTTTGACAAATTCAGGAAAGTTTATGCATCAACTGAAGATTTGGCAGTTAGAAGAATGTATGTAGATCCGGATAGGCTACTTTTCATAGTTGATTAATATGTTTGTATATTTCAAATAAACTTTTGTTTCTACTCACCGTGTCTCCTCGAGCGAGAAATGGCGGCGAATCTATCAAAAAGGACCACAATTCGGCGTGAAACGACCACTTATGCGGTGTTGCGACCACTCATTCGGCGTTACGATTGGACGCGGTGTTCAATGGCTCGAACACCTTTGGGACCTCGAAAATCTGTTCGAGACAGGGGTAGTTCGAGGATTACTGCCAGGACGCATAACGAGATACTTTTAAACATCTTGTTGGTGTTCTATAATGAAAGTGTATGTTGTGTGTACTCATTAGAATCGCCTCATCGAGGCGATTCTAATGAGTACACACAGGATACATTTGCAAGATAAAAGACCAAAATCTCCTTAATTATTCCCCACTATTTCTTCTGTAGAGGATTTCGCTAGGGGCTCAAGAATGGGCTCGACACATCCATGGTAAACGAGCCATCGGTGTTCGAGCCAACGAAGTTCTACTGTAATTGAATTTTAAATTCCATTTAAATGTTTTGCCAGAGATAATTTAAAAATGAGGCTATAGTTTATATTTCAGGTCAGTATACTTATATGTGCTCAGTCACGCAAATAATCAATTCTTCCTTGGACCTGGTATCAAAGGAACTTAATCCATCTGACATTCTTAGAGTTTCATGATTAGCCTAATTAAGGTGTAACATCACGCCTCCAAGATTTTCTTTTTATCATTTTATCACACAAAAAATACTCTAGCTGCATGTCTTTCGTACAAAATGAAGTCAGAGATCTATGCTCCAATACAATTCAGGATCTGACGGTTATCTCCTCATGCAGGCTGTTCTAACGAGTACCTACTTTATGTGTTTTAAGCTAATATAAGGAAAATAATGCGTCGGTACTAACGAGTATGCACAACCTTGGAGCAGGCATTCACCTCCGAACCAATCAAGTATCACGATCAGATCAGAATCAGAATTGTAACATTGTGACATTAGCTACACTTAGCTGTGAAATGATCGAATCTGGAAGGGCATTCCAGAGGGAAGAAAGATTCTTTGTAAATGTCAGTTCTTGTAGTAAGGGTCCGAAACGCCAACGAATGGTGCTTTCTACAGCGCGGGGCTTGGGGAAGTCATCTGTTGGAATGATGGCAGCTCTTTTCAGGCATTGAGTCTACTGTCTCTTCGCCTTGTCTTGAGAGACTACGATCTTAATTAGCCTAATATTCTAGTAGTACTCCCAGTTCGGCTTGTTACAGTCTGAACTCATTAACCCTTTTTTACCAAAGGAATCTTCCTCCTTATATATAGAAGGAGTTCATTTCAAAATTTAGGGGTGTCAGGTTGTGTCTTTGTCAAAATTCATTTGGAAAATGACTGAACTTTTACCAAACAGTGGAGGTCCTGATCAGACGCCGCGTTCTGCGGCGTCTGATCTGGGCCTGCACTGTTTGCCAGGGTATCCGTTTTGGGGTTTCTGGTACTAAATGGGTTAAGGACCACACCATTGGGGTCCCAGATACAACTACATGTACTATATACGCTGCCTCGTTTACATCCTGAGGATCTCACTCAAATCGTGTGCGATTGTCACAAAAAGGTATTTAATGGAATTCACATTCTTGAGATCCGTAAGAAGTCTCAATTTCATTGGCTCTCTTCCTAGTTAGCTGAAAAATAGCACCCACAGTCGATGGTTCAAGTACAAATAAGAAAAGAAAAAAAACCATGAGATTCGATCAGAAAAAAAAAATGCCTTCTTCGACACCATGAAGGACAAAACTATCTCATATAGGTGGTAAGGCGGGATGCTCAATGTCTGCAAATGGGTCGACTCTGGACGGACATTGTTCATTGGAATAAAGCAGAGACGCAACCTACTATTTAGTTGTCTCCACATAAATTCTGTATATTTCTCATGATTGAAACATTAAGCAGCTTAATGACAATCACACAAGAAATCTTTGAATATAAATTTTCTTGTCAACATGTCCAAGATCGAGTCCATTCCGTTCTAGATAAACACTTTCAATGAAGTACACGTATTCTTGTAAATGGAAGAAAAGCAAATTGCATTCACATACATGTAAACAGAAAACTTTAGAAAATTCAACTTCATCTAGAGAAAAGTGGGGTTTACATGTATAAGTGTATACGTTATTTTCCTGATTTTTTCTCAAACCAATAGCTTGTGGGCCTCAGTGAGGCGGTTCTAACGAGCACCGACAATCTATGTTTGGAGAAGAACCGCCGATTAACACCTGCAATCTATGTTTGATTTTTGTTTTACTAATTTCCATCTTGAACCGCTAGTTCTATAGCCAGAGAACAACATTGTGTTATCAAACTGGTTATCAATGAAATGTTCTTGTCATTATGAGAAAAAATACCTTCAAATACAGTAAAATTTCCGCTATTAAGACCACCTAAAATTAAGCCTTAATCTGCTTTTAGAAGCTTATATAGTAGGTTGCAGTTATTCTTTCTTTGTGTTTTCTGCATACAGTGTCCTCTGGTCGGAGACCACCTTTGGGACTGTTCAAAAGTGGTCTTAAAGACCACTTTTGAACAGTCCCAAAGGTGGTCTTAATATAGGAATTTTACTGTACATATAATCAGGTAATTCGAACACAAAAACATCCATTAATGGAGTTTTTTTTATTGACACAAGATAATTATTCGAGGATCTAATCAGGTCATCGTTAGAACTTGTACAAGGAAACAGAAACATTTAAAAAATCGTGACACTAGAAGTTCATTTTAGGTCGAGCGTTTGTCAATCGGCTCAAAGTTGCTAAAGTAGCTTTACGTTGTTTACGTCCACGTGCAGAGTTTCGAAAATATCTGAGGATCACTGATGAGGCCCAATTGGCCGAAAGTAGCTAGTCTGACCCTGAACCAACTTGAACACTCTACAGTTTTCAGTTCTGTTCTGTAGTCATTGCTTCCAAAGGATTACCCTTTTATAGAACATATAGCGCTTTGTACGAAATACAGATAACGGTTGCCGGTCTCGGTAGTTCAGTCGGATGCGCATCTGACTGGTGATCTGGAGGATGCGGGTTCGATTCCTACCCCGCGTAGAAGGTCTTAGCCTGTCCAGGAAAAGTGGTGCTAGTCGGGCCGCGTCTTAAACCCTAGCGGTAGTTTTGCCGGTAGAATTGAGATGTCATTCCATCTCAGTTTCTGGTCACAATCCCACAAAATCTGTGGCAACGTCCACAAAACAACCTAAATCCACATTTGTTTCTTGGAGTAATAAATACAATATTCTTCAATATCTCCTTTTGCTAAGATATTCGTTCCGTTGAAAATGTCGTTATAAGGAGTTGTGCCGTTATATGGAATGTCGGTATAAAAATGATTGTCTGTAATTAGCGTATATGTATACTCTTCCCATTTAACCCATATTGTACCAAACGAAATCTTTTTCCTCATATATAGCAGGATTCCATTGCAAAATTTAGGGGTGACAGGTTGTTTTCTTCAAATTTTATTTGAAAATTGGCTGAAACTGTTTTGCAAACAGTGTAGGTCCTGATCAGATGCCGCGTTCTGATCTGGGCCTGCACTATTTGCCACTTACCCTTTTGGGGTTTCTGGTACCAAATGGGTTAAACATTAAAATGCCAAGAAAATCTTCATCTGAAAATGTCGACTGCTTGTGTCGTCTGCTGATTCTTCTTGCAAAACTTTTTAAAAATATTTCTGCATAGAGAGACAACCAATATGGACCAAGATAGAGGAGCAGTCTGATCTGAGTCCAAACTGTTTGCAACAATGACTTTGAAAGTAACCTACAAACGACAAAGCAGACGAGAACTGCTGTGATTGACATATCTAGGGGCAAGTCCATTTCTATTTTCAGGCTGCCCAGCACATTGTTACAAAACGTTAGGGCATAGTTTAGGGCGCTTAAAAATAAGCCAAAAGTAGGAATTTATTTACAATTTCTTGCAAATTTTTTTTCGAGCAATTTTTATTACATTTTAGACATTTTATAGTTAAAACGAGCAATTTTTATTACGATATAGGCAGACCTTATAGATAACAGTCTTTGCATTCAAAATAACTCACATGATAGTACTTTAGGCAATACCATAACAAGCCCGTGTGACATAGTGCATTTTTATATCGCCAAAATGATCTCCGATGAAATCTGTGTTAGTTTTCTTATTTTGTTTGCAAACATAGGTTGTAGGTGCTCGTTAGAACCGCCTCATTGAGGCGGTTCTAACGAGTCCCCACATCCTACGTCTTAAAGCAAAAATAATTAAAAAAACATGTAATGTATATACGCCCTTAAATCCCAGTTTTCTCATACCGGCCCGATAGCTCAGTTGGTAGAGTGAGGAACGGGAGGTCACGGGTTCGATCCCTGGCCGCGACATACCAAAGTCGTTAAGAATGGTACTAGCTGCTCCTCGCTTGGCACTCAGATTTACGGGGTAGAGCTAGGACTGGTCGACCCAGTGTCAGGATAATGTGACTGGGTGTGGTATCATGTAATGTGTCTGGGACATGATACTTCAGTGAGGCAGCACTATAAAAGTGAGCATTGAGCTCCCTGTCGCAACCACACACCGTCGTGATACTCGTATGACTGAACAATTGTTGAAAGCGACGTTTAACCCGAATTCACCCCCCCCCCCCCCCCAGTTTTCTCTGTATAAAGTGGGGTTTAGGGGGAGGAGGTGTTCTTTTCACGGACTTGTTCAAATACCATTCACAGCCATTAACAAACTGAACTTATGGGTTATTGGTGACTTGTCTATAAAATAAATAAAACTGTTTGCCCCGTATAAGAAGACCAGAATACCTACTATAACACTTTCCAAACTCCACTGTTAATCAAAGTACTGACGGCACTAATGGGTCGATTGTCTCTAAGTGTAGGTTGGGAAAAATAGTCCTTAACTGATACCTTATACTGTTTCATTTAACAATCAAATGCCAATATTTTAAGCAAACAGTGCAAATCCTGACAAGACGTTCTGCGGCATCTTTCTGGGTCGGCAATGTTGGAAAAGCACAACACGACTGCAGCCCAGATTCAATAGAAAACTGTCTTACGCACCACTTCTAATCTCAGCTATAAGAATAGCGAGGCTAGTTTGTAAAAATGACCATTACCTACAATTCTTACAAGTCTGCGATGATCACATGGACATTAACAATGAAATACTACTGTGCTTAGTAGGAATTTTACAATTAAAAATTTGGCATTTTCAGGAATTCTCTATGACTTTTCATTCTTGGATTGATTGTTTAACAATCGACCAAAAGTTTTAAGCACAGTAGCTTTTAAAAAGGTGTTAAAAGTCCACGTGACTATCATTGATTTGTCGGAAATCCAGGTAACAGTTATTTATAGACAATAGTCGCGCTATTCTTAGCATTGTATAGTTAGAGTGTTTCGTAAGAGGATTATCTAAATAATCTGGACTGGGATCATGTGTTGAGTTTGGCAAAAATGTAGACCTTGATCAGCGCGTTGTCTGATCAGGATCTACACTGTTTGCTTACAGTACAGGTATTTAGGGGTTAAACGAAACAGTGTAAGTCTTCGTTCAGGACAGGTTTTCAAGCCTACGCTCAGAGACAATGGACCCATCAGCGTTGTTGCAGCTTTGATTAGCAAGTGTTGTCAACTGAACAAAGAGTAAGGAAACATAGAAATTTAAGAGAAATGGGTACACCTTCAGGGGAGGCAACTCCTTCAAAAGTATTTTGTCCCCCATGTCAATAGGGGTCAACTCTTACAGAAAAGAATTTGCTCCTGGGGAGCAGATTCTTTCCTTTAAGAGTAGACCCCTTTTACGGTGGGATAAGGCTTCTAGAAAAGCGAACAGAAAGTGCCGAAAGTTGTCTCCCTTTGCAAAATGGTGGGAAATCGGTCAGGTGTTCCCATTCCCCTTAAGAGACGATAGACATGGGTTCTGTCGGATTTTTATTTATTGAAAGCTTTGCAAAGATAAACATTATAAACTCTGATCCGACATCGGTCTGTTTTATTCCTATCTGTACTATGGGAAAAACGACGGTAGATATTTCAGCCAGAACTGCATTTTCTCAGCCTCAATATTCTGTTTCACTGAAGATGGAGTCATCGTGGGAGTTACGTCGAGGTAATTTTGTGACGTCATTGTGTACTCTTGCCATTCAACGGGAAGATACTGTGTCACGTTTCGGGGCTCATTTGGGTTTCTGAAATTGAACAAAACATATCTACAGGTCCCTAGATTGTACTGGCTACTTTGAGCGACTGCGGATAAACAGTTCCACAGTGTTATATACGACTTCTGCGTGAAAGCCGAGTAAACGACAGGAAACGAGTTTATATATGGGAATCTTAGAACGCATGTGAATAATTTCTCAGCAATCAGCAATCGCTCAAAACATCCGAATTAACTTTTGTAATTACATATTCTAACACAGTACGCCTATGAAGGCAATGAAAATAACCTGTGATTTATTCTGCAATAACTCACAGAGAACAGCGTGACGTGAACAGCGGTTGTTTTAGGACGTCACTCCTGGATTCTTTGCCGTTAGACGGTGTAACGTCATTTTCTCGCTTCGAAAACGTTACAGTGGGACATTACTGCATGTGTTAAAGTCATTATATTCACATTAATTTCTACGGGATAATAAATCACATTAATTTCAGCGCGATTTCTTCTAACAATGGCGAATGGCTGGGAGAATTTGAAAAAAAAAAAAAAAAAAAAAAAAGAACACAATTTTTGCCGATTTTCAGTGTCTTAATATCGAAATAGATCAGCTCTCGCATGTAAATTGTTGAGTAATAAATCACAGTTCATCGGTCAGTTGTACTCGTAAGTAGACAAGTCACTTACGCTACGCGCTCGTAATTTGATCTACTTTACAGCTGACCTCCAGACTTATTTATTTCTCAGTCAGGACATTGAAATTTACTAGAAATTAAAGGACACTGATTCAAGGAAGTGAAAGCCGTAAATCGACAAAAATTAGTCTTGATTAATTTCTAAGATGGCATGAAATGAGAAAGTAAAGAAAAAATAACTCCAAACAATTCAGGAGGTATTCTATGACGTCATATCTGTACTTTGAAATTTTGAAACTTAAAAAAGACAGTATCCAAACCGGTTTTTTTTTTCATTATCCCACAAATATGGTGACATAGAATTAATGAAATTGATTTCAGCTGATATGCCAAAACAGTTTTCTTATTTTCTGGGACAGATATTTGTAAATCAACCCAAAATTATCTATACAAAAAATACTATACTTCAGATAGCCACGTGACCACCTCTTACCCGCTTGAAAGAGCTAAAGGTTTTGTGTACTATTTCTCCCTTGTCCCGCGGAATAATTACTTTAGCCACACCCATTTCTTACTTTGAAGTTTACAGGGGTGTTCACTATTTTTCACATCTGTATGTTTTGAGCAGAAATCATGCGGTGAATAGAATTTTATATGCAAATTTTCAGTTTTTGGTGGTTTTGTTTGATTTGATGTTTAACCTTATCTTGCTGTTCACGACAACCCCTATCTTTGCAATTCAATTTCTGAACTTGTAGCAATAAATTACATCAAGTAATTTGATTGGTTGATAGACAGAAATGGGTGTTGCTTAAATGAATATTCAGCAAGATAAGGGTTAACATTCCCGCCAACACTATATAGGTTATTTTGGAAACGCTGCTTCCAATTTTGTGGGACTTTTACCCGACATTGAGATGAAATTACATCTAAAGCCCTGTCGCCAAAGAAAACCAATAGAGTTTATAAGCATGGACTCGCACCGCTTTGCCTGGGCAGGCTTAGATCCTCTAAGCAGTTTACCAGCACTCGTGTGCGGCCGGATTCAGCTCTTCGTGGAAGCATCATGCAGTCCATTTATTTCTTCCAGCCCCGATGGGCGGGGACCTCAGTTTTTGGTGGTAAAAATGTCAATATATTTGAAAAGGCGTGTTATCGCAATGCTTTTTGTTGTTTGTTAACTCTTTACGAACAATAGATTACTCGTATTCCATCCAATCAAGTCACAAAGCACATTACAATAACACACCCGTGCGACATAGAGCATTTTCTCACATTTTCTCTGTGAACATCTGTGGTATTTTTCTTATTTATACTTCAAACATTGGTTGTGGGTGCTCGTTAGAACCGCCTCATTGAGGCGGTTCTCATGAGTAGCCACAACATATGTATTGGAGCAGAAATAAAAAAAAAATGTATATCCCCGTAAATCCAAGTTTTCTGTATATAAAGTGGGGTTTAGGGGGGGGGTGTTCATTTCACGGACTTGTTCAGGTGATGAGTGCCAAGGTTTCATGCTTATTTTCTTTTACAAGTATCAAAAAGCTAGGTCTACGCTTAGCACATATAAAATGTGAATGTCTATACAGTTAACTGTCTTTGGCAATATTCCAAATGCCAGTCTGCACCCAGGATCCTGCCGACTGAAGTACAATGTCTGAAATATCAAAGTTGCAAATGTTGTAATTTTGTCAAAATACTTTTTCATCATGTGCAAATTCAAAATGGTTGTGACATCTTATCAAATGCAATGCTTGAAAACTGTTGGTGAAGTTAAGTAGACAACTCTTACACTCTATAAAGCACTTATTGAAGATTAACCCATTTTGCTAACGGTGAGGCAAGCTGTAGCTCACCAAAGTTGAAGGCTCTTTGTGAGTTAACCGATCGACAGTGCTCCGTCGTGGTAGACTTTTTTAGATGTATATTTGGTATAAGCCTGTACAAATATGGCAGCAAATATGGGCTTGTACAAATGTGAAAATGTGACAGCAATCCTGTGCTAGAGTTCTGCCCGTGGAGCCTCTTTTTTGTGTTGTGTGAAAGCTTATACTTGTTGTGGGCCGTTGTTTTCTTCTTGTGAAAACTTGTACTTATTGTTGCATTAAAAATATAAAGATCACCCTGCATTGTGGGTTACTAATGGCTGTACTTCCGTATAAACACAACGCCTAGGCTATAATGTCTAATCGATTACCTTTTATATTGATTTGTAAGCAGCGCAATGAAATTAATGGAACCGCAACTTCCGGTAAGAGTGTTTGCATACTGGACAGTTAACGTCCGGGCTCAAGATTTTATATTCGGCCTACACTAAGTGACAATCCATCACGTTATCAAGTCCGTGTATTAAACAGCCTTGCAAACCCCACTTTTTACAGACAAATGCGGTTTTGAGGGGTATACATTAGTTCCAAGACATAGGTTATGGGTACTCGTTAGAACCTCTTTGAGGCGGTTCTAACGAACACACACAGCCTATGTTTGGAGGATAAATTAAGGATATTATAATTTTCTGTCAGAAAAATGATTTTTTTAGATATGAAAAAATGCTGTATTTTACACGGATGTGTTGTCGTAATACGACCCACCGGTGCTGTCAGTGTTTTGATCCCATAAGAAGTATGGATACACCGGTCATACTTTCCGGAATGGGTCGCAAGAGAAATAAATTTTATGGCATCCGGTTGATTTGTCTGTAAACTAAGTCTCTCTGTAAAAGCGGTCTGTTCTCAAAGGGGAGAATTTGCTTAAGTTCTTATAGGACAGACCCATTGTGGCATCTAGTCCGTCGGGCTTGGAGAAATAGATTTGGCTGCAGGGTGCTTCTGCGCAGAGCTGAAACCGACCGAACTTGAGTACTGGTAAACTGCTTAGAAGGCTAAGCCTGCCCAGGAAAAGTGTTGCGAGAGTCTTAATGCCTCTTAAACCCTATCAGTTTCTTTGAGCGATGTCATTTCATCTCAACGTCCCTTGTCGGGTAAAAGTCAAACAAAATCAGAAGCAACGTTTCCAAAATGACATAGATTGACACGTAAAACCTCAAACAAACAAAGAAGCCTTGTGGTAAAGGAGACAAAATAAATTAAAACGAGTTTTCTCCCCTGGAGATGTATCGGTTTACTTACTTAACCCTTATTCCGCCGAATAAATTTTGCCACACCCATTTCTGACTTTCAGCTAATCAAATTGATAAAATGTGCTCATTAAAATATGCAAACTAGATGTCCAAGAGTGTAGATCCCGATAAGTTGGCTTCAGAAGTCATCTGATCTGGATCTACACTGTTTTCAAACGTAGGGGTTTTTGTGATCAGCAGGATAAGGTTAAGTCATACTCTTGCAAAAAAAAAAAAGGAAAACTTACCCAGTTTTCGCAAAATTTGACCACATTGTCATCATAGCTTTCGACGTACGGATGTTGCTATTGGTGACATTAACCTTCAGTTGAGATGATGCATACTGAACTATCCCGTCAGAAAATCCAAGCACGAAAATAGCGTCAGCTCCGTGTACCGCAACTTCCGGCCCATCCAACCAAGAAGGAAATGCCGCCAAACGACCGGGCATATCTCGTCTTGTAGAAAATTGATACATGTAGGTACTTCCCCCTGAGGTAGCCCCCTGTGAGTGGAGCTGGACAGTTGATACAGTTGGGACGAGAACAGCTGCATGCGTGGCAAGCTCTAGCAAAGCTTTAAGTCTTTCTCTATCGTCATCTGGGTCTTCCCAGTGTGTATACTCAAAAACTGTGAGGTCTTCCACAACCTTTGGAATGGTGTCGACATTGTCAAACACATCCGCAAGAATGCCGGGAATGAAATCAGATTCGTAACGATTTCTTGGGATGGTAAGATGATCATAATTAGAGACATTCAGCTCAGCGGCGAAATAAAAGAGAAACAATGCGCCATCAAAATTTGTACTTCCCATAATGAAATCCAGACTCCGGAAGAACTCATGCGATTGACGGTTTTCCGGTGAGTCTTTTAGCATGTCTATTGGGTGTTGTGGTACAAAGTCATTGTCCCTGCTTGGTAAGACGACATCGTAGAAGTCGACCTTATTTATTGCATCTTTGATTTCGTTGGACGACTTCTGCCTCAAACAGGTCAGAATCTCTGCGTGGGATCCATTACAATAAAGAGCTGTAGAGAAGTCGTCGAACTGTCTCGAAGCAGTTGTATTAGTCGAGAAACCCCACTGGCTTGTAATGCTTCCACTTTGTCCAATGGCGCGATTAAACAAACCCTTATTGCCAGCAAAGAGCGTCTGATAGGCCACACTAACTGAGCCTGCCGACTCTCCGCATATGGTTATATTATTTGTATCACCGCCAAACGAAGCGATGTTATCTTTTACCCACTTAATTGCAAGATGCTGATCCCAAAGTCCAAAATTACCAGTGTCGTCATCGACCCGTAAGAAACCAAGATGGGCCAGTCTGTAGTTTATAGTCACAACGATGACATCTCCAAAGGCACTCAGCACCCCTGCGTCATAGTAATTAGACGATCCAAGCTGAAACCAACCTCCATGTATCCACACCATAACTGGTATATTAGAGGTAGCATTCGAATGCTCAGGAGCAAAGATATTCAGAAACAAGCAGTCCTCTGATGCCATTTTACCGCGGAGTGCTCTATCCATCTGCAAACAGAGTGGTCCGAAATCAAAAGCATGGAAAGAGCGAGTAAAATTTGCCTTCGGCACAGGTTTCCTAAATCTCCTATCTCCAGTTGGTGGCTCAGCATACGGAATGCCTAAATACTCCTTCACATTATAACGACTGCCCTCGAACTCAACGGATTGTAGAATTCCCATTACAGTTCCAACACGTGACGTCACTGTTACTACGTCAGAAGCATCGTCAAACACGAATCCATGAAGACGCACAGCTTGGAACAGCAACAGAACCAGAAGTGGCCAGGCCATATTTTTCAACCAATTATTGTTTTGCTATGTTGAATTTCCTCCCTAGTGGGCAAAAAGGCGGACCAGTGTCGAGTCAACAGCGAGAGTCGTATCGATATCGGTCCGATGCTGGATCGCCGAAAAGGTTTGACGTGATACTCAAAAGCGATACATCTACAGCCTACAGTATTATTCTATTTTTCATGGCACTAACAATGTCTTATTTAGAGGCAGAGTGCTTCATACCATTTAGAAAACACGCTTATACAAATACAATGTAAACTTTACCGCAAAAAAAACAAACAAAAAAAACCGAAATGTTTCAGATGAAAAACTGTGATATGTTTTTCTTATTTCTGCTCAAAATATGAATTGTGGGTACTCGTTCGAACACGAGTACCCACGATCTATTTTTGAGCAGAAATAAGGAAAATAAGGTATGCCCCTGAAAACGCCAGTTTTACAATAAAAATGTGGAGTTCAAGGGGTCAAAATTATATAGGCATGTTTTCGTGTTGTCTACTCAAAATACAGATAGCGAAGTTCGATATAATCGCCTCTCTGAGGCGGTAAGCGAAAATCAAAATCTTTGTTTTGAGCATAAGCATGACTTTAATGTATATATCCCTTAAAACACCTTTCTCGGCACAAAACAGGGCTGACCGGCGTAATTTTCGCACAGACGTGTTAGGTTCCCGTTTTCGGAATGTATTTCACTGAACCAATAATTTTCAAAGTCATTCTATGTTATGAACGGGGACGTTGCAAAAAAATACAAGATAAAGCGTTCAACAACGGAAGGCTCAGATCAGCCTGTGCATACCGGTGATCTGATCAGTCTTCTCTGAATACACGATCCTTAGATAAAGGAGTAATATCCTTAGAATATACAAAATTCTGAAAATATTGTACAAGTTTATGTACAAGCTGACATGTGTATATGTTGGGCTGCATGTGTCATCCTATAATTTTTTCGTGCTCTGGCTCACATGTTCTGTAGTGTTCACCCTGGATATCAAGGCATGTTTGTTTGATAATGACTTAATACAGTAAAATTCCTATATAAAGACCACCTTTGGGACTGTTCAAAAGTGGTCTTTAAGACCACTTTTGAACAGTCCCAAAGGTGGCCTCTTATTAGGAGAATTGTGAGTGAGTTTTAGTTTTACGTCCCACCAACAGCTAAGGTCATACGGAGACGGGACCTCGGTTTAAAGACTCATCCGAAAGTCTGGAGAAGCCCGGGATCGATCCTGCATCTTATTAGGAGAAACTGGCAGTAGAAAACACAAGGTAAGACAAACTGTACTCTTCTCAATAAGCTTTTAAAAGCAGATTTATGGTCTTAATAGGGGAATTATACTGTATACTAATAACCGCTAATTCTTCAGTTGCTGTGAATAGACTAAACATGTGTGTATACTTAATAAGTCTAATATGCCCATAGTCTGAAACACCAGCTACGTATATTGGCAACCCGTGTAGAGCCTGATCAGACGCGCGAATGACTGCTCCCTTCCTCTGAGGGTCTTCTCTAATAATTGATGATTCAAAAGTGTCCGATGTCACTGTTACCCAAGATGCATCGGGACGTAAGAGGGCGTGCCGATTTGCCCCTTGACTGGCGCAAAGTAGCGGGTACCGCCTTTTCTTCTTTCAAGTCCACTATTTCGACACTTTTCGATGTCTGGCGCGACAGAGCATGAGATGTCATTTCATCTCAATGTCGGGTAAAAATCCCACAAAATTGGAAGCAACGTCTCCTAAATGACCTGTACAGTGTTGACGGGGACGTTAGACCTCAAATCAACTTAAACAAACAAACTATCGATGTCTAAGTGCGAGTGACCTATTCTCACGCCTTGAACTGTGTAATGTGCTACAGTGTAGATCCTGATCTGGATCTACACTTTTTGCAAAGGTAGGGGTTGTCGTCTAAAGTTACGTATGTTTAACGTTACACATAAACTTAACCTTAAAGCGAGCTGTATGCGGATTTATTCGCCCAAGGGTGTAGTAAATCACGCTCATAAGAAAGCAGTTACACTCCATCGGATGAGGTTCGGGATCGTTCCGTCTTACAAGGAACATGTCTTACCCACACTACCGGCTGTTTGATTTTACATCATGAAATGCTGTTAAAATTGACGATCTTTCAGACAACAGGCCTTACTTGTTTTATCACATTTTTTTCGCATACGAGACCCAATCCATCTAAACAACAACTACTGGTGATAAATATGTAGCTATCTATACAATGTAGGCTAGAACTGAACGTACTGAAAACAACAGCAAAATAGTCCAATTGTAAAGAATGGACTGTATGACGTCAATACATTTGGTTTAAACAATATTTATTCATTTTTAATAAATAGGCAAGTTACAACAGTACATGTACAAATTGCAATGACAGGATTTGAAAACAAGCGAAACGCTTATGTGAATCATTTCCTGTTGCGAATGAGTAGGTGCGAATGGCATGTTGTATAAATTCTTATCATAAAATATTTTACAGTTTTGTGCGACTGAGAATGAAAAATAATAAAAAGAACATAATAATAATAAATCAAAAGATTTCACGAGCCTAGACAATACAAAAGAATGACAGAAAGAGAAGAGAAAGAAGAAGGAAAGAATGAAAAGTTTCGAAAAGAAACCATAAACCTAAAAACCTAAAAAATACCGATAGAAATAATTCGGAACACAAAAAGAGAAAGAAAGATAGAAAGAAAAGAAGAGGATTCGTCAAGACCAATATGCAAAAAAAAAACTACCCTAATCGTCTAGTGAATATGGAAAGATGAAATGGGAATAAGAGCTGTTATGAGAAAGAAATGAAAACAGTGCCAGTTGTCATGGTTACAGATTCTAGGATAACACATATCAGAAAACAAATCGCTTGGTTTTTGAGATAAAAGTCTGCACTTCCTTAAAAACGCGAATGTTGTTTTCGACAGAAATGTTGTTGTCATCTTGCAATAGCAACCTTGTTGTAATATAAATATCAGGCGGTATATGCTCCCGAATTTCGATTAACATGTCTGCACGTATTAAATGGAAATGTTCACACTCTAACAGAAAATGGTTATAACTTTCCACTTTGCCGCATGTACAATTTGGACTGGGTACAAGATTTCTTCTAAACAGGTGCTGGTTTAATGCACTACATTCTGTTCGAAGACGTGTGTGTAGGATCTGGGACATTCTGTCCCCGCTGAAAAAGTATATGGAACAGTATTAAGGTACAAACTCAATTATGCAATGTGCAATTACAATATGAATTGTTGAAACCGCACTTTGCATTATGAACCTTTCCATATCTTACTACTTTATTCGAATATGCAACATGCACATTCTAATTTGAGACCTTTGTATTTAAATATGGCATTTGGACGTCCTATTTTGCATTATTCAGTTTCGATTCTGCTGTGGTTAGACGGGGTACCAGTCATTGAGGTGACGGTAACGTTCGGTAATGTTCGTGGATTTGCCGTAATTTTTCCGATGACAAGCGTCCGTTTGAGAAGATCGCATTCGCTTTTCCAGGGGCCAAATTCAAGCCAGCAGCGATAAATTTTATCCAGCTATTTGATAATTCGGATATTTACAATAATGTGTACGCTTGCATCTTTAACATAAATTTTACAGCGCGGTTCCTTATTTATATATTTATGAGAAACAGGATTTTTATTTAAAAGTTAATACTTGTTTGACAAAGGGGAAAATACTCTATCATTGAACATTTACTAAAATAAATTACCATGAGGGATTAGTTTGTGCCGAATCCGTGGATTTGAAATGAGCAATAATTGTTAAAATTGATTAATTCATACAATTTTCATAAATCTGATCCTTCTGAGGTGTTACTTATAAAGATATTATTTACTAAATGCAACCTCACTCAAAACTCAAATGTTTGGATATTATAGAAGTATGTATACGTCCGCACAGCAAACAGCCGGGCAATTGTCTCTCTGTTCACCGGCAACGGGGAATAGGGATACCACCCAATGGCTACGGTGTAGGGCCACTATCGATTCGTTCCGTGGGACCTCACCAGCTGCCCACAGGGGGAAAACAAAAACTAGTTACCCAATTCTGATGTAATTACTTCATCTTAATAAACACTTACTCATTCTCAGCCCCGACCCACAACCATAGAAAAGCACCTGTGGTGACAATGACTGCTATCCTATTCATATGTCCGTCTGTCTGCCTTCATAAGTTAGACTGGGGCAGGATAGCTTTCATCCAACAGAATTACAACGCAAAAATATTAGCTGGTCGTCTGTCAGTTCGTCCGTCCGTCCGTCCATCCGTCCGTCCGTCCGTCTGTCTTCAGCCAGCAAAACCTTGTTGAGCTAGTGTCGCGACTGTCTTACCAGCCTACTACATATTTCTTCAAGTTCTACGCGTAACGATTTGGCAAATGGAGTGGCTGAATCCATACATATATTTCCATGTATTAGATCTACACCAAAGTTTTTTTTTCTTCTTGTTTTATTACTGAAATATCTCCAGTGTTGGCCCTTATCGAAGCCCTTATCTTCAATAAATCACTTGCCCAGGGCACTGTACCAGATGACTGGCGACAAGCAAATGTTACCCCGCTCTATAAAAAGGGGAAAAATATGATGCAGCAAATTATAGACCAGTGTCGCTAACATGTATCTGTTGCAAAACCCTGGAGCATATATTAGTAAGCAACATCAACAAGCACTTAGCCTTTGAGAGCATTCTTGCTGACTGTCAACATGGTTTCCGGAGTCAAAGGTCTTGCGAAACGCAGCTTGTTCAATTTTACCATGACATTGTGAGCAATCTGGATGGGGCCATAAACCGAGGCCACAAACAGACTGACTTGATCATCATGGACTTCGCTAAGGCCTTTGACATGGTAACTCACAGAAGGCTATTACATAAACTGGAGTACTATGGGATAAGAGGATCCACACATAGGTGGATTAGCTCATGGCTCTCTGGGCGCTCACAACAAGTTGTACTTGATGGCCAAGCGTCTGATCCAGTCCCGGTCTTATCTGGAGTCCCCCAAGGTTCGGTCCTTGGACCGGTCCTTTTCTTGGTTTTCATTAATGATCTCCCGATAATATCAGGTCATCGGTCCGTTTGTTTGCTGATGATTGTGTCCTGTATAGGAACATATATTCTCCTTCTGACTGTCTTATTTTACAAGATGACCTGGACCAACTTGCACAGTGGGAGGCCGATTGGCAAATGAAGTTCAATGTGGCCAAATGTCACTTAATGAGGGTGTCACGACACCCTCCGGACAAGCAAATTAAGTTTGACTATACTCTTCACCAGCAAATTTTGGAGCATGTTCAATCCGCCAAATATCTTGGTATCACCATCACTGACGATCTTGATTGGGGTCAACATATCTCAGAGATTACATCTAAAGCAACTAGGACTTTAGGATTCCTTAGACGGAACTTGGCTTTTGCACCTAGGCAGACAAAGGATGTTGCATATAAAACATTGGTTCGCCCTCAACTTGAATATGCATCACCCATTTGGCATCCCTATGTTAAAACTCAGACTCAGCAGGTGGAGAAGGTGCAGAGGACAGCTGCTCGATGGACCTGTAGGCGATGTCGAAATAGAAGTAGCGTCGGTGACATGCTTAATGAGCTAGAGTGGCCGTCCCTGGAGGCCCGTCGTGAGCAGTCCTCTTTAACCTTCTTCTACAAGATACACTCTGATTCAGTGTCTATTGATAAAGATAGGTACTTGACCCCTGTAACAGTGTCGACCCAAACAAGGGCATCAAAAGTAAACGACTCACAATATCGTAGATACCAGTCCTATAGTGATGCCCTGAAGAACTCGTTCTTTCCTAGAACTATTCCCCAATGGAATAGTCTTCCCTCCTCTGCGGTGAATGCCAAGTCCGCAGAAGAGTTCAGAGCCCGCACAGTGTAAGATTGGGACTCAGAGGTATGCGTTTTAGGATACCTCTGTTATGCAGATTGTAAATATACCCGGTCAAAAAAGTAACTATACCAAGTTCCGGGTAATTTTTAGTAGCTATCCGGTAGCCATTCAGCTATAGATGGCTGTAAACATACGAATCGGACGTTTAGCTGCAAAATGCATAAATTTGCATTTGCCCATACTATTCTGCTCAAGAGTTGTCTTCCAATATGTGCCTAGAACGGTTTTGCAAGGAAGTTGACATTGCGCATGCGCAGATTATCATTTTATGTCTGAGATGAAAGATCATATCCATTGAACATCGAAACTCACTTTACCTTTACAATATCTCATGATATTGCCCTACAATCAAGACTTTAATTTGTGAAATTCTCAGATTATCTCCCTTTCAATTAAAAATATAGCAGTTTTCAAACTGTTGTTATTTCTATAGCTACCATCCAATTTGTGCAATTTATCTAAAAAGCGCTTTGTTGCCACCATTGCTGTTAACAATGATGGAAAATAATGTAGAAAATTCATGTAGCATATAGCACTGCCAATTGCAATTTTCTATGGGGTTTCAATTGAAAACAGCATTTTACACACACCTTCAGAGAATTGGAGGCTTATACGTGACCTCTGTTTCTCTTAGCAAATGGAGCTTAAGTTCCAAATCTTTTTGTGGATAGACACACAGGGTATCTAATGAAAGGTTACATGTATCAACTTTTAGAAATCTTGTGCTAAGTGTAATTTTTAATGGCGTTGAATCTTGGCGTTTGTAATGATTTATTCTGCGAAATTGTCACAGTGACCCCTTGGGTGTTTAAAACAATAGCCCAGGCTGGCGTGTTTACATAAACACAAACAGTTTGGGCTTTTGCATGGAGAAATGAGTCCTTTAACCGAATTAAAACATTTTTTATGTATTTTTCATTTGTAGTTACTGTGGTAACAGAAGCAATTTTATGTATAGGAACTTTTTGGACCCAGTATAGTTTTAAGGACGCATCCAGTGCCTCTCTCTCTCTTTTTTTTTCAGCTAAATTCTAAATTTAGCCACCCTATCAACTGAGGTAATGGCCAGATATGACCGACTCAGTATAAGAAGATAGATAGATAGATAGTTAGACCGCGTACAGCGTACCCAGGTTTACCTGGCGGAACTTAACGACATTATTTATTTATTTATTTACTTATTATTAAAGTTTACAGAATCTAGAAAAAAAACAACAACATTTTTTTGTTTTGTTTTTGATGCATTAGATTTGTACATTTTACCGCCGAAAAATACAACAACAAAAATTGTAAGATGAAAAGTCGTGATGATATTTTTCTGACTGTTGCTTAAAATATACATTTTGGGTACACGTTAGAAGCGCCTCTTCGATGCGGTTTTAACGAGTACCCACAATCTATATTTTGGAGTAGAAATGAGAAAAATAATGTTATGGTGGGATGCGCTTGGTATGTGAGTGCGTTTTTAGTTTTACGTCTCGACAACAGCTAAGGTCATACGGAGATGGGACCTGGGTTTAAAGACTCATCCGAAATTCTGGAGAAGCCGGGGTCGATCCTGCGATCCCTGGTTAATGAGGCGAGTAGCATAACCACTACACCACAGAGGCTTCCAGCGCTTGATATGTTACATTGTAGCAGGTGCGGGTTTTCCACCTGCACTCCGGTATGAAAGAATTTGCTGCGCGTTGTGTTTTTCTCAAAAAAAGTGGAAACCTTTGCGTTTTGTCACTTGAAGCCAAAAATCTAGTATAAAAGTCAGATAGTTTTCTATTTTCTTATAAATTAATGAATGCATTTAACACAAACAGTTACGAACATCTATATAAACATGTGACAAAACAAACAGGGAATCAGACCCCCGGCCATCGGGGCTTGAAGAAATAGATGGGCTGCATGAACTGAAACCGACCCGCACACAAGTACTGGTAAACCGCTTAGAGGATCTAAGTCTACCCGAGCCAAAGCGGTGCTTACAAACCCTATTGGTTTCATTGGGCGACAGGGCTTTGAGATGTCATTTCATCTCAGTGTCGGGTAAAAGTCCCACAATAACGGGCCTCCGTGGCCTAAATGATAAGAGCGCTGACTCTTAGTCATTAGGTCTCTCACCGCCGTGGGTTCGAGCCTCGCTCAGGTCACGTGTGAGACGCTAAGTTCTGCACCGGAAGGTCAGGTGGTTTTTCTCCGGATACTCCGGTTTTCGCCCACCTATGATTAACGATCGGCTCGAGGCTCGATATGAGTGAAATAATCTTGAAAGGGCCGTAAAACCCAAACAAAAAAAAAGTCCCATAAAAGTGGAAGCAACGTCTCCAAAATGACCTATACTGCAGTTGACGGTGACGTTAAACATCAAATCAAACAACAGAACCAAAATGCCTAGTTTTAGAATTCCGTTGGATATGCCCTAAATCAGGAATAAATGTTAGAGGGAACGTAAGTCTTTCCTCATCTGAAAGCATTTCCACAAAAGAGAGTGACAACTATGTTTGCTTTCAGGTGATCATAATGGAGCAGTCTCGCAAAGGTCTACAGTCTACCAAAACACACATGCTTGACAGGTTTTATGAGCGGTTTTTTTTCGTATTTTTATAAAGTTTAACAGCCTAGTTAGCACTCTTTTGGTCATTATCGGGTTGGCTAGCGTACCTAGCCGCACTTAACCTGATTTGAAAAAAAAAATAGTTCATTTAAGGATAACTTCATATTGGGTTGACAAAGGCCAACCTTATTTGAAATAACAACGCAAAATGAAACAATACTTAAGTTAAACTGACATAAATGTATATCCATAAGCTATTCTGAAGAATAGTGTTAAAAGGAACTTATTTCTTTCTTGCTTTGAGTTTTACGGCTCAGTCAACTCTATTTAGGTTATAGTTGGCCTGCCAGTCTACCTGACCACAAATCCTGTATAGGTTTATATGAAAGCGGTATTGAAAGATTTTGTTATAAAGTTTAACGGCCTAGTCAACACCCTATTGGTCATTTAGAATTGTTCAGCTTACCTATCGCACTTAGCCATATTTGAAAGAATTACTTCATTTAAGGTTTAAATCATATAAGGTTGACACAGGCCAACATTATTTGAAATAACAACGTGAAATGAAACAGTATTTAAACTGACATAATTCCATAACCTGTTATGATGAATAGTGTTATAGGGAACTTATTTCTTTGTTGCGTTGAGTTTTACGGCTCAGCCAACACTTTTTAGGTTAAAATGTGCTCGTCATCCTCGACCGTTCCAAGGCGGTTCTTCTGTCGCATTTTATTTTTGTTATGGTTTGTCTTTGGGTGTTTGTGTCGCTTATATTTTTTTTTATTTTGGATAGCCTTTTGGCCATTTTGTGGGAAAGTAACTGTTCTTTTGGCTTTCCGCTGTTGGTGTTTCCGTAGGGGTCTGTTGCATCATGTTTGTGTTTCTTTCCCTTTGCTGTCTCTGATGGTAGCCGTGGGTTAATTGTATCGATTCCTGATCATTGCCTCTACTTCTATTTTTATACAGAAGCAGAATTGTAAGTAGTTTTTTGTTAAGTTCAACGGCCTAGTCAATATTCGTTGGGTCATATCGATTTGGTCAGCTTGCCTAGCCACACGTAATCTTATTTTTAATAATTACTTAATTTAAGGTTTACTTCATATTTATTAGGTTGACATAGGCCAACCTTATTTGAAATAACAATGTTAAATAAAATAATATTGTTGCGTGTCCATGGTTAGCATAAAAACTATACTTTATGGTCATGTCCGAAGGTGTGTGAAGCTCTCACTTTTCTACTTTACAATATTTACATAAGATTTGGTACTAAGTTATTTGGACAGGTTGTGGGTATTCCGATGGGTACTAATTGCGCACCACTTGTGGCTGATCTGTTTTTGTTTTGTTATGAGAGAGACTTCATGATGTCCCTTTCGGCTGATAACCAGTCTAAAATCATTGAAGCTTTTAGCTCCACTTCTAGATATTTGGATGCTATATTAAATATTGATAATACCTATTTTATCCTTAAAATATAATCGGTTAGCCGCGACAATATTATAGGGGCTCGCTAAAGCTCGCCCCTATAAAATTGTCTAAGGCTCACCGATTATATTTTTTTATTAAAGACACTAATCATGTATTTACTATATGGACGTCATTCTGATTTAATTTCAAAATTCAATATTGGACTTGAATCTCTTCTGCAACAAGGTCTATCGGAACCCGAATTTTATGCTGACTTAGTATATAAATTTAGAATAATTTATAACCGCAATGACTTCAGCACCCAATTTCGTAAAATCATTCTTCGATATAAAAAGATTGGGTACAACATAAATGTTATACGACAAACTGCATGCATGTAAGTTAACCCAATCACGGTTGACAACTTGGCTTCCCTTTTTAATTGCACGCCGGTGGGTCAGGCCTCAGATTCTATGACGGTTCCAACGTAAAGGCTTATATTGGTTGGTACCTGATGCTCCTGTCTCTGGTCGGGCCCATTGGAGTCTAACTGTTGGTTTTCATTTGCTCTAGCATTTTTGTTGTTTTTTCCTGTCGAGTCCTCATCGTTGTTTCATATCTGTGTTTTGTGTTCACGGAGATGTTGCACTGATGAGTTAGGAGGCCTTCATGCGGACTGAACGCATTATTTGTCTTAATCGCGACGGAAGTAAGGGCGAGGATTGTGGCCATAATAAATCGATTTACTTCTTCTGTCGCGGTTTATGTCTTTGGGTGTTTATGTCGCTTATATTATTTTATTTTGGAAAGCTTTTGGGCATTTTGTGGGAAAGTAACTGTCGTTTGGCTTTCCGCTGTTGGTGTTTCCGTTGGGGTCTGTTGCTTCATGTTTGTGTTTCTTTCCCTTTGGTGTCTCTGATCACGCGCGCTTGAAGTTTGGTCCATCGAAATGGATTGAAAAAGTCCAAAAATAAAGACTCTGCTGCAATTTAAAAGAAATGGCTTAGGGTCACTTTTGATTATGAACCTTATGAACTACTTGTGGACAGAACTTCAAGCTCCTGTGCTCTGAGGGAACTGTTGGTTAATTGTATCGATTCCTGATCATTGCCTCTACTTCTATTTAGCAGGGTCCGTAGGACTTCTCCACAGCAATATAAACAGGGGTGAAATTAAAGCTGGCTAGACAGCTAAAGACCCGACCGCCTTACCGAAACGCTAGACTTAGTCTAGGCATCGCTTGAGGGGTATGGTGGGTCTCAGTCAAAAGAAAACCAAATAAGGAACAGTGTAAAGTAGCACTATGTTCTTTTATTCTGTGTCCAGTAATTCAAGGACCATTAGTCTATTCTATTCTACTCATCAGTACAACATCTCCGTGAACACAAAATCAAACAACCACAGAGATGACATCTCCGTGAACACAATATAGATGAAACAACGGTGAGGACTCGACAGCAAGAAACCACGGAAATGCTGGAGCAAAAGAAGACCAACAGCTAGACTCCGATGGGCCCGACCAGAGTCCGTTCTCCGTCCTCGTGAAAAATGTGTATTTAGGGGAATGGGGACATCTGGCAGATTTTTCATCCACTTTTTAAAGGGAGACAACGGTCATTCGGGACTTCCTGTTTGCTTTTCTATCCGCCCTTCCACTGAAAAAGGGGTTTACTCTTAAAGGAAAGAATTTTCTCCTCAGAAGCAAATTCATTCCTTTAAGAGCTGACCCCTATTGACATGGGAGACAAGAATACTTTTGCAGGAATTGCCTCCCCTGAAGGTGTGCCATTCCCCTTAAATGTTATGTGGGTGATGGGGTGAGGCAAAGTTGACGTGTATCTTGCGTCACTGGGTTGTCCAACTGATTCTGGCAAGACACATATTGCCTTGCTGCAGTGAGGGTAGAGGGAGAGTGTTGTTATTTCTTCTGTTTCTACACTTTTCCTTTTCCTCTTTCTCCCCTGTCCCTTATCTATCATCTCCTCTACTATTTCTGACCGGCCCCGATAGCTCAGTTGGTAGAGTGTCCGCTCGGGGAACGGGGGGTCTCGGGTTCGATCCCGGGCCGCGACATACCAAAGTCGTTAAAAATGGTACTAGCTGCTCCTCGTTTGGCACTCAGATTTACGGGTAGAGCTAGGACTGGTCGATCCAGTGTCAGGATAATGTGACTGGGTGTGGTATCATGTAATGTGTCTGGGACATGATACTTCAGTGAGGCAGCACTATAAACGTGAGCATTGAGCTCCCTGTCACAACCTGACACCGTCGTGATATGACTGAAAAATTGTTGAAAGCGACGTTAAACCCGAATTCACACACACACTCTACTATTTCTTCTGTCTCCTTTCTCCCTTTCTCTGGGAGACGACACAAAAAAACCCAATACAACCAATCAATTAAATATTATGTATCAGATTAGACCGACACTGACATTTATAGACAGGTAACAACCGGTAAACTATGTCATTGCATTACTGACATTTATATTTCTTTTTTAACCTGGAGTTTGGTTTGGTTAATCCAATCAGTACCAGAAACCCCTAAAGGGGTACCTTGGCAAACAGTGCAGGCCCAGATCAGACGCCGCAGAACGCGGCGTCTGATCAGGGCCTACACTGTTTGCAAACTTTTCAGCCAATTTCCAAATAGTTTTTGAAGAAAAAAAAAACAACCTGACACCCCTAAATTTTGAAATGGACTCCAGCTATATATAAGCTGGAAGATTCCATTTTGTACAAAAAGGGTTAACTAATTACAAATACGTAGGGGGGGGGGGGGGGGGGGAGTTCAATAAGTTCGTATAACTCGGGATTTAACTCACAGATTGGAAGATGGTTTCAACATCATTTTTCAATATAATCCCCCTTTACTTCAATGCATTGGCACAATTTTCTGTTAAGCAGTCTATGCCTTTGAAAAAAATATCGTCTATTTGGTCCTAAAAACCAAGCCTCTGCAGCCTTGAGCTCATCATCGTCCCGAATTCTCGATCCACGCAAGTGGACTTCAAATTTCGAAACATATACTATCACTTGGGGCCAGGTCTGGACTGTATGGCGGGTGATTTAACTGCTCGAACTTGCACTCACGAATAGCCGCGTGTGCCGCTCTTGACTTTTGCACAGGGGCATTATCATGCAATAGAATGACACCAGCAGCTAGCTTTCCCCTTCGTTTTTTTCTTTAATAACAACTCTTAATTGTTTAATAACGTTGGCATAGAATTCTCCTGTAATTGAAGTACCAGCACACTTGTAATCTACCAATATAATTCCCATGTAGTCCCACAAATCCTTGCCTGCTGATGGTTGAATACGAACTTTCTTAGGTGGGGTTGTGCCAGGGTGCTCCTTTGCATGGACTCATTTTTAGTATCTGGGTTCCAGTGGTGAAGCCAAGTTTCATCTCCTGTTACAAGATGTGTGGGAAAGCCTTCTGGATTGGCATGTACACTTCCAGAAGATCTTGACTTGACTCCACCTGTTACATGTGGGTTTACGGCGTCCCGCAAACCCCCATGCTGACAAGACAACCGAGCGTGATCTCTGACAGGTGTACGGGCAGCTGTGGGGTAAGGCACAAGAAAGATGTTAGATGAATGACATGAATTATTTACAGTATCTACATACAACACTTACTAACACAAAACATCACAATTTGTTGCTTCTGTAGCCAACTCACGACGTCCGCTCCGAAGGCAAAACAATGTTCTGTGCTCGGAACGGGTGACGTGAATACCTACAGAAGCAAACAACAAAAACAACAACAAAAACAAAAAAAAGAAACAACACAAGACGCGACTGGCCAGTTTATAGCTTAGGGTGAATCCCCCTCTCGCGTGAAACTTCCTCTCGCGAACTAGTGCAAACTGCACACTAGTCTATCGACATAGTTGCCGATCACAGGTTGCCGATCACAGGTTTAGCGATCGTCCGAATATCCTGCAGGTTAGTTGACCTCTTTTATGGTCTCACATTTGTTGACAATGAACAATGATTCTGATTCTGGTCTACGCTGATTACGGCGGTCTGTCCGCCCTTGCTGGACCCTAACGCCTAGCGTCGTACCAGTACCTGCTGCTATGAAGCAGGGAGCAGCAGGTCACACATTGTCGTGCCTGCAAATTACGATAACTGGACTAAGACACGAGTCACAAAACATACATGCTATATCACGATCCCACTCCCGGAGAAGTAAGAATATGTTCATGCATATACCGTTATTGCGCATGCGCCGACCAGACATACAGGCTGATTAGTGCATGCGACAAATAACCGTACAGCAGAACTCAACTTGACTGTGCATCAAATTATCAGCACCCAGCGCTTGACACAATAATACTCAAAGTTCATGTTTCCTTACTGAGCACTACAGAAATCAATTAATGCTCACTACTACTGAGCATAATACTCATCAAATTTGTGCTCACTACATTATCACAAGTAAGAGGCAATTGAACAGACCACGCCTTTGCGCTACCTGGTCAGCTGCCAATTACAGGAAACATAACAATCTCTATTTCATATCCTTCTCCGCGACATGGCTCACAAATATAGCTATTCACAAAGTCAATACATTAATAACAGATAGAAACTACAACAGAAGATTTTCATCTATAATCCACAACATTTGTTAGTGTCTCATAAGGGCCAACACTGTTTGCCGTAAATTCTCTCTGTATTTGGTAGGCACCCCGTCACAACCGTCCTCGCGACGCCGATGACGCAGCTGACGTCATCCCCGCCGCTCAGGCCGTTATGACGTGTTGCGACCAAATACTCCCACTTATCATCATCACGTTCTTTATATGTACATACATGCACAAACTGAGTTATCAGACAAAAACGGCACCATTACAAAATGAACTCGTAATTCTTCTTGAACAAAATTATTTCTAATCAACGTGAACATGCTTGTAAAATAAAATTCATTACGGTTCATCATCACGGATAACCCAACAGGCTCTTGTAAGAGTTTGCCCTGATGACGAAGATATGGTTAAACCCGTCTTAAGTTTACGTCCCCTCTACACCTAATATCATATTGGGACGGAACCAAGGTTTTCTAACCACAGCTAGTCAAAAGTCATGGATCAAATAAGTGACCCGGCGTTTATTAATTACATTCTACGAAAGGGGTCTAAAAGCCTAAATGAATCTAGAATGAGCGGGTGTCCAAACTTTACGTCTCACCAACATCTAGGGTCAGCATGAGACAGGACCTCACTTAGAAAGACTCATTCTACTACTGGAGAAGCCTGGGATCAATCCTGCGACGTCTAGCTGGCAAAGCTAGTAGCCTAATCACTACAGGCCACAACAGTGAATTCAGAATAGGCTTCAGAAAGTTGGGGTATACTAGAAGTAAACCCCTCCAAAACCTACAAGCATGTTCATACAAAAATAATACTAAACATAGATTTAACATACCTTTCAATATACTTTCTATTTCCCGACACGATGTTGTAGGTATACGTTACAACTTGACCTGCTGCTAAAGTGTTCGCTTTTCTCAGGGTTTATATATCTATGAATACTACCAGAAAATCATGCCTACTCATATTACCTTGCTCAATTCGTGGCGAGGTGGAGATACCGGCCACAAATAAAGCTAGATAGCAAAAATCGAGTAGATAATGGATTTGCGTTCAAATAGTATATTTCCCATAGGAAAAATTGATGAAACGACCCTATAAATCAATGACATGACTCCTGTCAAAACGAACACCCACACAACACGTGACGGGAATAAAATCATATATGGCACAATTTGGCGGTTGGCGATTTTTAGGCAAATTCTATAGGACTCGGCCTTATAGCGGCCCCCTGTATTGTAAAAACAGCTCTCTATAAACCACTCATGCATACATTGTATGATATGTGCATGACTTGTTCATGGAGCAGCACAGTTTGCGTACCATATTTCACCTAAAATATTTCACTCGCACCGCCCTACCATATATCTACTAAAATAATTTAGATGTGCATAAGCACCAGAGAGGTTTCCTATTCCATCTCGTAACAAAGGTTTCCCCTTTTGGAGAAAAAACAATCAGAAATGTTTTTTCTTTGTGTACAGAGATGGAATAGGATGAACCTATCTAAACAAGACAGCTATTTACACAACAACCGTGCGAAGAATTACCTACTAAGGTAGTCTGCCCCCCAAATTTTCTTAAGTAAAATTAGCTAAAAAGCTACGGTGGTTTGCCCCAGAATTTTCCTGTTCCCCTGACACTCTGTTGTTTGTTAGAAAACGGATATCGTTTTAATCTCACTGGAGGTGGCCTTGCTGGCTTAACAGATTTGATTGATTTCACAGGTTCTGACATAAATGTGGTACATATAATTTGGTCTGTCTGACATGTCAGTCCTGCAAGGCGCTGTTCTCTCAGCCCTTCTGTCTCCTCACTCTCCTCTGACGTTAGTGTGTGTGGGACGCTAACGTCACTGTCACTTTCCGGTTGCTCTGCAGTTTGAAAACTGCTGTCTTCAAATGAAGACTCGTCGACGTCATTTCTGTCATGACTGTCTGTCGACAAATTAGGTTTAGAGATCAGACAATGAGACGTCACAGTCTGACGCTCAACATACTGTTTCAGTATATTAGCGTGATATGTGTTAACATTTCCATTGACGTCAATCTTATAATCCATTCTGTTCACTACCTCAACCACTTCATAAGGACCTTTCCATTGAAGCAATAATTTATTACTGTCTGTCGGTAGTAACAACAGCACTTTATCGCCGACGTCAAATTTACGCGACCTCGCGCCTTTATCATAATAAGCTTTCTGCTTAATCTGAACCTTCTTTAAATTATCACGCGCTAATTTGCATGTCTGCTCTAACCGTTCCCTAAGCTCAATAACGTATTGATACGTCGAAAGAACTTTCTCATCGCGTACCTCTTCAGCCCATAATTCTCTTAATATTGCCATTGGACCTCTGACGTTACGTCCATATAACAACTCAAAAGGGGAGTATCCTAAAGACTCTTGTGGGACTTCCCTTACCGCAAATAATAAAGCTGGAAGATATTTATCCCAATCTTTTGGACGTTCAGCACACATGCGACGTAACATCTGCTTTAACGTAGCGTGGAAACGCTCTATCAGTCCGTTGCAAATTGGGTGTCTCGGACTACACGTTAACTGTTGAAGAGAAAGAAGTCTGCTGACTTCCTTCATTACCTCAGCAGTAAACTGTGATCCACAATCAGTCAACATTTCATCAGGAATGCCAACCCTACTAAACATTTCAA
Source organism: Lucinisca nassula (assembly GCA_963580285.1). Taxonomy (NCBI): domain Eukaryota; kingdom Metazoa; phylum Mollusca; class Bivalvia; order Lucinida; family Lucinidae; genus Lucinisca; species Lucinisca nassula. Next base: position 122,255,075 of record OY757023.1, on the reverse strand, counting down.
TAAGCGCTTCCGCGACACGTTCCGTCTCAGTACTCGGTAAAGCTATCGCCTCTGGATACCTTGTCGCATAATCTATCATGGTTAAAATATACCGAGATTTCCTATCAGATCGAGGCTCAATTGGACCAACTATGTCCACTGCCACCCTCTTAAATGGCGTATCAATCAATGGCATTTTTCCTAGAGGTACTTTAGTGACCCGACCTTTCTGAATAGTTCTCTGACAAATATCACAAGATTTACAAAATCTAGCGACATCACCGCAAATACCGGGCCAGTAAAACTCAGTTACAACTCTATCCAATGTCTTCCTAATACCCATATGTCCAGACATAAGCGTTTCATGAGCCAGTTTCAACACCTTTCCTCGGAAACTTTGAGGGACCACAAGTTGGAAAGAGACTTTGTTACCCTTGGTGAACTCCCTATATGCCAAACCCTTTTTCTCAATAAACCTAGTTTCACCTCGGTTTAAACCACGACTCACAGTCTTGTTCCCAGATACAACCCTTTTCCTGATGTTTTCCAAAGTTGGATCATCAACCTGAGCTTGCTTGAAAGCCTCCTTGTCATCGTTAATGATCTGATCGGGAACCTTAAGTTTTCTGTAAGGCTTCTCATCCTGCCTAGTTTGAGACCTAGTTACAGCCGCAGCTGAGAAATGAGACATATCAGGAAGTTTTGATCCATCAATGTTACCGATAACCAAATCGTACAACGTATCATCCATACACAAAGCTTCAGTTTTCCCAGTGAAAAAAGGACAATCAATGTCAATCATTGCCAAAGGATACCTTTGTGTGGATTCATCAATCAACGTAACATTTGATTCCTTCCCTATTAACTGACTATCCGAAACCAAACTTCTCCGAACGACACAGCCTGTACACCCAGTATCTCTTAATACAACCACCTTTTTATTATTAACCAATCCTTGTGCCGTCGGTAACCTTGCCTTTAAGAAGTAACAGACACCTTCCCTAGTTTCCTTACTACACTCCTCCCTATCCGAAATCAAAGGATCACCAACCTTATTTTCAAAAATACTTCCAATCTCATCATCTTTCCTAGTTACTTCCGTCTGACAAAAACTAACTTGGTGTGCTGCGCCACGTGGTGTGCTATTATTTTTACCGCGTCCGCGAAAAGACCCTCTAAAATTACCACGACCACGTGTATAACCACGACCTACATTCTGCGTATTCTCATTCTTAACCTGAGAACCTTGAGTCTCTACGCGCGTGTTAAAATTTTCCTTAACACCGCTATCCCCAACTCCAGCTGCTCCTACCTCTGCGCTATACAATTGTTTCCTGTCGGGGTTCTTAAAACATTTAATTGTTAAATGCCCCTTACCGCATATGCTACACTTGATATCCGGTCTACCACTCGGTTTGTTCGAGTCAACTTTGTCCTGTTTACCCTGCGCTGCGCCTCTATTATCGCGTTGCCCCTTATTAATGCAACTATATACGCCCCCGCGCGCTTCTGCAAACAAATCTGCCTCCCTAGCCATTTCATCTAAATTACCAAACTGTTTTGGCTTCAGATGTACATACAGTTCTCTATTACATGACTCCAGGAACTGATCCCTTGCCATGAAATCACAGACAGCCGGAAAAGATTTTTCTATCTTTGCCATATTAAGCCATTTTTCTAAATAACTTCTCAGTCTACTACTGAACTGTATGAACGTTTCTGATTTCTCGGGCCTACTATAACGAAACTGCTTCCTAAATCCGCGCTCTGTCATGTCAAAATTCTTTAATAAAGCGTCCTTTAACTTTTCATAATCCGCCGCATCCTCATTTGACAACCGGTCATATACACCAAGTGCGCGCCCTTTGAGCAATGCACTTAAATACGCAAACACTCTTATCCCATTATTAGCCGTAGCATATTTCTCAAACCTAGATAAATAACTATCCATTTTATCTTTACCCTCTTCAAAATAAGGTAACTTAGGATCCCGGGCGTGAGCCACCTTCTCAGCTTTTTGCTTTTCCAATTCTAGCTCGAGCTTCGCTCTCTGCATTTCTAACTGATTCCTTAATTCTTGGTGCTGTAGCTCAAACCCATGTTTTATTTGTTCTAAATGGGTCTCACTAATCTCTTTTGCCTCCCTTTCAGTCTTAATGCGTGCCATTTCAAGTTCCTTATTAACATTCAACATAGCTAGTTCATGTGCCCTTTCCTTTTCCTTTTCCTTTTCCTCTAACTTAGCTAGTTCATGTACCCTTTCCTTTTCCTTTTCCTCCCTTTCCTTTTCTGTTTCTGCCCTTTCCTTTTCCTTTTCTTCAGACCTTAACCTTTCTAAATCCCTTTGCTCTTGCCTTTCTGCCCGCTCAATATCTTGCTGCTCTTTAACAAAACCTTGTAACTCCTTCCCCTCATAACCTAAGTCCTTTCCCATTTGCATTAAACGCTCCATTATTGAAAACGTAAGTCTCACGTTACTATCAAAACCACTATAAACTTATCAGTTATGATCAGTGATGATTGAATGGGCTTAACTAAAACGTTAAGATATGTGTTATACACGTTAATCTAACTAAAACGTTAGTTATTAAAGCACACGCGATTTGAAATGTCAAATGCTTTCAGCAAAGTATGACGTTGCGCACTGGTAGTCTAATATGACGTCATAAACTGACGACGTTTACAGTAAAATGCTACAATCCGAAGTTTCATCACATTACAAAACTCCGATCACAACAAGTCACCATTAATGTTTCTATTACGTCATACCTAACCTCAAGCCACTGCGTAAATATTAACGCTACCGTTATGTCAACGTCAGTAAATTGTTAACGTCACTACGTCAGAACCATGTGTGGGTAAGATCAATTAGTAACTCCAGTTTAACTTATTAGAATGTCAGGTAACACAATTAAGTGGGGTCTACTTAAATTTTTCGTTACCAAGAAAAAGTGGGGTTTGCCTTGCCTTCCTGCTCAGAAATTATCGACTTGTCAGTATCCATTCAGTTGAATACATGGGTTTCGCACTTCATCAACGCAGGAAGGAAGATTAAAGTTAATTTCTAAATGTGGCTGTCAATGCATTTTTTTTTTTTTTTTTTTTTTTTTTTTTTTAAGTTGATGATTCAGAGTATCAATGTGCTGTTCCACAGCCGGGAACACCAGCCAGAGATCAAATCCTCACTTCACTGACACCAAATGTTACATGTGGGTTTACGGCGTCCCGTAAACCCCCATGCTGACAAGACAACCGAGCGTGATCTCTGACAGGTGTACGGGCAGCTGTGGGGTAAGGCACAAGAAAGATGTTAGATGAATGACATGAATTATTTACAGTATCTACATACAACACTTACTAACACAAAACATCACAGTTTGTTGCTTCTGTAGCCAACTCACGACGTCCGCTCCGAAGGCAAAACAATGTTCTGTGCTCGGAACGGGTGACGTGAATACCTACAGAAGCAAACAACAAAAACAACAACAAAAACAAAAAAAGAAACAACACAAGACGCGACTGGCCAGTTTATAACTTAGGGTGAATCCCCCTCTCGCGTGAAACTTCCTCTCGCGAACTAGTGCAAACTGCACACTAGTCTATCGACATAGTTGCCGATCACAGGTTGCCGATCACAGGTTTAGCGATCGTCCGAATATCCTGCAGGTTAGTTGACCTCTTTTATGGTCTCACATTTGTTGACAATGAACAATGATTCTGATTCTGGTCTACGCTGATTACGGCGGTCTGTCCGCCCTTGCTGGACCCTAACGCCTAGCGTCGTACCAGTACCTACTGCTATGAAGCAGGGAGCAGCAGGTCACACATTGTCGTGCCTGCAAATTACGATAACTGGACTAAGACACGAGTCACAAAACATACATGCTATATCATGATCCCCCTCCCGGAGAAGTAAGAATATGTTCATGCATATACCGTTATTGCGCATGCGCCGACCAGACATACAGGCTGATTAGTGCATGCGACAAATAACCGTACAGCAGAACTCAACTTGACTGTGCATCAAATTATCAGCACCCAGCGCTTGACACAATAATACTCAAAGTTCATGTTTCCTTACTGAGCACTACAGAAATCAATTAATGCCACTACTACTGAGCATAATACTCATCAAATTTGTGCTCACTACATTATCACAAGTAAGAGGCAATTGAACAGACCACGCCTTTGCGCTACCTGGTCAGCTGCCAATTACAGGAAACATTACAATCTCTATTTCATATCCTTCTCCGCGACACGGCTCACAAATATAGCTATTCACAAATTCAATACATTAATAACAGATAGAAACTACAACAGAAGATTTTCATCTATAATCCACAACATTTGTTAGTGTCTCATAAGGGCCAACACTGTTTGCCGTAAATTCTCTCTGTATTTGGTAGGCACCCCGTCACAACCGTCCTCGCGACGCCGATGACGCAGCTGACGTCATCCCCGCCGCTCAGGCCGTTATGACGTGTGGCGACCAAATACTCCCACTTATCATCATCACGTTCTTTATATGTACATACATGCACAAACTGAGTTATCAGACAAAAACGGCATCATTACAAAATGAACTCGTAATTCTTCTTGAACAAAATTATTTCTAATCAACGTGAACATGCTTGTAAAATAAAATTCATTACGGTTCATCATCACGGATAACCCAACAGGCTCTTGTAAGAGTTTGCCCTGATGACGAAGATATGGTTAAACCCGTCTTAAGTTTACGTCCCCTCTACACCTAATATCATATTGGGACGGAACCACGGTTTTCTAACCACAGGTAGTCAAAAGTCATGGATCAAACAAGTGACCCGGCGTTTATTAATTACATTCTACGAAAGGGGTCTAAAAGCCTAAATGAATCTAGAATGAGCGGGTGTCCAAACTTTACGTCTCACCAACATCTAGGGTCAGCATGAGACAGGACCTCACTTAGAAAGACTCATTCTACTACTGGAGAAGCCTGGGATCAATCCTGCGACGTCTAGCTGGCAAAGCTAGTAGCCTAATCACTACAGGCCACAACAGTGAATTCAGAATAGGCTTCAGAAAGTTGGGGTATACTAGAAGTAAACCCCTCCAAAACCTACAAGCATGTTCATACAAAAATAATACTAAACATAGATTTAACATACCTTTCAATATACTTTCTATTTCCCGACACGATGTTGTAGGTATACGTTACAACTTGACCTGCTGCTAAAGTGTTCGCTTTTCTCAGGGTTTATATATCTATGAATACTACCAGAAAATCATGCCTACTCATATTACCTTGCTCAATTCGTGGCGAGGTGGAGATACCGGCCACAAATAAAGCTAGATAGCAAAAATCGAGTAGATAATGGATTTGCGTTCAAATAGTATATTTCCCATAGGAAAAATTGATGAAACGACCCTATAAATCAATGACATGACTCCTGTCAAAACGAACACCCACACAACACGTGACGGGAATAAAATCATATATGGCACAATTTGGCGGTTGGCGATTTTTAGGCAAATTCTATAGGACTCGGCCTTATAGCGGCCCCCTGTATTGTAAAAACAGCTCTCTATAAACCACTCATGCATACATCGTATGATATGTGCATGACTTGTTCATGGAGCAGCACAGTTTGCGTACCATATTTCACCTAAAATATTTCACTCGCACCGCCCTACCATATATCTACTAAAATAATTTAGATGTGCATAAGCACCAGAGAGGTTTCCTATTCCATCTCGTAACACCACCCTTTGCTGACGATCTTGCATGGTCAGGTTTCTGGGTACCCACCTGGCAGACACTTTTAGTTTATACTTATTTATTTTAGTTCGATTACGATAAAAGCTTCAATAGCTTATTGGATCGCTCTCAAACACTCATTCCGGATGTTATAACGCGCGCGAGAGAGACACCTTTGACATACCTAAATGTCCATGAATTATAGTGTAAATACTCCCATAAGAATTTCCACATTCTTAAGCAAGTTCGGCAACTTTTAATCGGCGATTGTTAAGCTTAAGTCTCTCAACACGGTCGATCGTCTCATGGCTGATGACATCAGCAGGGCGACCTGGCCTTGTGTCATCTTCTAAGGAGTCTCGCCCACGTTTAAATTCTGCTGACAACTTTGACACTGTGAACTAATTTGGGCTACTATCACCAAACACATCAGCCATGCGCCGATGGATTTCTTTGGCCTTTGCACCATGACTAGTAAGGAACTTTATGACTGTTCTGAACTCAATATTCTGATTTTCCATTTTTACCTATGGTTATAGGTTTTCAAACAAAATATAAGCGCACCGTACGTGTTGACTGTAGGGCTGTTATCATTCAACTGACAAAGGTTTACACTGCACAAAAATGAAAAAAAAGAAATCTGGAATTGTTTAGAAAAATGCCGAGTTCTACGAATTAATTGAACTCCCCTCGTAGCAACCCGTTACCGAAACTCGTTTTTCATAGACATACTTTGCTGGGCCCAAGCCCACAGCGATGATAAATGTTAAGATTGTGAGCCATGACGCGAGCTTATTTTTTTCCGAAGGTACCAGGAATCTATTCGCCCCGCCCATCGCGGGTTGGAGGAATAGACTGGACTGCAAATAAAAATCAAAAATGAGTTCCTTTAAGAGCAGTGAAAATATTCATAAGAAAGAAGATGGGTCATACTACGTAGTTTCGGCTAATAAAGCCTCATCAGTGACCCTGTAATGACCCGGCAACGAAAGCCAGAGGAAGCATACTGCAATTTTGCGAATTTCGAATAGGCAGTCGATTCAAAGACTGATATAAATCAAAATGAGGTCCAAATAATTAAAAACCTGTCTAGAATTTGAGTCTAAACTGACAATTTATTTCTGATTTCTCAGAATATTCACGCTGATCTCAAAGGACCAACAGTAAAATATAAACTGCACTATGGTTGATGTACGGGGAGACGTTTTACGGCCGCCACATGGCACAACACCAGCTGCAGTGAAGGCAAATAAAAATCAAAAATGAGTTCCTTTAAGAGCAGTGAAAATATTCATAAGAAAGAAGATGGGTCATACTACGTAGTTTCGGCTAATAAAGCCTCATCAGTGACCCTGTAATGACCCGGCAACGAAAGCCAGAGGAAGCATACTGCAATTTTGCGAATTTCGAATAGGCAGTCGATTCAAAGACTGATATAAATCAAAATGAGGTCCAAATAATTAAAAACCTGTCTAGAATTTGAGTCTAAACTGATAATTTATTTCTGATTTCTCAGAATATTCACGCTGATCTCAAAGGACCAACAGTAAAATATAAACTGCACTATGGTTGATGTACGGGGAGACGTTTTACGGCCGCCACATGGCACAACACCAGCTGCAGTGAAGGCAAATAAAAATCAAAAATGAGTTCCTTTAAGAGCAGTGAAAATATTCATAAGAAAGAAGATGGGTCATACTACGTAGTTTCGGCTAATAAAGCCTCATCAGTGACCCTGTAATGACCCGGCAACGAAAGCCAGAGGAAGCATACTGCAATTTTGCGAATTTCGAATAGGCAGTCGATTCAAAGACTGATATAAATCAAAATGAGGTCCAAATAATTAAAAACCTGTCTAGAGGCGCTTCCACGCAGGGCTTAATCAAAATCCGGTTTCAAAAAAGGTATCATGTCGTGCCATTTACGATGAAATCCACGATCACTTTAGACCACTCGTAGAATTTTTTCACTGTAGAGTCCAAATATTCACAAATTTAATTTTCAATGTTCGCGCAATTATTAACATTTATTCAACAATATTCGTACCGATTTTCTTAGTAAAATATTCAGTTTTACTCTAGATATATATAAAAAAAAAATAGACCTGCCATCATTTTCAAGCATGTATCTGCTCAACGAGAATCATACGATTTTCGTAAAGTGGAAAAATTAATCGTACGAGAGGGAATCAATTGTTCTTAGCACAAAGGTATTGTGTGTTCCTAACATTCTGAAATAATGGCCGATGTTCTTGTTGCAAGGCGAAGGAAATATCTTGCTCGAGAAAGAGTCTTTAAGGATACACTCAACCCAATCCATCGTTTAAGTGCCGAGGTACAGATTAAGCAGAGAGTGTATTTTAGATCTGATAGAGATAATAACAGATGGGCTGCAACACCCATCCAGCAGAGGACATGCAGTTTCACCAGTTATACAACAAATTACTGCTCTGTGCTTCTCTGGCACTGGCTGGTTCCAACGAGAAGTTACAGATTTGCATCATGGTATTTCAATGTTCTCTGTAATTCAAGTATTTCACGAGCTACAGCCATGAAAGTGAAAAAATTCGAAGAGTAAAAGCAATGTAGGCCGAGAGTATATTACAGATCTGCTACCAGTAGAGCTACATCAAAAGCAGATGAACTACAACACTACACCAAAGGAGTGCATGCAATCTCGCCAATTATACATCTAACAACTGCTCTACGCTTCTATGCCACTGGCTGCTTCGAACGAGAAGCTGCAGATTTGCATGGCATTTTATTATCCTCTGTTTCAATGTGTATTTCAAGTGTGTCGCAAGCTATAGCCATAAAAGTGAGATATTTTAAATGGATGACATAAAGCCATGGTTATTAACCCCAGTAATCGCTGCAGGAACAATTAGAAGTAAAACAAAGATCAGGAATCGATACAATTAACTCACTCCACCCATCAAAGATACCAAAGGGAAGAAACACAAACATGAAGCGACCAGACCATAATGGAAACCTAAACAAAGGAAGGCCATAAGGACAGTTACTTTCCCACAAAATGGCCAAATGGCCATCTAAAATAAAAAGACACAAGTGGTACACACAGTAAGTAATAAACAACAACATAAATAAACCGCCATAGAAGAACCGCCTTGGAACGCTCAGTGGAAAGAATTCCACCGGGGGTCTCAACAGCGGTACAATTCTTGTCGTCGGCGTACACGCTGTGTTGTAAAATATTAGATGACATGTGGATGTCACGTTTCCGATGTGACGACAAAATTAAGTGAAGTTTTCAGTATTCACCGCGGAAATGCATTTTGATCACTGTTGCCACTGCGTGTCTCCATTAGATGTGCATTCGAATTGAATTTTTGGATGTGAACATGGATGCTAATGATGGCGATGGTAATTTTGATAACAGTAATTGGTACTTTCACTGGCAGAGCTCTGAGACAACAAGTGATAGACAATAAATTTAAATAAAAACGTACTTAAACGATCGATTGGGTTCAGTCTATCCACGAGTCCACGTTGTGCTGACGCGTCGTAAATCACGAATCAATCAATAGTAAATACTATACTTTAAATGCTTAAATTTCAGGAATAAGGCGACAATTGCTCAAACTAAATTGAAAACACGAGCTTTATGGGGTTTCTCAAATTCTTGAAAATGAAAAAGTAAAAAGTAATAATGAGTTGCTCGGTCCAAGGCCAAGTTGAGCAAAACTAATGACATCGTAAGCTAAAATCTCAAGGATCTTCGGCCATCGGGGATTGGAGAAATAGAATGGGCTACATGGTGATTTCACACAGAGCTGAAACCGATCGCACAAGAATACTGGTAAACCGCTAAGAGGATCTAAGCCTGCCCAGGCAAAGCTGTGCGGTTCGGACTGTCCATGCTTATAAACACTATGGGTTTAATTGGGTGACAGGGCTTGAGATGTCATTTCTTATCAATGTCGGGTAAAAGTCGCACAAAATTGGAAGCAACGTCTCCAAAATGATCTCTCTAGTGTTGATGGGGACGTTAAACCTCAAATCAACAAAAGCCATTGTTTAGGATCGTAGGACTAAAATCTACGATTTATCCTAAGAGAAACGTACTACGATGTTGTTTTTTGTGAAAGCCTCGTACGAGAATGCGGCCCCCGCCCGTCGGGGCTTGAAGAAATAGATGGGCTGCATGATGCTTCCACGCAGAGCTGAATCCGACCCGCACACGAGTACTGGTAAACCGCTTAGAGGATCTAAGCCTGCCCAGGCAAAACAGTGCGAATGTCGGACCGTCCATGCTTATAAACCCTATCGGTTTCATTGGGCGGCGGGGCTTGAGAAGTCATTTCATCTCAATGTCGGGTAAAAGTCCCACAAAACTGGAAGCAACGCCTCCAAAATGACATTTACAGTGTTGACGGGGACGTTAAACATCAAATCAAACAATCGTACGAGAATCGTAAGAAATTCGTACGATTTGTTTCTTTGGAAGAGGCCCCTGTAGTTACGGATAATCTCTGATAAATACAGGATAGTCAATTAATAATCAAAGCGCCAAAAGGCACTGAAAAGACTTATTGTGTGAAAAATTCAGATCTATTTTCTAAAGTGATAAGGACAAAGGCGCTGGAGTGCTGATTTTTAGTTTGGTTCACAAAACTGAGGTGAATCGGCTGTTATACATTTTCATCACCATTTTACTTGCACATTAATACAACATGCAAATGACTACCCAGCAGGCACACGTCGCTAGGGCAACGTTAAATCAACGTCGATGCAATGTCATGACGTTGCACCGACGTTGATGTGACGTCATAATTACGCCATGTGCCCGCTGGGATAGCTGCCAGTTTTATGACATCACAAATAAACGTGTGTTAAGCGTAGACGCAACTTTCTTGTAAAAGCTTACACATGCTGACTGAGATTTTCGCGGCTCAGTCTAGAACCTGCCGTATAGTCCTTTTGACACCTCTATAATTATGCTCCATACATAACCTAGAAATATTTGGTACAATGAAGTTTTTTTGTTGTTTTGTGAAGTACAGGGGTTCTAGAACAAATTAGGCTTGGTTGCCAGTTTGGCGACTTTGGGCAACTCCCATAATTTGCATAAATCCAAGATGGCCGACAGACGCCATCTTAAAAACAAACTTTTTCTTTTAAAAAAAATGTCATAGAAAGACATGTGGTATGTCGTAAAGGGGTTTTGGGGTAAGCCGAATCCAAATCTGAAGTTAATTTTTCATTCGGACATACTTTAAGTGAATAATACAAGATTTTATTTTATTTGCAAATCTCATCTGGTGGCTCAAATTTGCCTTTCTGACGTCCTTTTTTCGTTAAGGTATTATGAAAGCCAAAACTTGTCTGATTTGTAGCGCTGTATTTATAGTGACAAAACACAACGTCATAAGGCGCGAAAGTTATGCGTGTGCAACATAACGTCTTCTGCTTTCCTACAGTAAACATGATACTCATGATACATGATCTCATGATACTCACTTTAGGAAATTTTGCACAAAACGTTTTTGTCGACGATTACAAATAGTAATCGCCGTTTTATTGTTTTAATTGTTGTCTTAAGACTATAAATATTGTAGCAAATCAGGTCTAGTTGTTTATACTCGTTACAAACTTCTATTCTTTCTGCCTTGCTCTCGCTTCATCCTTCTCCTTTTTACTCAACTCTACTCCCCCTTTCTCCCATTTCCCCTGCCCCCTCCTCTTTCCTCCCCCTCCCCCCCCCCACCTTCTCACATACTTCCTACGGCTGCATCCCGCCTCAGAGACGTGATCGGAATAGATTTAATTGAATTGGCTCACATTGATTTTTAAGAAAACCCAGTTTTCATTATCCCCTGCATTGTATCAATGGCAACTCCAAACAGAAAGTGCTGTCTTTCGACCTGCAATAATTCAGGGCCACTGCAGACAAACAAGAAACAGGCTACTGAAAGTAATTGGATGTGCCATTCAAAGACAGGACGATCGAATGCACACTACAATGCAAGCAGTCTTGGACTCACAAGGTGAACAAGCATCAATAGAAATGCATAAAACCTGCTATTGCACATACACCTCCAAGGAGCACATTAAAAGATTTTTGGCTAAGAAGAAAAAAGAAGGTATGTCAGACAGTGATGGTGCTCCAGCTGCAAGGGTGAGAAGATCACAAGTCACAGACTTTGAATTTAAGACATAATGTCTGTTTTGTGCAAGTGTTTAGCCTTTGAACCCTTAACACCCAGAGAGGTGGGACAGAGTAATACAGGGCGAACGTATGGGCATTAAAGGTGCATCCCCATTCAAGGATACTGTTTTACAGCAATGCAGTGATAGGAATGATTCATGGGGCAGAGAAGTAGCTATTCGCTGCCATGGTGACCATGATTTAGCCGCATCAGAGGCGCAGTACCACCTGAGGTGTTACAATGAATTCAGAAAGGTTCCAGCTAAAACAGAACAAACACCTTTCATTGATGACGGTGCTTTGCAGTCACTGGTTGACGAACTGTTTGCCGCTAGAAAGCATTGTACCTGGACATCCCTAGAACTACATGACAAGTATGTTGCTTATGGGGGTTGTTTAACAAGGAAGCAAATGTTCACAAACCTGGTTACATACCTTGGTGACGATGTAGTGGTACTAACCATACAGGGTTGTGCTTCCATTGTAGGTTTCCGTGAGTTTGTTGGAAAATTCTGAAACTTTCGAAGTTGGAAACCACAGATGAAGAAGGTGAGGATGTCTTAGTGAGAAAGATTACAACCGAAGCTCGTGGAATTCCTAGCAACAATAAACAGTATGATCTTTTGGATTTCACTTTCAGTAAAACAAAGGAAAACACTAGTGCAACGTTGCTCAGGTTTATTTCAAAACTCATTTCAAATGGCAAAGTAACAAAAGAATCTATGAGTTTGTCACAATTCATACAATTTGGTATTACGAACACAGGAAACCAAACAAAATTAGGACTAGGTGTTAAATTACACCACAAGTTTGGCAGTAGTGATTTGATACAGATTTTGCATGAGCACGGATATTGCGTATCATATGATGAAGTTATTCGGTTTCGAAAGTCCGCGGCGAAGTATGTGACCGATAATGCTGCGACCCTTCCTCAAATGATGGGTTTAAGCCGGACAGTCGGACTCGTGTTTGGGTGGTATGACAATTTTGATTTGTCGGTGTCAACCCCAAACGGTCGGCGTGAAAAGCATGCTATGGCAATAGAATTTAAAATTCATCCAGCTGGAATCATCGAGCCAGGTACGGCTGTGCTGTCAGGGATCAGTACCCTTGTGTTTCCACGGCTAACTGCCAAGCAATACAAGTCCGTTGATGGCACCAGAGCTATTCCACTTATGCACTACACTGATCCAAAAAAGGTAATACCCCCTGGAGTGCAAACAGCACGTATCAGCTATGCTGATGTTTGTGCCCAGAAAACAAGTTTAGACGCTGCCCAAGAAAAGGACACAAATTGGTTGAACAGCTTGGAACAAGAAGATGCCAAGGAATGGAATGGGTTCAACAATGAAGTATCCAGAACAGAAAGTGTGCTCCATCCTGCAAATACATACGTGTTTGGTCCCCTGATTGACGCCCCTCCCTAACACCCGGACACCGTTCTGACAACACTTACATACATGCAGAGATCATTGGTTGGCATGGGAATGGAAAAGGTGCATTTGTGCATGGACATGCAGTTGTATGCTGTGACCAAACAAGTTTGTTGGAGCCAGCCCAGAAAATTCCAGAATGTTGTGGTTCACCCTGGTGGTATACATATCATACAATCGTTCCTTGGCTGCATTGGAACGTTAATGGTGGGCTCAGGATTGGAATGGTATGTCACTGAAGCTTATGGAGGACTTACAGGCATCTTCAACGGGATATCCTGGGTTAAAGCAATGCGAGCATTTAGGTGTGTCGCAGCTGCACTCTTATAGCGACTTCTGTCATCTGGACATAAGACTTTTGAAGAAATTGAGAAGTATCTCGAAGGAGCTCGTATGCATCCCACTGGCCGACACTGGGTTGACAATTTTCTCCTACCAACACTTTTGATTCATCAGTTTGAGCATGCTGAAAGGGAAGGTGACATCCAGCTGAAACATCTGACAATGGGACGAATGATGAAGTATTTCTTCCTTGCTGGGCATGTTCAGTATGCACGTTACATGACCCAGTATTTGAATGAAATGCGCGCTCATGCTGATGACATGGTTGACCTCGTTTGCCGTCACCATGATGGTTACTGGAATGCGGTATCAGCGGATCAGTTTGGAGAACAAACGGCCATAAGAATTGGCAAGGGGGCTCTAAAAGGCATGACATTGTCTGCCGATTTAGTTAGCGAGTGGATCAATGCCTTCCCAATTCTATGTACAATTTCAGATCGCCTGGATAGTGTCTACTCACACTTTGAGCCAGGTGATACATCACAAAAACTGCACAAGGAAGAGATGAAACACCGTCGAGCTTTGGATTCCAGTGATCGGGCACTTGTACATGCAGAGGTAGATAAATATCCTCACCCTCTTTAAGATAACCGACCTCACCTGTACAATCCTGTTACCGTTCAAATTGCTTCAGCAGATGTGAACGTTGCTGATTCGATTTTGGTTGGAGAAAAGATGGAGAGAGAATTCATTTCAAGCTTTCCTGGCGGTTTTTACAATGCTATTGGCAGCCCGATCAAGACAATGTGTACCCTCAAGGGACATGCACAAGGTATAAAGTCCAAACCAGTAATAGACCTTGAAACCATATTTCTGCGGCTGCTGATGATTAGGCAACAACGAAAACTAGCGCTTGGTCCTTTGTTTGCCTATGAATTATGTGCAGTTCCACCAGCGTTTATAAATGGACAGGGCTGTCTACGTAAAGGAAATAAATCTGGTTTGGTGAAACGTCTAGGTGTAGTTGACATTTATCCAAAATCTGCGGATACACTCATTGTTGATGTTTCACAGCTCTTCTATCACATGGTTTGGCCTCGTGGGGGCAGTCCATCTGACCTGATTGCATCCATTGAAGAGCGCTTGAATAACTACCGGGATGCTTCAAAGAAAATTGTTGTGTTTGACAAGTATCTAGATTAACTGCCAAAGACCATGAGAGGACGCGGAGAGCAAGTGAAGTTGTAATTGACTAGGACATCTCCATTGCTAGTCATCTGCCAAAGAGAGATGCGATTATGAAAAGCAAATCAAACAAGCGGAAACTTGCCAATGTATTGGGTACCTTCGATCTAGGAGAGAGTACAACAGTGGAGACACGGGATGACTGTGCATTTCTTCATGATGAAGCTGATGTCACGATGGTATCCTTTGTGCTTGAAGCTGCGAAGGCAGGTCAGGGTGTAGTCCGTGTACTTAGTGACGACACCAATGTGTTTGTTTTGCTAGTGTATTTGGTTCATCGAGCTAACCTTCAGACCAAGGTACAACTGGAGCGTTG
This sequence comes from Lucinisca nassula, assembly GCA_963580285.1. Classification (NCBI taxonomy): domain Eukaryota; kingdom Metazoa; phylum Mollusca; class Bivalvia; order Lucinida; family Lucinidae; genus Lucinisca; species Lucinisca nassula. The sequence continues at coordinate 122,239,915 of OY757023.1, read as the reverse complement.
GGACGGATCAGTTCTTGATATCAATGCAACCTGTGCTGATCTAGGTCCAAAATGCTTACAGCTACCTGGAATGCATGCACTCAGTGGTTGTGATACGACTTCTTATGCGTATGGCAAACGAAAGGTTTCAGCACTAAATACAATGATATCAGGCAACTACCCAGGTTTAGCTACAGAAGGTGACGTTGGCACCAGTCAAGCGGAGTTGATGACTGCAGCAATTCCGTTCTTCATTACTTTATATGGTCAGCCACAGGGTACACCAATGGAAGCCGATCGTTTTCACTATTCACAAAGAAAAAGAAAAAACCCAAAGTGATGGCTCTTCCTCCAACATCTGCAAATCTAATGCAACACATACTTCGAGCTCATTTTCAAGTCATGTTGTGGAAAGCAGCCGATTGAGTCAACAGATATTACCCAGTTTGGGTGGGTGTATCGAGATGATATACCTATTCCGGTCATTGCTGAAGGTGATCCCGCTCCACCCGAGTTGCTTGATATAGTTCGTTGTCAGTGCAAAGCGCAAGGTAAGAAATGCTCAACTGATGGGTGTGGTTGTCACAAGCACCATCTGTCATGCACGACATTCTGTAACTGTCATGGTGGAGAGGACTGCTTGAACCAGTTCACTACAGTAAAAGACACTGGTCCAGCTTCAGAGGAGGATCCCGATACAGAGGACATCAATGACACTCTTGACGATGATGCTGGTGATGGGCTGGAACAGGGCATAGAGGCTGAAGATGACATTGCTGGTGATCCTGGTTCAGATACCTTAGAAAATGAGTGGGAATAAATACTCATCACTGTTCTAAAGGAGATCACTGTTGTAAAGGAGACATGTTTGTGAGACATGTTTGTTGTCTCCAGTATGTTTTTCATGCTCACTGGCAGACACATCGATTGGACCCAGGCAAGCATAAATATTTTTTCCGTGTTTTTGCCTGACATTCCAAAAAATATATACAATTTGAATTCTGCCTGCAAACAAACTAACGAAAGCCAGATATCATAATTTTATACAATAATTAGTATAAAGGATATAATTGTCATGATGGCATATATCAACTATGTCAGAAATGGATTTTGCATACCAAAACACCCCTAAAGTGACATTACATGTCAAGCAAGATAGTTATTTCAAAAGTTAATTTTTCAAGATGGCGTCTGGCGGCCATCTTGGATAAGTCTTTTAAGTATGTCCGAATGAAAAATTAACTTCAGATTTGGATTCGACATACATACGGGAAAAGTTCGGCCTTATGAAATCAAGGAAAATCAAGGGAAGAAACCTGTACTGGCAGTTTTTCTAGGTAGCCTCCAGAATTACGCTACTTGACACCTGTTTTAAAGCAATTCGGCTATTGTCGGCAGTTTTCGATGACTGTCGGTTGTGACCGTTAATCCTTGTCTCAGACAATTGCTTAAGGGTATAACAGTGGCATATTTGTTTTAACTTAATATGATGATTTATTGGTCCATATATAATACGGATTAAATTGCTTTTCAAATATTATAGTATTTTAAGAGAAAGTGTTTGTTTTATGCCGCATATATAAAATAACCGAATGCCACTTTTATTTATTTATTTTATTTATTTATTTTTTTTTTGCGAAGTCGTTAGTTAACGAGTCGTTAAATTTTTTATCATTTTGTACAGCAAAAAAAAAATGCAAATAGGGTTTGCATCAATTTTGCAAAAAGCTCCTCACATTTTCCAGCAGAAATACAAGAGTACTTGTTTGTTTGTTTGATTTGAGGTTTAACGTCCCCGCTAACACTGTAAAGGTCATTTTGGAGACGTTGCTTCCATTTTGTGGGACCTTTACCCGACATTGAGATGAAAAGACATCTCAAGCCCTGTCGCCCAATGAAACCAATAGGGTTTATAAGCATGGACGGTCCGCCTCGCACCGCGGTTCCTGGACAGGCTTAGATCCTCCAAGCGGTTTACCAGTACTTGTGTGCGGGCCGGATTCAGCTCTGCGTGGAAGCATCATGCAACCCTTATATTTCTCCAAGCCCCTATGGGCGGGGGCGAAACCAGAGTATTAGGTACCTATTGAATAGTTAACGTGTTGACCAGTAGCGAGTTCATTAACCCATTCAGTATACCAGAAACACAGAACGCGGCGTCTGATCAGGGCCTGCACTGTTTGCTTAAAGTGCAGTCATTTTCCAAATAGATTTTGATGAAAACACAACCTGACACCCCTAAATTTTGAAATAGAGTCCTGCTGTATACAAGGTGGAAGATTCCATTTGGTACAAAAAGGGTTAACTTACGCTGCTTTGAACTACCTTGACTTGATGCTCAGTGTGTGGTAAGTAGAACGCAGTTGACTCAATGTTAAAGTTTTGATAGTTTTGAGACGGATTGACAAACGCTACTAAGTACAGTAGTTTTGCACTGCTGATTTCCACGTGATTGTCACTGGTTTGTTTGAAACCCATCATTGAGACTGCTGTAACAAGTACCCACAATCTATGTCTTGGACCAGAAAGAGCAAAATAATGTTTGCCGCTGTTTATACAGAGCGTGTTATGAGGGGTTCTTCAAGGACTTGCTTTACGTGATGGGAAACGGCTATTCAAAGCCGCACGTCAGAGAGCGAAAGAATGTGCACTGTACTGGTTAACCGCTTACGTATAAGCCTGTCCAGGAAAAGAGTGGATAGGTAAACTGACTGGCTCAAAAATGACCTAAAATAGTGTTGACTGGGCCGCTAAATTCCAATACAAACAAAAGCTCTTTAAAGTATGCTTTCCAGAAAAAGAGAAAATGGCAAATAGAATGAACTAAACTAGGCATCTGATCGGAGCATTCACTGTTTGCATAAAACATAGGACCCAAATTTTTCTTCGTTCAGAACCTTTTCCCCAGTTAAGAGACAATCGAGCCACTATTAAGTTTTCAAGTTTCAGTATATGCCTCATCACGTTAAAAATAAAAATCAAAAATGGGTTACTTTAAGAGCAATGAAAACATTCATAAGTTCGAAGATGGGTCATACTACGTAGTTTCGGCTAATAAAGCCTCATCAGTGACCCTGTAATGATCTGGAAAAGAAAGCCAGAGGAAACATACTGCAATTTTGCAAATTTCGAATAGGCAGTCGATTCAAAGACTGATATAAATCAAAATGGGGTCCAATAATTAAAAACCTGTCTAGAATATGAGTCTAAACCAATAATTTATTTCCGATATCTCAGAATATTCACGCTGATCTCAAAGGACCAAATGTAAAATATAAACTGCACTAAGTCCGTGAAATTAATATCCCTGTAAACCCCTCTTTATATAGAGAAAACTAGATTTACGGGGGTACATATTGTGACATACGTTGTGGGTATGAGTGAGGCAGTTCTAACGAGCTCCCAAAACCTATGTTTTGTGTAGTTCTAACGAGCACCCAAAACCTATGTTTTGTGTTATATGACAAACTTTCATCAGAGAATAACCGTTTAAGAGATATGAAAAATGCAATATGTCGCACGGTGTCGTAATGTCATGGACCTGTTGGCCTCGTTAAGCAATAAAGGGGAACACAGTAAGCAAACTGTTTCATTTTTAATCATTTTATTTGACAACTAATCGGTTTTTTATCCGTTGAACCCATACTGGCCTAACATCACTTAACCCTTTTTGTACCAAGTGGAATCTTCCTCCTATAGCAGGAGTCCATTTCAAAATTAAGGGGAGGCAGGTTGTGTTTTCTTCAAAACCTATTTGGAAAATGGTTGAATTTTTTAAAACAGTGTAGGCCCAGATCAGTCTGATCTGGGCCGACTGATCTTGGCCTGCACTGTTTGCCACCGTACCCGTTAAGGGGCTCCCAGTCTGAAATGGGTTAATCACGATTACCAGTGAAATATTTGCATATCTGAAACAAATAAGGATATTATTTTCACACTGCCAAGCTTGTGTTAAACAGCTGTTTAGCTACAGTATACCGGCATAGTCGCGTATAAAATGAAAAGATTTCTGTTTTGTCGAAACAGAAACAAAAAAAAAAAAAACAAAAACAGAAAATATTTCATCTTGGGTATTGAAAATAATAAAAAATATCACACATGCTGCACACTCGTGACGTTTTCAACGCACTCGTTAGATTTTTTTTTTTTTTTTTTTTTGACGAGTGAAATTTTTTTTGTTTTCAATACACTCGATTGAATAATATTTTTGGTATTTACCTAAAAAAGTAAATGCATACATTAGGTTAACAAGTCCGTGAAATTATCCACACAATAAAGCCCACTTTGTATAGGAGAAAACTTGGGTTTACGGGGTATACACTATTTTGCGCTCATTGAGGCGGTTCTAACGAACACCCATGACCTATGTTTGCTGAATAAATAAGAAAATTATCACGCATTTTCATTAGATAAATACCTATTTTGTGAAAAAATGCACGTTGACGCGCGTGTGTGTGTATTCTTGCTCCAAAACATCGATTGTGGGTACTCGTTAGGACCGGTGTAAGAGATATATATTGGAGAAGAAAATAGGATATCTAGCGAATAAGATTACATGACAAACCCCAGACCAACCTGGCATCTGCACAATCTGATCAGAGTATTCATTGTGCGTTATATGGATATATTTTGTTATAATAGAAAGACTTGAATTGTGATCAACCCTTTTTCTTTTTCTTTTTTTTTTTTTTTTTGGGGGGGGGGGGGGTGCGGGGTGGGCTAAATTCTAATTAACAAAAGCTTAGGGGTGAAAGGAAAAGCGGTATCTGGACCGAGTCCATTAACTACAGAGAACGTTTGTCTAAAGATTACCTTACATAATTTTGTCGATATCATGTCAACAATTAAGGCTTCCGGGTCATAAAGCAATTATTTTGAATATACACACAGCGCGTGTCACCTCTTAAATTCTATACATTAATTGATGCATATTAATCAAAACTTGTTTAATCAGCTTTTGTTGATTACTGGTTAGCATTAAAATATATGTTGTTTTGCAACCCTGACAACACATACATTACAAAACATGCCTGTACAACTACACAGTAAATTTTATTGCCGAAAAAGAGAAAATTTTAAGATGAAAAATTGTGAAATTCTCTGTTGCACAAGATATAGATTGCGTAACGAGTACCCACAATCTATATACAGAGTAGAAATAAGAAACAAGGTTTACCTCTGTAAAACCCGGTTTTATTATATAAAAGTGGGGTTCAAGGGGTCAAAATTATATAGGCTTGTTTTCGTGATGATTATTTTTCTCTGTGTAATTACATGCAATTTATCCCAGAAAATAATATTTGAACCGGGACACAGCACTCCCTACTTTTTACGTGTGCCCAGCAAAGAATCACATCAGCGTGCGCATCCTAGCCTTCTCTTGCTGCATGAAGAAGCATTGGATCTTTCGCACAACGTAGACTCTGATCAGAAAAAGTACCTAAGGGTTTTAAGTAGTATTCCCACAACCGGCATGATTGGCAGTAATTAGCAACAATTGCCAATTAAGCATGTGTGTGAAGTACCCGAAAAAAAAATATTTTTTTTCACCGAAATCAATATATTTTCGCTAGTCAAAAAATCAATAATTAAAGTTTGTTTTTTCTTCTTTCTTCTTCTTCTTTTGTAAACAATATGAAGTGTTTATTAATTGCGCATCAGTCACATGCAGAAAAAATACATTAAACAAGAAAAAAAAATCAAAAACAGTAAATATATAAATAAGACGAAATAAAAATAAATTTATTTCAGCATTAAATGTCATTAACAAAAATATTTTCAGCAGCTCACTTTGACATTCGTCTTAAACCAACTAAAACCCGGAAATTTCCGATTTAATCCGATAATCGCGTAATATGAGAACCGATAGCTATAAATGAATACAATGAGGAGAGACGGCTAAAAGTACTGAAATGGCAAGAAAACAACCTGAAAATGACCACCTTTTTTTTTTATTTGATCTTCAATTATTTGATACTGTTGGAAAGAAAAATATTTTTTCTTCTAGAAGTTTAAGTCACATTTTTAACAACTTATTTTATAATATAATTATTACAGTATTAAAACAGACACCCTCGTGAGTTTTTGCTAATTTTCTATTGAAGAAAACGAGAGGTTCACGAGACGAAGGGTCTTATTTTCATTTCAAAATTGACCAGTTTAAATTTTATTTAAAAAATATAAAATCATAATCAAAATTAAGATAAAAGATTGAATTTTCATAATTTTCAGTCACATTCTCGCTATCTGGCCTAGTATTTTTTCAATCATGTCTAAGATTAACATGCCCTATTAGTTTCTATACAATTTGTCGTGCGGTTTAAATCGGACACAGGTAATAGGCGGATTACAATTGTCCCACATGTCCAGAAACCCCTAAAATGACATATTACATGCCTAGCAATGTAGTTATTTCAAAAGTTAATTTTTCAAGATGGCGTCTGGCGGCCATCTTGGATAAGTCTCTTAAAAACGTCCGAATGAAAAATTAACTTCAGATTTGGATTCGGCATACCCAAAAACCCTTTAAATGACGTAACACATGTCTTTCTATGACATTTTTAAAAAAAAGTTTATTTTCAAGATGGCGTCTGTCGGCCAGCTTGGATTTATGCAAATTATGGGAGTTGCCCAAAGTTGCCAAACTGGCAACCAAGCCTAATTTGTTCTAGAACCCCTGTACTTCACAAAACAATAAAAAAAACTTCATTGTACGAAGCATTTCTAGGTTCTGAAAATTTCAAATGGACTTTTATATGTCGCCCGCTACAATCAAGGAAAACACTTTTTGTGCGATGTAAGTGACTTATTTATCACAACATTGTGCTTACATATTCAGTTATTCAGATGTCATTTCATCTCAATGTCGGGTAAAAGTCCCACAAAATTGGAAGCAAGGTCTCCAAAATAACCTTTACAGTGTTGACGGGGACGTTAAACCTCAAATCAATCAAACAAACAAACAGATCAGTACACAGAATTGGACAGTGATAACTGTTTGGAGTATATTATTGCTACGGTGAGGTTTCTAGCGTCACGTTATTCGCATTTAATTAGGTCATTTAAGTGTTATGTTTGTACCCTTTCAGCCCTTTAAAGCCAAGTACAGATACCTACAGATGCAAACAGTGTAGAACCTGGTGAGATGGCTCATAATGATACATTCTGTTCTACATGGTTTGCCATGCTGTTGACGACTATTGACTAAACACCCAATTTACATGTGTAGAATGGACGTGTACAAATTCAGTGACTGAAGAGTGAACTTGAGAAACTCGTGAGTGGAAGGGGTAGAATCTTAACCTGGCCATTTTGAAACGTAGCAGAGGACTTTTCATTTTTTATTCTCTTAAATTATGACCCCTGGGAGGGCCATTATTGACCCCGGGGTTATAATGTGCATAATGTTGAGGGAGGTCTAAAAAGGTGAAGCTTCATACCAAATATCGAAAAAGGCTATAATCTGAACAATCTTGGTAGAGGTCCACTAGATGAAGCTACACACCAAATATCAAAGACCTGGGCCTTGCGCTTTCAGAGAAGAAGATTTTTTAAAGATATTTCCTATATAAGCCTATGTAAAACCAAATGGTCCCAGGGCGGGGGCATTTTTGGACTCAGGGCTATAATTTAAACAATCTTGATTGAGGTCCACTAGACACCAAATATCAAATACCTGGGCCTTGCTCTTTCAGAGAAGAAGATTTTCAAAGATTATCTCTATATAAGTCTATGTAAAACCAAAGGGCCCCGGAGCGGGAGCATTTGTGGCCCGAGGGCTATAATTTGAACAATCTTGGTAGAGGTCAACTAGATGAAGCTCCATACCAAATTTCAGAGACAAGGGCCTTGCAGTTTCAGAGAAGAAGATTTTTAAAGATTCCCCTATATAAGTCTATGTATAACCAAAGGGTCTCGGGGCGGGCGCACTTTATGCCCCAGGGTTATAATTTGAACAATCCTTATAGAGGTCCACTAGATGAAATTTCACACCAAATTTCAAAGACCCAGGCCTTGTGGTTTCATAGAAGAAGATTTTTAAGACTTTCCCTATATAAGCCTATGTAAAAGCAAAGGGCGTCGAGGCGGGGGCATTTTTGGTCTCAGGGCTATAATTTGAACAATCTTGGTATATAGGTCCACTAAATGAAGCTTCATACCAAATATCAAAGACCTAGGCCTTGCGGTTTCAGAGAAGAAATATTTCAAGAATGGTCCCAGGGCGGGGGCATTTTTGGACTCAGGGCTATAATTTAAACAATCTTGATAGAGGTCCACTAGACACCAAATATCAAATACCTGGGCCTTGCTCTTTCAGAGAAGAAGATTTTCAAAGATTATCTCTATATAAGTCTATGTAAAACCAAAGGGCCCCGGAGCGGGAGCATTTGTGGCCCGAGGGCTATAATTTGAACAATCTTGGTAGAGGTCAACTAGATGAAGCTCCATACCAAATTTCAGAGACAAGGGCCTTGCAGTTTCAGAGAAGAAGATTTTTAAAGATTCCCCTATATAAGTCTATGTATAACCAAAGGGTCTCGGGGCGGGCGCACTTTATGCCCCAGGGTTATAATTTGAACAATCCTTATAGAGGTCCACTAGATGAAATTTCACACCAAATTTCAAAGACCCAGGCCTTGTGGTTTCATAGAAGAAGATTTTTAAGACTTTCCCTATATAAACCTATGTAAAAGCAAAGGGCGTCGAGGCGGGGGCATTTTTGGTCTCAGGGCTATAATTTGAACAATCTTGGTATATAGGTCCACTAAATGAAGCTTCATACCAAATATCAAAGACCTAGGCCTTGCGGTTTCAGAGAAGAAATATTTCAAGAATGGTCCCAGGGCGGGGGCATTTTTGGACTCAGGGCTATAATTTAAACAATCTTGATAGAGGTCCACTAGACACCAACTATCAAATACCTGGGCCTTGCTCTTTCAGAGAAGAAGATTTTCAAAGATTATCTCTATATAAGTCTATGTAAAAGGGCCCCGGAGCGGGAGCATTTGTGGCCCGAGGGCTATAATTTGAACAATCTTGGTAGAGGTCAACTAGATGAAGCTCCATACCAAATTTCAGAGACAAGGGCCTTGCAGTTTCAGAGAAGAAGATTTTTAAAGATTCCCCTATATAAGTCTATGTATAACCAAAGGGTCTCGGGGCGTTCGCACTTTATGCCCCAGGGTTATAATTTGAACAATCCTTATAGAGGTCCACTAGATGAAATTTCACACCAAATTTCAAAGACCTAGGCCTTGTGGTTTCATAGAAGAAGATTTTTAAGACTTTCCCTATATAAGCCTATGTAAAAGCAAACGGCGTCGAGGCGGGGGCATTTTTGGTCCCAGCACTATAATTTGAACAATCTTGGTAGGGGTCCACTAGATGAAGCTTCATACCAAATATCAAAGAACTGGGGCTAGCAGTTTCAGAGAAATGATTTTTAAAGATTGTCCCTATATAACCCCATGAAAAACCAAAGGACCCCGGGGCGGGGGCATTTTTGGTCCGAGCACTTTAAGTTGAACAATCTTGGTAGGGGTCCACTAGTTGAAGCTTCATACCAAATATCAAAAACATGGGATTTGCGGTTTCAGAGAAGAAGATTTTTAAAGATTTTTCCTATATAAGCCCATGTAAAAACCAAAGGGCCCCGGGGCGGGGGCATTTTTGGCCCCAGCACTATAATTTGAACAATTTTGGTAGGGGTCCACTAGATGAAGCTTCATACCAAATAACAAAGACCTGGGCCTTGCGGTTTCAGAGAAGAAGATTTTTTAAGTTTTCGGTGAACAAAATCTATTTTCGGCTCCTGTGACCTATATGTGCAATGGACCGGAACCATTTGAACAACTTTGAAAAGGGACCACCTAAGGATCATTCCTGTGAAGTTTGGTCTAAATCCGATCGGTGGTTAAGGAAGAGATGTCGTTTGAAGAAATTGTTTACGCACGGATGACAGACAAAAAGTGATCCTAATATAAAACACAAGAGGGCCATGATGGCCCTGGATCGCTCACCTGATCCATAGAGTAACAAGTGAGCCCCGGGGAGGGCCATTGTTGACCCCAGGGGTATAATGTGCATAATGTTGAGGGAGGTCTAAAAAGGTGAAGCTTCATACCAAATATCAACAAAGACTATATTTTGAGCAATCTTGGCAAAGGTCCACTAGATGAAGCTACACACCAAATATCAAAGACCTGGGCCTTGCGGTTTCAGAGAAGAAGATTTTTTAAAAGATATTCCCTACATAAGCCTGTAAAACCAAATGGCCCCGGGGCGGGGTAATATTTTGCCTCAGGGCTATAATTTAAACAATCTTGACAGAGGTCCACTAGATGAAGCTTCTCACCAAATATCAAAGACCTGGGCCTTGCTGTTTCAGAGAAGAAGATTTTCAAAGATTATCACTTTATATGTCTATGTTAAACCAAAGGGCCCCGGGGCGGGGACATTTGTGGCCCGAGGGCTTTAATTTGAATAATCTTGGTAGAGATACACTAGGTGAAGCTCCATACCAAATTTCAAAGACATGGGCCTTGCAGTTTCAGAGAAGAACTTTTTTAAAGATTTCCATATATAAGTCTATGTAAAACCAAAGGGTCTTGGGGCGGGGGCATTTTTGGCCCCAGTGCTATAATTTGAACAATCTTGATAGAGGTCCACTAGATGAAATTTCACACCAAATATCTAAGACCTAGGCCTTGTGGGTTCACAGAAGAAGATTTTGAAAGACTTCCCTATATAAGTCTATGTAAAACAAAAGGGCCTCGAGGCGGGGACATTTTTGGTCTTATGGTTGTAACTTGAGCAATCTTGGTAGAGGTCCACTAGATGAAGCTCCATACCAAATATCAAAGAAAATGGGCCTTACAGTTTCAGAGAAGAAGATTTTTAAAGATTTCCCTGTACAAGTCTATGCAAAACCAAAGGGTCTTGGGGCCGCGGGCATTTTTGGCCCCAGGGCTATAATTTGAAAATCTTCATAGAGGTCCACTAGATGAAATTTCACACGAAATATCATAGACCTAGGCCTTGTGGTTTCACAGAAGATTTTTAAAGATTTTCCCTATATAAGTCTTTGTTAAACAAAATGGCCCGGAGGTGGGGGCATTTTTGGCCGCAGGGCTATAATTTGAACAGTCTTGGTAGCGGTCCTCAAGATGAAGCTTCATACCAAATATCAAAGACCTGGGCCTTGCGGTTTCAGGGAAGAAGATGTTAAAGATTTTCCCCATATAAGTAAAACCAAAGAGAGCCGGAGCGGGGGCATTTTTGGCCCCAGGGCTTTAATTTTAACAATCTTGGTAGGGGTCCACTAGATGTAGTTTTGTACCAAATAGCAAAGACCTGGGCCTTGCAGTTACCGAGAAGATGATTTTTAAAGATTTTCCCCATATAAGCCCATGTAAAACCAAAGGGCCCTGGGGCAGGGGCATTTTGGCCCCAGCACTATAATTTGAACAATCTTGGTAGGAGTCCACTAGATGAAGCTTCATACCAAATATCAAAGACCTGGGCCTTGCGGTTTCAGAGAAGAAGATTTTTAAAGATTTTCTCTATATAATCCTATGTAAAATCAAAGGGACCCGGGGAGTGGGCATTTTTGGCCCCAGCACTATAATTTGAACAAATTGGTAGGGATCCACTAGATGAAACTTCGAACCAAATATCAAAGACCTGGGCCTTATGGTTTCAGAGAAGAAGATTTTGAAAGACTTCCCTATATAAGTCTATGTAAAACAAAAGGGCCTCGAGGCGGGGACATTTTTGGTCTTATGGTTGTAACTTGAGCAATCTTGGTAGAGGTCCACTAGATGAAGCTCCATACCAAATATCAAAGAAAATGGGCCTTACAGTTTCAGAGAAGAAGATTTTTAAAGATTTCCCTGTACAAGTCTATGCAAAACCAAAGGGTCTTGGGGCCGCGGGCATTTTTGGCCCCAGGGCTATAATTTGAAAATCTTCATAGAGGTCCACTAGATGAAATTTCACACGAAATATCATAGACCTAGGCCTTGTGGTTTCACAGAAGATTTTTAAAGATTTTCCCTATATAAGTCTTTGTTAAACAAAATGGCCCGGAGGTGGGGGCATTTTTGGCCGCAGGGCTATAATTTGAACAGTCTTGGTAGCGGTCCTCAAGATGAAGCTTCATACCAAATATCAAAGACCTGGGCCTTGCGGTTTCAGGGAAGAAGATGTTAAAGATTTTCCCCATATAAGTAAAACCAAAGAGAGCCGGAGCGGGGGCATTTTTGGCCCCAGGGCTTTAATTTTAACAATCTTGGTAGGGGTCCACTAGATGTAGTTTTGTACCAAATAGCAAAGACCTGGGCCTTGCAGTTACCGAGAAGATGATTTTTAAAGATTTTCCCCATATAAGCCCATGTAAAACCAAAGGGCCCTGGGGCAGGGGCATTTTGGCCCCAGCACTATAATTTGAACAATCTTGGTAGGAGTCCACTAGATGAAGCTTCATACCAAATATCAAAGACCTGGGCCTTGCGGTTTCAGAGAAGAAGATTTTTAAAGATTTTCTCTATATAATCCTATGTAAAATCAAAGGGACCCGGGGAGTGGGCATTTTTGGCCCCAGCACTATAATTTGAACAAATTGGTAGGGATCCACTAGATGAAACTTCGAACCAAATATCAAAGACCTGGGCCTTATGGTTTCAGAGAAGAAGATTTTTTAAGTTTTCATTAAAAAATCTATTTTTGGCCTCTGTGACCTTGATGTGCAGCAGACAAGAACCATTTGAACAACTTCGGACTGAACAGGTTGTTTGTCTGGGTCGCGACGGAAGTAAGGGCGAGGATTGTGGCCACGTAAAATCGGTTTAAGCCCCCCAGTGGAAATCTTCCACTGGCCGTTCCAGGGCGGCTCTTCTGTGGCGATTTATTTATGTTGTTGTTTGTTACTTACTGTGTGTATCACTTGTGTCTTTTAATTTTGGATGGCCATATGGCCATTTTGTGGGAAAGTAACTGTCCTTATGGCCTTCCTTTGTTTAGGTTTCCATTATGGTCTGGTCGCTTAATGTTTGTATTTTTTTCCCTTTGGTGTATTTTATGGGTGGAGTAAGTTAATTGTATCAATTCCTGATCTTTGTTTTACTTCTACTTTGAAAGGGGTCCACCTAAGGATCATTCTGTGAAGTTTGGTCAAAACCCGATCAGTGGTTTAGGAGATGTCGTTTGAAGAAATTGTTTACGCACGGATGACAGACAAAAAGTGATCCTAATATAAAACTTAAGAGGTCCCAGAGGGCCCTAAATCGCCCACCTGAGTATCAGTGTCTCTTGTACATTCTTGGCCCAAGGGCTATAATTTGAAAAAAAAAACTTGGTAGTGGTCCACTATATGAAGCTTCATACCTAATATCAAAAACCTGGGCCTTCTGGTTTCAGAAAATAATTTTTTTAAAGGTTTTCCCTATATAAGCCTATGTTAAACTAGCGGGCCGTGGCGCGGGGACACTTTTGGTGCCAGGGCTATGATTTGAACAATCTCAGTAGAGGTCCACTAGATAAAGCTTCACGCCAAATATCAAAGACCTGGGTCTTCTGGTTTAAGACGAGAAAATTTTTAAAGTTTTTTTTCCAATATAAGCCTATGTAAAACTAGTGGGTACCGGCACGGGGATATTTTTGGCCTCAGGGCGTCACACCAAATATCAAAGACCTGGGCCTTGCTGTTTCAGAGAAGAATATTTTCAAAGATTATCTCTATATAAGTCTATATAAAACCAAAAGGCCCCGGGGCGGGGGCATTTGTGGCCTGAGGGCTATAATTTGAACAATCATGGTAGAGGTCCACTAGATGAAGCTCCACACCAAATATCAACGACAGGGGCATTGCAGTTTCAGAGAAGAAGATTTTTAAAGATTTCACTAGATGAAACTCCATACCAAATATCAAAGACATGGGCATTGCAGTTTCAGAGAAGAAGATTTTTAAAGATTTCCCTATATAAGTCTTGTTAAACCAAAGGGTCTCAGGGCGGGGGCATTTTTGGCCCCAGGGCTGTAATTTTAACAATCTTGACAGAGGTCCACTAGATGAAATTTCACACCAAATATCACTAGGCCCAGTGGTTTCACAGAAGAAGATTTTTAAAGATTTCCCAAAATAAGTCTATGTAAAACCAAAGGGCCCCGGAGCGGTGGCATTTTTGACCCCAGGGCTATAATTTGAACAACCTTGGTAGAGGTCCACAAGCTGAAGCTTCACACCAAATATCAAAGACCTGGGCCTTGCGGTTTCAGAGAAGAAGAATTTTTAAAGATTTTCCTTATATAAGCCTATGTAAAACCAAAGGGCATTTTTGGCCCCAGCTCTATAATTTGAACAATCTTGGTAGGGGTCGACTAGATGAATCTTCATACCAAATATCAAAGATATGGGCTTTGCGGTTTCAGAGAAGAAGATTTTTAAAGAGTTTCCCTATATAAGCCCATGTAAAACCAAAGGGCCCCGGGGCGGAGGATTTTTTGGCTCCAGCTCTATAATTTGAACAATCTTGGTAGGGGTCCACTAGATGAAGCTTCATACCAAATAGCAAAGACCTGGGCCTTGCGGTTTCAGAGAAGAAGATTTTTAAAGATTTTCCCTATATAAGCCTATGTAAAACCAAAGAGCCCTGGGGCGGGGGCATTTTTGGCCCCAGCACTATAATTTGAACAATCTTGGTAGGGGTCCACTAGATGAAGCTTCATACCAAATATGAAAGACCTGGGCCTTGTGGTTTCAGAGAAGAAGATTTTTTAATTTTTCGGTGCAAAAAAATCTATTTTTTGCTGCTGTGACCTAGATGTGCAACAGACCGGAACCATTTGAACAACTTGAAAGGGGACCACCTAAAGATCATTCTGTGAAGTTTGGTTATAATCTGATCAGTGGTTGAGGAGGAGATGTCGTTTGAAGAAAAAGTTTACGCACGGACGCACGACGGACGACGGACAAAAAGTGATCCCAAAAGCTCACCTCGTCACTACGTGACAGGTGATCTAAAAAGCCGGACTACATATTGTACGGACTCATATTTCTATGGCGGTCAAAGCCGGTGGCTGCCGGAACTACTTTAAAAAGTGCATGGCAGCCAGAATAGACAGATTGAATCTGTCATGAAAATCAGTAATGACAACGCTAAATCCACGTGCATTGCAATAGGGACAGGCGCAAGTATTTCGACACAAAGCTACCCCAATTACTCCTCAGCTTTACGAGGATATGCGAGCAGACTCTGATCGCGTATGCTATAAATATGTCATTCTCTTGGACTGGCTTATTTATGCGAAACGCCGGCCCCCACCCATAGGGGCTTGAATGAAATATATGGGCTGCATGAGGCTTCCACGCAGAGCTGAATCCCGCACACTAGTACTGGTAAACCGATTAGAGGATCTAATCTTGTCCAGGATCCGCGATGCGAGATGGACCGTCCATGCTAATAAACCCTATTGGTTTCATTGGGCGACAGGGTTTGAGATATCATTTCATCTCTATGTCGGGTAAAAGTCCCACAAAATTGGAAGCAACGTCTCCAAAATGACCTTTACAGTGTTGACGGGGACGTTCAACCGCAAATCAAACAAATCAAATAAAATTTATGCGAAACTCGGAAAGGGACATGCTGGTTTTACTTTTTACGTTGCCTAGACAAGATAGTATCTTGTGTCTGCACAAGCTTGTGCGCACAAGTTAATATCTTGTTTGTGCAACATATTATCTTGTCCGCACAACATGCTATTTTGTTCGTACATCATATGGGCCCCGTCAAGCGAATTTGGTACTTATCGCCTATGCGAGCAGCGAAGGTTCAGGCGAGCCTGCGCATCCGCGCAGCCTCTCCAGAACCTTCGCTGCTCGCTCTACAAGCAGTGAATCAAGAGGAACCTTCAGACAGAAAGCCATATCCCTGGCCCCTCTGAATGGCTGGGCATGCGCAGTTAAAATTTGTCATGACGGAATGCTCGAAGACACAAATTCGCTTGGCGGGGCTTATATAATCTTGTTTGCACATCATATTATCGTGTTCTAATAAAATATTGTCTTTTTTTCGCAGAAGCTTTTATCTAATATGTTGTTCAAACAAGAAAATTTGTTGCAGGAACAAGATAACATCTTGTGCGCACAAGATAATATGCTGTGTGAACAAGATATCATGTTGTGCGGACAAGATAATAGGTTGTGCGAACAAGATAATATATTTACATTTCCAGTGTAAAGTCTAATGAAAACCTATAGAAAACAATGCAGTTCATACTTCCATGGACGCATCGAGTCACACGATTTCAGTGACGTCAAGTGACGTCAGTCTAAGCTATGGTTTTCTACGGGCGTCGTTGACGTCAACGCTGTTCAAAACAGCGTGTAAATGTTTTTCAGCTTTAAAAGTTTGCCCTATAAGCATTTTCTGTCCAGTGATGAGGGGTAAAGAATGTAAATATAAAAATAAGTTGAATTTTTCTGCTTTAAATGAAAATGTTGGGACGACACCGGGTCGCTAGCAAAGTTAACAGGAACACCTGGGGCCAGTTGTTCAAAACTAACGACGTCGTTAGTTAACGTATCGTTAAAACTTTGTTCATTAAATATGGCAAATATGCTGAATTTTTTTTGCTGAAAAAATGTGAGCAGCTTTTGCTGGCGCAAAAGCTGCTCACATTTTTCCAGCAAAAATACCAAAATTTACGATATTGTACTTGCTAGAAGAGTTAACAATATGAACACTAACGAGCTCGTTAAGCTAACGATGCTTTGAACAACTGGCCCCAAATCGGGGTTCATATTCTTTGCACGTGACCCGCTGCGTTCATACTTTCATGAACAGGACAAAAATAAAATGTACTAACAAGACATGATGTTGTGTGGACAAGATTATAAGTTCTGCGAACAAGGTATTATCTTGTGCGCACAAGAACTTATGTTGTTCGCACAATAAAATATCTTGTGCGCACAATATGTAGACAACTTAAAAAATAAAAGTGTGGACCCAGATCAGACTGCTCCTGTAGATCAGACGGCTCCTTCAGGAAGGGTCTGCTCTGGGTCCACACTGTTTCTAAACGGCCCCCGCCCGTCTGGGATTGAAGAAATTGATGGGCCGCATGATGCTTCCACACAGAGCGGAATTCCAACCGTACACGAGAACTGGTAAACCGCTTAGAGTATCTAAGCCTGCCCAGGTAAAGCGGTGTGAGTCGGACCATCCATGCTTATGACCCCTATTGGTTTCATTGGGCGACAGGGCTATAGAAGTCATTTCATCTCATTGTCGGGTAAAAAGTCCCACAAAAGTGGAAGGAACGTCTCCAAAATGACCTATACAGTATTGACGGAATCAAACAAAGAAACAAAACTGTTTCCAAAAAATTGCTTTTAACCCTTATCTTGCTGTTCACGACAACGCCTATCTTTGCAAACAGTGTAGATCCAGATCAGATGGCTTCTGAAGAAGCCATCTGATCAGGATCTACACTGTTTGGCATTTAGTTTATGAATTTGTAGCAATAAATTACATCAAGTAATTTGATTGGTTGATAGACAGAAATGGGTGTGGCTTAAATGAATATTCAGCAAGAGAAGGGTTAAGGGATCCGGCAGACGACAAAGCAGACGAAAGTTGTCGTGATCGGCATTTTATGGGTTACTAATTCAAATATACAAAAGTTATTCTATGCAGCGGGGAGACTCATCTCTTCCTCTAGTCTTTAAATAGAAACTACCAGTTGGGTTGTTTTGGGTATCGAGAAACATTCCCATCTCACAACACCCGCCGGGAGAACAATCGCCACAGAGACCTATATTGAAATCGATTTCGCTAGAGCAAGGATATCCCACGAAATCGCAACTTGATTGTATTATCGATTCAATGAAAAGGCGGACCGACATACTGTGGCTGCACCTAATATCACCATCTAGAATACTGCAGCCGGGCTGGGTTTTACCCCCGTTAGGGTAAAAATCGACTGTTCCACATTCCAGTACAATACCGTATTCACCAGCATTTGTGTGAATGACATCTACAAAGGCAGCGTCTGAGGGATCGAGCCTTGACTCTGGATCTCTGAGGTTGAAGAACGGCCCTGCAGGATCAAGACCTGTTATTCTCCCTATCAGTTCTCCATGCTCCCTAGCCCTCTTCCCTGTGTGTCCAGCAAGATGTGCGCCTAGACTCGTGCCAATTATATGCATGTCTGCATAACTAGCACCAGCGTTATCTCTGAGAGATCGGATCAACTGTTCTAGGAGACCGCCCGCTGGTAGGGCGTCTGAAAAGGCCCACAAACCACGGGAGAATGCGTCTTCAGTATCAACCAGAATGATATTCACCTCTTCAATTCCCAACAAGCTGTCTTTCATAAGCTGATTTTCTACGTCATCTGGGGACCGCGTAAAACCATGAGCTATAATTATTGTCTTGAGTGCAGAGTTGAATTTTGTTGTTAGAACATTATCTTTTGTGATGACTTCATACTCCTGAGTTGGTGTTGTATACAGGCGAAAGGAAGCGTTGATTTTCTCGAGAGAATGCGGCGTAAGTCCCGGGACTATAGTAGGATAGCAGCCAAGATCCTCGTAGCATTTCAGAGTACCATAAACTATAGCAGGTGCAAGAAATAGCAAGTAGAAAGACATTCGCTCCATCGTTGATCTGTACCTAATAATAATAATAATAATACAGTCGAACTTCAATGGCTCGAACACCTTTTGGACCTCGAAAATCTGTTCGAGACAGGGGTAGTTCGAGCCACTGAGGTGACTGCCAGGAGGTATAACGAGATACTTTTAGACATCTTTTCGATGTTCTATAATGAAAATGTATGCTGTGTGTACTCATTAGAATCGCCTCATCGAGGCGATTCTTTTGAGTACACACAGCATACATTTGCAAGATAAAATACTAAAATCTCCTTAATCATCCCCCACTATTTCTTATGTAGAGGATTTCGCTAGGGGCTCAAGAATGGGTTCGACACATCCATGGTAAACGAGCCATCGGTGTTCGAGCCATCGAAGTTCTACTGTAATAATAATAATAATAATAATAACACCTCATTGCGTGACTCCGTTAGAGTCCATGTGGTTGCAGCTATCCATTAACCCATATATGCCTAGTGGCTCTTTTTTGGGACATTGGCAAACAGTCCAGATCCAGATCAGACGCCGCAGAACGCGGTGTCTGATCTGGATCTACACTGTTTGCAGATAGAACACTCATTTTGTAAAATTTGCCGCAAACAAAAAAAAAAACAAAACAAAAAAAACCGGACACCCCTATAATTTGAAATGGACCAGTCTAAACTTATCAGGTGGAAAATTCCATCGTCATATTTGAGTTTAACATTTCGTAGGAGGGCAGTGTCAGTTATTGGCGGAATATGAATATTGAAATTTTTGTTGCAATTGAGGTTTTAACTGAAATTACATTTAGTGGCGGCAACTCCTGCAAAAGTATTTTTGTCTCCCATGTCAATAGGGGTCAACTCTTAAAGGAACGAATTTGCTCCTGCGGAGCAAATTATTTCCTTTAAGAGTTGAGGAACGAATTTGCTCCTGCGGAGCAAATTATTTCCTTTAAGAGTTGATCCCTTTTTCTGTGGAACAGAGCTTTTAGAAAAGCGAACAGGAAGTCCCGAAAATTGTCTCCTTTTGAAAAATAGCGGAAAAACGTGCTAGGTGTTCCCATTCCCCTTTAGTCCCCGCAAACACTATTTTGGTCTTTTAGAGACGTTGGGACTTTTAACCATCACTGAGATAACATGACTTCTCAAGCCCTAACGCCCAAAACAAACCAAAATGTTGATATTCAGGGGCGGTCCGACTAGCACCACTTTGCCTGGCCAGACTTAGACTTTCTAAGCTGTCAACCCTTACTTATGTACGGTCGTAAAAGCACTGTGCCGTCCAATCTGTTTCTCCAAGCCCCGGACCATGTACCCAGTAGCGGTATCGATTTGGAAACGACCAAAATATGTCAATTTCCAGTTACACCTGTGGACACAAATCCGTTCAAACTTTGATTTCATTTTGATCTGATTTTTCATTCAATATTTCTTTACACCCTGTCAGTCAACTACAAGACAGGAATAAATTCAAAACACAAAGTGTTGTATATTTCATTGTAGACACTGCACTGTCCAGTCAGAAAACATCTCGAATGTCAATCATTTCTAACAATAAAAAGTGCTTGCTGCAAGAAGACCAATCAATGTATTTTGCTTGATCCAGTTTTAGACTACTTTGATGAATGCCATTTGCTTGTCAAACTAACTTGATGCAAAGAGATTCATTGAAAGGTACTTCATCGGAGTTCGAACGCTTGTAACGCTGAATATCAAATTGTGATTCCCCAACCGAGATGGTGTAGAAACAAGACTATAGCGCGGTTATGAATACGTAACGTTACCTGAATTTTGCATGGCCAGCGACAGTAACTTGGACAAGAGCAGGCGGAAAGCTTCTGTAGGTAGAAACTTTGGGTCGATTGATAAAAGATCGACCCAAAATACTACAGCTGTTTATATGTCGAATATGTCAAGACTTGTTCGTCGAAGCAGGCCAGTTTGCTAACTGATCATAATCGCCGACGAATTCATAGCAACAGCTACGGTGCGTATCACGAAACATGCCTATATAAATTTACCCCCCTCGAACCCCACTTTTATATAGTAAAACTGGGGTTTACAGGGGTAAACCATATTTTTCTTATTTCTGCTCTAAAATATATATTGTGGGTACTCGTTAGAACCGCCTCGATGAGGCGGTTCTAACGAGTACCCACAATTTATATTTTGAGCAGAAATAAGAAAAATATCACAATTTGTCATCTTAAAATCTTAGGTTTTTCGGCGGTACAGTTTACAATGCATTTGTATAGGCGTGTTTTCGTGATGGTATTTTGTGATAACTGAAGAATAGTTTTCCTTGTTTCTCCATAAAGACCTATATATGTTGTATTTATTCATTAGAATCGCCTCGTCTGGACGGTTCAAATGAACACCCACAACATAGTTTTTCTTTTTGTTTTTGGAGACTTGACGAAAACCATCCTTTAGTTATCACACAAATACCAAGATTGTGTGTTGCTATGTTCCGAAGACGGGGTTTTGAAGGCGGCGCTCATATACAGTAGAACTTCGATGGCTCGAACACCGATGGCTCGTTTACCATGGCTGGGTCGAACTCATACTTGAGCCCCTAGGAAATCCTCAAGATAAAAAATGGTGGGGGATGATTAAGGAGATTTTAGTCTTTTATCTTGCAAATGTATGCTGTGTGTAATCATTAGAATCGCCTCGGTGAGGCGATTCTGATGAGTACACACAGCAAACATTTTTATTATATAACATCGAAAGATGTTCAAAAGTATCTCGTTATGCGTCTTGGCAGTAACCTTCAGTGGCTCGAACTACCGCTGTCTCGAATAAATTTTTATGGTCCCAAAGGGGTTCGAACCATGGAAGTTCGACTGTATGATTTTTGGGTAGATTGCTTGTTTGTCGACCCAAAGTTACTAAGCATAAAAATACTTCAATGCTTACGTTCACGTGACTATCTCTGACTTGTCGTAATAACGTTTATTTATAGAAAATAGCCTCTGTAAGGTCCGAGTGTTGCGTAAGAGGGATGTCTATAGAATCTTGACTGGAGTGATTAGTTGGGCTTGGCCAACAGTGAAGACCGAGATCAGACGCCACACAACGCGGTGTCTGATCAGTGTCTACACTCTTTGGTTACAAGCTGGAATATTAGGGTAAAGAAAAACAGTTTAAATCTCAGCCCAGGACTATGTCCCCAGCCTACACTCAGGGACAATCCAGTAGTATCAGTGCTTTGATTTTTCTCTGACACTTTGGTAGCCAATATAACTAGGAATGCTTTCTTTTGCGAACTGAAACACTCACCAGTATTTTGCAGACAGGTTCATCTGAAACATCACGTTGCCTGGTCCCGAGGATATAAAACATTTCTTCAGGCTCAACGCTAGTGAGCATAAATTTGTAATGCTCAGAAAAATCAAATTGAACTGAAACTGTAAATGATGATAATTTAAGGTGAATGGTACACTTTCGGAGAAACTTAGTTTTGCCACCTTTAGGTTATGGGAATAATATATGGATAGTCTGAACACTTAATAATAGGGAGTGACAGTGAAAATTTCTGTTGGCAACATGACTAAAACTAACTAAGGGCCATATATCTTGTAAGAAGTAGTCAAGTGCACTTTGGTATAAATATGATCCTCTTAAGGTTCTGGGATCAATAACTCGAAGGTTCCATTAAAATCCACTGAAAACCGTGAGAGCTGTTGCAGAGACAAGACTTACTGTTGAAAACAGCCCCGACCATGGCCTCAGTGAAATATGACCGTCTTCAGGCCATGGAAACAATAACTGGAATGCTTCATCAAATCCCTTGAGAAATGTAGAAGGAGTTGCGGAGACAAGAACTTCTGTTGATAAAAGGGCTAAAACTGACAAATGGCCATAACTCTGTTAAAAACCAGACAAGCGTGAAGTCGATACCACCTGACCCCCTTTAGGACATGGAACACTAACTGAAAGGTTTCACTAAAATCCCCCCTAAACTGTAAGAAGAGTTGCGGAGACAAGACTTTCTGTTGAAAAATTGCAAAAAGGGTCACTACTCCAGTCAAGTCAATCAAGCATAACCTCAATTATACATGTATATGATCATCTTCAGGTCATGGGTACACTAACTGGAAAGTTCCATCAAAATCCCTTGAAAACGTGGAGACAAGATTGTGTCTTAGAACGGACAGACGGACGAACCCATTACCATAGTCCCCTTCGATAAACGTCAGGTTGAGCATGCCCGCGATAAAATATGATGGAAATAATAACTGGAAGGTTTCATCAACATCACTTGCTGAGAAACGTAGGAGGGTTTGTGGAGACAAGAACTTGATAAAAAGGATAAATTTAACAAAAGGTCGTAACTCTGAAAAAAGCAGTCAAGCGGGACCTCGGTATAATATGATCCTCTTCAGGTCATGGAAAAAAAATAACTGGAAGGTTTCATTAAAAATCCACTAAAAACTGCAAGAGGAGTTGCAGAGACAAGACTTACTATTGAAAAATTGTCAAAGGGCCATGACTCTGGTAAAACTTAGTCGAGCATGACCTCGTTAAAATTTAATCATCATCGGATCATGGAAACAATAATTGGAAAATTTCATCAAAATCCCTTGAAAATTGTAGGAGGAGTTGCGGAGACAAGATTGTGTCTACGGGCGGACTGACGGACGGACGTCCGAACGGACGAATCCATTACTTTTAGTCACCTTCGACTAACGTCGGGGGAGACAATGATGGGAAATCATGGTGTGGGGTTGCGTCAGCACTGATCATAAGACGCCACTGAATATTGTGTACGAGCGTCAGAATGCAGCGGATACCTCGATACCGTCGCCCCAACCAATCGGGGCTTAGAGAAATAAATTGGCTGCATGTTGCTTCCACGCGAGCTGAAACTGACCATGCACGAGTACTAGTAAACCGCTTAGAAGGACTATTCTTGCACACCGGACAAGGAAATCCGTAATTTTACCCTGGGATAGAAATTTATGATCTGACCCTGGTGTTCCGACCCAAAAACGAATATAATCGCGTGTTTGATAAATGCACTGGTTGATTACGACCTCGTTTGCGCCGTCGTTAAGGTTGACGTCACAGCAACGCCACTAAACATTCCTGCAGTGTCAATACAATATGGCGGACGTTGGTAACCGAAGTGACTGCAGCATTAAAAATCCGCTTTTAGAAATGGAAGGTGTGCAAGAAAAAGAATCCAATATGGGTGTGAGGGGTGGATAGAAAAGGTCGTCCCTCGGGATCACTGTCCGGCATCATTCGGCAAGCCTCGTGATGCCGGACAGTGTCCCTCGGGACGGATTTTTCCATCCACCCCTCACACCTATATAAGATTCTTATAAGCCTGTACAGGCAAAGTGGTGTGGGCAAGACCGCCCAATGCACATAAGCCTTCTGGTTTCATTGAGCGGCAGGGCTTCAGATGTAATTTCATCTCAATGTTGGGTAAAAGTCCAACAAAATTGGACGCAGCGTCACCAAAATGACCTAATAGTGTTGTCGGGGACGTTAAACCTCATCTCTAACAACAAAACCTCGATACCGTCTTGCAGTAGGTAGCAGTGCTGTTATTCATTACGAAAAATGTTGAGAATTTTGCCACAAAAAAAAAAAAAAAAGAAAGAAAATTTTCCGATAAAAAAATCCGATATTTTTCATATTTCTGCTTTAAACATAGATTGTGGGTACTCGTGAGCCCTTCGTAGGGTAAGTGCTCGAACCAGACAGCGGACCTCTTCATTTGTGATGTGGTCCTTCTGTAGGTTCCTAAGGATCCTTCTGTAACCTATCTCTAGGGATTGCATTCTTCTCTCCAGTTCCGCTGTCATTGTCAAAGTTTCACATGCATATAGAAACATTCATCACGTGAACAAGTCCGTGAAATGAACACCCCCTTACACCCCACTTTATATAGAGAAAGCTTGGGTTTACGGGGGTAAACAATATTTTTTCTTATTTCTGCTCCAAGACATAGGTTGTGGGTACTCGTTAGAACCGCCTCAATGAGGCGGTTCTAACGAGTACCCACAACCTATGTTTGCAGTATAAATAAGAAAACTATCACAGATTTTCGTCAGAAAAGTAGCCATTTTGGAGATGTAAAATTTGCCTATATCGCACGGGTGTGTTATCGTAATGGAGATAACAGGTCGCGTTTCCAAATTAGTTTTAACTTTGTATGCACAGCAACTGATTTTCAAATTGGAACATTTTTTGCTACTAAATATAAGTAACTATTAGACATTACTTTACTTACTTTTTTACTTTCAAATGAGATGCTCTTCATAAATGCTTTGGAGTATCTCCAATGATACATCTACTTTTATTCAGCATTTAAGGAGCATGGATACACATGCTCTATATCCCGACAGAAAACACGCCTATACAAATACACTGTAGATTTTGTCGCCTAGAAAACTAAAAAAATAAAGCATAAATTTTGATATTCTTTTTATTTCTGCTCACAATATAGATTGTGGGTACTCGTTAGAACCGCCTCATCGAGGCGGTTCTAACGAGTACCCACAATCTATATGTTAGAGCAGAAATAAGAAAAATAAGGTTTACCCCTGAAAACCCCAGTTTTACTATATAAAAGAGGATTTCAAGGGAGTCAAAATTATATAGGCGTGTGTTAGTGATATGAGACAACTTTTTTTCGGATTTCTGTTCTCTTTCTTGTATTTCCACCACATGGGGAAAAAAGAGTCAACCATTACGCAAACACGCCTATACAAATACATTGCCAATGAAAATTTTATGATGAAAAATTGTAATATTTTTCTTATTTCTGCTCCAAATATAGATTGTGGGCACTCGTTAGAACCGCCTCGATGAGGCGGTTCTAACGAGTACCCACAATCTATATTTTAGAGCAGAAATAAGAAAAATAAGGTATACCCCCGGAAACCCCAGTTTTACTATATAAAAGTGGGGTTCAAGGGGTCAAAATTGTATAGGTGTGTTTTCATGATGGGTTAAAAGAAAGAATTTGAGCAAATTCTTTCCTTTCAGGATAGATCCCTATTATTTAGTAGACCCTTCTGGGACAGGACATAAACATACTGACGTCGCAGGATCGATCCCGGGCTTCTCCAGACTTTCGGATGAGTCTTTAAACCGAGGCCCCGTCTCCGTATGACCTTAGCTGTTGGTGGGACGTAAAACTAAAACACACACACACACTAAACATATTGACGGAGTTACTTCCTCTAAAATTGATTCGTTCCCCTTAATTATAATAAATGTTGTGCCGGCGCATGACGATGTCTAAAAGACTGTACGGCCATCTAGGTTGTGCCCCCGCCCTTTGAGACTTGGAGAAATAGATTGGACTGCATGATGCTTTCACGCAGAGCTGAAACCTACAGCACACGAGTACTGGTAAACCGCAAAGAGGATCTAAGCGTGCCCAAACAAAACGGTGTATTTTGGACCGTTCCTTCATTTAAACACTTCTGGTTTGTTTGGGTGGCAGGGCTTGAGATGTCATTTCATCTCAATGTCGGGTAAAACTTCCACAAAATTGGAAGTAACGTCTGCGAAATGGCCTAAATACTGTTGGCGGTGACGTAAAACCTAAACACAACAAATTCCATCACACGGGAAAATCTACGCTTAAAAAAAACGATAAGTAAATTCTTTCCTTTAAGGGTTGACCCCTATTGAGTAGACCCCCTTCTGGGTCGTGTCACAAAAAATATTTTCGGAATTACGTCCCCTGGAAATGTATTCGTTTCCCTTGATTGTAACATCTTTTGTGCTGGTGCACGACAGAGCATATAGGGAGACATGTACGGCCATCTAAGTCATAAATCAGTTTCACTGTTAAGCCATTTTGGCCAGAGTGTTCGCGTGTTGCTCTAAGGACAACTATGATGATATAGAAAGTGTAAGTGAACAGCGAAGACTCTGATCAGACTGTGTGGATGCATAAGTTGTATTCCCAGATTTCTGGTCGTATATGACTTAATGAAGTTTTTGTCATGCGCGGGCGTATGCTTTTTTATTTTAATAACTTTCTAGAAATTGACAAACATATTAAATAAAAAGTTAATTACCAGGCATCGCAATATCAAAGGGCATTAAGTTTAATATGATTTACTTTTTGCGAAAAAAAAAGCAAAAAAGAAAAGTACGAGGGTCATTTGAAACATTCTAGCTAACAACTTCTGACCAAAACATCATAGGGTCAGTTTTTTCCCCACAATTACGAAATGGTTATCCAAAATAAAGAAATATTACCAGGACATACAATGGCAATATATTAAGAAACACGGAAGCTCCTTGGATAAGTAAACTATTTACAGGGAGTGGGGAGCCTAAATCGATTTAACGTGGCCATTACCGTCGCATGTTTGTTTGATTTGAGGTGTTACGCCCCCCATCCCCCCCCCCCCCACCCCCAATCAACAAAATATAGGTCTTTTTGTAGACGTTGCTTCCAATTTATTGGGATTTTATCCGTCATTGAGATGAAATGATATCTCAGCCCTGCCGCCCAATGAAACAAACAGGGTTAATATGCATGGACTCGAACCACTTTTCCTGGGCAGGCTTAGACTCTCTAATCGGTTTACCAGTACTCATGTGCGGTCGGTTTCAGCTCTGCGTGGGAGCACCATGCGGTCCGGAGTCTTGCCGTAGTTTACACAATATTTTGTTCAGTCCATATGGGAGATTTCTAACTAATCAATGCAACATCTCCGAGAACACACAGACCAAACGAATACAGAATGAATCAACAACGAGTTCTCAACAGCATAAAACTGAAATGCTCATTACGAAAACACGCCTATACAACACATTGTCACCTTAATCGCCGAAAACAAAATTTTAAGATGAAAAATTGTGATATTTTTCTTATTTCTGCTCAAAATATAGATTGTGGGTACTCGTTAGAACTACCGATATAATCGCGTGGACTTCAGCACTATGATGCTAATACGCTTTATAACTTTGGATCGATCGATCGACTTAAAAAACGAACATATGAACAACATGAAGTCAATTTACATATACGAAATTGCCCGGGGAGTGTAAGTTGGGCATAAAGTTCGGCATTTATGAATAATTTGGTTTGCTTGTTTGTTTGATTTGAGATTTAACGTCTCCGTCAACACTGTAAAGATCATTTTGCAGACGTTGCTTCCAATTTTGTGGGACTTTTACCCGACATTGAGATGAAATGATATCTCAAGCCCTGTCGCCCAATGAAACCAATAGGGTTTAAAAGCATTGACGGTCCGACACTCGCACCGCTTTGCCTGGGCAGGCTTAGATACTCTAAGCGGTTTACCAGTACTCGTGTGCGGGTCGGATTCAGCTCTGCGTGGGAGCATCATGCAGCCCATCTATTTCTTCAAGCCCCGATGGGCGGGTCCGATTTATGAATAATAGAAAGAAAAGGTTATTACTATGAAAACGTCACGATAAATTGAAACAGCCTGGACAAGTCACGAAAAGAAAAGAAATAGAGTGAAATTCCAATATTAACCCTTCTCTTGCTGAATATTCAGTTTAACCACACACATTTCTGACTTTGAACCAATCAGATTACTTGATGTAATTTATTCCTACAAATTCATAAATTGAATGTCAAACTGTAGATCCTGATCAGATGGCTTCTTCAGAAGCCATCTGATCTGGATCTACAGTGTTTGCAAAGAAAAGGGTTGTCGTGAACAGCAGGATAAGAGTTAAGACAACTAAGGGAATGTTCAAAGACGGTTTCTTACCAGAGGACACTCCTGGGCGTAGAGACGCAAAGAAAGAAGCAGTGAAACTTTTAAGAAGAATGGGAGCACCTGGAAGATTTTCCGCCATTTTTCAAAGGGAGACAACTTTCGGGACTTCCTGTTCGCTTTTCTATAAGCCCTGTCCCACTATGAAAAATGGGGTCTACTCTTAAAGGAAAGAATTTGCTGCTCCTCAGGAGCAAATTCTTTCCTTTAAGAGTTGACCCCTATTGACATGGGAGACAAAAATACTTTTGCAGGAGTTGCCTCCCCTGAAGGTGTTCCAATTCCCCATATTACCTCAAGAAATGGCTTAAATTTAGCTGGCCTTAGTGGAATTTTACTGCAGTTAATGGCATGGGCTAAAATGCATAAAACACAAAACCAAACAAACATAAACACACAAAAACGTAAAGAAAATTCCAGAGGAAATCTATGCCGTCTCTTGGAATTCACAGCACAATGCATAATAACAATAATGAAACAAGGAATTGTAGATCCTTCATGGAGTCTATTAACACTTGAAAACAACAGAAAGGAATAAACAACGTAGTGCCTTAGTGGCTCAATCCCTCAATCCCTCCAGGAAGAGGAAGTTGGCATGGGATGACCACATGCAATGATTGATAAAGAGATAGCATGAGCCTGAAAATAACATTCAAGATTCGGAAAGATATATATATATTTTTTTGATATTTAAAAATGAATCTAATTTTATAAAAAGTTTGATATTTTTCTTTTCTATGTTCAAAAATATATTCTAGGTACACGTTAGAACCGCCTCATGGAGGCGGTTCTAACGAGTACCCACAATCTATATTTTAGAGCAGAAATAAGAAAATAAGATTTACCCCTGCAAATCCCAGTTTTACTAAATAAAAGTGGGATTCAAGAGGGTCCGAATTATATAGGCGTGTTTTGTGATGACTTCGCCTCGTGACACGGTGTTATTCATGCCTCGACGAACGTTAAAAATTACCTTTATTACTCATATTTCAATGTTTTCATTCAGTTTGACGTAAAGGTCTGGATTGCGACCTAACATTGAAATAAGAAACAATTACACGCAATATCCTATTAACAGCGGAGGAACGCCGGTGACTCCATAACGTCGTCATCGCCCATCCATAGTATATTTGTGACGTCACTGAATGATACTGTGATGTCGCGTGAGTCAATGTATCACTTGAGGTAAGGACAACATTGACTATAGGAGTTTCTGTACTTACGTAGAATTAAATATTAGATATATAACTGATGATTGTTGGATTCGTCAGTGCCTATTAAATTCAAGGCAGTCTGTGGTCATCTCATTAATTAATAATGAAAGCCTAGCGTCAATAACCATAAGAACCAGTGCGGTTGGTTGGGATGTGACTGGCAGTGACATTATGCATTGCATGTGCTAGAGAATATCTTTTGTTTCTCATATGCATGCCTTTGTTTTCATGTAGGCCTAGAGCACTATTGCATGCTGTGCTGGGTTGAATCTTTTATCTTAGTATACACTGGTAACTGTTTTTTTTTTTTTTTTCATTATTAATTTTGCACATGTATGGGATCTTTTTACTAGTTATATTAACATTTGTATGTCGAAATGAAAGCCTTACATGGGCTTACATGTGTATATATTCGACATTAAATATAAATCCTTTGAAAAAGTATCAATAGTAGCCGATTCAGTAATAGTTTCGAAGGTTTCGTGCGCTTTTTGTCACGCCTGCTATTAGCATGGCGCGATATAGGCGCCCGGTTTTCCGTCCGTTCGTTCGTCCGTCCGTCCGTCCGTTTGTCAAGGCGTCAACATTTGCGACCACCCTAGCGTTCACCCTGAGGTTCAAGTTTATTTCTCAAGAACTATAAGAGCTTCATTTATGATACTTGGTACAAACTTGTATCACGGTAAGACAACTTACATGCAAGCAACCATATTTGACCGTCACCTACATTTCAAGGGTCACTGACTTCGTAAGATATTGCGACCACCCTAGCGTTCACCCTAAGGTTCAACTTTATTTCTCAAGGACTATAAGAGCTTCTTTTATGATACTTCTTACAAACTTGTATCACGGTATGACAACTTACATGCAAGCAACCATATTTGACCTTGACCTACATTTCATGGGTTACTGACTTCGTATGATATTGCGACCACCCTAGCGTTCACCCTAAGGTTCAAGTTTATTTCTCAAGAACTATAGCAGCTTCATTTATGATACTTGGTACAAACTTGTATCACGGGATGACAACTTACATGCAAGCAACCATATTTGACCTTGACCTACATTTCATAAAATATTCGTAAAATATTGCGACCACCCCTGCGTTCACCCCAATGGTAAAAGTTTATTTCTCAAGAATTATAAGAGCTTCATTAATGGTACTTGGTACAAACTTGTATCTAGGGATGGTTACTTAAATGCAAGCATCCATATTTGACCTTGACCTATATTTCATGGTTCACTGACTTTGTAAAATATTGCGACCACCCTAGTGTTCACCCTAATGGTCAAGTTTTTTTCTCAAGAACTATAAGAGCTTCATTAATGATATTTGGTACAAACTTATATCTGGGGATGGTAACTTAAATGCAAGCATCCATATTTGACCGTGGCCTACATTTTATGGTTCACTGACTTTGTAAAATATTGCGCCCACCCTAGCGTTCGCCCTAATGGTTAAGTTAATTTCTCAAGAATTATTATAGCTTCATTAATGATACTTAGTACAAGCTTGCATTTAAGAATGGAAACTTTTATGCAAGCATCTATGTTTGGCCTTGACCTATATATCATGGTTGGGTAACTTTGCGCCCCCACAGGCGCGACATAGCCTTCGGTGGAATTCTTGTTTTATTGAAACATGCATGAAAAATCTTACCTTCACTCACTTGACCGAATTAAAATTTGCACGCTTTTTAAGCGTGCAGTGCCCGGCGAAAATATGGCCGAAATTAAAAAACAGAGTACGGCAAAGTGTGCGCATTGCTAGACGTGTCGCCATTGGAGATCAAGACCGATTTGGATAAAGTTTATGATGGAAATGTACTATCGTATCAGTTTACAGATGGGTGCGACTTTTCCGTCGAACTTCAGTCAAAGCAGAGCCGCGACCGACCGCTTTCAGCAGAATCAGAAAAAGAAATTGAGATTGTGAAAATGGCAAATGAAGAAGATGCACGGTACACTGTGGAAGAGATAGGGGATTTATATAGCATGAATTTGTCGGCCGTATTTTATATTATAAGCTTAGGTTCGTGCTAGATGGATCCCCCATCTTTTGACACCTGAACAAAAGGGGACAAGGGTAGAAAAAGCCTCAGAACTTTTAGCAAAATATAAGGATGCAGATCCCAGGAGACTCAGAGAAATAATAACTTGAGATGAAACATGGCTGTATTTTTAACCCGATTGCAAAGAAAACAAAGTTTGGGTAGGTGAAAATGGCGAAAGACCTCAAATCGCACGGAGAAATAAGACTTCGAGACGTGTTATATACTCTCTATTTTGTGACTGCGATGGAATTGTGGCCCAGTTCCAGGGCCTGAGAACAAGAATATCGCATAATCAAATTCTTTCTGCTGTGGTGGATCACAAGTGGCAAAGCACCCACGTGCATGAGGTGCGTAGTCTTCATATTTTTCATGATAACGTCCCTGCAGACAGATCAGCCGTGGTGATCGAATATTTGGAGGAGATGGTCATTAAAACTTTACCACATTCTCCATACAGCCCAAACCTTACTACCTGTGATTTCTGGCCCAACCTATATGTTAAAACATGTCTGCGACGACGTTGTTTTGAAAGCCGCTATGCCTTGGGTAGTGCGTTGTTCGAGTGTATAAACCGTATACCCGCAAAAGGACTTCAAAGGATCAAAAGACTGGGAAAGAACATGCAGGTCAAAGGAGAATACTTTTAGGGACTCCATTAGTTAGTTTTGTCCAAGTAAGCCTTATACATTGTATACAAGCCGCACCCACTGTAAAAACTTTCCAAACGCTGCTGCCGTTTTGCGGTCGACCCGAAATTACTAAGAAGCGTATCTTTTCGTTGTTCATGTCCACGTAAGTATTACTGATGGCAACTGTTATTTATAGAAAAAGACTGCGTTATTCTTATTGTTGTGATCATCATGATAACACACCCGTGCGACATAGTCCATTTTTTCACATCTCATCTCATCACATTTTCAAATCTCTGATGAAAATCCGTGATATATGTATTTTGCTTATTTATTTGTTTGTTTGATTTGAGGTTTAACGTTCCCGTCAACACTGTAAAGGTCATTTGGAGACGTTGCTTCCAATTTTGTGGGACTTTTACCCGACATTGAGATGAAATGACATCTCAAGTCCTGCCGCCGAATGAAACCAATATGGTTTATAAGCATTGACGGGCCGACTCGCACCGCTTTGCCTGGGCAGACTTGCCTGGGCAGATTTAGATCCTCTAAGCGGTTTACCAGTACTCGTGTGCGGGTCGGTTTCAGCTCTGCGTGGAAGCATCATGCAGCCCATATATTTCTTCAAGCCCCGATTGTCGGGGGCCTTTTTCTTATTTTTACAGCAAACATAGATTGTGGGTGCTCATTAGAACCGCCTCATTGAAGCGGTTCTAATAAGTTCCAACAACTTATGTCATGAAGCAGAAACAAGCGAAATAACGTATACACCTGTAAACCCCAGTTTTCTCTATATAATATAAAGAGGGGTTTAGAGGAGCGATCATTTCACAGACTTTTATCTTGATGAGGTCAGAATGTTGCGTAAGAGTTTTATCTAAAGAGTCTGGACTTGATGGGAAATCGTACAGACCCAGATCAGACGCCACAGAAAGCCAGCTTTCACTGAATCTCATACCAGTTCGGTGCTTTGATTGATGTCTGAATGTTACTAGCTTCTTTTCTTTCTTGCACTGAAATACAAATACAGTAAAATTTCTATATTAAGACCACATTTGGGACTGTTCAAAAGTGGTCTTTAAGACCACTTTTGAACAGTTCCAAAGGTGGTCCCTGACAAGAGGACATTGTGTGCAGGAAATTCGAAGAATAACTGCACCCTTCTAAATAAGATTTTTAAAGCAGAATAAGTCTTAATTTTAGGTGGTCTTAATAGCGGAATTTTACCGTACAAGCCGCAGTCACGTAATTACCTATTCTCAGAAGAACTACTAGGATTTATAACTTTTGGGGACACGTCGTACCAGGGGTCAGTACCACATTAGGATAACGCATCCGTGCGACATAGGGATTTTTTTCACATCTCCAAACGGCTACATTTCTGACGAAACTCCGTGATAAATGCTTCATTTATACTGCAAAAACAGGTTGTGGGTGCTCGTTAGAAGGCGTTTCTAACGAGTACCCACAACCTACGAGTACCCAAAACCCACAACCTATGTCTTGGAGAAGAAATAAGAAAAAAGTGTATACCCCTTAAAACGCCAGTTTTCTCTATATAAAATAAGGTTTATGGGTTGGGGGTTGTTCATGTGACGGTCTTGTTGACGTAATGAAAATTTAAGGGTGTCAGATTGACTTATTTATGGAAATTTAGATAGAACTGGTTGAGCTAGTTGTAAACAGTGAAACCCTTGATAAGACGCCACGTTCTGATCTCGGCCTTCTGCACTGTTTGCGTCTGCAGGTTTCATTTTGGGTTTCCCGTCCAATATTGGCTCCTGATAGAATCGTGTAATCACGACGAGTAACATTAGCTAAATTGTGTTCAATTAATACGGGTTAATTTCTGCTATGTCATAATTCTCAGGCCTTTTTAAAAGTATTCTGCTGATCACGTCCGCAATAAATAGATTTGTTTTGTTTGATGTAAGGTTTAAAGTCCCCGACAACACTGTATAGGCCATTTGGAGACATTGCTTCCAATTTTATGCGACTTTTACCCCACATTGAGATGAAATGTCATCTCAAGCCCTGTCGCCAAATGAAACCAATAGGGTTTATAAGCATGGACGGTCCGACTCGTGCCGCTTTGCCTGGGCAGGCTTAGATCATCTAAGCGGTTTGCCAGTACTCGTGTGCGGTCGGATTCAGCTCTGCGTGGAAGCATCGTGCAGCCCATCTATTTCTTCAAGCCCCGATGGGCGGGTAGGGGGCGCAATAAATGAAAATACAGAAAGGAAGCCAAAATTCCACGGCCGGATATAGCCAAAATTTCACAGCCGGGTATTTTTCAAGACGACACTATTGTCTGACCTGTTCCGGTATTTTTATGTTGGCAGGACACGGCTTTTTTTCACC
Source organism: Lucinisca nassula (assembly GCA_963580285.1). Lineage (NCBI taxonomy): Eukaryota > Metazoa > Mollusca > Bivalvia > Lucinida > Lucinidae > Lucinisca > Lucinisca nassula. The sequence goes on along the minus strand of OY757023.1, from coordinate 122,205,308 downwards.
ATGAACCAATCACACGGTGAAGAACAGTGCACGCCTCCAGTGCATATAACTGAAGATTATCCAGTGAAACACCCGGGACTGATATTACAATAACACACCCGTGCGACATAGTGCATTTTTTTCACATCTCCAAAATGGCTAATTTTCTGATGAAAATCCGTGATAGTTTTCTTATAAATACTGCAAACATAGATTGTGGGTGCTCACACCCACAACCTATGTCTTGAAGCAAAAATAAGAAAAATAATGTATACCCCCGTAAACCCCAGTTCGCTCTATATAAAGTGGGGTTTAGGGGGTGTTCATTTCACGGACTTGTTCACGTGATGTTGCTCTTGTGGATTCGGAATCGGTTTTTAGTCCCTGGAAAATGTTTCCTATATCTCCAGACAGTCATATATTGAGCCCTTATCCTGCTGAATAAATAAACTTAGCCACATCCATTTCTGACTACAAAACAATCAAATTACTTGTTGCTATGTATTTGTGGAAATCACGAACTGCATGACAAACAGCGTAGATCCTGATCAGATGGCTTCTCTAGAAGCAATTGGATTTGGGATCTACACTGTTTGCAAAGGTAGGGGTTGTTGTGTTCAGCAGGATAAAGGTTAGGAATGTTTTTCTTACCCTGAAAAGCGGTATTGTCTATTGAATGACCTCATTATATCGCCATAACGCTGTGTCCTCCAGACGCGGACGCAAGGACGACAGTGCTTTGCCTACATTAATTAACCCACGCCATTTTGAAGTAATTAAATCTTAAGATGTTTTCCGTCGGAGACAATCTGAGGTGTATCACAAGAAAAGCTGACGTTGCTATTCACGACCAGGTAAGACACACACCAGCCTACCAGCTCAGTTACACAGACTTGGAAGAGTCTTGAAGAGCCCAAGCAAATTGGGGCTTTAAGAAGTAGATTGGGCTGCACTGAGCTTCCTCGCAGCGAAACCGGCCGCAAACGAGTAACGGTAAACCGCTCAGAAGGTCTAGCCTGCCCAGGCAAAGTGGAGAGGGTCAGCATATAAATCTATTGGTTTTACTGGGCGGCGGGGCTTTAGATGTCTCGGGTAAAAGTCCAAAGAAAAATGGAAGCAACGTCTCCAAAATGACCTAACGAGTGTTGATGGGGATGTTAAACCACAATCAAACATACACGAGTCTTGACATTTTAGAGATAACAGCTGGATGTATTGTACAACCAAATCAGTGAACATTAAAGTGTTCATCAGACTGCACGGATGCATTGTACGAGGACTGTTCAAATATGAATGCAAGCCTTAGAACGTTTTCTCATGCACTAATGCGAAAATCACCTGGAAATAAATATCACAGCGTAGAAAAACATTTTACCTATACATTGATACCAAACCTGTTAAAATCCGTCCACTTTAGCCATGTATATCGTTCGATAAACACTGTCTACTCTTGTATACTAATACAAAATATGGTTGGAAGAAGGTCAGAGTTCGCCGTTGAAATACGGTCTTCTATTAAGAATCGTTGTATTCTTGGTATACGGTGCAAAGACACTTTTGATGAAATATGTTCGGTTTATGGGCATTATGAAATGTCTTTTCCGACAGTTTTTCGTTGGTGTAAGAAATTCAGCTGTGAGCTAGGCTCAACAGAAGATGCACCACATTATCGTCGGCCGAAAAGAGCAACATCTGCCAAGATGGTTGCTACAGTGAAAGAAATAGTTGCTACCGATGCACGATACACCACTAGGCAAATAGCTAGTATGGTTGGCATCTCATTAGGAGCAGCTCATACAATTCTGAAACGGGATTTGAAAATAAGAAAGATCTGTGCAAGATGGATTCCCCATCTGTCGACAGATGAGCAGAAAAAGACACGCGTTCAGTGCGCCAAGAAGTTGCTTAAGAAGTTTCCAAATTACAATGCACGGTCTTTCGCTAATGTCGTCACAGGTGACGAGACATTGGTTCACTTTTTTGAGCCAAAAAAAAGAAGAACAAAATATGGGCAACAAAGTATTGCAAAAGACTATGCATTGCAAAGCGGACCATGAGCGTCAAGAAGGTAATGTATGCCATATTATTTTCAAATCATGGCCCTGCTATTCAGGTTGCTGTGCCTAAAGGCAAATCTGTAAATGCGAAGTTTTACAAGAATAAAGTTCTTCGAAAATTGAAGAAATATTTCAAAGAACGAAGACCCACAACTGGTTTGGCAAATGTCAGATTGCTTCATGACAATGCGTCATCGCACAAGGCGTTCATTGTGCAAGACTTTCTGAAGCAGGAAAAGGTTGTTGAACTCCCTCAACCCCGTATTCCCCTGACCTTGCCCCGTGTGACTTTTTATGTTCCCGCGGCTGAAAAAATACCGCGGCTGAAAATTTGTATAGCGCAAACCCCTCGGTTCTGCAATATTCCAGTGCCTTCATAGTATACCTCGAAAAGACTACCAAAATGCATTCAATGATTGGATCAGAAGATTGAAAGTTTGTATATCTGTTAAAGGGGTATACTTTGAGGGGACAAAATAAATTTTTCATCGAAATCTATCACGGAATCATTGTTATGTGCTTAGTTGCATTCATATTTGAACAGTCCTCGTAATGTTAGGTAGACTCCTGTAAACACCTCTCTGGGATTTACAGAGATAAACAGCAATTTCGTTATTTTTCGTTCTAGCATATAGATCCTGGGTACTAGTTGGAACCCACGCATAATCTATGTTTCACATCACGTGAACAAGTCCGTGAAATGAAGACCCCCTAAACCCCAATTTATATAGAGAAAACGGGGGTATACATTATTTTTCTTATTTTTGGTCCAAGACATAAGCTGTGGGTACTCGTTAGAACCCCCTCAATGAGGCGGTTCTAACGAGCACCCACAAACTTTGTTTGCAGTATTTATAAGAAAAATATCACGGATTTTCTTAAGAAAAAGTAGCCAATTTAGAGATGGAAAAATGCACTATGTCGCACGGGTGTGTTACCCTAATGAATCAAAGGCCGTGAGGCAATTCTTAGGAGCACACAAATCTTTGTTTAAATAAAAAATTAGAACAAAAATATCATTTAGAAAAAATGTTAGTTTTTGGAATTATGTCGCAATGGTTTCGTTATCCCAATGTAAATGCCGCCCTCGGTAGCTCAGTCGGATGCGCGTCTGACTGGTGATCAGGAGGACGCGGGTTCGATACCTGCCGGGGTCGGCAACATTCTTTCGTGGAGATTGATCATGACATCTTTTCTACGCCATTCTCTGTCTTCCGCTGAAGGAAGAAGGGCAGTTGTCAGTTTCTGGCGAAAGAATGTGCACTGGTCAAGTTAACCGTTTAAGTATATGCCTGCCCAGGAAAAGTGTGGATAGGTAAACTGACCGGCTGAACAAATGACCTAAAGTGTTGACGCGGCCGTAAAACTCCAATACAAATAAAACAAATCCTAATGTAAATGCAAAAACAACTTTTCTCCTGATTCAACTATTAATGGAAAACGGCATCGATGGTTTTCCTTACAGAATGTTAGAAGATCTTTTCAGTACATCTGTATTGGAATAACATAAACCCACATTTAGACGAAGTTCACTGACTGTTGCATGTAACAAAAAACAAATATGGCGTAATTTCAGTATCTTATGTACCTTGGGGACAAATAATGGGGGTAAATGATAGCATCCAGGTCAAGAAGCAGAATAGAGGGATTCTTTTTTAACTTGTGTAAAATAAAGGAATGTTGTGTGTACACATTAGAATCGCCTCAATGAGCCCAGTCTATGCAGTACAATGCAGCCCAGTCTATTTTTGCCACCCGTGATGGGCGGCGGCCGTAACCATATGGTGAGTCCGTTTTAAGTCCCTTCAGGGAAGAAATAAGGAGAGAGATTATCTTGCATTAGGGGATTCCAGTGCGTAAAAGTAACGTAGATTTATTTAAGACACACCTTTGTTTGTTTTGTTTGTGTGTTTGTTTTGAGGTTTAACGTTCCCGTCAACACTGTAAAGGTCATTTTGGAGAAGTTGCTTCCAATTTTGTGGGACTTTTGACTTTTTGAAATGACATCTCAAGCCCTGTCGCCCAATGAAACCAGTAAGGTTTATAAGCATGGAAGGGCCGACTCGCACTGCTTTGCCTGGGCAAGCTTAGATCCTCTAAGCGGTTTACCAGTACTCGTGTGTGGGTCGGTTTCAGTTCTGCGTGGAAGAATCGTGCAGCCCATATATTTCCTCAAGCCCCTATGGGCGGGATCTCTGAAGACATACATATTATGCCTATTTACTATTGCGCCCCGGAGAAATAGATTGGGCTACTAGTTGACTTCGCGCAGAGCTGAAACCGTCCGAGGTTATTTTCAGTTATTACAGAGCAGCAGCTTAGTACTGATAAACCTCTTGGAATGTATAAGCCTGCCCAGGAAAACTGGTGCGAGTCGGACGGCTCCTTCAACCCTAGCGGTTCTTTTGGGTGCTAGGGCTTAAGCTGTCATTTCATCTCAATGTCGGGTAAAGGCCCACAAAATCGGAAGCAACATCTCCAAAATGACCGAAATAGTGTGGACGGGGACGTAAAACTTCAACACAAACAACAAAAACCTATTAACAATTCCAATTAACCCTTTTTGCACCAGATAGAATCTTCCTCTTTTTATATAGCAGAAGTCAATTTCAAACTTTATGGGTGTCAGGTTGTGTTTTCTTTAAAATTTATTTGGAAAATGGCTGAATTTTATGCAAACAGTGTAGGCCCTGATCGGCGTCTATTCGGCGTCTGATCTGGGCCTGCACTGTTTGTCAATTACCCCTTTTGGGGTTAACGGTTCAGAATGGGTTAATTTTCCAGGTCTTGCACTACGAGTAACCCTCAGTACCTCTAACCACAGGGCCCCCGCCCATCGGGGCTTGAAGAAATAAATGGGCTGTACGATGCTTCCACACAGAGCTGAATCCGACCGCACACGAGTACTGGTAAACCGCTTAGATGATCTAAGCGTGCCCAGGCAAAGCGGTGAGTTGGACTGTCCATGCTTATAAACCCAATGAGTTTCAGTGGGTGGCAGGGCTTGGGATGTCATCTCATCTCAATGTCGGGTAAAAGTCCCCCGAAATTGGAAGCAACGGCTCCAAAATGACTTTTACAGTGTTGACGGGGACGTTAAACCTCAAATCAAACAAACAAAACCTCTAACCATTATCTCGAACAAATGCGCTTGGGCCCAAAGGTAGCTCGACTGAAAATAATCCTCTTAAGGGGAATGGATATACCTTCAGGGGAGACAAATCCTACAAAATTATTTTTGTCTCCCATGTCAATGGGGGTCAACTCTTAAAAGAAAAGAATTAATCCTAAGGATCAAATTCTTTCCTTTTAGAGTAAACCCCTTTTTCAGTGGAACATGGCTTACAGAAAAGCAAACAAAAATCCCGAAAGTTGTCTGCCTTTGAAAAATGGCGGAGGAAAATGTGCTAGGTTTTCCCATTCCCCTTAAGGCAAGACAGTAGGTTTAGATTTGCGGCTATTTGATGGGGATTCTCACTTTTCACGTAGAAAATGGATTGCTATACGAATGTGTTCCACTGTTAAACAGAAATAAGAGACCTCCATAGTTCAATGGCTCGAACACCTTTGGGACCATACAAATTTTTTGAGTTAGGAGTAGGTGGACCCTTTCAGTGTTTACCAATGCGCCAGTTGGGCAGACATCATGTGGGTTTGTTGCTAGCTCTTGTTTTTTAGAAATTCTATAGAATGATTGCATGTTGTGTGCACTCATTAGAATCGCCTCATAAAGGCGATGATTAGGAGTACACACAACATACCTTTTTGAGATAAAACTGAAAAGCTTCATAAACTGTCAAAAAGTTATGGGGAAAAATTACACAAAACATACCTTTTTCAGATAAAAAATTGAAAAAGCTCCCTAAACTGTCAAAATGTACACGGTCTTGTTTATACGATTGACTTTGATATAAGCTACACAGATACCTATGGACCCAAACCCTCTTCCTGCCATCACGTGAACAAGTCCGTGAAATGAAGACCCCCCTAAACCCCACTTTATATAGAGAGAGCTGGGGTTTACGGGGGTATACATTATTTTTCTTATTTCTGCTCCAAGACATAGGTTGTGGGTACTCGTTAGAACCGCCTCACTGAGGCGTTTCTAACGAGCACCCTCAACCTATGTTCTGAACATTAATAACAAAAATATCTATGTTTTTCATCAGAATAGTAGCCATTTTGGAGACGTGAAAAATGCACTATGTCGCACGGGTTTTTTATCGTTATGAAATTAGGAATGTAGCGAACTGACGGTGCTGGACTCACGCTTCGCTTCCGCTTAATCCATTTTCACTCGACAAGCCTCAGACGTAATAAAACAAACAGACATTGAACCTCAGTCACGTTTTAAACATATCTGCTCTTCCAGTAATGTCAACTAAAACTCAACTCCATTTCTGTAAACATCTGCAATTAGAAAACAAGACCTAATGAAAAAGCCGCCCCAGAGTTTGTTTGTGACTGGGTTGATAAAAGCGGTTGCGACTGGGTTGATAAAAGCGGTTTGCTGAGCTATACCATATGGCGTCTGACGTTACATCAATGCAAAAATCGGCTGATCAAGGGGACTAAACCCCCTATTTGTGCATATGGTGAGCTACGCTCGTTGATAGGCATTTTGGGTATGGTGGGTGACTTCTAAAGTATTGTATGTGCTCTGATTGAACCTCAGAGGCCCGTGGCCATACAGACTAGTAAAAATCTTCAAACTTTAGTACAGGTCCCCCATTTTTTCATGCTCAATTCACTTGTGTAGGATATCCATCCTGCTCATAAATTTTAAAATGCCAACATGTGTTGGCATTTTAAAATTTATGAGAAGGATGAATAGCACTCTGCTGATTTGAGCAGGAAAATTGCTTGGTTAGTTTGTATTTTAACAGTTATGAGCATTACAAATTTCCTGCTCAGATGAGTTGGGCATGCAAAAGGTTTTATAACCTCGAGCCAGGTATCCTACTATCTAATCAATGACCACTAAGACACATGTTATAATGTGAAAAAGCAATTGTTGTCACGACGTGCTTCAAGTGATATGTCATTCACGTGCTACTTTAAGAGTTTAAACATACCGGGACTCTTGCTGTATCCACACGTTTATTAACTAAGCTACACATTTCTCTCTCTCTCTCTCTCTCTCTCTCTCTCTCTCTCTCTCTCTCTCTCTCTCTCTCTCTCTCTCTCTCTCTTTCAGCGCCCCCGCCCATCGGTGTTTGAAGAAATAGATGGACTGCATGATGCTTCCACGCAGAACTGAAACCGACCGCACACGAGGACTGGTACCGCTTAGGGGATCTAAGCCTATCCAAGCAAAGCGGTGCAAGTCGGACCGTCCATGCTTGTAAACCCTATCGGTTTCATTGGACGACAAGCCTTGAGATGTCATTTCATCTCAATGTCGGGTAAAAGTCCCACAAAATTGGAAGCAATGTCTCCAAAATGACCCATACAGTGTTGAAGGGGAAGTTAAACCTCAAATCAAACAAAACAAACTCTCTCTCTCTCTCTCTCTCTCTCTCTCTCTCTCTCTCTCTCTCTCTCTCTCTCTCTCTGTATTTGGTTAAGTTTTCATACGATAATACACCCGTGCGCTAAAATGGCTTTTCTTATCTCTAGAACTGAAACTGTTCCAATTTTTTTTCTTATATAGATTGTTGGTGCTCGTTAGGACCGCCTCAATGTTTTCCCTATACAGGGGTATTCATTACACGGACTTGCTAACATGTGGTGTTGGCTTTACGGACATTCCAAGATTTCTTCACTTATTTCGGGCCGATCGTTCAGCGCGGGTAGGGGAAAACCGGAGTACCCAGAGGACAACCACCGGAACATCCGTTGCATCCTTGACCCGAGCGAGGCTTGAACCACAGCGGTGAGAGTACATCTTAATCAGTTAAATCCCAGCGATTTGCAATTTTACTTACTACGACATATTCCCGCACAGTTCAAGGGTGGTCATGAATGTTTTCCGAACCATACGATAGCATATCCGTGTGATATAAAGGGCCATTTGGAAAATATCAATAATAGCCGTATTGCGTAACAGTTCCGATGGTTCTGTGCATTTTTCCAACTTGCATGAAAAATCTTACATTAAATGCCCTTAGCTGCTGGTTAAACTGAAACACACTCACTGTAACATTAAATCACTTGGCCGAATTAGAATTTCCCCGATTTTTAAGCATGCAGTGCGCTGGAATGGTCGTTGTAAATGACCATGTGTTTGACACTTGGCGAAAAAAAGGTCGAAAATAGCAATGTTAACCCTTGTCCTGCTAATCCCGGATATGCCTTATCTTTGAAACAATGTAGATCCAGATCAGATGGCTTCTGACGAAGCCATCTGATCAGGATCTACATTGTTTGCCATTCAGATTGTGAATTTGTTGCAATAATTTGCATCAAGTAATCTGATTGGTTGATAATCGGTAGTGGGTGTGGCATATTTAAATATTCAGCAGGACAAGGGTAAAAAAAGAAGAACAGAGTGTGAACTGCAAAGTGTGCACAGTGCTGGGCATGTCTCCATTATAGATCACAGCCGATTTTGATAAAGTTTATGGTGAAATGCACTACGTATCCAACAGTTTGCAGATGTGTCCGACGTTTCAGCGGTAGACGATCTTCAGTCAAAGATGAGCAGCGGAAAGTGAAATCGAAATTGTGAAAACGGCAGTTGAAGAAGATGCCAGGTACACCTTATTTTTGCTATTTATCCACGAGCTACCCTTGTTTCTTAGATATTGCTATGCGGACTTATATGCCGACGATGCCATCTTTCACACTCATAGTAAAAATAAACAAACCGTCGAAAACCACCTACAATCCGATTTTAACGATTCTAAATATTGGTGTAGATGTAACAAAATGTATGTACATAATCAGAAAACGTCATGCATGACTATAGGAACTAAGCATCTCTTAGATGGCTCCCATCTTTTAGACATAACAATATAAAGCAGGTGTCAAATCAAAAGCTTTTGGGCCTTTATATTGACGAAAACTTAAACTGGAATACCCATATAGACCATGTTTGCGCTGCTGTCTCTTCTAAAATATCATTGTTGCGACAACTATCGGAATATGTTCCCATACACGTCCAAAAGCTATTTTATCAAGGGTATATTCTGCCGCTTCTTGACTAGGGCTCAGTTACATGGGGATCAACATCAACTGCTAATATTGAAAGGTTGATAAAATTACGAAAACGAGCAGCACGGAATATACTTAGTGCTGACTTTGATACTCCATCTGCCCTTATGTTCCAGGAGCTTGGTTGGACTTCGGTGACGAATCAAATATAACACGGCTGTTCTTACCGTCAAAGCCTTAAATGATATGACTCCCGATTATATAAACAAGTTGCTCACACCGATGTCACCCAAACACCCATTAAATTTAAGATCAGGGTCCAACGGTACACTGTATGTTCCAAGGTCCCGCACGACACTTTATAGTGGGGCATTTTCATGCTCGGCCCCACGACTATGGAATTCTTTGCCTCTCGATGGCAGAAACTTAGGTGCTTTTAAAAGACAGGTAAAACCCTTGTGTTAGGCACTGTTGGTAATATTTTATCATGTTTTATGTTCATTATTGTACATTTGCATTCCATTTAAGTCACAGACCATTCATTGTCCACGCATCTTAATTTATTTATTTATTAGAAATTTTATGACATACATATACATACATACACAAGTACATAGTACTAATATGTCAGTGGATTGGATATTAGGCTAGGCCTATCTTCATCCTCTCCCTCTTAAACTATTTTAGATAAACCCGATAGTCTGTGATAGTCTTCGAATAGTCTGTGATGTGTTTTATGTGCCCTCTAATAAATTAATGGTTTGATAAACAGTGGCCTCAACCGCAAACACAAATCATATACCACATGTGCTGTTGACTGTTTTAACACATGATCTATTCTTTTGAAACGTTAAAGAATTTTAGTATCTGTTTGAACAAGACCACATTGTCTTTGTTTTACTGTATATATGTATATAATGCACTTTGTAATGTTTTCCATATGTTTTATATGTTATCTGTGTATTTTACAGAGAGCCACAAGGTAGACTAGCTTTGCAGCTAATTGTGCCACTCTCTTAAAATATTGTATAGATAAAAAAATAAATAAATAAAACACCCTGGAATAGAAAGGGAATTATATGGCATATGAATTCGCCAGACGCGCATTCGATTTAGCAACCCAGGTCACATCTCGTCACAGATGCAACGTCATAGCTTGTTCTTAATGCCACATTTCATATGCGCCCCGCCAAGCGAATTTGTGTCTTCGAGCATTCCGTCATGAAAAATTTTAACTGCGCATGCCCAGCCATTCAGAGGGGCAAGGGATATGGCTTTCTGTCTGAAGGTTCCTCTTGATTCACTGCTTGTATGAGCGAGCAGCGAAGGTTCTGGCGAGACTGCGCGGATGCGCAGGCTCGCCTGAACCTTCGGTGCTCGCATAGGCGATAAGTACCTAAATCGCTTGACGGGGCCCATTTAATAATCATTAGAGTGATTGCGGCAATAAAACGTGGGTGGTTTTACTATATTCAAACATTACTCATATACTCTTGTTTCTCAAGGGTCATTCGTATATAAGTAATACACTCTATCCACAAATTCATGTGATCTTAAATTGGTTATAGTGATTTCTTAAGGACATGTTTCGGTGAAGCAAGGTAAGAATTAGAATTCTGTTTTAGTGTTTCTTTCGTTTGGAGTATTTAAGTGGTTACGACCAAACCGACACTGCTCTGGTCATATCAAGCAGACCAGTTGACCTATGGACACTCTTCCTGTAGTAAGGAGTATAATTAATCACATTAAACCGTTGTATTCTGGGGAACTCTACCATTGCTGTATGTTGGACAAGTCAATTTGTCATATAAGAGGTGGCAGGCCTATTTTTTCATTCTGATTCTATTTTTTACGGAAAATGCTGTTAGCAAATAGTGCAGGCCCTGATCAGACGCGTCTGATCTGGGCCTGCACTGTTTGCCAAGGTACTCCTTTAGGGGTTTCCCGCATGCAATAGGTTAACCTGTATATGCCAAGCGTCCCAGGTCTGGAACATTGGCAATCAATGGTGACTCAGATCAGAACGCGGCGTCTGATCTGGGTCTACACCGTTTGCTTTAAGAACATTCATATTTGTCAAACTTACTGCAACCAAACCATATACGACACCACTATATTTTTATATAGACTAGACTATTCCAAACTTATTAGGTGGAAGTTTCCATTGTCATATATGGGTTAATGTTCCCATTCAGCGAAAACCGCTGGTGCATGTCAATGAACCATCAATATTTTTCACATTTTCAGTACATCCCAATATCTACATTCTCAGTGAATCCACAGGAAGCCGCTATGGTCAACTATTGAAAAACAATGATGTTTATTCCTCAATATTTACATTATCTGTGTATTCTCTGTGCATTTACAGGAAGCTGCTATAGTCAACTATTGGCATACATTGTTATTCGTGCACCAATATCTGCATTCTTTGTACATTTACAGGAAGCCGCTATAGTCAGCATTGGCATTTATTGTTATTCGTGCACCAATATTTACATTCTTTGTGCATTTACAGGAAGCCGCCATAGTCAACTATTGACATGCATTGTTATTCGTGCACCAATATTTACATTCTCTGTGCATTTGCAGAAAGGCGCTATAGTCAACTATTGACATGCATTGTTATTCGTGCATCAATATTTACATTCTCTTTGCATTTACAGGAAGCCGCCATAGTCAGCTATTGGCATTAATTGTTATTCGTGCACCAATATTTACATTCTCTGTGCATTTACAGTAAGCCGCTATAGTCAACTCGTATTGGGATGCAATTTTTTCATACCCAGTGAATACATTGGCTCACGCGTCGGCATATGCTCACCAAGTGACGTCAACATAAACCATGGTTCTTTTAAAATATGATTGGACGATGGCGACGTTATGACGTCGACGAACCTCTTCCGGAATCGGAACACGCGAGTAGGGTTTGTGTCTGAAAACTGGTAGCAAACACTTTTTGGGTATATTATAAGAATCTTACATGAGTGTGAGGGTTGGATAAAAAAATCTGTCCCTAGAGTCACTGTCCGGCATCACGAGGCTTGCCGAGTGATGCCGGACAGTGATCCCGAGGGACAGATTTTTCTATCCACCCCTCGCACCCATGTAGGATCCTTTATGTTGCAAACTTTCCATTTCTGAGCGTGGATGTTCAATACTGCCGCCTTTTCGGTTGCCGGTATCGGCCATATTTTGATGACACTACAATAATGTTCAGTGACGCCACGTAACATGCTGTGACATCAACCTTAACAACGAAGCCTCCGTGGTGCAGTGGCTATGCTACTCGCCTTGTAAACCAGGGATCGCAGGATCGATCCCGGGCTTCTCCAGACTTTCGGATGAGTCTTTAAACCGAGGTCCCGTCTCCGTGTGACCTTAGCTGTTGGTGAAACGTAAAACTAAAACACACACAACCTTAACGACGACGCATAGGAGGCCGTATACAGCCAATGCATTTATCTAACGCGCGAGAATATTCTATTTTTTTACTCTGTCCCTGGGTAAGAACACCAGGGTTAGAACAGAATTTCTATCTCAAGCTAAAGCTATGGATTTCCTTATCTGGTGTGCAAGAAAACATAGGTGAGTGAGTGAGTGTTTTGAGTTTTACGTCCCACCATCAGCTAAGGTCATACGGGGATGGGACCTCGGTTTTAAAGACTCATCCGAAAGTATGGAGAAGCCCGGGATCGATCCTGCGACCACTGGTTTACAAGGCGAGTAGCGTAACCACTACACCACGGAGCCTTCTTAGAAAATATAGGTAATCTATTTAACGTTTATTAATAACAGCGATTCACGAGCAAAGTAAGTGACTCCCCTTCAATGAACTTTAAAGAATAATATTAACACATGCATGACAATGGAATCTTCCACCTAGAAAGTTTGGAGTGGTCAATTTCCAATTATAGTGGTATCAAGTTGGTGTTTGTAGCCAATAAAAAAGGATGCTCTTTAAACAAAGAGAGTAGACTCAGAAAAGGGCTGCTAGACATATATGGGTTCATGTTTTAATTTACTAGAACATCAGTTGTACTCATGATTACGCACAGCAAACTTTTATTTCACAGAATATCACCGAGACAATATAAGTATTTTGATTCTTGACGGGGTACATGGGGTCATATTCCCCCCTTGAGAGCGATATTTGCCAAAGCCATCAGGCATGGGTAAATATGGCCTTCAGACGGGGAATATGGTTCCATTTTAAAATAACGAATTTGTTATACTACAAAACATTTCACGGTTTTCCAAACAATTCTTTTGTAACGGACGTCGTGAGAACTGCATGTTTACATGTGTGACGCCATCAATCGCGCCATTAAAAACATTTACGGCATATCAGAATGCGAGTTTTAAATAGAAATTTATGAAATAAAATATCGAAACTAATAAAAACCATCACGTGAACAAGTCCGTGAAATGAAGACCAGCCTAAACCCCACTTTATATAGAGAAAACTGGGGTTTACGGGGGTATACAGTATTTTTCTTATTTTTACTCCAAGACATAGGTTGTGGGTACTCGTTAGAACCGCCTCAATGAGGCGGTTCTAACGAGCACCCACAACCTTTGTTTGCAGTATTTATAAGAAAAAATATCATGGATTTTCATCAGAAAAATGACCATTTTTGAGACGTGAAAAAATGCACTATGTCGCACGGGTGTGTTATCGTAATGCAGTCAAAAGGTTTCATTTATTTATTTATTAGCTGAAAATTAGTGTGGTGTTTTTATTTCTTATCAGCTATGCAGTGGATCCAAGATGGTGGCCATCGTAATCAAGCAAAGGCAAGTGTGAGAGGGTAACGGGGTATATGGAAAACAATTTCCCTTGCGCTGTCCAATCAAAAGCCTGGACAATTCTTTGTATTATAAAAAACTTAATTATTCCTTCATTAACCTCTCGGCCTGGCGCATTGGGTAACATGCCTATATAATTTTGACTCCCTTAAACCCAACTTTTATACAGAAAAACTGGGCTTTACAGGGGTATACCTTTTTTCTTCTTATTTCTGCACAAAACTGCCTCACCAAGGTGGTCATAACGAGTTCCCACAATCTATGTTTTGAGCACAAATATAAAACATAGATTTTTTTTTTTGTCTGAAAATTTTCATTTTTTGATGTTAACAATTTCAATTTTCTCGAATAGGTGTGTTTCCGTAATGTGTGCGCATGCTCATTTTGTTCGTCTCTGTCCCGTTCTCGGTTACAGACCAAAAACTTCTACTTTTCTCATGTGTCAGGGTCCAAAATGGCGCGAACAGATCGAGAACCTGCAGTGTATTCACCATATTTGCATTATTTGCTGGCTCCCAGCTTGCACATTGTTAACATTGGAAAAACGGGTAACCAGACCCCACTGACCTTTTAAGGTCAGGGGGGTCTGGTTACCTGTTTTTCCAACACTGATAACCTTAAGACTAGGAAACAGCAGATAATGCAAATAAGGTGAATAATCAGTATTGCAGTATGTCACGTTGACTCACAATGAAGGACTTTATATTTATAGAACATATAATAAAAGATTTCTTACAATTATGGTAGACTAAAGGAAAAGTTTAAACCTGCAAATTACCACTTTTGTGACTGATTGGCTAGAAATCCTTGACATATTTTACCCGTGTATGCCTAGCGTCATCAAAAGGGACTTTGACTAACAGTGAAGATTTGGATCAGACGTCGCAGAACGTGGTGTCTGACCAGTCTTCACTGTTTGCTTAAGTACAGGGAGTTTTGCAATACTTTCAATAACTTAAATAAATAGCATTAAATGAAAATAAATCAAACATTTGTTGAAACTGAAATGGAAAATGGTTTCAATAAGATGTTCCTCTTATGTTCTTCTACCAAAATTGCTTAAATGGTATGATGGGCTAAAAATAATGGAATCTCGAGCTAAAAATAGAACAAAAAAAAATAAAATAAATGCTATCCAGCCTACACACTAGGACAATGGACCCAGCGGTGATATTAGTGGTTTGATTTTACAGTGGCATTTAGACAAGTGCTCATCGCTTAATAACAGACTGGAATTTGCAAACTGTTCCAGCTATCAGTTAAAATAGTCTGGCACTGAACTATCATCAGACGGATCGTCTCCCATGTAATTACATCATAACTTAGGCGAGCGCATTAGGTCCATCATGAGTGAGTGTGTGTGTTAGTTTTACGTCCCACCAACAGCTAAGGTCATACGGAGACGGGACCTCGATTTAAAGACTCATCCGAAAGTCTGGAGAAGCCCGGGATCGTTTCTGCGACCCCTGGTTTACAAGGCGAGTAGCGTACCCACTACACAACTGAGGCTTCAGGTCTATCATGAACCTCTGGTTTAAATACAGGGGCGGTCCGACTCACACCACCTTGCCTGGTCAGGCTTAGACCTTCTAAGCGGTTAATCAGTACTCATGTTCGGTCGGTTTAAGCTCTGCGTGGAAGCAAAATTTCTCAAAACTTTGGTGGAAGACCGGCTAAGAAAATTTCTTCTGTAGGGTGAACGAAATTAGCCTTGGGGTATAGAAGCAGTCGTCTTTAATAGTTTTTTCTTCTTCAATATTTAGCCATTAGAACAAAACCGTTTTAGCTATTTTGATAAAGGGTGAGCTAAGCGTTTTTCCTGTGCATTTTAAATGAAATTGCCATATCATCATAGGGATTTGACACACGAAATATCAATGTATTCCTGGTCTTTTTCAACAAAATCATTGGCAGACGCAATGATTATTCTCTCTAGCATCATTCCAAAGAGATCTTGATTTTACATTTTTCTTAACACATATATGACAATGGAATATTCCATCCAGTAAGTTTGGAGTGGACCATTTCCAATTATAGGGGTGTCAGGTTTGTTATTGCTTGTAGGAAATTTTACAAAAATGAGTATTCTTTAAGCAAATAGTGAAGACACAGATCAGACGCCGCGTTTTGCGGCGTCTGATCTGTGTCTGCACTGTTTGCCAATGTCCCAGAAAAGGGCCGCGAGGCATATATGGGTTAAAGTAGAGAAGCATTTTTGCGGACACATTCTAAGTGGTATGGTATATCATACCACTGCTCACACAAGACATACATATACAGCTGGCATAACAGAACTTAGCTTTTATCCCTAAAGAGCGAGGTCTTTTGAGAGCCAAACTCCAAACGAATCACGGCTTAATGGCAAGGAGTAAAATAACCGTTAAAATACACAGTTTTGTGCAAGGTGTGATCACTATGTTGACGTCTCATGGTTCCGTGCTGCATTGTTACACCTTTTCTACACAGCTTTAGATGAAAACAAAATCCTGTTATAATAAGTTCGTTTATATAACTCTTTAATGCAAATGTTTCCAGAATCCTATATGTGTCTAGTACAAACCCCTTTTGTGTGGCTGGGGTATATGTCTAAACTGATGGATTTGAGTGAACTGGTGATTCATTATAAAGAGGAATCTCCTCGACATAAAGTGCAAAGAAAATATTGAGTTTGTAGGTCAATGTAAGTCTTAAGTGAAAACAAACCGCCAATTATCTAAAGCTAAACCCTAAAATGCCCTTGACAATAGTTTGTACAAAATCGATTAGCGACAATATATCTTATTCTATAATATATATACTACTCAAAGTTTGATAGGGGTCACTTTTTAACGCAAAATAATTTTTGGATGAATTAAGCAGCTGAATCCAAATTTGATACATAATGATAGAAAACGTATCCTTCACAAAACCTAGTGATTAATATTGTCAACTGGTACTGCATTCAAGCGTGACAACAGCAATCGTCTTGGCACCCCCAAAATTTGCCGTAACACGAAGGGATTTGGACAACTGATTTTTCACAAATTTCCAAATTTGTTTAGACAAACGTGCCTAATAACGTGTATTGCGTCCATGGGCATCAATTACAGTACGACATCGCCTGCGCATGCTCGTAATCCGAGTCTGTATCCGGTTTTGTGGAATCAGCTTTCATTCAGCAACCAATGCATCTTTGAGCTCCTTTAAAGTCCTCGGATGCACAGTTCAGGCTGAAACAGCACGCTGTAGCATGTTCCGCGCATGCTCAATCGGATTTAAATCCGGTGACCGAGCAGGCCAGTCCATACGAACGATTGTCTCAAGTTCCAGATAGGAATCAGTGACGTTGGCACGGTTGGGACGGGCATTATCATCCATCAGAATAAAGTCCGGGCCGAACGCATCTGCATATGGTCTCACAAACTCATCAAGAATCTCATTACAGTACATCACTGCCATTAACGTTCCGTTTGCAACAACGTATAAGTCAGTTTTACCGTTCACGCTTATCCCAGCCCAAACCATGTCTGACCCCTTTCCATAGCGATCATGCTCTGCCACAATAAAGTCATCGAACGGCTCTTTAGACATTCGCCACACTAACTGACGTTTATAAGTGAAGTTTAGACAGAATCTGGACTCCTCAGTAAACAGTACTGGCGTCAAATCACGAACCGTCCACCTAACGTGAGTTCTGGCAAAGTCCAACCGGTCTAGCACGTGCTGTCTCGTCAACGGAACACGTACAGCAGGCCTCATGACATTAAGTCCGAACTCGTGGAGTCCGTTTCTGACAGTTTGTGTAGAAATTCGTACAGCAGTTCCGTTCCTAAGCTCTTTATGCAAACGCGTAGCGTTCAGGAACCGTTGACGTCGAGACCGAATCAACAAACAACGGACCTAATGTTGAGTTGTAGCCCTTTCTCGACCCCGTCGTGTCTGTATGAAGGATTTCCGTGGGTAAGACACCGACTCCACATTCGGGAAACCACGCTCTGAGACACAATCAGAATCCCAGCAACACGACGTTGAGAGACGCCGGATTCAAACATTCCGATGCCACGACTCATTTCTTCGGGGCTCACACAGTTTCTTAATTGTCCCCTAGGCATTTTAGTGTTTCACAAATCAAATGAAGTCCTTTTTACGCTTGGTAAAGGAACACTGACAAGTTTGATTGGTCTGTTGGAAAGCAGTGCTAGACAAGATTTTGGGGGTGCATGAATTCATTTGCGAAGTGTGAGAAGTGTGCACTTTTATGAGTACTGAACTGCACATGAGTTTCTGCTTAAGATATTTATCAATATACCGCGTATAAATTCTGTCAAGAAATTTTAAATTTTCAGTGCAAAATTTGGTATATAAAAAGCGATCCCTATCAAACTTTGAGTAGTATATGTACATAAATATAATACTATGGGCAGTATAACTGTTGCATAAGGTCCATAGGGTGCATTTCATTGGCATGTAAGCGATGTCATAGACATGTACGCCAAGTCTTGAAAACGAGAGGCGTGTGCCTCTTCCAACCTGCAACACAGAAATCATGTCACCGGGATGGCACATGGTATCAGTTTGAGTAGTAGTGTTCATAGTGCCCTAGCCATAATCAAAATTCATAAATCCGTAAACGAATTAAGAAATAGATCAACTCTAACTGTGATTTGTTGAGTAATAAATCACAGTTTGGAGGTCAGTTGTAAAGTAGACAAATCACGAGCGCGTAGCGCGCGTGATTTGTCTACTTACAACTGATCGACAAACTGTGATTTATTGCTAAAAAAATCACAGACTAGAGCTGATCTATTTCGATTCTAACACGCTGGAAATCGGCAATAATGTTGTTGTTTCCTTCAAAATCTCGCATCTTTTCGCCATTTTTAGAAGAAATCCCGCTAAAATTATCGACTGAAACACATTCATTTATATCCTTTTCTAACGTTTTCGATGCGAAAATATGACGTTACACCGTCTAACGTCAAGGAAATCGACTAGTGACGTCATAAATTTGCAGTTTTTAATGACGTCACTCGTCACGCTCTTCCTTGTCGTGATTTGTTGTAGAATAAAACACAGTTATTTTCCATTGCCTATATAGGCACGCTGTGTTAGAATGACGAATCAAAATAGAAGTTAAGGCAATGATCAGGAATCGATACAAATAATCCACGGCTCCCATCAGAGACACCAAAGGGAAAGAAACACAAACATGAAATAACTAGACCGTAATGGAAACATCAATAGCGGAAAACTTTCCTACAAAATGGCCAATTGGCTATTCAAAACAAAAAAGATACCCCAAGACAAACTATAACCAAATTAAGCCGCGACAGAGGAACCGTCTTCGAACGGTCAGAGAAAAGAAAATGTTCTGACCAAAAGACGTGTACACCAAAAGGAACGGTATAATCAGCGTATGTTAAGCATTATAAAAGTGAATGCAATGATCAGAAATCGATATATTAATCCCACACTTCCCATCAGAGACACCAAAGGGAAAGAAAAATCACGGGGGTAATACCATTTTCTATACCTGTGTTGTCGACCGAGCCGGTACTGTGTAAAGCTGCTGTCGACCGAGAAATACGGCTTTCGACCGAGCAGTACGGATGTCGACAGAGGGGGGTCTTCGATTTTGATGCACTTGGAGAGGCGAAAACGTTAGTTTAAACATTTACAAACGATGTCGGTGTTTTAAAGAGACAAGCTGTTAATTGTCTGTTCACTTATAGAGAGTCGTGAGTCTGAAAAACACTATAAAATACCGGTTCTTTCGAAAAAAAATCAGTTTTCACAGAATTTCATTAATCTAATGCTTTATGAAAAGTAGGAAAGCAATAAAACACCATATATATTTTATCTACCATTTACGCTTCGACAACAACGTGGGTTTGACAAAATTCATGCACTCTGGGAGTTTTTATAGACCTTTGAAAAATGTCGGGATACGGATGTCGATTATTAGAAATACGACCGTCGATGGTATCCTAGTCTGATTGATACGACTGTCGACGAAATATACAAACTACATTTCATGTACTGCTGTTAAAATACTTGATTTATTCTATGATTATTAGTAAAATCTGCACTATAAGGCAGATTTCACTGGGAGCCATGAAGAAAAATGTATGTTTTGTGCAAACTGGTGTCTTAAAGTCGCAACAATCACCAAGAATAACTCCATCCTTAACTCTCCCATATTTAGTTTACACAACAGGCTACAAGGCTGGTCACTGATGTAAACACTTGAACATGTAAATGCCAAATCAGATTGAAATTAAACTGCAAAAAAATGTTGTAAACCTGTGCAAATGCTCTTGAAGAATAATGTCGGAAAAATCACAGGCGCTTGAAGTTTAAATGCTTAAACATTTCAAATTTGTTTGAAAGGCCATAACGAAATTGAATATTGACTACGTCAATATTAACATTCATGTTTAAGTTTTTTTTGTTGTTTTTTTTTTTGCGGGGGGGGGGGGGGGTTACGGCCCTTTCAAGATTATTTAACTCATATCGGGCCGATAATTAATCAGAGGTGGGCGAAAACCGGAGTACCCGGAGAAAAACCACCTGACCTTCCGTTGCAGAACTTGGCGTCTCACATGTGACCCGAGCGAGGCTCGAACCACAGCGGTGAGAGACCTAATGATCAAGAGTCAGCGCTCTTAACCACTAGGCCACGGAGGCCCGTTGTTTAGGTTTTGAGCTCAGAACTTCAAGCGCATGTGCAGAGACGAATATTTCTCAACAAATGCCATGACAAACAGTAAGGTTGATCAGCAGACTTTACGAAAACGTGCCTATTAAAATAAATTAAAAATTTTACCCTAAAAACAATCAAAGCACTGAGAGTACTGGTGGGTCGATTGTCTCTAAGTGTAGTTAGGAAAAATGGGCCTGAGCGTGGACTGTTTCGTTTAACCCTTAAACTCCTTTACTGAAAGCAAACCGTTTAGACCATGATCAGACGCTGCGCTTTTCTGCGCCTGACCCTTAAATTCCTATACTCTAAGCAAACAGCGAAGACCCTGATCAGACGCCGCGTTCTGTGGCGTCTGATCTGGGTCTACACTGTTTGCCTAGCCCAACCCATGATTCCAGCCCAATTTTTACAGTTAACCTTTTCACGTAAACAGACTGACCTCACTGCGATAAAATTCTATAAATAATCTGCGTGGATTCCTACAAATCAGTGATAGTCACGTGGACTCCAGCACTAATAGAGGTTTTGTCCTTTATATCTTTAGGTCGATTGATAAACAATCTACCAAAAAATGAAAAATTTCAGAAAAAAAAAAATATCTGATACTTTTTATATTTCTGCTCAAAAATAGATTGTGTGAACGCGCGGTTCTAACAAGTATACCCAGAATCTGTGTATATGGGCAGAAATATGAAAAATAAGGTTTACCCCTGTAAACCCCGGTTTCACTATATAAAAGTGGGGTTCAAGGGGGTCAAAATTATATAGGCGTGTTTTCGTGAAGAGCTCCTTTTCCGATTACCCAAAATTCCTAAGCAGAAAAGCTCTTCAGTCCACGTGACTATCACAGACTTGTCCGAATTACTTTTTTTATAGTAAACAGCCGCAGTGACTGAGGTCAGAGTGTTGCGTAAGAGGGTTATCTTGGAATCATAGGTTGGGCTTGGCAAACAGTGAAGACCCAGACCAGACGCCACAGAATGCGGCGTCTGATCAAGATTTGCACTATATACTTAAAAATCGGATTTTAAGGGTAAATGATGCAGTTTAAATTACAGTCCAGGACTTTTTCCGACCTATAATCAGCGACAATAGACCCACCAGTACTCTTAGTGCTTTGATTTTGCGTTTGTTATGCGTTTAAGTAAAGGAGGTATAAATGGTTAACGCTGAGCAGAAATCGACCGTACACGAGTAGTGGTAAACCGAGTAAACCGCTTAGAGGGTCTTAGCCTGCCCAGGCAAAGTGGTGCGAGTTGGACCGTCCGTGCATATAATGACATTTTATCTCAATGTCGGGTAAAAGTCCCACAATATTGAAAGCAGCGTCTCCAAAATGACCCAAATAGTGTTGACGGGAACGTTAAACCTCCCTCAAACAAACAAACATAACCACATAACTGTACCGACATGTTAAGATAGTTTATCAGTTGTCTATGTTGATATTAGAACAGACTTTTTGTCATTCCTAACGGGGATTCACTGGGCAGTGTCTTGACATGTCCTGTGCTTAGCTGTATTTGAAACAAAAGTCACCTATCAGCGGTAATATGGTTTCTAATAAGTTGTTTGGAATTGTGGGTATACAAATGCTCACGGTTGGTCAATGTCAGTATGGTCGTCGTGATTTCCTCACCAGATGCAGTTTTGCAGCCAGTGTCGGACCCTGGATAACACAACGCAGAACTGTTCAAGACCGCTGTATCCTATAACTTGTCTACGGAAGGCTTTCTAAGATTTTTTAAAAAGCTACACGTGTATATTTAAACGAAATTTAGTAATCGGCATAATATGATTTAATAGAGAAGAAGAAGAAGAAGAAGAAGAAGAAGAAGAAGAAGAAGAAGACAGTATAGATGAGTTTAGGCTGATTAACTTCCTTGGTAACGCTGCGCATGCGCAGTCTTGTGTGGCAAAAAGTAATCAGTCAAGCGTGCGTGTGTACAGTAAACTAAGGAAAAATAAGATTTTTATAAGCATAGTGTTTGTCATTTCATCCATAACATTCATAGACTTTTAAACTGCAGTTCAGTGCCCCCCCCCCCCCCGCCCATCAGGGCTTGAAGAAATACATGGTCTGCATGATGCTTCCGCGCAGAGCTGAAACCGACCCGCACACGACTACTGGTAAACCGCTTAGAGGATCTAAGCCTGCCCAGGCAACGCGGTGCGAGTCGGCCGCCCGTCCATGCTTATAAACCAT
Organism: Lucinisca nassula; assembly: GCA_963580285.1. NCBI lineage: Eukaryota > Metazoa > Mollusca > Bivalvia > Lucinida > Lucinidae > Lucinisca > Lucinisca nassula. The sequence continues at coordinate 122,182,486 of OY757023.1, read as the reverse complement.
ATAGCGTTTATACGAAATCCAATAATGCACTATTAATAGACGGCACTAATTTTAGCAGCCTGTGACGTCATCAATTTCGGACAAACAAATGTGTACGAAATGCGTGTAAATGCATAATCTGACAGGTGAAACCATTATCGCTTTGCGTTTTTTCACTAATTTTTTCATGTTCAAAGGTAAAAGTCCGTTTTGTGGTGTCCAGTAAATTTTTTGTTCGGTTTTACGGTCCTTTCAAAATTATTTGACTTATTTCCAGCTTGTGAGCGAAAACGGAGTACCCAGAGAAAAACTACTGTTCTTCCTCTCACATGGTCTGAGCAAGACTTGAACCACAGTGTTGGTGGCTTAATGAGTCAGCGCTCTTACAAGCCTGGATATTTATTATTATTATTATTTATTTTTTTTTTCACATCTACAGAAATGATCCTAAGATTTCAGACAGTCCTGGTCTAAGCAAACAGTGCAGACCCGGTTCAGACTGCTTCTTCTCAGTCTAATCAGGATCTTCACTGTCTGTCATTTTATCTGCATCTTTTGGTCTTATCTGATGTCAGATCTTATTGTTTCCCAGAAAATAGGATTCAGCATTTCATTTGTTTGTTTGTTTGTTTGTTTGAGGTTTAACGTCCGCGTCAACACTGTATAAGTCGTTTTGGAGACGTTGCTTCCAACTTTGTGAGACTTTTACCCGACATTGAAATGAAATGACATCTCAAGCTCTGTCGCCCAATGAAACCAATAGGGTTTATAAGCATGGACGGACCGACTCGCATTGCTTTGCCTGGGCAGACTAAGATCCTCTAAGCGGTTTACCAGTAATCGTGTGCGGTCGGTTTCAGCTCAGCGTGGAAGCATTATGTAGCCCATCTATTTCTTCAATCTCAGAAGGGCGGGGCCGCATTTCATGCAAATTTGTTTGGATCTGAGAAAAGTAAGGATGGGTTTTCTTCATTGTTTTCTTCTAAAAAAACTGTTGTTGCTGCTTTTTGGGTTTGTTTTGTTTCTTTGTGGTTATATAAAACAGATGGTCATAATAAAATATTAATAATAATAATAACAGCATTGATAATAATGCAATATCAGTTATCCAAAAATTTTGATTTCACAGCAATGCAGGTGCTTGTATCAATTGACCTGTGTGTATCCATCGTTCTATAAAAGGGTTAAGAATACACCTAAGAACTTAACCCGTGGGACGCCAATCACGAGAATTGTCGTCTGCTTTGTCGTCTGCCGGATACTTCAAAACTCATTTTTTTTTTTTGGCAAACAATGTGGACCCTCTAGGAGGAGTCTGATCTGGGTCCACACTGTTTTCCTGGATGAAAAAAAAACAGTTTTCAAAAGTTTGCAATACGATCAACAGACAACATAAGAAGATGTCATTTTCAGGTGTAGTTTTCTCGGCATTTTAGGAGTGTACAGTTTTCTGGGCAAGACTAGCTAGTTTCGGCCATTTTCGTGAATTAAGTCCGTGAAATGAACACCTCCATAATCCACACTTTATAAACACAGAAAACAATGCAGAGTTTACAGGGGTATTCAATATTATCCTTATTTCTGCTCCAAGCCATAGGTTTTGGGTACTCGTTAGATTCGCCTCTATGAGGCGGTTCTAACGAGTACCTACAATCTATATTTGACGAATAAATAAGACCTGTATCACAAATTTTCATCTGAAAATTAACCATTTTGGATATGAAAGAATACACCTGTGTTAAATGTTTGTCCGAAAGTCATCACGTGACCGCGTGGTGCTATTTAAAGATATCGGTTTTTCCTTTTCATGACGTAGGCAGCCTGGCAATTTGCATAAACACTATTGGTTTCATTGGGCGGCAGGGCTTGAGATGTCATTTAATCTCATTGTCGGTTAAAAGTCCCACGAAATTGGAAACAACGTCTCCAAAATGAGCTTTACAGTGTTGACGGGGTCGTTAAACCTAAAATCAAACTTCATAATCTTTTGAATCACAACAGTACTTGGCAGATATGTCCGAATTTCCGAATTCTCTTTTTACTATTCCATTATACATGTACATGCTATTTTTTGTTCACCGCCGCTGCCTTTTGCTGTATGTTTTAAATGGATGCTTGTGTAATGCTCATACTCTGAGTAACGGGGCCCTGAATAAATCTTTGACCTGATTTGCCAGAAAAAAAAATGAGCAGTTAAGGCAGAGTTTTCGAAGCGATACTTTGAAAAATCTGAACATGAAAGTCCCATAGCCAGACTGGATAGAACTTAGGTTTTCGGGACGAATCTCATTAGGCAGGGGGTGGGGGATGTAAAAGGTCGAAGATGTGGCCCGGTATCTCAGTCGGTAGAGTGTTTCTACCGTATACGAGAGGTCCTGGGTTCGCAGAGCTAAAACTGACCGCACATGAGTACTGGTAAAACCGTTATAAATTCTCGCCCCGCCCAAAGGGACTTGGAGAAATAGATTGGGCTGCATGGTGCGTCCACGCAGAGCTGAAACTGACCACACATGAGTACTGGTAAACCGCTTAGAAGGACTAAGTCTGCCCAGGTAAAGCGGTGTGAGTCAGACCGCCTACTGCATATAAGACTTTTAGTTTCATTGGGGGCAGGGCTTGAGATGTCATTTCATCTCAATGTCGGGTAAAAGTCCAACAAAATTGGAAGCAGCGTCTCCAAAATGACCTAAATAGTGTTGACGGGGACGTTAAACCTCAGTTCAAACAAAACCGCTATAAACATGATAAACTACATTTTTTTATTTGGTGGCAGGGCTTGAGATGTTATTTAATCTCAATGTAGGTATAGGAAGCAACGTCTAAAAATGACGCAAATGGTGTTGGCGGGGACGGTAATTCGTTAGTTGTTTCTTTGTTTTAGTTGAGATTTAAAGTCCCCGTCACTATATAGGTCATTTTGGAGACGTTGCTGGCTTAGATCCTCTAACTGGTTTACCAGGGCCCAGGATTACAATGCGTACTTAACTTTAAAGTACCTACTTAAACTAAGTATTTACTTAACTGGCGTATAAAGTGAACTACAAATAAATTCGTTCGTTTAAGTCGATACATAAACAAGGAAAATACTTAAATATTTAAGGTAACCCAGGTAGGTACCTTAACTTTTAAGATTTGACCTTGACACATGAATGTATATATCAATAACGGCAAACCTTAGACCTTTTATTTGTTCGAGATCATCAGTGGTGCTCGGTAGCTCAAACGTTGGAGTGTTTTCTTGATATGCGAGAGGTCCCGGGTTCGAGTCCCGGTCCGCCCATTTTTTTCCTCCCTGTGGGACAAGTCTACTTGCCATATAGGTGCTGGGCTGTATTTCTCCCTTGATGTGTCAAAGTGTGCGACGAACAGAGCTGTGTAAAAACTTCCTTTTACATAATACTGTTATCATATGAAGTTAATGATAAGCATTGGATAATGTCGTGTAATAAAAATCGTATGACCACACGGGTAATAACACTTTGGTCAACCATGCATTTTCTGTGAAGCAAAGTGTCAAATTTGATGGCGATAAAATCTAATTTCAAGTGGCCATATGATAAACAGAATCTTACACTCATGGTCACTTCATATGTATTTTATGAAACTCGCCAACGGCTCTTTTCATAAATTTCATATGAAATGACCACTCGTGTAAGACCCTCTATATAATACTGGTGACAGGGCAATAATTAATTGTTTGGTGCGGGAAGGTTATTATACGTGAGAGGGGATCCTAAATGACTTGGTTGTTTTTGTCAGGGTGTGTGTGTGTGTGTGTGTGTGTGTGTGTGTGTGTGTGTGTGTGTGTGTGTGTGTGTGTGTGTGTGTGTGTGTGTGTGTGCGGTGGGGGGGGGGGGTGTCGGCGCATATCACTTTTGTCTGTTAGTTAAAAACTGATCCTGTGGCACATCGGGTCCATGTTCCTACGCTTATGCCCTGCTAGTTTTACGCATACACTGTTCACAACGTTCATATGCCGTGTTTATATTCATTGTCATGAAATAGTATGACGCCACGTGCATTTATGAAATGACTTGTTTTTCTGCTGTTCATGAAAGTATAAACGAACAGGGTCGCCTGAACATCCGAAAAAATATTTCTTATATTTACATTCTTTTTTCCTCATCACTCGGCGAAAAAATTCTTATAAGGCAAACTGTTAAAGCTGAAAAACATTTACACGCTGTTTTTTCTACAAAGAGCGGAACAGCATTGTCGTCGTCAACGCCCATTGAGATAATAGAGAATCATGGTTTAGGGTGTAGACTTGCGACACTTGACGTCATTGAAAACCATGTGGTCGATGCGTTCATGGAAGTATGAACAGGCGTATAGGTTTACAATAGGTTTTACACTTGAAATGTAAATATTAACTATTTTGGCGTGAACAACTGTAACGTATGTCAACGATCCAATTCGAAGGCCCGTTTCGTAACTTTCATATGAAAGGACCATTTGTGTAAGATTCTCGATATCAAAATTAATGAAATACGAATATTTTTTTTTTTTTTTTTTTTTTTTTTATTGATTGATTGATTGATTGATTTGAGATTTAACGTCCTCGCAACACTATTTAGGTTCGGTTTTGGAAGTGTTGATTCCAATTTGGTCGGACTGTTACCCGACATTGAGATGAAATTACATCTCAAGCCCTGTCGCCCAATGAAACCAACAAGATTTATATGCATGGACGGCCCGACTTGCACCACTTTGCCTTGGCAGGCTTAGACCTTCTAAGCGGTTACTGGGGGGCGCGTGTGGTCGTTGTGTACTGGTTGGGTGAGGCAAAGGTGACGTGTATCTTGCTTCACTGGGGCGTCCAGCTGATTGTGACAAGGCCTGCTTTCCTAGCAGCAGGTAATGGTAGAGGGGAATGTTGTTATTTCTTCTGTTTCTGCACACCCAATCATTTGCCTCTTCTCCCTGCCTGGAAATGCTCAATAAAAATGAGTTTGAGGCGTTCCACCTCCCTTTGTAAGTTCGTGCATGTGAGTAATTAAGTGTGTTTGTGAGTGAGTGAGCGCTTTATGTCTCACCTCACTCATAAAAAGACGGGGAAATCCAAGATCGAATGTACAGTCATTTGATATTCATGTTTTTTTGTTTTGTTTTTTTACTCCGACTGGAGCTACGGTTTTCTCCGTGTTTGTCTGTATGATGTTTGATCGTGTCCTTAATGACTATATCAGCTACAAACATGTAATGATGACATCCGAAAACAATATCGTAGCTGGGGTAAAGTGTCGGAGGCTTCCCTGTTCTTCACCATAGCGCAGAATATGTTTATTTTCTTAATTATCGACTCTACCAGATTGTTTTGAATATTATCCAATACGACTAACGGCATGAGAAGGGTTGAATCATGGACAGACTCCATAAAACCGATTCCGCCCCCGCGCCTCGGGGCTTGAAGAAACAGATTGGGCTGCATGGTGCTTCCATGCAGAGCTGAAACTGACCACACATAACGTAAACACGCCTATACAAATACATTATAAAATTTACCTCCAAAAAAGGAATTTTTTAAGATGAAAAATTGTGGTATTTTTCTTATTTCTGCTCAAAATATAGACTTTTGGTACACGTTAGGCGGTTCTAACCGGTACCCACATTCTATATTTTAGAGCGGAAATAAGTAAAAAAAAAACGTCGACCCCCCCCCCCCCCAACCCCCAAACCCAAGTTTTACAAAATAAAAGTGGGGTTCAAGGGGGTCAGAATTATATAAGCGTATTTTCCCGATGCCTTAGTACTTGTAAACAGCTTGGAAGGACTAAGCCTGCCCAGGCAAAGTGGGGTGAGTCACACCGTCCACTGTATATAAGCCTTTTGGTTTCATTGGGCGACAGGGCTTGAGGTTTCATTTCATCTCAGAGTCGGTAAACGTCCCACAGAATTGGAAGCAACGTCTCCAAAATGACCTGCATAGTGTTGACAGGGACCTTAAACCTCAATTCAAATAAGACTCCATAAAACCGAGCTTTGCATATTCAAATATTGTATGAATTCTTGTTTCTGAAGGGACCCCATAGAAACAGCGTTTTAAATATGTCGTGGTGCTACTTTGTGACCAATGTTTGCCCGCACAATTTGAGATCGAGTGAGATCCTTCAATTACAGAGGTTTTATAGTATATAAAACATTTTTCATGGTTTATGCAGTGAAATGGAAACTAATCCATCATATTTTCTATTGTCTCCATCCATTCAAGCAGAAGCAGAGATTTTTGACAGATCGCGGGAAATTTGTTGGCCGCCTACATCAATGTGTAATTGAAACTTACGTGCTAATCTTCGTGAAAAATCCCGTCAAAATTACGACTTCATCCGAAGTTAAATACTTAGTTAAGTAAATGAAATAGGTGGCTTTCGAATGCACTTTTTAAGGAAATACTTTACTAAGGTAAGAACTCCTCCTTAAATCGTTAAGTCGACCTTAACTTAAGTAACGATTGTAATCCTGGGCCCTGGTTTACCAGTACTCGTGTGCGTTGGTTTCAGCTATGCGTGGAAGCATCATGTAGCCCATCTATTTCTTCAAGCCTCGATGGGCGGGGGTCGCGGGGCCGGTGAATTTCCATATTCAAACAACCCGGCTACTGGTCGTAAACGATTGATTTTTTTCATCCACATGTTGAACCCGTGTGGGTGGTAATCCTTCCTTGCGATTAGCGCAATATGACGCGACCATTGTCAGTCAATTATTAGATTATTATTTGTTTTGGGTTTAACGACACGTCAACCCCTGTGGGTAATTTTGTCTCATCTCCCAGAGAAAGGAAGAAAAAATTTAGAAGAGATCGTAGGTTAAAGTAATAACAGAGGATAAAGAGGAAAATGAATGGAGTGTACAAACAGAAGGAATAAGAGCAATCCCCTCTACTCTTACCTGCTGCAAGGATAGCAGGTCTTACCCAACTGTCAGCCAATATCAGGTGGACGCCACAATGACGGAAGACATACGTCACCTTTACCTTACGCTATATTTAAAGTTGTCATATTCAAAGAAATTAATGACTGCTATCGGAGCAGTCTGAACAATGGTTATATTTTTGCCACACAAAACTGCGCATGCGCAAAAATACGGAACCGTGGGATAGTATTTCCTTAGCGACCGGTGGCGTCCTAAACTCATCTATACCTTGCCACACACCTGCGTAAGTGTCACCACCAACACTTCCAATATGTCTAGGAATGGCTTTGTTGAACCGTAAATTTCTCATTTCCTAAATTTCCATCCAAATTTACATATGGTCGGTTTCGAAAAATTTTGATGTCTGAATTTTCTGACTTATAAAAAATTGGTAAGTATTCGTCACACCTGTGAAAAACTAGTGCGACTTTTTATAGGGTGTGAAGAATTGGTATCAATATTTTGCGTTGACAATGTCTGACGTGTAAAGAAATGGTAAGTAATCGTCACACCTGTGACCTGTGTTTATGGGGTTTGGAGAATTTGTACCAATTACTATTACACCTGTCTTACATGTATCGAACTGGTACCGATTCCTCACACATGAGAAGAATTGGTACCAATTTCTCACACAAGAGTGTATTTGATACCAATACTTCACACATGTGAGGAATCGGTACCAAATCCACACAGACGCCTCCGTGGTGTAGTGGTTACGCTACTCGCCTTGTAAACTAGGGGTCGCAGGATCGATCCCTGGCTTCTCCGGACATTCGGATGAGTCTTTAAACCGAGGTGCCGTCTCCATTATGACCTTAGTTGTTGGTGGGACGAAAAACTCAAACACTCACTCACAAAATCCACACACATGTGAAGAATCTCAATTAGTTGCCTACCAACTTTCACTGGCTGAAATAGTTTCTGAAAAATTAATTATTTTAATTTTTCCTATAGAAAAGGACAGGTTGTAAAATTTGACCGTGTCTGGAGATAAGTTCGGGGTAATCCTAAGATCATCATTCAAACAAATTATGATGTGCTGGAGTCCTATCTGCTACATACAAAGTTTCTTGACTGGTCCTAGAGAAGCGTTTCAATGGTTTAACCATATATGGGTGTGATAGCCATCTTGGTCATGTGACCCAGATGTCGCGAACAAACTAGCGTTCCCCCTACCCAAAGAGGTTCAAAACATGTTGGCTTTGATTGGCCAATCGGTTTTCAGACATTACGAAAACACGTATGGGGCGCCGTTTTACTATTTAATCCGTAATTATAGATATCCATAAATCGAATTATGGATATCCATAATTCGATTTATGGATATCCATAAATCAGCGGAATAATGGATATCCATAATTCGATTTATGGATATCCATAATTCAGATCGATTTATGGATATCCATAATTCGAATTATGAATATCCACAAATCACCGCCAAAGCTTTTGGTGTAATGATTTCTCCCTAAAACACGTGATTGTTTATTGTAAAAATCTTCAAAATCTTCAAGGCCTTCATCATCGCTGGAAGATGATGGCCGGTCAAAGGGACCTATCTGCCGTGCAGCCTTTTCAGCCCGTAAGGCTTCCAAAGCAACGGACGGCATACGCTGAACGCCCGCCATGTGTGCAGTTAAATATCGGAACCAGCCGTAAGATCTGGAAATTCCGGTCAATGCATCCGGTCCCTCTGGAATCACCTCTATGAGGACTGCGCACCTAATCGGACGAAAGATTATAATGATCCAAACAGGCAATCCGCGCATGCTTTCTGGAGAAAAATGCACACGGTCGTTATATATAGTATTAACATATATCCATATAACACTCTTTTTGACGGCCCCTGCCCATCGGGGCTTGAAGAAATAGAGCGGTTGCATGATGCTTCCACGCAGAGCTGAAACCGACCCGCACACGAGTACTGGTAAACCGCTTAGAGGATCTAAGCCTGCCCAGGCAAAGCGGTACGAGTCGGTCCGTCCATGTTAATAAACCCTATTGGTTCATTTGGGCGACAGGGCTTGAGATGTCATTTCATCTTAAGGTCGGGTAAAAGTCCCACAAAATTGGAAGCAACGTCTCCAAAATGACATTTACAGAGTTTACGGGGACGTTAAACCTCGAATCAAACAAACAAATCCTCTTCTTGAGATGTATGGAGCACCAAGCAGATTCAGATATATCCTGGCCCCCGCCCATTGGGGCTTGGAGAAATAGATTTGGCTGCATGAGCTGAGAGTACTGGTAAATCGTTTAGAAGGTCTAAGTCTGTCCAATGGGCGACAGGGATTGAGATGTTTGTTTGTTTATTTGTATTTGAATTTAACAGCACAGTCAACACTAATATAGGTCATTTTTGAGCCGGTCAGTTTACCTATCTACACTTTTCCTGGGCAGGCTTATACGTAAGCAGTTAACCGGTACAGTGCACATCCTTTCGCCAGAAACTGACAACTGCCCTGCTTGAATCAGCGGAAGGGAGAGAATGACTATAGAAAATATTTCATGATCAATCTCCACGAAAGACTGTTGCCGACCCCGGCAGGTATCGAACCCGCTTCCTCCTGATCACCAGTCAGACGCGCATCCGACTGAGCTACCGAAGCCGGCGGGATTGAGATGTCATTTAATCTCAATGAAGGCTTAATGACCAATATAACTTGAAGCAACGTCTCCAAAATGCCCTAAATAACATTGAAGGGGACGTTAAACCTCAAATCAAACAAAACATATCTCTCCCACACCATAGCCCACCACTAAGCCTACCCGACATTTTCTCCCTCTCCATCCCGGCTTTTATTGGCTTCCAATTTCGATTGGAAGCCATTTAGATGTGATTGGTGATACCCCAGTTTATTTCTAACCGTCTTATGACGTAGCTAGGAAAGCCCTACAGATAAGACTGCTCTCCACATATTTACGTAGTTAAAACTCGTTCGGAATAAACAGGAATTGCATATCGATGTCGATGTCTATTTATAAAGCGTTTCCAGATATCTATTTATAAAGCGTTTCCAAGAAGTCAAACAAAAAAAAAGTTACAGTAGAAACAGATCCTACTTTCACTTTCGTCCTTTTGACGTAACCTCATAATTAACCCATATGTGCCAAAATATTCCACGTTTATAAGTCTGGAGTGGTCAGTTTCTAAGCATAGGGATGTCTTTTTTTGTGTTAAGTTTTACAAAAATGCATGTACGTTGAGCAAACAGTGATGCGGCGTCTGATCTGGGTCTGCACTATTTGCCAATGTCTCAAAAAGGGCCGCTAGGCATATATGGGTTAATTCCAGTTTCCCATTTCGCGGTAGGATGGTGAAATTATCTTTACTGCCGTATTCGACGTAATAAGCGTTTGTTGTGACTCGAAAACCAATCCTAGGGATCATAAAAAAACATCTATGTGCTAAAATCTCATGAACTAGCATGGAAACACGCCTATTCAAATATATACCGAATTTTGCCACCCAAATGAAAATTGTCCGATAGAAAATTCAGATTTTTTTCATATTTCTGCTCTAAACAAAGATTGTGGGTACTGGTTAGACCGCCTCGATGACGCGGTTCTAACGACTACCCGCTGTCTAGGGGTCAAAATTAGGCAGGCGTGTTTTCGTGATGTGAAAAAATATTCGTTTTTTTTTTTCTAGTCCAAATATAGATTGTCGGTGCTCGGTGTTCTGAATCCCCTAAAAAAGGAAAATAATGTACCCCTGTACACCCAACTTTCTCCATATAAAGTTGGGTTTATAGGGTTGTTCAGTAAATACGGGGTAGCTTGAATGTGCTTCTAGTGCCCGGTCACCTTAAAACAAGATCATCGTTGTTCAGTACACGGACTTGTTCAGTCCTGCAAAATACTGACTTTTTCTGATTTTTCTCTATTTTGTTATCAGATTTTAATCTCTAAACTAAACCTTAATCCACAGCTCCCAGTACTTTCCTTTGACGTTGGCAGTACTAATAAATTTTGATAAATGTATTGTTATCATGTACTGATATCATGTACTGTTATCATTTACAGTTTTGAATGGACCAATCAGCTGAGCTACAATTAAAATGGGAAGGGGCTTCTAGCTCTGCATGACAAAATTAACATTGTGGGTATTCCCTAAAATAGCCTCGCCGAGGTTATTTAAATGAGTACCCACATTTAAAATAGCTTCTACTTAATGGCAAACAGTGCAGACCCTGATCAGACTGCTCCTTCTGATCTTAAAATGGGAAGGGGCTTATAGCTCTGCATGACAAAATTAACATTGTGGGTATTTATTCAAATAGGCTCGCCATGGTTATTTGAATGAGTACCCACATTTTAAATAGTTTTTACTTAATGGCAAACAGTGCAGACCCTGATCAGACTGCTCCTTCTGATCTTAAAATGGGAAGGGGCTTATAGCTCTGCATGACAAAATTAACATTGTGGGTATTCATTCAAATAGCCTCACCAAGGTTATTTGAATGAGTACCCACATTTAAAATACCTTTTATTTAATGGCAAACAGTGCAGACCCTGATCAGACTGCTCCTTCTGATCTTAAATGGGAAGGGGCTTCTAGCTCTGCATGACTAAATTAACATTGTGGGTATTCATTTTAAATTGCCTTGCCGAGGTTATTTGAATGAGTACCCAGATTTAAACAGCTTTTGCCGAATCAGTGCAGACCCTGATCAGACTGCTCCTTCTGAATAAGTTTCTCCAATTCTCCATAAAATCAAATGGTAGGTACTCACCAGAATGGCCTCATCTAGGCAAGTCCAACGAGTACCCACAACATGTTTTTGTGGGATGAGGCAGTTCAAATGAGTACCCACAACATACCTTTTTATGGAGAAAAAATATCCCTGAATTATCACAAAATACACTCCCATTTACTGGTGCCAAACATTTTATGAAACATTTGCATGCAGCAAAAGCACACATCTGAGTTCAAAGTAAGTCCTTTCTCTTGAAGGTTCAGCATTAAAATGCCCCAGTCATAAACATCAGGTTAAAAAAGCATGATCAAATAACCTGTGGTCAGTTGGATTTAGACCAATCAAATCCAATTGAATATTAATGAAGCAGAGAAACTGACAGTGTCCTTTCAGACAGGACAATCCATTTTCCAGACGGGGTAAATCAGGTCAATAAAAGAAATTAAAATTAACATTAAATAAAACAAATGTGCTTTAATAGGTTTTATCTATTACCTTTAAGTGGAAGTTACAATAAGCTGTGGATTAAAACAGATATATCCAATTGTTTTTGAGAAATATTGGTAAACATTTGTACTGATTGACATCTGTACAGGATAATTAGACTCGCCCTGGCGGGCTCGTCAAATTATCCTGTACAGATATCAATCAGTACAAATATTTACCAATATTCACAAAAACAATGGATATATCTATTACATCTCCCTGCTTTGGACTGTCAGAATGGGTATTTTATTACCAGAGCTGGCAAAAATCTGGAAACACTCAAGAAATTGCTGAAGCTAAGAACAATTTACAGATTTTAACTATACATGTATATATACAGAGGCAAAATTCATTTCTAGGAAAAAGAAACAGGTTTGAGTGAGTGAGTGAGTGAGTGAGTGAGAGAGAGTGAGTGAGTGAGTGAGTGAGCACGTGAGCACGTGAGCAAGCAAGTGAGTGGGTGAGTAGGTAAGTAAGCAAGTTACCCTGCAGGCACACAACGTTGACTCAACTTTGATTCAACGTTGTTGTTTCAACGGTGATTTAATAGTATGTAGGTAAGTAAATAAGTTAATAAGTAAGGTCATGATTTAAAGAGGTTTTGGTAATCAGGAAAAATCACAAATAAATAAAAGGCAAAAAAAAAAAAAAAAATAATAATAAATAAAAAATAAAAAAAAAAAATATTTCAATATTGTACAGAATTGGATCTCCCATCCCGCATACAGAAGGGTACCAGACTGAGTAGAATTTAAACATTGATAAAAATTGGAACAGTGAAGGCCTTGATCAGGCGTCCTCTACTGCAGCATCTGATATGGGCCTGCACTGTTTGCAACGAGTGATAATTTGTTTCCTTATTCCTTTTTCCGTTGTCCTTTTTTCAACCTGAATTTTTATAAGGTGTCATACCAGGAAAGGTCCATTTTCAGCCCCATCAAAATCAGTCAACATTACTGACGACTTTACGTAAATATGCTTGGTAAGATTTTAAGTAGCATAGAAACGACTATTCAGTTATCATAATCATATACAATATCAAACCATAAACTACCCCGCCTATCGGGGCTTGTTTTGTTTGTTTGATTGGAGGTTTAACGTCCCCGTCAACACAGTATAGGTTATTTTGGAGACGTTGCTTCCAATTTTGTGGAAATTGGAAATGACATCTCAAGCCCTGTCGCCCAATGAAACCAATGAGCATGGACGGTCCGCCTCGCACTGCGGTTCCTAGACAGGCTTACATCCTCTAAGCGGTTTACCAGTACTAGTGTGCGGGTGGTTTCAGCTCTGCGTGGAAGCATCATGCAGCCCATTTATTTCTTGAAGCCCCGGTATCGGAGCTTGGAGAAGTATATTGAGCTGAATGGTGCTTCCATGTAGAGCTGAAACTGACCACACATGAGTAAGCCTGCACAGTTACGGGCTTCCGTGATCTAGTGTATAAGAGCGGTGACTCTTAATCATTAGGTCTTTCACCGCTGTGGGTTCGAGCCTGACTGGGGACACGTGTGAGACGCCAGGTTCTGCAACGGAAGATCAGGTGGTTTTTCTCCGGGTATTCCGGTTTTTGCCTACCTCTGATTATCGATTGGCTCAAAATAAGTGACATTAATCTTGGAAGGGCCGTAAAACCATAACAAAACAAAAAAAGTTTTGAGCAGGCTGGTCAATGGAAACCAAATAATGTTCAACTCTGCTACAACCTGGAAAACTAATTATACTCTGCTTTTTCTAGAATTTTATCTTCTTATCTGTCATATTATCTGATTTACAGTCTTCTACTGGGATCTGTTTGTTTTCATAGAAATTGTTATCTTTCAAGCTAGTAAGATCAAAGCCACTCAAATTGAGGAAACCTCTGTCACATTTTGGTAAGAGTGTGTTGAGGTAATGCTTTTCTTTTCTTAAGGATTTGTAAAAAAAAACAAAAAAAAAAAAAAAAAAAAAAAAACAACAACAAAAAACAAATGCCTATAAATTACAAAAGTTAATTCTGTCACTTGAGTCACACTTCTCTAGGCGTCTCAAACTTTTCATGGTCACTCAGAATTTCCAGGACGAGTTTACGAAGAGAGTTTGACAAATAGTTTTGCAGAGTACAGTTGCAGGCAGATAGTCTAACTAGCTGATAACTTATTGTGTAAAACAATTTTTTTCGAGTTGTATTTCACGAAGTAAATCAATCAAGTGTGCTTGTTGTAGAGTGGTCTGTATGAAAGTGATATGGCATTTTTTCTTCATTTATTTAGGAATATTATTAACCGTTCCTTTATAAGCGGTGGGTGAAGAGAAAAGCAGTTTTAAAACATTGCAGAACTTGTCTCGATCGTACCTCGAACTCAGGCAGAAAGAGACCTCATATCCTACCAACATGGTCAATTTTACAAAACATGCCATTGTTCATCTGAAATCAATTTGCGTGACAAATTTTCCACCAGCAGAAAACTTGTGCGAGTGAGCAGCTCGCCACATTCAGCCTTCGCTGTTCATAAATGCCGATTTTTTTTTTTTGAAACATTACAGTTAGAGGCGCACCAACGTTGCGATTTCGCTCCTCGCCGGTTCCGTGAATATGTTTCTACGTACATTGTCGTCCATTCAATGGTTTGAGACGGACAGCTAACACTGAAACTCTTACCTATTTAGAGAGACAACGTCGATGCAACGTCAAGACGTGGCATCGGCTTCATGGGCATGACATGGGTCTTTTTCACAATGGCGACCAGTACTGACTCAGGCGAGCCTGCGAGTACGCGCAGCCTTACCAGAGCCTTTGCTGCTCTCTGATGTGTAGAAGAGAAGATGCGTTTAAGTTGACTACGTACATGCATTTGACAAAATGTATGATTATAAGGGAGGTAATACAGAGGAAACGATTAACTTTTTAAGCCCCCAAACCTGGGGATTCGAGTGAAAAAGAATGTGAAAAATATTGTCTTTTTTTTTAACCAGTTGATAACTTTACTTGAAAATAAATTTGTAAAACAGCACAAATGATTGCTTGCCAAATGCGGACGCCGATGCTTTCGCCGACGACGGGCGCGGGGGGTGGGTATGGCAATAGCTCTCCCTTACTTTCGGAAGGCGAGCAAAAATGGCGGATATTTAACTTTACCAACTGGGGAAGCCTTCCTTTTAAAAGGAAACTTTATTACACACCTAAATCGGAAATCTGACGCGAATAGTCAATTTTTTTTTTTTTTTTTTGCAAAGGGAGCAGTCATTATTCATTAGGTTTATATGCAGAGGAGAATTATGGATATCCATAATTCGATTTATGGATATCCATAAATCAGCCGAATAATGGATATCCATAATTCGAATTAAGGATATTCATAATTCGATTAATGGATATTCATATTTCGATCTAAATTAATGATATCCATAAAACGATTTATGGATATCCATAATTCGATTTATGGATATCCATAATTTGATTTATGGATATCCATAAATCAGCCGAATAATGGATATCCATAATTCGATTTATGGATATCAATAAATCGAATAATGGATATCCATTATTCGATTTATGTATATCATTAGTTCACATCGATTTATGAATATCCATTATTCGAATTATGGATATCCATAAATAATTATGGATATCCATAAATACGGAATAAATAGTAAAACGGCGCCCCATAAACACGCCTCTCAATATGAAACTTTTCGCACTGAATTTTGTTTATTTCTGCTCTAAACATAGATTGAGGCCACTCGTTAGAATAGCCTCGACGAGGCGGTTCTAACGAATACCCCCAATCTGTTTTTGCTGAAATTAGAAAAATAATATATACGCCTGTAAACCCCAGTGTAACTATAGAAAAGTGGGGTTTACGGGGGTCAATATTACATAGGCGTGTTTTCGTGATGGATGAGATGTTTGCAGAATGTGAACGGACGACGACGGATTCCGAGACATGAGTATACTCACTTGCTGAGCTTGCGGCTAGGTGAGCTAAAAACCTAATGACCAATCTCATTGTTGACGGGCCTCCGTGGCCTAGTGGTTAAGATCATTAGGTCTCTCACCGCTGTGGTTCGAGCCTCGCTCGGGTCACAAGTGAGATGCCAAATTCTGCAACGGAAGGTCAGGTGGTTTTTCTCCGGGTACTCAGGTTTTCGCCCACAAAGTTGGAAGAAACGTCTCCAAAATGACCTTTACAGTCTTGACGGGGACGTTAAACCTCAAATCAAACAAACAAAACAAAGCAACGATAGTTCATTATCAATCAGCCATTTCAAACAAACAAACAAAGCCTGACGAAGAATGCAAAAGTATTTCATTGTTTAACTGGGGTTAATTTCCAGTAAATCTGTCCCTTACACTCTCGTTGAATCATCGGCATCCGTACCCAGCAACGTCGACAACTGTACCCCGCAAACTTTCACTTCATCGACAGCCGTATCGATGAAACTATAAACAGTTCCACAGATGCATATAAAGACATGTTGACACACAAATAAAAGGTTATCGCGTATGTTAATGATGTATCTGCATCATTTCGTCCTCGATATTCCATGACCCTGAATAAGAGCCACGCATTTCCCCGGAAGTACTTATTTTATATATTTTCCCATTTAATTCCGCTAAGCGTCAAAACAGGCTATCAGTCAGACTTCCAAAACACTTGAAACAACAGCAAACTATTTCACAAACGATTTGACACCACAAAAATGGACAGACATACACAAAAATAACACATTTACAGCGAATTTATCGACTACCCTCCTCTGTCGACATCCGTACTGCTCGGTCGACAACCGTATTTCTCGGTCGACAGCAGCTTTACACAGTACCGGCTCGGTCGACAACACAGGTATAGAAAATGGTATTACCCCCGTGAAAATGAACATATAATATCTAAAACCTAAAGAAAACATCACTAGCAGAAATCCAAAAGGACAGTTATTTACCACAAAATGTCCAAATGGCTATCCAATATAAAATCATATACCCAATACATACACGTGCAAAGACCAACTATAAAATGATAAGCTGTGATAGAAGAACCGCCATGGAACGGTCAGTAAGCAAATAATTAGAAATGGAATCCCCAGTAAGAAATTGGGTACTGTAATCATTTCAACCATATAGCTCTCTGAATGTATATACTAGGGCTTTGTTGCAGAAGATATTTAAGTCCCACATTGAATTTTGAAACTAAATCGATATGAAGTCTATAAAACTTTGAAAAAGCTTTGCGAAGTATATGATACCAATAATCCTGATTAAGTGTGTGTGTGTGTGAATTCGGGTTTAACGTCGCTTTCAACAATTTTTCAGTCATATCACGACGGTGTCTGGTTGCGACAGGGAGCTCTATGCTCACGTTTATAGTGCTGCCTCACTGAAGTATCATGTCCCAGACACATTACATGATACCACACCCAGTCACATTATCCTGACACTGGATCGACCAGTCCTAGCTCTACCCCGTAAATCTGAGTGCCAAACGAGGAGCAGCTAGTACCATTTTTAACGACTTTGGTATGTCGCGGCCCGGGATCGAACCCGAGACCTCCCGTTCCCCGGAGCGGACACTCTACCAACTGAGCTATCGGGGCCGGTAATCCTGATTAAGATGTTTAGCAGTTAATAATTTATTACGAGTATTATTTGCGAAGGATGCCGCATGAGAAACATCACCATCAAAGAAAGAAAAAAAAAAATACATTCTCAAAATCATATCATCGAATTTTTATCATATGGCGTCGCGTCTGAGAGTGTATTAACACCATTTATTACATTTCTAACAAAAAGCCCCCGCCCATAGGGGCTTGAAGAAATATATGGGCTGCATGATGCTTCCACGCAGAGCTGAATCCGGCCCCAGCACTAGTACTGGTAAACCGCTTAGAGGATCTAAGCCTGTCCGGGAACCGCGATGTGAGGCGGACCGTCCATGCTAATAAACCCCATTGGTTTCATTGGGCGACAGGGCTTGAGATGTCATTTCATCTCAGTGTCGGGTAAAAGTCCCACAAAATTGGAAGCAACGTCTCCAAAATGATCTTTACAGTGTTGACGGGGACGTTAAACCTCAAATCAAACAAACAAAACAAAACATTTCTAACAATGAATTACCTATTTTTCTCGGTGAAAGAAAACCCGATAATCGTTCAACAGTGAATTATTTCATTTCTCCGTTTCGAATGTTTTGACGTCATAATTGCTAGGCGACGTTGCTGAGGTCGTTGGTAACAACAATAACAATAATTGGTAAAAGTTTAATTTGTAGGTCCAATGTGGTCCCCTGCCTTATAAGAAGGTGAGTCACACCAAATAAGGTCTTAAAACAAACTTCAATATCTCATCTCTAATATCGCAAAGAAAAATGATAGCCTAGGCAGAAGGATGGTTGGCTAGGATCGGATGAACTGAGGTAGGGTATGGAAATTTTTCCGCTTCTGCTCCGCCATTTTGCTTTCTAGTGCAAGGGGGTAGTAACCGTTTTTCTCTAATTTGCATGACTTGGCAACTATATTTCATTGTGATTTCCAATTTATCTTTAACCAAATACTTAACTAGAGATACTGTTCATCTGATGATGACGGTAAATTCTTTAAAATGTCTACATTTTACAATCTAATGCAAAATTTAGCTCTCTAGATGTTACGAACATGCAAGCGCCCACTAACTTGGATCAAAGAGACAACGTGACCATTCATTCATAAATTTTGAAGGGTGCTGTAAGCATTCTGAAGCACAAGATTTTTAGCTTCCACCAATGGGATTTCTGGATTCATTTTAGAGGGATGCGCAGTTATATCCTAATTAACATACAGAATAAATAAGGCCCTAATCATTATCAAAATTAGATTCATTCCGTGTATGCAGCGTGTCTAATAATAATAGGGATCAACTAAAGTTTTTTTAATGGGTGACCAAATTATTAAGACCACAATCCTTCAGCACAGGCTTTTTTCTTCTCCATGAATTTATCATTTTCCTAAATATTGTGGTCTCGTCCCAGCCCAGGCTTTTTGTATGTTATTTAGGGTGAGACCACATTTTCTGTTCTATATAGGGAGTGAGACCACATTTTTTAGATTTGCCATGAATTTATCATTTTCCTAAATAATGTTGTCTCATCCCTATAAAGAGATGAGACCACATTCCTTCAGCCCAGGATTTTAGTATGTGATTTAAGGTGAGACCACATTTTCTTCTCTATATAGAAGTGAGACTACATTTTTAGATTTGCCATGAATTTATCATTTTCCTTAATAATGTTGTCTCATCCCTATATAGAGATGAGACCGCATTCCTTCTGCCCAGACTTTTAGTATGTTATTTGAGGTGAGACCAGATTTTCTTCTCTATATAGGAGTGAGACCACATTTTTTAGATTTGCCAAATTTATCATTTTCCTCAATAATGTGGTTTCATCCCTATTCAGAGATGAGACCAGTCTTCAAGCAAGCTGTTATTCTGTCATTCTTTCAGCCTGGGCTAAATTGGATATTTTTGCATTTTAGGCCGCATTTTTGTCACTTTATAGACATAGGTCCATTAGAGAGCATTAACGGAATAAATCGCATGTAGTAATATTTTTACACACTCGAACAGTATCTAAATACCCCCAATGGAGCTTCTTTTTGTTGTTGTCTTCCTCGTTATTTACCATTGGTTATTTATTAAAATAAAGATGTAGGATGCAACTAAAGAATAACTCCTAAGTTAATGTTTGAAAAATAATAAAATACACAATATTAAACAGAAAAATGAACGTTTGTGGAATTTCTTGGCTGAATATAGTTTTAGCATGCGGTATGCATATGTGTAAGTTACTGTAAGCATTCTCAAAATGATACACCGCCGTCCTTCTTACAATCGACAAAAAAACAGTCGATCCTGACAATCCTGCTGAGGTAAAAAAATCTGTTTTCATCGGAAGCTAATAACAATTTACTATTATAAGTGACGGAAATAATTTGGATGCTCTTATCTCGCGCATTCAGAAGATTTTACAGTCTTCTCTAGAATAGAATGAAGGACAAAAAACATCGTTTTACGTAGTTACGTCCCTTAATTTTCGCGCCATTATCAGAGGTCGCTTTAATTTTGGCACGTCATTCCACGTCATTGAGGCGCTTTATGTAAACAAGTCACCAAGTGCGTGAATATGGCTGTCGTTCTACTGAAGTCTCGAAATCACAGTTTTATTATATGAGTTTGCAATGTATGTTGGTAAGAAAGCAATTTTATGACATTCAAATGATTACCCCTCACAACTGAAGCCGGGTTTTCCCCCTCCGTATCTGTGGCACAGTGAACGAAGTCAAAAACTGCTAAAATATATCGCGACCCAGATAGATCAAAATGTGACTGACCCTAGTGGTATTTGAGTTGCCCTGGTGCAAACAGTACATGGTTTAGAAAAGGACAATAGGTCTCATTGTGGAGATAAGATGCCCATGTTTATTGTGATACCAATTTTATCTACTTTGGACCACAATAAAAGTACGAAGACCACATTGGACCTACAAATTAAACTTATGCCCAATAATTGACGTTTGGCGGAAAATCTGATAAAATCATAGAAATCAGACTTCAATTTTCGCGTCCATTTGACGTTTTGTAGGAGAGTCCTACAACACGAAGATAAAGTATTATTTTCTTGAAAATACAGTTCTAATTTCATGACATTTGTGCATCTGTATTTCAAGGACCGGATGATTTTAGCATTGAAATGAAAACAAGATGCCACTGATTTTCCAACTAAACTACGCCTCCTGAAATCCATACCCTTACTGGAACTAGTTCGGTTGGAAATCAGAATGGTTGAATTTGAAAATTCAAAGGTAAAACATGAATGGAAATGTAATAAACAGTTTATTTTGTTGTTTTGATTGATTACGGAGAAATAATTCACTCGTGTTCTAAGGCTTTCGTGTAAAAAACTCGTTCGCTATTGCTCACTCGTTTTTTACTCGTAAGCCTTAGAACGCTTGTGAATTATTTCACCGTAATCGATTAAAAACACCATATAAACTCTATGTAATAAATTCGATAATTCAGTAGTGGATTAAATATGCAAATTAGTTAACGTCCCGTAACGTTACATGTACGACGTCCTTAACGACGTCGCGTCGTTTACTAATGGCGGAATATTGATTTTTTTTGTAAACAATCGTGAATAAAATGCGTTTTAAATGTCATATGATAAAAAGAATCTTTATCATATGACTGTGTGTATCACTTTATCATACTTACTGTGTGTATCACTTGTGTCTTTTGGTTTTGGATGGCCATATGGCCATTTTGTGGGAAAGTAACTGTCCTTATGGCCTTCCTTTGTTTAGGTTTCCATTATGGTCTGGTCGCTTAATGTTTGTATTTCTTTTCCTTTGGTGTCTTTTATGGGTGGAGTAAGTTAATTGTATCAATTCCTGATCTTTGTTTTACTTCTACTTTGCATTCGTGCTCATGTATTGTTGAATTTATTAAACTCGTTGAGGAAAAGGGATAAAATGCCAGGCTTTTGCTCATGTATTATCGGCAAAGCCTCGCATTTTATCCCTTTTCCTCAACTCGTTTAATAAATTCAATAATACATGAACACTCATGTAAGATCCTCTATATAGAAATAGATGCCCAGGACAAGATTACAGCCTACATATTTCAGCATACCAAAGGTACCTGGAGGAAGAGTATCTAAACAGTCTTTAGATCCTATCCACCACTAAGGACTTCGTCTGGTTCTGGGGACATTACGTACTACTCACATTCCAAGACTTTATGTGGAAGCTGATGAGCCATACTTAACTTACAAACCGGTGTCTAGCTGTTTGTTTTCCTTTTGCTCCAGCATTTTAGTTATTTTATGCTGTCCAGTCCTCATCGTTGTTTCATCTCTCTATTCGCGATCGCAATCGGCTATCTAAAATAAAAAAACGTTTTAGCAATACAAATATGAAATGACGGACTATAACAATAACAACCAACAACAGAAGTACCGCCTTGGAATGTCAGTAAAAAGTATTTTTAAATGCATATCTTGGTTTTCTATAGCATACACATCAATTTCGTAAAATCATTCTTCGATATAAAAAGATTGGGTACAACATAAATGTAATACGACAGACTACCTGCATGGTAGTTAACCAAATCACGGTTGACAACTTTGCTTCCCTCCAAATATTTACAGAGTTATGCCCCTATGAATATTTCTGTAAAAATTCTGTTTCCGGCTAACTCCTTCCACAATTAAAATCCGATCAAGCTGAAACTTGATATATAGTTAGACCATGATGTGGAGCAGCACATGTTGTTAGGCCCCCCCCACCCCAACTTTCTCCATCAAATGTTTATCTGTGCATGCGCATTGACAATTTCTAAGCAGATCCCTTCCAGACACATGTTGCAAGATAACTCTGGATTAAAAAGTTGAACAAACTTCTGTTTGCACTTTTAGTTGCTAAACGTCTGTTCAGTGAGTCAAAAGTCACCTTTTTGGCAAATACTAAGCGCGAAACTCACAAGTATACTTGAAAGTTCGTATAGTTTCTTTTGTTGCAGAGTTTATGATTATGATTTTTCGGATGCTATCTGAAAATGTCTCAGATTATTTGCAATATTTGTAGACGTGTATGAATGAGAAATACATGTATTTTGTCTTCGCAAAAGATTCTTGCAATCCAATACCTCTAATAAATAATTGCAAGTTCTGAGATAGTTTAAAATTACATTCTTGTCTGAACTTTGTTGCAGAATTCAATACAAGATTCCATGCAAGAATCTAAAACCTTAAAATTGATCATTTCAAGACGCCTGTTTGAAAATAAAGCACATTTTTTTTTTATCCAAAATTGCATGCTAAAATTGGGTTAACTTGTGTCGCGTCTTTCCCATTGCGATAACACACTAAAATGGTACACTGAATTCTTTCATTGTCCTAAAAACAGATTTTTATGATGATTTTTTATCACAGTATCCAGACTCGCTCCATCGGATGTGTCTCGTGTATAAACAATGATTTCTAACACTCGTGTGTGACCAGTAGTCGGAATTCGTCACGATTTAATTCGTTTTCTGACATATATTGCGTCATTAATGCTGATTTGCCTTCGTTATACTCTATAAGCTAAGTTAAATGCTTATCCCTTTATTTTTGTGACTGTTCTGCCCGGTACAACGATAAACTCATTGTCGTGACATGATTTTTTGTGATACACAGAACCTTTTACATCAAGATTTTTGTTGTTCAAAACACGATTATCGTTCTGTTATTAAAATCAGCAGTCTGTAGATTAACAACACTGCCCACTAGTGATAGGATTTTTTTATCAAATTTCTAAAAATAAGCCGAAAATGGCTTGAAAGCAATGCCACTTGACAATCTATACACTGTACCCGTAACTCCGTTTTTAGTATACCCCTAGCTAACAGCCTGCGATGAATTACTGTACCCCTAACTTCAGTCACTGCATTGTTATAGTAACACTTTTACAAGAACATGATACCATTGTTAGACACCTTGTTACTCCATAGTTGTAGTTTTTATGATAAACCGGAATGTCTTAAAGAACATTAATGACTACTAGGTTACCAATCTATCTATCTTCACACACGGAGTCGGTCACTTCACATACTGAATACTAAACCACATGCCTCTGAGTCGCAATCTACACTGTATGGCTTTAAACTCCCCTTCGGTTTTGGCATCTACTGCAGATGTGGGATCACTATTCCATCGAGGAACAGTTATGAGAAAGAAAGAAGGTCTCGTAGCATCACTATAGGCCTGGTTCCTACGGTGTTTTGTATTGTTTACTTCTGATGCCCTTATTTTGGCTGAAATTGCAGCAGGGGTACGGTAAAGTATTTATCTTTATTAAGAGACACTATACCGGAGTGTATCTTATAGAAAAAGGTGTTAATGAGGAATACCGACGACGGCCCTCAAGAGACGGCCACTCCGATTCGCTGAGCATATCACCGACGCTGCTTTTATTTCGCCATCGCCGATATGTCCATCAAGCTGCTGACCTCTGAATCAGAGTTTTAACATGGGGATGCCAAATGGGTGATGTATACACAGGTTGGGGGCGAACCAGTGGCCTTTGTCTGCCTAGGTGCAAAAGTCAAATAACGTCTAAGAAAACCTAAAGTCCTAGTTGCTTTTGTGGTTACTTCAGAATATGCTGACCCCAATCAAGGTCGTCTGTGACGGTGATACCGAGATATTTGCCGGATTGAACATGCCCCAAAGTGTGCTGGTGTAGTGAATAGTCAAACTTAATCTGCGTGTCAGGAAGATGTCGAGACTCCCTTGTCCACAATGAACTTCATCTGCCCACCGTAATAGTCGGTCCAGGTGATCTTGTAAAATATGACTGCCAGGAGGAGAGTATATATTCCTATACATGACACAATCAACAGCAAACAAACGACATATGACCTGATATTACCAGGAAGATCATTAATGGATGCCCCCCGACATATGACCTGATATTACCAGGAAGATCGCTAATGGATGCACCCCCACCTCCTCCAAGGAAGATCATTAATGAATGCAGCCCGGTCGACAGTCTCTGATTGTAGGCTGAGAAATTAGTCCTGAACTAAGACTTTTCGTTTATGCTAGGTTCCCACTGTCGTGCGATCCGTTACGAACGCCACGATTGGCCATGCGTAGCTGGTCGTGGAAAATTCTCTGAAAGTTCAAGTTTGGATACGAGGTGATGAGTTTCGATACGTTCTGGTACGATTCGGTGCGCTCGGATGCAATCCAATCACGATTTGTCAATTTCAGGTATCACGATCAGCCACGGTCTGCTCTCAAGTTCAGATACGATCAAATGCGTTCCGATAGGATTGTTGCGATCGAGTCTACGACTTGGTCTCGATCTGGAACGATCATCACGATCGAGTACCCCGAATTGGGACGATCTGATACGTGCAGATACGTTCTTATACGCTCATCACGAGCCGATGCGCTTCATTACGATAGCATACGACTGTCGTCTCGATGTTTTTCACGATCATGATCGATGGCGATCCCGATTTGAGCTACGACTTGACCCCGACTGGTATATATACATCCGGACTGACCTTGGACTTAATTGTTTCTTGAACTTTTACAGCATAAACACTGACCCCCAACCATTGATGATGGTAGGAGTTGCGGATGATGACAATGTGGCAATTGCTCTGGCTGGAAAGGTTCAGGCTTGCCTTTTCCATTCTTAGCTTCCATTACCCTTGGGTGGCATCTTTCATAGGCTTTAAAAATACTAACAAAGGCCTGTATAAACCGGAGATTGCAAGATCGATCCCGGGCTTCTCCAGACTTTCGGATGAGTCTAGAAACCGAGGTTTCGTCTCCGTATGACCTTAGTTATTGGTGTGGCGTAAAACTGAAATACACTCACTCACTCACTCACTCATGAGCAGATCGCTGAATGAGTCACATTAAATCTTGAGAACTCGTAATAGATCGTGAACTTTCGTATAAAAACGTAGCCTACTCGTATCTAATCGCATTTACTCGTATCATCTCGTATCTGATCACGAGTCATTCGTGACAGGTCTTGAGCAATGAGACCCGACAAAGCGTAACGAATTGTGACAGATCTTGTGAGATCGCAACACATCTCAACAGAACGCGGTGCTTGTTTTGTTCAAGATTGGCCCCGATCACCGCGATTTGGAAGCGCGATTAGATGCGATCCGTCGCGCTTTGTTACGATGCAACACGATGTGATACGATGATCCCGATTTGAAATCGATCGTGTTGATCGTGGAAAAATTTTGAACCGTTCAAAAATTTTCTACGATTAACACGATTGCCACGACTGACCTCAAGATCTGATAAGATCTGATAGGATCACCACGATTAGTCCACGATTAAGAACACGATTGCAATCGTGGCGCGAATCGTGATAGTGGGAACATAGCATTAACCAGTAAATTCTACTTTAATACTCCGATTCTCTGAGCATATTACCGACGTTGCTTTTATTTCGCCATCGCCGATAGGCCGTCTCTTGAGGGCCGTCGTGAGTATTCCTCATTAACACCTTTTTCTATAAGATACACTCCGGTATAGTGTCTCTTAATAAAGATAAATACTTTACCGTACCCCTGCTGCAGTTTCAGCCCAATCAGACGCCGCGTTATGTGGCGTTGTGTGGCGTCTGTTTAGGTATCTATTCACGGTTTATTAATGTACCAATCAGGAACCCAATCCAAGTTCTTGTTGCCCCAGTTTAGTTACCTTTTATTTTCTATGCATTTAATTTCTTGACCTTGCCCAAAATCTTTTTAACTTCATCGTCTGCCCTTCTGTGTACATATATACTGAACCGATAAAGAAACGCAACTCCAAATATGAATGCGAGTATTTGCAAAAATAATCATGTTTGCAGAAAATCGATTTAATGACGCAATAATATAGTTATTCCTGAATGTAACTACCATAGAGAGTTCAATTTCCAGTGAGAATGTTTGGAACACAAATCCGTTTTGTCATAGAGGTAGTCATTTCACAAGTTCAAAACATAAGCAGTTAATAGCGAGTATGTCCTCCGTTTGCATTCAGTCCTGCAGGCACACGCCTGGTCATGGACAGGACTAAACGATTGATCTCTGCCTGGGGAATAGCATTCCACTCCTGTATGAGCGCGAGACGCAATGCCTGACGCGTTGTTGGCGGCCGGGGGCGGTTACGTACGCGCCTATCCAAGATGTTCCATAAATGTTCAATTGGAGAGAGATCTTGAGGCCAGTGCATCACGTCAACGTTGCTTTGCTGAAGAAACGCCATGCTGAGCCTTGCTACATGCGCCCAAGCGTTATCCTGTTGAAACGAAACTTTGTGCTGTCGTACATATGGAACAACTACCGGTCGTAAAACGACGTCAACGTAACATTGAGACGTCAAAGATCCATCAATGTATACAAGGGGCGTTCTATGACTATAAGATATGCCAGCCCACACCATCAACCCACCGCCTCCAAATCGATCACGTTCAACCGAACAATTGTCACGATAACGCTCTCCGTCACGCCTATACACACGTTGACGACCATAAGCTCTGTACAACAAGTACCTGGACTCGTCAGAAAACATTACGTTACGCCACTGACGAAGGGGAAACAGGTTTGGCCTATGTTGTGTGAGCCACGCCATTCTAACGTTTCTTCAGATGAAAATGTTTGATATTTTATTATTTTAGTCCAAATGTAGGCTGTGAGTGCCCGCTAGAAAACGAGTACCAACAATCTATATTTTCGAGCAAAAAAGGAAAATATTGAATTCTCCCGTAAACCCCCTTTTCTGTACATAATGTGGGGTTTAGAGGGGTCTTTATTTCATGGACTTGTTAATCTGATGTCTAGACGGGCTGTTTTTGAATGGGACATGAAAGAGAAGTGAACAACAACATAAAAAAAGACTTTTGTAAAAATATATTTCTGCTGAACGATAACTATGAATCAAACAAAAAAATAAATAAATATAACTAAAAATCACGTAGTGGGCTGTCAAATTCCGGTAGACCGATATCTGAATCATAACAGAAAGGAAAAAAAAATATGCGTCTGCCAAATAGTTAAAGAGAGATTACCTCGCCTACAAACTTTTACTTTTGGTCCTTTGAGACCAGCGTGAATATTCTGAGAAATCAGAAATAAATTATTGGTTTAGACTCATATTCTAGACAGGTTTTTAATTATTTGGACCTCATTTTGATTTATATCAGTCTTTGAATCGACTGCCTATTCGAAATTCGCAAAATTGCAGTATGTTTCCTCTGGCTTTCTTTGCCGGATCATTACAGGGTCACTGAAGAGGCTTTATTAGCCGAAACTACGTAGTATGACCCATCCTCTTTCTTATGAATGTTTTCATTGCTCTTAAAGGAACTCATTTTTGATTTTTATTCGGACTTCTACCTTACGAATTATGACTGCCCTACATCGTAGTGTAGTTTATATTTTCTTGTCCTTTGGGATCATTGATTCCATTGTGGAATTTTGAAAATATCTGAGGGTCACTGATGAGGCCTGATTGGCCGAAACTAGCTAGTCTTGCCCAGAAAACATATACAGTCAATATTGTTCAGTTCTATGGTGTATTCTTTGCTTCCAAAGGATAACCGTTTTATAGAACATATTCTTACTTCACACGTCTT
Organism: Lucinisca nassula; assembly: GCA_963580285.1. Classification (NCBI taxonomy): domain Eukaryota; kingdom Metazoa; phylum Mollusca; class Bivalvia; order Lucinida; family Lucinidae; genus Lucinisca; species Lucinisca nassula. The sequence continues at coordinate 122,154,263 of OY757023.1, read as the reverse complement.
ACTTCTGACTTCTTACTTCCATAAGAAGTCTGAAGTTAGAAGTAAGAAGTTGTAAATCTGAAGTCGGAAGTTATAAGTTAAAAAATTGGGAGTAAAAAGTGGGTAGTAGGAATTCAGGAGTTAGAAGTAAGAAGTTGGAAGTAAAAAGTTATACGTAGGATGGAGGAAGTCAGAAGTAAGAACTAAGAAGTGATGAAATTAGAAGTCCCGTCGCTTACAATCACAGTAGACGTGTAATGCAAGAAGTAATAAGTTGGAAGTCGAAAGCTAGAGGTAAATGATTGTTTGGGTTTTTGTGTCGTCACCCAGAGAAAGGGAGAAAAGAGAATGAAGAGATAGTAGAAGATATTTGTGATAGACAGAGGAGAAAGAAGAAAATAAATGGACGTGTAGAAACAGTAGAAATTACAACACCCCCCCCCCCGCTACCCTTTCCTGCTGCAATGACTGCAGGTCTTGCCCAACTGTAAGCCAGTATCAGCAAGACGTCCCAGTGACCGTTGCCTCAACCGACCACTCAGCTACAAGTAAAAGGTCGGAAGTTGGAATTAAGAAGTCGGGAGTTGATTGGAAGAAAGACGTCCGAAGAGAGAAGTTGAATGTAAGATGCCAGAAGTTAGGAGTCTGAAGTAAGAAAGTGGTAGTGAGAAGTCTGAAGATAGAAGTGGAAAGATCGATGTCCCTCCAGGGCTTTACTGTGATGCAGATAGGGCTCTGGATTACTTTGATACTATTTACAATACCAAGGGGGCTAACCTTTGATATTTGAAACGACTGTAGGATGTTGCAAAAACGGCAAGTTGCTGGCATAATAAACAGGATAGGTTCTCTGTTTTACATTAGCAACCGTACTGTACTGGTTTAGAACACTTGAGTCATTCCTTATAAAGTTATCAAAATAGTGCATTGTGCTTCCACGCAGAGCCTGGAGCTAATAAAAATCAAAAATGGGTTATCAAAAATAAGCCTGCCCTGGAAAAGTGGTGTGAGTCAGTGCATGTAAACCGAATTGGTTTTGTTGGGCGGCAGGGCTTGAGATGTCATTTCGTCTCAGTGTCGGGTAAAAGTCCCACAAAAGTGGAAGCAACGTCTCTAAAATCACCTATATAGTGTTCAGGGAACGTTACACCTCAAATCAAATAAATAATCTGGTAGGTCATTTTTGTTGTCTCCCAGAGAAAGTGAGAAAAGTGATAGAAGAGATATTTGAGGAGATAAAATTGAGGGATGTAGGAAAAAATGAACATGAATGTAAGGGTAGAAACAGAAGAAATGACAGCACAACATTTGCCTCACCCAACCACTCAATGTAAAGAAATAAAAGGAAGATTAAGATCTTAACTAATGTGCTTATTATTTAGATGTTAACTAATCTGCCATCACAGTTACTCAGCAATTAATCATACAGTAGTCTGCTCAAAGATGGTAGTTAGGGGTACAGCTGCACCTACAACTGGTCAATTATTCAAACTTTTTTAACAGATCTGCCATACCACAGCAATACCAACCATACATCCATGTAAAGATATGCCTCCTAATTGCATTCATGTCTCACAACTTGACAATATACGCACGTTCTCGAAGCATAGCGGCTCTGTTTTTGCGCAAGATGTCATACGAGTTTATCAATAAAACCATGCAATTTAAGGTAAGACTTTCATCAGATTTAATTTCTTATCTCGCCAGAGTTTGTCGAAGCTATATTACTTTGAATTACAGTTGCACACTGAATAAAAGCTAAACCATCTTGTAATTTCCGACCTCTGGTTGAATCCGTTGTTTACATACCAGATGCATCCGATGGAGGGTACAGCGAGTCTGGATACTGTGATAGATTGTGGATGTTCGTTAAAGTGGTTCTATATGAGTACTTGCAACCTATAATTTATAGAATAATAAAAATGCTCTCGTTTACACAGTTACCGTATCTATCACACAATTCAGATGATCCAAAAAGTGAAGTTGTAAGTTTCACTGATTTGCATGTTTTGAATGTTATTTTGTCTGTTTGAACTGGTTTTAACGTCCTCGTCAACACTATTTAGGTCATTTTGGAGACGTTGCTTACAATTTTTTGGGACTTTTACCAGACACTGAGATAAAATGGTATCTCAAACTCTGCCGCGCAATGGAACCAAAAGGCTTATATGCATTGGCCGGTCTGACTCACGTCACTTTGCCTGGACAGGCTTTGTCCTTCTAAGCGGTTTACCAGTACTCATGTGGTAAGTTTCAGCTCGGCGTGGAAGCACCATGCGGCCCAATCTATTTTCCAAAGCCCCGATTGGTAGGGGCGTTTTGAATGTTCTTCATTTTGTCGTCAGCAAGATTTTGTTTTGTACAAGATGCTGTTCTACAATCATCTCCTTAAGGGAGTCAACTGCTTGGCCATAAGGGAAGACAGTTCTTCCTAACCTTGAACCTCGTATCAATTTTAAGAACTTTATCCACTTCCAACTAAGAAACCAAATACAGTTAAACTTCAGTGACTCGAAATTCCCATGTGAGGAACACAAAGGTGTCCGAGTCATTGAAGTTTGACTGTAAATTTCCTAGATAGCCAATGTTTTCTCTAAAGCATAGAAGCCACACACTTCTGACGCTCCCATCTGATCCTAGTCACAGATTATGTCTTGGTTTTCTATAATAAGTACAGGATTTCTTGACAGAACAGTTCTGACATTCCTAAACAGAAATTAGCAATGGAATTTAAAAGACAAAGGTCTTCTACATGAAGGCGATGTTAGTTTAATTACTAACAAATCTTAATGTATCATTTCTAACAGCTGAATCACCTTTTTCGTTTTCAAAACATGTTTTTAAAACAAAATTCAGCTGCATGCATGCTACAATTGTGTAACAATCCATATTGCAATTTAATAACATACACATACACACACACACACACACACACGCACGCATGCACGCACACACATTTTTCTGATGATGTATGACCCGTGATTTGCCATATTAGGTGTACATGCACTTTGTCTTCTACAAAGATTCGTGTAATCAGATCAAATACCTCTAGCAAATAACTGCAAGCTCAGAGATATCTTAAAATAACAATACTGCCTGAAATGATCTTTTTACAGTCATGTTTTATTGCAAATGCAAGAATATGACTCCTCACATTGATCTGGAGACTCAAGTTTGCTGATAAAGCAAACACTGCCTCCGTTAACAGTGAAATTCCGCTTTAAACATTACGATAACACATCCGTGCGACATAGTGCATTTTTTCACATCTCCAAAATGGCTACTTTTCTGATGAAAATTCGTAATATATTTCTTATTTATACTGCAAACATATGTTGTGGGTGCTCGTTAGAACCGCCTCATTGAGCGAGTACCCACAACCTATGTATTGGAACAGAAATAAGAAAAATAATGTGTACCCCCGTAATCCCCAGTTTTCTCTATATAACTTGGGGTTTTGAGGGCTGTTCATTTCACGGACTTGTTCACGAGATGGACCTCCTCAAATTAAGACTACTTCTGTTTGAGAAGGGTGCAATTGCAGAGAATATCCGCGATAAAGTAAAGCAGAAGTGGAGGCAATGATCAGGAATCGATACAATTAACCCACAGCTCCGATCATGGACACCAAAGGGAAAGAAAAACAAACATGAAGCAACAGATCCTAATGGAAACATCAATAGCGGAAAGCCAAATGGACAGTTACTTTCCCACAAAATGGTCAAATTGGCTATCCAAAACAAAATAATATAAGCGATACAAACACTCAAAGACAAACCATAACAAAATAAACCGCGACAGAAAAACCGCCTTGGAACGGTCAGTGAAACTAATTCCACTGGGGGTGGGGGGGGGGGGGGGGGGGGGGGGGGCTTAAATCGATTTGAAGTCGCCATAATTCTCAAAATTCCGCTAGACCTAAAGTTAAGACTACTGCTGCTTGAGAAGGGTGCAATTATTGCTTATTCGTGGTTTCTTCCACACAATGGCCTCTGGTTAAGGATCGCCTTAGAGGTGGTCTTGAAGACCACTTTCGAACAGCCCCAAAGGTGGTCTTAATATTTGCAGCAAACCCTTGTGATTTTCAAATTTATCTCAGAGAAGTACAGAGAATTTCCGCTATTATGTAAGAGTTCTTTTCATCATAAATTCGGCCCCCGCCCATAGGGGCTTGAAGAAATATAGTGGCTGCATGATGCTTCCACGCAGAGCTGAATCCGGCCCGCACACTAATACTGGTAACCCGCTTAGAAGATCTAAGTCTGTCCAGGAACTGCGGTGCAAGGCGGCCCGTCCATGCTAATAAACCCTATTGGTTTCATTGGGCGACAGGGTTTGAGATGTCATTTCATCTCAATGTCGGGTAAAAGTCCCACACAATGGGAAGCAACTTCTCCAAAATGACCTTTACAGTGTTGACGGGGACGTTGAACCTCAAATCAAACAAATCATCATAAATTAAAAAGACAATTTATTCTTTCTTTGTGCTTGCTACATCCAGTCTCTAACCACCTTTAAAGCTGTTCAAAAGTGGTCTTACAAAATTTTGAACAGCCATAAAAGTGGTCGTACTATAGAAAATTCACCGTATATTAAACACATATAAACAGCCAGGCCTTCGTGGCTGTTCGTTGAAAATCCGTGACCATCCCGTTTATAATGGCGTCTGTCATATCTCAGAAATAGCAACTTGTAATAATTCTTAGTTCTAGTCCAAACATAGATTATGGGTATCATTGAGGTGGTTCTAACGAGTACCCGCAATTTATATTATTGGGCAAGAATATAAAGCAAATGAACACAGTCTGCAGCTGGTGAGACATCATTTTCAAAAAAAAAACCGGGTGGACAATTTGTAGCTAGTAATGCATCAGATTAACAAGTACAGTCGAACTTCAATAGCTCGAACACCTTTGGGACCTCGAAAATCTGTTCGAGATAGGGTGAGTTCGAGCCACTGAGGGTTACTGCTAGGAGGCATAACGAGGTACTTTTAGACATATTTTCGGTGTTCCACAATGAATATGTATGCTGTATGTACTCATTAGAATCGCCTCATCGAGGCGATTCTAATGAGTACGCATAGCATACATTTGTAAGATAAACGACTAAAATATCTTTATTTATCCCCCACTAGTTCTTATGTAGAGGATTTCGCTAGGGGCTCAAGAATGGGTTCGACTCATCCATGGTAAACGAGCCATGGGTGCTCGAGCCATCGAAGTTCTACTGTATATATAATGACCACCCCACTTTACATTACGAAAACACGCCTACTCAAAAACATTGTAAATTTTACCGCAGGAAAAATAAAAATTCCCAGATAGACATTGTGATATTTTTCTTATTTCTGCTCAAAATATCGATTGTGAGTACTCGTTAGAACCGCCTCATGGAGGCGGTTCTAACGAGTACCCACAATCTATATTTTAAAGCAGAAAAATAAGGTTTACCCCTGTAAACCCCAGTTTTACTATATAAAATGGGGTTCAAGGGGGGTCAAAATTATACAGGCGTGTTTTCCTGATGATATAGAGACCAACGGTTGTTAACAGGGGTAAACATTATCTTTCTTATTTTGCTCAAAAGCATAGAGCGTGGGTACTCATTGAGGCGGGTCTAACAATTTATGTTTGGACATGAAATAAAAATATAAAACATTTTTGTTTGAAAATGCTAGTTCAAAATATATGAAAGACATCCTTTTATCAGACCATAACGAAACCACGCCTATATAATTTTGACCTCTTGAATCCGGATTTTATATTGTAAAACTTGGGTTTATTTTTCTTATTTCTGCTTTTGAGCTGAAATAAGAAAAATATTAAAAATTTTCATCTTAAAATTTTCGTGTTTTTTTTCGGCGGTAAAGTTAACAATGTATTAGAAAAGGCGTGTTCTCTTAATGGTATTTTTTTATCATAATCATAACAGAGCCATTGGAACATGCTCATTTCCCTTGCTTGGGATTTTGTTATGCCACATCTTATTTACCTATTTTCTCCAAGTTGCTGATATTGGGAAACTGAATGGACCTCATTACACGCTATTCATCAATGTTTTTTCCTCAGTAATGTCAATGAACTCCGCTAACTAATGAACATGATTGTTGTGTATGTTGTACCAAAAGGGTCAAAATGACCGATACCTGTCAACCTGCGTTTTAGATATACAGTTACACCCGTAAACTTGCAGGTGCAGGTACACTCCTATTTTAAATGCGAGTGTACCCGTAAACCCGCATTTAGCGGTCTACCTGCATTTTACAAGTATACCTGCATTTTACGGGTACACCCCTATATTTGCGGGTACACCCCTAAATTAACGGGTGCACCCGCATCTTAAAATGCGCGTATACCTGTAAAATAAGGAGTGTACCCGTAAAATGCAGGTCTACTCGTAAAATGCAAGTAGACCGCAATTTCGTATATTCCAATTATCCAATCAAATGCCGCTTACATATCCACATTTTTGTTCGGCATGTTTGAGAAAAATGTCTTCAATTTTGTAGTCTATACTTTATGCACAAAATGATTAAATGTTTAAAAATAACGGGCAAATAAATAAATAAAAATCTTTACGAACAATGTTAAGTTAAAAAAAATCGGGTTTGAGACAATGGAATAAGCTAGGCTCTTATCTTCCTTGTGGCGTCTCTGATATACCTAGCCGTTTAACCATTAACCGCTTGACGCTTATGACCCACAAAGAGGGTTGACGCGTCGTTAAACACGAAATCATCATCATCATCATCTGATATACCTGTCCAATTCATGCTGTGAAAACACTCAATAATCTCAAATTTTAATGAGCATCTAGAGCGGTTATTGCACCCTTGAAAAAATCACGGGATAAGCTGTCTGATTTGATATATTAAAATTTAATTAAGAGTGTAATAAAATGTCTTGCATTTACTTACCTGTCATTCACAGATTATCGTGTGGGATTTAGTTCCAGATATGCAATGTTGAAGCATCAAGAAACCCCGCCTATATAAGTTTGATCCCCTGAAACCCCATTTTCATTTAGTGAAACTGGGGTTTACTGGTGTATACATTATTTTCCTTACTTTTGCTCAAAACATAGATTGTTGGTACTCTTTATTACCCTTTAGCTGAAGCGGTTCTAACGAGTACGCACAATCTATATTTTGGAGCAGACTTGACAAACATAAAGTATACCCTTGTTAATCCCCAATTGTCTTTATGTATGGTTTGGTCTTCAAGGTATTAAATACGCATGATGCAGATAACTCGAATCGCCCCCGCCAATCGGGACATGGAGAAATAGATTGGGCTGCAAAGTGCTTCAGCGTAGAGCTGACCGAACTTGAGTACTGGTAAACAGCTTAGATCTAAGCCTGCCCTGGAAACGTGATGCGAGTCGGACCCCTCCTTAAACCCCTGCGGTTTCTATGGGCGGTAGGGCTTGAGATGTCATTTCATCTCAATGTCGAGTAAAACCCCACAAAATCGGAAGCAACGTCTCCAAAATGACTTTTATAGTGTTGACGGGGACGTAAAACTTCAATTCAAACAAACAATAAGATAACTCGAAAAGCTTTCAGAGGTATTGTTTGTTTAAATTGAGGTTTACCGTCCCCGTCAACACTATTTATGTCATTTTGGAGTCGTTGCTTCCAATTTCGTGGGACTTTTACCCGACATTGAGATGAAAGGACATCTCAAGCCCTGCCGCCCAATGAAACCAAAATGCTTATATGCGCTGGACGGTCTGGCTCACACCTCTTTGCCTGGGTACCGCAGGCTTAGTTCTTCTAAGCGGTTCAGCGGGTTATCAGTACTCTTGTGTTGACAGTTTCAGCTCTGCGTGGAAGCACCATGCAGCCCAATCTATTTCTCCAAGCCCCGCCTGGCGGGGGCGGGTGAACATGATTGTCATTCAGGACAATATACTTAAACCTAAAAGTGCAAACTGTATGTGAAACCAGCAAAGACTCTGATCAGTCTGTGCCTTACACAATCTTATCATTTCGAAAACACGCCTATACAAATACATTGTAAACTTTACCACCAAAAATATGGACATTTTCAGCTGAAAAAATTGTGATATTTTTCTTATTCCTGCTCAAAATAAAGATTGTGGGTACACGTTCGAACCGCCTCATCGAGGCGGTTCTAACGAGTACCCACAATCTAAATTTTAGAGATGTGTCGGTTCTAACGTGTACCCACAATCTATATTTTAGAGCAGAAATAAGAAAAATAAGTTTTACCCCTGCAAACCCCAGTTTTACTATATAAAAGTGGGGTTCAGGGAGGCGTGTTTTCATGATGCAGAGCCATTACAAGTCTCAAACGGTAATCTCTGAACCGATACACATTTCATTACGGTAATGCACCCGTGTGTTTTAGTGCATTGTTTCATATCTCCAACTTTTTTGATGAAAACGTAGGATATTTTTATTATTTATACTCCAAATATATGTTGTGGGTGCTCGTTAGAACCGCCTCACTGAGGCGCTTCTAACGTGTGTGTGTGTGTGTGTGTGTGTGTGTGTGTGAATTCGGGTTTAACGACGCTTTCAACAATTTTTCAGTCATATCACGACGGTGTCTGGTTGCGACAGGGAGCTCAATGCTCACGTTTATAGTGCTGCCTCACTGAAGTATCATGTCCCAGACACATTACATGATACCACACCCAGTCACATTATCCTGACACTGGATCGACCAGTCCTAGCTCTACCCCGTAAATCTGAGTGCCAAACGAGGAGCAGCTAGTACCATTTTAACGACTTTGGTATGTCGCGGCCCGGGATCGAACCCGAGACCTCCCGTTCCCCGGAGCGGACACTCTACCAACTGAGCTATCGGGGCCGGTCGGTTCTAACGTGTACCCACAATTTATGCATTGGAGCAAAAATACGAAGAAAAAAAAACTTTAACCCAGTAAACCCGTTTTCACTATATAACGTGGGGTTAAGAGTAGTGCTCGTTACATGCACTTCGTTGTATGATACACGGAGTATGCCCAGGCTGTAATGTATCTTTACTGTATCTTTCCTGATCGCATTCGTATGTTAAGCTGTACCGTGTCGCTTGCACAGGCTTGTATGAACAGTTCTTTTGTTTGTTTGTTTTGGAGTTTAACGGCCCAGTTTTACGTCATGTTAAGCTGGTCAGTTTACCTATCCAAACTTTTCCTTGACAGGCTTATACGTAAGCGGTTAACCAGTACAGTGCACATTCTTTCGCCAGAAACTGACAACTGTCCTTCTTGAATCAGCAGAATGGAGGAAATGACCCTAGAAAAATAGTTCATGATCAATCTCCACGAAAGAATGTTGCCGACCCCGGCAGGAATCGAACCCGCGTCTTCCTGATCACTAGCCAGACGCGCATCCGACTGAGCTACTGAGGCCGACATGAACAGTTCTAATTGCCACAACGTGAATTAAAGATTAAAATACGGGCCTCCGTGGCCTAATGGATAAGAGCGCTGACTCTTAGTCATTAGGTCTCTCACCGCCGTGGGTTCGAGCCTCGCTCGGGTCACGTGTGAGACGCCAAGTTCTGCAACGGAAGGTCAGGTGGTTTTTCTCCGGGTACTCCGGTTTTCGCCCACCTATGATTAACGATCGGCTCGATATGATTGAAATAATCTTGAAAGGGCCGTAAAACCCAAACCAAAAAAAAAAATAAAAAAAATACAACGGATACATACATACGGTAGCTGAAGAGTGACAGTTTGACGCTGAGATGTACAATTCCTGTAGGCGCCCCAGCCCATCTGGGCTTGAAAAAATAGATTCTTCCGCGCAGAGCTGAACCGACCAAATATAAGCCTGCACAGGAAAATTTGTGTGAGTCGGAACGCTTCTTAAATCCTAGCGATTTCATAGAGGTATATATCATCTCAATGCCGGGTAAAAGTCCCACAAAATCGGAAGCAACGTGTCCAAAATGACCTTAATAATGTTCATGGGGACGAAAAACCGCAAAACAAACAAACAATACCTCTAGGTCCAGTTGATATACAGTAAAATTCCTATATTAAGACCATCTTTGGGACTGTTCAAAAGTGGTCTTAAAGACCACTTTTGAACAGTCCCAAAGGTGGTCTCTGATCAGAGGACACTACACGCAGAAAACACACGGAAAAAATAACTGCCTACTAAATAAGCTTTTCAAAGCAGAATAAGTCTTAATTTTAGGTGGTCTTAATAGCGGAATTTTACTGTGTATGTAGCTAAACCGTCAAGACTTCTGCTAGTCTGGCTAATAAATGTTTAACCCATACATAACACCTGATAAGTTTCCAGTTATAGGGGAATCAGCTTTGTTTTGTTTGTGGTAAGTTTTACACAATTGCATGCTATTTTATGCAGTGTCGATCCAGATCCGACGCCGCATTTTGCGGCGTCTGATCCAGATCTTCACTGTTTACCACTGTCTCAGAAATTGGCAGACAGGCCTAGAAAGCAAACATCCTATACTAAGACCACTTTTGGGACTGTTCAAAAGTGGTCTTTAAGACTCAAAAGTTGTCTTAAAGACCATTTTTGACCAATTCCAAAAGTGGTCGCTTAACAGGAGACACTAGGTGTAGAAAACTCTAAGAACGAATATCTGAAACCTTCTCAATAAACTTTAAAAAGCAGATTTAGTCTTAATTTCAGATTGTCTTAATAGCGCATTTCATTGTCTTGGTAACCATTTGATAAGCGATTCTCGAAATGCTTCAGAATATCGAGGAAAACATTTTGATATTGGCATTGTTTGTTTGTTTGTTTGATTTGAGGTTTAACGTCCCCGTCAACACAGTATAGGTCATTTTGGAGACGTTGCTTCCAATTTTGTGGGACTTTTACCCGACATTGAGATGAAATGACATCTCAAGCCCTGTCGCCCATTGAAACCAATAGGGTGAATAAGCATGGACGGTCCGCCTCGCACCGCGGTTCCTGGACAGGCTTAGATCCTCTAAGCGGTTTACCAGTACTAGTATGTGGACGGTTTCAGCTCTGCGTGGAAGCATCATGCAGACCATTTATTTCTTCAAGCCCTAATGGGCTTTGATATTGGCATAAGAACCTTGTCTTCATGCCTTCATGAATATCAATTGCCAGTTTAGATGATACATATATAGCCAAACTTCGATCTTGACCACCTTTGGGACCATCTAAATTCGTTCGGGTCAGGGGTTGGTCTGGTTATTGAGGGTTGATCATAGTAGCAGGTCAGGGGTATAATAAAATAGAGATTTTTTCTTGAAAATGAAAGTACAATTACACACGAACTTCAATGGCTCGAACACCTTTTGGGCCATGAAATTGTGTTCGACTCAGGGGAAGTTCAAGCCTTCGAGAGTTGGTCCTGGCATCAGGTCCGAATAATTTAGGAACGTCTTTTAATCCATTCAGTACCGGAAACCCCTTAAGGGGTACCTTGGCAAACAGTGCAGGCCCAGATCAGACGCCGCAGAACGCGGCGTCTGATCAGGGCCTCCACTGTTTGCTAAAAGTTAAGTCATTTTCCAAATAAATTTTGATGAAAACGCAACCTGACACCCCTTAATTTTGAAATGAACTCCTGCTATATATAAGGAGGAAGATTCCATTTGGTACAAAAAGGGTTAATGGTTCATGTAATACAGGTGAGCTGTGTGTTTCAATAAGAGTCGTCTCATACAGGCGATTCTCATGATTGCGCACAGAATGCCCTTCCAAGATACGTAATAATAGAAAATTATGTTATGTTCTGCACTGTACTGTACAGTTCTGCACTTTTACTGTTACTGTACTGTTACTGTACGGTTATTAATATGTTCCGTGCTGCACTACACTGCTCCGCACCGTAAATGTTATTGTACCGTTATTGTTGTTCTTCTGTTCTGTTCTGTACTGAACTGCACAGCTCTACACTGTACTGTTACTGAATTGTTACTGTTACTGTACTTTTCTGTACAGACTGTTCTGCACTGCACTATATCGCACCATACATTTAACTGTACTTTTACTTTACTGTTACTGTACTGTTATGTACTATTCTGCACTTCACTGCAACTGTTACTGTACTGTTACTGTACTGTTCTGTACTGTTCTGCACTTCACTGCAACTGGTACTGTACTGTAACCTTTACTGTTCCTTACTTAACTGTTCTGTACTGATTGTACTACATTGTTCTTTATTGCACTTTAACTGTTGCTGTGCTGTTACTGTTCTGTTCTGCATTATACTGCACTGTTACTGTACTATTACTGCTCTGCATTACACTGTACTGTTACTGTTATACACTGCCCTGCACTGTAACTGTTATTGTACTGTTTCTGTAACTGTACTTGTTTGTACTGACTGTAATGCACTATACTACATTGCACTGTAACTGTTAATTTAATGTTATTAATCAAGTAATTTCGTATTGGCCCAGTTACAGGTCCGAGGTCTGCTGTATTGGCCCGAGGCAGAAGGCCGAGGACAATACAGCTGACCGAGGACATGTGAGTTGGCCAATACGAAAATACTTGATTAATGAAAATTTTATTAATTGACATATTTAAAAACATGATTATTGATTCATGACTTGGTGTTAATACGGACGTCCTACTGCACTGTTCGATATTGCATCCGGCCCCCGCCCATAGGGGCTTGAAGAAATATATGGGCTGCATGATGCTTCCCCGCAGAGCTGAATCCAGCCCACACACTAGTACTGGTAAACCGCTTAGAGGACCTAAGCCTGTCCAGGAACCGCGGTGTGAGGCGGACCGTGCATGCTAATGAACCCTATTGGTTTCATTGGGCGACAGGGCTTGAGATGTCATTTCATCTCAATGTCGGGTAAAAGTCCCACAAAATTGGAAGCAACGTCTCCAAAATGACCTTTACAGTGTTGACGGGGATGCTAAACCTCAAATAAACCAACCATCGATATTGCTTCGTAACTGTTAATCTTACTGTACTGAACTGTTCCGCACAGTATTAGTGCTGACTGCAATATTCCGGATTGAACCGGACCGCACCGCACCGCACATTGAATTGTACCGTATCGCACCATACAGTGTTCGCTTTAGTTGCATTGTGTTGCGATTTGTTGTCGCGTTTTATTGATTCTTGGTGATACTATGATGTTAGACAGTGAAACCATCACGTGAACTAGTCCGTGAAATAAAGACCCCTAAACTCCAATCCATATGGAAAAAACTGGGGTTTAGGGGGATAAAGATCATTTTCCTTATTTCTGCTCCAAGACATAGGTTGTGGGTACTCGTTAGAACCGCCTCATTGAGGCGGTTCTAACGAGCACCCAAAACCTATGTTTGGAGTATAAATAAGAAAAGTGTCAAAAATGTTTATCAGAAAAATACCTTTTTTGAGATATGAAAAATGCACTATATCACACGGATGTGTTTTCATAATGCATCATTTTCTCGCAAATGAAATATTACAAAAAGACATAGGTGTGTGATACAGTTAATGTTGGCGGTATTCCTTTCAGCAAATGCGAAAGGTTAGTAGAAGTCGAATGAAAGTCGAGTTTTAATGTGTTAGAATCGAAATAGGTAAGGCCTAGTGTGTGATTGGTTGAACAATAAATCACAGTTTTTAGTAGTTGATCACATCAAGAGAGCCTTGCACGTGTGATTACTGACCGACTGCTGGAGGTGATCTATTTCTTTAGCAACCTTCATTGTCGTGTAACAGGATTCTTAATTTCCTTGTCAATCGTGTTCAATGAATTATCTTGAATCAAAAATAGATTCTACAATTAAGCTGGCTTCTGTGAAAGCAGTAAAAATTACTCAAAGACAAGATGTTTGTCTGTTAACAACGCTTTTTACATTTGATTCCGTTTAGTTTTCGTTTCATTTGAGGTTAATCGTCCCCGCCAACACTATTTAGGTCAGTTTGGAGACGTTGCTTTCTGTAGGACTTTTACCCGACATTGAGATGGCATGACATCTCAAGCCCTGCCGCCCAATGAAACCAACTTGGACAGTTTGACTCCAACCACTTTGCCTGGGCAGTCTAGTACTTCTAAGCGGGTTACATCACGAAAACACGCCTATATAATTTTGACCCCCTCGAATCCCACTTTTATATAGTAAAACTGGGGTTTCCGGGGGTATACCTTATTTTTCTTATTTCTGCTCTAAGATATAGATTGTGGGTACTCTTTAGAACCGCCTCGATGAGGCGGTTCTAACGAGTGCCCACAATCTATATTTGGAGCAGAAATTAGAAAAATATCGCAATTTTTCATCATAAAATTTTCATTTTTTTCGGCGATAAAGGTGGCAATGTATTTGTATAGGCGTGTTTGCGTAATGCCAGTACTCATGAGTGGTCAGTTTCAGCTCTGCGTGGAAGCAACATACAGCTCAGTCTGTTTCTCCAAGCCCCGATGGGCGGGGGTCGACATTTGACCCTGTGCTTTTGCGTCAAAAAGGGACACGCTTTGTCACAAAAACACCCGACTGGTATTTTGTGCATTTCGTTTAACAATAATATCGCTGTACAAAACGTTAACGTATCAGCCTAATAGATTGATTGGGCGTCCTTTTAACACATTTAGTACCAGAAACCCCAAAACGGGTACCCTGCCAAACAGTGCAGGCCCAGATTAGACGCCGCAGAACGCGGCGTCTGATCAGGGCCTCCACTGTTTGCTAAAAGTTCAGTCATGTTCCAATTAAATTTTGATGAAAAAACACAACCTGACACCCCTTAATTTTGAAATGGACTCCTGCCATATATAAGGAGGAAGATTCCATTTGGTACAAAAAGGGTTAAGTGTCACCGGCAAATGAAATTTATGCATACTTTCGTATCACAAATAATGATTGCAGGTGGAACTCTTAATACGGATGGACCTGTAAATAAGCATGTATATTTACATTTTCAGTGTAAAGTTTACTGTAAACCTATAGAAAACAATAATTGCGTTCATACTTCCTTGAACGCATCGAATCGCGCGCTATTAAGTGACGTCATTCTAAACCATTGTTCTCTACGGGCGTTGATGACGCTGCTCCGCTCTTCATAGAAAAACAGCGTGTAAATGTTTTTCAACTTTAAAACGTTGCCCTACAATCATCTTTTTGGCCCAGTGATTAGGGGCAAATAATGTAAATATAAAAAATAAACTTAATTTTTCTGCTTTTCATGAAGGTATGAACGGCAGTGGCTCGCTAACAAAGTTTACATGAACCCCTTCGGGGTTCATTTACTTTGCACGCGACCCACTGCGTTCATACTTCCATGAACTGCAGAAAAATAAATTTCATTTCTTAATTAAATTTTACACGTTTTCTCATAAGGTAGCTCAAACCGTCTTCGTGACGAACAAACATGACCTAGGAAACTCGGTATAAAATAGAAGTGAAGGCAATGATCAGGAACCGATACAATTAACCCACAGCTTCCATCAGAGACACCAAAGGGAAAGAAGCACAAATATGAAACAACTAGACCCAAATGGAAACATCAATAGCGGAAAGCCAAAAGGACGGTTACTATCCAAAAAATGGCCAATTGGCTATCCAAAACAAAATTATATAAGCGATACACACACTCAAAGACAAACCATAAAGAAAATAAACCATTACAGAAGAAACGCCTTGGAACGGTCGTGAAACAAGTTCCACTTGGGAGCTTAAATCGATTTTACGTGGTCCTAATCCTCGCCCTTAATTCCGTCGTGATTTAGAAAAAATAATTTGTTCACTCCGCATGAAGGCCTCCTTAATTCATCAGTGCAACGTACATCTCCGTGAACAGAAAAATAAACAACCACAGCGATGAAACAACGGTGAGGACTGGACAGTAATAAGGAGCAAAATAAGACCAACAGTTAGACTCCGATGGGCATAACTAAAGGCGTATCTGAAAATCTTGAGAGGTTCGATATCGAACCCACGACCCCTGATTACGACTACAGGTTTATGAGCCGTGTAGTTTAACCACAACACCGATGATGATTATTTTATTCTCTTGTTCCTAGGCAATTTTGCCTATAGCTCCTGGTAAGAAATATTATGGGGAATGATCTTATTTTATATTCTATTCTAACACAGCGCGCCTATATAGGCAATGGAAAATAACTGTGTTTTATTCTGCAACAAATCTCAGCTCGGAAGAGCGTGACGAGTGACGTCATTAAAATTCCCAATTTATTACGTCACTAGTCGATTTTCTTGACGTTAGACGGTGTAACGTCATTTTCTCGCATCGAAAACGTAAGAAAAGGATATAAATGCGTGTGTTTCAGTCGATAATTTTAGCGGGAATTCTTCTAACAATGGCGAAAAGTTGTGAAATTTTGATGGAAACAACAGCATTATTGCCGATTTTCAGCCTGTTAGAATCGAAATAGATCAGCTCTAGTTTGTGATTTGTTGAGTAATAAATCACAGTTTGTCGGTCAGTTGTAAGTAGACAAATCACGCGCGCGTCGTTTGATCTACTTTACAACTGACCGCCAAACTGTGATTTATTACTCAACAAATCACAGTTAGAGCTGATCTATCTCTTAAATAAAAAAAAAAAAGATTTGTCGTATACGCACTCATTAGATTCACCACCATGATGCAATTCTAATGTGTACACAGAACATACACTTATTTTATGACAGATCGATGATATACCCTTAAATTACCCTTTTTTATTCGTGACTCGAACAAGCCTTGTCATATCCCCAAGAAGGGGAGGTTCGTGTCACTGAAGTTCAACTGGATTCCAAAAGACTCTTAACACTTATCTTGCTGTTCACAACAACCCCTATCTTTGCAAACAGTGTAGATCCAGATCAGATGGCTTCTGAAGAAGCCATCTGATCAGGATCTACACTGTTTGGCATTGAGTTTATGAATTTGTAGCAATAAATTACATCTCGTAATCTGATTGGTTGATAGACAGAAATGGGTGTGGCTTAAATGAATGTTCAGCAAGATAAGGGTTAACACTTATCCTGCTAATTGTTTTTGCCACGCCCATTTCTGACTATCAACCAATTTCTTTATATATTCTATATATATGAATTCTAAAACTAAATGGCAGTGTAGATACTGATCAAATGGCTTCTTCTTCAGACTTCATTTGATCTGGATCTAAACTGTTTTTCGCAGATATGGCAATGAACAAACAGTAGCCATTTCGCAGTTATGAAAAATGCACTACGTCCCATGGGTGATCAACCGCTAATATCCAATTTTTGGTAAGTAGTCTTGATTATAATTTGACGTGCTATGGACGAAAGTGACCTGCAACTGGATTCGGGCTCTCGAATCTGGGCCAGGGATTTTACCTTACATTACGCAAACACACCTATATAAATACATTGCCACTTTTATCGCCGAAAAAATGAAGATTTTAAGATGAAAAATTGTGATATTTTTCTTATTTCTGCTCAAAATATAGATTGTGGGCACTCGTTAGAACCGCCTAATCGAGGCGGTTCTAACGAGTACCCACAATCTATATTTTAGAGCAGAAATAAGATAAATAAGGTATACCCCCTGAAACCCCAGTTTTACTATATAAAAGTGGGGTTCAAGGGGGTCAAAATTATATAGGCGTGTTTTCGTTATGTATCTTGCATTTGTAGACTTTTTGATGTATGACCATTTAACTTCAGGATCTAGAAACGTAGGTCACTGTGACCTATATTTCAAGGTCATGTGATTTGGCCTTGTATCTTGAAGGCTATTTTAGATATGAAGACATGACATGATGTCCTCACGATTTAAGGCAAATCACTGCACCATGACATAAAGGACACAATGACCTTCAACTATTTTGAGGCCAATGCTGTGTCATACTGACTCTTAATCCTGAAGTATGGTGTTCATATTTCAAACTAGTTTGATGTCTAGACCCATCCCGAGACATCAGACCTGGTGTCAGGCGTCATGGCTTGAGTGAACAGATGGTCAAAATATGCTGCTTACTGATGAGTGGCAGTCGACATATGACAATTTGAAGAGAGAGAGAGAGAGAGAGAGAGAGAGAGAGAGAGAGAGAGAGAGAGAGAGAGAGAGAGAGAGAGAGAGAGAGAGAGAGAGAGAGAGAGAGAGAGAGAAATAAACAATTGCACGATGATTTGTTTGATTTGAGGTTTAACGTCCCCGTCAACACTGTAAAGGTCATTTTGGAGACGTTGCTTCCAATTTTGTGGGACTTTTACCCGACATTGAGATGAAATGACTTCTCAAGCCCTGTCGCCCCATGAAACTAACAGGGTTTATTAGCATGGAGGGTCCGCCTCGCACTGCGGTTTCTGGACATGCTTAGATCCTCTAAGCTGTTTACCAGTACTAGTGTGCGGGCCGGATTCAGCTCTGCGTGGAAGCATCATGCAGCCCATATATTTCTTCAAGCCCCTATGGGCGGGGGCTTAATTGCACGATGAGGTTGAATAGTTTCTCAGTTAAAATGACATGGTGGACAATACAATTAGCGTTGGGATCGCACAAACAGTGAAATTCCGCTATTAACCCTTCTCTTGCTGAATTTTCAGTTAAGCCACACCCATTTCTGACTTTGAACCAATCACTGAGATTACTTGATGTATTTTATTATTACAAATTCATAAATTGGATGTCAAACAGTGTATATCCTGATCAGATGAAGAAGCCATCTGATCTGGATCTACACTATTTGCAAAGATAGGGGTTGTCGTGAACAGCAAGATAAGGGTTAAGACCACCTACAATTCAGACTAATTATGCTATAAAAAGCTTATTTTGAAGGCTTCACTTATTTGTTTCTTCGTGATTTCTGCCCTCAGTGCCCGCTGGACATGGACCACCTTTGGGACTATTCAAAAGTAGTCTTAAAGACCACTTTTGAACCGTCCCAAAGGTGGTCTTAATGTAGGAATGTTACTGTATTATGGACAGTCGCGACGCTTAGTGTCCATGTGAACAGTAAGTGTTAGTGTTCACGTTGAACACTAAACGCTAAGTGTGTAACATGAACACTCAACGCTTAGCGTTCACGTGGGCACAAAGCATTGTGTGAACACTGCGCGTTGTAACAGTGTCAAGCGGTATTGTTATAGATGCACAGACTGATCTTTCACATTATTTTTATTATTATACACTTCGCGTGCCTTTCCCCTCCAAAAAAAAAAAAAAAACAAAACATAGTCACGACGATGATACTTTGTTCAGGTTAGTATCAAAATAAAATAAAATAAATCACAAACGCGTCCGGTTCAGGGTTCATTCGTTTTCTTCGGTATAATGATATAGATAGTTCTTTCCTAAGAGGATGGTAGTGAAAAAGAGCCCTTCAGAATATGAATATCAGCCGAGGCGCAGTTGATATTCACATTCCGAAGGGTGACATTTTTCACAATTGAGTCGCAATTGATATTCCGGAGAGTGACATTTTCACCGTCACCCTCCAAGGACTGTAATATTTGTTATAATGTCACTACAGTGGAACTTCGATGGCTCGAACGCCGATGGCTCGTTTACCATGGCTGAGTCGAACCCATTCTTGAGCCCCTAGGGAATTTCGCTACATAAGATATAGTGAGGGGAATATTTATGATATTTTCGTTATTAATCTTGCCCATGTATGCTGTGTGTACTCATTAGAATCGCCTCGATGAGGCGATTCTAATGAGTACACACAGCATACATTTTCATTATAGAACACCGAAAAGATGTTTAAAAGTATCTCGTTATGGCTCCTGGCATTAGCCCTCAGTGGCTCGAACTACCCTTGTCTCGAACAGATTTTCATGGTCCCAAAGGTGTTCGAGCCATTGAAGTTCGACTGTATTTGTTATAACGTCACTATATTGTTCACCTGTTATCGGTTGCCACGGCATTGCAATGCTACTAAGATTTCTCAGATTCTGTGCCTCTCCAGTTGTCTGAGAGCTAGCGCAGATCAATACAATTAACAAAATAGGCCTAGTTGCGGAGAAATTTTCATAATCATAGGAGAGTTTGTAAGAGTCGGTAATTGTCTTTAAAGATAGGATCTTTGTATTTGCAGAGGGTAACAGTATGTGAATATATATTATCACTAGCAAGGAATTCGTTATAAAGACTCGTTCTGGAGGATTCGTAAACGAACATTATAGTTACCAGAAAGGAATGGTAGAAAACAAGAAGGTGCGTGAAGATAGAAAATCACGAATTGTGCGTTTTCGCGTGATTAAAAAAATGCTGAACTTCTGCTCTGTTTAAAGACAGTTGCAGAATTGCGGAATGATAAAATAGTAAACAAGATAATGAGGGTTATTTTGATATTATACGCACGTATTTTGTGGACTTACGGAATCGCCTTTACATAAACAATATACAGCTGAACGTGATAAAATGAGAAGGTTAAACTAAAAGAAATGATACAGACGCAAATTTACTGACACACGACATGTCACCGCTACGTCGCCTGCAGAGTGTTTCAACGCCATGTAATGTCACTGATACGTGTAACGCCAGTTCGCCAGAAGAAGTTTGGAGTACACTTATGGCCGTATATCTTGGAACAATTTTGATGCTGTCTGTAGTGTTCAATGGGACTATATGTTTGGTCTTCTACAAGAAACCCCATTTGCTCAGCATTTCCAACTGTTTTGTGCTCAATCTCTCATGCTGCCAGTTAGGTAAAATATTTATTTATTTATGTATTCATTACAGTCAAATTCCTATATTAAGACCACTTTTAAGACCGTTCAAAAGTGGTCTTAAAGACCACTTTTGAACAGTCTCAAATGTGGTGTCTGACCAGAGGACGCTATATGCGGAAACCACAAAGGAAAAATAACTGTAGCCTTCTGAAGAAGCTTTAAAAGCAGAATTAGTCTTAATCTTAGGTGATCTTAATGGCGGAAATTCACTGTATTTATTTATTTTAAGGATTAGATGGTTAAACTATTTCATAAAGATATATTTTGCGAAATTTCGCTAATGCGCAGGCTCGCCTGAGCCGTTGTTTGTCCCTATGCGGCCCTTACAATTATCCGAGTTATGGTTTTCAAATGCGCATGCGAAACCATGACAGAACCTACAATAAGACATGTGCGCCCAACGAAGACCCAGATCAGCCTGCGCATCTGCGCAGTCTGATCAGAGTCTTCGTTGTGCGCTCTAAGGATAGCTAAGGGCTCAATGCTCCTTCATGCAGCAAGAGAAGTTTCTGGTTAGACTATACGGATGCGCAGGCTGATCTTGGTCTTCGTTGGGCGCACATGTCTTATTGTAGGTTTTCTCGTGCGCTGGCTCATCTATTAGGTCTGGACGCATGTCTTCATGCGCCTGACTCCCTCAAGGTCTTGGCTACGTGTCTATGAGCAGCAAAGGCTCTGGTGAGACTGTGGTTATGGCCAGACCCACAGTCACCAATGCGTGCCCTAGAATGATCTGATTATGTTCTTTCAAATACGTATTAGGGCCTGGACGCATGCACAATGTATGGTGTAAAATGTTTTTTTCTACATGTCTGCAAGCATCAATGCATTACGATAACATACCCGTGCGGCATAGTGCATTTTTTCACATCTCCAAAATGGCTACTTTTCGGATGAAAATCCATCATATTTTTCTTATTTATACTGCAAACATAGGTTATGGGTGCTTGTTAGAACCGTCTCATTGAGGCGGTTCTAACGAGTACCCACAACCTATGTCTTGGAGCAGAAATAAGAATAATAATGTATACCCCCGTAAACTCAAGTTTTCTCTATATAAAGTAGGGTTTAGGGGGGGGGGGTCATTTCACGGACTTGTTAACGTGATGCAAATACGTATTTAAGCCTGGACGCACAATGTATTGTGTAAAAAGGTCTTTTCTACATGTCTGCAAGCATCAATGGTATGCAGCTTATTGAACACATATCGCGCTTGTTGTCCATGTGAATAATAAGCGTTAGAACTTGTTCATTTTGCCATACTGACAATTAGTTCTGAATTGGTAAGTATTACAAAGGTTACCTCATGTTCAGAATTTAACATGCTATGGACAAAAGTGCCGGGCTCTCATCGGGATATATTTAAATCTGGGCATATTTCACCAAATACTGCTGTCTACCACCAAATAATTCCCTCAAAAAAATATAGAATCCCGTGTCACCCTAAGCGCGTTTTCCAGCCTTGCTAGATCTGAGCCTAGAAAGCAACTACGTGTAATGCGGGCCTATAATAATCTATATTCTTTTAAATGCGTGTGCGAAGCCAACCAACTTTACTGTATTAGGTCTGTACACACGACTGCTTGCGTTAAGATTCCTAAACGTCTTTTTTACATGTCTGCAAACAGAAAATACTCTGTCGCGCAGGCGCGACTGAGCCTTTTTATCGCCTATGCCGGCCCTTGAATTCTTCTGTGTATGTTCGTTTATATGCGTGCGCGAAGCCATCTATAAGACCTAGACGCACATCCGTGTAGTCTTATCTAAGTTCTTTTCTTCTGGTGAGAATGCGCTTATGTGCGGGCTTGCCTGGTCATTTGCTGGTCGCCTGTGTAAGCCCCATATGCGCGAGGAAAACAAATGTCTAGACGCATGCATTCTAGCATCCTAAATGTCCCTTCTTGTCCCCGAACAGCAAAGGCTCTGGTAAGACGGTGTTTATTTGCCGGGCTCGCCTAAGCCTTCGGGGTCGTCTATGAGAGCCTACATCATGCGGAAAGCTTATGCATCACGAAAACACGCCTGTATAATTTTGACCCACACCCACTGAAACTCCACTTTTATACAGTAAAACTTGGGTTTACAGGGGTATACAGTTTTTCATATTTCTGCTAAAACATAGATTTTGATTACTCGTTAGAACCGCCTCCCCGAGGAGAAGAAACTGGGGTTTGCCATTTAAACTCATCGACATTCAATTCAAACTTAAAATTTTCACAGCAACTGCTGAGAATAAACTACTGGAAACGTTTCATTCGTTGTTTTGCTTCACGAACAAACGTCTATATTAAACAGAAAAAAAAAAAAAAAAAAAAAAAAAAAAACAGAATTAAAATAAATTACGCATGTACATAATATTCTGGGAATGTCCGAAATAAAGTTGCAAAGTTTCCCTATTGAAGCTTCAAACTACGGGACCCGGGAAGGGACATGATTTTTTTTTAATATGTTGTGCGAACAAGATATTAAGTTGTGCGAACAAGATATTATGTTGTCCGCACAAGATAATATCTTGTCCGCACAAGATAATATGTTGTCCGAACAAGATAATATATTGTCCACTCAAGATATTATCTTGTTCGCACAACATAATAAAAAATAAAATTATGTCCCTTCCCGGTTTCCGTATCAAGCAGAAGGCTAGTATTTCAATTGAACCTGTGTATAGTCGTTCAAAACGCAGTGAGACGTGACTGTACTTTTAATTTTGGACTCGTCCATATTTTAGACAAATCGCCTTGACTTGGTATTTTTACACTTGGCGATAGCTACCGTCCTATTATTAATCTTATGTAACATAGACGTATAGTCGAGAGGGTCTAGTAACGCGTCCGCCAACATGGAGGACCAGGGTTCAAGTCTTGGGGGAGGTTTTTATTTGTGTATTATTACTTTTTTTACGTTTCCTAAACATTTTCGCAAATGTGATCACGCGTTTACTGCGTAAATCATAAAAGTGGGTCACACAAGATATTGGTTTGTTTGTTTGATTGGCGGTTTATCGTCCCCGTCCATTTTGGAGACGTTTCTACCAATTCTGTAGGGTTCTACCCGACATTGAGATGACATCACAAAAACACGCCTTTATAATTTTGACATCACCAAACCCGACTTCCATATGGTAAAACTTGGGTTTATAGGGGTAAACAATATTTTCTTTATACCTGGTCTAATAAATAAATTGTGGATACTCGTTAGAACTGCTTCGTCGGGGCGGTTCTAATGAGTGCCCACAATCTATGTTTGGAACAAAAATAAGAAATAAATATTGTAACTTTTCATCAAAATTTTCGTTCTCTTGGTAGTAAATATTTCTAATATTTTTGTATAGGCAAGCTTTTGTTATGAAATGACATCTCAAACCCTGCCCTCCTAATGAAACCAAAAGGGATTATATGAATGAACGGGCCAACTCATAACACCTCGCCTGCCGGGCAGCATTAGATTTACTATGCGATTTACCATTATTCATGTGCGATCAATTTCAGTTCTGTTAAAAAGCATCGTACAGCCCGATCTGTTTCTCAAAACCCCGATGGACGTGCCACGGATGTATATATTCATCTTTTTGGAAAATGAAACGAGCGCAAGGGAATCGTTGTGGCTCGGGTTCTAGTAAAATTATCAAAACTGTTAGTAAGACGGATACCATTATGATATACTGTCAGTGAAGGCGAAGCTTCATGTTTGAATGCTTTGTTGTTTTTTTTTGTTGTTTTTTTTTTTGGTTTGGGTTTCACGGCCCTTTCAAGATTATTTCACTCATATCGAGCCGATCGTTAATCAGAGGTCGGCGAAAACCGGAGTACCCGGAGAAAAACCACCTGACCTTCCGTTGCAGAACTTGGCGTCTCACACGTGGCCCGTTGAATGCTTTGTTGAAATGTATCTGAACATTATAAAATGTAATAAAAATATAATTGTTTAAAATAAAAAGGGAACCAAAAGATAAAATATGAAAAAATACAAATAAAGAAATTAACTATAAACATTAAAGATGAAAATTAAATAGAAAATAATATAAAAAAAAAATATGTATGCCACTGGGACTCGAACCCTACTCGGCTAAAAGGTTCTAGTTTGACTCGCAGTGCTAAGCATTACACGAAACCACTAAGCCAAGACTTTTACATGATGGCAATGTCAAAACATTTATCTATCTATTTAAAACCATGTGTAAATGTTGTCCGAAACCTGCTTCCCCTGAAAAATGGAATAGTCTTGTCACGCTTAATCTTTGAACTCTCAAAGGTCGTTGATGAACTATATCTGTTCTTGACACTGCATTAAAAATACGTAAACAAAACAAAATCCACGCATTTGAGTTATCGAGTTTCGCAAACGTGAAACGCCAGGGGTATAGTCAGATCGTCTAATAGCTCTCGTTAGGAAATGTTAAGTGAAACGTACGATTAATCTGTTAAGTGATATGTTACCTTACAAAGTTCAGTGACATTACGCAAACACGCCTATACAAATACATTGCCACCTTTATCGCCGAAAAAATGAAAATTTTATGATGAAAAATTGTGATATTGTTCTTATTTCTGCTCAAAATATAGATTGTGGGCACTCGTTAGAACCGCCTCATTGAGGCGGTTCTAACGAGTACCCACAATCTATATTTTAGAGCAGAAATAAGAAAAATAAGGTATACCCCCGGAAACCCCAGTTTTACTATATAAAAGTGGGCTTCAAAGGGGTCAAAATTATATAGACGTGTTTTGGTGATGTATTCCGCCATAAGAACACCTAAAATTCAGACCAATTATGCTTAAATCTTATCTGGTAGGCTGCAGTTATTCTTTCTTTGGTGATCGAGTAAGGCAAAGGTGACATGTATCTTGCGTCACTGGGGCGTCCAACTTATTGGCTTGCAGTTGTGCAAGCTTTAAGACCTGATACCCTTACACAATTTTTGAACAGTCCCAAAGGTGGCCTTATTTTAGGAATTTTATCTGAATGCATTGACATTTCGATAATTCCAACATCGGCGATTAACCTTATCTTGCTGTTCACGACAACCCCTATCTTTGCAAACAGTGTAGATCCAGATCAGATGGCTTCTGAAGAAGCCATCTGATCAGGATCTACACTGTTTGGCAAGCAGTTTATGAATTTGTAGCAATTAATTACATCAAGTAATTTGATTGGTTGACAGACAGAAATGGGTGTGGCTTAAATGAATATTCAGCAAGAGAAGGGGTAATTTTATTAAATCGAACTCGCTCATTTCGGTTTGCATAAATAGGAACACCTGGCAAATTTTCCCGCTATTTTTCAAAGGGGGACAACTTTCGGGACTTCCTGTTTGCTATTCTACAAGCCCTGTCTAACTGAAAAAGAGGTCTCCTCTTAAAGGAAAGAAGTTGCTCCACAGGAGCAACTTCTTTCCTTTAAGAGTTGACTCCTATTGACATGGGGGACAAAAACACTTGTGCAGGAGTTGCCTCCCATGAGGGTGTACCCATTCCCTTTCGATATGATAGTGGTGTTTGCATGGTATATTATTATTTCGATGGAAAACAAAGATCATGGATACTCCATCTAAATAAGGTGTCTCTAGCTAGAAGTTAAAGCCGGCCTCGGTAGCTCAGTCGGATGCGCGTCTGACTGGTGATCAGGAGGACGCGGGTTCGATGTTCATTATTTGGTGGAGATTGATCATGAAATCTTTTCTACGCTCATTCCCTTCCGCTGATTCAAGAACGGCAGTTGTCAGTTTCTGGCGCAAGGACTGGTTAACCGCCTACTTATCAGCCTACCCAGGAAGTGTGGATAGGTAAACTGACCAACTCAAAAATGACCTAAATAGTGTTGACTGGGCCTAGTGTTGGATTTAATCCAATACAAACAAACGAGAAGTTAAACAGATTATACAGAGGATCTTACATGAGCGTTCATGTTCTATTGAATTTATTATACGAGTTGAGGAAAATGGATAAAATGCGAGGCTGTGCCGAGCATTTTATCCCCTTTCCTCAACGAGAGTAATAAATTCAATAATACATGAACATGAATTATTGTTTGTTTGATTTAAAAATTGTTAACGTCCCCGTCAACAATGTAAAGGTCATTTTGGACACGTTGCTTCCGATCTTGTGGGACTTTTACCCGACATTGAGATGAAATGACATCTCAAGCCCTGTCGCCCAATGAAACCAATAGGGTTTATTAGCATGGACGGTCCGCCTCGCGGTTCCTGGACAGGCTTTGATCCTCTAAGCGGTTTACCAGTACTAGTGTGCGGGCCGGATTCAGCTCTGCGTGGAAACATCATGCAGCCCATATATTTCTTCAAGCTCCTTTGGGCGCGGGCCGTATTCTATTTATCACATGACTTTTAAAACGCATTGTTCACATATTCACGATGTTTTAACAAAATGTAAATGTTCCGCCATTAGTAAACGCGACGTCGTTAAGGACGTCGTGCATGTAACGTTAGGGGCGTAACTAACTAATTTGCATATTTAAATTGAATTTTTATACCGCAATCAGGCATTCTAGTAACCTAATAAACGGGGGGGGGGGGGGGGGGGCGGGGGGTGGGGAGGGGTCGAATAACTGCACGATATAGTCTGTAGTGACCTATAATACCTTCTACTGACCTATAATACGTCTATTGACCGTTTATAGACCGGACCTCCTTTTCAGGTCACTAATTTACAAGTGTTAACAATGACATGCAACCTTTCATACATGAGAAAACAACGAAACTGTAAGTTCAAATCTTTGCAATATTTGCAGAAATTGCAGCTAAATTCTTAATTTTTCGGCCTTTCCTGGTTTGAATGGCCCGTTGGAATAACTGCGCACTGCTACTGCAGTTGCGTCTCAACCTCAAAAAAAAATTCTAAAGCTAAAATAAACTATTTATTTGCAGATTTTCATACAGAATGTAAAGTGCTGAGAAACTTTTATTCGAGCGTCCATGTTGTTTCCTATGTCTTTGTGGCACGCTGACGTCAGAAAATTTGCACTCGTTGACGTCACGTTATACTACGTATGCGCGCCATGGCACTGAACGTCGTTTAACATGCCACACTGTCTGCTGTCTTTTTTGCTTAAATTTGCTTTTTTATTGCAAAACCCTTTGATTGTTTTGAATTGCGGTATAAACTAAATACATGATTAGTGTCTTTAATAATGAAATATAATCGGTTCGCCGCGACAATTTTATAGGGGCGAGCTATAAAATTGTCTAAGGCTCACTGATTATATTTTATTATAAAAGACACTAACCATGTATTTAATATATT
The DNA here is from genome assembly GCA_963580285.1 of Lucinisca nassula. Lineage (NCBI taxonomy): Eukaryota > Metazoa > Mollusca > Bivalvia > Lucinida > Lucinidae > Lucinisca > Lucinisca nassula. The sequence continues at coordinate 122,126,415 of OY757023.1, read as the reverse complement.
ACATGGCGTTATTACACTCTCAGACGCGACGTCATAATATGATAAATGGTCATTAAGAAATACAGTACAATTTTCTCTAACAATGCCGTGTCCCACGGTCAGTCTTGACTCTTTGAATACAACAGATTGCCAGCCTCGGTAGCTCAGTCGGGTGCGCTTTTACATTTATCTATTGTAGATGGATTTGTTTCTTGCAAAATTTATGATAAACGTGATGATTTTGATTTCGAGATTGTAAATTTTCCATTTTTGGACGGTGATGTTCCTCGTGCGACATCGTACGGGGTTTATATTTCGCAGTTAATTCGATTCGCTAGAGTGTCTAGTCATGTATCCGACTTCAACACTCGTAATAAATTATTAACCGCTAAACTTCTTAATCGGGGGTATCGGTATCATAAACTACGTAAAGCCTTTTCTAAGTTTTATAGACGTCATTCAGATTTGGTTTCTAAATTCAATGTTGGACTTAAAACACTTCTGCAACAAGGCCTATCGGAACCCGAATTCTATGGTGACTTAGTATATAAATTTAGAAAAATACATGCCTGTAATGACTTTAGTACCCAATTTCGTAAAATCGTTCATCGGTATATAAAGATTGGGTACAACATAAATGTTATAAAACAGACTGCATGCATGGTGGTTAACCCAATCACGATTGGCAACTTTGCTTCCCTCTTCGACTGCACACCGCTGGGTCGGGCTTAAGATTATATGACGGTTCCAGCGTAAAACATAATTGGAATTTTATTTTATTTTAGTATTCTTTATGTTTGTTGGTGCCTGATGCTCCGTCTGTGGTCGGGCCCCTCGGAATCTAACTGTTGGTTTTCTTTTGCTCCAGCAATTCTGTTGTTGCATGCTGTAGAGTCCTCAACCTTGTTTCATCTCTGTTGTTTTTTTTATTTGTATGTTCTCGGAGATGTTACACTGATGAGCTAGGAAGCCGTCATGCGGACTAAACAAAATTAGTATATACCGCGACAGAGGTAAGGGCGAGGATTATGGTAATGTAAAATCGATTTAAGCCCACCCCGTGGAATTCTTTCCGCTGACCGTTCCAAGGCGGTTCTTCCGTAGCGGTTTATTTATGTTGTTGTTTGTTACTTACTGTGTGTATCAATTGTGTCTTTTTATTTTGGATGGCCATTTGGCCATTTTGTGGGAAAGTAAATGTCCTTATGGCATTCCTTTGTTTATGTTTCCATTGTGATCCGGTCGCTTTAGTTTGCGTTTCTTTCCCTTTGGTGTCTTTGATGGGTGGAGTAAGTTAATTGTATCGATTCCTGATCTTTATTTTACTTCTACTCTGACTAATGATCAGGAGGTCGCGTGTTCGATACATGGTGGGTCAGCAATAACATTTCGCATAGACTGATCATGAACCCCTTTCTTTGATCATTCTCTCCATTCCGCTCAGTTAACCCTTTTCGTATACCGAATGGAATCTTCCTTCTAATATATAGCAGGCGTCCATTTCAAAATTTAGGGATGTCAGGTTGTGTTTTCTTCAAAATTTGTTTGGAAAATGGTTTAATTTTTTTACCAGCAGTGTATGCCCTGCGTTCTAAGGAGTCTGATCTGGGCTTGCACTGTTTGGCAGGGTACCCGGTTAGAGGTTTCTGGTACTAAATGGGTTGAAGAATGAAGGAAACATTTCGAGAAACCTGACATTGGCAAATGAAAATATTGTGATAACTGCAGACATCTCAACATCCATTTACTTACACAATTTATTTATGCTGACAATAAAATTTGCAACAGAAAAGACATTATTCCTGTGTTACTTCCAAGTTTTGACTATTGATTTAATCTCGATGCTGAATAGAGAAAATCTAGATTGCTGGAGGACAGCTTAGGTAAAATATATAGTAAAATGCGTTTGGGAAATAACTGTGGCTGCTAAAGAGAAGTAGTTGTTAAACAAAGGTGACCGTTACGTTAGTGTAGGTTTTACCGCAGTTTTATTACCACGTCAGCAGTAATTCGAAATAAACGTGAAGGTGCGATTCTGCCGGAACTGGCAACACTGATAATAAAATCTATCCTACGGTTGTTCCCTACCCTATAGAAGGACACTCATCAGTTTCTGGCGAAAGAAGGTGCGCTGTACTGGTTAACTGCTTATGTAATAGTGTTTATTTTTTCGGTTATACGGCCTTTTCAAGATTGTTTCATTTACATCGAGCCGATCGCTAATCAGAAGCAGGACAAAACCAGAGTACCCGGAGAAAATCACCTGACCTTCCGTTGCAAAACTTGGCGTCTTACATCTGGCCCAAGCCAGGCTCGAACAACAGCGGTGGGAGGCGTCAGCGCTCTAGTCTACTAGCCCACGTAAGCCCACATAAATAGTGTTGACAGCCGTTAAACTCAAAACAAAACTCACAAAAACGAAATTAAAAAGTAACGCATCGTTCAAACTCGCATCATTTTATATAGGCAAATTCACTATTATTTTGCTTAATTTCTACTCAATTTTAAGAAACAAAAATAGAGTTATTATATTATGCATTGTACCAGGCAGAACAGGCAAGGTTTCGATCGCCTCCGCGGAGCTAGCGACAGTTTGAACACAACACGAAAACAAACTGACCCCACTAAAGGAGGCCGACCTTAATTTTTTGGACGGGTTTTTAAAACAAAATCCGTCCTTTAAAATAGCGATGTCCGGGCGGGCGGGCGGGCGTCCTGCGGGCGGGCGGGCGGGCGTCGTCCCAGGTTTACCTTTTGGTTAACCTTTTTTTCAAAGTGATATTTTTCATTTCTTCTGTAGCAGATTGTTTTAATATCAGGACTGATGCATACGTGGAGGTACCGCTTCTATGTATTATCCATAAATGGCGCAAAAGACTAAAATTTTGGCGGAAATTGTCATTTTTCAAACTTGTGTTTTTCAGGTTTACCTTTTGCAGTGTTCAATCTGGGCTGCGCCATTGTGCCCTGGGCCCGCTTTTTACATGAGGGGCGCACTAGAGATCATTCAACGGGCCCGTCGGGCGCAACTGTAGAATTTAGAGACTGTTTCTTCTGGAGTTCATTTTTGCGATTTTCTCGCGATTTTTCGGCTGCCAGTTGCGTGTTTTTGAGTTGATCAAAAAACCGCATGTTGCCCGACCAAAATAACTAAGAAAAACATTTTGTTTTATCTGTTTAACTAGTAACAATTCTTATTTTTATAAACCCAAATCGACGTTTTGTTTACCGGGGATGCGGCCATGTTCGGTATACTTGTGTGTGCCGGGCGGCTTACGCCAAATTCGTGTGCGCCGTGCGGCTTTCGCTAAATACCGGACCGAAATACCGCAATATACCGAGGCGGGCGCTATTTATTATAGAGTTCTTCTATTCCAGAAATATTTTTAATGGCATTCATTCTAGATAAAACATGCATTTAGCACTTGAGCAAGACACTTTATCTAAATTGTTTTGTACTGGTTCAATGAGGTAATGAGCAAATGTGACCAAACTTATAATAAGAAGATGGATAGATAAACTAAATAGATTTTGTCTGTGCTGTTAAACTTGTTTTGTGTCCATTTTTATCATGCAGCTAAAACCCTTAGATAAATCTGGCAAGTTTATATAGTATAATATAAGGGCCCCCTAAATTTCCAAATGGCCCCCTTTTCCAAGGCCTGTGGGCCCAGAGGGCCCCCAAACCCCAAATCCTGGATTGAACACTGCTTTTGGTTAACCTTTTTGGAGCGTAGCTGTTGCAGCGTAGCTCCAGTGAGATGAGAAGTGATTTCTGCACTACTTTCGGTGTTACTGCATATGACCCAATCACCAGTGAAAACATAGTACCCCGTGTTAACATGGTAGATTATTACGCCATGCTGTATCTTCTTATAGACTGCTTCACAGACCACCTAATTCAAACGGAATAGATGAATATTTTTAATAGATGAACTGTGTAGCAGTCTAATTTTTTTATAGTTCAGTTCATATAACCCAGTTTACAGCCCGTTTGTACCATAAAAGCCCAAACCTGGCAACTTGCAAACAGGACAAACCCAGATCAGATACCACAGAACGCAGAGTCTCATTATGACCTGCACTGCATACTTACAAAAAGGTTCAGCCATTTTGCCAAATATTTCGTGGAAGCCACAACCTGACATCCCTGATTTTAAAATGAACTCATTCCATACTGATATAAGGTGTTGAGAATTCCATTCGTTTTAAAATGGGTTAAAAGTACACAGTGTGGGTCGATAATGTATTACCAAATAAGACAGTTGGAATGAGTTTGGACAGGTGCACGTCAAGGCTTATACGAGTTTTGTAACAGATGAGACGCCACTTATTGTAGCGTCAGATATGGGTCTGCTATGTTTGTCCCCAATTAGGCTGCTAGACATTTACTCAGAGTATGGGTTTATGTGTGTGTGTGTGGGGGGGGGGGACATTGTTACTTTTTTAAGCGACCGTCTGCGTCTAGGCATGTGACCATAAATAAAGCAAATTATCAGCTCAGACGCAAGTTCGATGCCTGCGGGTTCGGCAAAATTCTTTCCAGGAGATTGATCGTGAAACCTGTTCCACGGTGATTCTATCCCTTTCGCTGATTCAAGAAGGGCAAGTTGTTGGTTTCCGGTAAAAGACTGTGCACTGTGCTGAATTGACAATATCTAAACAAAGAAATTGCCTTAATGCCAGATCATTTCATAAATGGCCTCGTTGAGTCAATTTATTTTTATATATAATAATGGAGTATAATGTCTAAACTCTTCAAATATTCCTATGGATTGATATTGACAATAATTAACCCAAGAAACTGTCGTATGCAAGATCACTTCATAATGGCCTCACCGATGCAATATATATTTAGAAAAATGTTAACAGAGTATAATGTTGTTTTTTTTTTGTTTTTTTTTTTTTTGTGGGGGGGGGGGGGGTTACGGTCCTTTCAAGATTATTTCACTCATATCGAGCCGATCGTTAATCAGAGGTGGGCGAAAACCGGAGTACCCGAAAAAAACCACCTGACCTTCCGTTGCAGAACTTGGCGTCTCACACGTGGCCCGAGCGAGGCTCGAACCTACGGCGGTGAGAGACCTAATGACTAAGAGTCAGCGCTCTTATCCACTAGGCCCCGGAGGCCCGTAACAGACTATAATGTTCAAACCTCTCTGAATATTCCGATCGTTTTCGGCATTCGGATTGATATTGACAATACCTAACCCAAGAGGCTGTTTTATGCAAGATTACTTTATGAATGGCCTCGCCGAGGCAAAATAATATGAAAATGAATACGGAGTATAACATCTTCACCCGGCTTTGATCATTTTCGGCATACAGGTTGATATTGACAATACATAACCCGCAAAATTGCCTTATGCCAAATTACTTTTCAAACGGCCTCGCCTAGGCAAACTGAAAATTTATTTCGAAGAGTAACTTCTAATCTACTTGGAATATTTTTGACAACTGTTAGCATACAAATAGATAATGTACAGATCTAACCAACGAGATTCCTGAATGCCCAATTTCTTTATTTTAGCCTCGGCAAGGTAAAAAATTCACCCACTGACACGGTCGTATAACTTTCAAACCGACGGGTATATTTTTATAATGTTTCCATGCAGATGTAAATTGACAAGCTCAAGCTAATGATATTGTCTAATGCCAGATAGCTTTATAAACAGCCTCACTGAGGCAATTTTTAAAGACTGATTACGGATGTATAACTTATAAACTGCTGGGAAAATTATGCTAATTTTTCACATGAAGATCAACATCACCAAGACGTAACCAAGGAGAATGTCTAATGCAAGATAAATAACCTCCCCAAGGTAGTTTTTCAAAAACTGATTACATAAAATAACTTTAAAGTCGCCAAACAATTTCGCAAGCCGCAGTTATTGCACGAACTATAGCTCAGCAGAAATCTTCAAGTAAACTGTAGAACTGCATGGTTGCTATATTGCTCAAAAACATTGATTGTGGGTACTTGATAAAACTGCCTCGTCAAGGCGGTTCAATCAAGTCCCCGCAATCAATGTTTTGAGCAGAGATAAGAAAATATCACAATTTTGTATCTTAAAATTTCCATTTTTTTTTTTTTTGCCGAAAAAATTGACAATGTATTTGTACAGGCGTGTTTTCGTGATGGTTGTTGCGGGGTCTACACCTTAGCATGAGTTAATTTCAATATAAGTCTTGTTGCTTTAACACGACTTCTGGCCCAGAATAGCTTCAAACAGCTATCTATCTATGTATCTATCTTCCTATCTTCCTATACTGAGTCGGTCACATCTGGCCTTTACCTCAGGCTATGTTCATTGGATCAATATGAGCCTGAATTAAAATATCAATCAGACGCTAAATCAAATTATCAAAGCTACGCTCCATCAGCACTCTCAGTGCTTTGATTTCAAATGCCAGTGTAGTGGATAGAGTGCTGGACTACGAATCCCATTGTTGACTATGAATCTGAGGGGCGTGAGTTCAAACCCCGGTGGAGACATTTTTTTTTTCTTTCTATTTTTTCTTTCTTTTTTCATTCTTTTTTTCTTTATTTTTCTTTTCTTCTCCATAAACACATATGAACAATTATTATCTTCCTCCCCTGATACTTGCTAGTAATAATACATACATGCATGCACAGGCATGGAAGTTTTCTTTTTTTTTTTTTTTCGTTCTTTTTTTAGCTCACCTGAGCACGAAGTGCTCAAGGTGAGTTGATGTCCGTCGTCCGTCAACAATTTCTTTAAACGACATCTCCTCCTGGGATAATGGCCAGATTTCAAAATTATTTTACAGAAATGTTCATTAGGTGATCCTTTTTCAAAATTGCTAAAATCAGCGGCCACTAGAGCTAAAAATAGAGCTAAAAATAGACAAAAAACTTTATTTTTTTTCTTCGTAAAACACATAAACAAATCAACCCCCCCCCCTCCACAAAAAGTTGTTACTGGGTTAGGATATTACATTTGTTCTGTACATACATGCATACATAGTTTTACATACATACAGAAATGTTCATTAGGTGACCCTTTTCAAAATCGCTAAAATCAGTGTCCACCAGAGCTAAAAATAGAAAAAAAAAGTTTTTTTTTTCTTCTTAAAACACATAAACAAATCATAACCCCCCCCCCCCCCCCTCCCCAAAAAGGTGTTACTGGGTTAGGATATTGCAATTGCATTTGTTCTGTACATACATGCATACTTAGTTTTACATACATACCCTACCCACCCCACCCTACCCTAGCATACCCTACCCCACAACCCCACCCCCATCCCAAAACAACCCCAATCCACCCCCAACCCCACCCCATCCCACCTTACCCGACCTCACCCCATCCCACCCACCCAGGCCCACCCCACCCCACAACCCCACCACACCCCATCCCACCCCACACCCCACCCCACCAACTAAAACATCACACAAGAGGCCAAAAGGACAGCTTCTTTTCCATAAAACGGTCAGAGACAATTGGTGAGCTAGTGTTGTCAGGACTCATTTCATACGCGCTTTATGCCCGCTTTCTTGCGTTTTGCATTCACATTTTGTACACACTTTTATATTTATAACAATGATTGCTTGTAAGTGTAGTGGCGGGGCATGATGCAGTGCTTGTAGCGCTTTTATTTCAAGAGCTATTGGGCGCATTAAATTGCTCTTCAGTGAGCAAATGGGGCACAAACCTGGCGCAAATCTTTCTCAAGCCCAGTACTTTGTCAGAATGGTTTGCACACCGGCTTCTGATATGCCAGTACATTTAGCTATCTCTTTCACTGACAGTCGCGCATCTTCTTTGACCGCTGCCTTTACAGCAGCGATGGTTGCCTTGGTGATGGATGTCTTTGGCCTACCAACAGGGGCATCATATTTGACCGATTATTTACTAGCTTTAAAAACTTTGACCCACCGATAAATTGTGCGCTTTGAAATGGCAAGAGGTTCATTTTTGCCACACAATTCATCAAATATCTGACTTGAACCTGTGTCAAGCCTTACACGGCATTTAATTTAGCTGCGAAATTTAGCCTTTCTGTCAATTTTACTATGTAACTCGTAAATTGGCCAGTGTATTTGACTGGATGCATTTCAGTTTGACATATCTCGGTCATTACAAAAGCAATTTGCTGGAAATAAACTGTATTAGTGGATATTTGAAAGGCTATTCAAATTCAATGAAGCCTTATCAGAAATACTTATCAGAAACCTAATAGTGACAAAACTTTTTGAAGGACCCTCGTACACCAACTTCAATTTAATGATTGGCTCGAAATTAGCGAAATATACCTGAAAGGGCTTCAAAGCTAGAAACAACAACATCAACAACAACAACAACAAAAACACCCCCACCCACCAAAAAATAAAAGAAGAGAAAATCTTTTGTGATTTCTAGTTTCCATTCCATGCGTTTAGGATTTAACCGTTAAGCTTTTATGGTTCCAGATTTTGATGTATTTTGACCAAGATCTCTCTCTCTATCTCTCTCTCTCTCTCTCTCTCTCTCTCTCTCTCTCTCTCTCTCTCTCTCTCTCTCTCTCTCTCTCTCTCTCTCTCTCTCTCTTAACTATAGTGATCTTACTGTGTTTTAAATCCGCTTACTCAAATATATCATAACCCCCGCCCATTGGGGCTTGAAGAAATAAATAGGCTGCATATAGTAAAACTGGGGTTTGCAAGAGTATGCATTATTTTTCTTAGTTCTGCTTAAAAACTGATTGTGGGTACTCGTTAGAACCGTCTCACATTTCTAACGAGTGCTCACAAATAATGTTGTGAGCCGAATTAAGACAAATATCACAATTATACATCTGCAAGTTTCTTTTTTCGGTGGTAAAATTTACAATGAATTTGTATAGGCTTGTTTTCGTAATGACATCGGCCCAGAAAAAAAAGCCTGATTCTTCTCCACCACTCGTCGGTGTTTCTATATAGAGGATCTTACATGAGTGTTCATGCATTATTGAATTTATTAAACGAGTTGAGGAAAAGGGATAAAATGCGAGGCTTTGCCGAGCATTTTATCCTTTTTTTCTCAACGAGTTTAATAAATTCAATAATACATGAGCACGAATGCAATATTCTATTTATCAAATGACATTTAAACGCATTTTATTCACGATTGTTTGCAAAAATACCAATATTCCGGCATTAGTTCACGCGACGTCGTTAAGGACGTTGTACATGTAACGTTACGGGACGTATCTAGCTAATTTGCATATTTAATACACTAGTGGATTATCGAAAATATTGCATGACGTTATTACACTCTCACACGCGACGTCATATGATAAATGTTATTTCTAGCATGTCGCATAAGCTATTCCATCAACAGATTCCTGAAATTAAACAAATTGTCTAAGTTCTTTCAGAAAATCGAATCTTATACTGTAATGCAATTTAAACCGACGTAGCTTTTAAAAGGGCTACACCGAGCGGCTAGGGTTGTGCGAGCGTATGCATCAATCGAAGACTCAGATCAGCATGCGCATTTGCTTTGAACAACTGGACCCTGATGTTTTGCTATAGCTCGAACAAATTGACCTGAGACTAACCTTTATGCATGGAATAAATTTGTCAATGGCGGTATTCGACTGGTGATTTCGTGGTCCACGAACTGAAGCGTGGAGCACGTTTTGTGTTCGACTGGGAGATTCGTGAAATTTCGAACAATTTCGTGGAGCACAACAACCACGTTTGAAAAAGAGCGTGAAATCAGTCACGTGACTCAATTAATATGACTGAACATAGAAAAGTATATGGCTTGCCGTTTTACTATTTAATACAATTTCGAGATATCTATAATTTTACGAGATATCTATAATTTCATAATAGATATCTATAAATCAAATTATATATATATATATAATAAACATTGGAGGTCATAAAAATATAATTAACTGGCTTATAATATAATGTCATTGATCAAGTAATTTTGCATTGACCTACGGATCGGGGCGTTAACTGGAGGTCCCCTGTGCAGGGAGAACCATCCCCTGTGCAGGTTAAAGAACCCTGCCATAATTACATGATTACTGTGTAGGCTTTCATCCTGCAAAACTGGAGTGTATGCAATGTACACCGTCTGTGTCACCTCCTGGGGTTAAGGTGAAACCGGAAGATAGAAAGAAAGAAAGAAAGGTCCGAGGTCTGCTGCATTGGCCCGAGGCCTCGAGGCAATTTTAGAAAGTAACCATAATACAAATTTTATAAACAAATACGAAACTTAAACTATTTATTGTGCCTGTCATTTGCAGTTAATATGGAGCTAGGACACAGCTCGGATCTATCTGATTATAAATGATTGGCTTGGAGGTGCCTCTTTGCCTTATTGGCTGTTAATCATAGCTCTCTCACGGCTGTGTTTCGAAACTGGCTAGGGTCACATGTGAGACGCCAACCGGAGGTCGGGTGGTTTTTCTCCGGGGATGCCAACCTGTGATTAACGATCGGTTAGATATAAGTGAAATAATCTCGACAGAACAAACCAGGCAACGCAAGCGTAGCATCCCCTCGCAACAGCACACCATTCATCGACATGGAGGTTTGAAGCTTCTACGATGATAGCTGTATATTCTGTCCTGTTCATAAGATTTTTAAGGTCAAGTCCATTGTGACATTGACCTCTGACCACTGACCTTGATAGTCAATACGGCTAATCGTCTCCCCATGGGGAACAATTGTAGATGGTTTGAAGCTTCTACGATGATAACTGTGTATTCCATCCTGTTCATAAGATTTTAAGGTCAAGTCCATTGTGACCTTGGTCTCCGACCGTTGACCTTGAAAATCAATAGGGTTCATCGTCTTTCCATGGGGAAAATTTGTGGAAGGTTTGAAGCCTCTACGCTGATAACTGTGTCTTCTATCCTGTTCATAAGGCTTTTAAGGTCAAGTTCATTGTGACCTTGACCTTTGAACCTTGACCTTGAAAATCAGTAGCGTTCATCATCTTTCCATGGGGAATATTTATGAGGGGTTTGAAGCTTCTATGATGATAAATGTGTCTTCTATCGTGTTCGTAAGGTTTTTAAGGTCAAGTTCATTGTGACCTTGACCTTTGACCTTGAAAAGAAATAGGGTTCATTGTCTTTCAATGGGGAACATTTGTGGAAGGTTTGAAGATTCTAGGATGATCTATTTGTCTTCTAACCTGGTCACAAGGTTTTTAGTGTCAAGGCCATTGTAGCCTTGACCTTTTACCCTTGACCTTGAAATCAATAGGAGGTTTTAGAGATTCCGTTTATGACACCATTCTTGCGCATGCGCAAAGCACTGTCCGCCAATTGAAACGGCCATCGCTATTCAAATGTATTGGCGGAACTTAAAATGCTAACAATATTCAGACATTTTGAGAGAAAATATACCCGTTTACATTGAAATAATGCCTCGAGAAGGAAAGAATGACATTTTGCTTTTATTACTGAAATTCATTTATCCTGGATCCGTTTGTTATTGACGAAAATCTCTTCGTGAATGACCCATGTCAATGGCTTACGAAAGCTTACTTGAATGACCCATGTCGATGGCTTACGAAAGCTTACTTACAAAATAGGTTTTACGTAACTTTTCGTTATTCGCTATCCAAGTATAGCTATCACATACGGACAGAACTTCTATCTATCTATCTATCTATCTTATCTTATCTTATCTTATCTTATCTTATCTTATCTTATCTTATCTATCTATCTATCTATCTATCTATCTATCTATCTATCTATCTATCTATCTATCTATCTATCTATCTATCTATCTATCTATCTATCTATCTATCTATCTATCTATCTATCTATCTATCTATCTATCTATCTATCTATCTATCTATCTATCTATCTATCTATCTATCTATCTATCTATCTATCTATCTATCTATCTATCTATCTATCTATCTATCTATCTATCTATCTATCTATCTATCTATCTATCTATCTATCTATCTATCTATCTATCTATCTATCTATCTATCTATCTATCTATCTATCTATCTATCTATCTATCTATCTATCTATCTATCTATCTATCTATCTATCTATCTATCTATCTATCTATCTATCTATCTATCTATCTATCTATCTATCTATCTATCTATCTATCTATCTATCTATCTATCTATCTATCTATCTATCTATCTATCTATCTATCTATCTATCTATCTATCTATCTATCTATCTATCTATCTATCTATCTATCTATCTATCTATCTATCTATCTATCTATCTATCTATCTATCTATCTATCTATCTATCTATCTATCTATCTATCTATCTATCTATCTATCTATCTATCTATCTATCTATCTATCTATCTATTGAGAAAACTGTCCAACGATCTGTCTACAAGTGCAATTAAAAAAATGTCCAACGATCTGTCTAAGACAGAAGTGCAGTTTTAATAAATTGAAGATTCCTATGGACAGACAACGTTTGTTTTGGTTTAAACAATATTTTATTTCGATCAAACATCATGTAGAGAGAGAGAGAGAGAGAGAGAGAGAGAGAGAGAGAGAGAGAGAGAGAGAGAGAGAGAGAGGTTTGACTGAAAAACTGACAGTAGACAGACAGACGACAGACAGACCGACTGACTGAATGACTGACTAACAGATGAACGGACGGACAGTTGGACAGAAAAATAAACTGATACTGACAGTAGAAAACAACTAATGAGTGGACTGACAGACGGACGTCGAGTCAACGTTGGTTCGACGTCATGCCGTCGACACCAACTCCAACTCACTTCAACGTCACATGGCCGTTGAGAGAGAGAGGTTTGACTGACAAACTGACAGACGACAGACCGACCGACTGAATGAATAAATGACTAACAGACGTACGGACGAACAGACAGAAAAATAAACATACTGACAGTCGAAAAAAAGCTAATGAGTGGACTGAAAGACGGTCGTCGAATCAACGTTGAATCAACGTCATGCCGTCGACACCCACGTCGACACCCACTCCAACTCACGTCAATGTCACGTGACCGTTGAGATGAGAGAGGTTTGACTGATCCGTGTATCCAAGAAGATATTGTAGAGCTTAGCTAATAAGCCATTAACCCTTTTTGTACCAAATAATGGAATCTTCCTCATTATATATAGCAGGAGTCCATTTCAAAATTTAGGCGTGTCAGGTTGTGTTTTCTTCAAAATTTATTTGGAAATTGGCTTGACTTTTGCAAACAGTGTAGGCCCTGATCAGACGCCGCGTTCTGTGGCGTCTGATCTGGGCATGCACTGTTTGCCAGGGTACCCATTTTGGGGTTCCTGGTAATGTAAGGGCTGGGCAGGTTGATCTACCTAATTTTACTTTAAAATCTTGCACTTGCGAAGGAGTGTTTCATTCTCATGCACTGAAAGGGTGTTCTACGTTTGTTTTGAATTTAATGTTCCAATCCCACTGAGTCTTGATGGGTCCGAGCACTGGGCAAATGACATCTTATTAAGCAACGCCGTATTATCGCCAACGCAACGTTCTGAGGTTTCATCGACGTTGCAAAGTCAAATTCAGTGCATCGCGTTGGATGTTTGTTTGATGTAAATTACCTACGCTCGCTAAGTGTGTTGGTACGCTAAGAGAGAGAGAGAGAGAGAGAGAGAGAGAGAGAGAGAGAGAGAGAGAGAGAGAGAGAGAGAGAGAGAGAGAGAGAGAGAGAGAGAGAGAGAGAGAGAGAGAGAGAGAGAGAGAGAGAGAGAGAGCAATATGTAGGCCATGGCACACTCACAGAGAGAGAGAGAGAGAGAGGGAGAGAGAGAGAGAGAGAGAGGAGAGAGAGAGAGAGAGAGAGAGAGAGAGAGGACTCTGTTGGGTCGTTTGTACAATATATCTTGAAGAGCAGTTAATTAAACCATAAGACTAGGGATTTGCCATCATGAAAAACACGCCTATGCGATTTTTACCCCTTCAAACCCCACTTTTATAAAGTTAAACTGGGGTTTACAGGGTAAACATTATTTTTCTTATTCCTGTTTGTGGGTACTCGATAGAACCGCCTCAAAACAGAGATTGTGGGTACTCGATAGAACCGCCTGTACTTAATGCACAAAATGATAAATGATAAAATGTTGAAAAAACAAAAACGGGCAAATAAATAAAAGTCTTTATCTCGTAGAGGCGGTTCTATCGAGTCCCCGCAATCTATGTTTCGAGCAGAAATAAAAAAATATCACATTTTTTCATCTTAAAATTTCCATTTTTTCCCCCGAAAAAAAATGATAATATAATTGTATAGGCATGTTTTCGTAATGCGAAATTTCACACCTGGTAGCAAATCGGTATTTGTCCCATTATCTTACATTAGAATTCGTCAAAAGTTAAATTTACGCTGCAATTAACACTTTATCTGTCCCACTGCCTTGAAGCATGCATATACGACGTTGACGGCCAGGGCTTTTCCCGTTCTGTTTTTAGAAGCGGAAGTGCGTCACGAAAAAAGCTCCTACAGGGGTCGTCGTCTTTCCATGGGAAACATTTGTGGAAGGCTGGAAGCTTCTACGATGAAAACTGTGTCTGCTATCGTTTGATTTGAGGTTTAACGTCCCCGTCAACACTGTAAAGGTCATTTTGGAGACGTTGCTTCCAATTTTGTGGGACTTTTACCCGACATTGAGTTGAAATGACATCTCAAGCCCTGTCGCCCAATGAAACCAATAGGGTTTATTAGCATGGACGGTCCGCCTCGCACCGCGGTTCCTGGACAGGCTTAGATCCTCTAAGCGGTTTACCAGTACTAGTGTGCGGGCCGAATTCAGCTCTGCGTGGAAGCATCATGCAGCCCATATATTTCTTCAAGCCCCTATGGGCGGGGGCCGAAAAAATAACACACCAAAATGTCGATTTCTTTTCAAAAGAGCCCAACAGATTACAACAATTAAAAGACAACCAGAAAGTGTCCCTATGAACCACTAAACAAGAAATCTCATTTTAGTGCTTCTGTTTCACAAAACAATACAATTTCAGCTTGCTGTTTTTGCCCCTAAAAAGCACAGGCGCTTGGCCCGTTGATTTGTCCGAAAAACATGTGGAATGTATTTAAAGTCAAAATATGAGTAAAAAAAAAATTTTTCATACTGGTATAGAAGTCTAGCTTTCTATACCAGCATGAAAAAAATCTGTTTTTTTTTTTTTTTTTTTTTTTTTTACTCATATTTTGACATTTTTTCGGACAAATCAACGGGCCAAGCGCCTGTGCTAAAAAGAGCTAAAAAGACGGCGAACTAATCAGAATGAATTAAATATCATTTTAAAACACATTTGTTTTTATTATTATTATTATTATTATTCAGTTTTTGACAAAAAAATCTACAAACGTGCAAGTGATAATAGCAGTAAATATGTTTAAATAAAAAAACAAAAAAAGAAAGAAATAAACATCCACTGTGATTTGAACTCACGACCCCCTTGTGGTGCAAAATCGAACTTTTTGACCATAGTCCAGTAGTTTATCCACTGCACCACGAGATTCGTCGATATGAGACATTGAATTCAAGCAATATAGAGCATATATACGAATATATTTGATAATTTGTTTTCTGTTTGTTTGTGTGTTTGTTTGATTCGAGGTTTAACGTCCCCGTCAACACTGTATAGGTCATTGCTTACTGTGCAACCGAGGGACATTCAAGAATGCTAAAATATAAAACAATCGCATTAGTTTTTCATTTTCTTGCTTTAGGCATCAAACTGGAAGCACGGATCACATTTGACTGGTACAAAAACGTGGAGCACAATTTTCCACTGCGCATCATGGGCGGAGCTCAGTCGTGCTCCACGAAATGTCTCCAGTCGAATACCGTCAATGGCCATATTCGACTGGGAAGTTTCGGGAAATTTCTGTGAAATTCCACGCAGGAGTGTGGTGTCTTTCTTGTAATAGCCGATCACATGGTCCAATCAAATATTGGTTATTTTTCAAATACATAAGCGATCGTGGAGCACGACTCTATTCGAAGGAAAAGTCGAATCTTTCGTGCACCACGGTCGCTTATGAGCTATACACAAATAAAATATTTGATTGGACCATGTGACCAGCTATTACATCTAGGCACCACACTCCTACGTGGAATTTCACGGGAATTTCACGAAACCTACCAGTCGAATACCGTCATTGTTATCGCCTAATACTTCGGCTTTCGTAAACTTCTCGTGAATTTTCGGCATCACGTGAATTGCAACCCATTTACCGACCTCCATGAATTGAATAACAATATCATCTTTTTCGGGAGACGGCGAAGATAAATACATGCATTAAGTCGGGTATGAAATTATGTTAATAGAGTTCACCAGTCTCAGGTCAATTTGTTTGCACTATACTCGCCTTTGCGACAGAGCCTTACTAAATTGGGCTAGTTGGCACATTACGTACGAAAACACGCATTTACAAATACATTGTAACCTTTATCATCGAAAAAAATGAAAAAAAATTAGATGAAAAATTGTGATATTTTTCTTATTTCTGCTCTAAAATATAGATTGTGGGTATTCATTAGAACCGCCTCATAATAATGAGTACCCACAATCTATATTTTAGAGCAGAAATAAGAAAAATAGGGTATACCCCTCTAAAGCCCAGTTTTACTATATAAGAGGGGGTTAAAGGTGGTCAAAATTATATAGGCATGTTTTCGTGATGAACTCATTGGATATAGAAAAACATATGGGCCCCGTCAAGCGATTTTGGTACTTATCGCCTATGCGAGCAGCGAAGGTTCAGGCGAGCCTGCGCATCCGCGCAGTCTCGCCAGAACCTTCGCTGCTCGCTCATTCAAGTAGTGAATCAAGAGGAACCTTCAGACAGAAAGCCATATCCCTGGCCCAAATGAATGGCTGGGCATGCGCAGTTAAAATTTGTCATGACGGAATGCTCGAAGACACAAATTCCCTTGGCGGGGCTCATATAATGGGGCTAAGGAAAAAGTATGCGTGGGACTAATTGTCATGTATTTTTGGGGAGCCAATGGGGCTAATTAAATTCATTTAAAACTTTAAATGTCACATGCAGTTTTGTTTTTAAGTTTGATTAAACTTATAATGAAGAAATTGAAAAAGAATAGTTCAGAATAGAGCTGAAATATTTGTAATAAGCGATTACTGGTTGAAACTGGGAATATGACTGGAATACAAGGAAAATTAATATGGGAATCTCTCAAGAAAAGGAGAAGAGACAGTGGTCTAAAAGTTTATACAAAGGTCTAAAGGGTGCTGCCAGCATTCCAACAGGGGACATTGTTCCCCACCAGCTAGGCGCTGTAGAAATCATTAATCGTTGGCATTTCAGACCTCTATTGCAACACTGACATTTATAAAGAAACTTTCTTCCCGGGACCCTTACTGATCCGATCATTTCCTCAGTTGAATGCGCAGAGGTCTACCTCTTTGGTGAAAGCTAGGGTATCACAGGTCCTAGTGAATGAATGCCAGCTCACCAGACTGATAAAATTGTCTAACATATGCAAAACACTTTATCAACAGTTGTCATGACTTGCAATTTACAATAGGTGTGGCCAGCTCATTTCTGAATAGGCAACAAGCCCCATTCAAACTTTTTCCTAGCCCCATTCTACTCTTTTAGAATGCAAAAATAGTCCCATTGCAACACAGCCATGCGATAAGTAGGTACATTTCCCCCATTCTCTTTCTCTTATGACGTTTTAGGGTTTTGGAGGAATTGCCTCCTGTGTCCGACCATCGTTTATCCGACACTCAGAGAGAGAGAGAGAGAGAGAGAGAGAGAGAGAGAGAGAGAGAGAGAGAGAGGCATATGTCAGATGGTGTACGGTGGAAGATATGTCAGACGTATGGCGGAAAATGTCAGATGTGTCCATTACTACCTGGTTTAGACCATTTAGTATCGGAAACCTCAAAACGGGTGCCTGACAAAAAGTGCAGACCCAGATCAGACGCTGGTCAGGGCCTACACTGTTTGCAAAAAAAAAAATCAGTCATTTTCCAAATAAATTTTGATGAAAACACAGCCTGGCACCCCTACATTTTTAAATGAACTCCTGCTATATATAAGGTGGAAGATTCTATTTGCTACAAAAAATGGTTAGAGACCACACAGTGTGCACTCGGAAGGTCTCATTATTTTAACCTTATCATGTTCTCGGATATCTAAACTTAGACGGGACATGATTATTAATATGGAGTTCAACCTCCAGAGGGTACATATATTTAGCCTTTATGTATCATGAACGTAACACACTGTATTTGTATTTTCTGTTGTTTAGCCATTTATATTTTGTATCGTGACCATGTGATATTATTATTATATAATATGCATGCTGATAGACTAGAAACTGTTATAGTTTACGTCTAAATAAAATTCTTCTTCTTCTTCTTCTTCATATCAGCCGCACAACTGACATTTCACACGATATTGTTTGCCTAACACTCAACTCGCCAAGAAACTAATCGCCTCTCAGATTATTGGCTTGCATTCCCTTATTTCCTGGTAAGCCATACAAGGTAATAATGTAGGAATATGATTGAAATGTAGTCATATTTTATCACAGTTCACCGCATTGATCCTAAGTATTTGGACAGACAGGCCTAAGCAAACAGTGCTGAAGGAGTACTCTGATCAGGGTATACGCTGTTTTCCATTCTGCCTGCACTTTTTGGACTCCTTGGTGGCGAAGAAACATATTTTAGGAGAATTAAAGCAAGTCCTCGATGTGTCCGAATTTGTAGGATTTGTACGGTAATCCTTGAAAGTGCGAGATAAACGACAGTTAATCTGTCAGGGATACAGGAGGCGGCTAGGTTAAAAAACCCAACAAATTGAATTTAGCTTGCGCGAACAGTGGAAGCGTTGATAAGACTGTGTAGAAGCACCGTCTCATCAGGGCCTTCGCTTTCCGCAGAAACAGTTCAGAGAATATTATGAGACAACAGTGTAAAGACGAATTTGTCTCCGCATTTTCGATGTTTTTGTCTCTTTTTTCTGCGCGCCTGAAACACACACAAAGCGGCTATATTGTGCTTTACTATACGCCCGATTGCTTCCCACCTTAAAACTTTGTTTTGTGAACTGTGAGACTCAGAATCCTAATATGACATCTGTGCTACCGTTTTATTTGTCCAGTCCCAGGTTTGAGTCAATATGACAAAAAGTAACCTTCACGATTAACCATAATTGCAAGGTTTATACAAATACAATAAACATCTGGAAATGAGATTAAATTATGAGCCGCGTGAAGAGAAAATGTAACTTCTGACATGTGCGCACAGCAGCGACTCCGCTGATGTGACTGATTAGAGTCTTCGATGTGCGCTGTATGGGTTCCCCTTGACCCCACCATAGCAACAGATAAGGTACGTATTTTGTGATAATTGAAGGATAGTTAGAGAAAACCAGGTTCGTGTCTTTTGATATGAAGTTTATCAGGCAAGGCTTCGAGAACGCTTGTAGAATCGCGAGGCTTGCCGAGCGATTCTACATGCGTTCTCGAAGCCGAGCCTGATAAACTTGATATCAAATGACACGAATCTGGTATTCTATTTATCAGTTAATCCCATTGTAAACTCTTACATTTTTTCACTTTTTTTTTCAGCATTCCAGTTCATAGAAGTGCAATGTCACGTTGACCTGATAAAGCTCACTTGTCCTGAGATAGCATATCTTTATCAGGTCATGGTGTTACAATGCAATTAATATTGGGGGTAACTGATAATTTTTCTTATTGCCCCCTAAAAACCTATGTTGTGGGTATTCATTAGAACCGCCTCCGGCTATGTTGTGGGTATTCATTAGAACCGCCTCCGGCTATGTTGTGGGTATTCATTAGAACCGCCTCCGGCTATGTTGTGGGTATTCATTAGAACGATTTCCAGACACTTCGGCCCCACTACCACCTCGGCCCCTAGACAGGTCGGCCCAAAACCAAGTCGGCCCTAGACACCACGGCCCTAGTCACCTCGGCCCAAGACACCTCGGCCCCACTGTCACCTCGGCCCCTATACATCTCGGCCCCAAAGACACCTCGGCCCCACCTTTGATATCTGTTAGGGTATGGGCAGTTATATCATGTTAAAATCGGTCCCGCCCATCGGGACTTCAATAAACCGACAGCCTGTGACATGAGTACTGGTAAACCGCTTAGAGGTTCTAAGCCTGGCCAGGAAAAGCGGTGCGAGTCGGACCCTTCATACTTGAAAACCCTATTGGTATCATTGGGCTGCAGGGCTTGAGATGTCATTTCATCTCAATGCCGGGTAAAATTCCCATAAAATTGGAGGCAACGTTTCTAAAATGACCGATACAGTGTTGATTGGAGCGTTAAACGTCAAATCTAACAAACAAAACATCATGTTAACAAGCCCGTGTAATGAAGACCCCGCTAAACCCCAGTTTATATGGGGAAAACTGGGGCTCATAGGGACATACATTAGTTACATCACGAAGACACGCCTTTATAATTTTGACCCCCTTGAACCCCACTGTTATATAGTAAAATTGGGGTTTACAGGGGTAAACCTTATTTTTCTTATTTGAGCAGAAATAATAAAAATATCACAATTTTTTCTCTTATAATGTTCGTTTTTTCGGCGGTAAAGTTTACAATGCATTTGTTGGTTGGTTGGTTGGTTGATTTGAGGTTTAACGTGCCCGTCAACACTGTAAAGGTCATTTTGGAGACGTTGCTTCCAATCAATTTTGTGGGACTTTTACCCGACATTGAGATGAAATGACATCTCAAGCCCTGTCGCCCAATAAAACCAATAGGGTTTATTAGCATGGTCGGCCCGCCTCGCACCGCGCTTCCTTGACAGACTTAGATCCTCTAAGCGGTTTATCAGTACTAGTGTGCGGGCCGGATTCAGCTCTGCGTGGAAGCATCATGCAGCCCATATATTTCTTCAAGCCCCTATGGGCGGGGGCCACGATGCATTTGTATAGGCATAATTTCGTAATTCTTATTTCTGCTCCAAGATACAGGTTGTGTGTACTGGTTGGAACCGTCTCAATGTGCATGCCTGATCAAAATGCGTCGGTGACAACCTTTAATCACTAGTTTAATATTAATCTGTGTTATGCAAAATAGTCAATTCTTAGATCCCTTTCAAATAAGTTAACGGCCATCGCCTTGAGAACGATTGAACCAGTATCCAAGATCGTTGTTTTCGAGCAGAAGTTAGAAATATAATTTTATCAACTTTTCGTTATATAATTTTGGTTTTACGGAATCTTCTATTAAGTTGTTAGGACTAAGATCAAATTATTTTATTGATATTTATATTTCGTATAAAAAATAACAAATAACCAATGAGGCGTTTATAATAAATATAACAACGCATACACGACATTTTCAGGTTAACTTGGACTACACTCTTAAGGACAGCTAATCCCCCGCCGCCTTCAATCGTGACGTTGACCTTGAGTCAGCATCACGAAAAGTGGGGTTTAGCGGGTTGTTCTAATTGTGAATATTTGATACTGATAGTCAAGGAGCCTTTTCTACAAGAATATATAGGGCCATGAAGACTTTGCACTCAGTGCACATCCAGATCCATCTGATCTGGATCTACACTGTCATTCAGTTTTCGAATTTTAAATGAATATAATTTGAGGGTCTGATAGTCAGAAATGTGACTAATAAATAAATTAAATAAATAAATTGTACAGTATGCTTGTTACTACTGTCCGTCTTTAAATATGAGCTGAAATGACAATCAAATAGGAATTTCTAAATGTGTGAAACTTGATAACAATGGAAATATACTGATAAATTCCTACAAAAATACGAGCATTGAAGATTTTGCACACAGTGCACATCCGGATCTACACTGTTTGCCACTAATATATACGTATAGTAAACATGTACATGTATCAAGTAATTTGGGTAGCTGATAGTCAGAAATGTGACTAATAAATAAATAAATTAATTAATTAATTAATAAATAAAGTATACAATATACTCGTTACTGTCTTTCTTTAATATGCGCTAGAAACAATCAAATGTGTGAAAATTGATAACAATGATCTGTTTATCATCAAGGATCTCTTTATTGGGGTAAAGGGATTAGTAACGCCTGGTTGTTTATTGAGCTTCACACTTTACTATAATATAATAATTAATTGTTCTTGTAAAACTTTTTGCCAGATAGTGTACTCACCTGAAATTCATTAATCCTTACCTCGCTGAAAACGATAATCCTTATCTTTGCAAACAGTGTAGATCCTGATCAGATTGCTTCTGCCCTCTGAACCGGATCTGCACCGTTTTTCATGCCGTTTTTGAATTGCATGCATACATAAAATTAATTGGTTTACTTATGAGGATAGTTGTAGCTCAGCGAACCTGAACACTGATAATTACCTAATAAATAAATAAATAAATAAATTGTTTGTTTGAACTGGAGTTTAACGGCCAAGTCAACACTATTTTGGTTCATTTTCGAGCCGGTCAGTTTACCTATCCACACTTAACCTGGGCAGGCTTATACGTAAGCAGTTAACCAATACGTCCACCAACCAATACAGTGCACATTCTTTTCGCAAGAAAGTGACAACTGCCCTTCTGGAATCAGCAGAAGGGAGAGAATGACCGAAGAAAAGTTTTCATAATCTCCACGAAAGAAAGTTGCCGACCCCGGTTGGTATAGAACCCACGTCCTACTGATAACCAGTCATACGCGCATCACTGAGACTTAGCTACCGAGGCCGGATAAACAAATAAATTAATAAATAAATATATATAAATATGTTAACAAATATAAGATTATCCCCCATCATCACCATGATTGACGAACCGAGGAATGATTTTTTTTTTTTTGGTTTTACGGCCCCATCCACCGATCCATCCAGATTTCCATCCAATTAGTAACTTTAAAGGATAACTTACTGAAAATTAATTTAAAAAAGTATTTTAGCGGTGTGAAATTATTTCGGATAATAAAAAAGCCTATATAGGTGATCAAAAGAGCAGAAAAGTAGAAAAAAAGCCTGCTCTAAAGCATGCAGCAATGCAATTAGAATTATACATTGAAATAAAAGAGTGGAATTTTCAAATGTAACTTTCATTCATCTTAAATGGACATATAGATTTTCTGTTTAGTAACGTTATAATATATAATAAATATACTCGTATATTATAGGTTCAAATATTCGTGGCTCCCTATCAAAATAATCAAATCAGCAAAAAAAAAAAAATAATTAAAAAAAAAAAAAAAAAAAATCAACGGGCATCCAACCCAATCGCCTATTTAAGTGGAAGCCCCGTGGAAAGCAAAGTGGGGCCGAAGTGTCTAGGTATATGAGGCCGACGTGTCTAGGGGCCGAGGTGTCCAGGGGCCGACCCGTCTAGGGTTTCAATTTTATGTGGGGCCGAGGTGGTTTTGGGGCCGAGGTGTCTAGGGGCCGAAGTGTCTAGGGGCCGAGGTGGTTTTGGGGCCGAAGTGTCCCTGAGGCGGTTCTAAAGAATACGCACGACATAGGTTTTTATGGAGAATTGAGAAAAAACATCCTCCAATTATAAAAAAATACTAACCTTATCTGTTGCTATGCCCACGTGTCTGTTCTGTTCGCAGACACGGACAGAGGTGGGCAGATTTGCTGAACTCAAGTTTCAAATGACAACGTTTTGTTTAATACCGAAGAATTTCTAGACAAATTGTACGATAATCATAGCAAATGGTCTCTTATAATCTTCCTTTATTCGGCCAGCATTGCTCTTATCCTGCTGTTCACGACAAACCCTAGCTTTACAAACAGTGATGTCGCCCCCACACATCGGGGCTTGGAGAAATAGATGGGCTGCACGGTGCCTCTACGCAGAGATGTGACCGACCGAACCTGAATACTGGTAAACCGCTGAGGTCTAATCCTGCCCAGGAAAAGTGATGCGAGTCGGACCGCCCCTTAAGCCCTAGCGGTTTCAATGGGCGACAGGGCTTGAGATGTCATTTCATCTCAGTGTCGGGTAAAAGTCCCACAAAATTGGAAGCAACGTCTCCAAAATGACCTAAATAGTGTTGACGGGGACGTAAAATCTCAACTCAGACAAACAAACAGTGATGACTTCAGATCAGATGACTTCTGAAGAAGATATTTTAGAAGCCATTTGATCAGGATCTAGCCTGCCATTCAGTTTGTGAATTTGAACGAAAACATTATATCATGTAATCTGATTGGCTGATAGTCAGCAATGGGTGTGACTAATTAAATCATTCAGTACGATAAGTGTTCAGATTCATGTATTTGAACCGCATAGGAAACATCAAAGCACTGACAGCACTAGTGGGTCAATTGGCTCTGTTTGTAGGCTGGGAACATGGTTCTGAATGGGGACTCGGACTGTTTAGTTTACTCCTAAAATGCATCGGCTTTATGCAAACAGTGTAGACCCTGATCAGACGCCGCATACAGCAGCGTCTGATCTGGGTCGTCACTACTAAAGTTTACCTATGTCCCAGCGCATGTGTCGATCAATATTTACAACGCGCATTCTTTCCGCAACACTCTGACATCAAAACAACATAAATATCTCGGCTATAAATAACCCGTTACCAAGAGTGATGGTCACGCGGACACCAGCAATGTTAAGCTAATGCGCTTAGTAGCTTTGGATTGATAAATAGTCGACCTAAAATTATGTTATTGGAGATGGACAATTCAACGTTTTTCATGGAGTTTGAGGTAAAGTTTTGTTTGTTTGATTTGAGGCTTAACGACCCCGTGAACACTATTTATGTCATTTTGGAGACGTTGCTTGCAATTTTGTGGGCTTTTTACCCGGCATTGAGATGAAATAACATCTCAATCCCTGCCGTCCAATGAAACCAATAGGGTTTATAAGCATGGGCGGGCTTAGACGTTCTAAGCGGATTTGCAGTACTCATGTGCGGTCGGTATCAGCTCTGCGTTGAGTGTTTGAGCTTTAGTTTTACGTCCCACCAACGGCTAAAGTCATACGGAGACGGGACCTCAGTTTAAAGATTCATCCGAAAGTCAGGAGAAGCCCGGGATCGATCCTGCGATCCCTGGATTACAAGGCGAGTAGCATAACCAATGGGCCAAAGGGGCTTCTAGCTCTGCGTAGAAGCATCATGCAGCCCGATCTATTTCTCCAAGCCCCGATGAGCGGGGGGACTTTGAGGAAAAGCTTTCGAAAGAAAAGAAAGGAAGAAACATTTACTGTACACGATTTGTTTTTGGACACACCTTCAGGGGAAACACTTTTTTCAACAATAGTTTTACGCCCTCATCAATAAAGAAATACTCTTAAAACAACGGATCTGTTACTGAGCATCAAATTCTTTGCTCTGAAAGTCATACAGGAAAATGAACAGTACAGTCAAACTTCAATGGTTCGAACACCTTTGGGATCGAGACTGGGGTATTGCGACCCACTGAGGGAAAATGCAAGGAGGCATAACGGGGTTAATTTTGGAATAGCTTTTCGGTGTTCTATAAATAAAAATGTATGCTGTGTGTACTCATCAGAATCGCCTCGTCGAGGCGATTCTAATGAGTACACACAACATACATTTGCAAGGTAAAAGTCGAAAATCTCCTTAATTATCACACACTACTTATGTAGCGGATTTCCCTGGGAACTCAAAAAAGGGTTCGACTTAGCCATGGTAAATGAGCTATTGGTGTTCGAGCCATCGAAGTTCTACTGTATTTGGATGACACACTCATGTGGTGTATTGCTTTCTTTCATAGTTGTCAAAATATTATTTTTCCTATGAAAAATAACCATATGTTTCTCGTTTCTGCTTTAAACATACCTTGTGGGAACTCGTTAGAACCGCCTCAATGAGGCGGTTCTAATGAGTACCCACAGTGTATGTTTTTGCGCATGACTAAAGAAAATATAGTGTTCCCTCAGCAAATCCTTCTTTTCTCCGTATAAGGTGGGGCTTACAGGCGGTGTGTGTGTGTCGGGGGGTGGGGGGGGGGGGGGGGGGAGGGTGGTCATTTCATGGACTTGTTAACGTGATGAAAATCGCGGAAATGCGTGAGGTGTTGTCTGTTTTTCTCTTTGCCAGGAATAATAAGAATTTGTAATAAGTTGTAACATTAATCTGCTTCTCCCCGGGGGCTAATACTTCATTTGCCCTTATATGACATTTAGAATATCACCGATCAGCTTGTGACAGGTCCTTTGTCAATTTTCGGGCGCTCAGATTTTTTTTAGGTTTTATAACTTTTGTAGAATTTTGTTTGCTTTAAACATACAGTGTAGTCTCTGATCAGACGCCGCGTTATCTGATCTGTGTCTACACTGCTTGCCAAATCCCATTTTATACGCTAGGCTTTCACGGGTTCAAAGACAAGACTGTATATAACTAGTAAACAATTTGCCATTTGTGAACAGCGGTAGGTCTATGGGAAAAGCTGCAATCTGCAAAATTCCGATTAGCGAATACTTAGCAAGGACTCCTGAGGTCAGCTTCCGACGATGAAAGTTCTAATCACATCTCCAGAGTACCATGGACTCGCAGGCTGAGACTTTATACGATGCTGTTGTTGCTGTTTTGTCTTTTCGTATACAGTCTATACCTTAACGTTCTGCTTTGCACCGTTTTCATTGTATTTCCGACAAAATGAAAAATGGAAACTTGAGTTTAATTCCTGATTAATATCTTCTTGGAGAAACAAGATATTTACTAATTTCATTTTGTTACTATCGGTTTTATATATCAGAAAGGCCAAATTAGATCATGGAAACGAACAGCTACAATGCACAAGTGACCTATTTTGGTGATAATAAAAGTAGCAGCAGCAATAATAATACCCAGAAGGCTCACGTCGCTAGGGCAACGTCAAATCAACGTCGGTGCAACGTCACGACGTTGCACCGACGTTGATGTGACGTCACAATTTCGTCATGTGCCTGCTGGGTATAATACTGATAATATAGAAGAAGAAGAATAAGAAGAAGAAGAAGAAGGAGAAGAAGGAGAAGAAGAAGAATGTTGATGTGCCAGCTCATGGGTATTTGACATGTCGCAATTGTGACCTGCAAAGGCTCCAGCGAGCATGCGCATAAGCTTAGTCTTGCTATAGCTTCAGCTGTTCGCAGACATGTAAACTTTAGGT
Organism: Lucinisca nassula; assembly: GCA_963580285.1. NCBI lineage: Eukaryota > Metazoa > Mollusca > Bivalvia > Lucinida > Lucinidae > Lucinisca > Lucinisca nassula. The sequence continues at coordinate 122,099,402 of OY757023.1, read as the reverse complement.
AAACACGCAATCAGTCATGTATCTAGCTCTATTAGATGGCTGCGCACGCGGTTTGGTGGTACATGAATTGTAGAACGCGAAGGTCCTTTTCCTTGTGTGTTTGAATTGAGGTTTTACGTCCCAGGTCAATTTAGGGACTGTGGGACTTCAATCCGAAACGTAGATGAAATGACATCTCAAGTTCTATCCAGGGACGGTGAGTTTGACACCAGTTCGCCTGGACAGGCTAAGACCGTTTAAGTGGTTTACCAGTATTCATGTGTGGTTGGTTTCGGCTCTGCGTCAAAACACCATGCAGTCCAATCAATTTCTCCAAGCCTCGATAGGCGGGGACCTTTTCCTTGTCTGTCAGCTGCTGATGATGATGATTATGATGATAATATTATTAATACCCAGCAGGCACATGACGTAATTGTGACGTCACATCAACGTCAGTACAACGTCATGACCTTTATGCAACGTGTGCCTGCTGGGTAATATTATAAATAATAATACTAAGATAATAATAATAATAATAATAATAATAATAATAATAATAATAAAAATAATAATAATAATAACTCTATACAGTGCACAGCAAAGATTCAGATTAAACTTGATCAGAGTACTTGCTGGGCGCACTTGTGCAAATACACAATACTTTTCATGCACATAAGCGACCGGCAAAAATGCTGAGGCGCCCTTGAGCCTTTGCCGCTCTCAGACACGTTGTGGAGGCCTTGATGTAGTCGCAGGCAATAAGCTTAGCCGCTTCAGTGGGCTGCGCTGGTGGTTTTGAGGAAGATAACCCGGAAAATGTCACTGGCCTGTTTCTTATGACCTTGCCAATTTGACCGTTCACAACAGGTTTCACCATACTCTTAGTGTGAAGACATGAATACTCAGGAAAACACGTCATATCAATTTTAGTAAAGATATTTCAGGGACTGGAAATCAGAATTGAATTATCATCCCAAACATCAGAGTGAAAGATAGACAAACACATCTTAACTCTTATCCTGCTGTTCACAACAGCCCCTTTATTTGCAAACAGTGTAGATCCAGATCTGAAGAAGCCATCTGATCAGGATCTACACTGTTTGACATTCAGTTTATGATTTTGTAGGAATAATATTACATCAAGTAATCTGATAGGCTCAAAGCCAGAAATCGGTGTGGCTAAACTGAATATTCAGCAAGAGAAGGGTTAACAAAAAAAAAAAAAAAAAAAAAAAAAAACACAGTCGACAAGCCGAGTTAGCAGCTCTTACAAACAGATGGCAAATATGTTCTATAAAAGCGTTATCCTTTGGAAGCAAGGAATACACCACAGAACTGGAAAATATGAATCGTACATGTTTTCTGGGTCAGACTAGCTAGTTTCGGCCAATTAGGCCTAATCATTTCGGCCAATTAGGCAACTCCGTTACCTTTACTGAACACAATTCTTTGGACACGCAAAGTGTTAAAATAAAAACATTTAACAATTGAACAACACCAAACACAAAACTAAAAGAGGTGGGGTTAAATCGGTTTTACGGGGCCCTAACCTTGACCGTCATCCTCCGCCGCGGTTTACACAATTCAGTTGGCGGTGGTCTCCTAGCTCATCAATATGCCATCACGGTCAACATTACGAGTACACAACTACGAGAGTAAATAGATTTTTTTTTTTTTTTTATTTGAGGTTTAACGTCCCCGTCAACACTGTAAAGGTCATTTTGGAGATGTTGCTTCCAATTTTGTGGGACTTTTACCCGACATTGAGATGTAATGACATCTCAAGCCCTGTCGCCCAATGAAACCAATAGGGTTTATTAGCATGGGCGGACCGCCCATGCTAATAAACCCTATTGGTTTCATTGGGCGACAGGGCCTCATTGGCCTCGCACCGCGGTTCCTGGACAGGCTTAGATCCTCTTAGCGGTTTACCAGTACTAGTGTGCGGGCCGGATTCAGCTCTGCGTGGAAGCATCATGCAGCCCATATATTTCTTCAGGCCCCTATGGGCGGGGGCCGAATGTTTTACCGCCCAAAATATGAAAATTTTAAGATAGAAATTTCTAATATGTTTCATATTTCTGTTCAAAACATAGATTGTGGGTACTCGTTGGAACCGCCCCGCGGTTCTAACGAGTAACGACAATTTATGTTTTTGAGCAAAGATAAGAAAGAAAAATAATGTATACCCATGTAAACCACATGTTTTTCTATATATCAGTGGGGTTAAAGGGGGTCAAAATTATATAGGCGTGTTTTCGTGATGTCAGTAAGTGATATGACGACATAAACCATAAACAAAGCACGTGCACTAACAGTTAAGTCCAATGTGTATATAAAAAACTTCAAGGAACGACCACCTTGGGATACTCAGCTAAAAGACATTCGGGGGCCTAACTCATTTTGTACCAAATAGAATCTTCCTCTTTATATATAGCAAAAAAAACAGAAGTGAAGGTAATGATCAGGAATCGATACAATTAACCCACACCTCCCATCAGAGACACAAAAATCAAGTCCATTTCAAAATTTAGGAGAGTCAGATGGTTTTTCCTTCAAATTTTATTTGGAAAAAATTGGCTCAATGCTTGCAAACAGTGTAGACCCTGATCAGACGCCGCGTTCTACGGCGTCTGGTCTGGACCGGCGCTGCATGTCAATTATCCGTTTTGGGGTCTCTGGTACAAAATGGGTAAAACTTCGGAGTTTATAACTATTCAACCCTGTCGAAGATTAAGTTTCAATAATTATTTTTATTCTTTCATCTTTTTCAGGTATGACGTTATTCGTTCAGCCATTTAGTCTCTTTGCCGTGGTGTCACGTGACATGGTGTATTCTGGAGCCTGGTGCTATATACACGGCTACTTGTTTACTGTGTTTATTGTGACAATACAGATTTCATTGTTAATGATCTCACTTGACCGGAACTACGCTATCATGAATTCACTCCGCTACCCGTATATTTGTACACAGCCACTGTGCAATGTTCTTATAAGTCTTTCATGGCTGTTTGGAATAATCATGGCCATTCCTCCTCTTGCTGGCTCTGGACTGGGTCGCTATAATTACCAAAGAAATAAATACATCTGTTCCTTGGACTGGACTTCAGGGCATGTTTACCTTGGTATCTTTAGCTCAGCTGCTTTCCTGATACCGATACTTATACAGGGTTGTTGTTATCTTAAAATATTCATGGCGGCTTTAGGTCATTCCAAAAGAAGCCGGCGAGTGCATCCTTGGGTAACCCAGTCTTCATCCAAATTTCAAGATGGTCCAAGCGAATCTTCGGAGAGCAGTGATAGTATTAACTCGTCCCTCGGGTCTACGCGAACTACCGAATGTAAAGCAGTGAGGACAATTTTCTTAATCGCCATATCATATTGTGTTTGTTGGGTGCCTTATTTCACAGATGCGTACTTATTGTTGAAAACAGAACAGAGTATTTCATCTCTAAGTGCGGCGGCAATGTGCCTAGTGTTCACTACAAGTGTTTTCAATCCTGTTATATATGCTTACATGAATCGTGTTACGCGGCGAGAAATAGGGCGATTCTTATGTGGACATCCGGTGCAACCAGAAACAGGTGATTATATTTCTACGAGCATGAGTACATTCTCTGCTCCTAAGCAAGTATCTGCCGGCTGGCCCTTACCAGAAAGGCATAGATCAAGGAGTATGGGTGGTATATTTAGTAACGAAATGGACACAATATTAGAGGAAACGGAGGATAACTGTTGTGAAACCAGATCAGAAGGGAGTTATCCTTTTCCTGAGACAAATACCCATGTCCCTGCACACTCAACACATAGTGATCCCGTATCTAAGTTTCCTTCTGTTCAGAAAGTCGCTAAAACGAATACAGTAGAAAACATTAATATCAGTAAAGAACATTCAACAAAACGGGACAGTTTAGGGAATGCTGATGAAAAAATATCGAAGGATAAACAAAAAGAGTGTGTTAAACTAAAAATAGGAAGAACAAAGGGTGAATCATTGTGGAATATTGTCAGAATGTCAAAATATCGGAGAAGAAGAAGCACAGACTGTGGCTCCTTTCTGTACTTCCAACATGACAATAAGGTGAAATCAAAACTGAAATCATTGAACCGTGTAACCAATCGCTCAGAAATGTCGGTTGATCATAAGATCTCGGTAACAGAGTTACCAGATAGACTGAAATTCAGATTATCAGTTTCTGATCTAGAAACGAGCAAAAAGGCATTAACACTTAACTCAAAAGTTGAGATTAAGAATAGATCAATAGACAATATTTCACAACGCGGAGCAAGTACATCACGCGACGACATTTCTACCAGAAACGTAATTGCTGATATTCACGTGCGAAATCCGGATAAGAATAACAGATGTCGACGGAGTAATTCTTTCATGGTTACCAAACAGCCTAAAATGTTTGATTGTCGAAGTACTCATTCTGATATCACATCTTTGTAAAAAAAAAAAAACTGAGTCTTTCATATCACAAAAATGACATTTTCTGATGGAAGGCCGTTCTACTCTCGTGGTTGATTAGTGTTAGGAGGCCTTCATGCGGACTGAACAAATTATTTGTCTAAATCTCGACGGAAGTAAGGGCGAGGATTGTGGCCACGTAAAATCGATTTAAGCCCCCAAGTGGAATTCGCTTCCGCTGACCGTTCCAAGGCGGTCCTTCTGTCGCGGTTTATTTTTGTTGTTTTGGTTTGTCTTTGGGTGTTTGTGTCGCTTATATTATTTTATTTGGATAGCCAAATGACCATTTTGTGGGAAAGTAACTGTTCTTTTGGCTTTCCGGTGTTGATGTTTCCATTTGGGTCTGTTGCTTCATGTTTGTGTTTCTTTCCCTTTGGTGTCTCTGATTGGAGCTGTGGGTTAATTGTATCGATTCCCGATCATTGCCTCCATACAATGAAATACGCCATATTAGGACACGGGTCTATATGTATTTCAATTTCAAACATAGACTATGGGATGCGTTACAATCGCCTCAGTCTGTGATTTGACCTTAAATGAGTCAAATAATATGTACCCTTGTAAACCACACTTAGTTGTACATAAATCGGGCTTCACAAGGTCATTGTTGCTATGGTCATATTGACGTGTTGCTGTGTAAAACAGTTAAACATAATGCAGGTAAAAGGTTAACTGAGTCTAAATTAAATATATATGTAAAAGACAAATCAAGACATATCGACATTGAATTGTGATAATTTTATTTAGATATTTTGTTATGTTGACTTTTTTGTTTCTGTTGTACGAACGTGTTGAAGAATTAGTAATATGAAATAAATAAATACATTATGCAAACACGCCTATACATTCTCATTGCCACCTTTATCGCCGTAAAAATGAAAATTTTATGATGACAAATTGTGATATTATTCTTATTTCTGCTCAAAATATAGATTGTTGGCACTCGTTAGAACCGCCTCATCGAGGCAGTTCTAACGAGTACCCACAATCTATATTTTAGAGCAGAAATAAGAAAAATAAGGCATACCCCCGGAAACCCCAGTTTTTTATATAAAAGTGGGGTTCAAGGGGGTCAAACTTATATAGGCGTGTTTTAGTGATGTGTACACTGGAGCCTATTGTGACTTCCGTATGCACGGTCATTAAGAAAATACATGTAATGGAAATTGGACATGGTTCAATTTTAGACATCTCAAAACAACCAGTCACGTTCACAACAAAAACGGGTTAGCAGTCAGATACAGGTTGGAAAACTGTGTAAGTCCAAAATCACATAATAAGATGAAACAAACAAAAAAACAACAAAAAAAAAACACGGTTTTCGCCTCGGATCTGACTGTTTCGCAAGAAATACTTTATTTCCACTATTTTTGATCCACAACATAAACCTAATTATATGGGCCTGCTTTATTAAGGTGGATCTAACTATCACGCAAAATCTATGTTTGGGTGTAATATTAGACATATTCGAACATTTTATCCATAGCAATAGATATATATATATATATAAGAGTTGTGTTTTGTGATAATTGAAGGATAGATTTCCTTATTTAAACCTATGTTGTGTGTATTTATTAGAACAACCTCGTCGAGGCGGTTCTAATGAATACCCAGAACTTGACAAAAACTATGCTTCAATTGTCACAAAATACCAACCTTATCTGTTGCTATATTTATCTGAAAAAAAAGACAACAATGTCAGGCGCCATTTTAGAGCTTCAGTCACATGACAGAACTTAAAATGAGCGCCATAACACTATGAACATCCGTTACATAGGAAAAAAAGATATACAGAAATTTCCTTTTTCTGTTTGTTTCTGTTTTTGTTTTTGCTTTAAACATATTGTGGGTCCTCGTTAGAAGCGCATCATTGAGAAGGTTCTAATGAGCACTCGCATCTATGTTCGTAGCAGAAATGAGTAAACATGAAACATTTCACATGAAAAGATGCTTATCATTACAACAACACACCCGTGTGAATTATTGCATTCTTTCATACCTCCTTCTTTCATACCTCCTTCTTTCATACCTCCTAGCGGCCCCCGCTCATAGGGGCTTGAAGAAATATATGGGCTGCACGATGCTTCCACGCAGAGCTGAATCTAGCCCGCACACTAGTACTGGTAAACCGCTTAGTGGATCTAAGCCTGTCCAGGAACCGAACGTCTCCAAAATGACCTTTACAGTGTTGACGGGGACGTTAAACCTCAAATCAAACAAAAACAAATCATACCTCCTGAACGGTTATTTTTCTGAGGAATATTTGTAATATATTTCTTATTTATACTCTAAACATAGGTTGTGGGTGCTCGTTAGAACCGCCTCGTTGAGGCGGTTCTAACGAGTACCCACAACCTATGTCTTGGATAAGAAACAATAACGCATACCCCAGTTTTCTCTTTATAAAGTGTGGTTCAGAGGGGTGTTCGTTACACGGACCTGTTTACCTGCTGTCTGCAGACAAAAAGATGCTACTGTAGTGCAGTGGCACACAGGTGTGTTATCTGCAGTGCCAAACAAATTGAAAATAAACTTTACAACACCATATTGTTGTTTATTTGTCTTCGGACCTTGTTGATAAGCGCAAGAGAACGTGTTCTCTTTGGTAGTCTGGCCCCTGTCTAAGTTATATTTAGTCACCCATGTTTAGTTATTTGGTTTCAATATTTGTCAGTCGACCCAAAGTTAAAATAATGCAGCAAGTTATAGTCTTTCAAAACGCAGTGAGACGTGACTGCACTTTTAATTTTGGACTCGTCCGTGTTTTAGGTAAGTCGCCTGCAGTGGGTATTTTTTTACACTGGGCGATAGTTACCGTCATATTCTTAAACTGGCGCGCTGTTTAACCAGATTGACGACTAGTCGAGACAGTCTAGTAACACGTCTCCCATCTTGGAGATCTAGGGTTCGAATTGTAGGCAGATGTTGTTTTTTTTAATTACTTTTTCTTCACATTTTTTCGTACCTATAAAATTGGAGCACAGGCGATGTTTGTTTGTTTGTTTGTTCGATTGATTTGAGGTTTATTGTCCCCGTCAAGTTTAAAGAAGTTTCTTCCAGTTTTGTGGGTTTTTTTTACCCGACATTGAGATGAAAAGACATCTCAAGGCCTGCCACTTAATAAAACTAAACGGGTTTAATAAATATGGACGGACCAACCAGCACCACTTTGCCTGGGCAGGCTCGGACTTACTAAGCGGTTTACCATTGCTCATGTGTCGTTAGTTTCAGATCCGCTTGAAAGCATCGTGCACCTCGGAACTATTTGGACGGGCCTCCGTGGCCTAGTGGATAAGAGCGCTGACTCTTAGTCATTAGGTCTCTCACCACCGTAGGTTCGAGCCTCGCTCGGGCCACTATTGAGACGCCAAGTTCTGCAACGGAAGGTCAGGTGGTTTTTCTCCGGGTACTCCGGTTTTCGCCCACCTCTGATTAACGATCGGCTCGATATGAGTGAAATAGTCTTGAAAGGGCCGTAACCCCCCCCCCCCAAAAAAAAAAAGCTCGGAACTATTTCTCCAAGCCCCGATGGGCGGTGCCATCACATTAGATTTATATTCATTTTATTGAAAGGATGGAACGAGCACAAGCGAATTGTTGTAGCTCGGATTCAAGAAGTATTATCAAAAATGTTACTATGATTGAACGTACGTTCACAGCCTTCAATTAAGGCAAATGCGCTGTCGAAATGAATCTGAAAGAGTTTCGTTTGTTTGTATTGGGCTTTTACGGCCCAGGCATCACTATTTATGTCATTTTTGAGCCGGTCAGTTTACTTATCCACACTTATCCTGGGCAAGCTTATACGTAAGCGGTTAACCAGTACAGTGCACATTCTTTCCCCAGAATCTAACAACTGCCTTTCTTGAATCATCGGAAGGGAGGGAATGGCCATCGAAAAGAATTCATGATTAATCTCCATGGGAAAGAATGTTGCTGACCCCGGCAGGTATCGAGCCCGCGTCCTATTGACCACCAGTCATACGCGCATCCGACTGAACTACCGAGGCCGGCATCCAAAAGATTTACAATGACATAAAAATATAATTGTTGAACATAAAACAAAGGAAACAAAATATTAAGGATGTAAATATAAAAAATAAAGAAAATAAATTTAAACATAAAAAAGATAAAATAAAAATGGAACATTAAATATAAAAAAAAAATGTGCCACTGGGACTCGAACCCTCGCCAAAACATTTTTTAGTGTGACTCGCAGAACATCGGAATAACCACTCGACCATGACTTCTAGGTATAAACTATACAAACATTGATTTATATCTTTAAAATCCCGAGAAAAAAGGTATCCGAAACCTGCTTCCCTTAAAAAATGGAATCGACTCGTCACGCTTAAATTTTGAACTCTCAAAGGTCGTTGATAAACTATACACTGTGACTCACACGTGTTATCCACCTATATTATGTACATACTTGTACAAGCAGTCAAATCAGACTTATCTGTTCTTGTATTGTTATGAAAGAGACTTCATTTTGTCGCTTTCCATTGATAACCAATCTGAAATTATTGAAGCTTTTAGCTCTACTTCTAGATATTTAGATGATTTATTAAATATTGATAATACCTATTTTGATGGTTTGATCAGTCAGATTTACCCCCTAGAACTTCAGTTAAATAAAGCAAATTCTTCTGATACCGAGGCCCCGTTTTTGGATTTACATCTATCTATTGTAGATGGATTTGTTTCGTGCAAAATTTATGATAAACGCGATGACTTTGATTTTGAGATTGTAAATTTTCCTTTTTTGGATGGTGATGTTCCTCGTGCGCCATCCTATAGCGTTTATATTTCGCAATTAATTCGATTTGCTACAGTGTGTAGTCATGTAACTGACTTCAACACTCGTAATAAATTATTAACGGCTAAACTTCTTAATCAGGGTTATCGGTACCATAAACTACACAAAGCGTTTTCAAAATTTTATAGACGCCATTCTGATTTAATTTCAAAATTCAATATTGGACTTAAATCTCTTCTGAAACAAGGTCTATCGGAACCCGAATTTTATGGTGACTTAGTATATAAATTCAGAAAAATATATAACCGCAATGACTTCAGCACCCAATTTCGTAAAATCATTCTTCGATATAAAAAGATTGGGTACAACATGGATATTATACGACAGACTGCATGCATGGTAGTTAACCCAATCACGGTTGGCAACTTTGCTTCCCTCTTTAATTGCACGCCGGTGGGTCAGGCCTCAGATTCTATGACGGCTCCAACGTAAAGGCTTATTGAAAATTAAAGAGATAATGTTGGTTGGTGCCTGATGCTCTGTCTCTGGTCGGGCTCATCGGAGTCTAACTGTTGGTTTTCTTTTGCTCCAGCATTTCAGTGGTTTCTTGCTGTCGAGTCCTCACCGTTGTCTCACCTCTGTGGTTCTTTGATTTCTGTGTTCACGGAGATGTTGCACTGATGAGTTAGGAGGCCTTCATGCGGACTGAACAATTTTTTTGTCTAAATCGCGACGGAAGTAAGGGCGAGGATTGTGGCCACGTAAAATCGATTTTAGTCCCCCGGTGGAAATCTTCCACTGACCGTTCCAAGGCGGCTCTTCTGTGGCGATTTATTTATGTTGTTGTTTGTTACTTACTGTGTGTATCACTTGTGTCTTTTAATTTTGGATGGCCATATGGCCATTTTGTGGGAAAGTAACTGTCCATATGGCCTTCCTCTGTTTAGGTTTCCATTATGGTCTGGTCGCTTAATGTTTGTATTTCTTTCCCTTTGGTGTCTTTTATGGATGGAGTAAGTTAATTGTATCAATTCCTGATCTTTGTTTTACTTCTACTTTATAAGCTCCGCGTGAAGCAATCATTAAAGCAAACGAATTTATACCATTTATATGTTCCCCGATTTAAACTCCTGTTTTCTTATTTGAACGAATGCACCCCATCACCACACCTCCGCCATTAAAGATAATAATGAGACCAATAAAATTACACCACGCGCAAATAAAACATACGAGGAACGAAGCGCAAAGACAACAAAGGGCGGGTACCGGAGACTTAGTATTTTTTTTTTAAATACTGAACTGGTATTTATGCCATAGGTGTAGAAATATAGACAAAATGTGTTAAAGATAAAGATAAAGATAAAGAAGCTTTGTTTTACGTCCCATTTTTTTTTTTTTTTTTTTGCTAACTGTTCCAGATTTTTATACATTATCATTCTTTTTTTTTTACTGTTAATATCCTCATAATTCTTCATGCCGTTTAACCATTTCCCGTTTGACGCTTATGACCCACAAAGGGGGTTTGCGCGTCATTAAACACGAACTCATCATCATCATCATCATCATCATCACGTCCCATTTTAAAAAAACAAACAACATAAACTCTGTAGAGCTTTTGTTGTGACAAACAAAGTATCAATTAGCAAATGTTTGTTTGTTTGTATTTGAGTTTAACAGCCTAGCCAACATATTTGAGCCGGTCAGTTTAACTATCCATACTTTTCCTGGATATGCTTATACGTAAGCGGTTAACCAGTACAGTGTACATTCTTTCGACAGAAACGGACAGCTGCGCTTCTTGAACCAGCGGAAGGGAGGTACTGACCGGATCAAACTCCACGAAAGAATGTTGCGGAACGCCGACAGGTATCGAACCCGCGGCCTCCTGATCACCAGTCAGACGCGCATCGGTCTGAGCTACCGAGGCCATTAGCAAATACTTATAGTAGTCGCATATAAGATTGACCAGGCGGAGCTATTCGAGTGTTGTCAGTATATGTCAAATTTGCTGAGTCCACCAGAAGATTCGGTAGAGTGCCTTCCGCATGCTTTCTGCAAGCGGACCAAGTGGTCATATACGCCACAGCTTTGTTGTGTTACAGTTCAATTTACACAATCGGGTGACTTGGTTTACCTTTTTGTTAATAGAACATTCCAAAGGCAAGTCCAAACGATAGCTCCGCCTAGTCAGTCTTATCTTCGACTACTATACCTGCCTCCATACTGCCCCTGATAATCCAAGCACCAGCCGAGGGAGCTCTTAGTACCATTTTACGTCTTTCGTATGGCTAGGCTGGGTATAGAACTCGCAACCTCCCGGTCCCAAAGCAGACGATCTACCACTGAGCTATCGGGGTCCATTTCTGTTTTTTTTTTTTTTTTTTTTGGGGGGGGGGGGGGTTGTTTTTGTTTTTGTTCAATCTTTGTCACAACAGACAGCCGGGCGCTAGACCGGGTTTGTGGACATAATTACCATTTTGTTAAGAAGTTGCCTCCCATGAGTGTGTATTAAAGTGTTTTATAAAAAGCCCGCATAAAATATAAAGATGCTCTTGTATTAGGAGGAAGGTTGGAGGGACAGGGACTTACAAATACCACTGTTCTTTCAGCCAGGCACTGTCATAAACTCATGAAAATCCCGGGCGGAAGTTCTCACTTGATTGTCTCCCTTCCTTCTAACACTAATTCCCGGTAACTACCGGTCCTGGTACTTCTCGATGTACGGTACCGGGGAGATTTCACTACACTCCCCCCAACTTTATGATGAAAGCCTTCATCCAAGGTGGGGATATCTGAAAAGAGATATGACAGTCACAGGCCGCCACAAAAACCTTACCTCTTTGGTGTAGCACATCTTACCAGGAAACTGTCTTGAACTACAAGTCCAAGTGCTATCTTGTTGATGGACACTGTCTTGAGCTACAAGCCCAAGTGATTCCATCTTGTTGACTGTCTTGAGCTACAAGCCCAAGTAACTTCTTGATGAGTGATGAATGTCTTGAGCTACAATTAAGCCCAAGTGACTTCTTGGTGAGTGATGACTGTCTTGAGCTACAAGCCCATGTGACTTCTTTGGGTGTGATGACCGTCTTGAGCTACAAGCCCAAGTGACTGACTGTCTTGAGCTACAAGCCCAAGTGACTTCTTGGTGAGTGATGACTGTCTTGAGTTACAAGCCCAAGTGACTTCTTGGCGAGTGATGACTATCTTGAGTTACAAGCCCAAGTGACTTCTTGGTGAGTGATGACTGTCTTGAGCTACAAGCCCAAGTGACTTCTTGGCGAGTGATGACTGTCTTGAGCTACAAGCCCAAGTGACTTCTTGGTGAGTGATGACTGTCTTGAGCTACAAGCCCAAGTGACTTCTTGGCGAGTGATGACTATCTTGAGTTACAAGCCCAAGTGACTTCGTGGTGAGTGATGACTGTCTTGAGCTACAAGCCCATGTGACTTCTTTGTGTGTGATGACTGTCTTGAGCTACAAGCTTAAGTGACTGACTGTCTTGAGCTACAAGCCCAAGTGACTTCTTGGTGAGTGATGACTGTCTTGAGCTACAAGCCCAAGTGACTTCTTGGCGAGTGATGACTAACTTGAGCTACAAGTCCATGTGACTTCTTTGTGTGTGATGACTCTTGAGCTACAAGCCCAAGTGACTGACTGTCTTGAGCTACAAGCCCAAGTGACTTCTTTGTGAGTGACAACTGTCTTGAGCTACAAGCCCAAGTAATTTCTCCTTGAAGACTGTCCTGAACTACAAGCCCAGGTCCCTAGGTGATAGACTACAAGACGTATCACCCCAGGAGAATGGTTGCATCTTCTTGACGACTGGACTACAAGCCCAGGTGATTTCTTGACTGTCCTGAACTATAAGCCAAGGTGATTTCTTGAAGAATGTCGACTGTCTCAGACTACAAGCCCAAGTGATTTCTTCTTGTTGACTGTCCTGAACTACAAGCCCAGGTGATTTCTTGACTGTCCTGAACTACAAGCCCAGGTGATTTCTAGACTGTCCTGAACTACAAGCCCAGGTCCCTAGGTGATAGACTACAAGACGTATCACCCCAGGAGAATGGTTACATCTTCTTGAAGACTGGACGAAGACTAGCCTGAAATACAAGCCCAGGTGATTTCTTGAAGAATGTCGACTGTCTTAGACTACAAGCCCAAGTGATTTCTTGTTGACTGTCCTGAACTACAAGCCCAGGTGATTTCTTCTTGTTGTCTGTCCTGAACTACAAGCCAAGGTGATTTCTCGAAGATGAAGACTGTCCTGAACTACAAGCCCAGGTGATTTCTAGACTGTCCTGAACTACAAGCCCAGGTGATTTCTTGAAGAATGTCGACTGTCTCAGACTACAAGCCCGAGTGATTTCTTCTTGAAGACTGTCCTGAACTACAAGTCCAGGTGATTTCTTGAAGAACGATGACTTTCTCAGACTACAAGCCCGAGTGATTTCTTCTTGAAGACTGTCCTGAACTACAAGCCCAGGTGATTTCCTGAAGAACGACGACTTTCTCAGACTACAAGCCCGAGTGATTTCTTCTTGAAGACTGTCCTGAACTACAAGCCCAGGTGATTTCTTGAAGAACGACGACTTTATCAGACTACAAGCCCGAGTGATTTCTTCTTGAAGACTGTCCTGAACTACAAGCCCAGTTGATTTCTTGAAGAACGACGACTTTCTCAGACTACAAGCCCGAGTGATTTCTTCTTGAAGACTGTCCTGAACTACAAGCCCAGGTGATTTCTTGAAGAACGACGACTTTCTCAGACTACAAGCCCGAGTGATTTCTTCTTGAAGACTGTCCTGAACTACAAGCCCAGGTGATTTCTTGAAGAACGACGACTTTCTCAGACTACAAGCCCGAGTGATTTCTTCTTGAAGACTGTCCTGAACTACAAGCCCAGGTGATTTCCTGAAGAACGACGACTTTCTCAGATTACAAGCCCGAGTGATTTCTTCTTGAAGACTGTCCTGAACTACAAGCCCAGGTGATTTCTTGAAGAATGACGACTTTCTCAGACTACAAGCCCGAGTGATTTCTTCTTGAAGACTGTCCTGAACTACAAGCCCAGTTGATTTCTTGAAGAACGACGACTTTCTCAGACTACAAGCCCGAGTGATTTCTTCTTGAAGACTGTCCTGAACTACAAGCCCAGGTGATTTCTTGAAGAACGACGACTTTCTCAGACTACAAGCCCGAGTGATTTCTTCTTGAAGTCTGTCCTGAACTACAAGCCCAGGTGATTTCTTGAAGAACGATGACTTTCTCAGACTACAAGCCCGGGTGATTTCTTCTTGAAGACTGTCCTGAACTACAAGCCCAGGTGATTTCTTGAAGAACGATGACTTTCTCAGACTACAAGCCCGAGTGATTTCTTCTTGAAGACTGTCCTGAACTACAAGTCCAAGTAATCCCATGGATCTATGGAGTCATCCGGCTGTCTTGAACTACAAGTCCAAGCTTTCATCTTGAAGAATAATGGATTCGTCCGGCTGTCTTGAACTACAAGTCCAAGTAATCCCATGGATCTATGGAGTCATCCGGCTGTCTTGAACTACAAGTCCAAGCTTTCATCTTGAAGAATAATGGATTCGTCCGGCTGTCTTGAACTACAAGTCCAAGTAATCTCATGGATCTAAGGAGTCATCCGGCTGTCTTGAACTACAAGTCCAAGCTTTCATCTTGAAGAATAATGGATTCGTCCGGCTGTCTTGAACTACAAGTCCAAGTAATCTCATGGATCTATGGAGTCATCCGGCTGTCTTGAACTACAAGTCCAAGTATTTACTTCTTGATGAACATCCGGATCTTCAGCTGTCTTCAGTTGTACTAGCTACTTGAACCACTGCCAGATTTTGTCTTCTGTTTGCAGAGCCATGCCTGATAAATCTTGCAGTCTTTCTTCCTGTGGCCATACTGTCTGCAGAAGAAGCACTTGATTGAACTCTTCTTTCTTTCTGCACTTGACCCATGTTTTTCTTCATCTGATGAAGACTGCGAACTAACTTTCAGCTTGCTTGAAAGGTTGTCCAACACTGCCTCTAATAGCCGTTCTATTCTACTTCCAGACAGAGCTTCTACAGCATTTATTGAAGCATCATTTCCTCTTTTTGGCTTCTTACCATCAACAGCCTGGGAAATATATTGTTGATACTTGATCAAATCTAATGCCTTTTCTATGCTGCGTGGGTGTTTGAAACAAGCATGTTTAGCTGCATCCTTGTCACTGCAACCTTGGCAAAATCTGACAATTGCCTCCTGTTTCATGTGATCTTCTGGCATATCTACAAAAGCTGCTGTTGCCAATGTCATCACAGGGTCTGCCCAATCTTCTAAGCTTTCTTCTGATCTCTGGTAAGATTGGTGAAATTTTGCTCTGGATGTTTCCACCAACTCTTTGACACCAAACCTACTTTCTAACTTCTTCATCAACCTACGAAAAGAATATTCCTCAATATCTGCAACAGCTATTGCGAAGAAATCTAGCACTTTACCTTCAAGACTCCAAAACAAATAGTCCTTACTCTCTGTCTCTGACCATGTCATTACTTTACGATAGCTGTCAAATTTATTTTTGAAAGACAGCCAGTTTGTTTTGCCATCAAAACGTAAAGTTTTTGGATGTTTCCGGGGGTCCCCATGCCTGCATGAATGTCGATGAACTGAGGCATCTGTGTCAGAGTCTGAAGATGATGATTGATGTCTTCTCCGTCTTGATTTATGGGACTCTCTCTTTGTCCTGTATGATTTAGGTCTTGAAGGGGATCGTGAATTTGTCCTTGACCTATTACGTTTTTTTGATGTTGACCTTGATCTGTGATGCTTCCTTGTCTTTTTATCAGATCTACAAGACCTTGACCTTGAAGGAGATCCAGACCGTGACCTTGAACTTGACGAAGAGTGACGTCTAGATTTATGCCGTTTTGATTTAGAATCATCTTTCTTACTGGAATATTTTTTTTTCACTGTGTTTTTTAGATGGAGATCTTGAACTTGAACTTGACGAAGACCTTGAGTACGACCTAGATTTTGGTCGTGAATGTCTTTGTGATCTTTTCTTCTGATCTTTACCACTAGACCTTTTGGAGTGATGTCTATGTGACCTTGACCTTGAAGCTGATCTGGAAGAACTTGGTGACCTACTTTTCCTTGACCTGGATTTAGACTCATCATCACTGTTTGGTAGCTTTGCAGCACTTAATAGTGATTCAGCATCAGATTCACTTGTATGCTTTTTCTTTCCAGAACTTGAAGTTATATGGTCTACTTCATGTTCACTGGCCTGGATATGTTCTTTTCTTGATCTCTCACCAGCAGAGTGCTCTATATCTGTCCTTTCGTCCTGTGATGATGGCCAGGAACCGGTTTTACAAAAACGCAGTTGTTGTGGTCCCTGATCAGATGGCGCTGACATAGCGTTTGTGTCTAGCTCTGCTGGCTGTAACCTTGACCTTGCATCTGAAGGTTTCACCAACCTGGTGAAATTGTCTGGCTCTCCAGCTGCTGTGGCATCAAAGGTAACCAGTGGCTCCCATCTGTCTGCACTTGGTGGTGCTGGCAGTGGTTCCACTGCAGCCTGTGCACTGTCAAGGGTTCTCAATGGCTCCAATATATGTGTTTTTGGAACAGATGGTAGACCAAGGGAGTCTATATCAAAAGGATCTGGTGTCTGAGGCTCCGAGAAGTCTATCATATCCAGGACTTCAGCAGACAGGTTTCTTCTGAGTGCAAGGTTGAGAGCCTCCTTTTTGACAACTTTGTAGGCCTGTCTGAATTTCACCAATAACTGTGCTAATCTGTCACCAACTCCTGGGATCATCTTCAGTTCATCCACAGATGCTGTGTTGACAGTGATCATCATGGTGTACAAGTGTGGCTTTTACAGGTATTTCTGAGTGTATCAAGGTAAGCTACACCTGTTCTGTTGCTGGCCTGTAATCATTTGTCAACCCGCTTTCTCCCTGCACGATGCAACTGAAAGTCTACAAGACGCGACAGGTCTGATCAAAGGGGCTGGGTAGGGTATTTTGAGCAGTTACTGTAAGATTCATTAAGGTCTACAAGACGCCAGAATGTTTCTTGAAAATTGCCCTGTAAAACTGGCCTCCGTTTACGTAAGCATAAACAATTCCACCTAAGTAATTTACTGGCTGACCAAAAACTGAATAAATTTATAATTTATGGGTCAGAAATCTCAAGAGCACTTTAGCACTTTTTTGCAGTTAGTGAAAATCACTTGACTTATATTTAAACAATTATTTGAAGTACTGGCATCCTTTCCCCTCTTTGTGTTTACTAGACACGGACAAGAAGTCAACAGGGAAAAGACGAAAAATAATTGTTTACTGAACTACAACTAAGGGTGTTTATCTCGTCGCCATTAAAGTGTTTTATAAAAAGCCCGCATAAAATATAAAGATGCCCTTGTATTAGGAGGAAGGTTGGAGGGACAGGGACTTACAAATACCACTGCTCTTTCAGCCAGGCGCTGTCATAAACTCATGAAAATCTCGGGCGGAAGTTCTCACTTGATTGCCTCCCTTCCTTCTAACACTAATTCCCGGTAACTACCGGTCCTGGTACTTCTCGATGTACGGTACCGGGGAGATTTCACTACAGTATATATCAGGGTCGAGTCTAATAGAAATGCTGATCCCTAACAGATTATCTCGTACTGTGCTGACACATGCATAATTCATTGATCGATCCTTTTGCACCAGCCCATTCGTTACAGACGACAATCTTTTTTCAATATTTATCAATAACTTCATATGAATCGGCTGCTTGGCAGACTGCTTGGCAGACTGCTTGGCAGACGATTCATATGAAATGTATTGCCTTATACGTCACGCTTCACTTTCTCTTAAAACTAAGAAAAATAAAAAAAGTAGTTGAAAGTGTCGTCTGCTGTTTGGTTTGGCCTGTACGTTAATTAAAATATATAGAGATTATCATATGGCATTTTTCATATCATACCCCATGTCAGCCCGAGACTCCCATATCAGCCCGAGGGCCCCTTCGGCCCTCGGGCTGATACGGGAGTCTCGGGCTGATATGGGGTAGCATTTTTCATATCATACCCCATGTCAGCCCGAGACTCCCATATCAGCCCGAGGGCCCCTTCGGCCCTCGGGCTTATATGGGAGTCTCGGGCTGTTATGGGGTATGGTATGAAAAATGCCATATCATAATCTATTTATCATACATTTGACTTTTAAAAAAAAGTGTTACAAAATAAATTGTATTAATTGCGTCTGCCTAATTCCAAAGTTACAATGCAAATTGCAAATGGCGTCCTGAACAACAAATGCGAAATGCCGCAAAAGGAAGAACGCCGCGTGTTCCGAATAGGGTGACGTCAGAGGTATGATAAAGGCTTAGGGATGCGATAAAGGGTTGTGATATGGATTTTTGGGGTATGATAAAGCCCATGCGATATGGCAGCACGTGCAAGCGTGATACGTGCATTGGTGTCACGTTCGTATCGCATATTAAAAAACTCAGTATTTTATACTAAATGTATGATAAAAACCGTCATTAGCTTTAATCATTGTCAGAATATTGTTTGCTGTGCCATCTTTTGTGCGATTTAATACTGCTACTGATACGGAAAAATAAACTGACAACACTGGACTGCACGAAATCTTAATCATGAACGTAGGTTATTCCTGTACTTCGAGCAAACAATGTGCAATAAAATTCCTATATAAAGACAACCTTTGGGACTGTTCAAAAGTGGTCTCTTACTAGTAGACACTGTGTGTAGGAAACACAAAGAAATAATAACTGAAACCTCCTCAGTAAGCCTTAAGAGCAGATTAAGTCTTAAATTTTTGGTGGTTTTAATAGCAGAATTTTACGCGTTCTGATATGGGTCTGCTGTTTGCGGATAAAAAATAGAAGTACAGGCAATGATCAGGAATCGATACAATCAACCCATAGCTCCCATCAGAGACACCAAAGGGAAAGAAACCCAAACATGCAACAGCAGACCTAATGGAAACACCAACAGCGGAAAGCCAAAAGGACAGTTACTTTCCCACAAAATGGCCAATAGGCTATCCAAAATAAAATGACACAAGCGACACAAACACCTAAAGACAAACCATGACAAAAATAAATCGCGACAGAAGAACGCCTTGGAACGGTCAGCGGAAACGAATTCCACCGGGGGGCTTAAATCAATTTTACGTGGCCACAATCCTCGCCCTTATTTCCGTGGCCACAATCCTCAAAACCTTTTTGAGAACCTAGGGAAAATATGCGGATCTTTTCATTACGCTCATTAAATTAGCGCACGGTTTGACTTAATTGGCCAGCAATAAGCACGTGAACAATAGCAGTGGAAGATCGGCAGTATTCTTACAGGTGGGGCGACTGACAAACATGTAACCAAAAGTGAACTTACAGAAAAGAATTGTGTAGAAAAGTGATTGTATAAAACAAAATAAGACAAAAGGATAACCTGGCCGGCCTCGATAGCTCAGTCGGATGCGCGTCTGACTGGTGATAAGGGGGACGCGGGTTCGATACCTGCCGGGTCGGCAACCTTCTTTCGTGGAGATTGGTCATGAAATCTTTTCTACGGTCAGTCTCTCCCTTCCGCTGATTCAAGAAGGACAGTAGTCAGTTTCTGGCGAAAGAATGAGCACTTTACTGGTTAACCGCTTACGTATAAGCCTGCCCAGGAAAAGAGTGGATAGGTAAATTGACCGGCTCAAACATAACCTTAATAGTGTTGACTGGGCCGTTAAACTCCAATATAAACAAACAAACAAATAAACAAACAAACAAACGGAGAATCACGTTAGAAACCTCCATGTTATAGTTAACCTGCAAAAACCAACTTCAAATACAAAAACGTTCGGTTTTCAAGGGTGTACATTAGTGTATTATTGTTTAAACTAAATACAAGCTGTGGGTACTCTTTAGAATCGCCCACGTGAATGATGCGATTCTAACGAGCACCGACATTCTGTCTTTGAACCAAGACAATCATTAAACATTCGTTTGAAGGATTGCCTTGAAAGTCAGAAAAATAGAACCTTTCCATTTCAAAAGGGGTATAATTACTATGCGCAATGCATTAGAAGTCTCTAGTCAATTAATCTAGCCGAACTTCAATGGCTCGAAGGCCTTGAAACAATGAGCCATTACGATAATAAGGCCATGCAACGAACACCCCTTTGAACCCCACTTTATATAGAGAAAACTGGGGTTTGCGGTAAAACAATATTTTTCTTATTTCTGCTGCAAGACATAGGTTGTGGGTACTCGTTAGGCGGTTCTAACGAGTACCCACAGCCAATGCTTGGCGTATAAGATAATCGGGGCTTGCGCAAATAGACTGGGGTGCGTGGTGCTTCCGGGCAAGCTGAAACCGACCGTACTTGGGTTCCGGTAAACTGTTTGAAAGGTCTAAGCCTGCCCAGGAAAAGTGGTGCGAGTCGGACCGCTCCTTAAACTCTTGCGATTTCTTTCTGCGATAGGGCTTGAGATGTTATTTTATCATAATGTTGAGTAAAAGTCCCACAAAATCGGGAGCAACATCTCCAAAATGACCTAACAGTGTTTACGCGGACGTAAAACCTAAATACAAACAAACAAATACTATTTCAAAACAATACGAAAACACGCCTATACAAATACATTGTCACCTTTATCGCCGGAAAATGTGATTTTTAGGATGAAAAATTCTGATAACTTTCTTATTTCTACTCAAAATATAGATTGTGGGTACTTGTTAGAACCGCCTCGATGAGGCGATTCTAATGAGTACCCACAATCTATATTTTAGAGCAGAAATTAGAAAAATAAGGGTTACCCTTGCAAACCCCAGTTTTACTATATAAAAGCAGGGTTCGAGGGGGGTCATAATTATATAGGCGTGTTTTCGTGAAGAGCCTCATGCTAGGTGTTCGTCCCGAGAAAACCTGTATTCTTGGTTTCCGACCAGTAAGACCCACACCAACCTGCAATGCTAGACAGACTAGCAAGAGTCTTGGAATTTAAGCTATCGTTACGATAACACACCCGTAAACCATAGTGCATTTTTCCCATCTCCAAAATGGCCATTTTTCTGATGAAAATCCGTGATATTTTTTCTTATAAATACTGCAAACATAGGTTGTGGGTGCTCGTTAGAACGATTCTAACACGAGTACCCACAACCTATGTTTTGGAGCAGAAATAAGAAAAATAATGTTCACCCCCTTAAACCCCAGTTTTCCCTAAATAAAGTGGGGTATAGGGGGGGGGGGTCTTGATTTCACGGACTGGTTCACGTGATGGCTACCTGGATGAATTGTTCTATCCAAACAGCGAACACAAATACACTGTTCAGCCTGCGCTTACACGCATGCTGATCAGCACGTTAGTTGTTAGGTCATGACGAAAACAAGTTTTCTAATGGCGTGGCTCGTGTGTTTCTAGTCGACTAGTCGTATTGGTCAAACATCGTATTGGTCAAACATCGTATTGGTCAAACATTCTAAGGCAACAGGCAATGGAACGCCATTCGTATGGTATTTGACGTTTAAAACTGTAACGTCGTTTTCTCACATAGAAAACGTTACAAAAGGTTTCAATGCATACGTTCTGGATTTCTTTAAACAATCGTGATTTGGTTGGTTGATTTGAGGTTTAACGTCCCTGTCAACACTGTAAAGGTCATTTTGGAGACGTTGCTTCCAATTTTGTGGGACTTTTACCCGACAGTGGGATGAAATGACATCTCAAGCCCCGTCGCCCAATTAAACCAATATGGTTTATTAGCATAGACGGTCCGCCTCGCACCGCGTTTCCTGGACAGGCTTAGATCCTCTAAGCGGTTTACCAGTACTAGTGTGCGGGCCGGATTCAGCTCTGCGTGGAAGCATCATGCAGCCCATATATTTCTTCAAGCCCCTGTGGGCGTGGGCATTTAAACAATCGTGAAAGGTTGGTAGAATTTGAAGGAAACCACAAAATTATTGTGTGCTAGAATCGAAATCTGTGATTGAGCTACAAAACCAAGTTTGTTGAGCCATAAAATCCATCGAGGCGGTTCTAACGAGTACCCACAACCTATGTCTTGAAACAGAAATAAGAAAAATAATATACACCCCCGTATAACCCAGTTTTCTCTATATAAAGTGGGGTTTAGTGGGGTGTTCATTTTACGGACTTGTTCACGTGATGTACGCTTTTTGGTTTTTCGATTTCAGAACTTTGGGGTTGAGACACACTGATGAAGATTAAATATCAGAAAGGCCTCTGTGTCACTAAATTTGGTATAGTTACGCCTTAATTGCAACCACTGGGTCGGTATCTCTGCTAGTGGATGATTCGTTCTTCCCCGAGGGTATCATCAGCTCAGTGTCAGTTCCTTAGTGTTGAGGTTGATACTGCGTTGTTGACGTCAGTACTCAAGTATTGATTTAAATAACCGTATTATATCTTTAATTTTTGCAGTATAAAATTCTAATTTTTCCAAAACTAAGACTGACTTGTAACTAAATTCTGCGGATTTAGTTGCCACTTTTTGTTATATTTTAAATTTTGCAAATCCCGCACCTTTGGACATCTCCTTCCTGATGCCCGGGACTGCCGTGGAGTGTGGGCCATGTTTGCTGATATTGGCTCGGTGGGAGACGCCTGTGAGTCTGTGGGTAGGCGTCTCTTGCCTGATGTCTCCATGGGCTACGTCGGTCGGTGTGTGCTCGGAGGGGATGTGCTGTGTTTGCCGGGTCTTGGCCATCATCCGTTTCAGTTTCAGAACGTTAGGGTTGAGACACACTCATGAAGATTTAATATCAGAAAGGCCTCTGTGTCACTAAATTTGGTATAGTTACGCCTTTATCGTAACTACACATTTTGGCAAAAAAAAAACAAAAAAACGTGCTTTTGGTTCTTTTGGTTTATTTTGCATCTACTGATATCCTGGAAAAATTATTCAGTTGAAGTCCTGATATTTATCCCTTGTCCAATGGTTGTAACTGAAAGTCACTGTTATGCTTAGTGCAAAAGTGTTGTATCTAGAGATACGACCCTTTCTCGTTGTCTTCCTAACTAAGAAAAAGAACCTCATAGGGCAAAAGGGTTGTAACTAAAGTTGTAACCATATGAATGGACTGTAACTCATGCGGTCTGAGTTTGATAGCATTACGATAACATACCCGTGAGACATTGTACATTTTTTCACATCTCCAAAATGGCTATTTTTTTCTGATGAAAATTCGTAATTTTCTGATTTATACCCCAAACATAGGTTGTAGGTACTCGTTAGAACCGCCTCAATGAGGCGGTTCTAACGAATACCCACAACCTATGTCTTGGAGCAGTAATAAGGAAAATAATGTTTACCCCCGTAAACCCCAGTTTTCTGTATATAAAGTGGGGTTTAGGGGTGGGGGTAATTTCACGGACTTGTTCACGTGATGGCATCATGCGTGATGCATGCTTATGATGCATACAGAAGCTTTGTATGGATTTAGGAATGGCAAAATTTCACATGATAATTGGTGGTTCTGCTGCAAAACATATATTGTGGATGCTTGCTAGAACAACCTCATTGAGGAGGTCCTAAGAATATATGTTTTGGAGCGAAATGGCGCAAATTATGTGTACCCATGCAATTCCATATTTATTCTATAATCAGGTTTACAAGGGTATTTGTAACTTGATGTGTCATTTCATAGCAATGCCCGGTAAAAGTTCCACACAATCAGAAGCGCGGCCCCGCCCATTGGGGCTTGAAGAAATAAATGGGCTGCATGATGCTGCTTCCACGCAGAGTTGAAACCGACTGCACACGAGTACTGGTAAACCGCTTAGTAGATCTAAACCTGCCCAGGTAAAGTGGTGAGAGTCCATGCGTATAAACCCTATTGGTTTTATTGGGCGACATGGCTTGTTATGTCATTTCATCTCAAAGTCGGATAAAAGTCGCACACAATAGGAAGGAACGTCTCCAAAATGACCTATACTGTGCTGACGGGAACCTTAAAGTGAATGACCACCTTTAAAATATAGTTACTTCATTTGCAAGAAAAAGTTACTGTAATGAATAATCGCTGGCTATTATTATCAATTGAAATCTCCTAAGGTAATTAAATCAACATTTAATGGTTTCACTGAAGCCTTCTGGCAGCGGCCATAATTTCCCCAAGGTAATCCAAATGTTTCCCAGGGTTCAACATGCTTGCTATAATCCTGATCTCATGGAGACCATTGAAACTCCATGTCTCTCTATGCAGCTATTAAAGGATCAGTAATTATATATAGGCTCTCTAATCAGGTTGCATTCTCAGGCTGTCAGTTCAGGATCTAACAAACAGGCTTCATTATGTATTTGGATGAAAATAAAGACTTCGAAGACAGTTTTCCTGGGTTTGGTGCCATGGTCTCTTGGTATATATAAGGAGGAAGATGCCATTTGGTACAAAAAGGGTAAATAAAAATATCACAAAATACCATGTGAAATGCCATGAAATAATTTCCTAAAATTGTCAAGGCGTGTTAATGTAATGATTGGTTAAATGATACTGATAAGCATTAGTTAATGAAGAAAAGAAAAGAAACAAGTAAGCAACAAACTTTCAAGTCCACTTGAAAACAGCTATCTTCAAAATGTTTGGCACAAATTGTATAAACAAATGTCTGATGTGAGGCTTCTCTGTTCCAAGATTATGAATCCATTTTTTTTTTACATAACTCTCTATTTTTCTAAGGGTCAGGGATAGCAAAACAGCTAATTCTTTGTCCAGTATTTGGCCTTTTTTATAATTTTAAAGTTCACTTTCTCCTCTAAAATCCTCAGCTGCTAAAGTTAGCTGTCAGAACATGAACTGAACAGTTTCCTTGAGGTCACTGCAGGAGATATAGTCTGTAAAAATGTCTGACACCCTATAAACAACTTTAATGAGCCATTACAATTAATTAGAGCAACAGTTTATGAGAGGAATATGATTTTATCATTCCTCAATGGTGTTATTGTAAAATGGACCTGAGAAAAAAAAATGGTGGTCATTCACTTTAAACCTCAAATCAATCAAACAAACAAACAAACAAACAAACAACTGGAAGCAACGACACACAAATGACCTAAATAGTGTTGACGGTAGACTAGCTACTACTCTGATATTCAAAGTCTGCTCTTTTTATTTTTCTTTTTGTATATTTTTATTATATTAAAAATTTATCACCTTGCTAGTAATGGCAAGTCTATTTCGTAGAGTCTCCAAGCTTAAGATTATCAGTTAAAATTGAGCCAGAGAGACTAGACTAGCTAAACTTTTAAACACTGTTCATTTTAGTGCAAAAGATTATTTTTATTCCATATTATCCATTATAACGCCTAGTGTTGACAGCCACGTAAAACCTCAGCATAAACACTCAATTCCCCCTCTTCGGGGCATTGGTCATCCATATCAGACACGGTGAATAGTCTGATGAGACTGCACGTCTGATCTGAGTCTTCGTTGGGCGGAGTACCCGGAGAAAAACCACCTGACATTCAGTCGGTCATAATGCAATGATAAGTGTCCTAATTTCACCATAAAGAATGTTGTGGGTATTCATTTGAACCGCCTTAACGAGGCGGTTCAAATAAATACCCACAATTTTATGTTTTTTGAAAATCATGGCAAATTATATCTTCGCCGAGGCGGTACAAATGAATACCCTAAGGAGAATTGACAAAACGATCATTCAATTGTTACCAAATACTCACTTTATCTCGAGCAGCTATGTTTAAGACTCCTTTCTGCTTGTTTGTTTGTTTGTTTGTTAAGGTTTAACGTCAATGTCAACATTATTTACGTTGCCTCCAATTTTGTGGGATTTTTACCCGACAATGAGATGAAATGATACATCGAGACCTGCCGCCCAAACAAACCAAAATTGTTTATACGTATGTAGGGACGGTCCGACTTGCTCCACTTTGCCTGCCTAGGCTTGGACCCCTCCCCTAAGCGGTTTACCAGTACTCATGTGCAGTCGATTTCAGCTCTGTGTGGTAGTATCATGCAGCCCAATCTATTTCTCCAAGCCCTGTTAGGCGGGGGCCTAAACACGGCATGGGTGATATATCAGTACTCAGTGAAAACACGTTCATTTTCAAACGTGATTCTAGAAGTGCATCTATTAAAACACCTACTCGGTTACTGCAAGTTGATTTGGAGTTCGGTGCTATGGTATCTTGTATCATTATATTACATTTGTTTCCTCCATTAAAATAAAATTATGAGTGCGAGTCTGATCATTCCTTGTTATTTATGTAATCGATACAGCAGAGATGTTTTCCTCAAATATCTTGACTGACTTCACGTTTGCTGTCCTTTTACACTTTTTTGTACCGAATGGAATCTTCCATAGCAGGAGTCCATTTCAAAATTTAGGGGTGACAGGCTGTGTTTGCTTCAAATTTTATTTATTTCAAAAATGGCCGGAATTTCGCAAACAGTGTAGACCCTGATCAGACGCCGCGTTCTGCGGGCGTCTGATCTGGGCCTACACTGTTTCTAATTGCCATTTTGGGGGTTTCGGTTCAAAATGGGTTAACCCTTATCCTGCTGAAGAACATGTCGGTCGTGCTTTTGCAGTGTCTTATTTGTTATTTTGCTTTGTGCCATTGGTTCATGTTTCGTCTATTTTTGTGTGTGCCTCCGTGTCACTTTTTATAGGTGACTTGAGACGGCTGCGTTCTTAGATTGTGGCCTTTCCTGAGTGACCTTTTCGTACTAGTTTTCATACCTGTGCAAACAGAGAAGATCCAGATGAGTTGGCCTCCGCTGATCAGGATCGGCAATGTTTGCCATTCAGTTTGTGAATTTAACGAATACAGTCAAATACTATCATGTTCTATTCGAATCCACACTGTTCAAGGTGTACATTCAGTCTTGCAAGGACATTCCCAGAAATTGACAATAAGAGCATGCTTGTCACGCAAATCAGGATTCCCTTTCCATTTGAATAGGTGAATTCTTGAGGGATGGCTTCTTTTCTCCACATAATGTGAAATGACTCTGCGATCTTCTTTGCATTTGGAGTACCTCTAGCTTTGTAGATCTCAGCAGGTATTGCATCTGATCCTGAAGCCTTGCCAGATGACAGAAAGTTTATTGATTTCACTGTTTTAGAGACGGTTGAAAACCGGTCATTCCACCTGTGGTATTCTGTTGATAGCGTCATCATAGGTAGCTGATGGCCGATTAAGAACAGTATTAAAGTGCTCAGCCCATCTTTTCAAAATAGCCTCTTTGTCAGTCAGAAGATCAGTTCCATCTGCACTGAGACGAGAGGTGGTTCCTGAGCTCTGGGGACCATAAAGAGTCTTTAGTGCATCAAAGGACTTCTTCATATCCTTTCTATCAGCAAAGGACTGGATTTCATCAGCGTTTCTCACTGCTCAGCCAGGAGTCTGTCTACTCTGGACTGTCTTAAATATGAGCCCCGCCAAGCGAATTTGTGTCTTCGAGCATTCCGTCATGACAAATTTTAACTGCGAATGCCCAGCCATACACAGGGGCCAGGGATATGGCTTTCTGTCTGAAGGTTCCTCTTGATTCACTGCTTGTATGAGCGAGCAGCGAAGGTTCTGGCGAGACTGCACGGATGCGCAGGCTCGCCTGAACCTTCGCTGCTCGCATAGGCGATAAGTACCAAAATCGCTTGACGGGGCCCAATTATATTTGAATTATTGGATATTGAACTGGTATCACTGTATTGTGTTTTTGGTGTTCCTCTTCAATAAGTCTTTGGTTTGTCAAACTAGTCTTGGTGTTTACGAGATACTGGTCCTATGGAATATATTATTAAAGAGTGGATGGCTTCTTTGAAGACTGTCCAGTTCTCTACTGGATTATCTGAACTGAATTCCATTGCAGCATATTTCATTGATGAAAGCTTGCCTCTTACTGTCTTGTTTCAATTGAGAAACATCAAGTCTCTTGGGCACAGTCTTGCTTTGTGGTCGCCGTACATGCTGAACGCGCAGGTTGAGTTTGCTGACAAGAACCCTATGATCTGTCCAGCAGTCTTCACTACACACGGAGTTTATTACTCTGACATCCTGCCGATCCTTCCTTCGTACTATGACATAATCAATGAGATGCCAGTGTTTGGAGCGAGGATGCATCCATGACGTCTGGTTGCGAGTTGGCAGACGGAAGACCACATGAAAGTTGAAAGCTGAAAGTGAACAGTAGTTAACCTATGCACACTTCTACAAAAGGAAGAGGCCATTGGTGTTGCACTTTTCTAGTCCAATCACTCCTTCCCAGGTTTGAATGTAATTTTATGTAATGTTAGTTGGTGTCTGATGCTCTGTGTCTGTTTGGGCCGATCGGAGTCTAACTGTTGATTTTCTTTTACTTCAGCATTTCAGTGGTTTCTTGCAATCGAGTCCTCGCCGTTGGTTCATCTCTGTGGTTGTTTGATTTTTGTGTTCTCGATGTTGCACTGATGAGTTAGAAGGTCTTCATGCGGACTGAATAAATTAGTTGACATTGACTAAATCGCGACGAAGTAAGGGCGAGGATTGCGGCCGCGTAAAATTGATTTAAGCCCCCAAGTGAAATTCGTTTACTGACCTTTCCAAGGTGGTTATTCTGTCGCGGTTTATTTTTGTCTTTGAGTTTGTGTATCGCTTGTATTTTTTGTTTTGGTTTGGATAGCCAAGTGGCCATTTTGTGGGAAAGTAACTGTCCTTTTGACTTTCCGCTATTGATGTTTCCATTAGGGTCTTTTTATTTCATGTTTGTGTTTCTTTCCCTTTGGTGTCTCTGATGGGAGCTGTGAGTTAATTGTATCGTTCTTGATCATTGCCTTCACTTCTGTTTTGGTAGTGTGTGCCCTCTCTTAAATTGAAGTGACCGAGGACGATGGGTTTGTCCTGGGTGTAGCAGAAATAATAGAATCCAAGTCATCATAGAACTTGTCTTTGACCTCATCTGAGTTGGTAATTGTGGGTGCATAGACACTTACAACAGTTAAATGACTCTTAGCAGATATTGGAAGTCTCAGCGTCATCAGGCAGCCAATTGTGCCTATTGAAAGTCCTGAGAGCTTGCTGACAAGGTTAGATTTGCTGGCGAAACATACTCCTGCTTCACGTCGCTCTTCCATATTGCGTCCACTCTAGAAAGTGTAGCAAGGACCAACTTCTTTCAATAGCCAAGGCTCACTCATATGGACGCAGAGTCAACCTCACTCTCTTGTCCTGACCTGGGTGGGTCATGATCTCGAACAACTAAAGGTATTCTTCGCTGTGCTTTATCTGAGCCAGCACTGTCCACCAAGTGCGCCGATTGTCAAAAGTATCACCTTTCACATTTCTTGCTCGAACGCTAAATGGGATCCCCGCTGATCGCAGTTTGAAGCAGACAACTTTCCTAGACCATTCTTTATGCAAAATGTCTGCTCAGTCACTCATTTCGGCTGCCGAATGTCCCATACTTCTTCATTCTTGTGGAAAGCGACCATAAAGAACCAAGCCGCGTGTGTGCAGGTCCGCAACAACAGCTTCCAGTGTTTCCTCACCTGCTGCTGCGCCTCTCGCCCATGGTCACAAGGCTTTTAGTGTGGCTTGCTGTGACTGTTTGTATAAAATCAAGATGACATGCACTGTGCATTGAATTATAGTGAGGGAGATGCGCGCAGAGTCAACCTCACTCGCTCGTCCTGACCTAGCTTGATCCAGAGGCAAGACAGTGTCCAGACATCTGGAGCTAAGTCCGAATGCAGTGGATGACCATGACTTCTTTAGTGCCTTGTCATGAATGGGCCTCCGTGGCCTAGTGGATAAGAGCGCTGACTCATTAGGTCTCTCACCGCTGTAGTCTAAGCATGGTTCAGGTCACATGTGCGACGCCAAGTTCAGGTGTTTTTCTCCGGTACTTCTGTTTTCGCCCTTCTCTGAGTAACGATCGGCTCGATATAAGAGTAATACTCTTGAAATGGCCGTTAAACAAACAAACACACACACACACACACACACACACACACACACACACACACACACACACACACACACACACACACACACACATACACCCCCCCCACACACACACACACAAAACACAAAAAAGAAAAAAAGAAACACAAAACATGCTGCTGTATCGCCGTTTGGGCCTTTGAATCAGAGAAAGAATATCTTCCACCCCCGCTACTGAAGCAGACTTAGGGCGAGGATTGCAGCTGCGTAAAATCGATTTCAGCCCCCCCCCCCGCCCCCCTCCACCAAAGTAGAATTCCTTTCACTGACCGTTCCAATGTAGTTCTTACGTCGCGGTTTATTTTGTTATGGTTTTTTTAGTTTGTGTATCGCTTATATTATTTGTTTTGGATTTTGTGGGAAAGTAACTGTCTTTTTGGCTTTCCGCTTTTGATGTTTTCACCAGGGTCTAGTTATTTCGTGTCTGTGTTTCTTTCCCTTTGGTGTCACTGATTGGAGTATCGGTTCCTGATCATTGCCTTCACTTCTATTTTACATTCAGATATTTAGGTTTTTGTTTAGAGTTCTCATAGATGGATTGCTGACCTGGGACCAGTTGTTCAAAACTAACGATGTCGTTAGTTAATGTATCGTTAAAACTTTGATCATTAAATATGGCAAATATACTAAAATGTTTGCTGAAAAAATGTGAGCAGCTTTTGCAGATACAAAAGCTGCTCACATTTTTCAGCAAAAATACCAAAATTTTCGATATTGTTCTGGCTAGAACAGTAAACAATTTGACCACTAACGAGCTCGTTAAGCTAACGATGCTTTGAACAACTGGCCCCAGGACTTGAGGGTTCCATTTACCCTAGACTTGTTAACAGCTATACAGAAGAAGTGAGTCAAGTGTCTTATGTAGCTAGGATTACCCTTGTATTCATTACGCTAACACATACGTGTGATATAGTGCATTTACATGCCTCAAAAAGGTTTTTTTCTGATGAAAATTTGCGGTATTTTTCTTATTTATACTCGAAACATAGGTTTTGGGTGCTCGTTAGAACCGCCTCGATGTCTATGTCTTGGAGCAGAAATAAGGAAAATGATGTTAACCCCCCTAAACCCCAGTTTTCTCTATATAAAGTGGGGTTTAGGGGGTCTTTATTTCACGGACTTTTTCACTTGATGTGAACAGCGTCACAACAGCTGGTGTTAAGGAAATATGTGGCGGACGTAAAACGTCTCCATGCCCTTCAGCATAGTGTAGTTAATATTTTCTTGTCCTTTTGGGATCATTGATTCTATTGTGGAGTTTTGAAAATATCTGACGGTCATTGATGAGTCCATATTGGCTGAAACGATCAAGTATGTTCCAAACAAAAAAAAAACTTGTACACTCCATGCTTTTCAGTTCTGCGGTGTATTCTTTGCTTCCAAAGGATAACCCTTTTATGGAACATATTTAACGTCACTACATCAGGGGCCAGTTGTTCAAAGCATCGTTAGCTTAACGAGCTCGTTAGTGGTCATATTGTTAACTGTTCTAGCAAGTACAACATCAAAAATTTTGGTACTTTTGCTGAAAAAATGAGAGCAGCTTTTGCAAAAGCTGCTCACATTTTTTTCAGCAAAAATTTTACCATATTTGCCATATTCAGTGATAAAAGTTTTAACGACACGTTAACTAACGACATTGCTAGTTTTGAACAACTGGCCCCTGGTGTTAAGGAATTGTGTGGCGACAGTAAATAGTCTCCATGCCCTTCATCATAGTGTGGGTTATATCTTGCCGTCCTTTGGGATCATTGACTCCATTGTGGAGTTTTGAAAATATTTTTTAGTCACTGATTAGAAACTGGTTGTCTGGCCCATAAAAAAACGTGTACACTACATTTGTTTCAGTTCTTCAATGTGTTTCTTGTTGCTAATGTATAACATTTTTTAAAACATATCCAATAACTCGAAAACTCCTGGTTCGTTTTCCATGGTTAGTTGGAATTTGCTCTTGCGTTCCTGGTAAATTCTTTCCATAACTCTAGATGTCAATAAAGTTAGAACAAACTAGCAAGAAAAAGGTCACTCAGGTAAGGCCACAATCTAAGAACGCAACCGTCTCAAGTCACCTATGGAAAGTGACACGAAGGCACACACAAAAAACAGACGAAACATGAACCAACGACACAAAGCCTACTGCCCCCGCCCATCGGGGCTGGAACAAATAGATGGGCTGCATGATGCTTCCACGCAGAGCTGAAACCAACCACACACGAGAACTGGCAAACTGCTTAGACGATTTAAGTCTGTCCAGGCAAAGCGATGTGAGTTCGACTGACCATGCTTATGAATAAACCCTATTGGTTTCATTGGGCGACAGGGCTTGAGACGTCATTTCTTCTCCATGTCTGGTAAAAGTCCCACAAAATTGGAAGCAACGTCTCCAAAATGACCTATACCGTGTTGACAGGGACGTTAAACCTCATATCAAACAAACGGCACAAAGCCAAATAACAAATAAGACACTACAAATGAACCACCGCCTTGGGACGGTCAGCAGTAAAACTACTTGGGGCTTCAACTCCGGAGTTCAAATTGGAGAATATTTTTTTTTTGAAAATGTATGTTGTGTGCACTCATTAGAATCGCCTCGATGAGTCGAGGTGATTCTAATGAAAACATACAACATACAACTTGCCTACTTAACAAGGAATCGTGGGTTAGATCCCTGGCTTCTGCAAGCTTTTGGATGAAATCGTTTCCGCTGACCGTTCCAAGGCGGTTCTTCTGTCGCGGTTTATTTTTGTTTGTCTTTGGGTGTTTATGTCACTTATATTATCTTATTTTGGATAGCCTGTTAGTCATTTTGTGGGAAAGTAGCTGTCCTTTTGGCTTTCCGCTATGGATGTTTTATGATTATTTCCTCCACTTCTATTTTAAACCGAGGTCGCGTCTCCGTATGACCTTAGCTGTTGGTGGGACGTATATCATCTAACACACTCACATACAACATACTATTATTTTGTTACAGAAGATAGAAACAATATTATTCCTCTTGATCTGGTGCTTAGATTAACATTCACTGGCTCGAACTATTCAGATCTCGAACAGTTTCCATGGTCCCAAAGCTGAAATTTACTGATATGGAACATACTCTACGTCAGCTCAATAACTTTGTGATGACATGCCGTAACGTCCCTGACAACGTCATGTCACTGTTGAATATATGTTAAAAATTGTGGAAATTGTAGTTTACTTAAAAGTATACTCGGTCAAAAAAGTTCCTTTACAAAAAAAAATGCTTCTGTTGCTGTACTTAGTGCAAATGAAAATTACACAAAATTTGTTTTGTTTTGGCTAGAGGACTCATTTTATCATGCAAAAGCCCAAACTGTTTTTTTTTATTTATTTAAACTCGCCATCCAATACTGTACATCAAACCATTAAAATGTGTTAAACTCCTGTTAAAATCTCATTTCTAATTAAATTCCTGTTAGATTCATCCATTATTTTTCGGTTGCAAAAATTAATGGTTTTCCAGCTAAAGCCATTGATGTCCATATCAATGACCATTCATTTAATGGTAATGCCAATTAATCAGCATTCCAAGCATTAAATTGCAATTAATTTTAATATAAAATTTAATGAACCTTTAAAAGTAATGGCACGTTATTTTTCGTTTTGTGATGTTTTAATGCCCATAAGTTCACAGCTTTAATGGCCATTACGAAAAAAATGATGGCCATCAAAACTTTCCACGTCTATCACTGGCCAACAACTATATTTTTTTTATGGCCATTAAAACAATGGATCAGATTTTCCTATAATAAAATATATTAGCCGGAAATTATTGGCATTAAAACGGTTATGTCAGAGGTGGTGATAGTTTTATGAGCATTAATTTGTGTTCAGGTTGGATATTCAGATAGCCCTCTTACACAACTGGCCTCCGAGCAATAAGAACAGCACATCCGTTTTCTATATATAACCACTACCTAGATTTCCTACAAATCGCTGATAGTCACGTTGACATCAATAATTAAAAGGACTATGCTTAGTAACTATGGGCCGATTGACAAACCTCGACCCAAAAAGTGCAGCAAAGTCATTCAGCAGCTTATTTTCATAATCAAGCAATTATTTAGGAATATTTGCAAACATTATATCTCACACAATAATTAAAATGATTTAATATATACTCAGTCAATAAAGTAACTATACACATTCATGGGTAAAATGCACTAGCCAACAGGTAGCTATTAAGTTAAAAGATTTCTGTAGACATGCAAAGAAATGCTTTCTGAAAATAATGTGGAAAAATCATGTGGGAGTCTTTTTGCGCACAATTTTGAAGACATATTTGTTTGTTTGTACTGGGGTTTGATGGCCAAGTCAACACTATTTAGGTCATTTTTGAGCCGGTCAGTTTACCTATCAACACTTTTCCTGGGCAGGCTTATACATAAGCGGTTAACCAGTACATGTCATTTCATCTCAATGTCGGGTAAAAGTCCCACAAAATTGGAAGCAACGTATCCAAAATGACCTTTACAGTGTTGACGGGGACGTTAAACCTCAAATCAAACAAACAAACAAAACATTCTTTCGCCAGAAACGGACAAATGCCGCTCTTGAATCAGCGGAAGGGAGAGATGGCCGTTGAAAAGATTTCATGATCTAACTCCACGAAAGAATGTTGCCAACCCGTCAGGTATCGAACCCGCGTCCTCCTGATCACCAGTCAGACGCGCATCCGACTGAGATACTGAGGCCGACTATCGAAGGGCCATACGTAATCGCAGCGGATGGAACTGATTTTCCAAATCTGTTGTGATATACATGAGGTATTGAATGAAATGTAAGATGTATCATATTACAGAAATTTTGGGTATAGTGATATCTGTAGCATTTTAAATGATTTTTCCGCGTAACTGACATGGTGACCTTGTGTATCTAAAACAGTAGCATGCGACGCTTGGTTTAAATAAACAGAAACGAACGGGCCTTTGCATGGACAAATAAGCCCTCTAACTAACCAAAACAAAACAAACCTGGTGTTGTTTATGCTTGGAGTAACAATGACATCATAAGCAATCTTATGTATAAGAATATTTTAACCGAGTATATATAATATAATGCCATTTAAAATCATTTTATGTGTGTAGCTAAAAAACGAAACAACAGTTCGAAAGATTGGACAAGCGATGACGAGTGTTTTCGTCTAGAACGGAAACAATGCGAGTATTTACTATGTGAAAGCTATTAGAAGAGAAACGAGTCTATATTTGTGAAAATTAAAAGAAAATGGTCACGGTATATTTATGTGTACGAACAGTTTTCCATTAGCTCTACATGGAGTGCAATTATATTGTCGGTCTTTGTCACCACTATATTGTTTCTGTCTAGGATAATGACACAAGGATGATTATGTTGATTTCGGTCAAACGTCAATGGCTGGAACAAATTCTAGTATCTCAAAAATGTGTTCGAATGTTCGACCTGTTCTTGATCTAATTTTTCTGGCAAGCCCAACCCATCATTCAAGTCCAGATTCTATACATAACGAAAACTCTCCTATTTAATTTTGACCCCCATTGAACCCCATTTTTATATAGTATAACTGGGGTTTACAGGATTAATCTATTTTTCTTATTTCTGCTCTAAAATATAGATTGTGGCCACACGTTAGAACCGCCTCAATGAGCTGGATATAACGTGTACCCACAATCTATATTTTGAGCAGAAATAAGAAAAATATAAAAAATTTTCATCTTAAAATTTTCTTCTTTTTTTTTCGCGGTAAAGTTTACACTGTATTTATATAGGCTTGTTGTTCTTGTAATGATTGACCTTATTACGCAACACTCTGACCTCACAGCGATACAATTAACGAGGCTAATTTCTAAAATTAATCGGTACCTAGATTTTTTTATGTGTGTGTGTGTGTGTGTGTGTGTGTGTGTGTGTGTGTGTGTGTGTGTGTGTGTGTGTGTGTGTGTGTGTGTGTGTGTGTGTGTGTGTGTGTGTGTGTGTCAAAGTTTTATGTCTCGGTAAATAAGAAACGCCAATATTTTCCGGAATACTTGATAAATCTCCGAGATCTACGCAGACTTTCTTTGTTTCCGCCATATTAGCAGCAAAGCTTGTGGGACGTAGCAACAGTAACCAAGTAGGCGGAGCATAAGATTAGGTTCCCGGAAACGTCTATTGTATCAATTCCCGATCATTGCCCTCGTTTCTATTTTGTCTCAAAAAGAACTGCCGCAGCCTCCTTGTTCATTTACAAGTTTCTACATAAATTCACAATAGGTTTTCAACAGCCCTCACATGACTTACTTTTGCTATAATAAATTAGCAAAAAGTCAATGGTTACATAGGTATGAGCTTTTAAAGAACCGTGTTGTACATTATGATAATACACCCGTGTGACAGAGTGCATTCTTTCATATCTCCAAAAGGGTTTCTTTTGAAGTTTTCTGATAAAATTTGTTATATATTCTTATTCATATTCCAAACATAGGTTGTGGGAAGACATTAGTCAATGAGGGTTTTACCGAGTACCCACAGCCAATGTCTTGGAGCAGAACTAAGAAAAAGAATGTATACCCCTGTACACATCAGTTTTTTCCAGTGTTCATTGACTTATTAACCAGATGTAATTCTTTCAATAAAAAAGATATGGTATCTATTGGAAGCAAAGAATATATCACAGGCCCTAGGATTGTGGAGTATAAATAAAGTGTGACCTTAGTTTTGATTCCTAAGCTCCATTCCAGGGCCTGATACCGAGATGTGTAGTGTCGGCAATAATGATTTCAGTCAACAGTTCTATAAATAGATTTTATTTCTTTAAACAGATATTCACATCCTTGTCATAGACTTAATAAGTATTTTGTTTGTTTGATTTGAGGTTTAACGTCCCCGTCAACACTGTAAAGGTCATTTTGGAGACGTTGCTTCCAATTTTTTGGGACTTTTACCCGACATTGAGATGAAATGACATCTCAAGCCCTGTCGCCCAATGAAACCAATAGGGTTTATAAGCATTGGCGGTGCGACTCGTACGCACCGCTTTGCCTGGGCAGGCTTAGATCCTCTAAGCGGTTTTCCAGTACTCGTGTGCGGGTCGGATTCAGCTCTGCGTGGAAGCACCATGCAGCCCATACTTAATAAGTATAAACATAAAAGTCAGATATCTTTGTTCAGTTCAGTTTAACCATTGTCCTGCTGCATATTTTAATCTACCACACCCGCTACCGATTATCAACCAATCAGATTACTTGATGCAAATTATTCCAACAAATTCCCAATCTGAATGACAAACAATGTAGATCCTGATCAGATGGCTTCTGAAGAAGCCATCTGATCAGGATCTACATTGTTTGAAAGATTAGACATATCCGGGCTCAGCAGGAAAAGGGTTAATTTCTGACACATATTTGTATCTTTTCAAATGCTGTACATTTCAAATATTATGGCAGTTCACTTGCTCCAATTTTGGAAAAAAAAAATCTGAAAAAAAAAAAAATGTTTCTTAATTTATTATGTCATACTACTATGATAATTATTTTGACTTCGTTTTTTCATAGTCAATGTAGAAGCCTCCGTGGTGCAGTGGTTACGCTACTCGCCTTGTAAACCAGGGATCGCAGGATCGATCCCGGGCTTCTCCAGACTTTCGGATGAGTCTTTAAACCGAGGTCCCGTCTCCATATGACCTTAGCTGTTGGTGGGACGTAAAACTTAAACTCACTCACTCACTCACTCATAGTCAATGTATTTTCAATGTTACAATAAAATGTCCTTCTTGTTTGATCACGATCTTTTTGCACCAAAAAAACCTAAATGATTAATGAAATAAAGAATATAATTTACTTTGCCATCATATTTAAATTCAATTTCACAGTAAACCCATGCATGTTTTGTGATAGTTTAGTTAACTATCGATGAAAACGGATCCATATATGTGCAACACAGCTATTACAAGTGATTGCTGAAAAAGTTTCGAAATGCATTAGATCCTGTTATAATTTATTTTGGGGAAAATACTTTTGGTTTCTGGCTGTAAGAACATTCTTTTCCTTTTTTCGTTTTTTTTTTTTTTTAAGAAATACACTAGCAACAAAGTCATTCGGTTTTTCTTACACGGGTGTGCTATCCTCGTGTCTCTCTGAGTGCTATGGTCGGGCTGTATTCTTCTTTGTATACCAAAATAGAAGTGAAGGCAATGATCAGGAATCGATACAATTAACCCACAGCTCCCATCAGAGACACCAAAGGGAAAGAAACACAAACACGAAACAACTAGGCCCTAATGGAAACATCTATAGCGAAAAACCAAAAAGGACAGTCACTTTCCAACAAAATGGCCAATTGACTATCCAAAACAAAATTATACAAGCGATCGACACACACACTCAAAGACAAACCATAACATAAATAAACCGCGACAGAAGAACCGCCTTGGAACGGTCAGTGAAACGAATTCCACTTGTGTGTGTGTGTGTTGGGGGCGGGGGGGGGGGGGGGGGGGAAGGCTTAAATCTATTTTACGTGGCCACAATCCTCGCCCTTACTTCCGTCGCGATTTAGACAAATGTTTTGTTCAGATGTCCGTGAAGTTGGCTGCCAGTTGCCAGTTGCCTATTCAATCGGCAACTGGCAAATGGCATCTAACTTCACAGTGTGGCTGCCAATTCGCTAATTCTATTGAATTGGCAACTGGCAACTGGCAGCCAGCTGCCAATTCGATTTGAGAGATTTTAAGAGTGTAAAAACTGAATAGGCAACTGGCAAACGGCAACCAGTTGCCAATTCGACAATCCTAGTGAATTGGCAACTGTCAACTGGCAGCCAGCTGCCAATTCGATTTGAGACGGTTTTAGAGTATAAGAAATGAATAGGCAACTGGCAAACGGCAGCCAGCTGCCAATTCGCTAATTCTATTGAATTGGCAACTGGCAACCGGCAGCCAGCTGCCAATTCGCTAATTCTATTGAATTGGCAACTTGCAACTGGCAGCCAGCTGCCAATTCGATTTGAGACGATTTTAGAGCATAAGAACTGAATAGGCAACTGGCAACCGGCAGCCAGCTGCCAATTCGCTAATTCTATTGAATTGGCAACTGGCAACTGGTAGCCAGCTGCCAATTCGATTTGAGACAGTTTAAAAGTACAACAACTGAATAGGCAACTGGCAAACGGCAACCAGTTGCCAATTCGACAATCCTAGTGAATTGGCAACTGGCAACTGGCAGTCAGCTGCCAATTCGATTTGAGACGGTTTTAGAGTATAAGAAATGAATAGGCAACTGGCAAACGGCAGCCAGTTGCCAATTCGCTAATTCTATTGAATTGGCAACTGGCAACCGGCAGCCAGCTGCCAATTCGATTTTAGACGCTTTTAGAGCACAAGAACTGAATAGGCAACTGGCAACCGGCAGCCAGCTGCCAATTCGCTAATTCTATTGAATTGGCAACTGGCAACTGGCATTCAGCTGCCAATTCGATTTGAGAAAGTTTAAGAGTACAACAACTGAATAGGCAACTGGCAACCGGCAACCAGTTGCCAATTCGACAATCCTATTGAATTGGCAACTGGCAACTGGCAGCCAGCTGCCAATACGATTTGAGACGGTTTTAGAGTATACGAACTGAATAGGCAATTGGCAAACGGCAACCAGATGCCAATTCGCTAATTCTTTTGAATTGGCAACTGGCAACTAGCAGCCAGCTGCCAATTCGATTTGAGAGGGTTTAAAAGTATAAAAACTGAATAGGCAACTGGCAAACGGCGACCAGATGCCAATTCGACAATCCTAGTGAATTGGCAACTGGCAACTGGCAGCCAGCTGCCAATTCGATTTGAGACGGTTTTAGAGTATACGAACTGAATAGGCAACTGACAAACGGCGACCAGATGCCAATTCGCTAATTCTATTGAATTGGCAACTGGCAACTGGCAGCCAGCTGCCAATTCGATTTGAGACAGTTTAAGAGTACAACAACTGAATAGGCAACTGGCAAACGGCAACCAGTCGCCAATTCGACAATCTTAGTGAATTGGCAACTGGCAACTGGCAGCCAGCTGCCAATTCGATTCGAGACGGTTTTAGAGTATAAGAAATGAATAGGCTACTGGCAAACGGCAACTAGATGCCAATTCGCTAATTCTATTGAATTGGCAACTGGCAACCGGCAGCCAGCTGCCAATTCGATTTGAGAGGGGTTTAAAAGTATAAAAACTGAATAGGCAACTGGCAAACGGCAACCAGTTGCCAATTCGACAATCCTAGTGAATTGGCAACTGGCAACTGGCAGCCAGCTGCCAATTCGATTTGAGACGGTTTTAGAGTATAAGAAATGAATAGGCAACGGTCAAACCGCAACCACATGCCAATTCGCTAATTCTATTTAATTGGCAACTGGCAACCGGCAGCCAGCAGCCAATTCGCTAATTCAATTGAACTGGCTACTGGCAGCCAGCTGCCAATTCGATTTGAGAGGGTTTTAGAGTATAAAAGCTGAATAGGCAACTGGCAAACGGCAACCAGTTGCCAATTCGACAATCCTAGTGAATTGGCAACTGGCAACTGGCAGCCAGCTGCCAATTCGATTTGAGACGGTTTTAGAGTATAAGAAATGAATAGGCAACTGGCAAACGGCAACCAGATGCCGATTCGCTAATTTTATTGAATTGGCAACTGGCAAACGGCAGCCAGTTGCCAATTGGCTTATTCTATTGAATTGGCAACTGGCAACTGGCATCCAGCTGCCAATTCGATTTGAGACAGTTTAAGAGTACAACAACTGAATAGGCAACTGGCAAACGGCAACCAGTTGCCCATTCGACAATCCTAGTGAATTGGCAACTGGCAACTGGCAGCCAGCAGCCAATTCGATTTGAGATGGTTTTAGAGTATACGAACTGAATAGGCAATTTGCAAATGGCAACCAGATGCCAATTCGCTAATTCTATTGAATTGCCAACTGGCAACTGGCAGCCAGCTGCCAATTCGATTTGAGAGGGTTTAAAATTATAAAAACTGAATAGGCAACTGGCAAACGGCAACCAGTTGCCAATTCGACAATCCTAGTGAATTGGCAACTGGCAACTGGCAGCCAGCTGCCAATTCGATTTTAGACGATTTTAGAGTATAAGAAATGAATAGGCAACTGGCAACCGACAGCCAGCTGCCAATTCGCTAATTCTATTGAATTGGCAACTGGCAGCCAGCTGCCAATTCGAATTGAGACAGTTTAAGAGTACAACAACTGAATAGGCAACTGGCAAACGGCAACCAGTTGCCAATTCGACAATCCTAGTGAATTGGCAACTGGCAACTGGCAGCCAGCTGCCAATTCGATTTGAGACGGTTTTAGAGAATACAAACTGAATAGGCAACTGGCAAACGGCAACCAGATGCCAATTCGCTAATCCTATTGATTTGGCAACTGGCAACTGGCAGCCAGCTGCCAATTCGATTTGAGAGGGTTTAAAAGTATGAAAACTGAATAGGCAACTGGCAAACGGCGACCAGATGCCAATTCGACAATCCTAAAGAATTGGCCACTGGCAACTGGCAGCCAGCTGCCAATTCGATTTGAGACGGTTTTAGAGTATACGAACTGAATAGGCAACTGACAAACGGCAACCAGATGCCAATTCGCTAATTCTATTGAATTGGCAACTGGCAACTGGCAGCCAGCTGCCAATTCGATTTGAGACAGTTTAAGAGTACAACAACTGAATAGGTAACTGTCAAACGGCAACCAGTTGCCAATTCGACAATCCTAGTGAATTGGCAACTGGCAACTGGCAGCCAGCTGCCAATTCGATTTGAGACGGTTTTAGAGTATACGAACTGAATAGGCAACTGGCAAACGGCAACCAGATGCCAATTCGCTAATCCTATTGATTTGGCAACTGGCAACTGGCAGCCAGCTGCCAATTCGATTTGAGAGGGTTTAAAAGTATGAAAACTGAATAGGCAACTGGCAAACGGCGACCAGATGCCAATTCGACAATCCTAAAGAATTGGCCACTGGCAACTGGCAGCCAGCTGCCAATTCGATTTGAGACGGTTTTAGAGTATACGAACTGAATAGGCAACTGACAAACGGCAACCAGATGCCAATTCGCTAATTCTATTGAATTGGCAACTGGCAACTGGCAGCCAGCTGCCAATTCGATTTGGAAAGTTTAAGAGTACAACAACTGAATAGGTAACTGTCAAACGGCAACCAGTTGCCAATTCGACAATCCTAGTGAATTGGCAACTGGCAACTGGTAGCCAGCTGCCAATTCGATTTGAGACGGTTTTAGAGTATACGAACTGAATAGGCAACTGGCAAACGGCAACCAGATGCCAATTCGCTAATTCTATTGAATTGGCAACTGGCAACTGGCGGCCAGCTGCCAATTCGATTTGAAAGGGTTTAAAAGTATAAAAACTGAATAGGAAACTGGCAAACGGCAACCAGTCGCCAATTCGACAATCTTAGTGAATTGGCAACTGGCAACTGGCAGCCAGCTGCCAATTCAATTCGAGACGGTTTTAGAGTATAAGAAATGAATAGGCTACTGGCAAACGGCAACTAGATGCCAATTCGCTAATTCTATTGAATTGGCAACTGGCAACCGGCAGCCAGCTGCCAATTCGATTTGAGAGGGGTTTAAAAGTATAAAAACTGAATAGGCAACTGGCAAACGGCAACCAGTTGCCAATTCGACAATCCTAGTGGATTGGCAACTGGCAACTGGCAGCCAGCTGCCAATTCGATTTGAGACGGTTTTAGAGTATAAGAAATGAATAGGCAACTGTCAAACCGCAACCACATGCCAATTCGCTAATTCTATTTAATTGGCAACTGGCAACCGGCAGCCAGCAGCCAATTCGCTAAATCAATTGAACTGGCTACTGGCAGCCAGCTGCCATTTCGATTTGAGATGGTTTTAGAGTATAAAAACTGAATAGGCAACTGGCAACAGGCAACCAGTTGCCAATTGGACAATCCTAGTGAATTGGCAACTGGCAACTAGCTGCCAATTCGATTTGAGACGGTTTTAGAGTATAAGAAATGAATAGGCAACTGGCAAACGGCAACCAGATGCCAATTCGCTAATTCTATTGAATTGGCAACTGGCAACCGGCAGCCAGCTGCCAATTGGCTTATTCTATTGAATTGGCAACTGGCAACTGGCAGCCAGCTGCCAATTCGATTTGAGACAGTTTAAGAGTACAACAACTGAATAGGCAACTGGCAAACGGCAACCAGTTGCCAATTCGACAATCCTAGTGAATTGGCAACTGGCAACTGGCAGCCAGCTGCCAATTCGATTTGAGACGGTTTTAGAGAATACAAACTGAATAGGCAACTGGCAAACGGCAACCAGATGCCAATTCGCTAATTCTATTGAATTGGCAACTGGAAACTGGCAGCCAGCTGCCAATTCGATTTGAGACAGTTTAAGAGTACAACAACTGAATAGGTAACTAGCAAACGGCAACCAGTTGCCAATTCGACAATCTTAGAGAATTGGCAACTGGCAACTGGCAGCCAGCTGCCAATTATATTTGAGACGGTTTTAGAGTATACGAACTGAATAGGCAACTGGCAAACGGCAACCAGATGCCAATTCGCTAATTCTATTGATTTGGCAACTGGCAACTGGCAGCCAGCTGCCAATTCGATTTGAGAGGGTTTGAAAGTATAAAAACTGAATAGGCAACTGGCAAACGGCAACCAGATGCCAATATGACAATCTTAGTGAATTGGCAACTGGCAGCCAGCTGCCAATTCGATTTGAGACGGTTTTAGAGTATAAGAAATGAAAGGCAACTGGCAAACGGCAACTAGATGCCAATTCGCTTATTCTATTGAATTGGCAACTGGCAACCGGCAGCCAGCTGCCAATTCGATTTGAGAGGGGTTAAAAGTATAAAAACTGAACAGGCAACTGGCAAACGGCAACCAGTTGCCAATTCGACAATCCTAGTGAATTGGCAACGGGCAACTGGCAGCCACCTGCCAATTCGACTTGAGACGGTTTTAGAGTATAAGAAATGAATAGGCGACTGGCAAACGGCAACCAGATGCCAATTCGCTAATTCTAATGAATTGGCAACAGGCAGCCGGCAGCCAGCTTCAAATTCGTTAATTCTATTAAATTGGCAACTGGCTACTGGCAGCTAGCTGCCAATTCGATTTGACAGAGTTTAAGAGTATAAAAACTGAATAGGCAACTGGCAAACGGCAACCAGTTGCCAATTCGACAATCCTAATGCATTGGCAACTGGCAACTGGCTGCCAATTCGATTTG
The DNA here is from genome assembly GCA_963580285.1 of Lucinisca nassula. Lineage (NCBI taxonomy): Eukaryota > Metazoa > Mollusca > Bivalvia > Lucinida > Lucinidae > Lucinisca > Lucinisca nassula. Next base: position 122,054,950 of record OY757023.1, on the reverse strand, counting down.
AGTCGGTTTTAGAGTAAAAGAAATGAATAGGCAACTGGCAAACGGCAACCAGATGCCAATTCGCTAATTCTATTGAATTGGCAACAGGCAGCCAGCTGCCAATTCGTTAATTCTATTGAATTGGCAACTGGCAACTGGCAGCCGTCTGGCAATTCGATTTGAGACGATATTGGAGCTTATGAACTGAATAGGCAACTGGCAACCGGCAGCCAGCTGCCAATTCGCTAATTCTATTGAATTGGCAACTGGCAACTGGCAGCCAGCTGCCAATTCGATTTGAGACAGTTTAAGAGTACAACAACTGAATAGGCAACTGGCAAACGGCAACCAGTTGCCAATTCGATAATCCTAGTGAATTGGCAACTGGCAGCCAGCTGCCAATTCGATTTGAGACGGTTTTAGTGTATACGAACTGAATAGGCAACTGGCAAACGGCAACCAGATGTCAATTCGCTAATTCTATTGAATTGGCAACTGGCAAATGGCAGCCAGCTGCCAATTCGATTTGAGACAGTTAAAGAGTACAACAACTGAAAACGCAACCGGCGAACGGCAACCAGTTGCCAATTCGACAATCATAGTGAATTGGCAACTGGCAACTGGCAGCCAGCTGCCAATTCGATTTGAGACGGTTTAAGAGTATACGAACTGAATAGGCAACTGGCAAACGGCAATCAAATGCCAATTCGCTTATTCTATTGAATTGGCAACTGGCAACTGGCAGCCAGCAGCCAATTCGATTTGAGAGGGTTTAAAAGTATAAAAACTGAATAGGCAACTGGCAAACGGCAACCAGTTGCCAATTCGACAATCCTAGTGAATTGGCAACTGGCAACTGGCAGCCAGCTGCCAATTCGATTTGAGACGGTTTTAGAGTATAAGAAATGAATAGGCAACTGGCAAACGGCAACCAGATGCCAATTCGCTAATTCTATTGAATTGGCAACTGGCAAATGGCAGCCAGCTGCCAATTCGATTTGAGACAGTTTAAGAGTACAACAACTGAATAGGCAACTGGCAAACGGCAACCAGTTGCCAATTCGACAATCCTAGTGAATTGGCAACTGGCAGCCAGCTGCCAATTCGATTTGAGACGGTTTTAGAGTATACGAACTGAATAGGCAACTGGCAAACGGCAACCAGATGTCAATTCGCTAATTCTATTGAATTGGCAACTGGCAACTGGCAGCCAGCTGCCAATTCGATTTGAGACAGTTTAAGAGTACAACAACTGAAAAGGCAACTGGCAAACGGCAACCAGTTGCCAATTCGACAATCCTAGTGAATTGGCAACTGGCAACTGGCAGCCTCTGCCAATTCGATTTGAGACGGTTTAAGAGTATACGAACTGAATAGGCAACTGGCAAACGGCAACCAAATGTCAATTCGCTTATTCTATTGAATTGGCAACTGGCAACTGGCAGCCAGCAGCCAATTCGATTTGAGAGGGTTTAAAAATATAAAAACTGAATAGGCAACTGGCAAACGGCAACCAGTTGCCAATTCGACAATCCTAGTGAATTGGCAACTGGTAGCTGGCAGCCAGCTGCCAATTCGATTTGAGACGGTTTAAGAGTATACGAACTGAATAGGCATCTGGCAAACGGCAACTAGATGCTAATTCGCTAATTCTATTGAATTGGCAACTGGCAACCGGCAGCCAGCTGCCAATTCGATTTGAGAGGGTTTAAAAGTATGAAAACTGAATAGGCAACTGGCAAACGGCAACCAGTTGCAAATTCGACAATCCTAGTGAATTGGCAACTCAATAGAATTAGCGAATGGGCATCTGGTTGCCGTTTGCCTGTTGCCTATTCTGTTCTTATACTCTAAAACCGTCTCAAATCGAATTGGCATCTGGCTGCCTGTTGCCAGTTGCCAATTCACTAGGATTGTCGAATTGACAACTGATTGCCGTTTGCCAGTTGCCTATTCAGTTTTTGTACTCCTAAACCAGCTGGCTGCCAGTTGCCAGTTCCCAATTCAATAGAATTAGCGAACTGGCAGTTGGCTGCCGGTTGCCAGTTGCCAATTCAGTTCTAATGCTCTAAAATCGTCTCAAATCGAATTGCCAGCTGGCTGCCAGTTGCCACTTGCCAATTCTATAGAATTAGCGAATTGGCATCTGGTTGCCGTTTGCCCGTTGCCTATTCAGTTCTTATACTCTAAAACCGTCTCAAATCGAATTGGCAGCTGGCTGCAAGTTGCCAATTGCCAATTCACTAGGATTGTCGAATTGGTAACTGGTTACCGTTTGCCAGTTGCCTATTCAGTTGTTGTACTCTTAATCTGTCTCAAATCGAATTGGCAGCTGGCTGCCAGTTGCCAATTCAATAGAATTAGCGAATTGGCATCTGGTTGCCGTTTTCCAGTTGCCTATTAATTTCTTATACTCTAAAACCATCTCAAATCTATTTGGCAGCTGGCTGCCAGTTGCCTGTTGCCAATTAACTAGGATTGTCGAAGTGGCAACTGATTGCCGTTTGCCAGTTGCCTATTCAGTTTTTATACTCTTAAACCCTCTCAAATCGAATTGGCAGCTGGCTGCCAGTTGCGTGTTGCCAATTCAATAGAATTAGCGAATGGGCATCTGGTTGCCGTTTGCCAGTTGCCTATTCTGTTTTTATACTCTAAAACCGTCTCAAATCGAATTGGCATCTGGCTGCCTGTTGCCAGTTGCCAATTCACTATGATTGTCGAATTGGCAACTGGTTGCCGTTTGTCAGTTGACTATTCAGTTTTTTTACTCTTAAACCGTCTCAGTCGAACTGGCAGCTGGCTGCCATTTGCCAGTTGCCAATTCAATAGAATTAGCGAATTGGCATCTGGTTGCCGGTTGTCAGTTGCCTATTCAGTTCTTATACTCTTTAGCCGTCTCAAATCGAATTGACAGCTGGCTGCCAGTTGCCAGTTGCCAATTCGCTAGGATTGTCGAATTGGCAACTGGTTGCCGTTTGCCAGTTGCCTATTCAGTTCTTATGCTCTAAAATCGTCTCAAATCGAATTTGCAGCTGGCTACCAGTTGCCAGTTGCCAATTCAATAGAATTAGCGAATTGGAAGCTGGCTGCCGGTTACCAGTTGCCTATTCAGTTACTATGCTCCAAAATCGTCTGAATCGAATTGGCAGCTGGCTGCCAGTTGCCAGTTGCCAATTCAATTGAATTAGCGAATTGACACCTGGCTGCCGGTTGCCAGTTGCCAATTCAATAGATTTAACGAATTGGCATCTGGCTGCCGTTTGCCAGTTTCCTATTCATTTCTTATACTCTAAAACCGTCTCAAATTGAATTGGTAGCTGGCTGCCAGTTGCCAGTTGCCAATTCCCTAGGATTGTCGAATTGGCAACTGATTGCCGTTTGCCAGTTGCCTATTCAGTTTTTGTACTCTAATACAAAAACTGAATAGGCAACTGGCCAGCTGCCAATTCGATTTGAGAGGGTTTAAGAGTATAAAAACTGAATAGGCAACTGGCAAACGGCAACCAGTTGCCAATTCGACAATCCTAGAACTGAATAGGCAACGGGCAAACGGCAACCAGATGCCAAATCGAATATTCTATAGAATTGGCAAGTGGCAACTGGCAGCCAGCTGCCAATTCGATTTGATACGATTTTAGAGCATAAGACCTGAATTGGCAACTGGCAACATCAGCCAGCTGCAAATTCGCTAATTCTATTGAATTGGGAACTGGCAACTGGCAGCCAGCTGGTTTAGGAGTACAAAAACTGAATAGGCAACTGGCCAGCTGCCAATTCGATTTGAGAGGGTTTAAGAGTATAACAAGATGTGTTTGTGAAACACTGATGCCCCCGGACAGCGCATGTTAAATATGAAAGCAGTATCACTAAGCAATCGAAAGGTATGGCCAAAGTTCAAGCCTTAACAAGGAATGCACATGTGAAATATTAAAGCTCTATCAGTTACTAATCAAAAGTTATAGCCAATGTTAAAGTTTTTAAAAAGGAGGTCAAAAGTAGGTCAAATGTCAAGGTCACGAGGTCAAAAATTATAGTACCAATAGAAAGGTCTTGCGACAAGGAATGCACATGTGAAATATTAAAGCTCTATCAGTTACTAATCAAAAGTTATAGCCAATGTTGAAGTTTTTAAAAAGGAGGTCAAAAGTAGGTCAAATCTCAAGGTGAAGGTCACGAGGTCAAAATTTATGGTACCTCTTGAAAGGTCTTGTGACAAGGAATGCACATGTGAAGTATGAAAGCTGTACCACTTACCATTCAAAAGTTATGCCCAATGTTAAAGTTTTTGCAGACGGACAAACGGACAAACGGACAAACAGACAAACGGACAAACAGACGGACAGACCAAAAACTATATGCCCCCCAGAATCTTAGATTCCGGGGGCATAAAAACTGAATAGGCAACTGGCAAACGGCAACCAGTTGCCTATTCAGTTTTCATACTTTTAAACCCTCTCAAATCGAATTGGCAGCTGGCTGCTGGCTGCCGGTTGCCAGTTGCCAATTCAATAGAATTAGCGAATTAGCATCTAGTTGCCGTTTGCCAGTTGCCTGTTCAGTTCTTATACTCTAAAACCGTCTCAAATCGAATTGGCAGCTGGCTGCCAGTTACCAGTTGCCAATTCACTAGGATTGTCGAATTGGCAACTGGTTGCCGTTTGCCAGTTGCCTATTCAGTTGTTGTACTCTTAAACTGTCTCAAATCGAATTGGCAGCTGGCTGCCAGTTGCCAGTTGCCAATTCAATAGAATTAGCGAATTGGCATCTGGTTGCCGTTTGCCAGTTGCCTATTCAGTTCGTATACTCTAAAACCGTCTCAAATCGAAATGACAGCTGGCTGCCAGTGGCCAGTTGCCAATTCACTAGGATTGTCGAATTGGCAACTGGTTGTCGTTTGCCAGTTGCCTATTCAGTTGTTGGACTCTTAAACTGTCTCAAATCGAATTGGCAGCTGGTTGCCAGTTGCCAGTTGCCAATTCAATAGAATTAGCGAATTGGCAGCTGGCTGCTGGTTGCCAGTTGCCTATTCATTTCTTATACTCTAAAACCGTCTAAAATCGAATTGGCAGCTGGCTGCCAGTTGCCAGTTGCCAATTCACTAGGATTGTCGAATTGGCAACTGGTTGCCGTTTGCCAGTTGCCTATTCAGTTTTTATACTTTTAAACCCTCTCAAATCGAATTGGCAGCTGGCTGCAATTTGCGAGTTGCCAATTCAATAGAATTAGCGAATTGGCATCTGGTTGCCGTTTGCCAGTTGCCTATTCAGTTCGTATACTCTAAAACCGGCTCAAATCGAATTGGCTGCTGGCTGCCAGTTGCCAGTTGCCAATTCACTAGGATTGTCAAATTGGCAACTGGTTGCCGTTTGCCAGTTGCCTATTCAGTTGTTGTACTCTTAAACTGTCTCAAATCGAATTGGCAGCTGGCTACCAGTTGCCAGTTGCCAGTTGCCAATTCAATAGAATTAGCGAATTGGCAGATGGCTGCCGGTTGCCAGTTGCCTATTCAGTTCTTATGCTCTAAAATCGTCTCAAATCGAATTGGCAACTGGCTGCAAGTTGCCAGTTGCCAATTCAATAAAATTAGCGAATTGGCAGCTGGCTGCCGGTTGCCAGTTGCCAATTCAGTAGAATTAGCGAATTGGCATCTGGTTGCCGTTTGCCAGTTGCCTATTCATTTCTTACACTCTAAAACCGTCTCAAATCGAATTGGCAGCTGGCTGCCAGTTGCCAGTTGCCAATGCATTAGGATTGTCGAATTGGCTACTGGTTGCCGTTTGCCAGTTGCCTATTCAGTTTTTATACTCTTAAACTCTCTCAAATCGAATTGGCAGCTGGCTGCCAGTTGCCAGTTGCCAATTCAATAGAATTAGCGAATTGGCATCTGGTTGCCGGTTGCCAGTTGCCTATTCAGTTCGTATACTCTAAAACAATCTCAAATCGAATTGGCAACTGGCTGCCAGTTGCCAGTTCACTAGGATTGTCGAATTGGCATCTGGTTGCCGTTTGCCAGTTGCCTATTCAGTTGTTGTACTCTTAAACTGTCTCAAATCGAATTGGCAGCTGGCTGTCAGTTGCCAGTTGCCAATTCAATAGAATTAGCGAATTGTCAGCTGGCTGCAGGTTGCCAGTGGTCTATTCAGTTCTTATGCTTCATAAATCGTCTAAAATCGAATTGGCAGCTGGCTGCCAGTTGCCAGTTGCCAATTCAATAGAATAAGCCAATTGGCAGCTGGCTGCCGGTTGCCAGTTGCCAATTCAATAGAATTAGCGAATTGGCATCTGGTTGCCGTTTGCCAGTTGCCTATTCATTTCTTATACTCTAAAACATTCTCAAATCGAATTGGCAGCTGGCTGCCAGTTGCCAGTTGCCAATTCACTAGGATTGTCGAATTGGCAACTGGTTGCCGTTTGCCAGTTGCCTATTCAGTTTTTATACTCTAAAACCCTCTCAAATCGAATTGGCAGCAGGCTGCCAGTAGCCAGTTCAATTGAATTAGCGAATTGGCTGCTGGCTACCGGTTGCCAGTTGCCAATTAAATAGAATTAGCGAATTGGCATGTGGTTGCGGTTTGACAGTTGCCTATTCATTTCTTATACACTTAAACCGTCTCAAATCGAATTGGCAGCTGGCTGCCAGTTGCCAGTTGCCAATTCACTAGGATTGTCGAATTGGCAACTGCTTGCCGTTTGCCAGTTGCCTATTCAGTTTTTATACTTTTAAACCCTCTCAAATCGAATTGGCAGCTGGCTGCCGGTTGCCAGTTGCCAATTCAATAGAATTAGCGAATTGGCATCTAGTTGCCGTTTGCCAGTTGCCTATTCATTTCTTATACTCTAAAACCGTCTCGAATCGAATTGGCAGCTGGCTGCCAGTTGCCAATTGCCAATTCACTAAGATTGTCGAATTGGCAACTGGTTGCCGTTTGCCAGTTTCCTATTCAGTTTTTATACTTTTAAACCCTTTCAAATCGAATTGGCAGCTGGCTGCTGGCTGCCGGTTGCCAGTTGCCAATTCAATAGAATTAGCGAATTAGCATCTAGTTGCCGTTTGCCAGTTGCCTGTTCAGTTCTTATACTCTAAAACCGTCTCAAATCGAATTGGCAGCTGGCTGCCAGTTGCCAGTTGCCAATTCACTAGGATTGTTGAATTGGCAACTGGTTGCTGTTTGCCAGTTGCCTATTCCGTTGTTGTACTCTTAAACTGTCTCAAATCGAATTGGCAGCTGGCTGCCAGTTGCCAGTTGCCAATTCAATAGAATTAGCGAATTGGCATCTGGTTGCCGTTTGCCAGTTGCCTATTCAGTTCGTATACTCTAAAACCGTCTCAAATCGAATTGGCAGCTGGCTGCCAGTTGCCAGTTGCCAATTCTCAAGGATTGTCGAATTGGCATCTGGTTGCCGTTTGCCAGTTGCCTATTCAGTTTTTATATTTTTAAACCCTCTCAAATCAAATTGGCAGCTGGCCGCCAGTTGCCAGTTGCCAATTCAATAGAATTAGCGAATTGGCATCTGGTTGCCGTTTGCCAGTTGCCTATTCAGTTCGTATACTCTAAAACCGTCTCAAATCGAATTGGCAGCTGGCTGCCAGTTGCCAGTTGCCAATTCACTAGGATTGTCGAATTGGCAACTGGCTGCCGTTTGCCAGTTGCCTATTCAGTTGTTGTGCTCTTAAACTGTCTCAAATCGAATTGGCAGCTGGCTGCCAGTTGCCAGTTGCCAATTCAATAGCATTAGCGAATTGGCATCTGGTTGCCGTTTGCCAGTTGCCTATTCAGTTCGTATACTCTAAAACCGTCTCAAATCGAATTGTCAGCTGGCTGCCAGTTGCCAATTCACAAGGATTGTCGAATTGGCAACTGGTTGCCGTTTGCCAGTTGCCTATTCAGTTGTTGTACTCTTAAACTTTCTCAAATCGAATTGGCAGCTGACTGCCAGTTGCCAATTCAATAGAATTAGCGAATTGGCAGCTGGCTGCCGGTTGCCACTTGCCTATTCAGTTCTTGTGCTCTAAAATCGTCTAAAATCGAATTGGCAGCTGGCTGCCGGTTGCCAGTTGCCAATTCACTAGGATTGTCGAATTGGCAACTGGCTGCCGTTTGCCAGTTGCCTATTCAGTTGTTGTACTCTTAAACTGTCTCAAATCGAATTGGCAGCTGGCTGCCAGTTGCCAGTTGCCAATTCAATAGAATTAGCGAATTGGCATCTGGTTGCCGTTTGCCAGTTGCCTATTCAGTTCGTATACTCTAAAACCGTCTCAAATCGAATTGGCAGCTGGCTGCCATTTGCCAGTTGCCAATTCACAAGGATTGTCGAATTGGCAACAGGTTGCCTTTTGCCAGTTGCCTATTCAGTTGTTGTACTCTTAAACTTTCTCAAATCGAATTGGCAGCTGACTGCCAGTTGCCAGTTGCCAATTCAATAGAATTAGCGAATTGGCAGCTGGCTGCCGGTTGCAGGTTGCCTATTCAGTTCTTGTGCTCTAAAATCGTCTAAAATCGAATTGGCAGCTGGCTGCCGGTTGCCAGTTGCCAATTCAATAGAATTAGCGAATTGGCAGCTGGCTGCCGTTTGCCAGTTGCATATTCATTTCTTATACTCTAAAACCGTCTCCAATCGAATTGGCAGCTGGCTGCCAGTTGCCAGTTGCCAATTCACTAGGATTGTCGAATTGGCAACTAGTTGCCGTTTGCCAGTTGCCTATTCAGTTGTTGTACTTTTAAACTGTCCCAAATCGAATTGGCAGCTGGCTGCCAGTTGCCTGTTGCCAATTCAATAGAATTAGCGAATTGGCATCTGGTTGCCGTTTGCCAGTTGCCTATTCAGTTCGTATACTCTAAAACCGTCTCAAATCGAATTGGCAGCTGGCTGCCAGTTGCCAGTTGCCAGTTCACTAGGATTGTCGAATTGGCAACTGGCTGCCGTTTGCCAATTGCCTATTCAGTTGTTGTACTTTTAAACTGTCTCAAATCGAATTGGCAGCTGGCTGCCAGTTGCCAGTTGCCAATTCAATAGCATTAGCGAATTGGCAGCTGGCTGTCGGTTGCCAGTTGCCAATTCAATAGAATTAGCGAATTGGCAGCTGGCTGCCGTTTGCCAGTTGCCTATTCATTTCATACTCTAAAACCGTCTCAAATCGAATTGGCAGCTGGCTGCCAGTTGACAGTTGCCAATTCACTAGGATTGTCGAATTGGCAACTGGTTGCCGTTTGCCAGTTGCCTATTCAGTTTTTATACTCTTAAAATCTCTCAAATCGAATTGGCAGCTGGCTGCCAGTTGCCAGTTGCCAATTCAATAGAATTAGCGAATTGGCAGCCACACTGTGAAGTTAGATGCCATTTGCCAGTTGCCGATTGAATAGGCAACTGGCAACTGGCAACTGGCAGCCAACTTCACGGACATTTTGTTCAGTCCACATAAAGGTCTGGATATCGTTAATTTTGTATAACGTAGGTCATTTACCGCGACGAGAACCTGTACTTAGTTTCTCATCTTACATAATAATGGAAATTAAACGAAATAACCAATCCTCTTGGTCGACCTAAAACAACACATTTATTTCAATAGAAACCATTCATAATTTCATCCGATTACATATTCGCGTGTGATCACGAAATATGCCTATTTATGCCTGACGTCCACATAATGACATGGGCAAATATTGCAAACACTGATCAGATGCCTCAAAACGCGGCCCCGGACCAACGTGTACACTGTTTGCTAAAGAAAGGAAATATATCAAAATTGACAACAATTAAAACAAACAAGACACGCCTAAACCTAGAAATGCACCAGTGCAAAGCTATGAAGTGGAAGATTCCAGTTCTCATGTATGCGTTACCGACACAGTAAGAGGCTTTGGTAAAGACAACCTATTTCCTAACCATATAGATTCTGTGGTAATATTAACCCTTTTTGTACCAAATGAAATCGTCCTCCTTATATATAGCAGGAGTCTATTTTAAAATTTAGGGGTGTCAAAGCTATGTTTTCTTCAAAATGTATTCGGAAAGTGACTGAACTTTTAGCAAACAGTGGAGGCCCTGATCAGACGCCGCGTTCTGCGGCGTCTGATCTGGGCCTGCACTGTTTGCCCGGGTACCCGTTTTGGGGTTTCTGGTACAAAAAGGGTTAACAGCTGATTAATAATATCGACATCATCAATATTTGACAATAGGATCGCCCATTTAATAGCTTTTTAAAAGACCCTTTTTCCATTTTAGAAACTATGGGTTTCAGTTTTGTTTAATGTGTTGTACAGTGTTCAAATGGTCTGTGAGTTTAGAAAACAGTGCAGATGTTGTTGAGTATCTGCGTTCTGACGTATCTGATCTGGCGCTACATTGTTTGTCAATTTTTTATTTTCTTTTTCTTACCCATACGTTCTGCAGTTAGATCCTTTGGAAGCAAAGAATACACCAAATAAACGAAAATAGCAGACTCGGTTTTATTGAGCATGCCTGTTTAATGACAGCCTGTTTGTGACTGTGGTCAATTACGTCACTGGAAAAACCTGTTTTTTGTAATTTGCCAACAAAAATGGTGCAGATCAGCCTGTGCATCTGCAGAGTCTGACCAGCACCTTTGTTTTTGCAACTAGGATATTGCAATATAGTAAAATATCTACAGTTAAGAGATGTCAAAAAATCTTTTCGGAACAAGAAATTGAACTGGTATAATCTCTATAAAACAGTCTAAGTTGTGACAACAGCGATATAACCGAGTCGTACATGATTGTTTCTTTTGTATCAGAGGTTTCTATAGCAACGATAGGGAAACTAAGTTTAAATGAGGAGATTGTTCTTATTTCAGCATGACCAATTTGAAATTTCGGCATTGCATCGATGGGAGCTGTGGGTTTATTTATCGATTCCTGATCATTGCCTTCACTTCTATTCTTTAATAAACTAAATTATTTGTATATTCGTTAATTTTAGTAGTTGCTTACAATTCTTCGATGACTTAGAGGTGAAAGCAATGATCAGGAATCGATACAATTAACACACACCTCCCATCAGAGACAAAAAAGGGAAGGCACTAAAAACATGAAATAACCAGACCACAGTGGAAACATCAATAGCGGAAGGCCAAAAGGACAACTACTTTCCCGCAAAATGTCCAATTGACTATCCAAAACAAAAAGGTATAAGCAATACACACATTCAAAGGCCAACTATAATAAAAATAAACCGCGACAGAAGAACTGCCTTGGAACGATCAGTGAAAATAATTTCACTGGGGGCCTTAAATAGATTTTACGCGGCCGCAATCATCGCCCTTACTTCTGTCGCGATTTACACAGAAAATTGTTGTCCGCATGAAGGCTTCAATCTAACTGTTGTTTTCTTTTGCTCCAGCATATCAGTGGTTTCTTGCTGTCGAGTCCTCATCGTTGTTTCATCTCTGTGGTTGTTTAATGTGTGTGTTCTCGGAGATGTTGCACTGATGAGTTAGGAGGCCTTCATGCGGACTGAACAAATTGTTTGTCTATATCGCGACGGAAGTAAGGGCGAGGATTGCGGCCACGTAAAATCGATTTAAACCCCCAGTGGGTTTCGTTTCACTGACCGTTCTAAGGCGGTTCTTCGGTCGCGGTTTATTTTAGTTATGGTTTGTCTTTGAGTGTGTGTATCGCTTATATTTTTTTGTTTTTGATAGCCAACTGGCCATTTTGTGGGAAATTAACTGTCCTTTTGGCTTTCCGCTATTGATGTTTCCATTAGGGTCTAGTTATTTCATGTTTGTGTTTCTTTCCCTTTTGTGTCTCTGATGGGAGCTGTGGGTTAATTGTATCGATTCCTGACCATTGCCTTCACTTCAGTGATCACTCATCAGTGCAACATCTCCGAGAACATAAAATCAAACAACCACATAGATAAAACAACGGTGAGGACTCGACAGCAAGAAACCACTAAAATGCTGGAGCAAAAGAAAACCAACAGTTTGACACCGATGGGTCCAACCAGAGACAGAACATCAGGTACCAACCAACATTACATATGTATGCCGTTACGCTGGATTCGTCATAGAATCTGATGCCTGACCCACCGGCGTGTAATTAAAGAGGGAAGAAAAGTTGTCAACCGTGATTGAGTTAACTGCCATGCATGTAGTCTGTCGTATAACATTTTTGCTGTACCCAAACATTTTATATCGAAGATTGATTTTACGAAATTGGGTACTGAAATCATTGCAAGTACATATTTTTCTGAATGTATATACTTATGGGGCGCCCTTTTACTATTTATTCCCTATTTACAGATATCCATGACTATTTATTGATATCCATAATTCGAATTATGGATATCCATAATAATGGGGACAATTGAAAAAATGGCATTTAATGCCAAGCCTTGCAGATATTTGACAATTAACCCTTGTCCTGCTGATCCCGGATATGTCTTATCTTTCAAACAATGAATATCCAGATCAGATGGCTTCTGAAGAAGCCATCTGATCAGGATCTACATTGTTTGTCATTCAGTTTAGGAATTTGTTGCAATAATTTGCATCAAGTAATCTGATTGGATGATAATCGGTAGTGGGTGTGGCATATATGAATATTCAGCAGGACAAGGGTTAAAAAGAGAAACAATCAGGAACTGATTCAATAAGATCCTCGGAAAGAAGTTGTAACATGGAGTGACGACAGTAAGCAAAATGGACTACGGGTAAACCGAGTCAGCAGCTCTTTTCGAAACAGGTGGTGACTCAGAATATCTAAACGTAATTAAAAGGAATAGTAGAAGCTCCCGTGTGACGAAAGCTCACAAAAATGCATTTTGAGTGGCCACCATGGTACCAAAATTCTCTTTAGTATATTATTCTAGTACTATATCTTGGCAGTATGAAACACAATATTTCCGATTTTTTAAGTCTTGCAAAACATGTTTTATATCATGCCAACATGCGGTACGCAAGTTCACGAATGTGCCAGTTATGTAATAAGACTAACATTAGGACAATGTTGAAATATTAAGGTCTTTTCAGATGTAGTCATTAACAGTGGTGCAATTTACATTTGTTTAACTTGTTTCATGCAGGAAACTCATTAATGAAGTATAAATATGATACACACCATGATTTTAACCCTTGTCCTGCTGAATATTTATATATGCCACATCTACTACCGATTATCAACCAATCAGATTACTTGATGCAAATTATTGCAACAAATTCACAATCTGAATGGTAAACAATGTAGATCCTGATCAGATGGCTTCGTCAGAAGCCATCTGATCTGGATCTACATTGTTTAAAAGATAAGGCATATCCGGGATTAGCAGGACAAGGGTTAACCAGTAAAATGGTCCAAAATGGGACTATGGTAAGCATATTTGGGGCAAGCTTTTCACGAAAAACTTGTTTTAAGTTAACATAGGCAACTTGTATATTGCTAAATAGTAAATACATTATAATGTGTTTTTGTAACCAGCATATGCCATGTACACACCCCTTTCTGGAATTTTTATGAATAAAATAATAGATTGTTTGAGAATTGAGAATACTATTCTCTATTTGGCATAGAATGTGTAAGTATAGCCGCTCCAAAAGTGGTACAATAGTGATGGCTGCTTCATAGAAATATTTTCACACCGGATTAGATCAAACTGTGTAGTTTAGCTGCTTAACATTTGCACCAATCTATTCATACACTTTTATCATTTAATATATTATAGACCATACTGAATGAGCCTCATCATGAGAAAACCTGCAAATTTCATGTATGGACGATAAATATGCAGATAAGCCTGTGTGTAAACACAGTGTAATCAGCATCTTTGGCATTAGCACAGTCTTGTCTGGTCCTTCCCTGTTGAATCTCATGGGATGGAAACCCTCTATGAAATTTCCAAACAAAGGATCAGACCTTTGACCCAGGTGTGCAATTAGTGTCCCAAAACTAAATAATCCAAATCGTTGTTTTTGCTTAATCATATTGCTCATATTGGTGCTATAAATGGTCATGATATTAATATTGTTATTGATGCCCTGGATAGAAGCTGATTGTTTAAACATATGGTGTTTATATACTAAATGCTCATATTTTAAATATTTGGATTATGGCATCGACAATAAATACTGTAAATGATGATATTGCCATTGATGACAATGATGAGGATGATGATGATGATGATGATGATGATTTCATCAAAAAGTTTAGCTCCATATACACCAGTGAGGCCCTTTCATTTGAATGTGAATTGTATGTTAAACAGTGAACAATTTTAGCTCACCAGAGCCGAAGGCTCCGTGGGAGCTTATAGGATAGGCAGTTGTCCGTCGTCGTCCGTCGTATGACGTATGTCGTCTGCGTCAACAATTTCAAACGACATCTCCTCAGAAGCCACTGGGCCGATTGGGCCCAAATTTTATCAGTATTATCCTTGGGCTGGGGGATTGACAGTTTGTGCTTTTTATCAAAATCGGCTTATTAGTTTGGTTGCTATGGCAACTTGTAGTTTCCATAGACTTATTATGGGGAAAATTGAAAAATGGCATTTTTTTTTTATGAAATTTGGCCTTTCAGTTTTGTTGCTATGGCAACTTAGAGTTTCCATTGACTTATAATGGGGAATACTGAAAAATGGCATTTACTGCCAAGTCATTGCAGATATTTTGACAAAATTTACATAAACATGTTCCTTGAGTAAACTTCTCTCAGCCATATGCTTTTATGTCAACCTGGGGGCCCCTAGGTTGTGCCGGGGCCATGCCCCTACCCCTCCCACTTCATAAAATGCCTTATATCTCAGAAACCTTACAGATCCCAACCCCTCAACCATATATATTCTTGTTCCTTATGATGAGATGCATTAAGTGACATCAACCTGGGGGGCCCCCGGGATGTGCCGGGGACATGCCCTGCCCCCTCTATTTCATAAAATGCCATTTATCTCAGAAACCATTCAGATCCCAACCCCTAAACTATATATATTTTTGTTCCTTATGCTAAGATGCATTAAGTGATACCAACCTGGGGGTCCCCCGGGATTTGCCGGGGACATGCCCCACCCCCTCCACTTCATAAAATGCCATTTATCTCAGAAACCATTGAGATCCCCACCCCTAAACCATATATATTCTTGTTCCTAATGATAAGATGGATTCAGTGACACCAACCTGGGGGTCCCCTGGGATGTGCCGGGGCCATGCCCCACCCCCTCCACTTCATAAAAGGCCCAGTATCCCAGTAACCTTACAGACCCCACCATAAACATTATATATTCTCGTTCATTATGATAAGACGCATTCAGTGACACCAACCTGGGGGTCCCCAGGGATGTTCTTGGGCCATGGCCCACCCCCTCCATTTCAAAATATCACAATATCTTGGAAACCTTACAGATCCCCACCCCTAAACCATATTTATTATTGTTCCTTATGATAAGACACATTCATTGACACCAACTTGGGGTCTCCCAGGGCCTTGCCCCACCCCTGCACTTCAGAAAAGGCCTTATATCTCAGACACTGGTCCAAGCCCCATCCCTAAACCATATATATTCATCTTCCTTATGATAAGACGCATTCAGTGACCCCAGCTTGTGAGTCCCTGGGGCATGCCCGGGCCATGCCCCACCGCTTGACTTCATTAAAAGCCATATATCTCAGAAATCGTTCAGCTCCCCACCCCTAAACCATATATATTCTTGTTCCTTATGATAAGACTCGTTCAGTCACACCAACTTGGGGGGGTCTCTTTGTGCTGAAGCAATGTGCCCCTCCTTCCACTTCATAAAAGGCCATATATTTCAGAAACCATACAAATCCCCACCCCATAATCATATATGTTCTTTTTCCTTATTCTTAGCACACCTACTGTAGGGGTGTCCGCAGTGGCCTTTCCACTTCATAAAAGGGCCTCATATCTCGGAAACTGTTCAGATTCCCACCCCTAAACCATATATATACTTGTCCTTATGATAAGATACATTCAGGGACAACAATCTTGGGCTTTCCTGGGATCGACAGGGCATGCTCCAACCCCTCCACTGTTTAAGAGGCCTTATATCTCCAGCCATACAGATTCCCACTGCTAAACCATCCTAGTGTGATAAGACACATTTAGTGATACCAACCAGGGCTCCATTGGGTCCATGCCCCGCCCCTCTGCTTCATAAAAGGCCTAATGTTTCATATACTGAATCCACATGGGTGCTCATTTGAATATTGGGGTTCTCTTGGCAGATTAAAATGATACCATGTTAAAATACATGACTGCAATTGGGCAGTGCCCACCTGAGCTCTGGTGAGCATAGTGGCCCATGGGCCTCTTGTTTATATTCTGACAGCAATTCGGGACTGTTTGTATTTGATTCATCAAAGAGTTCTTCAGCACATCAGAAATGGCCAAAATTGTGTTTGACTTTGCAAATACTTTGTTTGTAGTGCATATATCATAAATCATAAAATATAAAGACATTTTGCACTGGAAAAAAAACATAGCTTTCCAAAGCATTCTGTCACACAGTGATATACAATAAATTAAGGTACTTTTTACCATGTCTCGACTCAGAAAATGCCAGTAGATATTGAAAGCATGGTAAATTTGCCATAACCTTATATTGTGGTGTCAGTTATGGTTAATAAATGCTTTTTTGAGTTGTCAGTGTATCTTAAATTTCGAATCCTGTCATTTAACATGGCCAGTCAGCAAATTTCGAATAAGCGTAACAGTACCTAAATGTATCCCATAATTTCAAAGCTTTTGCAAGACGTAAAAGTTGGGAAACATCTGTTTTCTACCTTCCAATATGTTGATCTTAAAAGGGTTATGGCTTAAATTTTTGGTACTTTCAGACCACCTATTGCTCAATCTCAATAGCTTGGAGCTCTTACTAGAACAATATACATAATGGGGGAAAGAATCAGAATCACCGACATGACAAACATTAAACTGGAAGGACAAAAGTAACTAAAATGAACAACCAACAAGGGGGAAGAATCAGAATCATCAGCGTAATAACAGCATATGATTAGGGAAAGAATAAGGACCACCAACACAAAACACAAAGGACTCACAGCAAAAGCACCTACTTGCTTGGTACGGTCAGTAAAAACAACCGGTGGGTCCAAGTCAACCCCACGGGACCCCAGCCCTCACCTTCTCTTTCACTGTGGTTCAACCAAGTATTTGTTTCTCATTTGTTTGGTCCGCGTGAAGGTTTTCTAACTCATCAGTGAATCAACTCGGTAAAAAATGAAATCACAATTAAACCCAAGTTGACACAAGGATGAGGACTCGATAGTGAAACGTGCTGAGCAATCTGGTGCTGAACGCAACTCCACAGGAACCATGGAGCAATAGAACACCAGCAGTTGAACCCCGTTTGACCAAGCAACAGACATAAAAGTTCCGGCTCCGACCAACTAATAAATAGCTTTGAGCCAAAGCCATCATGAACTCCGATCCACCGGCGTGCAATAAAAGAGGAAAGCATAATGTCTGATCGTGATTGGTTCAAAGACAATGAATGCAGACTGTGGAATACTATTTATATTATATCAAATGCGTTTGTAACGTTTCATAATATTCTGAAATTGTTCCGCAAAATTAGGTATGCCTTTATTTTTTCTTAATTTATATATAATGTCGCCAAAACAACCCGGGCTGTGACATCCCCTGCAGCAAAAGTCTATTTATTCCAACCTTAAATATTAGAAATTAATTGATAGTGTCGGCGATAAAACTTATAATATGCTTTTCGAAGTTTATGATATCGATATCCCTGATGTAGCAGTTTAGCAGTTAAACTTTTATTACGCGTGTTAAAATCAGCGCCATGACTTGACACTCCTGCGGAGCGAATACGCTACGAAATATAAATACCGCAATATGGCGAACGAAGAACATCACCATCTAAAATGGGAAGTTAACAATTTTAAAACCACAACCATCGTGCTTATCATAAATTTTAGTTGAAACAAAACCACATGAAATGTTCAAATGCAAATCCAAAAAAACGTGGCTTCGATGTCAGAATTACTGGCTTTGTTCAACTGCAGCTTAGATGGATAAATTTGATTGACCATTCCTTCAAAGAAGGGTATTCGATATTTAAAAGATCATCTAAATATCTTGAGGTAGAGTAAGACGCTTCAATAATGTCAGCTTGACTTTGACTATAAATGACATCATAAAACAAAACAAATACCATAACAAAACAAATACCCATTTGAATAACTACGATTTTATATATGGGACGTTGTTCCAAATCTAATGTAGATATTATCAAAAAGATAAGATAAAGCGTCACACATAGTTTGACAAGAGCAAAATGTATACTTTTTTTAGTATTGTATCTGCTGTAAAGAAGCAAGTAAGTTGTGTATAAAGTGGAACAAACAGACAGACTAGACACCCGAAAACCTCTTAACTTTAGTTTAATAAGTACCTCTACATAATTCCCTATAGACCAACACATTTTTACCTGTTCTTTCAGGGACAGTTTCTGACCTTTCGTTGCATAACTTGACATCTCCCATGGCTCGAACCGCAGCGGCGAGGGACCTAATGATTACGAGTCAGCGCAAGTGGATGCTTTGGCATACGCTGTTTGATTTGGGAGTTCGAATCGATAAATCAATACTGGATGCAGCACGTCCCGCCAATGTTTTGATCTATAATCAAGCCGTTTTTTGTTGTTGTTGTTTTGTGGAGGTGGGGTTGAAGAAACATCTTTAATATATGACGTCGCGTCTGAGAGTGTAATAACGCCATGTAATATTTTCGATAATCCACTAGTGGATTAAATATGCAAATTAGGTAGATACGTCCTGTAATGTTACATGTATGACGCCCTTTACGACGTCGCGTTTACTAATGGCGGAATGCTGACATTTTTTTAACTCAATGAAAAATTTAATTTCTTTGTGGATAGTGTAGAGAGCAATAAGTTTGTGAATGATCAGGCATTTGTGGAAATAGAGGTAGGACCACGTTCTGTACCTATAAATTTCAAAATAGACACTGGTTCCCAGGTTAACATTTTGCCATATCAAACTTACACAAAGCTAAATCTACATCATATACTTCAAAAGCCTACAACCAAACTGACCGCCTATGGTGGTAACACACTCAATGCATTAGGTTGCGTCACATTAACCTGCAAACGCACAGACAGAAAGAAAGACCTTTGTTTCTACATCGTAGAGACATGTTCCTCTCCCATACTTGGTTTAAGGTCTAGTATTGTAACGCGTAAGCGCCGGGAGTCTGTAGTAATGACGAGTTAGTGTTTATCGTGGTAGCGACCGAGGTTCAACTGGTATCACATGAACAGCAGCTTAGAAGCTGCTATCGTATTATTAACTTTGTGTGGGTAAGCGCTCGAAGCGTGCTAATCACGTGGACAACAGCAGTAAAGTTGCTGCAGTATTGTTAATGTTGTTCTGCTGTAACAAAAAGGTTTGTTCAGCTAGCACCTATACATTTACACCACAAATGCTGCAAGCAGGCAGCCAAAGCTTTAACCACTGAACTACTGGCTAGTGTCTTGTTTATGTAATTGGAGGACCTCACCTATGGAGCCTTTATTTACTCAATCTTAATTACAACAAAGGATAGAAAGGAATACCAAGAATTGATTTCAATTTCAACCATTTTTAATGTAGAAAACTTAATAGAAATAAATAAACTTTCAAATTATGACTAGATCAGACAATACATATTTTTAGGGTAAAGATGGCAGTGGCTTTGAGCTATAGACACAAACACAATGACAAAAGCATTTCTGTCAAGTTATCTTTGGATCAAGAATCAAGAAAAGATAAACAAATGTACACATAAAACAATGATGGTTGCTTTTATGAAAGGAATTACTGCAAATAAATTCCCAAAATTATTCAGAAATAAGTCTACAGAAACAAAGTCAAGATTTCTTAAGCCAAAATTCCAAAATCTGAATTAATAATAAACAAATAAAAGAAAATTTCAGGAGCACCTCTAAAACAGGTCTGCTCTGTATGGATTTCTTGGTGAGGCTCCCCAATCCAAAATCTAGAGGAGACTTATATATCCCCCCAGTTCCACTCTTTCCCAACCCAGAGGAAAGAAGGATTCCTCAGCTTCCCTGCAGGTTGGAAGGAGTGGAAAGGTTCTAAAAATAGCACTTGATCCAAAAATCACCAACAATAAACCACAAAGTTGAATTAAAAACTAGGAAAGATTTATACCAAATTAAAGATGAATAATAGATCTACCTTATGGTATAAATGGATCTTAATATAAGATTTTAGATTTTATCAAATTACTGAAGAAAGTTGAGTGAAGTTTGTTGTGTATTGATTTTTCCCTTTAAGCGCCTACCAAAATCTAATTTTAATAACATCTTTTACCAATACACCGGTCACCTGATATAAATACATAATGGCTGCTGCAGGTAAAAGATGTTGCAGTTTAGCTTCAGAAGAAAGAGGCAAATTTCACTCTGTAATGGCAATAACATCCCTTAAACCTGATTGAGGTTGATTTGGAACCACTTTTTACAGATGAATGAGTAAGTGTCCAAATCCTACTTTGGGTATTACAACAGAAAATCTTGATTGAAAAGTCAGAGCACATGGCATCATTTTCTACAATATACATGTAGGTCAGACCTCTGAACAGGGTAAAACACAATAAATCAGCCAATCTCCAAGGTCACATCCTAGGACCAGGCCAGGTAGCGACCTAGCCCTAGCATACATCCCTTGTATATCCCCCTAAGTGGAGCAGCATCCCTCAGAATAGGGAATTTTCAGAGATCTTGTCTGTGTACATGTACATTATGACTCACATCAACAAGTCCATGCAATGAACACCCTCCAAACCCCACCTCATATTGAGAAAACTGGGGCTTACTGGGATATACATTATTCTTCCCATCTCCGCCCCAAGACACAGCCCATGGTCACCCGTCAAAACTGCACCAATGAGGCGGTTCTAATGAGCACCCACAACCTATGCTCAAAGCAGATTTAAGAAACATTGACAAAATTTCATCAGAGAAATATCCGTTTTCGGAATATGAAAGAATTTACTATGTCATACGGGTGTGTTACCTTAATGAAAGGTCTTTGAGAACCAAACATGTTTGAAGGGACTACGGCTAGGCCTCAATCCTTACATTTACCCCCCACTTTTGTGTTAAAAGCTCCTGCTTAACACTAAACAATGTCAACCCAGCTCCAGGAAAGGCTATTTCGGCCACAATTAACCTTGAACCTGGTAATATTACTAACATAGTACCAATGCACACTAGCCATTTTATGATCCCTTAATAGGAGCCAACACAAAAATAGGTTGAGTACATGTAGGTTAACAAATGAGAAACAACATCATATGAAATGTCTATAGCTCAAATATACATTAATTGATCAAAATATTTTACTAGACTTAGATTGCTATCACATTCATGTTGCATGTTCAGCATTCACATTTTTTTTAACATGTGAAATAAAACAACAACAACAACAACCTGGCATTTTAATACAGCATTGACTCTGTGTCACAACCACATTGCGACTTTTGAACTGGAATGTTTATGGATTATGAAAGAAACTGGCTTTAACTTTACAGTCTCCACTTAATTTCCTCGGAAGTGGCATAAAACAGTACTCCAAGCCAGCCAGTTTAACATTTAATAAAACAATTAAGTTACTAGATTTCTCCATAGGAATGCGTGATGAAAAAAAATGTTCTTAAGTACACCTAAGAAGGTGTTGATGGATGACTGGGTGACAATTTAAAAAAAAACAATGTCTTTTAAGAGACAACACATGAAAATGATACATGAATAGTGTTGTCCTTCTTCTAACCACCAAAATTCCAGACAAACATTTGAATGGTAATAGAATGTACTGCATATCACTCACTAATTCATATCAATTCAACTAATGCCTGATATTCATGCCAGTACTCAGATATCCATCACCAAGGCTTGCCTATACAAATATACTGAAAAATTCTATCGCGAAAAATAAAAAATTGTAAATTGTCTGTCAATCTTCTGTTAACTGCTAGATCTCCCCACAAAACACAGGTCGTGGGCACTCCCCAGAAATGCCTCGCCGAGGTCATCCCCATGAGTGATCACAACCCATGAACCTGAGCAGAAATAAGGACTATAATTTTTTCATTCCTGTAAACCGCAGTTTCACTGCATAAAAGTGTGGTTGGAGGTGTAGGCATGTTTTCGTGATGCGATCTTACAGATAGCATTCTCAGCTATCAGTTATTGTAGAATGAGGATTTTCGGCTCACGGCCACATGAAGTATTATTCGCTGATCCAATGACAATATGCACATATCACAGCCGTACAGCTCAAGAGAGCAGCTCTAGATCAATGATGAAACCCAACACAGTTTAAGAAGCAAGCAGAATAGGGTTGCAGGATGAATTTCATCATTAAACCCATAGCCACAGTGAAATTGAGCTGCCATAACTCTGCAACTTGCATAGTTGACAACTTGCAAGCCAAGCTTTCCAGAACAAAATTTCTCCATTGTCTATAGAAGTATTTTTTTTTTTTTTCCAAATCATTGATGTGTTCGAACTTTCACGGAAGGTTCCAACAGAACATCACCCTATCTGGAAAGGAAAGCTTGCATATACCATTGATCTGTGTTCACAGACACAGAAATGTATGGAAACAACACAGACCCAGATCAGACTGATCCACATGGAGCAGTCTGATCAGAATCTCCCTTGCTTGCCCTTCACCTACATCTATTTACATTTCATTTCTGCACTAGTGAAATCAATTGATTCCAACTGTTTTTGATAACAACAATTTATAGCCACCCCCACGGGCTTGAAACAGACTGGGCCACATGGTAGCAGAGCCAAAACAGACGGGTAACTGCTTACATCTAAGCCTGCCCAGAAAAACCTGTGCATGTCCGACCACTCCTGAAACTTTAGGAAGGGCCGGAGTGTCACTCTATCCCAACACTGGGCAAAAGTCCCATGAAATTGAAAACAACTTTCCCAAAGAACCTAAAATAGTGTTGATGGGGTAGAAAAGAACTCCACTTGAATCAACTTAATTTTCTATGCTAAGGGCCAGTCCCATTACAAGAATAGTGGTATAATAAGGGTAGATTTTCCTCATGGATGTTAGAGATTTGAATATTCAGATTTTAACTTGAACTGTCAAACTTTTCCAAATTAATTACTAGTTCTGTTCTGTTATTGTTAAATATCACATTGTCCCGTATTGGAAAAAAAATTGTCCCAGAGAGGTTTTCAGCGCACTGTAGATTGTCCATATGTTCCATAGTCCATTGTGAAAATAGCAGGAATTCCAGTATAGAATGATATTTTTTCACTCTAAAGAAAATATATGTGTTTCCCATTTCTTTCCAGCCACAGAATATATTGGCTGCTAATGCAATGCTTAAACCGTACAAAAGGGAAAAACTATAGGGGAGATGGATAGGTTGGAACATTTAAGGAATAAAACCTTTAATCAGGGCAATGAAATTGAGTTAAGGAAATGGGAAACACAATCTACTTTCTTTAGCTCACTTATTTAAAATGGCCATGCACAATAATTTGCTGAATTTTTGTATCTCTTTATCCTTAATTTTATGACTTTTCACTGCTTTTTATAGTTTAACCTGTTATTCACCAGTTTCCCCAATACCGATTTTACTTTAGGGCTGGCCCCATAGCTGTTCTCCCGATCTTCACTTCTCCTTCTCTTTTCTGGCTTTTGGGGTTCTTCTGTTTTCCTCTTTCTGTCCTCCTCTCTTCTTCTCTCCTCCCTGGCATTACTTATTAAGGTTGCATTTAGGTCTTTAAGGCTGTCTGTGAAGGCGTAGACAGCCTTAGTCTGTTCAGCCATGGTCTTCTCTAAACACCGAACGGATCTGGTATTCTTCTCTATCTCGTCCAGTATCTTTTTATTGTGTTTGGTGAGAAGATCTTGTAGCTGTTGAAAACAATTAGATAGAGAAGGCTGGTCCATATTTATGGTGTTGACCGCAGCTTCTGTCGTGGAGGGTGCCTTCGTAGTCATGACACCCTCCTCGTAATCAGGCACAAAGGTCTCCTCATTGTTATCCAGCAGCTGTGGCATAATGTTCTCAACAGCTGCTGTGGAGGCTGGATGAGACAGAGCAGGGTGTTTGGTAGCTAATGGTGGTGTCTGTAGTATGGTTGTCAGCGGTGCGGTGGATGCTAGTTGAGGCAGAACAGGGCTCTTGGTGGGTAATGCTAGTGTCTGTGGTGTGGCTGTCAGCTGTTCTGGTGGTGATTGAAGAGATCTGTTTGCATGCAGTGCTAGTGGTGATTGCAGAGATCTGTTTGCATGCAGTGCTGGTGGTGATTGCAGAGATCTGTTTGCATGCAGTGCTGGTGGTGATTGCAGAGATCTGTTTGCATGCAGTGCTGGCGGTGATTGTAGAGATCTGTTTGCATGCAGTGCTGGTGATGTGGTGTTTGTCTGCTGAGTCGGTGTCCCAAATGCGCCAGTAGTGCCAGGAAGAAGTACCAAAGGTTGTTCCGGAGCAGCTGCTGGTTGCTGGTGTGATGACTGCAGGTACTTCATCAGCCAGTTGTCATCAGGGTTCATCTGCAGTCTAGTAACTGCTGGCTCAGCTGTCAGTGTATGTTCCTCTGTCAAGCAGGGCTGAGAAGCAGTAGCAACCAGGCTGGTTGTCGGCATAGGGTTAAGCTCTACATCTGCCTCCAGGACTGAAACTGGCAGTGTTGCTTCCAGTGCCTGGGTCAGAAGGTCAGTTCCAGCTACTGGCCTGAATGCAGGTAACACCGGGGCCTGGGCTCTCTTTATCTTGTTATAGAACAAGGCCAGGGATTCCTCTTGGGACAGTATCTTGTAGTCTGTGTTGGCAATGGTGTAAGGTTGTTTGCTCTCATGGAGGAACTGAGTGGAGTCGAGCACTTTCCTCTGTCTGGCTTCCTGTCGATGAGGTGCATAGACATAGACATGGTCGATGAGCTGCTTCCTGTCTGTGCATCTAAAGTTGCACAAACTACACCAATAAGGTAGTTCAGCTGGCCTGGCATGAAACTTCATGTGGTGGGCTTCAAATCTTCCCTTGGTGTCTGCAAATGGCCTATCTGTGCATAGGTTGCAGACATAGGCCCTAGCCTTCTTCTTCGCAAGGCGCACCAGCTCTTCATCAGACCTCAGAAGTTGTGCCATTTTGATGATGTCTGAAAGTAGAAGAGGTAACACGGCTTTGAGGACTAGTTCTTGCCAACCGAGCTATAGCCCAAAGTCACTGCTATGCCATCTCGTTAATTGAATATGTGCAGGGCAAAAGGTTGATTTCATCTGCCTGCAGTAATTTTTCTATTCCCTGGCTGGATTTATACATATATATATGTATCTTAGTAAATTGCATCTTTATTAATATACAAGGTATGCAGAGCATACACAATCTAGACTGGGATATCTAACTTGATTTTCATCTATTTAATTCCTCTCCATGTGAGGCTGTATTTCTATTTAGAACAAAAGTAGTGCTGGATTTCTACTCATTTCTTATCAATGAGGTTGGACATACATTATGATGATAATTTAAGTGGTTGGTTGTGATGTCAGGTATCAAATGGCACTAAACATTGCTTTGTTTTGGCATTCTCTGATCAAGGTATGAAGGTAAAAGAGGTGGTACGGGTTAACGTCTTGATCTCGCAAATACTCGGATGTGCCTCACGTCTTCTTTACATGCATCTTTATCGCTAGCGAACTCTTGGTTAGGGTCGTCTCGAGAATTCTGCAGGTTATGTTTAACATGTTGAATTCTGACACATAACTGCTGAAGTTATTAAGATTTGTATTGCTATGGAGAAAATCCTCAAATGTGCTGTTGCTTTAGGGTTGGCAGGACCACTCATAGGGAAAGAAGGAAAAGGAAACTGCATCCTACTTGCTAATTTTTATTGCCGTTGCATATTTTTCTAATATATGCTTTTATACACTAGTTCCCAGGTTGGAACCCCTTTTTGGCATAATTGATTCAGCTGAAATATATGTTGAGTATACTTTGTGTGACACGTAAATCTTCACTTTTTGATATCTAACTATTTCCCCTTTGTCTCATCAGGTCTGTAAAGGAGTATGTTTCTGTACAAAATGGTTCCCTTTGTAGTGGCACTCAAACAATACCTAAGAAAGGCCTGTTCATCTGCTTGTAAAGTCAACAACTTAGTCTATCTGAAGCGGGGGCATATGAAGGTAATCATTTGGTGGTAAGGTGAAGGTTATCTCTAGGGTGCATCTGATGGCAAACATCTGGGGGTAAGGCGAAGGTTATATCATCCATGTAAGCATGCAGCAACACCCCAGCAGGGTTTACATCATTACTCTGTAACCATCTGGAGTTCTCCATAACCTTAGCAGCCTGGGTAAGCAGTATCGTCTGGTTTGTACGTATAGATGGGCTGGGATTGGCATTTGCGATGAAACTGTGGTGTTCAGATGTTGAGCTTTGGCCACTGCTGCCCATACTGCTTGACGGCTCTTGAACTCCTCCCTTTTCCTCTTTTAAAGTAGTATCTAGTGGTCTAGACATGTTAGATGGTCTGTAATAAAAGGACGACCATAAGTTTTTTCTATGGGATAAGTTCCATGTATATACCCCCCACTTTTACATAGATTGCAAGCCTAGGAATGAAAAAAAAATAGATAAGAAAGAGTCCAGTTTGTATTAGACAATATATATATAAATTGTGTCTTCTGGTGCTTCTCCATATTGGACAGCTCTTGGAGTGGTAGCGGAAATAAAATTTGCTCTTCGGGAACTTGCTCTTATTTCTTCATATTCTCTCCTATCAGTTCAGGAATGGTAATAGAAATCTGAGGACTTGAACTGGCATGGAACTTCATCTTCTGTCTGCTGTGACAAAAAAACAACAACAACAAAACATCTGTCTTCTGATGTTCTCCCATCAGACCACAGGTTTGGGACTGTAATAAAAAATATATCTGTCTTCTGATGTTCTCCCATCAGACTACAGGTTTGGGACTGTAATAAAAAAATACATCTGTCTTCTGATGTACTCTCATCAGACCACAGGTTTGGGACTGTAATAAAAAAAATCTTCTGTCTTCTGATGTACTCCCATCAGACCACAGGTTATGGACTGTAATAAAAATCTCTTCTGTCTTCTGATGTTCTCCCATCAGACCACAGGCTGGGGACTGTAATAAAAAATCTCTTCTGTCTTCTGATGTTCTCTCATCAGACCACAGACTGGGGACTGTAATAAAAAAATCTCTTCTGTCTTCTGATGTCCTCCCATCAGACCACAGGCTGGGGACTGTAATAAAAAAATCTTCTGTCTTCTGATGTACTCCCATCAGACCACAGGTTGGGACTGTAATAAAAATCTTTCTGTCTTCTGATGTTCTCCCATCAGACCACAGGCTGGGGACTGTAATAAAAAAAAAATATCTTCTGTCTTCTGATGTTCTCCCATCAGACCACAGGCTGGGGACTGTAATAAAAAAATCTCTTCTGTCTTCTGATGTTCTCTCATCAGACCACTGACTGGGACTGTAATAAAAAAATCTTCTGTCTTCTGATGTACTCCCATCAGACCACAGGTTTAGGACTGTAATAAAAATCTCTTCTGTCCTCTGATGTCCTCCCATCAGACCACAGGCTGGGGACTGTAATAAAAAAATCTCTTCTGTCTTCTGATGTTCTCCCATCAGACCACAGGCTGGGGACTGTAATAAAAAAAATCTCTTCTGTCTTCTGATGTTCTCCCATCAGACCACAGACTGGGACTGTAATAAAAAAAAATATCTTCTGTCTTCTGATGATCTCCCATCAGACCATGGGTTCATGGCTTCTCGTGGACACTTAATACTTCTAACCACAAGAAAAATAAAAAACAATCATAAAAAAACCACTATATTTGTCAATACCAACTGGAAATCCTACAATTTACATGTGACATTGGATAATTGTTCTACTGTGTCCCCAACTGTGGTGACAGTCTAGTTCGTACTAGCTGTGTCCACTCTGGTGCATTGTCTCCCTCATAGGGCTTGAGTTTGTTGTGGTGTAAAACAGACTGTAATCCAAAAGGAGACAACTGAACCTTATAGTCAAGATCATTGTACTTCTGTACAATTATGCAAGGTCCCCGGTAGGAAGCTTGCAATTTGGGTGACAGACCTGGCCTACAGCCTTCTAGTGCAACCCACACTAGGTCTCCCACTTTATAGTGGTGCAGAGACAGTTTGGCGTCATATATTTCAGCCTGTCTTTTAGCACTCACTAAGAGATGTTTTCTGGCCACTGCGTGGGCATGTTGAATTCTAGCCTTCAGATGTTCCATATAGTCACTGTAGCTCTGGATTTCACTGAAGATATTACTCTGACCTCCGTACATCAGTTCTGCTGGTAAACGAACCTCCCTTCCCAGAAACAGGAGATTTGGTGTCAAGTGTGTAGACTCTGATGGACTAGCCCGATAAGCAGCCGCAAGACATCCCAGATTTAAATCCCAGTCAGTTTGTTCTCCCTGGAGATATGCCTTGATCATGCGTAGGAGGCTACGGTTGAACCTTTCGGCCTGTACGTTACATCTGGGATTTCTTGGTGATGTACGTGTCTTCTTTATCTCTAATAACTTGCAAAGTTCACGAAATACTGAACTTTCAAAAGCTCCCCCTTGGTCAGATAGGATAGTCAGGGGACAACCATACCTGGCTATAACCTCATTAAGGAGTTTGTTGGCACATGTCTTGGCAGACTGATCTGGTACCGCCATAATTTCTACCCATTTGCTGAAATGATCTGTGGCCAAGAGGACGTAGCGGTTATTGCGAGGGGTCACTGGAAGTGGGCCAAGAAAATCAACAGAGATTCTGTCAAGAGGAGCACCAACTAACATTTTTCCCAGGGGAGCCTTTGGTGTTCTGTATGGGGCCTTGATGGAGGCACAAGTGTCACACTTAAGGACCCACATGTGTACATCCTCTCGAACATTGAACCAATAGAATCTTTGTAACAGTTTCTCGAACGTTTTCTTCCGACCTAAATGTCCGGAAAGCAACGAGTTGTGCATCTGTTGTAAAATTTCCTGTCGGATACCTCTCGGCACAATGAACTGAAAATGACTTCCTGTCCCATCTTGTCGGTAAAATGTCCTGTACAAGCAGCCATTTTTCAGTGACAAGGAGTTCCAGATACTCCAATAAAATCTCACAGCAGGACTGTGTGCCACAATATCAGAGTGTGGTGGTCTCTGGCCTATTTTGAGGGCACATATGATTGGGAATAGATCTGGATCTTTTTCTTGCAACTTTTGCACATGCACGAGATCCTGTTCAGTTAACCACTGGTTAACCTTAATGTCTTGAGGCTCAGCAGTTTGGGCATCTGTGTGATTATGATCAGGGTGAGCCCTGGTACTAACAGCTCGAATACTATCCTGTGTTGTTGGATCTAAATTTCCAGGCTCGTCAACATCTGATGTCACAGACAAGCCTTGCATTTCCTTAAATCTCTTAGTACACTTGCTGCAAGGACCACACTTAAGTGAATCTAAGTTGTCAGGCTCTGGACAATGGCAGTCCCATGGGTCTGGGCACCGAGAGAGGGAATCTGCATTTGCATGCTGAGAGGATTTTCTGTACTCTATACTGAAGTCAAAAGCAGAAAGGATCTCTATCCAGCGGGCAATTCTCCCCTTTGGCTCTTTTAGCCGAAAGAGAAAAATCAAGCTGTTGTGGTCACTACGAACAAGAAACTTGCGTCCTAACAGGTACTGCCTGTAGTACTCGACAAAATGGCGAATAGCCAGAAGTTCCTTGTCAGTTATACAATAGTTCCTCTCAGCTTTATTTAGTGACCTACTGCCATAGCTAATAACCCGCTCTCTGCCGTCCTGAACTTGACTTAATACTCCAGCAATTTGTGTGTCACTAGCATCTGTGTCAAGCACATACAGCCCTTCATCTTTCGGGTATGCCATTATTTCCGATCCCATAAGCTTGGCTTTAAGAGTATCAAAGGCCTGTTGGCATTCACAGCTCCAAATAAAAGGGGTTTTCTTGTGAGTCAAGAGTGTGAGAGGCCGAACAAGGTCACTATACCCTTTTACAAAACGCCTGTAGTAGGATCCAAGTCCTAAGATTTGCCTTACTTGTGTTGGTGTAGTAGGGACAGGCCATTGCTGTATCTTAGCCAGATTATCAGGGTTGGGTAGGACACCCTCAGCTGATATGGTATGGCCCAGGAAATTGACTCTTGTCTGGAGTAGCTGGCACTTTTCAGGCTTCAGCTTTAAGCCGGCAGTTTTTATCCTACTCAACACCTCATCTACCCTATCCATGTGCTCGTCGAAATCGGACCCAAAGACCAGTACATCATCTAGGTAGATCAAGCAGGTGTGCCATTGAAGGCCTGCCAAGGCTATTTCCATGAGTCTCTGAAAGACAGCAGGGCTGTTCGACATACCCATGGGCATGGTCAAGTATTCGTACAGCCCATATTTCGTGCAGAATGCAGACTTTGGTATGTCCCCTTCTCTGATTTTTATTTGATGAAAACCGGATGTCATATCGAAAGTGCTCAGAAACTTTGCACCAGACACTGTATCTAAACAATCATTTATTCTGGGCAGGGGAAAGGCGTCCTTGACTGTGATTTCATTCAGTCGACGGTAGTCGACGCATGGTCGGAGCTTGCCTGACCGTTTTCGGACAAGGCAAATGGGACTGGACCAAGGGGAGGTGCTTTTCCTGATGACATTCTGCTGTTCGAGCTGCTTAATAACAGACTCTTCCTCTGAAGCAAATGCCACTGGTACCCTTCTTGGTGCCTGCTTAATAGGAGGATGATGGTTTACATCTATTGTATGTTCAATCAAGTCTGTAAGACCCAGGTCAAATTCATGCCTGGAGAAGGTATCTTGGAATTTAAGAAGAGTCTTTGCAATTCTCGACTTTTCTGTGTCTGACCGTTCTAGGGATGCAGATTGATAGAGGGCCTCAAGATGTTCTGGAATTTTTGTTTCATTGACTTGCCGAACCCTTATCTGTGGGTTTTGATTAGCTGTACACGGTAGGTCTTCTGAAACAACCTCATCGCTAAGCAGGGGAAGAATTTCATTTGCAGTCTCAGCAGTACCCAGCGTGGCATCCTGGTTTATAGGGATGTCATATTGGTTTGGATTCAATAGCCGCACCTTATGAGTGACCTTGGAATTCAAGTCACTTAGGCTGGATGCCATGATTAAGCTGTACCTTTGCATAAAATCTAGACTAGGCTCTAACAAAATGGGAGTGCTTCTGTCTCTATCATCCTCTAGACGCTCGACATATACGTCAATAAGCTTTTCGCAATAACCCGGAATGATGAAATGATCAGCAGAGTGGATCTTTCGTATTCTGGGGGCAGTCCCTACTCTTATACAGGGCAAATTTATACCCATGAACTGAAGGGCATCCTCATCATAACGTAACTGGGCATTTCCTATCGTTAAAAGGTCATGACCTAAAAGGCCTTCATCCTCTATGTTTGCGACAATGATGTCACTTTCAAACTGAAGGTCTGGGGCTAGACTGAGCTTGAAAATGGCCGTACCCAACTGTGGAAGGGGTTGACCTGTGGCATCGGTCAGTCCATTTGTGGGCTTCAAAACTGGCCGCTGGGACTCAGGAATAGAGTAGAAAACCCTGTCTGAGATGACTGTTTTGGTAGCCCCAGTATCAATAGTGAAGGTCATGTCAACACCCTCTATTGAGCCTTTTATATAAAATCCATCACTCCTGACTATACGCTTTATGACTGGGTCCCCCGTGCTGGATTTCATGGGCAAATGACCATTCTTGGCATCAGGATTGGGTTGCAAAGGTTGCCGGGAAGTTGTATTCTCACCTTTGATATCACTGATCTTAGATGACCCCAAAGTGCCTGTCTTTACTGCCTCACAATCCCCGTTGGAACAGGTGTCGGTTTGCTTGATGGGGGGTGCTGTAGTAGGGTTGTGAGGAGCAGAGTTCTCATATGAACGGATCAGCTGTGAAACCTGACTGATAATATTTTCCACATTCTTTTGGCCAGATTGAGCTGAAGAACTAGTAGGAGGATGTTGAGTTATGTTATTTGGGTTTGGGCTTGTAAATGATTCAGCAAGGTCAGCAGATGGGGACTGAGCTTTGTCATTGTTTAGGGTCAAAGACTGCTTTCTAGCTCCATTCTGAGAAAGTTTCTTTGCTTGGACAGAAGGACTGTGTCTGGACAGATCATCAGGATAATTTGGGAATGAACAAATTTGGAAATCTAACTTTTGGCCGTTTTCAAAAGAGACCGCCTGACGGCCCAACAAGTCGGTCCTTGCTAGTTTAAATCAATGTTATCCTTGTTGTAGTGAGGTTGTGGGTAGAACGGAGTATTTGTCACCGGTCTTTGGGTTCTGTTGAATGTTGCAGGATTATTTCTGTTCAGGTCTGCTTTCAACACTGGACAATTTCGCTTTATGTGACCTACTTCTTGACAGTGATAACACTGCAGTGAAGAGTGTCGACCTTGATTTTGACCTTGCCCTTGACCTTGTTGATGACCTTGACCTGGGTGGTAACTTTGATTGTGACCTTGGATCCCATGACTGTTTGTTTGACCCTGACTGAGAGAATGACCTTGGCCTCGTCTGTATTGGGCATGACCTTGATTTTGAGGACCAGTTGCATGACCTTGACCTCTGTGTTGCTGCTGAACTGGGGTCAAACTAGGCTGAGATACAATGTTGGCATTTTCAACCAAAGTTAGTATCTTTTGCAGCATCTCAGTATCATGGGAGTTGGTAGTGGGTTTCTCAGTGGGATTAGCTTTTGACTGAGCATCCTTGACCTTTCGCAGAATTTGTCTATCAGTTGGGGATGAAGACCTTACTCGTGTGGAGTTGGGGCTGTCATAATTGTGGCCATAAGCGAAAACATCATCATCTTGGTTGTAGTCATCATCATCATTATTATCATCGAATTGAATGGTTCTCTTTCGAGCACTGGGGTTACCCCATGGATCAGCTTTTGGACAGTTTTGCGCCTCGATATATGTCACTACATGGTGAACAGCTTCTTCAATGGAGTTGGGTTCCTTATAATACTCAACCGCAAATTTCGCACTCTTATTTCTTAACCCAAGTAAAAATTGCTGTAACAAAAGCTGACGCCTCATTTCTGGGTTACGCCCGGGATATGCCTTGTCGTAAAGGCGTTTCAGCTCCGCTGCATACTCTTCAATGCTCTCGTCATATTTCTGATGTCGTTTACCAAACTGAACCTTGAATGTTTTGTTGATTTCAACTGATTTGAATCTGGAATCAAGCTCAATAACTAGACCAGAGTAACTAGTCAAAATGTCAGAGGGGATCTCGTCAAATACAAATTCAGCAGCAGTGCCTTGAAGTCGCTGCATTAATTCACTAAGTCTAGTGGTTTCGTCCCACTGGTTTAAATTAGCCACCACAGTAAAACGAGCATACCAAACTTTCCAGCTATCACTTGAATTACCAGTAAATGGTGGTAATCTCACAGTTTGATTTTTAGCTGAAGAATTGACAGTTGCACTTGGGGGAATTGTTGAACTACTTAATATGCTGCTGGTGGGCACTGGCTGAAAACTAGCAGAGTTCATTCTTGATAAAGAGTTTGGATTAAAAGGGGCTGGAAAAGTGGGTGGAATTTCACTGCTTTGAACACTGGCTGGTGTACTAGAAGATGTAACTCTGTACAGATTACTGGGTGTAACATGTGTATTTGCTTGAAAGGGAGCAGGGGAAGTAACCGCCGTATGACTAGTATACTGTGTAGTTGTCTGCCTTGGCAGGTTTCTGTCAACCGAAGATTGCAAAGATGTAAATTGCTGTTGCTGTGCACTAGTTGATGATGGGTTTACTTGGCCTGTACCATTCAGAGCCCTTACTTCAAGTAGAAGTTCCTGAAAATTATTTCTAGTCATATTTGCCATCCCCAGCATGCATTCTTTCATTGACTGGCATGTATCTTTAATCAGAGTGGTAGTGCCAGCCATGCACTCATTAATGGCCTTAAAGCTTGTTTCACTCTGCTGGTTAACTTGCTTCAAGACAGTTTGAAACATAGAATGTGTGTTCATTGTCTCGGGACCCTGCATGGACCTGGGCTCATCACCAAAGCCTTGGCTTTGCTGTCGACTCCTGCAAGACTGAGGGTCATTGGATATGTTGTGTCCATCTGCATTGGGTTTTGTAACTGCAGATGCCCCTTGGCTCAAAGATGCATCTTCTGTGGGGGACAATCTGTTTTGTGGTTCCATATTATTCAGTGTGACCGGTGTAGGTTCAGTGATAGTGAAGATCTCACTGTGCCTATCTTGTGCGGTTACCGAGGACTCAGATTCGGTATCTGATGACGCATCACCCTCATTTAAAGCGATTTCAGAGTTTGCTCTACTTATATTCTGTTTTCGGTTTAGTCTTCGTCTGCCCATTATCTTATCTCTCAATGCAGTAGGTCTTGGGCTTTCTTAACGTTTGTGAAGACGTGAGGTCGTTTCGCTGGATTGCAGTTATGACTACAATCCCACCGCTGTGCAACCAAAAATGTAACGCGTAAGCGCCGGGAGTCTGTAGTAATGACGAGTTAGTGTTTATCGTGGTAGCGACCGAGGTTCAACTGGTATCACATGAACAGCAGCAGAGAAGCTGCTATCGTATTATTAACTTTGTGTGGGTAAGCGCTCGAAGCGTGCTAATCACGCGGACAACAGCAGTAAAGTTGCTGCAGTATTGTTAATGTTGTTCTGCTGTAACAAAAAGGTTTGTTCAGCTAGCACCTATACATTTACACCACAAATGCTGCAAGCAGGCAGCCAAAGCTTTAACCACTGAGCTACTGGCTAGTGTCTTGTTTATGTAATTGGAGGACCTCACCTATGGAGCCTTTATTTACTCAATCTTAATTACAACAAAGGATAGAAAGGAATACCAAGAATTGATTTCAATTTCAACCATTTTTAATGTAGAAAACTTAATAGAAATAAATAAACTTTCAAATTATGACTAGATCAGACAATACATATTTTTAGGGTAAAGATGGTAGTGGCTTTGAGCTATAGACACAAACACAATGACAAAAGCATTTCTGTCAAGTTATCTTTGGATCAAGAATCAAGAAAAGATAAACAAATGTACACATAAAACAATGATGGTTGCTTTTATGAAAGGAATTACTGCAAATAAATTCCCAAAATTATTCAGAAATAAGTCTACAGAAACAAAGTCAAGATTTCTTAAGCCAAAATTCCAAAATCTGAATTAATAATAAACAAATAAAAGAAAATTTCAGGAGCACCTCTAAAACAGGTCTGCTCTGTATGGATTTCTTGGTGAGGCTCCCCGATCCAAAATCTAGAGGAGACTTATATATCCCCCCCAGTTCCACTCTTTCCCAACCCAGAGGAAAGAAGGATTCCTCAGCTTCCCTGCAGGTTGGAAGGAGTGGAAAGGTTCTAAAAATAGCACTTGATCCAAAAATCACCAACAATAAACCACAAAGTTGAATTAAAAACTAGGAAAGATTTATACCAAATTAAAGATGAATAATAGATCTGTCGTAGGTTGCGCCCTACCCAGCTCAAGCCAACCACAGAGATCTGGGCTCAATTCATGTCAACTGGTCAACAGGACACCCCACGGGTTCTAATATCGACTCTGCAAGAAATATATGAATAATATATTTATTTTGATGAATAATGTACATGTAATGATTGTTTGTTTACAACAAACAAGTAAAAGGCAAGAATTATCACGTGACATGTTAGTATTAACTGTAAACATTTGTAAAACTACAGAGGAGTTCTATGCAACTAACTTTGTCTAGCCTATCATTCTACCTACACTAAACATACTATGGACAAGCCAAGGAGCGGACTATGGGGATAAGGGACAAGGGGCCTATAAATGTGTATTTAGCCTATGACATATTTCCCCCCTTTGTGGAATGGCGTCCCGACATTCATCAAATATAGGTATGCACATGTTGAAGGTAAAAAAATGATGTTTTGATAATTAAAACAATATAGACATGGAGACAGCTTTGACCAGCATACATCAAAGTTTTAAATCATGTCCTAAAATAAAACATGAATGACATATAAAATATATGAAGCTAGTTGAACAATATCCACTGGAACACAAAAAAAAAACGTTGTCAAGTGAAGTGTTTGCCTAATCTTCTGCATATCTTAATGTTGCAGTGCTCGCAACACTATACTGTGACCTTCTGTTGTCGAAAAGCAAAGGCAAAAATGCAAATATTGACATGATAGTCAGCTCTGCACTTTCTGGAAATGCTGAAAAAAAAATCAACACATGCCAATTTTAAGGGAAATCGACATCAGCCATCTGTCACTCTTGGTCAACGTTATCCTAAAACTACATTGAATACATACATGATACAGTGAAATTAAATGCTCCATGGATATTTTGAAATGCAACTGAAAAACCATATGTACTACATACATAACAGCAATAAATGTAGTACTATAAAATAAGTATGAAATAAATGAAATGATACTGCATCTGCAATGACATATACTGTAGCAGAAACTCTTCTGGATGTCTTTCAGCTGAAAACTACAAAGACCTGTTATTGTTTGTATGGCCAACCTGTAACAGATAGATGTTCTTTGTCTGGTAAGCCATCACTTCAGGACTGTGAGCTATCTCAGTCAATCAGCTGAACTATATAAAACAAGTCTGGAGTCTGGAAACACTCATTTAAAAACATAAAATATTATTCATATATACACTTTTAAAACGCACTGACTCACAGATAAACAATCTGGTCTGGATCTGTAAAAAACGTATGCTGTTGGCCAATCACCCAGTCATCCGAAGTCATCCAACGGGGTTTCCTCCTTGACCGAGTAGGTTTCGGAGACCTGTCACCCTCGTCGGATGAACTCACAGATACTGGAGATGAACTGCCTGGTGATGAACCAGATGACCGAGGAAGAAGGCCTGTTTCACCAGCTTTACGGCGCATTGGTATTCTATACTTACCTACTGATTGCTGGTCATCCGAATTGCTGTCATTAGATAAAACTGTTTCGGTCGTTGTGCCATCTATGTCTTCGAACAAGACAACAGACGTGTCTGAACATGGCAAATCGGCCGATGGGGTATCTATGACAGCATTTCGCTGACCAGAACTTTCGGTGACGGTATCCTCGTCATCTGCTTCTTCTTCCTTTTCTAGGCAGGGAAGACTCATGAATGGGAGCAGCAAGCTCCTGTGTAGCAGTCTGGTTTTCTTCGAACGGGCGTTCTGTCGTTTGACTGCATACACAGGTATGTCCCCGTTCGGCTGCTCTACTATAATGTAGGGGTCCTGCTCCCACCGATCTCCAAGCTTGTTCCTGCCTTTAATGCCGACTCTTCGGACAAGCACCAGGTCACCAGGCTGCAAAACAGAGTTCCTGACATTGGAGTCGTAGTGCTTCTTGTGGACTGCAGCACTCTGTTTTGCTTCTTCTTCAGCTTTCTTGTAAGCGAAGTTCAGGCGATCTCTTAGTTTTCTTATGTAGTCTGAATGGCAAGTTCCAGACAGACTATCTGGGGTCAGACCTAGAAACGCATCAATAGCCAATCTAGGATGACGCCCAAACATAAGAAAGTAAGGAGAATAACCTGTGCTGTCGTGAAAAGTGGCATTGTAGGCGTGCACGAGGGTTGGAATGTGTGCCTTCCAATCACTTTTCTGGTATTCTTCTAAGGTCCCAAGCATCTGAAGCAGGGTCTGGTTAAACCTTTCAACCTGGCCATTTCCCATAGGATGATAGGGTGTTGTTCGAGATTTCTCCACTTTGGCAATCTGGCAAAGCTCCTTAATGAGCTGCGACTCAAAGTTTGCACCCTGGTCGCTATGAATACGTGCCGGAAAGCCATAGTGGACAACAAAATTGTCAAACAACACCCTCGCCGTTGTTTTGGCGGTCTGATTCCTTGTGGGAATAGCCTGAGCATATCGGGAAAAGTGATCGGTAATAACGAGTATGGACTCATACCCGCCCTTGGACCTTTCAAGCGAAAGATAGTCCAGACACACAATTTCCATTGGTGAGCTCGACTCGATGTTCACCAGCGCGGCATTCCTACCACCTCCAGTTTTCCGTCTGATGCATCTGCCGCAACTCCTTACTCTCTCCCTGATGAATATATCCATTCCAGGCCAGAAAAACCTTTGCTTGATGAGGGATGTTGTCCTATCCCGTCCTTGGTGTCCAAGGTCATCATGGAGGGCCTGGAATACTTCTACCCGGAAAACTGGAGGGAGAACGATCTGTTGGAAGTCCTGTCCATTGAGACTGACCTTACGGTGAAGAACGCCTTGTGCTACAAATAGCTTATCCCATTCCCTGAGGTATCTTGCATCAACCGCTTGGTGCAGATTCCGCCTAGCTGGAGCCTTAGAGCCATTATGTACCTCATTAAGGATAAAGCCAATGCAAGGGTCATTCAGTTGAGCTTTCCTCCAATCCTTGGATGTAAGGCCGTATGTCATAAGCAGCTGTTCTGAAATATCCTCTTCTTGTGATGTCAATGTGGTATCAGAAACAGCTATGCTTTCAATCAATGGACAGTCTTGTACCATTACTGACATAGAATGTGATACAGCTTTCAGTGTCTCGGGAAAAATAACCCTCTGCTCTTCACTTTCCCGGCGTCTTGACAAGCCATCGGCATCAGCATTCTTCTTCCCGCTTCTGTACTTTATGCTGAAGTTGTACCCGCTCAGAGAAGCCACCCATCTCTGTCCAGTAGCATCGAGTTTGGCAGTAGTGAGAACATAGGTGAGAGGGTTGTTGTCAGTTATCACCTCGAACGTGGCTCCGTACAGGTAGTCATGAAATTTCTCACATACTGCCCATTTCAAGGCCAGGAACTCGAGCTTATGAGCAGGGTAGTTCTTCTCAGAGGGTTTCAAACTCCGGCTGGCATATGCTATAACTCTGTCCTTTCCGTCCTGGCATTGATAAAGTACTGCTCCTAAGCCATCAAATGAAGCATCTGTATGTACTTTAAAGGGGAGCTTGTAGTCAGCATATGCAAGTACAGGTGGATGAGTGAGTCTGTCAATAATGGTATCGAAACTCGTCTGATGTTTCGTTTCCCATTTAAAGGGTATCCGTTTTGTCGCTTTCTTCTTCTTGGCTTTAGGATTTGTGGTGTGACCAACCAGCAAGTCATTCAACGGTCTTACTATAGCCGCAAATCCTTTAATGAACCGGCGATAATACCCGGTGAAACCAAGGAAGCGCCGCACATCCTTTGTAGACTTCGGCACTGGCCAAGTCTTTATGGCATCTATCTTGCTAGGATCGGTATGTATGCCTTCCGCGGAGACAACATGGCCAAGATAAGTGACTTTACTGCGGAACAGCTTACACTTAGATGGCTTCAGCTTCAGGTTATGCTCCTGCAGACGCGCAAAAACTGCCTGCAGCCGCTCCACATGTTCCTCAAAAGTTGATGAGAAGATGATAATATCGTCCAGATAGATGAGACAATCCCTAAGATTGAGCTCACCCATACATCTTTCCATCAACCTCTGAAAACTTGCTGGAGCGTTGCACAAGCCAAACGGCATGCGATTACACTCGTAAAAGCCGAGTGAACCGACCTGGAAGGCTGTCTTGGCTTTGTCCCCTTCTTTCAGCTCTACCTGCCAATAACCACTTTTTAAGTCCAAAGTACTAACGTATTTGGCCCCTGCAAGCAGGTGTAGTGTATCGTCGATCCTTGGAATGGCATATGCGTCCTTTACTGTACGCTGATTCAGCTTTCTGTAGTCTATACAGAAGCGAATCGTGCCATCCTTCTTTCTAACGATAACTACATTAGAACTGAAAGGGCTCTTTGATTCCCGAATGGCTCCGATCTCAAGCATTTCATTGAGGTGTTCTCTAACCTCTTGTATAAGTGCCGGTGGGATGCGCCGGTACGGTTCTTTAAATGGTTGATCGTTCTCTAGGTGAATCTCATGCTCAATCAAGTTTGTTCGACCAAGATCGGTGGAGCTTTTGGAAAATATTCCTTCCCACTTGCTAATGAAGTGGCGAACCTGTTCTTTCTGTTGTATTGTTAGAACGGAGTCATCTAAAGATACCCCGAGAGGATTATCAGGACGATCCTGATCAGACACAGTTTGCTGACTGACATTAACTGGTTCCGGTTTGTAATCCTTTTTGTCAGTAACTGATGGAGATCTCAGTACTTTTACTTCCTGAAGATCGCACAGGTTCGATTTAGGTTGTATCGTCACAACTCTAGCCGACATGTTGAATAGCCGAACAGGAACTCTTGCTGTTTTCCCTCTGTTATTGATGGTAACAACTCTTGGGCAAACTGATACCCTTGTAGACGATCCATCCTCGAGTTGTTCTGTTATGACCGCTTCTACATTCTGACCCTTCCTGACCAGCCCAGTTACTGTCTTGACCTCCATAGGTTGAAGAGTAACCTTAGCAGTCGCCTTAACTACTCCGACAGAACTGTTACTTACCAGAGCAAATGCTGATTGCCATGAATCAGGCAGTTCTGAAGAGTCAGTTGTTTGATGTTTGAACAACCTAATGATATTTGTTCCGACTATAATAGGCACATGCTCATTATAGTCTGTAACATCAACAACTAATAAAGGGACGGCTATTGGATCCTCCTCAACAAACGGAAGGCCAACAGTAACCTCAACGTAGCCAAGGTAAGGCAGAATGCGGCCATCTGCGCACTTGACCTCTAACTCCACCTCATCTAAGCTGTGTATATCAGGCTTAGGGCTTAACTTGTTGATAAAAGACACACTTATTGTGCTTATCATTGACCCTGTATCCACAAGACATTTTGTTGTGTTGCCGTCAATTAAAATTTCACTCTCATTCTCTGAGCCAACTAGTCTACTCAGTATATCTTTCTTAGGGCTTTTGGTGTTTATGCCGCCTCTTGTCTGCCCTGCAACAGAGGCCTCTACTGGTTTAAAGGATTAGTCTTTAATATTGGCTCTTTACTTTTAGTATCTTCTGTCGAGGGTGTTTGTTGGTTGTTATTCTCCTGATTTACATTTTGATTAACATTGCCTTGCCTTTTGAATCTTTTTCTGTAATTTAATGACTTCTCTATCCTTTCTAATCTCTTTACAATGTCTTTCATCAAATTTAAATTAGGGTCTAGCTGAAGTGGTTGGTGTTGCACAGCTGTCCCACTTATATCTGCTTCTGGTAAGGCTACCTTACGTTTAACTTCCTTTATTTTATCTTTGTCTGATGTTGTTTGGGAACTCCAGTATTCTTCAGACCTTACCTTTGTTCGAAGTAGGTCAAAGCTCTCGACCTGGTGATAGTGAACCCTGGTTGCATTTTGCAGCTCTTTACTATATAACGCTCTCCAGAATAGAGTTCTCAACATCTCATCCTTTTGACTTTCACTCAAGTAACCTTTTTCAATAGCTCTTTGCACTATCTCTTCGAGACGCAGTCCCCACATCGTTACACTTTCATCAGGCCTCTGGGATGCTGTGTAGAACTCTGTCAAAACGCTCTCACCGCTAGCCACATTACCAAATACATTTTCAAGTTTAGTAATGATTTCTTGGCTAGTTGCGGTTGAGCCAAGGGTTATCGCTGCTTTTCTTGCAGGGCCCTTGAGAGAGTTCCTTATCAGCTGCGTCACAGCATACTCTGGGTATGCTTCTGACTTTACTAAGCATTGAATTTCCAGCTTCCAGTCTTCAAATGAGCTCTCATTCTTTGGGACTGGATCTGTACCAGAGAACTGCGTGATGTAGGGCTTAGTAAAATGCGTTACATCAGCTTTCTTTTCTGTAACGTCTGTTGTGGATGGGCGTAAACTTATTCCTGATCTTATCTTCTGGGCTATCTCTTCCTCTTTCTGCAGCAAATCTCTTTCCATGCGCTTCAGATACTCTTCTCTTCTCTCTAATTCTTTCTGCTTATTTACTGTAATGGCAGCTAAATGTTGTTGTTCTTCTTTCTGTTTCTCAATCTCTTGCATTTGAATTTGTGCCTGCAGGAGAAAATCTCTCTCTTCTTCCATTCGCATTTCTTCTCGCTCATCGTCATTTTGTCTATAAAACTCGTCTTCATCTTTAAAGACAGGCAATCCTGGTTCTTCTTTCACATTTGATGAGTGATGTGACGGCATCATCATACTCTGTTGTTTCCTCAAATCATCTTCAAGTTCCATACTTAGTTTTAACATCTCCTTCATTCTATGTTCTCTTTCTCTATCTTCTTCTATATTTGCTCTCATCTGCCTCTGAAGTCTGTCTTCTTCTTTTATCATGTCAGCAATCCTCTTTTTCCTGTCAACTCGCTCCCTCACTTCGCTGTGCCGAGCTTTTAGAGCTTCCAACTTCTGTTCTAAGGCCCTCTCTTCTTGTTTACGTCTTTCTCTTTCTTCTTCTAATTGCTGATCTTCCAACTGCAAAAGCTTTATTCTTTCTGTCAGGTTTCCTTCATCTTCATAAATATCCTCCTCTATCTCAATTCTGCCTGTCTGTCTGTCTGTCTCATATCTTTGTGGCAGTTTTGCGACTTTGCGCTTTATAAGAGAACGCTTCTTTTCTGTTAACTCACTTGGATGAGTGCGCCCTTGAAGACGATTTAGCTCTGGAGACACTCTCCTGTCTATCTCAGAAGGGTGTTGGGGCTTTGTAGGAATTCTTGCACCAGAATAGCTACCCCTGTCTCCTAATCTTTCTCTCTCTTGATCTCTTAACCAGCTCTCTACACTACTTGGATAGTGTGGCTGGTATGGCTCTCTGTCCAGTTCCTCTGACACAACACTTTCCGTCTCACTTAATGTCTGGTCGAAGGTTCTTAGACTTCCGACATCAATGCCAGACTGAGAAGGAAGTCGGCCAGCAAAGCTCTGTTTGTGTTGGTCAGAGGTGGAAGATGGTGCCTTCCTTGGCGAACGCCTTGTTCTGTCAGTAGGCATTTCATCTGGATCGCGCCCTTGCGCTACACGAGACAAGGTGGAACCATTTCTTCTGTCAGT
Source organism: Lucinisca nassula (assembly GCA_963580285.1). Classification (NCBI taxonomy): domain Eukaryota; kingdom Metazoa; phylum Mollusca; class Bivalvia; order Lucinida; family Lucinidae; genus Lucinisca; species Lucinisca nassula. Next base: position 122,011,933 of record OY757023.1, on the reverse strand, counting down.
GTCTCTTTCGCTTTTCCCTGTCCTATCTATCCTACTTTGTTCGACAGCTCCTATATCTATAGCTCTCTGAGCTCTAGCTAGCTCTTCTCGCTGCAGCTGGATTGTCCTGATCATTTCCTCTCTTTCCTCTTCTAGCCTTATTCTATCCCTCCTAAACATTCTTTGCTCTCTGTCCATTATGATTTAGTGGCTCACAGTTGTATAAGCACACACCTTAAACAACGTGATAGTGGCAGTGTGGTAAGCACCGAACTGCTACCTATATGTCTGGCAGATTTCTAGTGAGTGTTTTGCAGTAAAATACAAAACTGACTCACTACAATCAACTGTCCGTTCGTTACACCAGTCTTCAGGTTGCTATGTTTAGGCTAATATTCGTTGATACTTTCTGTAAGAAGTAGCCTAGTATAAGTGCAACCACTGTCGTCCACTCTTAAAACACATTTCACCGCGCTCCGGTAGATAATATTTCACGAAACTTTAATTCACGAAAACAAAACAGTTTTACGGTAAGTATTCTTCTTTTTCGGGTGTTAGTAGTACCACTGGACGTTCGCAGTACCGAACAAGCAATCCGTATTTCGTGGTACCCAACAAAAGAAGAGAAAATCGGTGTTTACGGTAAGTAGTTCTACTTTCCGGGTTTTAGTAGCACCACTTTCGACATTAACGGTACCGAACTAGACATTCAGTAGTTCGTAGCACCAAACAAGAATTCGGGTTTGTCGTGCTGCCAACAAAAGGGAAAAAATTGGGTATGTCGCGCCGCCCAATAAAAAATGAAAAAAAAACCGACTTTTTTCAAAGTCCTGCTGTCAATTTTATTTAAATGCTCTGCTACCAGTAACCCGGTACACAGAGCAATATGTGCCTACAATAGACTGCTTCTGTACAATATGTCAATCTGCTAATGTATGTGTGATCAAACCCATACACAGATTTTTTTTTTTTTTTTAATGCAGAAACGTAGAGTTTGGCTAAATGTAACAAATTGTCATACAATTCTACAATAGCCAGTGACTATACTTTCTGCGGCTGTACTGTCAAGCAGTTCTATGAAGGCCACTGCACAGAAATCAATGTGAGGCGATACTCACCCGAAAATGGCATCAGTAACAAAAAATCGCGCAAATTTAGCTCTGATCAAGGCGGTTGATCACAACAATGCATATATAACTTACCTGTGTAGGCAAAACATCGCGCAATAGAGTGCAAAAATGTCGCAGACTGCAAATATGCAAAACTACGCGAAAATGTAACGAGTTCCCACAACCTAAAGAGAGAGAGAGAAAAAAAATCTCAGAGCGTCATGATTTGTCTAAGTGCTCAATAAGTAGATAAACAAGTTGAAAGAAAAATCACGTACTTCTGCTGCCACAGAAGAAAAGAAAAGTAAAAAAAATCTTGAAAAGAATCGGCGAAGAAAGAAAAAAAATTCTTGTCACGGCCGTGATTCTAACCTAAAATGTCTGTCTACGAGGACCGACACCTTAGACCGCTCGACTATCACGACAAGCGTATAATAACTATCCGTAATTTACATATTTATCTATTTCCCGGGAACAGCCGAACGTGGGCTCATTTACATTCGGAATTTTCCGGAAATTTCGGAAGAGCGACTAAGTTATTAAAATTGTCATTTTGTCAAATTCGAGCCGGAAAATATTTTTCAGTCACAAAACGTCTTGAGAAAAGTTCAGAACATATGTATGTAGGGTAGAAGTATCGGGTAGAAAGTGTTGAACAATTTCAGTAAAATATTTACGGATATATGGGACGCGGGATCACGTGTTATGGGAAAGGCGGGCCAGATGGGTGGGGACCGGGTCAGGGAAGGAAAGAATTTCTACAGATCTAAATCATATTCTACAATAACCTACCAGCTAAATGTGATTGAGGTTAGTTGTTAGAGGTGTAGTGAGCAGCGATAAAATGACAAAAGATGATTCTAATGAGCAATGAGATGGAAAATGAGATACAAACAATTTACAACGTAAACAAACGACACCGTGTCAATAGACATATGCATATTAGAATGACAGACGACACGCCCACCATGTGCACATGTAAACAACAACAATATCGCTCGCTGACACGGCAAAATGTGGATGCTGATCAGATGATGTCTACAACAGCGTTGGATGAAGACAACGCCTTGTTACATGGAATTACTGTTACATGGACTTGCCGGACATGTTATTCAAAAAGATGATTTGCTGCAAGATAAACTAAACAAACTTACCGCACAAATGACATATCCATATTTATCCATTAACTATCACATGTAACAAACACTATGTCACTAAAAGTATAAACACAAAAAAAGTACTGATCACACAGAATGATCAATGATGCTGCTTGTCACTCCAGTCACATGAAGATTCTGAAAAGATCCATCGTTGATCGCGAATCACCCAATCCTGATCTATGAAGGTCTTCAGAATGTTGTGGGCCCACAATAAATAAATGCGCACTAAAGTAAACAAAAGCACAATCTACGTAATCCCGGGAATTCCAAAACGATAACACATTTCGGAAACAATAATCCAAGTGACGTCACAATAGATGCATCATCAGGAATCACCATTCGATGTATACCATGAAGAAGTATTCATCATCAGCCTGGTACGATATCACACTGGCCACCATTGTCGTAGGTTGCGCCCTACCCAGCTCAAGCCAACCACAGAGATCTGGGCTCAATTCATGTCAACTGGTCAACAGGACACCCCACGGGTTCTAATATCGACTCTGCAAGAAATATATGAATAATATATTTATTTTGATGAATAATGTACATGTAATGATTGTTTGTTTACAACAAACAAGTAAAAGGCAAGAATGATCACGTGACATGTTAGTATTAACTGTAAACATTTGTAAAACTACAGAGGAGTTCTATGCAACTAACTTTGTCTAGCCTATCATTCTACCTACACTAAACATACTATGGACAAGCCAAGGAGCGGACTATGGGGATAAGGGACAAGGGGCCTATAAATGTGTATTTAGCCTATGACAGATCTACCTTATGGTATAAATGGATCTTAATATAAGATTTTAGATTTTATCAAATTACTGAAGAAAGTTGAGTGAAGTTTGTTGTGTATTGATTTTTCCCTTTAAGCGCCTACCAAAATCTAATTTTAATAACATCTTTTACCAATACACCGGTCACCTGATATAAATACATAATGGCTGCTGCAGGTAAAAGATGTTGCAGTTTAGCTTCAGAAGAAAGAGGCAAATTTCACTCTGTAATGGCAATAACATCCCTTAAACCTGATTGAGGTTGATTTGGAACCACTTTTTACAGATGAATGAGTAAGTGTCCAAATCCTACTTTGGGTATTACAACAGAAAATCTTGATTGAAAAGTCAGAGCACATGGCATCATTTTCTACAATATACATGTAGGTCAGACCTCTGAACAGGGTAAAACACAATAAATCAGCCAATCTCCAAGGTCACATCCTAGGACCAGGCCAGGTAGCGACCTAGCCCTAGCATACATCCCTTGTATATCCCCCTAAGTGGAGCAGCATCCCTCAGAATAGGGAATTTTCAGAGATCTTGTCTGTGTACATGTACATTATGACTCACATCAACAAGTCCATGCAATGAACACCCTCCAAACCCCACCTCATATTGAGAAAACTGGGGCTTACTGGGATATACATTATTCTTCCCATCTCCGCCCCAAGACACAGCCCATGGTCACCCGTCAAAACTGCACCAATGAGGCGGTTCTAATGAGCACCCACAACCTATGCTCAAAGCAGATTTAAGAAACATTGACAAAATTTCATCAGAGAAATATCCGTTTTCGGAATATGAAAGAATTTACTATGTCATACGGGTGTGTTACCTTAATGAAAGGTCTTTGAGAACCAAACATGTTTGAAGGGACTACGGCTAGGCCTCAATCCTTACAGTATTGACCTGGAATTGATCAAGTTAGTGTTATCCTGTGAGACACAAGCCTCTCAACCCATAGAAAATACGCATCTCACGAGAGCTACTGTTTTGACAAAGTATGCTAAAGCATTCCAAGGTGTAGGTTTATTTCCAGGTGAATGTAAAATTCAACTGGATCCATCCATTTCGCCCATAGTAAATCCGCCAAGACGGATACCTGTGGCCTTGAGGGATAAAGTAAAACAGGAACTTGATCGCATGTTGAAACAAAACATTATTTCCAAGGTCACTGAGCCAACTGAGTGGGTGAATTCAATGGTCGCTGTTGAAAATAAACATACAGGCAAACTTCGAATATGCCTAGACCCACAGCATCTAAACAAAGCCATTCTGCGTCCGCATTACCCCATGAGAACGCTTGAGGATATCTTACCTCACCTCTCAGGTGCGAAATACTTCACTAAGTTAGACGCCCGGAGCGGTTATTGGGCCATTAAACTGACAAATGAGTCCTCATTCTTAACAACGTTCAATACGCCGTTCGGAAGGTACCGTTACCTTAGACTTGCTTTCGGTTTGAAACTAAGTCAGGATGAGTTCCAAAGAAAAATTGACGAGTGCCTAGAAGGCCTCCCGGGGGTTGTCGCTATTGTTGACGACATCCTTGTCTATGGGCGAACGCGTGATGAACACGATCAGAACCTTCGCAACGTAATTAAACGTTCATTAGAAAAGGGTATCAGATTTAATGAGGACAAACTTGTAGTCGGGGTTCAGCAGGTTGAATACTATGGTCATATTTTGACAGCACAAGGGGTCAAGCCTTCGCCAAATAAGGTTTCCGCTGTCAGCAATATGGACCCTCCCACAAACAGAGCAGAACTGGAAACGTTTTTGGGAATGATAAACTATCTTTCCAAATTTTGTCCAAACTTGGCAGAACTTTCAAGTCCACTTCGTAAGCTTTTAACAAAAGATGTGGAGTTTACATGGGATAAGCCCCAGGCTGATGCCTTCCAGAAAGTCAAGGACATTATCACTCAAACCCCAGGCCCTGTATTGGCATATTATGACCCGAAGAAGCAACTAAGGTTACAGTGTGACGCGTCTAAGTCAAGTCTAGGTGCCACCATTATGCAGGATGGTAAGCCCATCGCATATGCGTCCAAGTCCCTTACGCCCACAGAAACCCTCTATGCACAGATAGAGAAAGAACTATATGCATGTTTGTTCGGATGTAAGCGCTTCGAACAATACATATACGGTCGCAAAGTACACGTAGAAACTGACCATTTACCTATCGTATCTATCATGAAAAAGCCCCTTCATGCAGCCCCACCGAGACTGCAACGCATGCTTTTACAATTACAGCGGTATGACATAGAGGTCAATTTCGTGAGTGGAAAAAAGATACCTGTCGCCGACACACTCTCGCGTAGATATGTGTCAGATACATTCCCCGAACTTGCTGAGGGTATGGATCTACATGTCCACACAGTGTTGTCGAGTCTACCAATCAGTGATCGCAAAATGAAAGAGATTAAGACACACACTGAGCAGGATCGACAAATGGAACAGCTAAAACAGATTATTCTAAAAGGTTGGCCTGTCGAGAGACATCTTTGTCCTGAGCAGGTACTAGAATACTGGAACTTTCGCGACGAATTGACAGTTGTCGACGGCTTAATGTTGAAGGGCCAGAAAATCGTAATTCCGAGTGCTTTAAGACCCAAGATGCTCGAAATATTACACCAAGGACATTTTGGCTGCGATAAAACTCTCCGCAGAGCACGAGACGTCATGTTTTGGCCCAAAATTTCAGCCGAAATCACCGAAATGGTATTAAGCTGCCCTATCTGTCTTGAACGAAGAAGTTCGAATCCCAAAGAACCTCTTATACCCCACAAGGTCCCAGATTACCCATGGCAGAACATCGCCTCTGACATATTTACTTGGGATGACAAGAATTTCCTCATTACTGTAGACTACTACAGTAAATATTTTGAAGTACAGAAACTTCCCAGCATGAAAACCAGTACAGTCATTGCCAAGTTAAAAAGTACCTTCGCCAGAAATGGCATTCCTATGAACTTTTTCTCCGATAATGCACCACAATTTTGCTCGGAAGAATTCTTAGAATTCGCCAAAGATTGGGACTTTTCTTTGACAAAAATGTCCCCAAAACACAGTCAGTCCAATGGGTTGGTTGAAAAAATGGTGGGCATTTGTAAGAGAATATTCGCTAAGGCAAAATCAGCAGGAAAAGATCCATATTTGGGCATACTAGAGTACCGCACAACTCCCACAAAACTTGGATTTTCGCCTAGTCAGTTACTCATGGGGAGAAAGTTGAGATCTGTATTACCAGTCACCCTTGATCAGCTATTACCAAAAACACCCCCTACCGAACAAATCAAAGAAAACATTCAGAGTGCTAAACAACAGCAAAAGAAATATTTTGATCCAGGCTCTAAAACACAGACTTCACTCAGTATAGGAGACACTGCTAGAATTCAGCAAAATGACAAAACATGGAAACCAGCTGTCGTAATAGAAAAACACAATGCCAGGTCGTATTCTGTTAAGACACCAGACCGTGCTGTTTATCGACGCAATAGACGCCATCTTCTGAAATCCAAGGAAAAAATTCCAAATTATCAAGCAAATTCTGAATCTACACTTGATCATTCACTTTCTGATCAGCCCTCAGTTAGAAATGAAGAAAAGGGAAAATCCCTTCAGGAGCCTCAAATTTGGAAAACAAGCAGTTTCACACGAAATAATAATACTGATTCAGTTATACCACCAAGGAAGAATGACATGACGCCATATATTACACGCTTTGGTCGTACTGTGAAGCCAAAAATAATTGAATCTATGTGAACTATGACACAGGATAATGTTAAAAACATATGTGAGGTATAAATCCTGACATTTTAATGGAAACATAAATAGTTCTCCCTATCCTGGAATATATTTCATCTCATGTTGCTGAAAATCAAATTGACTTTATTAACAAGTTGTCATATAAGTATGTGTGAAAACTGTTAGAACAACAGCATCATAGATTTACCAATTATTTTTAATTACAGCTACTCAGACTGGTGAAAAAAATGTCTGCCTTGCAAATATCAGTGTTTCACTGAACTGGCTGAACTTTCTTGTGCTAGTTGGGGACTTAAAGTTTGATATGTCAGATTTTCAAGGTGTTTAATTGAGTTTAAAATTTTGTTCTTTTAAAGAAGGGAGATGTTACATTATTAGTCAATCCTCATAGTAAACTGATGACAATCCCCACTGTATACCTCACTGAATATAACTACTTTCAGCCTCTAAAATACAACACTTCTCTTGTAGCTATGATCATGTTTGTTATATGCTAGAGACAGTCGTCTTATTAAATAATAGTTTGAACACATTGTCGTTCTTCATAATTAATAAGTTATTATCACTGCATTATATATCAGTGCATAATATTACAGCCATAGCAACCGAACAAAAAAGAGTCGAATTTCATAAAAAAACACAAAACCTTTTGAGGCAAATATGGTGAATAACTTCGTAAAGTCTCACCCTCATACAGCATATGGGTTCTGAGGAGATTATTTTTAAGTATGTTTTTTTCTATTTTTTTTTTTTTTTTGGCATGTCGGTTTCCATGGCAACCATAAAAATGAGCATTAGGCCGAAAATCATATGGCAGGTAGTAGATTGCTAAAGAAACATTTCTTTGAAAGTTTTGTAAAACTATCTGCAAAGTCTTGGCAGTGAATGCCATATTCCAATTTTCCCCATTATAAGTCTATGGAAACTCTAAGTTGCCATAGCAACCAAACTGATGAGCCGGATTTCATAAAAAAAGAAAAAACACAAACTTTCAATCCCCCGACCCAAGGATGCTACAGATGACATTTGGGCCCAATCGGCCCAGTGGCTTCAGAGGAGATGTCGTTTGAAAGTGTTGACGTCAGACGATGTCGACGACGACGCACGACGACGGGCAACTGCCTATCCTATAAGCTCCCCGGAGCCTTCGGTTCTGGTGAGCTGTAAAGTTTCACAAATTAGTTATATTTGTTGAAAATGGATGTCCATTAAAGCGCCTGCTACTTCCAACATGAGATTCTGTACAGGAAAACAGGAAGGTGGACAGAGTTTGTACGCAGGCTGTGCCTTTATTAACCCTTTTTGAACCAAATAGTATCTTCCTCTTTGTATATTGCTCGAATCCATTTCGAAATTTAGGGGTGTCAGGTTGTATTTTCTTCAAAATGCATTCAGGAAATGGCTTAACTTTTTGCAAACAGTGTAGACCCTGATCAGACGCCGCGTCCTGTGGCGTCTGATCTGGGCCTGCTCTGTTTGCCGAGGTACCCTTTTAGGGGTGTCTGGTACTGGATGGGTTAAGCGCACAGATCGGAAGTAAAAAAGTCGAACGTATTTTTGGGATCATCCATAATTTTACATGCATTATAGCGCCGCTTAGTGTTCACTCGACGCTTAGTGTTTACCATGGACACTAAGCGTTGATGGTGAGCACTAAGCGTTGCCACTGTCAACGCTTAGTGTTCATTTTGCTTTAACATTTGCCGGGTCCCGAGGAAGCTCTTTGAACACGAGGCCGCCAGGCCGAGGGTTTAGATACATTTCGAGCGACCCGGCAAATGTTATTGCAATTAAATAATAACCACGAACGATAGTTATTCTTGCATAACGTACGATTTAAACGACACATTGTACTGCCCCCGCCCATAGGGGCTTGAAGAAATATATGGGCTGCATGATGCTTCCACGCAGAGCTGAATCCGGCCCGCACACTAGTACTGGTAAACCGCTTAGAGGATCTAAGCCTGTCCAGGAACCGCGGTGCGAGGCGGACCGTCCATGCTAATAAATCCTATTGGTTTCATTGGTCGACAGGGCTTGAGAAGTCATTTCATCTCAATGTCGGGTAAAAGTCCCACAAAATTGGAAGAAACGTCTCCAAAATGACCTTTACAGTGTTCACGGGGACGTTAAACATCAAATCAAACAAACAAACGACACATTGTGACGAAAATGGCCCCAAAACTCCATACAAACTCTTCAATTTCGACAGTGAAATGAACGTGGCGGCTAGTTCAAAACGTTGTTTACAATGAAGTCAGTTCCATATGGACGTTCTGCCGCCATCATAAAATTTAAAAATGCTTTGTTCAGGGCGACAACATTAAGTCGCTCAACGCGTAACGCTCAACATTACGTTAACAAATCAAGGCTCATCCTGTGCTGTCCAAATGTCAAAACCTATGTTCAAACAGAACCTGAATTTCATTGTTTGAATATAGGGATTACCCATATTTTTTCATGCATTAACATTCGCCGGGTCCCGAAGCAGCTGTTTGAACACAAAGCCTCTAGGCCGAGTGTTCAGTTATCTTCCGAGGGCCCTGCAAATGTTATTGCAATGACTTAACCATGGATGATCGTTGTTCTTGCATAACTTACGATTCCAACGGTAAATTGTGACGGAAACGCATCAGCCCAGCAGGCACTCAACGTTGAACTAACGTTGAAACAACGTTGAAAACATTGTTACAACGTTAGTTCAACGTTGAGTCAACGTTTTGTGCCTGCAGGGGGTGTTCTATATAAACCCAACTCTTGAAATGGAACTGGCAAACCAATACGGCGGCTAGGACAATGCCGCCAATTACTCAATGATCCTCTGACGTCATAATAAAATTCTGCCCATAGGGGCTTGAAGAAATATATGGGCTGCATGATGCTTCCACGCAGAGCTGAATCCGGCTCGCACACTAGTACTGGTAAACAGCTTAGAGGATCTAAGCCTGTCCAGGAACCGCGGTGCGAGGCGGACCGTCCATGCTATTAAACCCTATTGGTTTCATTGGGCGACAGGGCTTGAGATGTCATTTCATCTCAATGTCGGGTAAAAGTCCCACAAAATTGGAAGCAACGTCTCCAAAATGACCTTTACAGTGTTGACGGGGACGTTAAACCTCAAATCAACCAACCAACCATAATAAAATTCTAATATGCTACGTTCAGGGCAATAACCTTACGTCGCTCAACGTAACGTATCCAAAGCAAGACCAATCTTGTGATATCAAAAGTTCAAAATCCATGTTCATTAGGAGTCACCGTGAATTTTATGAATTGAACATGTGTTTTGCTGTTTGAACACGGCTTCTTGTCCATTCAAAAATAGTTACAAACAGCTATGCTCATAGGATTTTATGCAAGAACGTGGCTTCTGGCCCATTTAAGCATAGCTTCAAAAAGATATTTATCATATGGCGTCGCGTCTGAGAATGTAATAACGCCATTTAATAAATTCGATAATCCACTAATGGATTAAATATGCAAATGCGCCATGTAACGTTACATTTACGACGTTTTTAACGACGTCGCGTTTCCTTACTCGTTTAATAACTTCCATAATACATAAACACTCATGCAAGATCCTCTATGTTCATATAATTTTATGCAAGAATATGCGTTCATGTGATAATATTCACCAGTGCGAAACAACTTGTCAGGCGATTCGGAAACCAATTTATCAACTTATCGAACTAAAAAAAGTGATTAGTCTACAAAAAGCCGATTTAGCACAATCTCATTTACCTTTGCGATCTATAAAAGCGATAGTGATAAAAACTATGTTTTAAAGAAATGTTTCCATAGTAACGCTGACACAGGACTTAATCAAGATTTTGCTATAAGCATCTCAGTAATAATGATCTTTTATAGTCTGCGGACATCAATTGGGCCCCGTCAAGCGATTTTGGTACTTATCGCCGATGCGAGCAGCGAAGGTTCAGGCGAACCTGCGCATCCGCGCAGTCTCGCCAGAACCTCCGCTGCTCGCCCATACAAGCAGTGAATCAAAAGAAACCTTCAGACAGAAAGCCATATCCCTGGCCCCTCTGAATGGCCGGGCATGCGCAGTTAAAATTTGTCATGACGGAATGCTCGAAAGCACAAATTCGCTTGGCAGGACTCAATTACCTGTGACAAGATGCAGCATTAGATAGTAATACATAGTGGGTCATTTCATATGAAATTTATGAAACGAGCCTTTGGCGAGTTTCATAAATTTTATATGAAATGACCACGAGTGTAAGATTCTGTTTATCATATGACCACTTTAAATTGGATTTTATCGCCTTTAAATTTGATAGTTTTGTTTAAAAAAAATGCATGGTTGACATGGACGTCGTCATGACGTTTCTTAATCCCGCCAAAGTATTATTACACGTCTGTTCATACGATTTTTATTACACGACATTATCCACTGCTTATCAACGACGTCATATGATAAATGTACACATATATATAATAGCACGTGAAATATAGAGGATCTTACATGAGTGTTCATGTATTATTGAATTTATTAAACGAGTTGATGAAAAGGAATAAAATGCGAGGATTTGCCGAGTATTTTGTCCCTTTCCATTAACGAGTTTAATAAATTCAGTAATACATCAGCACGAATGCAAGATTCTATTTATCATATGACATTTAAAACGAATTTTATTCCCGATTGTTTCACAAAAGCGTCAATATTCCCTCATTAGTTAACGCAACGTTGTTAAGGATGTCGTACGTGTAACGTTAAGGGACATATCTAACTAATTTGCATATTTAATCAACTAGTGGATTATTGAATTTATCAAATGACGTCGGTGATAAGCAGTGGATAACGTCATGTGATAAAAATCGTATGACCACACATGTAATAACACTCTGGCGGGATAAAGTAACGTCATGAGGACGTCCATGTCAACCATGCATTTTTGTTGATAAAATTGTCAAATCTAAAGGCGATAAAATTCAATTTAAAGTGGTCATATGATAAACAGAATCTATTACTCGTGTTCATTTCACATGAAATTTATGAAACTCGCCGAAGGCTCGTTTCATAAATTTCATAAGAAATTACCATTCGTGTAAGATCCTCTATTTATTACATGGCGTTATTACATTCTCAGACGCGACGTCATATGATAAATACACTTTCCAGAGGAAAGTTTCTTCCCTTTTCAGTAGAGTTGTACCTGTTTTATTAAAAAAAAGATGCTTGTCCTTTTTGCTGTATTGTTTCGTTGTGAAAAGAAAGATATCCACAAGGAAAAAATAGCTGGCTCGTTTATTACAACATACCCGTGTGATAGTTCATATTATGGAAGCCGATAGGGGACATTTTGACTTGTGACTTTTGAACTTGTGACTTATGACTTGCGACGTCGGAGTTGCATGCCTAATTTTTGCGACTTATGACTTTTGACTTTCGACAAATCTGACGCAGTGGAAGACGGCGGTCAACGACGGTGTCGATCTAGTGATTTTGCTGCTCCTGTATAATATTGTTTGATGAATGCCATTAAGAAGACTTGTTTATGTTTTTTACTCTGTATGACTTATGACTTGCGACTTATAACTTTGACTTGTGATTTATGACTTGTGACTTATCACTTTCGACTTATGACTTGTTGACTTTTGGTGCAAACCCGAAAAATATCGGGTAGCGGACAACGGCACCGACAATTCCGGTGTATATTGTTTAGAAATGCCACTTAGAAGACCCTGTTTCATGTATTATCAACTCTGTTTTAGTGACAATTTACTACCGCCTGTGTTGTTATGCCCTATTACTTTAGATTCGCGCCAAGAAATTGTCTTAAATTGCAAGTCAAAACTCAAAAGTCATAAGTGACAAGTCAAAAGTCGAAAGTCACAATTCGAAAGTGAAAAGTCATAAGTGACAAGTCAAAACTCATAAGTCAAAATTCATAAGTGACAAGTCATAAGTCTTAAAAATTCACAAAATCAGAGTAAATAACCTACCATATGATCTTTTCGGTGGCATTTTTCAACCAATATAAAACAGAAGGAGAAAAATCGCTTGCCCCAACGGAATCTTAGCCGTCGTTGTCCGAAATCGGCCGTTGCTTGAGGTATGTCAAAAGTCACAAGTAAAAAGTCATAAGTCGCAAGTCGGTAGTCACAAGTCGTTAGTCACAAGTCAAAATGTCCCCTATCGGCTTCCATATAGTGCATTTTTTTCTTATTTCCAAAATGGTTACTTTTTTAAGGAAAATTTATGATAACTTTTCTTGTTTATACTCCAAACACTGGTTGTGGGTGCTAGTAAGAACCGCATCATTGATAGGCAACTGATAGCGCCGTTAGTATAGACTGGCAGGGCGGAACTGGCGTTTGCACTTAACTTTGGAAACCCGATTAAGTGAATTCAACAGTAACACAACATGGATATGGTGTATGTGGCCATTTTGGTCCGCTTGCAGGCTCTCTACCGAATCTTCTTGGTTTGAAGTCTCTGGTAATAGTCCCACAAAATTGGAAGCAACGTCTCCAAAATGACCTATAGAGTGTTGACGGGGACGTTAAACCTCAAATCAAAACAGAAACACTGCATTGCGACTTCTTGGACGATCCGTACTGTTAACTGAGTAACGCGGCGGTCCCTGGGTAACGATTAACCCTTATCTTGCTGTTCACGAAAACCCCTATCTTTGCAAACAGTGTAGATCCAGATCAAATGGCTTCTGAAGAAGCCATCTGATCAGGATCTACACTGTTTGGCATTCAGTTTATGAATTTGTAGCAATAAACTGCATCAAGTAATTTGGTTGGTTGATAGACAGAAATGGGTGTGGCTTAAATGATTATTCAGCAAGATAAGGGTTAATGTTAGGTTGATAAAGATACTCAATTTATTTGCGAAATGCTCTAGGTCACATGTGCACATAAGCATAACGTTATTAACCCATGTATGCCTAGCGGCCCCTTTCTGGAATATTGGTTAAGAGTACAGACCCAGATCAGACACCATTGAACGCGCGGCGTCTGATCTGGGACTACACAGTTTGCTTACAGGACATTCATTTTCACAAAAGCGAACCTGATACCTCTTTTATAGATGAGTTTAGGACGTCACCGGTCACTATGAAATTGCTATCCCACGATTCCGTATTTTCGCGCATGCGCAGTTTTATGTGGCCAGAAAAGAATCGACTATTCACGAAAGGGATGAGCCGTTGTACAGACTGACCCGATAGCCGTCATTAATTTGTGTGAATAGAGCGAAATCTGTTTGGGTGAGGTAAAGTTGACGTATGTCTTGCGTCACTGGGGCGTCCAACTAATTTGGTTGACAGTGGGTAAGACCTGCTATCCTTGCAGCAGGTAAGGGTAGAGGGGAGTGCTCTAATTTCTACTGTTTCTACACTTCCATTCAGTTTCCTCTTTCTCTTTCATCTACCGCTTCTATATTTTTCTCCCCTTCTCTGGTAGATGACACAAAATTACCCACAGGTGTTGGCGTGTCGTTAAATCCAAAATAATTAATAATCGAATAATTAACTTTATCATATGACGTCGCGTCTGAGAGTGTAATAACGCCATGTAATATTTTCGATAATCCACTAGTGGATTAAATATGCAAATAAGCTAGATACGTCCCGTAACGTTACATGTACGACGTCGCGTTTACTAACGCCGGAATATTGACATTTTTGTAAACAATCGTGAATAAAATCCGTTTTAAATGTCATATGATAAATAGAATCTTGCATTCGTGCTCATGTATTATTGAATTTATTAAACTCGTTGACGAAAAGGGATAAAATGCTCGGCACAGCCTCGCATTTTATCCCTTTTCCTTAACTCGTTTAATAAATTCAATAATACATGAGGACTCATGTAAGATCCTCTATGACAATGGTTGCATCATGTTGCGGAAACGCAAGACATGATGTGACTGTGAAGAAGAATCGAAGGATTACCACCCAGACCGTCCCCATCAACACTATTTACGTCATTTTTGAGACGTTGCTTCCTACGTTGGGGGATTTTTTCACGAAATTGAGATAAAATAACATCTCAAGCCCTGCCGCCAGAAAATAACTTTGCCTGGGCAGGCTTAACCCTCCAAGCGATTTACCAGTACTCATGTGCGGTCAGATTTTAGCTCTGCGTGGAAGCCCCACGAAGCCCAGTCTATTTCTCCAAGCCCCGAGGGACGGTAGCTAACACTTGAACAGAACTTGGCTATGTGAACGTATTTTTCATATACCCTTGAGAAAAAATCCTCCCCCACCCACCACGCACTTGCACACAAAAAAAAAAACATGAAGAAAACACGCCTATATAATTTTGACCTCCTTAAACCCCATTTTTATAAAAAAAGTTAAAACTGGGGTTTACTGGATTATACATTATTTTTTTCTGTTAAAAATAAACATAGAGTGTGGATACTCGTTAGACCTCCTCGCCGAGGCGGTTCTAGCGAATTCCCACAATCTGTGTTTTGAGCATAAATGAAAAATATTTTTATGTTCCCGGTAGCGATAGCGGGGACATATTGTTTTTGCCCTGTCTGTTTGTTTGTTTGTTGGTTTGTACGTGGACAACTTTAACGTTGGCCATAACTTTTGAACCGTTTGAGATAGAGCTTTCATATTTGGCTGGCCTGAAGGTTCCTTGTGACAAGACCTTCACATTCATGCAAAAAATTTGACCTGTGACCTTGACCTTTGACCTACTTAAAAGAAAAAAAAATAGCATTGGTCATAACTTTTGAAACACTTAAGATACAGCCTTCATATTTAGATTAGATTAAACATATTTTATTGCATAAACATACAAAGGGATTGGACACAAGTTATGACAACATTAGATAGTCCTTTCCCTAAACATAACAACAAATCATTTCAATGGTACAATGGTGGATGCAATTTAACATAATTATAATTTATACCGGCTCAGGTTTAATACACACATGTGCAAGAATGCAAGCACGTCTCATGCACGCGCACGCACGCACGCACGCACACACGCACACACACACACACACTAATACATCATTTCACACATGAAACCCCACCCGTTGTGGTAGCGCTGTTCTTGAAATCATTAAGATGCATGTATTTGGGCCAGCAAACTAATGAACCGAAAAGGAAATTAATCTACGTATTTTCTTCAAACCTGAGTGTATCCTTAATGAATTTAGTGATGGACTGTATGATTGATCTATTAGTAATGTCGCCATAATTTTGAGATCCTGTTGTCAGGATCTCAACATTAACATCTTGAAGATTCAATAAAGCTTGTAAATTATGCATAAGAACGTTTCGTTGATTTATGTATAGCTGACATTCGAAGAAATAGTGTTCTGCACTTTCGCTTGGAGCACCACAACTGCATACAGGACTCTGAATAATATTTACATGGAAAAGATCAGCCTTTAAACTGCTGCTTCTCTGTCTGATACGAGCAAGTATTATGCTGTACTTTCGCTCGCTTATATTTGTATAATCAGCTATTTTGTCTGTTGTGAACTGAATATTAGACTTAAATTGTGAAAGAGTTGGGAGTAATCGAATCTGTGGGTCAAGTTCATTCCACAATTTTAAGGTAGAAGGGAAGTATGAACTTTCATATGAACAAAGTCTAGAAAAAGGAATTTCGAAATTGTTCCTATTTCTTAAGTTATAAGAACTAATATCATTTACTCTATTTGGTAATAAGTCAGTGAGGTAAGATGGAGCATCGCCATTGACAATTTTGTACATCAAAGTTATTTTTTTACGTTTTCGTCTATTCGCCAAGGTTTCCCAACCAGTTTCATAATAAAGAGAACGTAACGATGCAAACACTGGTAGACCTGTAACAATTCGTGCTGCATTAAGTTGTATTTGCTCCAAGCGATTGGCGTCAGTCATCGTACAGCCATCCCAAACTTCCGACCCGTATTCTAACAAAGGCCTGATATAAGTACAGTATAATCTATCAAGTGTACTTTTTGATAACTGGTACTTTAGTTTTCTTAGATATGAAACTTGCCTTGATGCTGAATCAATTATAAAATCGACATGTTTTGTCCATTTATTGTTGGATGTTAAATATATACCTAAGTGTTTGTGGATTTCGACTATATTTAATGCGATGTCGTCGTAAGTAAGCCGTAGGTCATAATCATGGAAAATGTTAGAAACTAATACAACTTCCGTTTTCGCAGGATTGAAACTTATCTGCCATGTGTTTGCCCAATCTTTTAATTTCTTAAGGTCGTTATTTAATACCGTTTCAATTTCTGCTAAGTTAGACGACGAATAACCAATGGAGGTATCATCTGCATAAAGACGCGTTTTTCCCTCTAATTCATCTGCAATATCATTGATATGCAATAAAAATAATAACGGACCTAAAACCGACCCTTGAGGAACTCCTGCGTTTAATTGGAGATCGTCAGATAGTTCCCCATTTACAAAAACTTTTTGTTTTCTGGAATGCAAATAACTTGTTATCCACATTAAAATATCTCCCTTTATGCCATATTTTTCCAATTTACATAATAAACCCTTATGCCAAACACGGTCAAAAGCTTTCGAGATATCACAAAAAACTTGACAATTTGCTTCATAGTTCTCAAGAGACAAGCATGTGTTATGTGTCAATTCAATTAAGTGGTGAACAGTAGAGTGACCTGGCAGAAAACCAGATTGATATTTATATAAAAGGTTGTTTCCTAAAATATGATTATACAGATGTTTAAAAATAATGCGTTCAAAAGACTTGCCAACATTACTTGTTAATGATACTGGCCTGTAATTACAACAGAGTGATTTTTCCCCTTTCTTGAACAGTGGCATAACATGTGCAATTTTCCATAATTCTGGATATGTGTGAGCTTTCAGCGATAAATTAAACAGTTTAGCCAGGGGAACACAAACAGTACTACAAGTTAATTTTAACATTCTATTGCTGATTCCGTCAGGACCTGTTGCCTTATTAAGTTTTAGTATTTTCAAAATATCGGCCACTTCAGTTTCCGTGATCCTCATTTGTATAAAATCTACATTACAACGACTTCCAAAATTTGGAATTTCAATATTTACATCATTAATGGTGGAAATAGAGGCAAAATACCTGTTTAATTCTTCAGCTTTTTCATAGTCTGTAAATGCAAAATTATTATCGCTTTTCAGTATAGGGGGTATTTTGATCGAAGTGCCTGTTTTTCCCATGAATCGCCCCATGACTTGCCAAAATGTTCTATACGAATTTCCAGTTCCCTGGTTTTGAATTATATCATCGATTTTATTAACAAAGTTATCTTTTGCATATTTGATCATATTATTAACTTTGTTGCGCTGTCGCTTATAAGATATATGATCAATTTCCCGTTTTGTTTTAAAATAACGTTTCCGAAGTCGATCACGTATTCTTAAGTTAAATCTAAGCTCAGAATTAAACCATGGTTTATCATTTTGTCTTATTAGAACTTTTCTACAGGGAATGCATTCTTTACAAAATTGCAAAAATATATCTGTAAAATTGACACAGGCTTCATCTGCCGAACAATTTTCATTTATAATTGAATCCCAGTCATGTGTTCTTATTAACTGATTTAACCTTTCAGTATCTACATTTTTATAATTCCAGACTTCTCTATAGTAAGACTTTGATATATTAATATTTATCTGAAGAGAGACATATGTAGCTTTATGGTCACTGATAAACTCATCCACACTCAGGGTTCCAGAATCTAAAACAATACAGACATCAGAAACAATTACTGGATCGATCAATGTGGCCGAATTTGCACTGACCCTTGTTGGCTCGTTAAGAACATTTCTCAAATTAAAAATCGATAAGCAATCTCTCATTTGACTGTAAGTCAGATTTATAAAGTCGATATTAATATCACCGGTCAAAATAACGTATGGCGTATAATCTAAAGCAATCTCAATTGAATTTTGAATATCTGTGATGAACAGGGACTGTGACGCATTAAAGTCGCTCCTGTAAAGACAGCATAATAACAAATTCCTGTCTTTAAGTTTGATCTCAACCCAAATCGTTTCAATGTGAGAAGATTCTAGATCGTGTCGTCTATTGTATTGCAACAGGCTAGACATGTATATCATTATTCCCCCTCCATTTCGTGTTCTGTCCTTTCTTAGCGGTTTATCAAAGCCTTCGAGATTTAAATTATTGGAGTTGATGTCAGCATCAAGGTGTGTTTCACTAAAACATGCTATCTGGAAGGAATCAACTACATTGGATAAGTAATCTAATTTGTTTCTGATACTTCTCGTATTCAAATGAATAATATCAAGTGAGTGAATGTCATTTGAATCTGGGCCCGGGTTTGAATGAACATCCATGCACATCATCAACAATATCATTCTATAAAATTTAAACTGATCATTATTTACAAAGCTAGCCAAACTCAGCAGGCAAAAAATATTTATCGCACAATACATATTGTAGCGTAGATTGAAATTTATGTGTCGTGTTCCGTGAAATATACGCTTGTGCGTTGCGGAATAGAAAGTCCCTATTGCTGCTCTGTGGCACTCTATAGTATTACCCATATGGCAACAGTACTAAGCGGTCACATTTCTCCACTTGCAGCATTAAGGGGCCTACTTTGTGTACATGAATCTTAACGAATTGCAACACCTGCGCTACCACACTCATCCAAACAAATACAATTTTGAGCAAACAAATACAAAACATGACAATCATATACGTTATGGATATCATGTTATATTGTCGAAGTTGTATCATGAGCTCTTATTGTCTTAGCTGTGGATCTTTAAACATTTTAAATGATTAAAGTTACAAATGTTTTATGTGCTTGGTGTTTTCCATTAGAAATAGTGTGGATCCAGATCAAACTGCTCCTTGTGGCGCTGTCTGATCCGGTTTCCAGCTCGCTGACTATGTAGACATCTCAAAGAAGATCAATGACAGACATCAATATTATAGCTAATGCAATCGACGACATTCATCCCTGCAATCCCATCCCGGCCGAATGCACACATCTATCTTTGTGCTCGCCAAGGAGGTCGATATTGTTATTCAATACGGAGGTCCTGGCACACCACGTCCAGACGTCGCTTCGACGTCGTTGCAACGTCATAACGTTGCATCGACGCCGCTACGACGCCACATTCACGCCGTGCATCCGTTGGGGTTGTCATTAAGTCATAAGAATGTACAAGAACTGACCTTTTAGACGACAGCATTGGCCAATTTATTCTTTGCATTGAAGTCGAATTGCATCAGCTATACAAACGACTTAAAAAAAAAAATGTTGTCGGGCACAAATGGGTTAGTTTATCGAGCGTGCTCAGTGATCAGAACGAGAAGCTCGTGCAGTAATGCTTGTATGAATGGGATATAAGACAGAATATTGATTATATGTGAAATAACAAGGAATATAATTCGTTTTCCCTGGTAAGTTATATTTAGCATGTATGTTCCTCGTGACAAAAGCTTTACATTCATGCAAAAAAAAATTGACTTGTGACCTTGACCTTTGACTTACTTAAAATAAAAAAATAACATTTTGGTCATAACTTTTGAACGGTTTGAGATAAAGCCTTCATATTTTGCATGTAGGTTCCTTTTGACAAGAGCTTTACATTCACACAAAAATTTTCACCTGTGACCTTGACCTTTGACCTACTTAAAAGACAAAATTAACATTGGTCATAACTTTTGAACCACTTGAGATACAGCCTTCATATTTAGCATGTATGTTCCTTGTGACAAAAGCTTTACATTCTTGCAAAAGATTTTGACCTGTGACCTTGACATTGATCTTTGACCTACTTAAAATAAAAAAATAACATTTTGGTAATAACTTTTGAACGGTTTGAGATAAAGCCTTCATATTTTGCATGTAGGTTCCTTTTGACAAGAGCTTTACATTCACACAAAAAATTTTCACCTGTGACCTTGACCTTTGACCTACTTAAAAGAAAAAATTAACATTGGTCATAACTTTTGAACCACTTGAGATACAGCCTTCATATTTAGCATATATGTTCCTTGTGACAAAAGCTTTACATTCATGCAAAAAATTTTGACCTGTGACCTTGACCTTGATCTTTGACCTACTTAAAATAAAAAAATAACATTTTGGTAATAACTTTTGAACGGTTTGAGATAGAGCCTTCATATTTTGCATGTAGGTTCCTTTTGACAAGAGCTTTACATTCACACAAAAAATTTTGACCTGTGACCTTGACCTTTGACCTACATAAAAGAAAAAGGTAACATTGGTCGTAACTTTTGAACCGTTTGAGATACAGCCTTCATATTTAGCATGTAGGTTCCTTATGACAAATGCTTTACATTCATGCAAAAATTTTGACCTGTGACCTTGACCTTTGACCTACATAAAAAATAAACATTTTTTGGTAATAACTTTCGAACGGTTTGAGATAGAGCTTTCCTATTTGGCATGTAGGTTCCCTGTGATTAGAGCTTTTCATTCATGCACAATGTTTGGACCATGACCTTGACCTACTTAAAAGAAAAAATAAAATTGTTCATAACTTTTGAACCGTTTAAGATAGAGCCTTAATATTTGGCATGTAGGTTCCTTGTGACAAGAGCTTTATTTTTTCTGAAAATGTTCTTTTTCTGGTGGTAAAATTTTCAATATGTTTGGCTAGACGTGTTTTCGTGATGGGGAAATATGCCCTGTTAAAAACAAGAGTTCACATTTTTGGTGTTTAGTTTCAAACTGGTAGTCTCCTAAGTAAAATCATTAAAAATTTGCAAATAAATAAAAAACAAGAAAGAAAGAAGAAATGACATTAAATACTAAAACCTATGCCATAGGCATGGAAAAAGATGGCTTGACCGGGAGACTCGAACCCAGTGCATGTTGCTTACCGTGTGACCACTCAACCGACAAAAATAACGAGCCAAACGATGGACCTGCTTCATCCACCCCTTTCCACCCCTTTCCGCCCTCTGCCTAATGGGATTCGTCCCGAATCTCGAAGTCCTTTACAGTACAGTCTACTCATACTCATTCATGCTCTCAGACGTGTTGCTGGACCCAGACTGAGCCATCAATAATACAAAGAACAGAAAGAACATGACTCGACAGGGACTCGAACCCAGGGCCTCTCGCATACCGTGCAAACACTTTACGGACTGAGATACCGAGTCACACCTTCGACCTGTTAGATTTCCCCTGCCTAATAAGATTTCGCCGGCCTCGGGTAGCCCAGTCGGATGTCCGTCTGACTGGTGATCAGGAAATGGACCACTATAAATTTACTAGGTGGAAGATTCCACTGTGAAATATGAGTTAAGGTAAATGGGGAGATGGCGCTTTCATAAATATTTTGTCAGTATACTCTTTACTCTTGTTCTTACAACTTACTTTTACAAACAATTAGATCAAGATCAGATGGCTTCCAGTAGAAATCATTTGATCAGGATCTACACTCGGCCCCCGCCGATCGGGGCTTGAAGAAATAGATGGGCTGCATGATGCTTCCACGCACAGGGGTGAGAACAGGCCAAAAATCTCAATCCTGAAAATCTACTATTTGAATCCTGAAGTGACCCTAATGTTATCTTGAAATAAAAAAAATAAATGAGTTTACCCTTCCAATATCAATGGAGATTAGTTGTTTTATGCTTAGTTGTAGCTAAAAAATTAATTAAGACATGTTAAAACTTCGAATGGACAATAATAAATGACAATTTATATGCATCATGCCAAAGCTCTCAATCCTGAAATCAGGATGAATCCTGAACTTTCTCACCCCTGCACGGTGACGCAGAGCTGAAACCGACCCGCGCACGGGTACTGGTAAACCGCTTAGAGGATCTAAGTAGAAGTAAAACAAAGATCAGGAATCGATACAATTAACTTACTCCACCCATCAAAGACACCAAAGGGAAAGAAACACAAACATTAAGCGACCAGACCATAATGGAAACCTAAACAAAGGAAGGCCATAAGGACAGTTACTTTCCCACAAAATGGCCATATGACCATCCAAAATAAAAAGACACAAGTGATACACACAGTAAGTAACAAACAACAACATAAATAAATCGCCACAGAAGAACCGCCTTGGAACGGTCAGTGGAAAGATTTCCACTGGGGGGCTTAAATCGATTTTACGTGGCCACAATCCTCGCCTCACTTCCGTCGCGATTTAGACAAATAATTTGTTCAGTCCGCATGAAGGCCTCCTAACTCATCAGTGCAACATCTCCGTGAACACAAATAATCAAAGAACCCCAGAGGTGAGACAACGGTGAGGACTCGACAGCAAGAAACCACTGAAATGCTGGAGCAAAAGAAAACCAACAGTTAGACTCCGAAGGGCCCGACCAGAGATTAGTCTAAGCCTGCCCAGGCAAAGCGGTGCGAGTAGGACCGTCTGTGCTTATAAACCCTATTGGTTTCATTTTCATTTCATCTTAATGTCGGGTAAAAGTCCCACAAAACTGGAAGCAACGTCTCCAAAATGAACACAACAGTGTTGACGGTGACGTAAAACCACAATCAAAAAACAATTTCGCAAGGAGAAAAGAAAGTCACGAAAATTGTTTTCCTTGTAGAAATGTTGAGAAATGTGCTGTTTGTATCAACTTCCTTTAACATGGCCGGCATTGCTTTTTGTGGAGTGAGAAGTTGCGGGATCATCAGTTTAAGGGCTAGTTTAACACTAGAGGGGTCATGTTACCTAACCACACTTCTCCTGAGCAGGCTTATAAATCGGGAGATGTCTCTTTCATAAATTTTGTCAGTATTCTCTTTTACTCTTGTTATTACAAGTTACGAACAAACTTTTACAAACAGTGTATATCCCGATCACATGGCTTCGAGTAGAAAGCATCTGATCAGGATCTACACTGTTTGTGGTCCGTCTTAGTCTAAGCGGTTTACCAGTACTCATGTGCGGTCTCGCCGCACATCGTCTCCCCGTATATCATCAAAGTGCAGATTATAATTTCTGGCCCTTTGGGATCACTGAGTTCATTTTGAATCATATTGAAAATAGAGTTCTGCTTAAGCCGGCGCCAGAGGGCGTGGCCGGTGTTGCCAATTTCAGTACTGGTCATGGACAGACTCAATAAAACCGAGTCTGCTATTTTCGTTTATTTGGTATATTCTTCTAACTATTCAGAACTTTTTATACATAAGCGATTAATCACTACAGTGCACAACTGGCAACTGTCCTTCTTGAATCTGCGGGAAGGAATAAATGACCGTAGAAAAGATTCCTTGATCATTCTCCACAAAAGAATGTTGCCGGCAGCTGTCGAACCCGTGAGCTTCTGATCAACATTCAGACACGATCCGACTGAGCCACCGAAGCCGGCCAATTGGTTCCTCAATGGAATGATGGCGGTGAGTGCATCAAAACAGTGCACATTCCTTCGCCAGAAACTGGCAGCTGCCCTTCTTGAATCGGCGAAAGGGAGCTTACAACCGTAGAAAAGATTTCATGACCACTCTCTACAACAGAATGTTGCCAACCACAGTAGGCCTCGCCCAATGCACCATGAGATTTTAAAGGGGTATGTTCTTTCTTTGAATTTAGACAAGTCCCTTCTTGCCAATTTACTCAGAACTACAAACTTACAACTCAATTTGAACCGTCTGACCCGGCATTCCACTGTGTGCATCTAGAACTGTCTCGGTCTATAGATAGGAGCTACTGAACTCTAAATTATTTCATTTCAGCTTCGGGGCGAAGACTCTCAAATGGACAAAGACACGGCGAGTTGTTAATGGTGAATTATCTGAGTGGGCTTCAATTTTGTCGGCACCCTTATTCTCCCTGTACATTAATAATTTTCCACTGACACTAACTCAGAAATTGTTTGCAACCGGTAAATTAGAGATGCAGCGAACTCACTGATACTTCAGAACGATATAGACAGACTAGGATGTTGGGCACGAAAATGAGGCATGAAATTTCAGCCCGTTGAAAGCCAATAAAATTGTGGCTTCTTATATCGAAGAAGGAACGGTCCTCGAAATTGTGGATTGGTGTGACAATCACACACGATTTGAGATGATTTTGATTTGATTTGATTTGAGGTTTAACGTCCCCGGCAACACTTGGAGGCACTGCTTCCAATTTTGTGGGACTTTTACCCGACATTAAGATGAAATGACTCTCAAGCCCTGCCGCCCAATGAAACCAATAGGGTTTATAAGCATGGACGGGCCGACTCGCACCGCTTTGCCTGGGCAGGCTTAGATCCTCTAAGCTGTTTACCAGTACTCGTGTGTGGGTAGGTTTCAGCTCTGCGTGGAAGCATCATGCAACCCATCTATTTCTTCAAGCCCGATGGGCGGGGGCCATCACGATTTGAGATGGAATACACACATTAGCATATGTGTACTAAAACGGGCAAAGAGAACGGTTGGTTTTCTGGGGCGAAATTTTCAACAGTGTCCTCAGGATGTAAAAGAGGCAGCATATAAAGGACTTGTTCGCCCAATCTTGGAATATGATGGTTGAAGCTAGGACCCCAAAGGAGTTGTCCTTTATGAAGAAATTGAAAACGTTCAGAATGCAGCTGCTAGAATTTGTAACTTTGTAACAGCTGCTTTGAAACTGGGAGCATGACTGGAATACTAGGAACATTAAGATGGGAGTCTCTCAAGAAAAGGACAGGAGACAGTATGCTCATACTATTATACAAAGGCCTAAAGGGTGCTGCCAGTATTCTAACTTATGACATTGTTCCCCAGACAATGCGCAGTAGAAATCATCCACACCCCTACCGCAAGAGCAGACATTTTAAAGATTCCCTCTTCCTTCGAACCAAAAGAGATTGAAATTCCCTTCCCGATTCGATTCATTCCACGGCTGAAGGTACTGAGGGTCGTGGTGTTTGCCAGGGTACCCGTTTGGGGGTTTCCGGTACAAAAACGGTTAAATTGAATGTCCTAAAGCGAGGGATTTTCGTTACGCGGCCGATTTGTGATCGATATTCACGCTTACTTAGGTCTAAGTAGGCCTACTATCTCATTTTTACCGAAATGACTAAAACACGTAATTGTCAAACAGTGCAAGCCCAGATCAGACGCCACAGAACGCGGCGTCTGATCAGGGTCTGCACTGTTTGCAAAAAAGTTCAGCCATTTTCGAAATAAATTTGGGAGAAAACACAACCTGACAACCCTAAATATTGAATATTGAAATGGACTTGTGCTTTATTAATTGGGCCCCGTCAAGCGATTTTGGTACTTATCGCCTATGCGAGCAGCGAAGGTTCAGGCGAGCCTGCGCATCCGCGCAGTCTCGCCAGAACCTTCGCTGCTCGCTCATACAAGCAGTGAATCAAGAGGAACCTTCAAACAGAAAGCCATATCCCTGGCCCCTCTGAATGGCTAGGCATGCGCAGTTAAAATTTGTCATGACGGAAAGCTCGAAGACACAAATTCGCTTGGCGGGGCTCAATTGAAGGCTGAAGATACCTTTCGGTACAAAATGGGCTGCTGTACTAATGATGCTGATGATAAACCAAAGGAAATGACTTCAATCTAATGATTGCAAACAATTTATTGGCTGAAAGCAATGTACTTTGTACCAACTGAACTAAAAATAAGCCCGGGAAAGCAGAACGGCAGGTAAATATAGAGAACGGCATGTGCATCCCTGAAGTTGACGCCCTGTATCCGTGGGACTGCTAGGCAATTCTGAAATCGTGATTGAGTTGAGTGTATGGAAGAACAGTTCACCGAAGGACCTGAACTTTTGGGCCAATTGGCCTGGTCTTACCCACTACCATAATCAATATGAGATCGGGTTTTCTGATGGCGTTATAGGTCATGGCACAGGGGTCACTCTACGCTCAAACATGCGCATGGGTTTCCCTTGTTTATTTAAGAAATAGATCAGCTCTAGCTGTGATTTGTTGAGTAATAAATCACAGTTTGGAGGTCAGTTGTAAAGTAGATCAAATCATGAACGCGTAGCGCGCGTGATGTTTCTACTTACAACTGACCGACTTAGTTCCCATGATGTAGATGTTTTATATAAAATATGTCTTCAATTGGCCTTAAGGTTTCTGAGGAGATGTTTGAACTTCTGATGGTCATTCAATCCTTCTGACCTTGAGCCAAGGTTATTGAATGACATTGACCTTTGTCGTTCAAGGAAGTTCATATAAGTCCTATTTTCATTTCATAAACTATGATTGTATTGCATACAAACACTATTTTACCTTTTACCATTCAAATACCTTAGGGACCAAACTTGACCTTGCCGTAAAATAGGTCAAGATCAACCCAGGGTCATCATTTATGTAATTTTCCGAGTACCTTTTGCTGTATGCCAAGTTTCAAGTTCAGCTGAGGTTTTTACCTAATATGGGCATGGTGGCCATCTTGGCCATGTGACCTGGACCAATTATACAAGTTTAGTTCCCCTGAGGCATAGGTGCTGTATATATAGTATGACTTCCGTTGACCCAGTGGTTTCTGAGAAGATGTTTGATAGTATGGACGGATGACGGACAACGGACCATTGGTATACTATAAGCTCGCATTTAAAGCCTTCGACTCGGGTGCGCTAAAATCAAGGCCATTATGAAAACACCCCTATACAAATACATTGTAATCTGTATCGCCGAAAAAATGAAAATTTTAAGATACAAAATAGGATATTTTTCTTATTTCTGCCCAAATATAGATTGAGTACTTGTAAGAACCGCCTCATCGAGGCGGTTCTAACGAGTACCCACAATCTATATTTGAGAGCAGAAATAAGAAAAATAAGGTTTACCCCTGAAAACCCCATTTTTACTATATAAAAGTGGCGTTCGAAGAGGTCAAAACTATAAGCTCAAAAAAGTTAGCAGGATGGCAGGACAGCAGGATGAAACATGTTAAGTTAGCAGGATGGCAGGACAGCAGGACGAAACATTAAGTTAGCAGGATGGCAGGACAGCAGGATGAATCATAATAAGTGAACAGGATGGCAGCACAGCAGGATTAAATATTAAGTCAGCAGGATAGCAGGACAGCAGGATGAAACTAATAATTTAGGAGGATGGAAGAACAGCAGGATGAGAACTTGTTCTAAATTTCAAAATATATACAACCATGTTATTGGCACCTATAGCTATGTTAGAAACTAGAAATCAAATCGTTAATGCCCTTCCCGTCTTAAAAGCGTACGGCCGCGAAAACCCAATTTTCGTCCTGCCACAAATTCACCCCAGATGAAAAATTCTTTCAAATAAAAAAACATTTACCATCATGTTATAGGCAACAAAAATCTATGTAAGAAAGCGGAAATTAAATGTGGCTTGTATCAGCGTTTGAAGCGTACGGCCGTGAAAACTCAGTTTTCATCCTGCTGGAAATGCAACATCAATTTTCATCCTACTGAACCTGTCAAGTTAGCAGGATGGCAGCACAGCAGGATGAGAAATTCTTCTGAATTTCAAAATATTTACCACCATGTTGTAGGCACATAAAAACTATATAAGAAACTAGAAATGAAATTTAGCCCTTTCCCGTCTTTAAAGCGTACGGCCGCGAAAATCCATTTTTCGTCCTGCCACAAGTACACCTAGGTGAAAATTGTTTCAAACCTTAAAACTTTTACCATCATGTTGTAGGCAACAAAAAACTATGTTAGAAAGTGGACATTAAATTTGGCTCCTATCAGCGTTTAAAGCGTACGGCCTTGAAAACTCAATTTTCATCCTGCTGGAAATGCAACACCAATTTTATCCTGCTGAACCTGTCAAGTTAGCAGGATGGCAGCACAGCAGGATGAGAAATTCTTCTGAATTTCAAAACATTTACCACCATGTTGTAGGCACCTTAAAACTATATAAGAAACTAGAATTCAAATTAAGCCCGTTCCAGTCTTTAAAGCGTACGGCCGCAAAAACCCAATTTTCGTCCTGCCACAAATACATCCAGCTGAAAATTTTTTTCAAATCACAAAACATTTACCATCATGTTGTAGGCAACAAAAATCTATGTAAGAAAGTGGAAATTAAATTTGGCTCCTATCAGCGTTTAAAGCGTACGGCCGTGAAAACTCAATTTTCATCCTGCTGGAAATGCAACGCCAATTTTCATCCTGCTGAACCTGTCAAGTTAGTAAGATGGCAGCACAGCAGGATGAGAAATTCTTCTGAATTTCAAAATATTTACCACCATGTTGTAGGCATCTAAAAACTATGTAAGAAACTAGAAACCAAATTTAGCCCTTTCCCGTCTTTAAAGCGTACTGCCGCGAAAACCCATTTTTCGTCCTGCCACAAAGTCACCTAGATGAAAAGCTGTTTCAAATCACGTAATACTTACCATCATGTTGTAGGCAACAAAAATCTATGTAAGAAAGTGGAAATTAAATTAGGCTCCTATCAGCGTTTAAAGCGTACGGCCGTGAAAACTCAATTTTCATCCTGCTGGAAATGCAACGCCAATTATCATCCTGCTGAACCTGTCAAGTTAGCGGGATGGCAGCACAGCAGGATGAGAAATTCGTCTGAATTTCAAAATATTTACCACCATGTTGTAGGCAACAAAACTCAATGTAAGAAAGTGGAAATTAAATTTGGCTCCTATCAGCGTTAAAAGCGTACAACTGTGAAAACACATTTTTCATCCTGCTGTTAATGCAACATTATTAGACGTTTTTTTTAATCAAATGACGTCGTTGATAAGCAGTGGATAACGTCGTGTAATAAAAGTCGTATGACCACACGTGTTATAACACTTTGGCGGGATTAAGTAACGTCATGACGACGTCCATGTCAACTGTCTCATTTGGAAAGTGTTGTCGCCCTTGCTTCGCCACTGAGATGCCCAATGACCGCATCAAAGAGCTTAAATCCCCTTAAATATGTAACACATATGAGGGGCCCCGTGGGGAAGTCTTAGAACCATTTCTTCGAGGCTGCTATAAAGAGCATCAAAAGTTTCATTTTTGAAAGCAAAAACAAATATCGGGGTGCTCTTTAGAACCGCCTCATTGGGACAGTTCAACAGAGCACCCATAATATGTTTGCTCTAAAATATTGATTGGGGGTAATCATTAGAACCATATCATCGAGGCAGTTCTAACGAGTTCCAACAGTCAATATTTGGAGCAGAAATAAGGAAAATTTCATTTATTTTTTTATTTTTTTTTGTCTTAAATCTTTTATTATTTTTTTTTTAGTGTTGAAGTTTTCAAATATATTTGAATAGACGTGTTTTGGTATAATGTGCTCGACACTGAGATGACATCTCAAGCCCTTCCGCCCAATGAAACCAATATGGCTTTTATGCACCATTTTCCTGGGCAGGCTTAGGACCTCATAGCAGTTACCAGTAGTCTCAGCTCTGTGTGAACTATCATGCAACCCAATCTATTTCATCAAGCCCCAAAGGGCGTGGGCCAACAGACCCATGTAATAATTCAATGCGTACCCAAATGTAGATCAAGAAAACAAATGAATATTTTTAAATTGTAATATGAAACTACTACTCAAAACGTCAAAACCAGCTTGTTTCCCTGTACCCTTTGAATGAATGGTCCCGCACTTTCGGTATTGGGGTATATTGCAAATATATCTCTCCCAATGGAAGTGTCTTTGAGATAGTTTCGTTCAAATTCTTAAACCTGCATTTTAGCACACCTGGGTCGAAGGCTACAGGGGAGCTTATAGTATAGTGGGTCGTCCGTCGTCCGTCCGTCCACACTTTTGAGCAGCTATATATCTGCAGCCTGCAGGCTAATCTCAATCAGTTCTCATCTGTAGCATGCCTCTGGTGGGGCATTAATGACATAAGCTTTCTTTCAAAATCGCACGAAAACTTTAGTTGCTATGGCAACCACAAGGTCCCACAGACATACAATGGGAAAATGTTTGTCATCACCGTAGCGCCTTCAGTTTTGATCGGATCTTTCTGAAACTTATATGTAAGGTGGCTTGGGATAAAATCTCAGATGAGTTCGAAAACCGGCCAAGTTGGCCCATTTATCATAGAGTCACGTCCCTTTGATGGCTGAAAATGCCGATTTTTGACCTTTGCATCACCGTAGCCCCTTCTGTTTTGATCAGATCTTTCTGAAACTTATACGTATGGTGGCTGGGGATAAAATCTTGAATGTATTTGAAAACCAGCCAAGTCGGCCCATTTTTCATATAGTAACGTCCCTTTGATTGCTGAAAATGCCGATTTTTGATCATTATATGACAGTAGCCCTTTCACTTTTGATCGGATATTTCTGAAACTTATATGTAAAGTGGCTGGGGATAAAACCTCGGAAGAGTTCAAAAACCGGCTAAGCTGGCCCTTTTATCATAGAGTTACGTTCCTTTGATTGCTGAAAATGTCGATTTTTGACCTTGTTATCACCGTAACACCTTCAGTTTTGATCGGATCTTTCTGAAACTTATATGTAAGGTGGCTTGGGATGAATCCTCGGATGAAGTTGTAAACCGGCCAAGTTGGCCCATTTATCATAGAGTTATGTCCCTTTGATGGGTGAAAATGTAGATTTTTGACTTTGTCATCTTCGTAGCCCCTTCAGTTTTAATCGGATCTTTCTGAAACTTATATGTAAGGTGGCTGGGAAGATTACGTGCTTTTGATTGCTGGAAATGCCTATTTTCGACCTTGTCATCACTGCTGCCCCTTCTGTTTTGATCGGATCTTCATGAAACTTACAAACAAGTAAGTCAGGCAGAAAAGCTCGGAGGAGTTTGAAAACTCGTGAGTTTTTTTTATCATCCCTTTGATTGCAGCAGTTAATTGCTTATTTTTGAACTTGTCATCACCATAGCCCCTTCAGTTTATATCGGATCTTCTTAGCAAGTCAGGAATAAAAGCTTGAATGAGTTTGAAAACCGGCGAGGTCAGCCTATTTATCAGAGTTACATTCTACTTGATTTGCAGAAAATGCTTACCCTGTCATCACCTTGTCCCCCCATAAATCCTTCAGTTAATTTTGGCACTTCCTGAAACTTTGAATCTGCTAGCACAGGTGAGCGATACAGGACCATCTTGGTCCTCTGTTTTTTTTTTCTCTGATTGGGTTTCTTTTCAGTTACTTTGTGAACTTGTAGCATGTCTTTCTTGTTTTCCTCTTGTGATTCCTCTTAAAAATTAAGTAATTAAATGAATATTTGAATAAGTAAAAAAAATAAATATCAAGAATTAAATGAAAAAGGTAAACAAATAGATAAAAATAAAAAAAAAATTGAAAGCTAGGTTGATTGGCAAATAAATGAAAAAAAAGTAAATAATATCATTATAAAAAAGCAAACTTATACATAAATGAATAAATAAAATCATAAAGCTAATATAATAAATTTATAATCCATAAATACAGATAAACGCATCTAAATAAATAAATGAAGATAAAATAAATACTTCAGTAATGCAGAAGACAGGAATGTCATGCTACAAACCCCTGAACTCTGAGCCTTAGCTCGCCTGAGCCGAAGGCTCCGGGTGGAGCTTTTGTGATCAGTCACCTTCCGTCGACATCCGTCTGTAGGTCCGTACTTTCGTCCGTCCACAATTTCTTTAAGAGATCCTCTTCTAAACCGCTCAACAGATTTTGACCCAACTTGGCTGAAATGATCCTTGGGTAGTCCTCTCTGACTTGTTTAAAGAATTCCATTCTATGCAGAACACTGGATGCCATGGCAACCAAAAGGGGAAATAAGAGAAAAAAAACTTCGTCTGAAACCAGAAGGCCCAGGTCTTTGATATTTGATATAAAGCTTCATCTAGTGGACTTCTACCAAGATTGTACAAATTATTATCTCATCCTACGTGAAGGAAAGCACCATAGGAGGAATGTGTATTCCTACCTTGCCATTTTGGGGCCCGAGACACCTTGTGCCGATCTCGTTAGCAACGTAGTGAGTTTTGTTTGTTTGATTTGAGGTTTAGCGTCCCCGTCAACACTGTAAAGGTAATTTTTGAGACGTTGCTTCCAATTTTGTGGGACTTTTACCCGAAATTGAGATGAAATGACATCTCAA
Organism: Lucinisca nassula; assembly: GCA_963580285.1. Lineage (NCBI taxonomy): Eukaryota > Metazoa > Mollusca > Bivalvia > Lucinida > Lucinidae > Lucinisca > Lucinisca nassula. Next base: position 121,979,188 of record OY757023.1, on the reverse strand, counting down.
GCCCTGTCGCCCAATGAAACCAATAGGGTTCATTAGCATGGACCCTCGCCTCGCACCGCCTTTCCTGGACATTCTTAGATCCTCTAAGCGGTTTACCAGTACTAGTGTGCGCGGGCCGGATTCAGCTATGCGTGGAAGCATCATGCAGCCTATATATTTCTTCAAGCCCCTATGGGCGGGGGCCGACAACGTAGTTAGTACAAATTGATATAATCATGTAGGTCGCATACAATCGCCAGCCTGCGCACGCGCGCAGTCGAGCGCTCCAATACGATCTTGTTTTTTATATTTCATATTTACAGTTAAAATGTTTGAATTCGCTTTTTGGGAATAAACTCTTCTTCTTCTTCGTCTATCTACAGGTTTTTTAATCTCTCTTTTCCTATACCTCTTCGTCTATCTTCAGGTTTTTTAATCTCTCTTTTCCTATACTATCTTCTCTACTGTATTCTTACCCTCCAACTATCGTTGTAGGGTATATAGAATGACCCAGGTTTTTTCGTGCTCCCGTATATAGTAAGTTAGTCTAGTCCTAAACTAATTCTAATCTTCCATGTGACACTTCGTTTCTTGTTGGAAACGTGGTTTAAGTCTCTTGCAACGGAAACAACTCGTGGCGCTTGCGGGGATCGAACCGGCTAGCTATCGATCTCAAATCCGATGCTTTTCCACTGCACCACAGCGCAAATCGGCTCTTGCCTCGAGATAATAAGGAGCTAGCGGGCATATATGCCTAGTAACGCGACATGGAAAATGTCATATCCACTTTTTCATTAAAGTGTTTCATGCCACGTTTCTAGGCACATCGGTCCGTGTAGCTCCATATTGGCACACGCGCATTTAGGCCCGTAAATGTTTGGTGACAGCACATCTGACAGAGCATGATCTTTTTATTAGCTCACCGTCACGCAGTGTCGAGGTGAGCTTTTGGGATAACTTTTTGTCAGTCGTCCGTCGTGCGTCCGTCCGTGCGTCCGTCTGTAAACAATTTCTTCAAACAACATCTCCTCTTAAACCACTGATCAGATTTTGACCAAACTTCACAGGAATGATCCTCATGTGGTCCCCTTTCAATGTTGTTCAAATGGTTCCGGTGCGTTGCACATCTAGGTCACAGGAGCCAAAAATAGATTTTTTCACCGAAAACTTAATAACTCTTCTTCTCTGAACCAAAAGGCCTATGTCTTTGATATTTGGTATGAAGCTTCATCTAGTGGACCCCTACCTCGATTGTTCAAATTATAATTCTGGACCAAAAATGCCCCCGCCCCGGGTCCATTTGGTTTTTCATAGAATTATATAGGGAACATCTTTGAAAATCTTCTTCTCTGAAACCGCAAGGCCCAAGTCTTTGATATTTGGTATGAAGCTTCATCTAGTGGACCCCTACCGCGATTGTTCAAATTATAGCGCTTGGGCCAAAAATGCCCCCGCCACTGGGCCTTTTATCATCCTGCTGTGCTGCCATCCTGCTAACTTGACAGGTTCAGCAGTATGAAAATTGGTGTTACATTTCCAGCAGGATGAAAATTGAGTTGTCACGGCCGTATGCTTTCAACGCTGATAGGAGTCAAATTTAATTTCCACTTTCTTACATAGAATTTTGTTGCCTACAACATCATGGTAAATGTTTTGTGGTTTGAAACAATTTTTCATCTGGGTGAATTTGTGGCAGGACGAAAATTGGGTTTTCGCGGCCGTACGCTTTAAAGACGGGAAAGGGCTAAATTTGATTTCTAGTTTCTTACATAGTTTTAGGCGCATACAACATGGTGGTAAATATTTTGCAAATTCAGAAGAATTTCTCATCCTGCTGTGCTGCCATCCTGCCAACTTGACAGGTTCAGCAGGATGAAAATTGATGTTGCATTTCCAGCAGGATGAAAATTGAGTTTTCACGGCCGTACGCTTTAAACGCTGATAGGAGCCAAATTTAATTTCCACTTTCTTACTTAGATTTTTGTTGCCTACAACACGATGGTAAATATTTTGTGATTTGAAACAATTTTTCATCTGGGTGAATTTGTGGCAGGACGAAAAATGGGATTTCGCGGCCGTATGCTTTAAAGACGGGAAAGGGCTAAATTTGATTTCTAGTTTCTTACGTACTTTTTAGGAGCATACAACATGGTGGTAAATATTTTGAAATTCAGAAGAATTTCTCGACCTGCTGTGCTGCCATCCTGCTATCCTGACAGGTTCAGCAGGATGAAAATTGATGTTGCATTTCCAGCAGGATGAAAATTGAGTTTTCAAGGCCGTACGCTTTAAACGCTGATAGGAGCAAAATATAATTTCCACTTTCTTACATAGATTTTTGTTGCCTACAACATGATGGCAAAAGTTTTTTGATTTGAAATAGTTTTACATCTGGGTGTATTTGTTGCAGGACGAAAATTGGGTTTCAGCGACCGTACGCTTTAAAGACGGGAAAGGGCGTAATTTGATTTCTAGTTTGTTACATAGTTTTAAGGTGCCTACAACATGGTGGTAAATATTTTGAAATCTAGAATAATTTCTCATCCTGCTGTGCTGCCATCCTGCTAACTGACAGATTCAGCAGGATGAAAATTGATGTTGCATTTCCAGCAGGACGAAAATTGAGTTTTCAAGGCCGTACGCTTTAAACGCTGATAGGAGTCAAATTTAATATCCACTTTCTTACATAGATTTTTGTTGCCTACAACATGATGGTAAATGTTTTGTGATTTGAAAAAAAATTTTCATCTGGGTTAGTTGTGGCAGGACGAAAAATCGGTTTTCGGGGCCGTACGCTTTGAAGACGGGAAAGGGCTAAATTTGATTTCTAGTTTCTAGTTTCTTACATAGGTGCCTACCATGTCGGTGGTAAATATTTTGAAATCCAGAATAATTTCTTATCCTGCTGTGCTGCCATCCTGCTAACTTGACAGGTTTAGCAGGATGAAAATTGATGTTGCATTTCCAGCAGAATGAAAATTGTGTTTTCACGCCGTACGCTTTAAACGCTGATAGGAGCCAAATTTCATTTCCACTTTCTTACATAGATTTTTGTTGCCTTCAACGTGATAGTAAATGTTTTGTGATTTGAAACAATTTTTCATCTGGGTGAATTTGTGGCAGGACGAAACATGGGTTTTCACGGGCGTAGGCTTTAAAGACGGGAAAGGGCTAAATTTGATTTCTAGTTTCTTATATAGTTTTTAGGTGCCTACAACATGATGGTAAATATTTTGCAAATTCAGAAGAATTTTTCATCCTGCTGTGCTGCCATCCCGCTAACCTGACAGGTTCAGCAGGATGAAAATTGATGTTGCATTTCCAGCAGGATGAAAATTGAGTTTTTAGGGCCGTATGCTTTTAACGCTGATAGGAGCCTAATTTAATTTCCACTTTCTTACATAGATTTTTGTTGCCTACAACATGATGGTAAATGTTTTGTGATTTGAAACAATTTTTCATCTGGGCGAATTTGTAGCAGGACGAAAATTGGGTTTTTTCGCGGCCGTACGCTTTTAAGACGGGAAAGGGCTAAATTTGATTTCTAGTTTCTTACATAGTTTTAGGCGCATACAACATGGTAGTAAATATTTTGAAATTCAGAAGAATTTCTCATCCTGCTGTGCTGCTATGCTGCTAACTTGACCGGTTTAGCAGGATTAAAAATTGTGTTGCATTTCCAGCAGGATGAAAATTGAGTTTTCAAGGCCGTACGCCTTAAACTCTGATAGGAGCAAAATTTAATTTCCACTTTATTACATAGATTTTTTGTTGCCCAAATCATAATTGTAAATGTTTTTTTTAAAGACGTGAAGGGGCTAAATATGATTTCTAGTTTCTAACATCGCTATAGGTGCCAATAACATGGTTGTATATATTTTGAAATTCAGAACAAGTTCTCATCCTGCTGTTCTTCCATCCTCCTAAATTATTAGTTTCACCCTGCTGTCCTGCCATCCTGCTGACTTAATATTTCATTCTGCTGTCCTGCCATCCTGTTCACTTAATATGTTTCTTCCTGCTGTCCTGCCATCCTGCTAACTTAATGTTTCATCCTGCTGTCCTGCCATCCTGCTTCCTTAACATGTTTCATCCTGCTGTCCTGCCATCCTGCTAACTTTGTCGAGCCAAAACTATACTCGGTAAAAAAAGTTTTGTCCCTAGGCAGAGAATGGGCTGTAAAATATCACAGGAACGATCGATTTTCATATAGTATATACCAGCCTCTTCAGCAGCCACAGCCCGTCAATACTGATTAGGTTTGAGTCTTATGAACCTGTCAGAAAATGCTACAGAGGCTGCCAAATGTTGTAAGGGTCAGCTTTCAAAACGTGCAAATCGTAATTTAAGCGTTAATGACTATTGTAAACAACGGGGTCTAACTCAGTAATTGCTGGGCAGATTTTTGTGAAATTTTCATTGTTGATATTGCAAGACTATGCCAAAAAGGGATCAGAAAGGTGTTTTGTCTTTTGGACCTTAACTCCTGATACAGAGGCTGCAGACCCCCAGAAGACGTTGTCAAAAAGGTGAAAAAAATGGCTGTAATTGGGTATAACTCAATAGCTAATGATCAGATTTTTGTGTAATTTGTATCATTTTGATGCACAGTCTGTACTTGAAAAGGGCACGAAACCATTAGCCCCTTTTAGACCTTAACGGCTGGTACAGATGCAGCAAAATGCCGGAGGGGGTTAAAAACGCCGGCAAAAATGACAATCGTTTTGAGAGGCGGCTTGATATTGTTTACCGCATTCATTCATGCGGTATTCGTTCGTTCGTTCGCTCGCTCGCTCGTTCGTTCATTCGTTCGTTCGTTCGTTTGTTTGTTTGTTCTTTCGTTCGTCTATTCGTTCGTCCGTTCGTTTGTTCGTTTATTTATTCATTCATTTCTCAAAAAGGTCAGTTTTACCGACAAACTCATTAAAATTTCACTTGCATGCTTTTTGTGATTTTTCAAAATGTTGAGTTCATCAATGTTTTTTTTAATCGTGCACTTTTGTGAGCATCGCTTTAAAACAGATTTGATAAACTTGTTACCGTAGAAACACCATAGACTTTGATCACGATGCCACCTCGTTACCGAAAACTGTCAAACTTAGACCGGGCTAGGGCACTTGGGCAGCTCCAGGCAGGGCAATCTAGTCGACGTGTTGCCATAGCGTTTAACACAAATCGCAAGACTATCGACAGGATATGGCAACGCTATGCAGCTTCTGGGGATGTCAAGGACCTCCCGCGCTCAGGAAGACCCAGGGCAACAACCCATGCCGAGGATCGACTGATCACCAACAGCACTCTAAGAAGCCGCTTTACCAATGCCAAAATGACGACTATGCGGATTCGACGACTACGAGGTGCTGGGGGCATAGCCGTCTCTGTTCAAACCATTCGGAACAGAATCCATGCTGCTGGGCTGAAATCACGTGTTCCTGCGAAGAAGCCCATTCTTTTACCGAGGCACAGAGCAGCTCGTCTTCAGTTTGCTCGGAATCATGTGCGATGGAATAGACAGCAGTGGCGAACTGTCGTGTTCTCAGATGAGAGTCGGTTTTGCCTACATCATATTGACGGACGTCTACGTGTCTGGCGTCGGAATGGGGAGCGTCACGCGGAAGCCAACGTGCAGCCACGCCATGCTTACAATGGAGGAAGTGTCATGGTCTGGGCTGGTGTGACGGCAGATAGGCGTACCAACCTCGTTGTGGTTCCAGGAATTCTTACCGGTCAACGCTACATCGACGAGATCCTACGTCCCCATGTTGTGCCTTTCCTTCAGCAAATGGGAAACAACGCCATCTTTCAAGATGATAATGCCAGACCACATCGGGCAAGAATTGTAGACGCCTATCTGCAAGCCAACAACGTCAGACGGTTAGACTGGCCAGCAATGTCGCCTGACTTAAGCTGCATTGAACATGTCTGGGATGTCCTCGGCAGAGCCGTCCAAACGAGGATAACAGAGCACAGCACTATGGCAGATCTTCGGCGCTTCCTTGGAGAGGAATGGCATCCAATCCCTCAAGCCACCATCCGGAAGATGGTCTTCTCTACCAGAAAACGACTGATTGAGTGCAGAGACAATCGCGGAGGTTATACCCACTACTAAAGAAAGACAAAGTTCAAACTTATTGAATAGTGTTTCACATGTCAAATGAATTTCAAATGTCAGAATAGTGAAATAAAGTTGCTGATCTTCTTGCTTTGTTTAAGACCAGTGCCACGTATCAGTATATGCATAAAATGGAATAATGTCGTATCAACGTTGATTCGATATGACAATGTTTCAATCAAAGGATGCGGTGGTCTCGATGAGTCGATATTTCATGTTTGTCGTATGCCGATACGTGGCTAGTCCTTTGTTACGATTTGCACGTTTTGAAAGTTGACCCCAGTCGCACTCCGCAGCCTCTGGAGCATTTACGATCGCGTCCTTCTTACCTAAACCTAATCAGTATTGACGAGCAGTGGCTGCTGAAGAGTTTGGTATATGCCATATGAGAATCGACCGACCCTGTGATATTTTACAGCCGATTGTATACATAGGGACAAAACTTTTTTTACCGAGTATATATAGGCGTGTTTTCGAGATGACTAACAGCACTGGTGGGTCGACCGTCTCTGAGAGAAGATTGGGAAATTTGTTTGTTTGTATTGGAGTTTAACGGCCCAGTCAACACTATTTAGGTCATTTTTGAGCCGGTCAGTTTACCTATCCACACTTTCCTGGGCAGGCTTATACGTAAACGGTTAACCAGTACAGTGCACATTCTCTCGCCAGAAACAGAAGATTGGTAAAACGATCCTGAATGGGCGAATTCGAGAATTTCATTTAACCTTTAAATTCCTGGACCTTAAGCAAACAGTGTAGACTCTGACCAGATGCCGTGTTCTGCAGCGTCTGATCTGGGTCTTCTCTGTTTTCCAATGTCCAAATACACGAGCCCAATTTACTTTTTACACAGCGTTCTGGAGTCACAAGATGACTAGCGCTGCTAAAAATAATCGGTACCTGGATTTTCTACATGGTCAACGATAGTCACCTGGACAATGGCAGTAGGGATTGGGATGCCATTTCATCTCAATGTCGGGTAAAAGACCCTAAAAGTCAGAAACAATTTCTCCAAAATGACCTAAATAGTTTTGAAGGGGACCTAAAACCTCAACACAAACAAACCTTTTATTATCCATGCATACCATCTACTTAATGTTGTGGGAATATTTTCCGGGGAACTTAAGGGGAATGGGAACACCTAGCACATTTTCCACCATTTTTTCAAAGGGAGACAACTTTCGGGACTTCCTGTACACTTTTCTGTAAGACCTGTCCCACTGAAAAAGGGGTCTACTCTTAAAGGAAAGAATTTGCTCCTCTGGAGCAAATTCTTTCCTTTAAGAGTTGACCCCAATTGACATGGGAGACAAAAATACTTTTTCAGGAGTTGCCTCCCCTGAAGGTGTTCCCATTGCCTCCCCTGAAGAACTACCCATTCCCCTTAAGGGGAATTGATACACCTAGCAGATTTTTTTGGTCTGTCAGTTTTCAAAGGGAGACAATTTCGGGACTTCCTGTTTGCTTTTCTATAAACTCTGTCCCACTGAATAAGAGGTCTACTCTTAAAGGAAAGAATTTGTTCCACAGGAACAAATTCTTTCCTTTAAGAGTTGACCCCAATTGACAGGGAGACAAAAATAATTTTGCAGGTGTTGCTTCCCCTGACGGTGTATCCATTCCCCTTAAGAACGAGCTCAAACCAGTGAAGGTAAAAGGGCAATTAATGGTCGAGTCATTGAAGATTTACTGTATATTGTTAGTTTACTTTCAGTGCTGATTACTGCCTGATTGGTATTTTTATCACTACTAATGACACTGATGTAAAACCAAATGGAAACAGCGCCAATCAGCTGATCGTTAACAAATTTCTTTCAAGTGACGCGATGAGGTTTAGGCTCGATTTCACACTGACTTTAATCCATTTAAGCTACAGACGTGCGAACTAGCTAATACCTGTCACAAGAAGGCGGCCATTATTTTTATATAGAGCAAAATGAAGTCCAAACAAGGAACATAGGCAAACAGCGCAGACAGGGATCAGACGCCGTCTGAACACGATCTATATTGTTTGCTAACATGATTTTCCGTCCAAAATACAGTAACAAGAATTTCGCCGAAGGCTATGTCAAGCCTATGGGTGCGCAAAGTCACCGAACAAAGACATCTAGATCAAGTTCAAACATGGATGCTTGCATAAAACGTTGCCATTCCTAAATGCAACCTTGTACCAAGCTCTTATAGTTATTGAGAAATGAACTTAAAGGCATTTATTCTTGATTATTGAGGACTATCATTTCATTACATAATATTATGTAGCCCTCAGAGCTGACTGTAGAGAAGTCCCCTGCCTTCAACAGGTAAGGGGCTTCCTTGGGGAAAATTAATAAATTACTTACTGTTGACTGGTGTACATTATTGATTTTTCCCTTTAAGTGCCTCAGTCAGAGGATACAACAAGAGCTACTACTCACCCTATTAAGGGCCGCCTTTGATCCGCTATAGTCAGTATATCACAGGGGGCAACAAAACAATTATGAACACACGGGTGTGTTCTACTCTTACAGAATAAATGCTTTTTATATCAGGGTGAGAGCTAGGATTGACGAAATAGTGGACTAAGTCAGTGAACCACGAAATGTAGGTTCAGGTCAAATATGGATTCATGCATTATAGTTGTCATTCCTAGATGCAAGTTTGTACCAATTATAATTGGGCCCCGCCAAGCGAATTTGGGTCTTCGAGCATTCCGTCATGACAAATGTTAATTGCGCATGCCCAGCCATTCAGAGGGACCAGGGATATGGCTTTCTGTCTGAAGGTTCCTCGTGATTCACTGCTTGTATGAGCGAGAAGCGAAGGTTCTGGCGAGACTGCGCGGATGCGCAGGCTCGCCTGAGCCTTCGCTGCTCGCATAGGCGATAAGTACCAAAATCGCTTGACGGGGCCCAGTTAATAATTCTATTTGAGAAATGAACTTTACCATTTGGGTGAACGCTAGGTTAGACGCAATAGATCACAAAGTCAGTGAACCATGAAAATAAGGTCAAGGTGAAATTTGGATGCTTGCATTGAAGTTGCCATTCCTAGATACAAGTTTGTACCAAGTAACATTAATGAAGCTCTTATAGTTCATGAGAAAACAAGAGCTCGGCAAGCCGGGCATTATACGCCCGCGGCCATTTTCATGTAGAGAAAGTCAATATTTGTTGGCTGCAACCTCGAAACAATATGAACTGCCCCATATCATGGTCTAACTATATATCAAGTTTCAGCTTAAATCGAATCCAAATTGTAGGAGGAGTTAGCCAGAAAGAAAATATTTACAAAAAATTTCAAAGAGGTATGCTGTAGTCCGAGGATAAGCAGAGAGTGACATCAAAGAGTTTACCACAATATGTAGGTAAGTTAGGATATAACATAATTATTATTCCGCTATAACTACTATTATCACATACGTGTTTCTGTATTAACATCCATTACCATAATTTTGCATATGCGATAACAGCGGAACATACCGAAGGTTATGGGCACTGCCCCTGATAACCAGTTTTTGCCCGCCCGGGCTGATAACCGGAAGTAATGTATTTTTACATTAAGAGAGGTTATCGTGCCCGGCTAATACACCTATGGACTGTATCAAGACCTTTAAACGTAAAAAATCGATTTACCTACTTTAAAAATCACCAGTGACACCGTCATTGCTAACAACTACGTCATCACTAACAACTACGTCATCACGTGATGTAAACATTCTAGCGTAATCTGTCAAACTGATTGGTTGTTGGGGTTTCACGACAGGTCAACCTTTGTGTGTTGTTTTGTGTCGTCTCCGCGGAAAAAAGAGAAAAGTATAGAAGAGATATTCTAGAGGAGATGAAATGAGGGACCCGGGAGACGGAGGAAAATGAATAAAAGTGTAGAAACAGAAGAAACAGCAACCTCTCCGCACTCACCCCCCCCCCCACCCCTAAACATACACACACCTTTACCTGTTGCAAGCTCCACATGCCTTGTTGTTGTTTGTTACTTACTGTGTGTATCACTTGTGTCTTTTAATTCTGGATGGCCATATGGCCATTTTGTGGGAAAGTAACTGTCCTTATGGCCTTCCTTTGTTTAGGTTTCCATTATGGTCTGGTCGCTTAATGTTTGTATTTCTTTCCCTTTGGTGTCTTTGATGGGTGGAGTAAGTTAATTGTATCGATTCCTGATCTTTGTTTTACTTCTACTTTGCACATCTTCAAGCCAATATCAGTAGGACTCCACAGTGAAGCAAGATAAAACGGCATCAACGACTCCCGAAATGAACACTCAACATCAACAACCAACAACCAGTTGAACGGATTTTAGAGTTAAATCGAGACAGTACACAGGAGCTCGTTTCATAAAAGGCGAACGCGCACCCTTTTGCCATTTTGTATGAAACGAGTGTCTGTGAAAAAGCATGATCGAAGAGCGAGAAAGACGTTTTAGAGAGGTGTCATTTTAGAAAATGCACACATTTGTTGAAGACATGAAAAATGAGAACACTGAAAGAGACAGGACGGGGGATGTCAATCATCTTCACAGTTGCGGACCAAAACCCCATTTCGTGACCTGGATTACGGGTAAAACAAAGTACCGAACAACGTTTGGCGGATCCATCAATATGAAAATATGGCGCTCCGCCATATAGATGTGATAAACAGATTTTAACATGGTGTTTTGGTTATCGCCCGCAGTATCAACCCTCGACCATTATCAGCCCTCGAGCTAAAGCTCTCGGGCTGATAATGGGGTCTCGGGTTGATACTGCGGGCGATAACCAAAACCCCATGTGATAATCTCTAATTATCACATACCTGTTTCTTTATTAACATCCATAACCACAATTTTGCATATGCGATAACTGCGAAACATACCGAAGGTTATGGACACTGGCCCTGATAACCAGTTTTTGCCCGACCGGGCTGATAACCGGAAGTAATGCATTTTTACATTAAGAGAGGTTATCGTGCCCGGCTTATACACTCCTGGACTGTGTCCAGACCTTAAAACGTCAAAACCGATTTACCTACTTTAAAAATCACCAGTGACACCGTCATTGCTAACAACTACGTCATCACTAACAACTACGTCATCACGTGATGTAAACATTCTAGCTTAATAATTATGTCAAACTGATTTTCACGACACGTCAACCTTTTATGTAGTTTTGTGTCGTCTCCACGGAAAAAGAGAAAAGTATATAAGAGATAGTCTAGAGGAGATGAAATGAGGGACACGGGAGACTGAGGAAAATGAATGAAAGTGTAGAAACAGAAGAAACAGCAACCTCTCCGCACTCAACCCCACCCCACACTAAACACACACACATACCTTTACCTTGCACATCTTTAAGCCAATAACAGTAGGTCTCCACAGTGAAGCAAGATGAAACGGCATCAACGACCCCAAAAATGAACACTCAACACCAACAACCAACAACCAGTTGAACGGATTTTAGAGTTAAATCGAGACAGTACACAGGAACTCGTTCCATAAAAGACGAACTCCCACCCTTTTGCTATTTTGTATGAAAGGAGTGTCTGTGAAAAAGCATGATCAAAGAGAGAAAGACGTTTTAAAGAGGTGTCAATTGAGAAAAAGCACACATTTGTTGAAGACATGAAAAATGTGAACACTGAAAGAGACACGACGGGGGATGTCAAACATCTTCACAGTTGCGGACCAAAACCCCATTTTGTGACCTTGATTACGGGTAAAACATAGTACCGAATTCACATGAAGCAACAACGTTGGTGGATCCATCAATATGCAAATATGGCTCTCCGCTTATAAATATAGAAACGAGATGTGATAAACAGATTATAACATGGTGTTTTGGTTATCGCCCACAGTATCAACCCTCGACCATTATCAGCCCTCGAGCTAAAGCTCTCGGGCTGATAATGGGGTCTCGGGTTGATACTGCGGGCGATAACCAAAACCCGATGTGATAATCTCTAATTACCAAAGTGTTGTTACCTTTGGACAACGGTGGACAATGCTTAATAACAAAAACAAAAAAAATACATTCACTGACATCACTTTCTTCTTATCCTCAATCTAATATACAGTAAAATTCCGCTATTAAGACCACCTAAAATTAAGACAAAATTTGCTATTAGAACCTTATTTAGTAAGTTGCAGTTAATCTGTCTTTGTCTTTTCTGTAAACACTGTCCTCCGGTCACAGACCACCTATGAGACTGTTCAAAAGTGGTCTTAAAGACCACTTTTTGACCACTTTTGAACAGTTCCAAAGGTGGTCTTAATAAAGGAATTTTACTGTACTTCTATAAATATTTGGTGGATCATAACCTCTCACAATATCATAGTCATACTGTGTGTGTGTGTGTGAATTCGGGTTTAACGTCGCTTTCAACAATTTTTCAGTCATATCACGACGGTGTCTGGTTGCGACAGGGAGCTCAATGCTCACGTTTATAGTGCTGCCTCACTGAAGTATCATGTCCCAGACACATTACATGATACCACACCCAGTCACATTATCCTGACACTGGATCGACCAGTCCTAGCTCTTCCCCGTAAACCTGAGTGCCAAGCGAGGAGCAGCTAGTACCATTTTTAACGACTTTGGTATGTCGCGGCCCGGGATCGAACCCCAGACCTCCCGTTCCCCGGAGCGGACACTCTACCAACTGAGCTATCGGGGCCGGTCATAGTCATACTAAATATCAAGTTTCAGCTATATCGAATATGACCTGCAGAAGTTAGCCATCAACAAAAATATTTGGTGGGCCGTAACCTCAAAACCACATGCGCTGCTCAACAGCATGGTCTAACCATAAACCAAATTTCAGCTTGACTGGATCTAAATTACAGTCCGAAGTAGCTGGAACAAAGTTCAAAGGGGGTATAACTTTATTTTTATTTGGTGGACCATAACCTCGAAACTAGATCACTGATCACATCAGACAGGGCCACGCATAAAGCTGTCAAAGAGGTATGGTACAAGTTTTGTCAGAATGTAGGTCTTGTGATGGTAAGTATGTGCGTGACGTTTCAAGAGGGAAAGGCAAATACTTTTGCAGTTATGACGAGCTAAGGCTTTTCGGTTAAGGCAGAATGTAGGTCTTGCCATGGTAAGTATGTGTGTGAAGTTTCATGAGTGTAGGGCAAATATTTCAGAGATTATGACCAAGGATAAGTTACACACAGAGAAAGAAATATAGCTATGGCCCTTTGTCAGGATGTAGGTCTTATGATGGTAAGCATGTGTGTGAAGTATCATGAGAGCAGGGCAAATACTTTTGAAGTTGTTACCGAGGTTAAGTTTTTGTTTTAAGTAGTGACAGAAGCAATATAGTGATGGCCAGTATAGGGCCCTAACAATATGTGCTGCTCCACATCATGGTCTCAATATATTTCAAGTTTCAGCTTGATGGGATGTTAATTGTAGGAGTTAGCCGGAAATTAGTGTTTACAGAAATATTCAAAGGGCAGAACTCTGAAACTATTTGGTGAACGGTTAACCTGGAAACTTTACGTACACATCCACATCATCGTCTTACTATCTACCAAGTCGCCCCCGCCCATAGGGGCTTGAAGAAATATATGGGCTGCATGATGCTTCCACGCAGAGCTGAATCCGGCCCGCACACTAGTACTGGTAAACAGATTAGAGGACCTAAGCCTGTCCAGGAACCGCGGTGCGAGGCGGACCGTCCATGCTAATAAACCCTATTGGTTTCATTGGGCGACAGGGCTTGAGATGTCATTTCATCTCAATGTCGGGTAAAAGTCCCACAAAATTGGAAGCAACGTCTCCAAAATGACCTTTACAGTGTCGACGGGGACGTTAAACCTCAAATCAAACAAACAAACAAAACTATCTACCAAGTGTCAGCTTGATTGGATGAAACCTGCAGGAGGAATTATCCGGAAACGAAAATGTTTACAGAAATTTTCAAAGTGGCATAGCTCTGTTAATATTTGATGGACGGTTAACCTCAATCACTCACGCACATCTCCACATCATAGTCTTAATAAGTTTCAGCTTGTTCGGATGAAAACTGTAGGAGGAGTTACCCGGAAACGAAAATGTTTACAGAAATTTTCAAAGAGGGCATAACTCTGTTAATATTTGATGAACGGTTAACCTCGAAACTACGCATATCTCCACATCATAGTCTTACTATCTACCAAGTTTCAGCTTGATCGGATGAAAGCTTAGGAGGAGATAAACGGAAACAAAAAAAAGTTAACAGACGGACGGGCGAGCGGACGGACGCCAACCCCATAACATAACACGACCAATGTTTCAAAACGGGTGTATTGTTATTATTTAAGATTTAACGTCCCCGCCAAGACTATATAGGTCATTTTGGAGAATTCGCTTCCAATTTTGTGGGGCGTTTACCCGACATTGAGATGAAATGACATCTCAAGCCATGCCGCCCAATGAAACCAAATAGATTTATATGCATGGACGGTCCGACTCGCACCATCTGCCTGGACAGGCTTTGAGCCTCTAAGCACTTTACCAGTAGCCATGTGCGGTGGTTTCAGCTCTGTGGGAAGCATCATGCAGCCCATCTATTTCTTCAAGCCCCGACGGCAGGGCGGACAAAACGAGAGTACAAAAACCTGACCATTTGAGCGAACGCTTGGTGGTCGAAAAGTCAGTGAACCACGAAATGTAGGTCAAGGTCAAAAATGGATGCTTGCATTAAAGTTGCCATCCTCAGATACAATATTGTACTAAACATAATAGACTACGGGTAAATATCAAAACTGAAGCTCTAATAGTTCTTGAGAAATGAACTTGGCCATTAGGGTGAACTAGGCTGGTCGCAATAGTTAACAAAGTCAGTGAACCATGAAATGTAGTTCAAGGTCAAATATGGATATGTGGATGCTTGCATAACAGATGCATCTCTTGCAGGTCTATAATCTCGTTGGTGTCTCTATGCTAGCTAGGGGTTAATTTATTGATTCCTGATCTTTGCCTTCACTTCTATCTTGAGAAATGAAATTGGCCATTTGGGTGAATGCTAGGGTGGCCGCGAATGTTGACGGTTTGACAAACGAACGGACAAATAGATGTATGAACGCAGAATTGGACTCCTATATCGCGCCATGCTAATAGCAGGATAACAGTCGACAGCCCTTAAATGACAAATGGTCAAACATGTTTACAATGAAACAGTCCACCGGTATACAATGGATTAATTCGAGTTATGCGGTAATAATGTTTGCTAGTAAAATATAATAGAACTGTACTGCAGAACAATGACGGCAGAAACACGTGATCTGTTTCAGTCAGGGCAGAAACGGTGCATAGTATTAGATAATGAAATCATTCTCTTGGAGGCAAGATAAATGAAATCCAAAAATGCTTATTTTGTCCTTTTCGTTTTTATTGGTGTTTCAAATCGTGTCTATAAGAGCATAAAATTAAAGAAAACCTCAAAAACGTTTCTTCACCATCCATCATGGCATGTTACTTTCTAACTTATCTATCTTGTTCAAAATGAGCCAGTGCACGAACAAACCTACAGTAAGACCTATGCGACCAGAATATACCTTGATTAGGCAGCGCATCAATCAGGTATGACTACAGTTTATGCTTAACCCTTATCTTGCTGAATATTCATTTAAGCCACACCCATTTCTGTCTATTAACCAATCAAATTACTTGATGTAATTTATTCCTACAAATTCATAAATTGAATGTCAAACAGTGTAGATCCTGAACAGATGGCTTCTTCAGAAGCCATCTGATCTGGATCTACACTGTTTCCAAAGATAGGGGTTGTCGTGAACAGCAGGATAGGAGTTAAATAAACCTGTGTGTAGTTCGGGAGCAGAAGAAGCCTCAGTCGAGCCCAGTCAAGACATTACTTACAAGTACCTGGGCCGGTGCTAGACAAAACCTACAATGTGCGATCAGTGAAGACTCAGATCAGTCTGCGCAGACTGGTCAGAATCTTGGCTGACCGTACCATCCTTCTATAGCCTCTGAACTATTCAGGGAGCTACAAGCGAAACCCCTGGCAAGCACAGCAACATAATTATAAGTATTTTTATGATAAATGATGGATAGTTTTCCTTGTTTCTCCATATATACCTATGTTGTGGGTACTCATTAGAACCGCCTCGAAGTATACCTATGTTGTGGGTACTCATTAGAACCGCATCGGCGGTTCTAATGAATACCCACAACATTGGTTTTTATGGAAAATAGACAAAAACTATTCTTCAATTATCACAAAATACTGACCATATCTGTTGCTATGCTGACAAAAGTGGATGGATGCACCGGCTGATCCGAGTCTGCACTTGTCGCATATGCTTTACTGTTGTCACATGCAGCGCTTGCTCAAAGTTTTTTTTATATTCATTAGCATTTTATGTGTAGTACAGTGGTTTCTTCACGTTGACGCCGTATTCTGTTAGGGCTGGGCTGAGATCCTCCATTGTCAAAACATACTTCTTATCCTGAAATAAACATGTAAGTCCATTAATTAGGGTAAATGCACACGCATGAGATACTTTTCTATTGTTGTAGGTGCATGGCCGAACTACCTCACTTACGCGATTCTTACGAGTACCCACAATGTATGCTTTGAGGAGAGGAAGCAAGGATAAACAAGAATTACGCCAAAAGCTATGTCGTGCCTGTATGTGTTCGGGAGTGGGACGTGTGTGTGTGTGTGTGAGGGGGGGGGGGTTAGCAAAATTTTCACTAAGGTCATATTATGGATCCTTGCATAAAAGTTGCTATCCCTTGATACAAGTTGTACCAAGTTTCATAATGGACTGGAACATTAGGATGAAAGCTAGGGTCGACAAACTAGTTCACAAGATAAGTCAACCATGAAATATAGGTCAAGTTCAATATATGCATGCTTGAATTAAAGTTGCCATCAGAAGATACAAGTTGGTACCAAGCATCAATGAAGCTCTTATAGGAGCCAGCGCATGACAAAAGCTTCAATAAGACATGTGCGCCGGGCGAAGACTCAGATCAGCCTGTGCATCCATATAGTCTTACCAGAGATTTCTCTTGCTGCATGAAGGAGCATTGAGCCCTCAGCTATCCTTAGGGCGCACAACGAAGACTCTGATCAGACTGCGCGGATGCGCAGGCTGGTCTGAGTCTTCGTCGGGCGCACGTCTTATTGTAGTCTTTGTCATGCGCTGGCTCATAGATCTTGAGAAATGGACTTGAACGTAAGGGTGACAGCCAGGGTTGTTGCAATAGTTCACAAAGTCTGTGAACCAGGAAATGTGGGCCAATGTCAAATATGGATGCTTGAATTTAAGTTGCCATTCCTGTTACTGGACCGTCGATTATTTGTAATATCAGAATGGCAAAACAAATTATTTTATTGAGCATCACTTCCTTCTTAGAACGAATAGATTCATCTTAAGGGGAGGCAACTCTTTCAAAAAGTTTGTCTCCATTATCCCCTTTCCAAAAAGGGCCAGTCAATTTTGGGGGGAAATCGAGGAGGAAGTCCCAAGTTGCCATTACGCTATTTTCGGAACTCTTACACTGAATAAACCAATGCATAAAAATGTCCATCATACTATTTTATGTAGATCATTTAAAGAATTGACGTTACTGCGTTAAGAAGTCCCACGGGACGTTGTTTATTTTTTTGATGATGTTAACAAAGTGATTCAGATCTGGAGCGCACTATATTTGGACATCGTTAACAAACTCGCTCTTATTGTACAAGATAGAGAAAAGAAATTACGTTAGACAGACTGCATGGCTGACAACTGAAATACTCGATAATATGAAAGAAAGAAACAACACGAACTGTGAATATACAGTTTTGCGTAATACGGTATCCCCAATGAATAAATCAGCCTCGATAGCGCAGTGGTTAGCGCGTTCGACTCATGATCGAAAGGTTGTGCGTTCGAATCCGGCCACCGGTATCGAGGTGTGTCCTTGGGCAAGACACGTAATGACACTGCCCCACTCCACCCAGGTGTAAATGGGTAGCAGTGGTGTAAAAGCCACTGCCTCTCTCGCGCGTGCGCGTGAAAACACCCGGAATGAGTGTTCGAGAGCGATTCAATAAGCTTGAAGCTTTCATCGCAATCGAACTAAAATAAATTAGTATAAACTAAATCAGCCAAAAAGGAAATGTGTATGGTTAAACTAGAAAAAGGCAAAGGCGATACACGTTCAATTTGGAAATTATTTAGGGAACTATAAGCTGGTAGTTAATCAGGTTCAAAGAATGATTTATAGTAAATACATGGCTAGTGTCTTCAATAATAAAATATAATCGGTGAGCCTTAGACAATTTAATAGGGTCGAGCTTTGGCGAGCCCCTATAAAATTGTCGGGGCGAATTATATTTTATTATAAAGACACTATCCGTGTATTTAGTTTATATCCCAATTCAAAACAATTAACGGGTTTTGCAATAATTTTCAGAGATATAAAAAATCAAAAAGGATTAACACAAAACTATGACGTAAAAGTTGACAGACGGACAGCCCACCCAGGGGCTTAGATATTCCATATGAAAGGTAATGATATAGAGATATCCTGTACCAAATATGAAGAGAATCTAACATGTGGTTTCAGAGATATGAGCAATCAAAAGGTTTAACGCAAAACTTTGACGTAAAAGTTGACGAACAGAGCGACGAACGAACGAACTAACGAACGGACGGACGGAACGACGAAAACAATATACCCCTGCCACACCTCGTATGCCGGAGGTATAATTATATGGGTTAATATAGATGAAATTTAATCTGTAATCATTACCAACATGTTATCAATAGAGCACAGATTGCTGTTTTATAATGCATATATTCGGCCTCACTTTGATTATTGTTCTATATTACATGCATAACAGAGACATACCATGATTTCTATTAGACAAAAACATGATATTTTCCTTTTAGCTAAGGAGAAATATTTCCTCTTAGCTGGGGAAATAAATCTTTCTGGCTGGAACTACTTTTGACACAAGAAACAAGGTACTGCTTTTGCAATGAAATCGCTATATTCAAACGCGGGAAAGTTCAGAACACGTCGACGTTAATCATGACGTCATCTCAATGGCGTCTGAGAAGATATCAACAAACGTTCAAATGCATGACGTTCGAGTAGGATGCAAGGTTGGAACACAGATTATCTGGACATAACTACAGAATGAGGGGTACGTTTGGTGACCGTTCTCTCGCATTTTTAATTGTTTTATCATTATAATACTTTATTTCTTCCATCTTCATGCATTACAATAGGAACCGCTTTCAAGATGGCGTCTATACAGTTTTTGTTTCAGTCAGCTTATGTGTCACTGCGCCCACTCCCTTTTGCATAGAGTTTGTTTGGGATGACGTCACGGATGTAAACAATATGGTTGCGAATTTGAAAACGAATAAGAAAAATATGATTTCAAATTAAAACTCTTCGATCCAAGGAGGAAAAAGGCTTTGTAGAAGGTAAATTATATTGACATTTATGATAATACAGGGGGAGAAACTGAAGTCATTGTCTCAGAATTGAAGATTTGTAAATAAATAGTGCTATTCCGTGGCGAGAGCAGATTTGACAGGTAGCTATACATAACGATACTTAAACTGTTAAACTATATCGATGGATCCAGTTGAAATATTCGTTGATGGAGCGTGTAAAAACAATGGGCACAACAACCCTCAGGCAGGATGTGGAGTATATTGGGGCCCTCTCCACCCTTTGAACTGTGCTGAAAATTTAAAAGGAGAAAAGCAGACTAACAACAGAGGAGAACTGACAGCTGCAATCGTTGGCATTACACAGGCCATTACTTGCAAGATGACATGGGTTCAGGTAACAACTGACAGCAAATATGTAAAAGATGGCATCACGAAATGGATCAAAGATTGGAAGCAAAATGACTGGAAAACGACCAAGAAGAAGGGAGATAGAGATGTTTTGAACAAGGATCTATGGTTGATCTTAGATTTTCTGCAGGAGCAACTCACAGTTGACTAGCGTTGGGTTGAAGGACACAAAGACAGTGAAGGAAACAAAGAAGCGGATGATCTTGCGAAGCTCGGAATCAATTCAGAGACAACAGTATGGCAGTGCATGGCTTTCAGATTATACGAAGAACATTGGAGTAATGCTGTTAGCATAGCATCTGTTCCCGTGCATGTAAACATCCAGGAAAAGAAGCCGGATTATATTTGTAAATCTTGTAGGAGGAGGTGCGGCGAAGATGATGATGCCATACAATGTCAGGAATGCAGGTATTGGATGCATTACACGTGTACAGACTTACCAGATTACCAATTATATCTATATGAAAGTACACAAAGAAAATTTACGTGCAAATTTTGTGTAAATATTGAAAGTGATTTTTCTAAATATTCAAAGGTTAGCCGGAGCTCACCCAGTTCTACAGATCCTATCCATTGCCAAGATTCTGAACCAAATAAAATAATGGACAGACAGGATGCAAGTACAGAGTCGGACACTTGCTGCATTGCAGCAGACTTTAAATCTGCTGCATGCCAGACTGTACAAACTCCTCATGAGCCGCGAGAGAAGAAATATGCACATTGTCAGACTGACAGTTGCATGATCAGTTCAAAAGAATGGAAATCTACATCAAGTCAAACTACAGAGAACTTTTTTCAGCTTGTTGACCTTCAAGAGCTAAAGAAAACAACAATTACTGCTCTACAAGACTCATTTATTGGGGCTTTTGACAGAATGAATGAATCCGTTAGAGAATTAAAGAATGAAGAACGCCAGTTGAAGATGAAAATAAATGACCTTCTTAGAGAAAATGAGAGGCTAAGAGCAGAGAATTCACAAGAGAATAAAACTAAGAAACCCTGTCAAGGCTGCAATGACTTCTCTCACAGGGTGGACAAGTTAACAAAATCATTGGAAAAAGAGAAAGAAAGTACACAGGCCAAAATTCATGAAATAACTATCCAGAAAGAGCTCCAAGATGCCAAAATGAGAACTGACCATTCTCTACTCCAACATAAACTTGAAATTATGAAGAAGCAGTTGTCCATGCAAGAAAATGAAGTTGCATCTTTAGAAGAACGCATCAGGAAGAAAAATGACTTAATTGCAACGTTAGAAGACAGAACAGGTAAATTTAAAAATGGCATCAAAGATCTCTGAGCTTCAAGATGAGGTGCTCTCATGGAAATTGCATGAATGTCAAGCCAGTAATCAACAACAGCATCAAAGTACAGCGTTAGAACAGCCAAATAAGGGTAATGATAAGTTGGACACTCAGACACTGTCAGGAAATGAAGTCTCCCTCACAGATACATGTACAAGACACTATAATGATGTTATTAAAGACACTACCCACATGCTTAATGACATAAGAAGGACAAGCGAAACTAAAGAGCATCAAGAGAACAAGCATCAATCTAGAACACACTCACCGAACAGAAGTGAAACTAGAAAAGTGCAGTTTATTGGTACATCTAATTAAAAGTTTGTATCACTTAAATACATAGCAGGTACAGAGTTCAATATCTCTAAAAAGATCAAGTATACACTTGCTGAAATAAAAGACTACATAGACACTCTGGAGTCCAGTGAACACCAAAATGCATTTGTGCTGCAGTCACTATGTAATGACATTCCAAAGAAATCTGTAGATGATTGTGTGAAGGAATTGGTTGAAATAATAGACACTATCGGATCCAAATACAAAGATGCGAAGTCTGTGGTTTCTTTAGGACTTCCCAGGGATAATGTAAGTCTGAATACGAAAACAGAGAAAATAAATGTCCTCCTGAAAGAAAGTCTTGATGGAAGACACAACGTACAAATCTGTGACAACAGTAATCTGTTCTATCGGGGCGCTGCACAACAAGGGATGCTGAAAGAGGATGGTCTCCATTTATCCAGGGATGGAACGAAAGCATTGGCCAAAAATATCAAAGAATCCCTATACGATGTATTTGATATCCCCATGGTAACATTTGACTCGAAAGGCAAAGACAGGCTATATAAAGATACGTATAGAGGCAGTGGGTATGATGACCGACAGCAGGGAACCCGTTTTCACTACAGAAGGGTTAACAAATATCCAACGA
Organism: Lucinisca nassula; assembly: GCA_963580285.1. Classification (NCBI taxonomy): domain Eukaryota; kingdom Metazoa; phylum Mollusca; class Bivalvia; order Lucinida; family Lucinidae; genus Lucinisca; species Lucinisca nassula. The sequence goes on along the minus strand of OY757023.1, from coordinate 121,957,074 downwards.
GGGATGATGAAACAAAATTTAGATATAGAACCAACGGGCGTGTAAGGGATAGCCATTATGAGAGGGAGGACAAGCCGTTTTACTATCATGGACACAATTTATCGCCACGGGGTCGTAGAGACAATGATGAAATGGGGCATCGCAGACATACATATGGCCCATCTTTCCAGCACAGATACGAAGACAGACACTATTAGCTGACTCGTATAAGTCAGATCTGAACGCTGGCTTGATGCATTGCGGAAACATGCCTGTACAAATACTTTGTAATTTTCACCGCCGTAAAATGAAAATTTTAAGACGAAAAGTTTTATTGTTTTTCTTGTTTCTGCTCTGTGTGTCGATTGTGGGTACACATTAGAACAGGTTCTAATGGGTGCCTGCGGTCGGTATTTTGGGGAAAAAAAATAAATAAAGGTTTACCCCTTGAATCCCAGTTTTGCTATGTAAAGGTGGGGTCCAAGGGGGTCAGAATTGTATGGCCGTGTTTTCGTGATGTTTATAGGCAAAAGCCAGTGAGAATCATTAATTTATTATAAAAAGTTATTTTTAGTGCTTTAAATTGAACATTCTAAAAAATGTGACAGAAGTTTAATATATTGTGTTTTGTTCATTTTAATTAAGGATCTTTTTGAATGGTCATTCCATACAAGATTCAGGAAGCGAGCCTTCGTCCAGTTTGATGTATTACATATGGGATGTTCACGAGACTTTCTTGATCATATAATAACAATCTGAAGACGAACTTTATTATAGGCGTGTAAAATAGACATTTTCACATGTGCAACGGGTGAATATTCGATGCTTTGAATGGAACATTCTACAAACCGTGACAGGAGATTTGATGTTTTGTTCATATGATTTGGGAATCTTGTATGAGTGGTCATTATGTGTGGAATTTAGGAAGCTAGCCTCCGGCTGGTTTAATGGTTCCCATGTCGGATGCCCACAAGTGTAAGATTTTCTTGATCATATATAACAGTTTTATGCCGGATTCCTTTGTCGCGTACTTCAGTTTCAGTTGGCCACAAACGCCGTCATGATGTACAAACCTTTAACCTTGTGAAAGTAAACGCGCATTAATATGTATTTATATATTTTCTTCTAGGATTCGGTCTGCTCGCGTTTATGTTTAAATAACAGGGGTGTTATATGATAGTATATATGTTATGAACCGGCGTAAATTGAATGCCTTTTTCTAACTTGAAGTGAAGAGTTATTCATCTATATCTTGTTCAAGGCATGTGTCACAGTACTTCATCTTCATTCATATCCATTTGTTCATGGAACGTTGGCGGTCTTGTATCTAAGTCCCACAACAAACTGAATGACGCAAGTTTTACAAAAGAACTAGTATCATATGATATTATTTTCTTAAGTGAAACTCATACCGGTTTTGATACTCATATTGGTATTGAAGGCTACCAGCATATTCCCATATGTCGTCCAATTTCTAGTAATAATAGGTACTATGTGGGCTTAGCTTTGCTTATCAGGAAAACTTTCCGCGATGGTATCAAGTTTTTAAAAAACAGTAGCTCAGAATTCCAATGGATAAAGCTTAAGAAAGATTATTTTAGTCTTGATAAGGACATGTTTATATGTTTTACATACATTTCACCTTGCTCTTTTCAAAGCAAATCAGATTCTGATAGCCTAGATGCAATAATTCGAGATATTAATTTGTTTAAAACTGATGGTAATATATTAATTTGTGGTGATTTAAATGCTAGAACAGGATTAGATCCAGATTTTATAGTTAATGATAATGACAAACATTTACCTCTAGACCCCTCATATATTATTGACTCAAATATCTTGAAACGTAATAGTGAGGATAATAAAGTGGATGACAGGGGTAAACAGATGAATGAATTATGCATTTCTTCGAGAATGCGAATTTTAAATGGAAGGGTATTAGGGGATCATTTTGGCAAGTTTACATGCCAAAAACCAACCGGTGCAAGTGTTGTGGACTATATGATTGCTTCTGAAGAGTTATTAAAGGATATTATGTATTTTCATGTGAGCCCATTTCAGCCTGTATTTTCAGACTGTCACAGTAAAATATCAGTCTGTATAAAAGCAATGGTTAATAATAGAAATTACACACATATTAATCATGAAAGGATGCCTGCTCATTTAAATTGGAATAAACATTCTGCTGAAAGGTTCTGGAAAGCGCTCAATGATGTCGAAATTTGCAATAAAATTGGTCTCTTTTTGGATAGTAAATTTAATTATGAGGAAACAGATGTTGAAAATGCATGCAGTTTATTTGAAAGCATAATACACGAAGCTGCTACCAAAAGTCTAAAGACCAAGTCTTCCAATAAAGTTACATGTAAGAAAAAATTACATAAGTGGTATGATGAAGAGTTGTACGTTAAGAGAAGGCTGGTTAATTCAAAAGCAAATTTAATGTTCAAACAACCATTTAATGTTTCACTTAGAAATTCCTATTTCAAACATTATAGGGAGTACAGGAAACTTCTGAAATTTAAAAGAAAAAATTACACAAAAAATATTTTTTCAAAACTGGACAGCCTGGAAAGTAGGGATCCCAAAGCTTATTGGTCATTGGTAATTTCTCTTAAAAATGAACAAGATCAATGTAGAGGTCCAGAATTAAGCATTGATGCAGATGTGTGGTATGATTATTTTAGAAATTTAAACTCAGTTAAGAGTAAGTACAATGAAAGGTTAGAACAGCTAAATCAACTTTTAAAAAACAATAAAGAACCTACTACATTCACCTTACTGGATGTCACAATAAAGAATAAAGAAATTCAGTCTTCTATCAGCAAACTTAAAAATGATAAGGCATCCGGTTTGGATTATATAAGGAATGAAATGATAAAGGCTGGTGCTGTTGTTTTACTGCCATGCTTAAACAAATTGTTTAATTTAATTTTTTCCTCAGGAGTTTACCCCTCGAATTGGGCTAAGGGCTACATTTCTCCCATTTTCAAAACAGGAGATAACTCAAATCCAGATAATTACCGTGGAATCACGATTACATCAAGTCTGGGAAAACTTTTCAATATGATCATGAATGCCAGGTTGGACCACTTTTTGGAAGAAAATCATATTATTGATAATGTTCAGATAGGCTTTACTAAAAATGCAAGAACATCAGATCACATGTTTGTACTGAAAACCTTAATAGATAAATATACAAATACAACAGGTGGAAAACTATATTCATGCTTTGTAGATTTTCAAAAAGCTTTTGACTCTGTAATTCATCCGGGTTTAAGAGTTAAATTAAAAGAACTAAATATAAATGGCAAATTTTATGACATTTGAATAGTCTTTATGATAAAAGTACTGTATGTGTAAGACTTGGTGAATATCGCACTGATCTTTTTGAATCCAAAGTAGGTGTTCGCCAAGGAGATGTGCTAAGCCCTAACTTGTTTAAAATTTTTGTAAATGACATCCCAAGCTATATGCGTGGCACTCCGGATCCAGCCCTTATTAACGATCTCACAATTAATCGTTTAATGTATGCTGACGATATTGTTTTATTATCAACATCGCCCACTGGTTTGCAAGAGAAGCTGAACAAATTGCACGAATTTTGTCAAGACTGGTGTTTGACGGTAAATGTTTCAAAAACAAAAGTATTAGTTTTTAATAAACCTGGAAGACTGGTGCAGTCAAATTTTTATTTTAACAATGAAGCCCTGGAAAATGTTAAACATTATCGCTATTTGGGTGTGCACTTTTCTGCAAGTGGGGTATTTAATTTTGCACAGGAAGACATTTTCAAGAAGTCAATTAAAGCATCTTTCAAACTTACCAAATTGACTACAACGGGTGAGCCAAGCATTAAAACTAGTCTTCATTTGTATGATAATTTATTAAAGCCCATAGTATTATACGGCTCAGAAATTTGGGGTGCCTTTAAAACAAACAGTGCAGCATGTAATAAAAACAGATGTTTCATTTTTGAAGAAATTTTTAGGAATAATATTGCTGATAAGTCTCAGATAAAATATTTGAAATACATTTTAGGAGTAAGCAAGCACTCTTCTAATCTAGCTATTCTTTCTGAGACCGGTCGTTTTCCCATGTACTTCTCGATCATATTGTCAATTGTAAAGTATCTACATAGACTGGAAAATATATCAAGTACGTTACTTAAGGATTCATATGTTTTATCTAAAGCTTTACATAATAGAGGCATTCAAACTTGGTACTCGTCTGCAGTTTATATACTAAAAGTACTGAATATCGATATTTCGGCTTGTAGGAATCTTACTGAAAGTCAGTTAACTATAATGATTAAAAAGAAGCTTATAAAAGGTTTTAAAGCACTATGGCAGAATGAAAAGGATGAAAAAAGTACTGATGGAAAACTTGAAACATACTTCCAAATTAAGAAAGACTTTAGTATAGAACCATTTTTGTTTTTAGACAAGTTTAATGTGAGAAGGGCTATCTGTAAATTGAGAATAAAGTAGAAGTAAAACAAAGATCAGGAATTGATACAATTAACTTACTCCACCCATAAAAGAGACCAAAGGGAAAGAAATACAAACATTAAGCGACCAGACCATAATGGAAACCTAAACAAAGGAAGGCCATAAGGACAGTTACTTTCCCACAAAATGGCCATATGGCCATCCAAAACCAAAAGACACAAGTGATACACACAGTAAGTAACAAACAACAACATAAATAAATCGCCACAGAAGAGCCGCCTTGGAACGGTCAGTGGAAGATTTCCACTGGGGGGCTTAAATCGAGTTTACGTGGCCACAATCCTCGCCCTTACTTCCGTCGCGATTTAGACAAACAATTTGTTCAGTCCGCATGAAGGCCTCCTAACTCATCAGTGCAACATCTCCGTGAACACAAAAATCAAAGAACCACAGAGGTGAGACAACGGTGAGGACTCGACAGCAAGAAACCACTGAAACGCTGGAGCAAAAGAAAACCAACAGTTAGACTCCGACGAGCCCGACCAGAGACAGAGCATCAGGCACCAACCGACATTATCTCTCTAATTTTCAATAAGTTCGCATAATCTATTTACTGAAACTGGTAGGTATTCAAAACCAAAAAGTATTCCTCGTTCTGATAGAATTTGTAAACATTGTAATCTAAAGTGCATAGAGAATGAGTTTCATTTTATTTCACAATGTACTTTGTATAACTCAGAGAGGGAAAAACTCTTCGCTGAGATACAACTTACAAACAATAATTTCAATCTGTTAAACGCCAATGACAAAGCTAAATGGTTACTTTTGCAAGAGGAAAAGGGTATACTACATGCACTAGGAACTTTTATCCACCATTGTTTTGAAAAGAGAAATAATAACTGCAAGTCAGTCTAATCAATCTACAGATGCTGGGGCGGTCATTCTTGGCCATTTCCTCAGTTAACCCACACTCAGTGACTCAACTAGTTATAAGACCGCTTGCGTCTCCAAACATTCTTCAGTCTGTCACACATTTCCACTCATCATACAGTCATTCGTTTCCCGAGTCTGAAATTCTGTGTATGTGATGCGAGTTTTATGTTGTCTATTTGTTGTTCTTGTTGGGGTTTTGTAGTTGAGGGTAATTGTCTTGTGTGTTTTCAATCAAATTGTATGTTTTTTTTTTTTTTTTTTTTACAATTTTGATGCCCGCAAGGGTCCGTGATTGGATAATAAAATATATTCTATTCTATTCTATTCTATGTTAACAGTGAACTGTAAACAGAATTAGATGCAAAATGATCCATCAGCTCTATCAAATGCATGTAATATATAGTTTATTGATTCAGCCCATTTTAAATATGGGATTTATAAACCTCGTGAGGTTGAACATCCAATAAAGAAACTCGTGCGCAAGCGCACTCGTTTCTTTATCGGATGTTCAACCTCCCTCGGTTTATAAATCCCATATTTAGAATGGGCTGAGTAATAAACTCTATGTAATTAGGGAGAACTTAGCATGTTATACCATCAATCAAATTACCAAACTACAAAGACGAGCATTCAAGTTGATATTAAGAAATGAATACGTAAACCTCGAAGATGCTCAAGATCGACTTGCCGGGGTCGGCAACATTCTTTCGCGGCAATTGATCATGAAATCTTTTTTACGGTTATTCTCTCCCTTCTGCTGATTCAAGAAGGGCAGTTGTCAGTTTATGGCGAAAGAATATGCACTGTACTGGTTAACCGCTTACGTATAAGGTTGCCCAGGACAAACGTTGATAGGTAAACTGACCGGCTCAAAAATGACCTAAAATACTGTTGACTGGGTCGTTAAACTCCAATACAAACACACAATCAAACAAACAGGATCGACTTAAAATCTTATCTTTTACAGAAAGTATATTTGTGCAACAAAAAAAAAAGCTAAAGTAATGTATAAAGTTGGCAAACATATTGCACCGGAATACCCAAGTGAGGACCAGTAATTCAGATGACACTGTGTCAAATTTGCGCTCAGTAAGTAACAGGAATTTTCTGATACCGAAACCGAAAATTGATTTGTTAAAGAACAGTATGTTATACTCAAATGCTTTGGTCTGGAATAACATTCCCCTTGGTATCAGGAACGCACCTACACTAAATTCTTTTGTTAGCCAATGCATCGTTTGGTTTAAACGTTAACATTTCTTTTCATATTTACAACCCAACTGTCATTAGAGTAACTGAAAAAAAAAATCATATTTTTTGTCAGTTCACGTTAACTTGTCATATGTTCATATATCCAGTATTTGAATACGTATGGATGTGTAACTTTTGTAACCGACACAAAGCTTTTGTAATTATTAGCTATATACGATGCATCTTGTATGTTTGTTAATTGTTAGAATTGTTTCGCTGCTTTAGTAACCCTCTACAAATATCAGAGATTCAACTTCGGTGAGTTGATGTCGCACCTGCTCCCCAACAAAAAAAATAAAGTTTATTTAAGGCAGAAGAAATGAATATAGGGTTTTGAGAAGAATCCATAGCCTATATATGTGAGGTAAAAAAACTGACAAAGTTCAAAACGTGATAAAATGAACTAAAATGATCCAAGAATTATATCCTAAAGCATATGAACATCCTCATATCATGGAGAAAACACAAGCTAAGTTTCAAAATGATTAGTATAAAACTGTAAGAGGAGTTGCGATGACGAGGTACCTATCATATATCAACTGAAAGTTAACAATGACTAAGTTCACAATGTGGAAAAAGTGACAAAAATTGATCCGAAGATTAAGTTCAAACCATATGCAGAGCCTCATGCCATGGCAAAACACATGCAAAGTTTCAAAATGATTAGTATAAAGCTGTAAGAGGAGTTTCGGTGACAAAGAGGTACCTCCTGTATATCAATTGAAGGTTAAAAAATGACTAAATTCACTATGTGCAAAAAGTGGAATAAAATATTCCGAGAATTATGTCCAAACCACATGCACGTCTTCATACCATGGTGAAAGCACATGCAAAGTTTCAAAATGATTGGTATAAAACTGTAAGAGAAGTTGCGATGACAAGAGGTACCTATTGCATATCAATTGAAGCTCAAAAATGACTAAGTTCACAATGCGCAAAAAGCAAAAAAAACATATTCTGAGAATTATGTCGAAATCACATGCACATCCTCATACCATGGCAAAAGCACATGCAAAGTTTCGAAATGATTGGTATAAAACTGTAAAAGAGTTGCGATGACAAGAGGTACCAATCATATATCAATTGAAGGTTAAAAATAACTAAGTTCACAATGTGGAAAAAGTGATAAAAATTGATCCGAAGATAATGTCCAAACCACATGCACATCCTCATACCATAGCAAAAACACACAAAAAGTTTCATAATGATCGATATACAACTGTAAGAGGAGTTGCGAAGACAAGAGGTACCTATTGTATATCAACTGAAGCCTAATAATGGATAAGTTCACAATGTGCAAAAAGTGAAAAAAAAAATATTCTGAGAATTATGTCGAAACCACATGCACATCCTCAAACCATGGTGAAAGCACACGCAAAGTTTCAAAATGATCGGTATAAAACTGCAAGAGCAGTTGCGATGACAAGAGGTACCTATCATATATCAATTGAAGGTTAAAAATGACTAAGTTCACAAAGTGGAAAAAAATGACAAAAATTGATCGGTCGATAAAGTCCAAACCACATGCACATCCTCATACCATGGCAAAAACACACGCAAAGTTTCAAAATAGTCTGTATAAAACTGTAGGAGGAGTTGCGATGACAAGACACCGAGTGTTAAATGTTGACGGAAAGACGGACGGACGGACAACCGGACGGACGGACGACCGGACGGACGGACTGACGGACGGACGTTCTCACGAATGGATACTTAAGTGACTAGGCGTCGGCATATTGACTACTTAAGCGGCAAATTCTCTTAAGCGGCAATCCACCTAAGAGACAATTTTTGTCACTTAAGTACCAAAATAACGGAATAAAGTCCATTTGGACACACGAATATATACTTAAGTGTCAAACTGTCCAAATTTTTTGCCCCCTAAATGTCGTTTCGTTGGTGCGGACAGACGGGCGGAAACTTGCACGCCTATGTCTTCCTGCTAAAGCAGGTGCGACAAAAATCATCGCTAACGCTGCATGATACCCCACCACTGTAAGCAAATAACATGTATTTTTCAGGTGTTCCTACACCAAACCTTAGAAACGAGACAGCCACTATCCGAAAGCCTTGATAAATATTTTCTGTATCCCAAAAGGGTTTATTATGCATGATCGGTCGGACTCGCACCATTTTGCCTGGGCAGGCTTAAAGCCTCTAATCGGTTTGCCAGTACTCATATGTGCGGTCGGTTTCAGCTCTGCGTGGAAGCATCATGCAGCCCAATCTATTTCTTCAAGCCCCGATGGGCGGGGAATCCATGGTAAAATTAAAATCCTTCAACACAAGATCTGGTGATCGGGGAGGAATGTAGCATCCTGAAATATTCAGCATGGTGAGGGTTGATTTTATGTCACTGGCATTACGAAAACACGCCTATACAAATACATTGTAAACTATATCGCCGAAAAATCGAATTTTTTAGATGAAAAATTTTGATGTTTTTCTTATTTCCGCTCAAAATATAGTTTGTAGGTACTGGTTAGAACCGCCTCATTGAGGCGGTTCTAACGAGTACCTACAATCTATATTTGAGAGCAGAAATAAGAAAAATAAGGTTTACCCCTGTAAACCCCAGTTTTACTATATAAAAGTGGGGTTCAAGGGGGTCAAAATTATATAGGCGTGTTTTCGTGATGGGTCACAATAGGCATCCTTTAGTACCCTGTACATCTGTTAAGTTCCATAATCTTCAGAAAAACAGGTCAAAACTATTTTTCAGACACATAACTAGGGTAGATAACTTAGAAACAGAATAGTCAGAGAAGCACTTCTTGCCTACTTTACAGTAGCTTTAGTGCTCAGTATAACTATGAAGTTTCATCAGCATATTCCATACTGAAGGGAGTTACATATAAAAGGGTAGGTGACTAAAGAACTAAAACAGTCAGCGTATGGTTCCTCGGCCACAATAGGCCTCCTTTCAAGTTCTATACAGCCACAAAATTTCTTCAAGGTATTCTTTATAGGGCCAAAAAGATTTTACATATATCAAGGGCAGATAACTCAAGAACCAGAACAGGCGAAGTGACTGCATTTAGTTCATCAAGACATTCCATTCAGCATAGGAGAAACAGGCCACAAATTACACATCCATTAAGGGCAGATAACTCGAGATTAAGGACTGTTAGAGGGGTGGTACTTGGCCACAAAAAGCTTCTTTAGTGGTCTATATATCTGTAAAATTTAATATAGGAATAAGAGTCTGAAAACCCTTTCATGGAAATTGTTTAAGACCATTACTCTGTCAAGTATTTTGCCCATTAACAATCCCATACATCCCCAATACCAATGTGCAAGATATGAAGATTGTGTGTGTGTGTGAATTCGGGTTTAACGTCGCTTTCAACAATTTTTCAGTCATATCACGACGGTGTCTGGTTGCGACAGGGAGCTCAATGCTCACGTTTATAGTGCTGCCTCACTGAAGTATCATGTCCCAGACACATTACATGATACCACACCCAGTCACATTATCCTGACACTGGATCGACCAGTCCTAGCTCTATCCCGTAAATCTGAGTGCCAAACGAGGAGCAGCTAGTACCATTTTTAACAACTTTGGTATGTCGCGGCCCGGGATCGAACCCGAGACCTCCCGTTCCCCGGAGCGGACACTCTACCAACTGAGCTATCGGGGCCGGTCAAGATATGAAGATAATCAGTGAAAGAATACTCAAGTTATCGAACGGAAACGCCTAAAACACCACTTACTAGTAACTAAAAAGGGCATGAGTGTCAAAAGATAGATTTTCCTCATTAACAATCCAAAACCATACATTCCCGATTTAAATGTGTTTGGAAAAAAAAATGAAAAAAAAAAAAAAACGTGAAAAAACAACAAAAAACAAGAGGGCCATGATGGCCCTGGATCGCTCACCTGATCCATAGAGTAACAAGTGGGCCCCGGGGAGGGCCATTATTGACCCCAAGGTTATAATGTGCATAATGTTGAGGGAGGTCTAAAAAGGTGAAGCTTCATACTAAATATCAACAAATGCTATAATTGTCCACTAGATGAAGCTCCATACCAAATATCAAAGACATGGGCCTTGCAGTTTCAGAGAAGAAGACTTTTAAAGATTTCCCTATATAAGTCTTTGTAAAACCAAAGGGTCTTGGGGCGGGGGCATTTTTGGCCCCAGGGCTAGAATTTGAACAATCTTGATAGAGGTCCACTAGATGAAATTTCACACCAAATATCAAAGAACTAGGCCTTGTGGTTTCAGAGAAGAAATTTTTTTAAGATTTTCCCTATATAAGTCTATGTAAAACCAAAGGGCCCCAAGGCAGGGGCATTTTTGGCCTCAGGGCTATATGGCCTCAGGGCTATAATTTGAACAATCTTGGTAGAGGTCCACTAGCTGAAGCCTCATACCAAATATCAAAGACCTGGGCCTTGCAGTTTCAGAGAAGAAGATTTTTAAAGATTTTCTCTACATAAGCCAATGTAAAACCAAAGGGCCCCGGGGCGGGGGCATTTTTGGCACCAGCACTATAATTTGAACAATCTTGGTAGGGGCCCACTAGATGAAGCTGCATACCAAATAGCAAAGGCCTATCTATCTATCTATCTTCTTATACTGAGTCGGTCATATCTGGCCATTACCTCAGTTGATTGGGTAGCTAAATTTAGAATTTAGCTGGGGGAAAAAAAAGTGAGAGGCACTGGATGCGTCCTTAAAACTATTTACAATCTGCATAACAGAGGTATCCTAAAACGCATACCTCTGAGTCCCAATCTTACACTGTGCGGGCTTTGAACTCTTCTGCGGACTTGGCATTCACCGCAGAGGAGGGAAGACTATTCCATTGGGGAATAGTTCTAGGAAAGAACGAGTTCTTCAGGCTATCACTATAGGACTGGTATCTACGATATTGTGAGTCGTTTACTCTTGATGCCCTTGTTTGGGTCGACACTGTTACAGGGGTCGAGTACCTATCTTTATCAATAGACACTGAATCAGAGTGTATCTTGCAGAAGAAGGTTAAAGAGGACTGCTCACAACGGGCCTCCAGGGACGGCCACTCTAGATCATTAAGCAGGTCACCGACGCTACTTCTATTTCGCCATCGCCGACAGGTCCATCGAGCAGCTGTCCTCTGCACCTTCTCCACCTGCTGAGTCTTAGTTTTAACATAGGGATGCCAAATGGGTGATGCATATTCAAGTTGAGGGCGAACCAATGTTTTATATGCAACAACCTTTGTCTGCCTAGGTGCAAAAGCCAAGTTCCGTCTAAGGATTCCTAAAGTCCTAGTTGTAATCTCTGAGATATGTTGACCCCAATCAAGATCGTCAGTGATGGTGATATCAAGATATTTGGCGGATTGAACATGCTCCAAAATTTGCTGGTGAAGAATATAGTCAAACTTAATTTGCTTGTCCAGAGGGTGTCGTGACACCCTCATTGAGTGACATTTGGCCACATTGAACTTCATTTGCCAATCGGCCTCCCACTGTGCAAGTTGATCCAGGTCATCTTGTAAAATAAGACAGTCAGAAGGAGAATATATGTTCCTATACAGGACACAATCATCAGGAAACAAACGGACCGATGACCTGATATTATCGGGGAGATCATTAATGAAAACCAAGAAAAGGACCGATCCAAGGACCGAACCTTGGGAGACTCCAGATAAAACAGGGACTGGATCAGACCTGGGCCTTGCAGTTCCAGAGAAGGAGATTTTCCCCATATAAGCCTATGTAAAACCAAAGGGCCCCGGGGCGGGGACATTTTTGGCCCCAGCACTATAATTTGAACAATCTTGGTAGGGGTCCACTAGATGAAGCTGCATACCAAATAGCAAAGACCTGGGCCTTGCGGTTTCAGAGAAGAAGATTTTTAAAAATGTTCCCTGTATAAGCCTATGTAAAACCAAAGGCCCCCGGGACGGGGGCATTTTTGGCCCCAAGGCTATAATTTGAACAATCTTAGTAGAGGTCCACCAGGTAAAGCTACACAACAAATATTAAAGACCTGGGCCTTGTGGTTTCAGAGAAGATTTTTTAATGATTTTCCCTATATAAGCCTATGTAGAGCCAAAGGCTCCCGGGGCGGGGGCATTTTGGCCCCAAGGGCTATAATTTGAACAATCTTGGTAGAGGTCCACTAGATGAAGCTTCATACCAAATATCGAAGAACTGGCCCTTGCGGTTTCAGAGAAGAAGATATTTAAAGTTTTCGTTTAAAAAATCTATTTTTAGCTCCTGTGACCTAGATGTGCAATGGACCGGAACCATTTGAACAACTTTGAAAGGGGACCACCTAAGGATCATTCCTGTGAAGTTTGGTCGAAATCCGATCAGTAGTTTAGGAGGAGATGTCGTTTGAAGAAATTGTTTACGCACGGATGACAGACAAAAAGTGATCCTAACCAGTGCTTCAGCTGAAGTGCACGACCCGCCGGATGCTTTTAGCTTTATGAGTGTTACCATATATGGGTATGGCGGCCATTTTAGTCATGTGACCTGGACCTAAAACGGTTCCCCCAATAAATGCGCCTTATTGTAAGGAGCAAAAATATACCTTATACTTTAGTACTGTATTCTGAATCGTTTGCAGGATAAAATGCATTCTCACATTTTCCATTACAAAAGCATATGTGTCACAGTTTGACCTAGGCACAAAGAAGGTCAATGTCAACCCAGGGTCACCATTTAAGCAATTTATGATGGACCTACGTCCCAGATGCCATTTATCAAGTTTCGTGGAAATCTGCCCAGTGGTTCTGGAGAAGACTATTTTTGAAGGGTTTTTACCATATATGGCTTGGCGGCCATTTTGGTCATGTGATCTGGACCCCATGAGCAAATTTTGGTTTCCCCCATCCCATAGAAGCTCCATATGAAATTTGACTTCAATCGGCCCAACGGTTTCCGAGGAGAAGCAGTTCGAAAATTTCACATTTTTCGCCTCTGCGAGGCTATTCTAAATGAAATGTAATATTTCGCAAGTTCATTGGTTAGATCTCATTGATATCTATCAGTATGCCAAAAATTGTTTAAATATTCCAAGCGGTTAAGTCACTATCACCAATTTTCACAAACGGGTTACGGACGGACAGACAGACAGACCATATATGGATTGGCGGCCATTTTGATCATGTGAGCTGGACCCCATGAGCAAATTTTGGTTAGACCCATCCCACAGAGGCTCCATATGAAATTTGACTTCAATCGGCCCAACGGTTTCCGAGGAGAAGCAGTTCGAAAATTTTCACATTTTTCGCCTCGGCGAGGCTATACTAAATGGAATGTAATATTTCGCAAGTTCATTGGTTAGATCTCATTGATATCTATCAGTATGCCAAAAATTGTTTAAATATTCAAAGCGGTTAAGTCACTATCACCAATTTTCACAAACGGGTTACGGATTTTTCGCCTCGGCGAGGCTATACTAAATGGAATGTAATATTTCGCAAGTTCATTGGTTATATCTCATTGATATCTATCAGTATGCCAAAAATTGTTTAAATATTCAAAGCGGTTAAGTCACTATCACCAATTTTCACAAACGGGTTACGGATTTTTCGCCTCGGCGAGGCTATACTAAATGAAATGTAATATTTCGCAAGTTCATTGGTTAGATCTCATTGATATCTATCAGTATGCCAAAAACTGTTTAAATATTCCAAGCGGTTAAGTCACTATCACCAATTTTCACAAACGGGTTACGGACGGACAGACAGACAGACCATATATGGCTTGGCGGCCATTTTTGTCATGTGACCTGGACCCCATGAGCAAATTTTGGTTTCCCCCATCCCATAGAGGCTCCATATGAAATTTGACTTCAATCGGCCCAACGGTTTCCGAGGAGAAGCAGTTCGAAAATTTTCACATTTTTCGCCTCGGCGAGGCTATACTAAATGGAATGTAATATTTTGCAAGTTCATTGGTTAGATCTCATTGTTATCTATCAGTATGCCAAAAATTGTTTAAATATTCCAAGCGGTTAAGTCACTATCACCAATTTTCACAAACGGGTTACGGACGGACAGACAGACTGACGGACTGATAGAATGACCGATTGACCGATTGACCGAATGACAGAATGACACGGTGATTTTAGGGCATTCTTATAAATCAACCGACTTCAGTCGGTCGCTTTTTCTGCGGGTCGTGCAATATAAAACACAAGAGGGCCATGATGGCCCTGGATCGCTCACCTGACCCATATGATAGAGTAACAAGTGGGCCTCGGGGAGGGCCATTATTGACCCCAGGGCTACAATGTGCATAATGTTGAGGGAGGTCTTAAAAGGTGAAGCTTCATACCAAATATCAACAAAGCCTATAATTTGAACAATCTTGGCAAAGGTCCACTAGATGAAGCTACACACCAAATATCAAAGACCTGGGCCTTAGGGTTTCAGAGAAGAAGATTTTTTAAAGATATTCCCTACATTAGCCTATGGTCTCAGGGCTATAATTTGAACAACCTTGGTAGAGGTCCACTAGATGAAGCTTCATACCAAATATCAAAGACCTAGGCCTTCTGGTTTCAGAGAAGAAGACTTTTCAAGATTTTCCCTATATAGAAGTCTATGTAATACCAAAGGTCCCCGGAGCGGGGCCATTTTTGGCCCCAGGGCTATAATTTGAACAATCTTGGTAGAGGTCATCAAGATTAAGCTTCATACCAAATATCAAAGACTTAGGCCTTGTGGTTTAAGAGAAGAAGATTTTTAGAGAATTTCCCTATATAAGTCTATGTAAAACCAAAGGGTTCGAGGCGGGGGCATTTTTGGTCTCAGGGCTATTATTTGAACAATCTTGGTAGGGGTCCAATAGGTGAAGCTTCATACCAAATATCAAAGACCTGGGCCTTGTGGTTTCAGAGAAGAAGATATTTAAAGATTTTCCCTATAGAAGCCTTGTAAAACCAAAGGGCCCCAGAGTGGGGGCATTTCTGGTCCCAGCACTATAATTTGAACAATCTTGGTAGGGGTTCACTAGGTGAAGCTTCATACTAAATATCAAAGACCTGGGCCTAGCGGTTTCAGAGAAGAAGATTTAAGATGTTCCCTATATAAGCCCATGTAAAACCAAAAGGCCCCGGGGCGGGGGCATTTTTGGCTCCAGCACTATAATTTGAACAATCTTGGTAGGGATCAACAAGATGAAGCCTCATAGCAAATATCAAAGACCTAGGCCATGCGGTGTCAGGGAAGATTTTTCAAGATTTTCCATATATAAGTCTATGTAAAACCAAAGGGCCCCGGAGCGGGGGCATTTTTGGCCCCAGGGCTATTAGTTGAACAATCTTGGTAGGGGTCCACTAGGTGAAGCTTCATACCAAATATCAAAGACCTGGGCCTTGCGGTTTCAGAGAAGATTTTTAAAGATTTTCCCAATATAAGCCCATTTAACCAAAAGGCCAAGTGGGGGGGGGGGGACCTGGGCCTTGTGGGGTGAAGCTTCATGCCAAATATCAAAGACATGCGCCTTACGGTTTCAGAGAAGAAAATATTTAAAGATTTTCACTATATAAGCCCATGTAAAACCAAAGGGCCCCCGTGCGGGGGCATTTTTGGCCCCAGCACTATAATTTGAACAATCTTGGTAGGGGTCCCCTAGATGAAGCTTCATACCAAATATCAAAGACCTGGGCCTTACGGTTTCAGAGGAGAAGATTTTTAAAGCTCTTCCCTATATAAGCCAAAGTAAAACCAAAGGGCCCCGGAGCGGGGGCATTTTTGGCCCCAGCACTATAATTTGAACAACCTTGGTAGGGGTCCACTAGATAAAGCTTCATACCAAATATCAAAGACCTGGGCCTTGCGGTTTCAGAGAAGAAGATTTTTAAAGATTTTCCCTATATAAGCCCATGTTAAACCAAAGGGCCCCAGAGCGGGGGCATTTTGGCCCCAGCACTATAATTTGAACAATCTTGGTAGGGGTCCCCTAGATGAAGCTTCATACCAAATATCAAAGATCTGGGCCTTACGGTTTCAGAGGAGAAGATTTTTAAAGCTCTTCCCTATATAAGCCAAAGTAAAACCAAAGGGCCCCGGTGCGGGGGCATTTTTGGCCCCAGCACTATAATTTGAACAACCTTGGTAGGGGTCCACTAGATGAAGCTTCATACCAAATATCAAAGACCTGGGCCTTGCGGTTTCAGAGAAGAAGATTTTTAAAGATTTTCCCTATATAAGCCCATGTTAAACCAAAGGGCCCCAGAGCGGGGGCATTTTGGCCCCAGCACTATAATTTGAACAATCTTGGTAGGGGTCCACTAGATGAAGCTTCATACCAAATAACAAAGACCTGGGCCTTACGGTTTCAGAGAAGAAGATTTTTAAAGATTTTCCCTATATAAGCCCATGTAAAACCAAAGGGCCCCGGAGCGGGGGCATTTTTGGCCCCAGCACTATAATTTGAACAATCTTGGTAGGCGTCCACTAGATGAAGCTTCATACCAAATATCAAAGACCTGGGCCTTGTGGTTTCAGAGAAGAAGATTTTTAAAGTTTTTGGTGAAAAAAAAATATTTTTGGCTCCTATGACCTAGATGTGCAACGGACTGGAACCATTTGAACAACTTTATAAGGGGACCACCTAAGGATCATTCCTGTGAAGTTTGGTCAAAATCCGATCAGTGGTTTAGGAGGAGATGTCGTTTAAAGAAATTGTTTACGGACGCACGGACGGACGCACGACGGACGACGGACGAAAAGTGATCACAAAAGCTCACCTCGTCACTACGTGACGGTGAGCTAAAAACATACACGTTATCGATCGAAAATGGTTTCAGCGTGAATATTCTGAGAAATCAGAAATAATTTATTAGTTAAGACTCAAATTCTAGACAGTTTTTTAATTATTTGGACCTCTTTTTTATTTATATCAGTCTTTGAATCGACTGCCTATTCGAAATATGCAAAATTGCAGTATGCTTCCTCTGGCTTTCGTTGCCGGATCATTACAGGGTCACTGATGAGGCTTTAATAGCCGAAACTACGTAGTATGATCCATCTTCTTTCTTATGAATATTTTCATTGCTCTTAAAGGAACTCATTTTTGATTTGTATTTGTTTGTTTGATTTGAGGTTTAACGTCCCCGTCAAAACTGTACAGGTCATTTTGAAGACGTTGCTTCCAATTTTGTGGGACTTTTACCAGACACTGAGATGAAATGACATCTCAAGCCCTGCCGCCCAATGAAACCAATAGGGTTTATGAGCATGGACGGTCCGACTCGCACCGCTTTGCCTGGACAGGCTTAGATCCTCTAAGCGGTTTACCAGTACTCCTGGGCGGGTCGGTTTCAACCCTGCGTGGAAGCATCATGCAGCCCATCTATTTCTTCAAGCTCCGATGGGCGGGGGCCGCGATCGGAAATGGTGCGGACGGACGGACAGACACCGGCAGGGATATCATAATATCCCCCACTATCGTATGGTGGGGTATTACAGTGTCGTTACTTACTTACGTATTTACTTATTTACTTACGCAGTCTGAGGCGTTTGCAAGAAGTGCAGCAGACGACATAATCATATGATGTTTTAGATACAGTTTTCCTTTGCGTCTTCTAAAAATTCATTTCTACTGATTTATTCTGGTCTAGTGACCCAGATATTAAACAGCAATTGCTTCATTGAAAACTCCTATCAACTTAATCGTATTTTAAATTATCTAATAGCTGACAGATATAGATTCAAGTAACGGTATTTAATTCATAACTGAAATACTAAAAAATGTTACAAAATCCAATGATCACTCCATCAAGCTCTTAAGGTGTATAGATACAGCTGAAATAAAAATTACTTTCATTTATTAGAATATCACAGCCATGAATGGTCAAGCTCTGGCTTCCAATCAAGTCTAGGGCTGGCTAATCGGAGCTGAAAAATAATCGATTATCAGTCCTGTCACTGTGACCGATAATCGATTAGTAATCACCGAAGATTTGGTTATAATTTTATCTGTCGCGCTTTCTGTCTGAGCATGACTCTTATCATATGTTATACTTTACCACATGTGTTTGAACAGATATGCCTCAGCAAACAGTGTAGACCCAGATGAGAACGCGGCGTCTCATCAGGGTCTGCACTGTTTGCCACTCATCCTTCTAATTTAGGCACAACTTTGGGCAGTAAATTGTACTTATCAAAAAATCGATTATAAGCAAATCAGTAATGATAATCATTTTTTTTTGGAATTTATCGATCTATTTATCGCTTTCCGATTAATCGTGTCAGCCCTAGTCAAGTCTGAGAAATAAACCCCTGTAAACCCTGCATTATATAATAGCGAGATGTAGGGTTATATTTATCTTCACTGCAGCTGGTGTTGTGCCGTGTGGCGGTCGCAAAAAGTCTCCCCATACAGCATCATAGTGCAGATGATATTTTCTGGTCTTTTGGTATCATTGAGTTCATTTCATTTAGAATCATTTTGATAATAGAGTTAAGCCGACGCTAGAGGGCGTGGCCGGTGTTGCACATTTCAGTACTAGTCATGAACAGACTCAATAAAATCGAGTCTGCTATTTTCGGTGTATTCTTTGCTTCCAAAGGATCTAACTGTTCAGAACTTATTTATATTTTCCAATAACATTTTGCTCCAAAGCACAGTTTCAAACTAGAATTTGTTTTTCTACAAAAAAAACACAGATGTCTCCCCCTTTTTGACCTCTAAGTATGACCTTGACATTGGAGGTATTGACCTGGGTCTTGTGTGCAACACATTTCTGCAAAATAACTTTAAAAAGTTCCGAGAGAAATAAGAAAGTTATTGACCGTACACAAAAAAAGCCCTTTTTTACCTTTGACCTCTAAGTATGGCCTTGATCTTTGAGGTAAAACACATCGTCTCATGATGGTTAACATTTCTACCAAGACATTTCATAATCCATCAAAGAATAAGAAAGTTATTGACTACACAAAAAGGCCCCTTTTTGACCTTTGAAATCTAGGTATGACCTTGACATTGAAGCTATTGACCTTGGTCTTGCACACGACTCATCGTCTAATGAAGGTGAACATTTCTGCAAGGTTACTTTAAAAACTCCATCCAGAAATAAAAAAGTTATTGACTGGACACAAAAGACTTTTTTAACCTTTGACCTCTTAGTATGACCTTGACCTTGGAGGTACCGACCTGGGTCTAGTGTGCAACACATCGTCTCCTGATGGTTAACATTTCTGCCAAGTAATTTCACAATCCATCCAGGAATAAGACAGTTATTGACTGAACACTTAAAAAGGCCCCTTTTGTGACCTTTGACCTCTTAGTATGACCTTGACCTTTGAGGTACCAACATGGGTCATGCAAAAGACACATCGTCTCATTGTGGTTAATATTTCTGCCATTTAATTTCAAAATCCAACGGGCCTCCGTGGCCTAATGGATAAGAGCGCTGACTCTTAGTCATTAGGTCTCTCACCGCCGTGGGTTCGAGCCTCGCTCGGGTCACGTGTGAGACGCCAAGTTCTGCAACGGAAGGCCAGGTGGTTTTTCTCCGGGTACTCCGGTTTTCGCCCACCTATGATTAACGATCGGCTCGATATGAGTGAAATAATCTTGAAAGGGCCGTAAAACCCAAACCAAAAAATAATAATTCAAAAGCCATCTACAAATAACAAAGTTATTGACCAAACACGAAAAAAGGCCCCTTTTTTAACTTTGACCTCTAAGTATGACCTTGACCTTTGAGGTACCAACCTGGGTCATGCACGCAACACATCCTCTCATGATGGTTAACATTTCTGCAAAGTAAATTCAAAATCCATCAAAAAATAATGCAGTAGGCTGGACTGATCGAACTTGTTATGACAGTCGCGTCACCTGCTCAGTGAGGTTTTACCTGCTGAAGAGGTGGCGGACGGACGGACGGACTGACAAACGGATGGACAGACGACCAACCTATATTTTCAAAACTGTATTAGGTTTGACTGATCACGCTTGTCGCGTCACCAACTCAGTAAGGTTTTATGTGCTGAAGAGACGGCGGACGGACGGACAAACTGACGGACAGGCGACCAACATATATTTTCGCGTTGTGTTTCGGAGGGATGAAATGCCAGCTATCCCGTCCCAGTCTAACTTATGAGGGAAAGAATTTGCTTCACCATTTAGTTAGTCAGACAGACGGACATACGAACAGGACAGATGTCATTTTGTGATCCCAGGTTCATTTCTCTGGATGTGGTGATACGGGATCGGGCCTGAGAAATGAGAAAATTCTATTTCAATGTTTAATGAACATTAAAATATTGATTAAGAAAAAAGCTTTGTAAATTATTTCAGCCCATCAAACTGAAGGGATGTGAGCCTCAGTCGGGCTCATGATGGTGTGACGATACTTGTTCCATAATCAAGAGAGGGTTGCTTTAGTACAAAGCCTGTCGGATCGATAACTGGTCAGGGAGTAGATATATCAAGTGATTAAATTAGTAAGGTGGGCACAACAATACATCTTTTAGAGGGGTTTTAGTTTTCATGCAACAAAGAAATTCGTAAAAATAAGACATTCTCATAAAAGGATATTACAAGAAAATTCCACCGTATGAAACATATTTTTATACCATATCAACTAGTTATAGATATATCCTTTTTCCAGTCAAATAGAACATTTATTTTTAGAAATTCAAGGGAGGTTAAGGGGATGCCAATGTACAAAAAATGGGTGGGGTAATGGTGTGGTGTTCAAAATTTGTTTAATTGAATTTTGCAAAACTGTCAAGTTTTTTGAAAAGTTACTTGGCCCATAATTTATTTCAACTTATTCACATGTTCTATTAGAATTTTTTCAGAAAGTCAGTAATTATTGAGAAAAACATACCTCTCTTTATGTGCTTCAATCCATTTGCGTTCATACATATTCTCCATGGTAATATAGCCAAATAAAATTGCATAAATAGGTTCACAGGTGATTCTACTACAATGTGTGAGAATGTCATTGCTCAAAAATATTCCACAGTAGAGTATACAGCAAATTTGTGCCCATACTGTGTATCAAAATAATACAATTTCCAGACATATTTGTTGCTAAAAAGTAGTCTAAAAATAGGTATGGTGGACAATAACTGCTGCAGCTACTACAACTGAATCATTGGAAGTTTTAGTTGTCTCCCTTGTTTTCATGTCACTGTTTTGTTTGATTTGAATTGCAACGTCCCCGTCAACACTATATAGGTCATTTTGGAGAAGTTGCTTCCAATTTTGTGTGACTTTTACCCGACATTGAGATTAAATGACACCTGAAGCCCTGTCGCCCAAACAAACCTTTATAGATAAGAGTAGGTACATGTACCTATCTGGAGCTGTTGGAGGATGTAGGAGAACCAGGTCCCATCCCTTTCAGTATCACCGTCCTAATGCTTACATGGATTGTTTTAAGAGACAATTGCAACTTGGAATGGCCTTACAATCGAATCTGTCTATTTTGAGACAGTTGATTGGTTTCAGGCCAAAATATAATATCATAGGGTTGGGCAGGGGATAGGTATGGATTCTTTCTTCTGATGACTTCTTGTAAATAGTTTTAATCTGCTGGTGGCAGTGTCACAAAGCTCTTTTTTTGGGGATGGGGATTAAAAACTTTTTGTGCCACACCCCAAACCTGTTATCATGTTGAATCGACCGAAAACAGTATTGGGAGAAAAAAAAGAAAACCAAAAGGGTTTATAAATAAGCATGGAGGGTCCGACCTGCACGGCTTTTCCTGGCCAGGCTTAGATTCTCTATAAAACCGGTTTACCAGTCCTTGTGTGCTTTCGGATTCAGCTCATCGTGGAATCATCATGCAGCCCATTTATTTTTTCAAGCCCAGATGGGCGGGGGGGGGGGGGGGGGGTGGGGGGGGCGATGATTACTGTGTAGGCTTTCATCCTGCATGTAATGTACACCTGCGAGTAATGGTCAGATGTGACCGATCGCAGTTTAAGTAGAAAGAAAGGATACACATTCAAAGGAGCCAAATTATTTTTGTCTCCCTTATCAATAAGTGTTTAAATTGAAATGGAACAATTTTGGTCCTGTGGAGCAAATTCTTTCCTTAGATACCCCTGTGGAGCAAATTCTTTCCTTAGATACCTATGTATCTTTTTCAGGGCCACATATTTTAATTATAACAACATTGACAGTATGCCACAAAATAATTGCAGAGAGCGTATAACTGCCGTCTTCTATTGACCACCATACATGTTTACATTTGGTCACGAGGTGTAGGTTTACTATCAATAACGTAAATTAGACTAGATGTTGAAACACAAATAAGTGGTGTTTTTTCGACAATCGAACTCTTGAACCTATTCATTCTTACAGCAAAATCCATAATCTAAGTCTCTTTATAAATGCTTACCTTGATTCACATGTCTACAGTGCAAAATTTGTGAAATTTGTTAACATGTTTTTTTTTTCAAAGGCTTGTCAATGAAACCGGAAACACCTAAGGACTTCCATATCTGGTGACACGAACGCAAAAATATAGTCCCAAAATATTCATGTTTTTGAAGAATTACCATTTATTCAAGAACAATTTTAAGCAATTTAAGCACAAAAGTCATTTATATTTATAGAAACAACAAAAACTTTGAGGACATATCGGAATTTTTCCGATGTTTTGTCCTAGCTCCGCTTGAGGCGTAGTAATATTTATGTGATAAAGCCATGACTTCCTCATGCTCAACAACAAATGTTTCCAATCAGCTGTTATGACTAAAAAATGACTATAAAATTGACATGATGGATGATTAATCGTAAGTTTGTAAAATACTTAAACTTGCACAAAACGATGCAGAAAGGGTTCCTGTTTCACGGCGCATAGTTGTCATGTTACATCGTCGAGCCGATTTGGCGATATGCGTTTCCAAATAAGTGTTGATAGTTTGTTTACAAATCCCATGAATGAAAAATGGCGACCAAAGAACTTATGAAAAATATCTCGTGGTGGCACAAATGTTTCTTAGACAGGAGACAATTTTGGTTAGTAATACTCTAAGACATTGTAGTTCACCCTTCCAAGAACAGTACACTGTACATTTTAGGTCCTTAAAAATTAGGTAAATATGACTTTGAGCGCAAATGCTGTCACCCTCATTTTTTGCATCGGCTGTGTAAACCTACAAGCAGTTTGATAATTGCTTATTAGATAATGTTATGTTTGAAGACGTGTTACTTTCCAGTTTATTCAAACTTTTTCTCCGACTCCGTGTTTTGGCTGAAA
Organism: Lucinisca nassula; assembly: GCA_963580285.1. Lineage (NCBI taxonomy): Eukaryota > Metazoa > Mollusca > Bivalvia > Lucinida > Lucinidae > Lucinisca > Lucinisca nassula. The sequence goes on along the minus strand of OY757023.1, from coordinate 121,933,280 downwards.
AGAAAAGTCATATTGAGGGGTACCCCACCCACTTTTTGTACTTCGGTAAACCCTTAATGTGCAGAAATCGTCTGACAGAAAACTGCAACTGCAATAATTGCCAAGAGACTACCACAATAAGAAAGTTATTGACCAAACACAAAAAAGGCCCCTTTTTTACCTTTGACCTCTATGTATGACCTTGACCTTTGAGGTGACAAACTGGGTCATGCGCGTAACACATCGTCTCATGGTGGTTAACATTTCTGCCAAGTAATTGCAAAATCCATCTAAAAATAAGTAAGTTATTGACTAAACACGAAAGAAAGGCCCCTTTTTTACCTTTGACGTCTATGTATGACCTTGACCTTTGAGGTACCAACCTGAATCATACGTGCGACACATCGTCTCATGGTAGTCAACATTTCTGCCAAGTAATTTGAAATTCTATCTAAAAACAAGAAAGTTATTAACAAAACATGAAAAAGGTCCCTTTTTTACTTTTGACCTCTAAGCATGACCTTGACCTTTAAGGTACCAACCTGGGTCATGCACACAACACATCGTCTCATGGTGGTTAACATTTCTGCCAATTTCAAGTAATTTCAAAATCCATCAAAAAAATAAGAAAGTTATTGACCAAACACGAAAAAAGACCCCTTTTTTACCTTTGACCTCTAAGTATGACCTTGACCTTTGAGGTACCGACCTGCATCCTGCGCGCTGCACATCGTCTCATGGTGGTTAAAATTTCTGCCAAGTCATTTCAAAATCTATCTAAAAATAAGAAAGTGATTGACCGGACACGATTTGCCCATACATACATACATACCGACAAACTTCAAAGGGTGATAACTCAAAAAGTATAAATGCGAGAGGTATAGTTCTTGCGCTCGGCACGTCGTTGAATATTGATTAATACGTATATGAAGTTTCGTGAAGATAGCTTAAACGGTTTACAAGTTACAGAGCGGACACGAATTTGTGACAGACGGACAGACAGACAGATGGACAGACGCCCGGGGGAAAACAATATGTCTCTCCGACAAAAAAAAAAAATTTCGGAGGAGATATAATCACCAACAGTCTATGTTTGGAGAAGAAACAAGAAAAATATTACAAATGTTCATCAGATGAGATTTTAGGTTTAACGTCCCCGTCAACACTGTAAAGGTCATTTTGGAGACGTTGCTTCCAATTTTGTGGGACTTTTACCCAACCTTGAGATGAAATGACTTCTCAAGCCCTGTCGCCCAATGAAGCCAATATGGTTTATAAGCATGACTAGCACCGCTTTGCCTGGGTTACCAGTACTCGTCTGCGGGTTGGAGTTAGCTCTGTGTGGAAGCATCGTGCAGCCCATATATTTCTTCAAGCCCCGATGGGCGGGGCATTCAGATGAGATATGAAAGAATGCACAATGTATCCTATGCTAACACAGCATGCCTATACAGGCAATAGAAAGGAAACGGGATTTACACAGGGAATAAGAGCGTGATGCGACAAGCCGCCCTTTTATGACGTCACTCCTAGATTCCCTGACGTAAGATAGTGTGACATCATTGTGTCGCATCAAAAACGTTAGAAAAAATTTAAATGAATGTGTTACACTGATTAATAATAATAATTTTGGCGGGATGTCAACTACAATGGCGAAAGGTTGGGAGAGTCTGAAGGAAACAACAAAATTATTGCCGCCATTCTGTGTGTTAGAATCGAAATATATTGGCCCCGTCAAGCGATTTTGGTACTTATCGCCTATGCGAGCAGCGAAGGTTCAGGCGAGCCTGCGCATCCTCGCAGTCTCGCTAGAACCTTCGCAACTCGCTCATACAAGCAGTGAATCAAGAGGAACTTTCAGACTGAAAGCCATGTCCCTGGCCCCTTTGAATGGCTGGGCATGCGCAGTTAAAATTTGTCATGACGGAATGCTCGACGACACAAATTCGCTTGGCGGGGCTCATATCAGCTCTAATAAGTGAATTGTTGTGTAATAAATCACAGTTTGTCGGTCAGTTGTAAGTAGACAAATCACTTGTGATTTATTATTCAACAAATCACAGATAGAGCTAATTGGTAGGCTGAAATATTCCCATTTTTTTTTTTTTCCATATTGAACAAACCAATTTGTCTGATGTACTAATTTAATTTCAGAACAGTACCTCAATCTGGCATTAAATCTAGGTCAATATCAATGATATGACAGTTAATTCATTTAGATGATAAAAATCAACTTTTTTCAAAGCAGTACGACGTTGTGATTTAATGTATTACAGATGAACTATTCGATGGAGTTGAAACGGGAATAAACATTTCTAAGAACACACTGCTCAACAGAATTAAAACAGCATAACAGTAAAAAATGAATACAATATAGAAGTGAAGGCAATGATCAGGAATCGATACAATTACCTCACACTTCTCATCCAAGACACCAAAGGGAAAGAAACACAAACATAAAATTACTTCGCTATAATGCAAACTAACAAGCGGAATACCAAAAGGACAGTTACTTTCCCACAAAACTGTGGAGAAACCAAGTTCTGTTTCAAGGCATATTATTCATACTAGACTCATTTGGCTAAATGAACCAAACAAATACTTGAACCACTGTGGAAGTGAGGGTGAGGTGGGGACCCCGTAAAGTTAACAAACCCACCAGTATTTTTTACTACCGTTCCAAGTCGGTGCTTTTGCTGTGGTTCCTTCCTGTTTTGTGTCAGTAGTTCTGATTCTTTCCCTAATCATATGATGGTATTACGTTGATTATTCTGATTCTTCCCCCTTTTTGGTTATTCATTTTTGGTTACGGTTGTCCTTCCAGTTTAATGTTTGTAATATTTGTGATTCTGATTCTTTCCCTCATTATGTATATTGCTCCTTTTTAGTTAGGTTTGGATATTCTGAGTCACCACCTGTTTGGGAAAAGAGCTGCTCACTCGCTTTACCTGTTGTCTGTTTTGTTTACTGTCGCTACTCCCATGTTTCGACTTCTTGTGGGGACACATTTGGATCTGACTGTATCAGCTCCTGTTCATTTCTCTTTTTAGGACAGGGATGTCTCCGGAGTTTAGTTCAGGAGGACAGGGTTCAGTGGAGCGCTGTGGTGCAGTGGTAAACCATCGGATTTGAGATCGAGAGGTAGCCGGTTCGATCCTCGCAAGCGCCACGTGTTGTTTCCTTGAGCAAGAAACTTTATCCACATTGCTTAGTACTAGTTCCTACCCAGGAAAAGAGGGCCACATGGAAGATTAGTACTAAATGTGTTACCCTCTATAAATAAGGTCTATTATTATAATTTTATTTTTAATTTTGAAGTCAACAAATAAAGCTATAAGGATTGTCATTAGAAAACACACACGTGCACACAGGAATAAAGATCAATAGTCAAGTATTCTGGGCTAGACTAGTTAGTTAAGGCCGAATAGGCCTCATCAGTATTCACTTTCAAAACCTTGAAGGGGGTTCGATTATCCGAACCGAAATACGAATTTATACTGCGTCACTACGGGTTGCAGGGATATGTTTTCCGCTGGAACAGAAATTAAGCTATATGGGAAACAAGGAAGACAGGGTTTCAAAGGAAAATCGGTAACAGTATTTCTGTGTACAATTCAGGAACATTGTCGGGTACAAAATGACTAGATATAGCACAGATGTTAGATATTATGGGACAGACAGCATGTTTTGATGTCAACCCTTCTCAGTCAACAATTGGCACGCTCTTTGAATGCACGACTTACACTGTGACGCCCCCATCCAGGTTGATTTCCCTCATTGGAGTAAATTTGATATTGCTCATTTGCTGGTGAGCATTGGAATACAGGGCGAGGGCTGTATATTCATAAACTCCGAAGATAAAACCTGTCCACCTCAACTAAACTCCGGAGACATCCCTGTCCTCTTGAACCAGAATATGCCCTTTCTTTGCAAACAGTTTAGATGCCATCTGATCAGAATGTACACTGTTTGACATTCAGTTAAACAAATGCAAGAAAACATTACATCAAGCAATCCGATAGGTAGAAAGACTATAATGTAAGTGGCTAAATTAATTTATAAAACAGGACAAAGGTTAAAAATGTGAGGTTAATCAATTCTTTGACACCTTTTATCGTAGTTGGTCAGCGTATAGGATTAGTCACAGAACATGGTCACCACTTTTCTGTATTGTTTTCATTACATTTTCGGATGACGTCATTATTTGACGTCATACGCCTTAACGCCCGTGCAATTTTCTAGAGCCCAATACCTGCAATTTTCTGAAGTCCAATACATTCATCTTCAAATATCTTAAATAAAATTACTGTTATACGGAAAGTAAAACGAACGTGATTATTATCCACTTTCTGAGAAACGGTTACTAATGTAGCAAGCTGTATGAAGGAACAAGATAAGATTTCAACAGGATGCTGCATCGTGCCTCCGTGGAGGCCTAATTTGACTTAAAGCTCTGTTGGGTATTTTTCCACAGACAACATTTTGATTTTATCTTATTTTCCTGGAAAGAGGATTTGACATTTCGTGTAAGTTGTCTCCATATGGAGACAATTTGCATGAGATGTCAAAGTCCTGTTTTCTGGAAAAATAAGACAAATATGAATAATTTGCCAGCAGCTGGGTGAAAAGGCTGAAACATAAGGATCGATGCTGGGCTCGATGCAAATGTTGATAGTTGGCCGAACAAACGAGCCAACGGAAACCCGCATTCCTTTGTTGCGCCATGCTGAAAGCAGATGTGACAAAAAACTATCCTGTTACTATCCCAGTTAGTCATACACGCCGGTGGGCCAGGCCTCAGATTCTATTACGGTTCCAGCGAAAAGGCTTACTTATGTAATGTTGGTTGGTACCTGATGCCCTGTCTCTGGTCCGGCCCATTTGATTCTAACTGTTTTTTTCTTTTGCTCCAGCATTTCAGTGGTTTGTTGTCGTCTATTGTTTGTTTGATTTGAGGTTTAACCTCCCCGTCAACACTGTATAGGTAATGTGGAGACGTTGCTGACAATTTTGTGGGACTTTTACCCGACATTGAGGGTGGACGCGGTAGCTAAGTCGGATGCACGTCTGACTAGTGATTAGGACGTGGGTTCGCTACCTGCCGGGGTCGGCAACATTCTTTCGTGGAGATTGATCATGAAATCTTTTCTAAGGCCATTCTCTCCCTTCCGCTGATTTTGCTGGCAAAAAAATGTGCACGGTACTGGTTTACCGCTTATGTATAACAGAAGTGAAGGCAATGATCAGGAATCGATACGATTAACCCACAGCTCCAGTCAGAGACACCAAAGGGAAAGAAACACAAACATGAAACAACAGACCCTAATGGAAACATCCATAGCGGAAAACCAAAAGGACAGTTACTTTCCCAACAAATGGCCAATTGGCTATCCAAAACAAAATAATATAAGGGATACAAACACTCAACGACAAACCATAACAAAAACAAATTGCGACAGAAGATCCGCCTTTGAACAGACAGCGAAACGAATTCTATTGGAGGGCTTAAATAGATTTTATGTGGCCACAATCCTCGCTATTACTTCCGTCGTGATTTAGACAAATAAGCCTGCTCAGGAAAAGTGTGGATAGGTAAACTGACCGGCTCAAAAATGACCTAAATAGTGTTGACTGGGTCATTAAACTGCAACACAAACAAACAAAACCCGACATTGAGATGAAATGACTTCTCCAGTCCTGTCGCCCAATGAAACCAATAGGGTTTATAAGCATGGAAGGTCCGACTCGCACCTCTTTGCTGTCGAGCCCTCACCGTTGTTTCATCTTTGTGGTCCTTTGGGAGATGTTGCACTGATGAATTAGGATGCCTTAATGCGGGCTGAACAAAGTATTTGTCTAAATCGCGACGGAATCAAGGATGAGGATTGTAAAATCACTGATCGTTCCAAGGCGGCTCTTCACACGGTTTATTTTTGTTATGGTTTGTCTTTGTTTTGGATAACCCTAATGGCCATTTTGTGGAAAAGTAACTGTCCTTTTGGCTTTCCACTCCTGAGGTTTCCATTAGGCTCTAGTTATTTAATGTTTTTTGTTTCTTTCCCTTAAGTGTCTCTGATCGGTGGCTTAATTGTGTCGATTCCTGATCACTGCCTTCACGTTTATTTTACTTATCTGGAGTTAAATTAGTGAAACATTATTTACAAAATCTCAATTAACAAACACTGCAAGCACTGAAAATGTCTATCACTCCTTTCTAAACGAATGCCGTTTATAGAAAGCCAGACAATAAAACAAACGCTAAAACAGAAAGAAATGGCTACCACATGCTTTCTTAACTGATGCTATATATAGACAACAAAACATATATATATATTCTAATATAAATAGCACTTCAAAATACTGTCTCCTGGAGATGAGAAGTAGAGAAAAATATCCTCAGAAAATTAGTGGACATCTATTTCTATACTTTTAGTGAACCAAGTTATGATTAGTGAAACTATTTACAGAACTTCAATTAACAAACACTGCAAACATTGAAAATGTATACCAGATGCCATCTATCGTAAGCCAGCTCGGTAGCTCCGTGGCTAGTGCACTTGCCTCTGATGCTAAAGGCCCCCGGTTCGAGCCCGGCAGTGGTGATAAGATTTCGGTGTTCTAACATGTTACATTAGCTCCAAATGTGACCAATCACAGTAACAGAAGATAGAGCGTATAATTAAAAAAATACAGGTAAAAAATGTATATTTACAGAAAATAATATTTGTCCTGCTCATGGATATCAAAATGCCAACAATTATGCCAACGATTGTTTGCATTTTAATATAAATTTATAAACAGGACAGATTTCATGTACAGTTTTGTTGAGCATGAAAAAGGTTTTGAAACCTCGGGATTGTCAGGGTTCCTTAAGTGTTGTTTTGTTGTTGCTTTGTTTCGTCCCGACCGGAAGCAATTGTGCCACGTCATGTCGTGCAAACGTGTTTTCGGGACCCTACAACCATGGATGACACAGATCAGTGTACGTTTGACTTTATAACCAGACGACAGGCATTGTTGTTTGACTTAGGTATAAGCTTTGTGATTTGTCTTAGGTATAGGCTTTGTCTGTCTCTGGTCGCGCCCACTGGACTCCAATTGTTGGTTTTCTTTGTTTCATCATGTATTTCATGCTGTCGAGCCCTCAGAGTTGTTTCATCTCTGAATTTGTTTGATTGTTATGTTCTCCACTATGTTGCACTGGTGAGTCCTTCACGAGGACTGAATAAATTATTTGTCTAAACCATGTTAGAAACGAAAGAAAGGATTGTAGTAAATCTATTAAAGTCCCAAACCCTGAACTCTAAGTTTTTTTAACCCTTTTGGTACCAAATGGAATCTTCCTCCTTATATATCGCAGGAGTTCATTTCAAAATTTAGGGGTGTCAGGTTGTGTTTTCATCAAAATTTATTTGGAAAGTGACTGAGCTTTTAGCAAACAGTGGAGGCCCTGATCAGACGCCGCATTCTGCGGCGTATGATCTGGGCCTACATTGTTTGCCAGGGTACCCTTTATGGTGTTTCTGGTACTAAATGGGTTAATGTCTGTTCTGTTGTGGTTTATTACTTTTATTAAGTCTTTTCATGTATGTGCTGCATATAATATGTGCCGGGACACAGCATTTCCTACAATTTACATGTGCGACCATCTAAGAATCAGATCAGCCTGCGCATCAATATAGCCTGACCAGAGATTTCTCTTGCTGCATGAAGGATCATTTGGCCTTTAGCTATCCTTAGAGTGCACAGCGAAGACTCTGATCAGACTGCGCGGATGCACAGGCTGATCTGAGTCTTCGTTGGGCGCACATGTCTTATTGTAGGTTTTGTCGTGTGCTGGCACATATCTTTTTATTTTGGATTTGTGGGAAAGAAACTGTCCTTTTGCCTTTTCTGCTTGTGTTGTTGTAATTGTGGTGAAGTTGTTCTTTCATTTTGGTTTCTTTGTTGGGAGGATGATCATTGTCTTCACTTTGATTTTGGGTATGCATGTAATGTATTGACAGTACTGATCATACTGTGTGTGAACAGCGAAGACTCTGACCAATCAGTGTTGATAAAAAGGTTGATCTGAGCCTTTGTTGGTGGTTTGTGTTATACAAATCACATTTACTTGTGAGATGGTTCATTTAAAATCTTGATATTTTGTTTGTTTTGCTTTGTTTTCAAACTTAGCTGGTTTTGTCACCCAGAATGTCGTTTGTTTGATTTGAGGTTTAACATCCCCGTCAACAATGTATAGGTCATTTTGGAGACGTTGCTTCCAATATTTGTGGGACTTTTACCCGACATGGAGATGAAATGACATCTCAAGCCCTGTTGCCCAATGAATCAAATAGGGTTTATAAGCATGGACGGTCCCACTCACACCGCTATGCCAGGGCAGGCTTAGAGCCTGTAAGCGGTTTACCAGTACTCGTGTGCGGGTCGGTTTCAGCTCTGCAAGGAAGCATCATGCAGCCCATCTATTTCTTCAAGCCCAAATGGGCGGGGCCGCCCAGAATGTCATTTAAGATGGGGTCTTTTCTGATGGAATATTCCAGTTTCTAGGATTGTTCTCGTGGCGTCTAATTCTCATCCCTATTCTAGATATTGTGGATATAATATTCTAATTGTTTGAAATGGCGTTCATGTTTTAAATTGTTAAAGGCTAAACTTCTTAATCAGGATTATCGGTACCATAAACTACGCAAAGCCTTTTCAAAATTTTATAGACGCCATTCTGATTTAATTTCAAAATTCAATATTGGACTTAAATCTCTTCTGCAACAAGGTCTATTCGAACCCGAATTTTATGGTGAATTAGTATACAAATTCAGAAAAATATATAACCGCAATGACTTCAGCACCCAATTTCTTAAAATCATTCTTCGATATAAAAAGATTGGGTACAACATAAATGTTATACGACAGACTGCATGCATGGTAGTTAACCCAATCATGGTTGACAACTTTGCTTCCCTCTTTAATTGCACGCCGGTGGGTCAGGCCTCAGATTCTATGACGGTTCCAGTGTAAACGCTTATTGAGAATTAGAGAGATCTAATTCAAAGTAATATTGGCTGGTGCCTGATGCTCTATCTCTGGTCGGACCCATCGGAGTCTAACTGTTGGTTTTCTTTTGCTCCAGCATTTCAGTGGTTTCTTGCTGTTGAGTCCTCACCGTTGTTTCATCTCTGTGGCTGTTTGATTATTTGTGTTCACGGAGATGTTGCACTGATAAGTTAGGAGGCCTTCATATGGACTGAACAAATTATTTGTCTAAATCTGGACAGAAGTAAGGGCGATGATTGTGGCCACGTAAAATCCACTTAAGTCCACCATTGGAATTCGTTTCCACTGACTGTTCCAAGGTGGTTCTTCTGTCGCGGTTTATTTTTGTTATGGTTTGCCTTTGGGTGTTTGTGATGCTTATATTATTTAATTTTGGATAGCCTATTAGCTATTTTGTGGGAAAGTAACTGTCCTTTTTGATTTCCTCTATTGATGTTTCCATTATATCTGTTGTATCATGTTTGTGCTTCTTTCCCTTTGGTGTCTCCGATGGGAGCTATGGGTTGATTGTATCTATTCCTGATCATTGCCGCCACTTCTGTTTTGCTGAACGTACATGTTCGAAAATATTTCTTGCGCTTGTGGCTGCCGAAATAGCGTTTCTATTAAAGTCTTACTCACCTTTCCTGGTTTGGTCTTACTCTGCTGAGCTGAGCCCTTCATCTTGCAATGTTGCAGGGCATCGTTGGCAATGTCAGAGACAAACTTCTGTGCTGCCAGTGAGATCAAACGAACACTGGAAAATGGCAGAAAATGTTATAGAACTAATATATGTCATTGTATAATATATGCCTATCATTCTTAAAATTGGGCATTGGCAAACTATGAATACTTTGATCAGTCGCCGCATATTCTGTGGCGCCTGATCTGTGCCTGCAAAAAGTATGGATTCTTTGCGTGAAATATATACAATATATAAAATAAACAGAAGTGAAGGGGATGATCAGGAATCGATACAATTAACCCACAACACCCATAAGAGACACCAAAGGGAAAGAAACACAAACATGAAATAACTAGACCCTATGGAAACATCTATAGCGGAAAACCAAAAGGACAGACACTTTCCCACAAAATGGCCAATTGGCAAATAATAAAATAACCCTGCTATTCCTTATATTTCAACTAGACTGGTCCGAAACGACGACGTCATTTCGAAAACCCGCCTATACAAATACATTGTAAATTTTATCACCAAAAATAACGAATGTTTTGTGATGAAAAATTGTTATATTGTTTTTATTTCTGCTCAAAATACAGATAGTGGGTACATGTTAGAACGGTTCTAACGAGTACCCACGATCTATTATTTGAGAGCAGAAATAAGATAGAAAACGTTTACCCCTGTAAACCCCAGTTTTACTGGATAGCCTATTGGCCATTTTGTGGGAAAATAGTTGTCCTTTTGGTTTACCGTTGTTGGTGTTTCCATTAGGGTCTATTGTTTCATGTTTGTGTGTCTTTCCCTTTGGTGTCTCTGATGGGAGCTGTGTGATTGTATCGATTCCTGATCATTGCCTCCACTTCTTTTTTACTATATAAAGGTGCGGTTCAAATTTACAGAGGCGTCTTTTCGTGATGGAAAGATCATGCTGGTCATTTAAGTGTTAAATCTGATTAAACTGTTGAAATAGATAGAACTTCGGTAAAATTGGTGTCGCGTCCCAATTGTAATTTTTATTTCAGGTATAAGAAATAACAAGAGGGCCATGATGGCCCTGGATCGCTCACCTGATCCTTATGGAAGGTAATATAAGGTGGAATGGAGGGTAAGAGTAATTTTAGCTGACAGTGACTCAAGGAACATTTCAAAATCAATCTAGCTATTTAGGAACTTAAGTCTCTTTAAGTGTCATACATTTTTTTTTCTGGTGGCTATCGTGTTCAGTTGAAAATTGTCAGTGTCACTCATGGAACATTCCTTCAAAATTGTTTTCTTTTTTGAGGAAGAAGTCATTCAAAAGTTCCCTTTGACAATACAGCGCCGACTTGTATGTCACTATCTGGGCACATTGTGGACATTAAGCGTCACGTCCTAGTGCACCAGACAGAGATGAATAGGCTCAGTCTAACTAACTAGCAATGACTCATGGTGACAAGGGGGGAGAGGGGGTATCCATTTCTTTGACAATACAGAGCTGACTTGTATGTCACTATCTGGGCACCTTGTGGACATTGAGGGTCAGGTCCTAGTGCACCAGACGGAGATGAACACGCTCAGTCTAACTAACAATGGTGATAAAGGGAGTGTGGGCGGGGTGAAGGGGTCGGCCCTTTGTAAAAGGTACCACTATATTCCTAAAATACCCCTCTTGACCAAGGTATTCCCAAAAGAGGTTAGTTCTGAGCAAGTTTGATGTTGATTGGGCAAAAACTGTGGCCTCTAGAGTGTCAACAAGTTTTTTCTATAATTTAACCTACTCCCCCTTTTTGACCCCACATGACCAATATTCGAACTTGACCTAGATATTGTCAAGATGATCATTCTGAGCAAGTTTGATGATATCTAAACTAAAATTGCCGTCTATAGTGTGTAAACAAGTTTTTTTCTATGATTTGACCCACTGACCTACTTTTTGACCATACATGACCAATGTTCGAACTTGACCTAGATATTGTAGAGATGATCATTCTGAGCAAGTCTGACAATGGTTCGACCAGAACTGTGGCCTCTAGAGTGTTAACAAGTTTTTTTTATGATTTGACCTACTGACCTACTTTTTGACCCGACATGACATGTATTTAAACTTGACTGAGATATTGTCAGGATGCCCATTCTGAGCAAGTTTTAAGATGATTGGACCAAAACTGTGGCCTCTCGAGTGAAAACATTAACAAGGTTTTACTATGGTTTGAGCTTGTTACGAGATGGAATAGGAAACCTCTCTGGTGCTTATGCACATCTAAATTATTTTAGTAGATATATGGTAGGGCGGTGCGAGTGAAATATTTTAGGTGAAATATGGTACGCAAACTATGCGGCTCCATGAACAAGTCATGCACATATCATACGATGTATGCATGAGTGGTTTATAGAGAGCTGTTTTTAAAATACAGGGGGGCGCTAAAAGGCCGAGTCCTATAGAATTTGCCTAAAAATCGCCAACCGCCAAATTGTGCCATATATGATTTTTATTCCCGTCACGTGTTGTGTGGGTGTTCGTTTTGACAGGAGTCATGTCATTGATTATAGGGTCGTTTCATCAATTTTTCCTATGGGAAATATACTATTTGAACGCAAATCCATTGTCTACTCGATTTTTGCTATCTGGCTTTGTTTGTGGCCGGTATCTCCACTTCCCCACGAACAAAGCAAGGTAATACGAGTAGGCATGATTTTCCGGTAGTATTCATAGATATATAAACCCTGAAAAGGGCGGACACTTTAGCAGCAGGTCAAGTTGTAAGAGAGAACACAACATTGTGACGGGGAAATAGAAAGTATATTGAAAGGTATGTTAAATCTATGTTTAGTATTATTTTTGTATGAACATGCTTGTAGGTTTTGGAGGGGTTTACTTCTAGTATACCCCAACTTTCTGAAGCCTATTCTGAATTTACTGTTGTGGCCTGTAGTGATTAGGCTACTAGCTTTGCCAGCTAGACGTCGCAGAATTGATCCCAGGCTTCTCCAGTAGTAGAATGAGTCTTTCTAAGTGAGGTCCTGTCTCATGCTGACCCTAGATGTTGGTGAGACGTAAAGTTTGGACACCCGCTCATTCTGGATTCATTTAGGCTTGTAGACCCCTTTTGTAGAATGTAATTAATAACGCCGGGTCACTTGTTTGATCCATGACTTTTGACTAGCTGTGGTTAGAAAACCGTGGTTCCGTCCCAATATGATATTAGGTGTAGAGGGGACGTAAACTTAAGACGGGTTTAACCATATCTTCATCATCAGGGCAAACTCTTACAAGAGCCTGTTGGGTTATCCGTGATGATGAACCGTAATGAATTTTATTTTACAAGCATGTTCACGTTGATTAGAAATAATTTTGTTCAAGAAGAATTACGAGTTCATTTTGTAATGATGCCGTTTTTGTCTGATAACTCAGTTTGTGCATGTATGTACATATAAAGAACGTGATGATGATAAGTGGGAGTATTTGGTCGCCACACGTCATAACGGCCTGAGCGGCGGGGATGACGTCAGCTGCGTCATCGGCGTCGCGAGGACGGTTGTGACGGGGTGCCTACCAAATAGAGAGAATTTACGGCAAACAGTGTTGGCCCATATGAGACACTAACGAATGTTGTAGATTATAGATGAAAATCTTCTGTTGCAGTTTCTATCTGTTATTAATGTATTGAATTTGTGAATAGCTATATTTGTGAGCCGTGTCGCGGAGAAGGATATGAAATAGAGATTGTTATGTTTCCTGTAATTGGCGGCTGACCAGGTAGCGCAAAGGCGTGGTCTGTTCAATTGCCTCTTACTTGTGATAATGTAGTGAGCACAAATTTGATGAGTATCATGCTCAGTAGTAGTGAGCATTAATTGATTTCTGTAGTGCTCAGTAAGGAAACATGAACTTTGAGTATTATTGTGTCAAGCGCTGGGTGCTGATAATTTGATGCACAGTCAAGTTGAGTTCTGCTGTACGGTTATTCGTTGCATGCACTAATCAGCCTGTATGTCTGGTCGGCGCATGCGCAATAACGGTATATGCATGAACATATTCTTACTTCTCCGGGAGGGGGATCATGATATAGCATGTATGTTTTGTGACTCGTTTCTAGTCCCGTTATCGTAATTTGCAGGCATAACAATGTGTGACCTGCTGCTCCCTGCTTCATAGCAGCAGGTACTGGTACGACGCTAGGCGTTAGGGTCCAGCAAGGGCGGACAGACCGCCGTAATCAGCGCCTGCCAGGATAGAAGCAGATTCTTCTAAATCATTGTTCGTTGTAAACAAATGTGATCATGGAAGAGGTCAACTTACCTTATTTGGACGATCACTAAACGTCTAATCAGCAAACGTGATCGCTAATCCTAGGATAATCAACTATGTTGATAGACTAGTTTTACTAGTTCGCGAGAGGAAGTGTCACGCGAGTGGGGGATTCACCCCAAGTTATAAACTGGCCAGTCGCGTTTTGTGTTGATTCTTTTTTTTTTGTTTTTGTTGTTGTTTTTGTTGTTTGCTTCTGTATTTATTCACGTCACCCGTTCCGAGCACAGAACAGTGTTTTGCCTTCGGAGCGGACGTCGTGAGTTGGCTACAGAAGCAACAAATTGTGATGTTTTGTGTTAGTAAGTGTTGTGTGTAGATACTGTAAATAATTCATGTCATTCATTTAACATCTTTCTTGTGCCTTACCCCACAGCTGCCCGTACACCTGTCAGAGATCACGCTCGGTTGTCTTGTCAGCATGGGGGTTTGCGGGACGCCGTAAACCCACATGTAACATTTGGTGTCAGTGAAGTGAGGATTTGATCTCTGGCTGGTGTTCCCGGCTGTGGAACAGCACATTGATACTCTGAACGATCAACTTTAAAAAAAAAAAAAAAAAAAAAAATGCATTGACAGCCACATTTAGAAATTAACTTTAATCTTCCTTCCTGCGTTGATGAAGTGCGAAACCCATGTATTCAACTGAATGGATACTGACAAGTCGATAATTTCTGAGCAGGAAGGCAAGGCAAACCCCACTTTTTCTTGGTAACGAAAAATTTAAGTAGACCCCACTTAATTGTGTTACCTGACATTCTACTAAGTTAAATTGGAGCTACTAATTGATCTTACCCACACATGGTTCTGACGTAGTGACGTTAACAATTTATTGACGTTGACATAACGGTAGCGTTAATATTTACGCAGTGGCTTGAGGTTAGGTATGACGTAATAGAAACATTAATGGTGACTTGTTATGATCGGAGTTTTGTAATGTGATAAAACTTCGGATTGTAGCATTTTACTGTAAACGTCGTCAGTTTATGACGTCATATTAGACTACCAGTACGCAACGTCATACTTTGCTGAAAGCATTTGACATTTCAAATCGCGTGTGCTTTAATAACTAACGTTTTAGTTAGATTAACGCGTATAACACATATCTTAACGTTTTAGTTAAGCCCATTCAATCATCACTGATCATAACTGATCAGTTTATAGTGGTTTTGATAGTAACGTGAGATTTACGTTATCAATAATGGAGCGTTTAATGCAAATGGGAAAGGACTTAGGTTATGAGGGGAAGGAGTTACAAGGTTTTGTTAAAGAGCAGCAGGATATTGAGCGGGCAGAAAGGCAAGAGCAAAGGGATTTAGAAAGGTTAAGGTCTGAAGAAAAGGAAAAGGAAAGGGCAGAAAAAGAAAAGGAAAGGGCAGAAAAAGAAAAGGAAAGGGCAGAAAAAGAAAAGGAAAGGGCACATGAACTAGCTATGTTGAATGTTAATAAGGAACTTGAAATGGCACGCATTAAGACTGAAAGGGAGGCAAAAGAGATTAGTGAGGCCCATTTAGAAAAAATAAAACATGGGTTTGAGCTACAGCACCAAGAATTAAGGAATCAGTTAGAAATGCAGAGAGCGAAGCTCGAGCTAGAATTTGAAAAGCAAAAAGCTGAGAAGGTGGCGCATGCCCGGGATCCTAAGTTACCTTATTTTGAAGAGGGTAAAGATAAAATGGATAGTTATTTATCTAGGTTTGAGAAATATGCTACGGCTAATAAATGGGATAAGAGTGTTTGGGCCGCGTATTTAAGTGCATTGCTCAAAGGGCGCGCACTTGATGTATATGACCGGTTGTCAAATGAGGATGCGGCGGATTATGAAAAGTTAAAGGACGCTTTATTAAAGAATTTTGACATGACAGAGCGCGGATTTAGGAAACAGTTTCGTTATAGTAGGCCCGAGAAATCAGAAACGTTCATACAGTTCAGTAGTAGACTGAGAAGTTATTTAGAAAAATGGCTTAATATGGCAAAGATAGAAAAATCTTTTCCGGCTGTCTGTGATTTCATGGCAAGGGATCAGTTCCTGGAGTCATGTAATAGAGAACTGTATGTACATCTGAAGCCAAAACAGTTTGGTAATTTAGATGAAATGGCTAGGGAGGCAGATTTGTTTGCAGAAGCACGCGGGGGCGTATATAGTTGCATTAATAAGGGGCAACGCGATAATAGAGGCGCAGCGCAGGGTAAACAGGACAAAGTTGACTCGAACAAACCAAGTGGTAGGCCGGATATCAAGTGTAGCATATGCGGTAAGGGGCATTTAACAATTAAATGTTTTAAGAACCCCGACAGGAAACAATTGTATAGCGCAGAGGTAGGAGCAACTGGAGTTGGGGATAGCGGTGTTAAAGAAAATTTTAACACGCGCGTAGAGACTCAAGGTTCTCAGGGTAAGAATGAGAATACGCAGAATATAGGTCGTGGTTATACACGTGGTCGTGGTAATTTCAGAGGGTCTTTTCGCGGACGCGGTAAAAATAATAGCACACCACGTGGCGCAGCACACCAAGTTAGTTTTTGTCAGACAGAAGTAACTAGGAAAGGTGATGAGATTGGAAGTATTTTTGAAAATAAGGTTGGTGATCCTTTGATTTCGGATAGGGAGGAGTGTAGTAAGGAAACTAGGGAAGGTGTCTGTTACTTCTTAAAGGCAAGGTTACCGACGGCACAAGGTTTGGTTAATAATAAAAAGGTGGTTGTATTAAGAGATACTGGGTGTACAGGCTGTGTCGTTCGGAGAAGTTTGGTTTCGGATAGTCAGTTAATAGGAAAGGAATCAAATGTTACGTTGATTGATGAATCCACACAAAGGTATCCTTTAGCAATGATTGACATTGATTGTCCTTTTTTCACTGGGAAAACTGAAGCTTTGTGTATGGATGATACGTTGTACGATTTGGTTATCGGTAACATTGATGGATCAAAACTTCCTGATATGTCTCATTTCTCAGCTGCGGCTGTAACTAGGTCTCAAACTAGGCAGGATGAGAAGCCTTACAGAAAACTTAAGGTTCCCGATCAGGTCATTAACGATGACAAGGAGGCTTTCAAGCAAGCTCAGGTTGATGATCCAACTTTGGAAAACATCAGGAAAAGGGTTGTATCTGGGAACAAGACTGTGAGTCGTGGTTTAAACCGAGGTGAAACTAGGTTTATTGAGAAAAAAGGTTTGGCATATAGGGAGTTCACCAAGAGTAACAAAGTCTCTTTCCAACTTGTGGTCCCTCAAAGTTTCCGAGGAAAGGTGTTGAAACTGGCTCATGAAACGCTTATGTCTGGACATATGGGTATTAGGAAGACATTGGATAGAGTTGTAACTGAGTTTTACTGGCCCGGTATTTGCGGTGATGTCGCTAGATTTTGTAAATCTTGTGATATTTGTCAGAGAACTATTCAGAAAGGTCGGGTCACTAAAGTACCTCTAGGAAAAATGCCATTGATTGATACGCCATTTAAGAGGGTGGCAGTGGACATAGTTGGTCCAATTGAGCCTCGATCTGATAGGAAATCTCGGTATATTTTAACCATGATAGATTATGCGACAAGGTATCCAGAGGCGATAGCTTTACCGAGTATTGAGACGGAACGTGTCGCGGAAGCGCTTATTGAAATGTTTAGTAGGGTTGGCATTCCTGACGAAATGTTGACTGATTGTGGATCACAGTTTACTGCTGAGGTAATGAAGGAAGTCAGCAGACTTCTTTCTCTTCAACAGTTAACGTGTAGTCCGAGACACCCAATTTGCAACGGACTGATAGAGCGTTTCCACGCTACGTTAAAGCAGATGTTACGTCGCATGTGTGCTGAACGTCCAAAAGATTGGGATAAATATCTTCCAGCTTTATTATTTGCGGTTAGGGAAGTCCCACAAGAGTCTTTAGGATACTCCCCTTTTGAGTTGTTATATGGACGTAACGTCAGAGGTCCAATGGCAATATTAAGAGAATTATGGGCTGAAGAGGTACGCGATGAGCAAGTTCTTTCGACGTATCAATACGTTATTGAGCTTAGGGAACGGTTAGAGCAGACATGCAAATTAGCGCGTGATAATTTAAAGAAGGTTCAGATTAAGCAGAAAGCTTATTATGATAAAGGCGCGAGGTCGCGTAAATTTGACGTCGGCGACAAAGTACTGTTGTTACTACCGACAGACAGTAATAAATTATTGCTTCAATGGAAAGGTCCTTATGAAGTGGTTGAGGTAGTGAACAGAATGGATTATAAGATTGACGTCAATGGAAATGTTAACACATATCACGCTAACATACTGAAGCAATATGTGGAACGTCAAAATGTGACGTCACATTGCTTGCTTTCTGTAGAGTCCACTCCGTCAACTGAAAATGATGACGTTGACGAATTCTCATTGGAAGATTGCGCTTTTCCTACTGCAAAGCAACCAGAGACGTTTAAGGACGTCAATATTTCAGAAATGTTAACGCAGGATCAGCGTAAAGAAATAGAGACGTTGATAAAAGAATACCCGGACGTACTGTCCAGTGTACCAGGACGAACTGACCAAATAGAACACGACATAAAGTTGCTGACGACGGAACCAGTGAGGTCAAAAGGTTATGCCATACCATATAAAGTACGGGATGTAATGGAAAAGGAAATTCAAGATATGTTAGATTTAGGAGTTATTGAGCCATCAATATCTCCATATTCATCCCCTGTAGTACTTGTCCCTAAAAAAGATGGTTCGGTGCGGTTCTGCATTGACTTCCGTAAACTTAATAAAGTGACGGAGTTCGATGCAGAACCAATGCCAAATATGGAGGAGGTTATAAATAGAATGTCGGGGCACAAATACTTTAGCAAATTAGATTTGTCAAAAGGTTATTGGCAGGTAAAAATGACGTCTAAGGCAAAACCCCTAACTGCGTTCGAAACCCCCAAAGGCTTGTTTCAATTCAAAACTATGCCCTTCGGTTTGGTAAACTCAGGAGCAACATTTTGCAGGTTGATGAGAAAGATTCTGTCCGAACTTTCTAACGTTGATAGCTTCGTCGATGATATGTGGATCTTTACCGAAACTTGGAAAGACCACTTGACGTCATTACGTGAAGTTTTGGATAGACTTAGGACAGCCAAGTTGACGGCAAAACCTTCCAAGTGTATGATTGGGTATAGCAGTATCGAATGTCTTGGTCACAGTGTAGCTGCTCAGTCAGTTAGACCGCAAGAAGACAAGATACAAGCTATAAAGGATGCTCCTCGACCTTCTACTAAGAGACAAATAAAGTCATTTCTTGGGTTGGCTGGTTTCTACCGCCGTTTCATTCCAAATTTCTCATCTATCGCTTCCCCGTTGACAGATTTAACTAAGAAAAGTAGACCAAACAAGATCACAGACTGGCAGGACCATCATGAAAAGGCTTTTCAGACCCTGAAGAATAGACTCACGTCTAGTCCTATTCTTCGTCTTCCTATCTTTCATGATGGGAATCCGTTCATACTCCGGACGGACGCTTCTGATGTTGGTATAGGAGCCGTTTTGCTCCAAGAATTTGAAGGGGAAGGACGACTTCCCATTGCTTATGCCAGCAAGAAACTTTTGCCTCGTGAGAAAAACTATTCTGTAATAGAGAAGGAATGTTTGGCTATTATCTGGGGTGTTGAGAAATTTCGCAAGTATCTTTACGGAGTAGAATTCCTGCTTGAGACAGACCACAAGCCCTTGTCTTATATGCAAACAGCAAAAGTTCTCAATCCTCGAATTATGCGTTGGGCAATGAAACTACAGCCGTATAGATTTCGGATTGTTGCAATTCGGGGCCAGGAAAATTTGGGGGCAGACTACCTTAGTAGGTAATTCTTCGCACGGTTGTTGTGTAAATAGCTGTCTTGTTTAGATAGGTTCATCCTATTCCATCTCTATACACAAAGAAAAAACATTTCTGATTGTTTTTTCTCCAAAAGGGGAAACCTTTGTTACGAGATGGAATAGGAAACCTCTCTGGTGCTTATGCACATCTAAATTATTTTAGTAGATATATGGTAGGGCGGTGCGAGTGAAATATTTTAGGTGAAATATGGTACGCAAACTATGCGGCTCCATGAACAAGTCATGCACATATCATACGATGTATGCATGAGTGGTTTATAGAGAGCTGTTTTTAAAATACAGGGGGGCGCTAAAAGGCCGAGTCCTATAGAATTTGCCTAAAAATCGCCAACCGCCAAATTGTGCCATATATGATTTTTATTCCCGTCACGTGTTGTGTGGGTGTTCGTTTTGACAGGAGTCATGTCATTGATTATAGGGTCGTTTCATCAATTTTTCCTATGGGAAATATACTATTTGAACGCAAATCCATTGTCTACTCGATTTTTGCTATCTGGCTTTGTTTGTGGCCGGTATCTCCACTTCCCCACGAACAAAGCAAGGTAATACGAGTAGGCATGATTTTCCGGTAGTATTCATAGATATATAAACCCTGAAAAGGGCGGACACTTTAGCAGCAGGTCAAGTTGTAAGAGAGAACACAACATTGTGACGGGGAAATAGAAAGTATATTGAAAGGTATGTTAAATCTATGTTTAGTATTATTTTTGTATGAACATGCTTGTAGGTTTTGGAGGGGTTTACTTCTAGTATACCCCAACTTTCTGAAGCCTATTCTGAATTTACTGTTGTGGCCTGTAGTGATTAGGCTACTAGCTTTGCCAGCTAGACGTCGCAGAATTGATCCCAGGCTTCTCCAGTAGTAGAATGAGTCTTTCTAAGTGAGGTCCTGTCTCATGCTGACCCTAGATGTTGGTGAGACGTAAAGTTTGGACACCCGCTCATTCTGGATTCATTTAGGCTTGTAGACCCCTTTTGTAGAATGTAATTAATAACGCCGGGTCACTTGTTTGATCCATGACTTTTGACTAGCTGTGGTTAGAAAACCGTGGTTCCGTCCCAATATGATATTAGGTGTAGAGGGGACGTAAACTTAAGACGGGTTTAACCATATCTTCATCATCAGGGCAAACTCTTACAAGAGCCTGTTGGGTTATCCGTGATGATGAACCGTAATGAATTTTATTTTACAAGCATGTTCACGTTGATTAGAAATAATTTTGTTCAAGAAGAATTACGAGTTCATTTTGTAATGATGCCGTTTTTGTCTGATAACTCAGTTTGTGCATGTATGTACATATAAAGAACGTGATGATGATAAGTGGGAGTATTTGGTCGCCACACGTCATAACGGCCTGAGCGGCGGGGATGACGTCAGCTGCGTCATCGGCGTCGCGAGGACGGTTGTGACGGGGTGCCTACCAAATAGAGAGAATTTACGGCAAACAGTGTTGGCCCATATGAGACACTAACGAATGTTGTAGATTATAGATGAAAATCTTCTGTTGCAGTTTCTATCTGTTATTAATGTATTGAATTTGTGAATAGCTATATTTGTGAGCCGTGTCGCGGAGAAGGATATGAAATAGAGATTGTTATGTTTCCTGTAATTGGCGGCTGACCAGGTAGCGCAAAGGCGTGGTCTGTTCAATTGCCTCTTACTTGTGATAATGTAGTGAGCACAAATTTGATGAGTATCATGCTCAGTAGTAGTGAGCATTAATTGATTTCTGTAGTGCTCAGTAAGGAAACATGAACTTTGAGTATTATTGTGTCAAGCGCTGGGTGCTGATAATTTGATGCACAGTCAAGTTGAGTTCTGCTGTACGGTTATTCGTTGCATGCACTAATCAGCCTGTATGTCTGGTCGGCGCATGCGCAATAACGGTATATGCATGAACATATTCTTACTTCTCCGGGAGGGGGATCATGATATAGCATGTATGTTTTGTGACTCGTTTCTAGTCCCGTTATCGTAATTTGCAGGCATAACAATGTGTGACCTGCTGCTCCCTGCTTCATAGCAGCAGGTACTGGTACGACGCTAGGCGTTAGGGTCCAGCAAGGGCGGACAGACCGCCGTAATCAGCGCCTGCCAGGATAGAAGCAGATTCTTCTAAATCATTGTTCGTTGTAAACAAATGTGATCATGGAAGAGGTCAACTTACCTTATTTGGACGATCACTAAACGTCTAATCAGCAAACGTGATCGCTAATCCTAGGATAATCAACTATGTTGATAGACTAGTTTTACTAGTTCGCGAGAGGAAGTGTCACGCGAGTGGGGGATTCACCCCAAGTTATAAACTGGCCAGTCGCGTTTTGTGTTGATTCTTTTTTTTTGTTTTTGTTGTTGTTTTTGTTGTTTGCTTCTGTATTTATTCACGTCACCCGTTCCGAGCACAGAACAGTGTTTTGCCTTCGGAGCGGACGTCGTGAGTTGGCTACAGAAGCAACAAATTGTGATGTTTTGTGTTAGTAAGTGTTGTGTGTAGATACTGTAAATAATTCATGTCATTCATTTAACATCTTTCTTGTGCCTTACCCCACAGCTGCCCGTACACCTGTCAGAGATCACGCTCGGTTGTCTTGTCAGCATGGGGGTTTGCGGGACGCCGTAAACCCACATGTAACATTTGGTGTCAGTGAAGTGAGGATTTGATCTCTGGCTGGTGTTCCCGGCTGTGGAACAGCACATTGATACTCTGAACGATCAACTTTAAAAAAAAAAAAAAAAAAAAAAAATGCATTGACAGCCACATTTAGAAATTAACTTTAATCTTCCTTCCTGCGTTGATGAAGTGCGAAACCCATGTATTCAACTGAATGGATACTGACAAGTCGATAATTTCTGAGCAGGAAGGCAAGGCAAACCCCACTTTTTCTTGGTAACGAAAAATTTAAGTAGACCCCACTTAATTGTGTTACCTGACATTCTACTAAGTTAAATTGGAGCTACTAATTGATCTTACCCACACATGGTTCTGACGTAGTGACGTTAACAATTTATTGACGTTGACATAACGGTAGCGTTAATATTTACGCAGTGGCTTGAGGTTAGGTATGACGTAATAGAAACATTAATGGTGACTTGTTATGATCGGAGTTTTGTAATGTGATAAAACTTCGGATTGTAGCATTTTACTGTAAACGTCGTCAGTTTATGACGTCATATTAGACTACCAGTACGCAACGTCATACTTTGCTGAAAGCATTTGACATTTCAAATCGCGTGTGCTTTAATAACTAACGTTTTAGTTAGATTAACGCGTATAACACATATCTTAACGTTTTAGTTAAGCCCATTCAATCATCACTGATCATAACTGATCAGTTTATAGTGGTTTTGATAGTAACGTGAGATTTACGTTATCAATAATGGAGCGTTTAATGCAAATGGGAAAGGACTTAGGTTATGAGGGGAAGGAGTTACAAGGTTTTGTTAAAGAGCAGCAGGATATTGAGCGGGCAGAAAGGCAAGAGCAAAAGGATTTAGAAAGGTTAAGGTCTGAAGAAAAGGAAAAGGAAAGGGCAGAAAAAGAAAAGGAAAGGGCAGAAAAAGAAAAGGAAAGGGCAGAAAAAGAAAAGGAAAGGGCACATGAACTAGCTATGTTGAATGTTAATAAGGAACTTGAAATGGCACGCATTAAGACTGAAAGGGAGGCAAAAGAGATTAGTGAGGCCCATTTAGAAAAAATAAAACATGGGTTTGAGCTACAGCACCAAGAATTAAGGAATCAGTTAGAAATGCAGAGAGCGAAGCTCGAGCTAGAATTTGAAAAGCAAAAAGCTGAGAAGGTGGCGCATGCCCGGGATCCTAAGTTACCTTATTTTGAAGAGGGTAAAGATAAAATGGATAGTTATTTATCTAGGTTTGAGAAATATGCTACGGCTAATAAATGGGATAAGAGTGTTTGGGCCGCGTATTTAAGTGCATTGCTCAAAGGGCGCGCACTTGATGTATATGACCGGTTGTCAAATGAGGATGCGGCGGATTATGAAAAGTTAAAGGACGCTTTATTAAAGAATTTTGACATGACAGAGCGCGGATTTAGGAAACAGTTTCGTTATAGTAGGCCCGAGAAATCAGAAACGTTCATACAGTTCAGTAGTAGACTGAGAAGTTATTTAGAAAAATGGCTTAATATGGCAAAGATAGAAAAATCTTTTCCGGCTGTCTGTGATTTCATGGCAAGGGATCAGTTCCTGGAGTCATGTAATAGAGAACTGTATGTACATCTGAAGCCAAAACAGTTTGGTAATTTAGATGAAATGGCTAGGGAGGCAGATTTGTTTGCAGAAGCGCGCGGGGGCGTATATAGTTGCATTAATAAGGGGCAACGCGATAATAGAGGCGCAGCGCAGGGTAAACAGGACAAAGTTGACTCGAACAAACCAAGTGGTAGGCCGGATATCAAGTGTAGCATATGCGGTAAGGGGCATTTAACAATTAAATGTTTTAAGAACCCCGACAGGAAACAATTGTATAGCGCAGAGGTAGGAGCAACTGGAGTTGGGGATAGCGGTGTTAAAGAAAATTTTAACACGCGCGTAGAGACTCAAGGTTCTCAGGGTAAGAATGAGAATACGCAGAATATAGGTCGTGGTTATACACGTGGTCGTGGTAATTTCAGAGGGTCTTTTCGCGGACGCGGTAAAAATAATAGCACACCACGTGGCGCAGCACACCAAGTTAGTTTTTGTCAGACAGAAGTAACTAGGAAAGGTGATGAGATTGGAAGTATTTTTGAAAATAAGGTTGGTGATCCTTTGATTTCGGATAGGGAGGAGTGTAGTAAGGAAACTAGGGAAGGTGTCTGTTACTTCTTAAAGGCAAGGTTACCGACGGCACAAGGTTTGGTTAATAATAAAAAGGTGGTTGTATTAAGAGATACTGGGTGTACAGGCTGTGTCGTTCGGAGAAGTTTGGTTTCGGATAGTCAGTTAATAGGAAAGGAATCAAATGTTACGTTGATTGATGAATCCACACAAAGGTATCCTTTAGCAATGATTGACATTGATTGTCCTTTTTTCACTGGGAAAACTGAAGCTTTGTGTATGGATGATACGTTGTACGATTTGGTTATCGGTAACATTGATGGATCAAAACTTCCTGATATGTCTCATTTCTCAGCTGCGGCTGTAACTAGGTCTCAAACTAGGCAGGATGAGAAGCCTTACAGAAAACTTAAGGTTCCCGATCAGGTCATTAACGATGACAAGGAGGCTTTCAAGCAAGCTCAGGTTGATGATCCAACTTTGGAAAACATCAGGAAAAGGGTTGTATCTGGGAACAAGACTGTGAGTCGTGGTTTAAACCGAGGTGAAACTAGGTTTATTGAGAAAAAAGGTTTGGCATATAGGGAGTTCACCAAGAGTAACAAAGTCTCTTTCCAACTTGTGGTCCCTCAAAGTTTCCGAGGAAAGGTGTTGAAACTGGCTCATGAAACGCTTATGTCTGGACATATGGGTATTAGGAAGACATTGGATAGAGTTGTAACTGAGTTTTACTGGCCCGGTATTTGCGGTGATGTCGCTAGATTTTGTAAATCTTGTGATATTTGTCAGAGAACTATTCAGAAAGGTCGGGTCACTAAAGTACCTCTAGGAAAAATGCCATTGATTGATACGCCATTTAAGAGGGTGGCAGTGGACATAGTTGGTCCAATTGAGCCTCGATCTGATAGGAAATCTCGGTATATTTTAACCATGATAGATTATGCGACAAGGTATCCAGAGGCGATAGCTTTACCGAGTATTGAGACGGAACGTGTCGCGGAAGCGCTTATTGAAATGTTTAGTAGGGTTGGCATTCCTGACGAAATGTTGACTGATTGTGGATCACAGTTTACTGCTGAGGTAATGAAGGAAGTCAGCAGACTTCTTTCTCTTCAACAGTTAACGTGTAGTCCGAGACACCCAATTTGCAACGGACTGATAGAGCGTTTCCACGCTACGTTAAAGCAGATGTTACG
Source organism: Lucinisca nassula (assembly GCA_963580285.1). Lineage (NCBI taxonomy): Eukaryota > Metazoa > Mollusca > Bivalvia > Lucinida > Lucinidae > Lucinisca > Lucinisca nassula. The sequence goes on along the minus strand of OY757023.1, from coordinate 121,907,466 downwards.
TCGCATGTGTGCTGAACGTCCAAAAGATTGGGATAAATATCTTCCAGCTTTATTATTTGCGGTTAGGGAAGTCCCACAAGAGTCTTTAGGATACTCCCCTTTTGAGTTGTTATATGGACGTAACGTCAGAGGTCCAATGGCAATATTAAGAGAATTATGGGCTGAAGAGGTACGCGATGAGCAAGTTCTTTCGACGTATCAATACGTTATTGAGCTTAGGGAACGGTTAGAGCAGACATGCAAATTAGCGCGTGATAATTTAAAGAAGGTTCAGATTAAGCAGAAAGCTTATTATGATAAAGGCGCGAGGTCGCGTAAATTTGACGTCGGCGACAAAGTACTGTTGTTACTACCGACAGACAGTAATAAATTATTGCTTCAATGGAAAGGTCCTTATGAAGTGGTTGAGGTAGTGAACAGAATGGATTATAAGATTGACGTCAATGGAAATGTTAACACATATCACGCTAACATACTGAAGCAATATGTGGAACGTCAAAATGTGACGTCACATTGCTTGCTTTCTGTAGAGTCCACTCCGTCAACTGAAAATGATGACGTTGACGAATTCTCATTGGAAGATTGCGCTTTTCCTACTGCAAAGCAACCAGAGACGTTTAAGGACGTCAATATTTCAGAAATGTTAACGCAGGATCAGCGTAAAGAAATAGAGACGTTGATAAAAGAATACCCGGACGTACTGTCCAGTGTACCAGGACGAACTGACCAAATAGAACACGACATAAAGTTGCTGACGACGGAACCAGTGAGGTCAAAAGGTTATGCCATACCATATAAAGTACGGGATGTAATGGAAAAGGAAATTCAAGATATGTTAGATTTAGGAGTTATTGAGCCATCAATATCTCCATATTCATCCCCTGTAGTACTTGTCCCTAAAAAAGATGGTTCGGTGCGGTTCTGCATTGACTTCCGTAAACTTAATAAAGTGACGGAGTTCGATGCAGAACCAATGCCAAATATGGAGGAGGTTATAAATAGAATGTCGGGGCACAAATACTTTAGCAAATTAGATTTGTCAAAAGGTTATTGGCAGGTAAAAATGACGTCTAAGGCAAAACCCCTAACTGCGTTCGAAACCCCCAAAGGCTTGTTTCAATTCAAAACTATGCCCTTCGGTTTGGTAAACTCAGGAGCAACATTTTGCAGGTTGATGAGAAAGATTCTGTCCGAACTTTCTAACGTTGATAGCTTCGTCGATGATATGTGGATCTTTACCGAAACTTGGAAAGACCACTTGACGTCATTACGTGAAGTTTTGGATAGACTTAGGACAGCCAAGTTGACGGCAAAACCTTCCAAGTGTATGATTGGGTATAGCAGTATCGAATGTCTTGGTCACAGTGTAGCTGCTCAGTCAGTTAGACCGCAAGAAGACAAGATACAAGCTATAAAGGATGCTCCTCGACCTTCTACTAAGAGACAAATAAAGTCATTTCTTGGGTTGGCTGGTTTCTACCGCCGTTTCATTCCAAATTTCTCATCTATCGCTTCCCCGTTGACAGATTTAACTAAGAAAAGTAGACCAAACAAGATCACAGACTGGCAGGACCATCATGAAAAGGCTTTTCAGACCCTGAAGAATAGACTCACGTCTAGTCCTATTCTTCGTCTTCCTATCTTTCATGATGGGAATCCGTTCATACTCCGGACGGACGCTTCTGATGTTGGTATAGGAGCCGTTTTGCTCCAAGAATTTGAAGGGGAAGGACGACTTCCCATTGCTTATGCCAGCAAGAAACTTTTGCCTCGTGAGAAAAACTATTCTGTAATAGAGAAGGAATGTTTGGCTATTATCTGGGGTGTTGAGAAATTTCGCAAGTATCTTTACGGAGTAGAATTCCTGCTTGAGACAGACCACAAGCCCTTGTCTTATATGCAAACAGCAAAAGTTCTCAATCCTCGAATTATGCGTTGGGCAATGAAACTACAGCCGTATAGATTTCGGATTGTTGCAATTCGGGGCCAGGAAAATTTGGGGGCAGACTACCTTAGTAGGTAATTCTTCGCACGGTTGTTGTGTAAATAGCTGTCTTGTTTAGATAGGTTCATCCTATTCCATCTCTATACACAAAGAAAAAACATTTCTGATTGTTTTTTCTCCAAAAGGGGAAACCTTTGTTACGAGATGGAATAGGAAACCTCTCTGGTGCTTATGCACATCTAAATTATTTTAGTAGATATATGGTAGGGCGGTGCGAGTGAAATATTTTAGGTGAAATATGGTACGCAAACTATGCGGCTCCATGAACAAGTCATGCACATATCATACGATGTATGCATGAGTGGTTTATAGAGAGCTGTTTTTAAAATACAGGGGGGCGCTAAAAGGCCGAGTCCTATAGAATTTGCCTAAAAATCGCCAACCGCCAAATTGTGCCATATATGATTTTTATTCCCGTCACGTGTTGTGTGGGTGTTCGTTTTGACAGGAGTCATGTCATTGATTATAGGGTCGTTTCATCAATTTTTCCTATGGGAAATATACTATTTGAACGCAAATCCATTGTCTACTCGATTTTTGCTATCTGGCTTTGTTTGTGGCCGGTATCTCCACTTCCCCACGAACAAAGCAAGGTAATACGAGTAGGCATGATTTTCCGGTAGTATTCATAGATATATAAACCCTGAAAAGGGCGGACACTTTAGCAGCAGGTCAAGTTGTAAGAGAGAACACAACATTGTGACGGGGAAATAGAAAGTATATTGAAAGGTATGTTAAATCTATGTTTAGTATTATTTTTGTATGAACATGCTTGTAGGTTTTGGAGGGGTTTACTTCTAGTATACCCCAACTTTCTGAAGCCTATTCTGAATTTACTGTTGTGGCCTGTAGTGATTAGGCTACTAGCTTTGCCAGCTAGACGTCGCAGAATTGATCCCAGGCTTCTCCAGTAGTAGAATGAGTCTTTCTAAGTGAGGTCCTGTCTCATGCTGACCCTAGATGTTGGTGAGACGTAAAGTTTGGACACCCGCTCATTCTGGATTCATTTAGGCTTGTAGACCCCTTTTGTAGAATGTAATTAATAACGCCGGGTCACTTGTTTGATCCATGACTTTTGACTAGCTGTGGTTAGAAAACCGTGGTTCCGTCCCAATATGATATTAGGTGTAGAGGGGACGTAAACTTAAGACGGGTTTAACCATATCTTCATCATCAGGGCAAACTCTTACAAGAGCCTGTTGGGTTATCCGTGATGATGAACCGTAATGAATTTTATTTTACAAGCATGTTCACGTTGATTAGAAATAATTTTGTTCAAGAAGAATTACGAGTTCATTTTGTAATGATGCCGTTTTTGTCTGATAACTCAGTTTGTGCATGTATGTACATATAAAGAACGTGATGATGATAAGTGGGAGTATTTGGTCGCCACACGTCATAACGGCCTGAGCGGCGGGGATGACGTCAGCTGCGTCATCGGCGTCGCGAGGACGGTTGTGACGGGGTGCCTACCAAATAGAGAGAATTTACGGCAAACAGTGTTGGCCCATATGAGACACTAACGAATGTTGTAGATTATAGATGAAAATCTTCTGTTGCAGTTTCTATCTGTTATTAATGTATTGAATTTGTGAATAGCTATATTTGTGAGCCGTGTCGCGGAGAAGGATATGAAATAGAGATTGTTATGTTTCCTGTAATTGGCGGCTGACCAGGTAGCGCAAAGGCGTGGTCTGTTCAATTGCCTCTTACTTGTGATAATGTAGTGAGCACAAATTTGATGAGTATCATGCTCAGTAGTAGTGAGCATTAATTGATTTCTGTAGTGCTCAGTAAGGAAACATGAACTTTGAGTATTATTGTGTCAAGCGCTGGGTGCTGATAATTTGATGCACAGTCAAGTTGAGTTCTGCTGTACGGTTATTCGTTGCATGCACTAATCAGCCTGTATGTCTGGTCGGCGCATGCGCAATAACGGTATATGCATGAACATATTCTTACTTCTCCGGGAGGGGGATCATGATATAGCATGTATGTTTTGTGACTCGTTTCTAGTCCCGTTATCGTAATTTGCAGGCATAACAATGTGTGACCTGCTGCTCCCTGCTTCATAGCAGCAGGTACTGGTACGACGCTAGGCGTTAGGGTCCAGCAAGGGCGGACAGACCGCCGTAATCAGCGCCTGCCAGGATAGAAGCAGATTCTTCTAAATCATTGTTCGTTGTAAACAAATGTGATCATGGAAGAGGTCAACTTACCTTATTTGGACGATCACTAAACGTCTAATCAGCAAACGTGATCGCTAATCCTAGGATAATCAACTATGTTGATAGACTAGTTTTACTAGTTCGCGAGAGGAAGTGTCACGCGAGTGGGGGATTCACCCCAAGTTATAAACTGGCCAGTCGCGTTTTGTGTTGATTCTTTTTTTTTGTTTTTGTTGTTGTTTTTGTTGTTTGCTTCTGTATTTATTCACGTCACCCGTTCCGAGCACAGAACAGTGTTTTGCCTTCGGAGCGGACGTCGTGAGTTGGCTACAGAAGCAACAAATTGTGATGTTTTGTGTTAGTAAGTGTTGTGTGTAGATACTGTAAATAATTCATGTCATTCATTTAACATCTTTCTTGTGCCTTACCCCACAGCTGCCCGTACACCTGTCAGAGATCACGCTCGGTTGTCTTGTCAGCATGGGGGTTTGCGGGACGCCGTAAACCCACATGTAACAGAGCTACGGACCTACTTTTGACCCGACATGGCCCATATTCGAACTTGACCGAGATATTGTCAGTATGATCATTCTGAGCAAGTCTGTGTATGACTGGCCCAAAACTGTGGCCTCTAGAGTGTTAACAAGGTTTTTCTATGATCTGACCAACTGACCTACTTTTAGACCGGAAATGACCCATATTCAAACTTGACCGAGATATTGTCAGGTTGAACATTCAGAGCATGTTTGATGAAGATTGGACCAAAACTGTGGCCTCTATAGTGTCAACAAGGTTTTTCTATGATTTGAACTACTGACCTACTTTTTGTCCTGACATGACCCATATTCGAACTTTAACGAGATATTGTCAGGATGAACATTCTGAGTAATTTTGAGGATGGTTAGACCAAAACTGTGGCCTCTAGAGGGCTAACAAGGTTTTTTCGTGGTTTGACCTTCTGACCTACTTTTTGATCTGACATGACCCATATTCAAATTGACCAAGATATTGTCAAGATAAACATTCTGAGCAAGTTTGAGGATGATTGGACCAAAGGCGGGCCTCTAGAGTGTTAACAATGTTTTTTTCTATGATTTGACCTACTGACCTAGTTTTTGACCCGACATGACCCATAATCGATCTTGACCTAGATATTGTCAGGATGATCATTCTTAGCACGTTTGAGGATGATTGCACCAAAACTGTGGCCTCAAGAGTGCTTACAAGGTTTTTCTGTGGTTTGATCTACTGACCTACTTTTTGGCCCGACATGACCCATATTCGAACTTGACCGAGATTTTGTCAGGATGATCATTCTGAGCAAGTTTGAGGATGCTTGGAACAAAACTGTGGCCTCTAGAGTGTTAACAAGGTTTTCCTATGATCTGACCTACTGACCTACGTTTTGACCACACATGACCAATGTTCGAACTTGACCGAGATATTGCCAGGATGAACACTCTGAGCATGTTTGAGGATGATTGGACCAAAACTGTGGCCTCTAGAGTGTTAACAAGGTTTTTCTATGATTTGACCTACTTACCTACTTTTTGTCCTGACATGACCCATATTCGAACTTTAACGAGATATTGTCAGGATGAACATTCTGAGTAATTTTGAGGATGGTTAGACCAAAACTGTGGCCTCTAGAGGGCTAATAAGGTTTTTTCGTGGTGTGACCTTCTGACATACTTTTTGATCTGACATGACCCATATTCAAATTGACCAAGATATTGTCAAGATGAACATTCTGAGCAAGTTTGAGGATGATTGGACCAAAGGCGGGCCTCTAGAGTGTTAACAATGTTTTTCTATGATTTGACCTACTGACCTAGTTTTTGACCCGACATGACCCATAATCGATCTTGACCTAGATATTGTCAGGATGATCATTCTTAGCACGTTTGAGGATGATTGCACCAAAACTGTGGCCTCAAGAGTGCTTACAAGGTTTTTCTGTGGTTTGATCCGACATGACCCATATTCGAACTTGACCGAGATATTGTCAGGATGATGATTCTGAGCAAGTTTGAGGATGACTGGAACAAAACTGTGGCCTCTAGAGTGTTAACAAGGTTTTCCTATGACCTGACCTACTGACCTACTTTTTGACCCGAAATGACCCATATTCAAACTTGACCGAGATATTGCCAGGATGAACATTCTGAGCATGTTTGAGGATGATTGGACCAAAACTGTGGCCTCTAGCGTGTTAACAAGGTTTTCTATGATTTGACCTACTGACCTACTTTTTGACCCGACATGACCCATATCCGAACTTGACCTAGATATTGTCAGGATGATCATTCTGAGCAAGTTTTAGGAAGGCTGGACCAAAACTGTGGCCTCTAAGAGTGCTAACAAGGTTTTTCTGTGGTTTGACTTACTGGCCTACTTTTTGACCTGACATGATCCGAATTTGAACTTGATCGAGATATTATCAAGATGATCATCCTGAGCAAGTTTGAGGATAATTGGACCAAAACTGTCGCTTCTAGAGTGTTAACAAGGTTTTCTTTTGATTTGACCTGGTGACCTTCTTTTTGACCCGGCATGACCCATATTCGAAGTTGTCCGACATATTGTCATGATGATCATTCTGAGCAAGTTTGATGATGATTGGATCAAAACTGTGGCCTCTAGAGTGTTAACAAGAAAAGTTTACGCACGCACAACGAACGACGCACGGCGAACGATGACGCCGGGCATCTCACAGTCACAAAAGCTCACCATGACCTTCGGTCAGGCGAGCTAAAAATGGTACAAGGGGTGACCAGAGAAAGAACGCAGAAATGATACTTAACTTGAAAACTTTTACATTTACCTATACAAGATGTACAGGAGTATATCACCTATCTGTACTGATTAAACACATTCGTGCAAAACTTGTCTGACGTAGTCGTTATTGTGACGTCTTATTCTTACGTTGCATTTTAAAGTGTCACAATATATTACCAACGTGTAGCAGCGTGTTATAAGCACACATTAAATATGCATATCGTCATGAGAAGGCCGTCTCTGGTCGGGCCCATCGGAGTCTAACTGTTGCTTTTCTTTTGCTCCAGCATTTCAGTGGTTTCTTGCTGTCGAGTCCTTACCGTTGTCTCACCTCTGTGGTTCTTTGATTATTTGTGTTCACGGAGATGTTGCACTGATGAGTTAGGAGGCCTTCATGCGGACTGAACGAATTATTTGTCTAAATCGCGACGGAAGTAAGGGCGAGGATTGTGGCCACGTAAAATCGATTTAAGCCCCCCAGTGGAAACCCAGTGGAAATCTTTCCACTGACCGTTCCAAGGCGGTTCTTCTGTGGCGGTTTATTTATGTTGTTGTTTGTTACTTACTGTGTGTATCACTTGTGTCTTTTTATTTTGGATGGCCATATGGTCATTTTGTGGGAAAGTAACTGTCCTTATGGCCTTCCTTTGTTTAGGTTTCCATTATGGTTTGGTCGCTTCATGTTTGTGTTTCTTTCCCTTTGGTGTCTTTGATAGTTGGAGTAAGTTAATTGTATCGATTCCTGATCTTTGTTTTACTTCTACTTTGAAGTCGACGCAAGACACAGGCAAGCTAGACAGATGAGCAAAAGTCTTGAACTTTTAAATACAGAAATTAGAAGCATTGTACTACCATATCTGCTGCAAGGACAGCAGGCCTTGTCCAACTGCAAGCCAATAACAGTTGGACGTCCAGTGACATAAGATACACGATACCTTCGCCTCACCCAACCGCCCTTATGCCATTATCTTAATGAAACAGTATTGAAAGCAACTAACGTGCATCCAGAGATTTTCGTGCATTTATTGTCAGCGTATGGTTTATTTCCCCGCTTTCCCCACTACAATACCTAATAATAAAAATTTAATGATTTAACTGAATGGACATTCCATAGAGAAGATTCCCTCCATCTTGCATGTAATGACACTCACGAAGAGGATAGAAATTACGCATTATAGTCATGTCAGAAAGTGTGTGAAGAAATCACCTTTCTTCTTGACAACATCTATATGAGATTTGGATCTAAGTTATTTAGACAATAATGCCGGAAATCCGATTGGTGCGAAATGCGTATCCCTTGGGGATTATTTGTTCTGTTATAACAAAAGACCCTTTCTAAACAACAGCAATCTGAAGATAATGAAGCTTTCAGCTCGACGTATACATATTTGGATGATCTATACCTTCTTCGAAGGTTTGATCAGTCAATTTACCCTTCAGGACTTCAATAAAATAAAGCAAATTCTTCTGATGCTGAAGCCCTGTTTTGGGATACATGATTATCTATTTTGGATCAGTTTGTTTCAGGAAAACTTTATGATAAACGTGATGATTCTTTTTTTATTTTGAGATTAAAAATTTTCCTTTCTTGTACGGGGATATTCCTCGTGCGGCATCCTACGGTGTGGTGTTGATAAATCACAACTAATTCAGTTCGCCAGAGTGTATAGTCGTGTAATTGGCTTCAACACTCGTAATAAACTATTAAATGCTTAACTTCTTACTGGTTAACTTCGCTAAGCCTCTTCTTATTGTTTTGTTTAACTTAAGGTTTAACGTCCCCGTCAACACTATGTCATTTTGGATACGTCGCTTCCAATTTTGTGGGAGTTTTAACCGACATTCAGATGGAATGAGATCTTAATCCCTGCAGCCCAATGAAACCAATAGGGTTTATATGCATGGACAGGCCGACTCACGCCACTTTGCCTGGGCAAGATTAACTGTTGGTTTTCTAACTGTTGGTTTTCTTTTGCTCCAGCATTTTAGTGGTTTCTTCCTGTCGAGTCCTCACCGTTGTTTCATCTCTGTGGTTGTTTGATTTTTGTGTTCACAGAGATGTTGCACTGATGAGTTAGGAGGCCTTCATGCAGACTGAACAAATTATTTGTCTCAATCGCGACGGAAGTAAGGTCGAGGATTGTGACCACGTAAAATAGATTCAAGCCCCCCTGTGGAATTCGTTTCCGCTGACCGTTCCAAGGCGGTTCTTCTGTCGCGACTAATTTTTGTTATGGTTTGTCTTTGGGTGTTTGTGTTGCTTATTATTTCATTGTGAATAGCCTATTTGCCATTTTGTGGGAAAGTAACTGTCCTTTTGGCTTTCCGCTGTTGGTGTTTCCATTAGGGCTGTTGTTTCATGTTTGTGTTTCTTTCCCTTTAGTGTCACTGATGAGAGTTGTTGGTTAATTTATCGATTCCTGATCATTGCCTCCACTTCTATTTTAAACTTTCAAAGCAGTTTACCAGTACTCGTGTGAGCTGGGTTTCAGCTCTGCATGGAAGCATTATGAAGCCCAATCTATTTCTCCAAGCCCCGACTGGACGTGGGCTAAAAGACTCTTCTTATAGTCGTCATTTTGATTTAAGTTCAAAATTCAATATTGGCCCATCTCTTCTGCAACAAAGCCTGTAGGAACCTGATTTTTATTGTGATTTAGTATGTTAATTCAGAAAAATATAAGCTTTCAATTATTCCTGGACCAAATTTCGTAAAATCAGTTCTCGTTATAAAAAGATTAGGTACACGACAAGACTGGTCTCAGACTCTATTATGACGGCTTCGGCCTAAAGATTTCACTGACTGCTCCAAGGCGTTTCTTCTGTCGCGGTTTACTTTAGTTTTGGTTTGTCTACGAGTTTGTCTATCGCCTATATTTTTGTTTCTGTTTTGAATCGCCAATTGGCCATTTTGTGGGAAAGTAAATGTCCATTGGCTTTCCGCTATTGATGTTTCCATTAAGGTCTAGTTATTTCATGTTTCCACAAACTCCATAAGAAAACAAATTTGCTGTTAGGTAACAAACTCTTCCCTTAAATGTTAGATTCATTTCCAAAAGGAATACAGGACTTCAGCAAAGATGTGTCCCTTGCAAAAACGACAGACAATGCAAGAAAACATGTCCACCTGGTATTCGTGCAGTGTCTTCATCGCTGCTTGATAGTATACTTATCAACAAACCCAAGACTCTGAGGAGCTGGTTCGACGTATCTTTATTCTTACCTAGTCGCACATCTTGCTCATATGAACAAAGTGTCAATTCACGTGCAAGGAGAAGAATGTCTGACAAACATTGCTTAGAGTCAAAAGCAAACATGTATGATATACAGGATGTTTTATTTCACTGAATGAACACCGAAGGACATATTTCCATAAGTGGTGAAACAAAGAATGATCTTATACTGAAAATAATAATCATATTTTCTGTTTCTTTCATGCTTTAAACTGCATTTTAATGGAATTTCAAAGCGTCTGTCGTCGCCACAGAGTGCAAACCTTTGCCATGACGATTTAGCGATGTTCAGTGGGTTTACAGGGTATAATATTGAATGTACAATGAAAATTTGCACTGGAAAATAGCTTGTAAAGTTACTTAATCAATTGCTCACTTGTAATTTGTACTCAAATAATGTCCACAGTTGCTGTGCTGATCTGGCGCCCCTTGCATTCCTTACGTCGGCACAAAAATGACGCCATATACGTCATAATGACGTGCGAATGTGCGTGACAATTTCTGACATACTCTATTTACGTATAGCAAATTGACATCAAACAGATTTGGTATATGTATTGTTTTTCAATGGTACATCGAATTAAACAGTGAAAATCCAAAAATCTTATCTTCACTGTTTGCAGTGACCTCATCGACTTCGATTGCACTGAGACAAGCATGTAAGAGCGTGTTCGTATATGGCTTTTTACTTACATTCTTGGCCGGCCTCGCTAGTTCCGTAGGATGTGCGTCTGACTGGTGATCAGATGTATGCTGGTTGGATACCTGCCGGGGCCGGCAACATTCTTTCATGGAGATTCATCATGTAATCTTTTATACATTCATTCTCTCCCGCTGATTAAAGAAGGGCAGTTGTCCATTTCTGGCGAAAGAATGTGCTCTGTACTGGTTAACAGCTTACGTATAAGCCTGTCCAGGAAAAGTGTGGATAGGTACAGTTATCTGCTCAAAAATGACCTAAATAGTGTTGACCGGGCCGTTATGCTCCAGTACAAACAAACAACAAACAAACTTACATTCTTGGATCTGTAGCTTCAAATCCTGCTCTGTTTAGATAATGGCCAGTTACTGAATCTGGGATCTGAAAACATTACGGAAAATTTCAATGAAACAGGATCTCATGGAATGACATTTGTCAGATAATTTTGCTTTTTTCTGTTTATAAGGGGCCCAGAAAAAAAACTGAAGATGTTCATTTGAACAGAATTTACCACCAACAATCCTTGCTGTTGATAGAAAAAAGCACGTTTACATAGAGACTACAGTGACTGATGTTAGGTTGCCGTTATTAGTGTTTACTAAATAACTGTCAACATTTCGAAAAGCACGTGCCTCTTTGGCCTAGCAGTTTAAAAGCATTGACGTCTCCAATCGCTAAGGGTCGGATCCTCGCTCGGATTACATGTGAGGCGCCAAGCTCTACAACGTGAAGCCAGGTTTTGTTTTGTTTGAATCGAGGTTTAAGGTCCGTCAACACTGTATATGTCATTTTGTAGACGTTGCTTCCAATTTTGTGAGATTTTTACCTGACATTGATATGAAATAACATATCAAGCCCTGTCGCCCAGTGAACCGGAAGCCGGGTATTTCGCACACCTATGGTCAAAGTTCGGCTCGAGGAAAGTGAAATCATCTTGAATCGGTCGTAAAACCCAAACCAGAACACAAGAAGTGAAAATCGCCCTAACCGTCGGTGAGTAATCCTCAAGTTGCTGGACAAAATCAACCAGCGGCATTCCAGGCTGTCGGCTCTCATGGCTTGAAGACGTCGGCGGCCCTTGTTGACTCTGGTTTGTAGGGACTACCGTGTTTCCAGCGCTCGAAACCTCATCTGAGAAAGAAAGAAGAAATTTTGATGGCATTGGAATTCAGCATTTAATTGAAAGAGACACAGATGGCATAGCGCCACTATTTTAACCCATACTTATTTTAACCCATACTTTCCTGGACAGCCGTAGATGACATAGGCAGACACCGATCAGACAACCCGTCAATATTGGGCGGTAAGGCAAATTTTGGTTAGTGCTCTGTAAACCAGTTGACTTTCTATCGGATTGGAATATGGCCAATTTTAAGTTCTTTAGAAAATCTTCTCTTTATTTTTCTTTCACTGGCTGTGGGCCGTGCATAGCTGCAATAGCTGGCTCTGTTAATTACAGAAATAATAGAAATGTTTACATTATGATGCTATATTCATGCGTCATATTTCATGAATCTATAAATAGCATCTTCCGAAGAATTTTTGGGTCGACTGTTTATCAATCGACTCAAAGTAACAAACTGCAGAAGCTTTTCGCCTGCTATTGCCCACGTGACTATCGCTGACCATGTACAAAATTCCAGGAACGGGATATTTATAGCATCGCTAGTCTTGACCATTTGATGTCAGAGCGCTGTGTAGACTGGGCTTGTGTGCTGGGCCATTGGCAAACAGAGAAGACCCAGATAAGACGCCAGATAACGCGGCGCCTGATCACGGTCTACACTGTTTGCTTAAAATACTTGAATTTTAGGGTTAAACGAAACGGTTAAAGTCGCAGTTCAGGATCATTTCCGAGACAATCTACCCACCAGTAATGTCAGTACTTTGAGTATCAATATTGAAACGTGCAGTAGGTGCTCAATAGAACTACCTCAATTTCATCGGGATGACTCAGTGACGACTTGTTAACCTGCTGGACAAGCGTTCAAAGACAGAAAACTCGAAAGAAATAAATCATCTAATGCAATCAAGATGCTCTCCCTTATATGACGCGTCCTGTAAACCTAAATTTATACAGAGAAAGTGGGGTATATAGGGGTATACATGATTTTCTATACTTCTGCTCCAAGATATAGGTTGTGGTACTTGTTAAAAGGGTTGTGACGAACGCCCAAAGTCTATATTGGGAGTGTATTGTAAGTTTTCATCAGAAAATAACGTAAGAATGCAATACTTCACACGGATATGTTTTCACAAGTCGTTTCAACATTGACATTAAAACAACAAATGACTACTCGGATTTTCATATGAACATTTGTCAGTGCTATTTAGTTTTAATGATGATATAGTTATTGTCACGAATTGTACGTGCTCCTAACAACCGCCTATGTGGGACGGTGTATCTTGTACCTAAAACGTATATGGAGAACCCAAAATCTAGGTTTTGAACGCAGGGTTCCAAATTCTTTTTTCCTTCGACATAAAATGGCACAGTCTTCTCGCAAAACAAGACTGCCAAATTAACCCATTTAGTATCTGAATGGAATCTCATATATACTGCAGTGATCCGGCGCCCCCGCCCATCGGGGCTTGGAGAAATATATTTCGCTGCATGGTGCTTCCACGCAGAGCTGAAACTGACCGCGCACATGAGTACTGGGTAAACTGCTTACAAGATCTACGCCTGTCCAGGCAAAGAGGTGCGATCTGGATCGTCCATGCAAATAAACCCTAATGGTCTCATTGGTTGGCAGGGCTTGAGATGTCATTTCATCTCAATGTCGGGTAAATGTCCCACAAAACTGGGAGCTACCTGAATAGTGTTGAAGGGGACATTAAACCTCCAAACAGACAAACCGTAGTGTTTTTTGTTTAAAGTAAAGAGTGTCAGGTTGTTATGTGGAAAATATTTTAACTTTATGCAGTGAAGGTCCTGCATACTGCGGCATCTGATCTGGGCGGGCTGGGCCTGCATTTTTTTACCAATGACCCGTTTTGAGGTTTCCCCTATAAAATAGTTTAAACATAATGCAGCTATCATTTTTCAAAGTTGCAGCTCCATCAAGAGCAGTCATTATTTGAATTTCATGATTTGAGGATGTTTAAGATTCCTACAGACCACCTTTGGGGCTGTTCTAAAGTGGTCTTTACCACTTTTGAACATCCCCAAATGTGGTCTCCACTGTAGCAAACTGGGTGTAGAAACAAAGAAATCGAAAGACACTTTAAAATTTGTTTTTAACAGAAGAATTTTTTATCATTTTAGCTGGTCTTAACTCTTATCACGCTGTTCACAACAACCCCTATCTTTGGAAATAGTGTAGATCCAGATCAGATGGCTTCTGAAGAAGCCATCTGATCAGGATCTACACTGTTTTATATTAAGTTTATGGCTTTGTAAGAATAAATTACATCAAGTAATCTGATTGGTTCAAAGTCAGAAATGGGTGTGGCTAAACTGAATATTCAGCAAGAGAAGGGTTAATAGTGGAATTCCACTGTATGTTTGTTGGCTTATTTTGTGACCGACACTATTATGGTCATGTTAATTCTGCCAGATCATCTGACCACACATTTTCTGGATAAGCACAGAAATGCTAAACGGTTAATACTTTCAAATGACCTTAGTGGTTCAAAGGAAGAGGCAGTGTTTCATCAACAATCTATTGAAGAGTGTTGTGGAACATGCGGGTATCAAATCTAAGACGATCAACATTCAAACCTGTAACCAATTTAGGCACAGGGTGCACATAGCCACAGGTAAGAGGGGCAACTGCAAACTATTTATTTCTGCACAAAAAAAAACATGTTGTGGGTACTCATTAGAAGCAGAAGCATCTAACAGAGGCACTTCAAATATATACCCACAACGTATGTTTTTTTATGTAGAAATAGGAAAAATACATGTATCATGAAAACTAGAAATGCGTCCATAGGACACAGATGCCCCCGCCTGAAAATATGTCTATGTTCCTATCAATCCATAGAAAGTTATTGATGGCGTTTAAGTTTTGGACCCTTTTTTGTCACATTTGACCTCTCCTTGGAGGTGAGGACCTTGGTTTTGTGAGGCAGATTGTCTCATGATGGCCAACATTTCTGCCAAGTAATTTAAAAATCCATCGAGAAATAAGAAAGTTATTGTCTGCGTTTAAGTTTCTGACCCTTTTTTACCTTTGACCTCCAAGTATGACCTTGACCTTGGCGGTACGGACTTGGGTTTTGCACGTGACACATTGTCTCATGATGGTTAACATTTCTACAAAGTAATTTCAAAATCCATCCAGAAATAAGAAGGTTATTGACTGCGTTTAAGTTTCTGACCCTTTTTTACCTTTGACCTCCAAGTATGACCTTGACCTTGGAGGTACGGACCTGGTTTTTGCATGTGACACATCATCTCATGATGGTTAACATTTCTGCAAAGTAATTTCAAAATCCATTCAGAAATAAGAAAGTTATTGACTGCGTTTAAGTTTCGGACGGACGGACGAACGAACGGATGGACAAGGGGCAACGCTAATGGCCCTTCCACCATTCTTCGAATGGCGGGGGCATAAAAAGCACCTTATCTGGAGCTACCGGGTGCAATACACGTCATAGTCGACATAGTGTTAAGTGCAGGCCACAAATAGATCAAACTATCATGCCAAATATAGAATCCATCCTCATGTCTTGATAACTGGCGAACACAAACTTTTGATTCAAATGTTGAATGAATGGCTGAAAGGATGGACAGACAGATGAATAATTGTGAAAGCTTTATAAACTTTTAAATAAACTATTAAATACAGAACGCCATATCTCTGTATACCAGCCAGGAAAGAACTTATCTCTTCACTAGTAGAATTCAGGCTCTACACTGGTTCAGTTTGTCATGCAGTTTGTGGATTGAACAAATACATAAGATCAAGTATTTTGCATGGTTGATAGTCAGAAATGGGTGTGGCTATACTAATTTATATGGCATTTGGTTTGATTTGAGGTGTAACGCGAATTTAGTTGACATGACAAAGATTAGTATGACCCCCAAATCTTTTGCCTTCCTATCAGACATACATGTATAGTATAGTGAAATACAGCTATTAAGACAACCTAAAATTAAGACTAATTCTGCTGGTAGGTTGCAGTTATTCGTTCGTGTTTTCTGCATACAGAGTAACATGGTCAGAGATCACCTTTGGGACTGTTCAAAACTGGTCTTAAAGACCACTTTTGAACAGTCCCAAAGGTGGTCTTAATATAGGAATTTTACTGCATATGTCTGATAGGAAATCAAAGGGTGCGGGGTCATATGTGTCTTTTTCACTCGAACACATTCAAATCAATTCAGAACTGATTCCCATTACGCTAACACACCCGTGCGACATAGAACATTTTTCGCATCTCCAAAATGGCTACTTTTCTGATGAGAATCCGTGATATTTTTCTTATAAGTACTCAAACATCGGTTGTGTGTGCTCGTAAGAACCACCTCAATGAGGCGGTTCTAACGAGTATCCACAACCTATGTCTTGGAGCACAAATAAGAAGAATAATATTTACCCCCGTAAACCCCAGTTTCCTCTGTATAAAGTCGGGTTTATGGTGGTCTTCATTTCACGGACTTGTTCATGTGATGCAATAATTACTACCAATTTCTCTAAAATATCTGGCAACCCCTGTAAACCTCACTCTATATTACAGAAACATTGTGCTTTACAATAAAGGCGTAACTATACCAAGTTTAGTGACACAGAGGCCTTTCTGATGTTTAATCTTCATCAGTGTGTCTCAACCCCAAAGTTCTGAAACCGAAACAGATGATGGACAAGTCCCGGCAAACACAGCACATCCCCCTCTGAGCACACACCGACCAATGTAGATCATGAGTTCACTGCACCAGCCAGTTTACCCAAGGATGTAAATAAGGTTATGATTATGTTACAAACAATAAAAAAATTTCAGAGAATTTCTTGGATGTAATGAAAGAAAAACATAAATTTCAATATTTTATTTTTATTCTATAATCTACATATACAGGTAAAAGCACAACACATTCGGGGAATAAAAAGCTTGGTAACATAACTAGCCTTAAGCTGAGGAATAGCCTTAACCCTTGTCCTGCTGAATATTCATATATGCCACACCCACTACCGATCATCAACCAATCAGATTAACTGTAGCAAGTTATTACAACAAATTCACAATCTGAATGACAAACAATGTAGATCCTGATCAGATGGCTTCTTCAGAAGCCATCTGATCTGGATCTACATTGTTTCAAAGAAAAGGCATATCCGCGCTCAGCAGAACAAGGGTTAATATCAAAGCCAGGTCAACTATTTGAACTGCATCAAGCCAAACAAAACTGTCTTCAGACATCCATGCCCAGCGGTGACTCTGATCAGTCTGCCAACCAACCCAGTCAGCATACAGCCTTTGCTGGTTGGATAAAGAATCTTTTTGGGAATGGGCATCAATGTAGCGCACAACGAAGACTCAGATCAGCCTGCGCAAATGCGCAGGCGCAGGCTGATCTGAGTCTTTGATGGGCACAAATGCTCAGACCCACTTTTTGGATGATGCTGGTCTATCAATGTCATTAATTTAGAAAACTAATGAGGTGTGAGGTCTAATGGTTTTATTAGTGTCAATATACATGAACAGATAGGTGAGGAATTTGTGTCTTTAGTTAAGATAGAATATATTTTACAAAATTTTGTACACCTATGTTTGGTTTTTGGTTAGTTTAATGGCCCTGTCAACACTATTAATGTCAGACTGAGCTGTTCAGTTAACCTAATGCCCTTCTTAACCATTTTACACCAAATGGAATCTTCCTCCTTGTATATGGCAGAAGTCCATTTTGGAATTTAGGGGTGATAGATTGTTCTATCCTTAAAATTTATTCAGGAAATAGCTGGACTTTTTGCAAAAAGTGTAGGCCCTGATCAGACGCCATGCTCTGCAGCATCTGATCTGAGCATGCACTGTTTGCCAGGTTATCCGATTTGGGGTTTCAGGTACAAAAAGGGTTAAATCAGTATAGGGTTGGGAATGACCTTAAAAACTATTTCATTATCAATTTTCATGAAATTATATTGCAGTACCTGGGAGCAGAAAGGTGGGAAAGACCTTAAATCTATTTCCTGATCAATCTCCAAGAAATTATGTTGCAGTACCTTAGGGTAAATGAAAATTTGTCTCTAGAAGTATACAGCTAAGTATCTGATCACTTATCTCAGCTATGCCTCACAGGCACCAGACAGCTTATCTTTTCATAATTTTATTTCATGTAATGACCACTCTAGTAAACCTCACTCTACCGTAATGATCCTAAGTACATGTATTGGGACAGACAGGCCAAAGCAACCCGTGCAGGCAAGATCAGACTGCTCCTTCAAGAGCAGTCTGATCAGGGTCTACACTGTTTGCCATTCTGTTAATAAGCACTAACAATTTTATATATATAACATATATATATATGTAATATGTATACTGAACGCCAAAAGAAACTCCCACAAGTTAAACTTATGATTATTTCTACAATCGGTTGAAATTTCATTTCAAATGTCCTTTAATGAACTTCCCAGTCCTCTAACTGAAGTCAGTCACTGTATTGACCTTCACAATACAGTCTACTCAAGCATAGCTGCACATGTATGGTAAACAGGTTTTCCACATGCACTGACCTTGTGCAGCCACGTTAAAACAAATCACATATGAAACAACAGCAATTTGGGCATGTAACAGGAATCCGAATTAAAATGCCTAATTTTGCACTGACATCAGATGCCATGGTTGAATGTAAACCAGTGCCACCGAGCGCTTGGACAAATAGAAGCTGGAGTTACGCTTCGTGCTGTCGTTTCCAATTATGGAGTGGGTCCTAGAATCATCAGCCGAATGGTATCTCCTTAACGCCAGACAAACAGCATTAACGACCGTCCATGAAGCGGCAGGCCTAGTGTGATGACGGTCAACCAAGATAGGCATCCGAGAAAAAGATAGGCATATCCGACTGGAACATCTTCGTCAATGATCACAATCTAGGATCAATACGTTATCCGTATCCAAAGCAAATGGTAAAATTTTGATTGTTCTGTTTGGAAATAAATTTACTGTGATTAACTTGTTGTGGGCATTTCTTTTGGCATTCAGTATATAATAAATAAAAATATAGTGGTGGTAATATGACGAAAAAAAAAAAAAAAATCAAAGATTTCAACTAAGTATTGAGACTTACAGTGTACTTAAATGCCCATAAGCAGGTCCTCTTTTCCAAAACTTAAGGTGGTCAAACAAATCTAAAAATATCATTAATGCACAAATTCTGACTAAAAATATGTAAACAAAATATACTACTGCATATATTGTGTCATAAAATACCTTAGAATATTCAGACAGTCACACCTGACCAAGCAAATAGCTAGTTCAGTCTGTACACAGAGCTACAGTCTGAACAGAATTTTCAATGCTCGACAGTATGCTTTTCACTGCAATTTAACCAATTCTTTACTGGAAACCCAGTACATGTACAAGGGACATAGACAAACAGTGCAGACCCAGATCAGATGCCGCATTATGCAGCATCTGATCTGGGTATACACAGTTTGCTAGCAGGATTTTCCGTCAAAAGTAGACTAGAATGGAAAAATAAACCCAACAGCCCTTAAATGACAATGGACTTGACCAACAACTGGGCCTAACTTTTAACAAGTTTACTAAACTCACAAGGCTATGAACAAATCGGCCTGATGTGTAACAAGATTGTTAAGCTAACAAGGCTTTGAAAAACTGGGCCCAAATGCTTATGTCCCCCTTAAGATCAGTACAGTAACTTGTCTGAATTTTCAAGGATATATCACTGTAATTTAACAATACACAAAGACCTCTTTATAACACTGTACCTTATAACATGGTTTTGTGTTTTAAAAAAGGTTAAAAGATGGGCCCCAAAAATGTAGATTATATAGAATAATGACCATAAATGGTCTTTTTTCTATACGATACATTTTTGGTTTAACTTGGTTGTTTTACCCATTTGGTACCAGAAACCCCAAAATGGGTACCCTGGCAAACAGTGCAGGTCCAGGCGTCTGATCAGGGACTCCACTATTTGCTAAAAGTTCAGTCATTTTTCAAATAAATTTTTATGAAATCAACCTGACACCCCAAAATTATGAAATGGATTGAAGAAAGATTCCATTTGGTACAAAAACAGTTAACAAACACTGTTCCTGGCTTGGACCTCAACAACAATGTTATAAACAGGTTGTTGTGTATAACTAAAATATGCATACATGTAAATGGAATACTGCTTAAATATTCACTGGTAAAAATGCTAAATAAATAACACTGTGTATATATGCATGTAAACTAATGTATACTAAAATAAGCTGGCACAAAGTAATAAAAATGGAAGCACCTTGAAATTATAAATACAAAAACAACAAAAACATACAAACTAAATATGACAACATGTACATAAACAAACACAACATAACATTTTTATTGTAAATTCTACGAACCTTTTTTTTTTCAAAATCTGCTACACAGATTTTTTTGTTCATAAATTTTAAACCACCTCTTTGAGGCCATTCTGATCAATACCAACTATCAATAAATTGCTCCAAAAATAAATTGGTGGTGATCTTTTGTACCCAGAATCAAAATTCAGCAGGAGAGCAGACATGAGCAATGCCCACTCTTCTATATGCTAAGTTCAGTTTCCATGGGCATTCAGTGTAAACAGACTTGCTAAGATATGAGTGAACATTAAAGACTCAGAATTTTCTTGAAGACAGCCTGTGAATTGGGACAGGCTGAGAAAACTGGAAACAAGGTATCAAGGGTCCAGCTGTTCAAAACATCATTAGCTGAAGAAACTCATTACTGGTCATATTGCTAACTTTTCTAGCCTGTAAAATATTCAATATCTGTTATTTTTGCTGGAAAAATAAGCTACTCACATTTTTTCAGCAAAAATACCAGCACATATTTGCCATGATAAATGATCAAAGTTTCAAAAAGTTTCAAGAATATGTTAACTAAATGCAATGTTATGTTTTGAACAACTAGCCCCAGATGTTACAGCAACTGTGTAACATAATAAGCATTATCTTATACTACATTGTAACATAATCCCAAATATTACATGCATAACAGAGAAATACCATGATTTCTATCAGACATAAACTTGCAATTTTCCTTTTAGCTAAGGATAAATATATCCTCTTAGCTGGGGGAAAATAAATCTTTGTAGCTGGAACTACTTTTGACAAGAGATACAAGGTACTGCTTTTGCAATGAAATCGCTATATTCAAATGCGGGAAAGTTTCAGACACGTCCATGTTATTCCTGATGTCATCTCAATGGCGTCTGAGAAGATATCAACAGACGGTCAGAATGCGCGATGTTCGAGTAGGAAGCAACGTCGAAATAAAGATAATCTGGACATAACTACTGAATGAGGGGTACTTTTGGTTACCGTTCTCTCGTATTTTGAATTCTATTATCACTATAATACGTTATTTCTTCTATTTTCATACATTACAATAGGAACCCCTTTCAAGATGGCGTCTATACAGGTTTTGTTTCAGTCAGCTTATGTGTCACTGCGCACACTACCTTTTGCATGGACTGTATGTTAACCCTTGTCCTGCTGAATATTCATATATGCCACACCCACTACTGATTATCAACCAATCAGATTACTTGATGCAAATTATTGCAACAAATTCACAATCTGAATGGCAAACAATGTAGATCCTGATCAGATGGCTTCGTCAGAAGCCATCTGATCTGGATCTACACTGTTTGCAAAGATAGAGGTTGTCGTGAACAGCAAGATAAGGGTTAAGAGTGAACTGTAGACAGAATTAGATGCAAAGTGATCAATCAGCTCTATCAAATGCATGTAATATATTGACTCAGCCCATTTAACCCTTATCTTGCTGTTCGCAGACAACCCCCTATCTTTGCAAACAGTGTAGATCCAGATCAGATGGCTTCTGAAGAAGCCATCTGATCAGGATCTACACTGTTTGACATTCAGCTGATGAAATTGTAATGAAAAAATTTGATCAAGTAATTTGATTGGTTGATAGACAGAAATGGGTTTGGCTTAAATGAATATTCAGCAAGATAAGGGTTAAAATATGGGATTTATAAACTTCGGGAGGTTGAACATCCAATAAAGAAACTTGTGCACAAGCGCACTCGTTTCTTTATCGGATGTTCAACCCCCTCGGTTTATCAATCCTATATTTAAAATGGGCTGAGCAATAAACTCTATTTAATCCCAAAAACACCATGGAATACTGCAGGAGAACTACCAGTATCTATCTTTTTTTCTATAAATTTTTGGCGATCAATTTGATTGTTTAGAGAAAGGGAGAACAGTGATAGAAGAGATAGAAGAGGAGTGAGGGACAGAGGAGAAAGAGGAAAATGGAAGAGAAGAAGTGGAAGAAATAACAACATTCCCCCTCTACCCTTACCTTCAGCAAGGACAGCAGGCCTTGTCCAACTGTAAGCCAATATCAGTTGGATGCCCCAATTCGCGCAAGATACATGTCACCTTGGCCTCACCCAACCACCCCAATTTAATTTTTAAGAAAATATGGCTTGATATTTCATGTGACCTGTCTGCCCTGCAGACCATTCATATCTAATGTCAAGCTTTATTTCTCTCCAAAACAGGAAAAAAGAATGCATAGAAAAGGCTGTCTGCTAGTGTGATTGACCCTAGCATGCTCTGAAGGGTTAAAATATAGACATTATTTAACCTCAATCAGTCCATGGACTATGCCACTTAGCAGAAGTGCTGCCATGCACAAAATTTGCTCTTGGTATGCTCATGCAATAAATTATGACTGCCCGTATACAGTTATGACTTAAAAATAAATTGATGCAAGTCAAATTTGGGCCTAAAACATGATTTTTTAACTCATCAGTTCTTGAACATGCTGAATGGTTCAAGTTGTCTATTTTTAGTTTCTTCTGAAAACAACAAGAAATATTTATAACTGACTCTTTAGCATGATTCATGGCATTTCAAACAGTTTAAAATTTCATCAATTCTTCCTGTATTTTTTTTTTTTTTTTTTTGTACAAATAACAAGAAACACTAATTAGCACTAAACAATGCAAGAGCTTTTTCATGTTTTTTCGAACTAGGATATTCATTCTGAAAATCAGTTAAAAACACCTGCTTACTGACTGGGTGATTAGTGATAAAGCAGAAACATTTGCTGTGGCTCCAGATAATAAGGATAAAAAGAGTTATTTTTAGGTATTGTTTTCGTATTTCTTGTTAGAAACACATGTTGTGTGTAATTGTAAGAATTGCCTCAAGGAGGCAATTCTTACAAGTACTCACAACAAATGTTTTTTTTACATGAATTAAGGAAATTATCTATTAATTATCCCCCGACCCCCCCCCCCCCCCCCCCCCCCCCCCCCCCACCTCCTCGTCCCCTTACCTGGCATAGTGATTTTTGTCATTGAAATTTTGATATTTTTGTTTGAAAAATGACAAAAAGGGAAGATGACTTCCTGTTTGAGGGTTCTTATTGGATGCTTGCTTAAGACAGGTTGCTTGCTTAATAGAGGTGGCCACTATGACAGGTTTTACTGTAGAATTAATTTGAAATAATGTTCAAGCCCGCATTGCTGCAAGCTGTTATACAAGCTCTTTCTTGTATTCACTTTGTGACATTACAATAGGTTACAGAATATCTGATGAAAATTACAAGATAAATGATGTGAAATTTCATCTCAAAAGCCTGACACAATGAAATTTCAGGTTAAAGATCTCAAGTTTTGTTGACTGGTGTGTAAAAGGTCTGTTCCATTAAATATGTTCAACAATACGAAAATGGTGGTTAGCAACGCCACCGAGGGGCCGGTAAATAGCAATGGCTATTGACATGGGAGAGAAAAACACTTTTGCAGGAGTTGCCTCCCCTGAAGGTGTTCCCATTCCCTTTAATACAAATATAAGAAGTTGTGGCACACAAAAAATAGGTACATGTATGTTACAAACTGGGCAAGATATCAAAACATAAAATACACATAAACCATGTGGACATTCATAGCTTGAGATATGGAGGCATAACAATGATTGTTTCGGGATTACTTCCCTTTATAATTTCTTGTTAGAAACATATACAGTAAAATTGCTATATTAAGACCACCTTTGGTACTGTTCAAAAGTTGTCTTAAAGACCATTCTTGAACAGCAACAAAGGTGGTCTCTGACCAGAGGACACTGTATGCAGAAAACACAAAGAAAGAATAACTGAAACTTTCTAAATAAACTTTTTAAAGCAGAATTAGTCTCAACTTTTGGCGGTCTTAATAGCGGAATTTTACTGTACATATAAATGTAATATGGGTACTTGTTATAAGTACCCACAATGAATGTACCCACAATGAATAAAGTACCCACATGGAGAAATAAGAAAATTATCCCATCATTACCGTTGTTAAAGTCTTCTCATCTAGAGCTCCAGATTAGAAGGCTTGCTGGTTACAAGGGTAATTACATGTAATTGTAAAAGATAATGTTCCTTGTAAAACTGCAAAGAAATTTGCAGGCTTTGCATTGGACAGCGCAAGGGCAATTATTTTCCATACACACTGAGAGCAAAAATATATTACCCACTCGCACTTGCCTTGATTGCGATGGCCGCCATATCTTGGATCTACTGCATAACTGATAAAAAAAGCACCACAGTAATTTCCAGCCAATAATTGAAAACTTTGACTGTTTTTTTATCTCTTTTGGTGTCTTATTTCCCACTTTTGATGAAATTTGGAGTATTTCCCAGGACGGTAATTACCGGTAAATACCAACTGGGAATTCCCGCCACCGGTATTTACAGACCAACCTTGGGAACAAGGGATAATATTCCCCACCTGAAAGCCTTATTTGTTCCCGCCTAACGAATAAAATAACTAAATATGATATGCTGTGTGTGTGTGAATTCGGGTTTAACGTCGCTTTCAACAATTTTTCAGTCATATCACGACGGTGTCTGGTTGCGACAGGGAGCTCAATGCTCACGTTTATAGTGCTGCCTCACTGAAGTATCATGTCCCAGACACATTGTATGATACCACACCCAGTCACATTATCCTGACACTGGATCGACCAGTCCTAGCTCTACCCCGTAAATCTGAGTGCCAAGCGAGGAGCAGCTAGTACCATTTTTAACGACTTTGGTATGTCGCGGCCCGGGATCGAACCCGAGACCTCCCGTTCCCCGGAGCGGACACTCTACCAACTGAGCTATCGGGGCCGGTAAATAAATATGATATGCTGTTAGAAACATATTTTGTGAGTACATGTACTTTATAGGGTAATTCTAACAAGTACCATACCCTGGCAAACAGTGTAGGCCCAGATCAGACGCTGCAGAATGCAGCGTCTGATCCGGGCCTACACTGTTTGCGAAAAGTTAAGCCACTTTCCAAATACAGTTTGAAGAAAACGTAACCTGACACCCCTTAATTTTGGATTGGACGCCTGGTATATAATATTATGAGAAGGAAGATTCCATTTGGTACAAAAAGGGTTTATATCCTCATTATATACCTCCATATGTGGAGCTATAGACATTGTTACAATACTACAAATATATATATACACATTCAGAATACGGTATTGTCAATATGAATTATTCAGATCTATCTCCATTTGCTTGAGGTATTTCAAATCACATTAGAGACGTTGTTCCTTTTTTTTTTTAAATCTGTATTACAAATGCATTTTTAACCCTTATCTTGCTGTTCACGACAACCCCTATCTATGCAAACAATGTAGATCCAGATCAGATGGCTTCTGAAGAAGCCATCTGATCAGGATCTACACTGTTTGGCATTCAGTTTATGAATTTGTAGCAATAAAATACATCAAGTAATTTGATTGGTTGATAGACAGAAATGGGTGTGGCTTAAATGAATATTCAGCAAGACAAGGGTTAATATTTGAAACTTGCACGTTAAGTTCTGTGGAGTGTACAACACTATATTCTTTCCTCTAAGTTGGCATCTAATCTTCGTTATCCTTTTATCTGACTCCCAAAATTTCAATACAAGTAACTCTGTTAACCCTTATCTTGCTGAATATTCATTTAAGCCACACCCATTTCTGTCTATCAACCAATCAAATTACTTTATGTAATTTACTGTTAAAATTCATAAACTGAATGCCAAACAGTGTAGATCCTGATCTGGATCTACATTGTTTCCAAAGATAGGGGTTGCCGTGAACAGCATGATAGGAGTTAATTAACACTTCCAGTTCTTACTGTATATCTGTACATATTCCATTATTTTCCATTATTTCAATTTCTTTCCATAACTACATGTATTAATTGTTCTAAATATCTCTATACTCTTTAACCTCTTTATAACATTGTTCAGTACACAGGCAAGGGTTCCCTGTATCATATATAAGTTTTGGATATACATATAACAGGGATTAAAGATCGGTCCCAAAAATGTATATAATATACAGAAAATGACAAATGGTCATTTATCTGCAGCATTTTTAACTCCTTACATGTATATTACAGAGTTGTTTAACCGGCACGTTTTCTGCTATGGATCCCTACACAAGTGTTAAACAAAGGTTGCGGTGTTACCGGAGTCAACATTATAAAGAGGTAGAGGTGTATCTATATATTCACCATATTTGCATTATTTGCTGGCTCCCAGCTTGGACATTGTCAATATTGGAAAAACAGGTAACCAGTTACCTGTTTTTCCCAACACTGATAACCTTCAGACTAGGAACCAGCAGATAATGCAAATAAGGTGAATAGTAGTTGTCTCGTTAGAAGCTTAACTTTACTTAATTCCCTCTGGAATATCCACAGAAAATCTTGGTTCCCCGTCTGTGGAATATTCTCTCATCTTCTCCTCACTCATGTTCGGTGTTTCCTGCTTCTGGCTCCAGTGATAAACTATCTCTTGGTCAGATGGGCACGTTTTTCTAAATGTTGTGCTCGTGTAGGCTTGACCCATATACCGCCAGATGGCCTTCATGCTCGCTGGAATTTCAAAATCTCTCAATGCTTTTGCCGCTACACGTATGTGTTGAAGCTTTGGTAGAACCAAACAATCAAGATTTGACACTGTATCTGCACACAGGTACCTCGTGCCTGCATCTTCGAGGAAATCATTTAGCACATGCAGCTCTTTTAGTAGGGCCTCTGGGCCTTGGCGTACTTGTTTGACGTAGAATGAAAATTTTGAGAAGAAATTGAGACAAACGTCATTTGCTTTCACATTATCATAACGCAGATCAGGGTGGGGGAAGTTTTTGTCCAAATACGATACGATTTCATCATTATCCGTTAGGATTTCTTCCCCGTGTTTCAGGACAGGAAGACGATTTGCCAACTTTTTAAACTCCTGTGGTGGCCTGGCCATGTTTATTGTGATTACGTCATATGTCAGTTCCTTTTCTCTTGCCTTCAAATCTAGTATCATATAAACCATTTGGCAGAATGGACAAGCTCCGTAATTCAGTCCATTTTCTCCTGCCTTTACATATAATTCCAAGTGATTAGTGGGTGTTGTTTCACCGTTTGCCTCCATAGTTATGGTAAGGCCTTTAAAAGTGTCTTTATTTGATAGTCAATAGTAAATATTTCCTTGTATGACTAGTTTTATATCTTTTCTCCGCCTCTTTCAGGTTGGAAGGTCGTTTACAAGCAGAAAAGATGTGAAAGTATGACTGTAAAACCTCCTCAGCACAGAGCAAAGGGAGATCACCGAACAGCTACTTGCATCAACCATCAACCTGAAGAGACAGAGGAAAGAGTTAGAAATCATGACGTTACTATAGAAACAGAGCTCAGATCTACCAATCCATACATGTAGTTCTAGATCAGGAGAAATGTGGATAATTCTGAGAATTTTTTTTCTTACTTTTCCATTTAAACAGGTTGTGGGTACTTGTTAGAATCACCTCCAAGAGGCGATTCTAACATGTACCCACAACATTATGCTTGTAGCAAGAAATATGTCAAGACAATCCTTAATTTATCTCAGTTATATATATACGCCCCCTTATCCGAAGATATGCAATCTATCTATCTTTTAAATGACTATTTTTATTAAATCTGTATGATATTTTCCATTGATTTTATCATATTCATTAGCATCCAATCTTTAAGATTGCACTGACTAACATTGCCTGAAATTATAGAAACTTAGGAAATGGATCATGACAGGATGTACGTTGTGGAAGGTAAAAAACAAAAAAAAAAAACATTTATGACTCCTTAACCCTTTACCACTCAGGGATTTTGTGAATTTCGCTGATTTTCACAGTGTTGCACCTGACAGCAACTTCAACTAGCCATTGTTTCATAATGGATGGTCTGTTTAACACCAAACTCGGTATGAATGTTCATTGGGCAGTAGCCTTTCAAATGCAACCCATCATGACTTGTTCCTTATTGTCATGGTAAAGAGGGGGCATCTCAAAGTTGGCAAAATGTGTGTTTTCACATGAATTTTTGACCACATTTTAATCTTCATACAGCTGTCAAGGCAACAATTAAGGTGTTTGGCACTGGCCATTTTCACTGTTTGCAGCATGTTTTATCAGCATCAATTTTCAGGCATTTTTGACCCCAGACACCCTCAGATATAAATTTTAGTGGCCGGTTGGGCCATATACCCAAAATTTTTCGGGATGTGAGGGGGGCGTTGCCCCCCTTCAATCCCCCCCAGAATAGTTTTAGTGGGGAGGCGCGCGAAAAAACAGGTCACTTTTTTGCCCAACAAAT
Organism: Lucinisca nassula; assembly: GCA_963580285.1. NCBI lineage: Eukaryota > Metazoa > Mollusca > Bivalvia > Lucinida > Lucinidae > Lucinisca > Lucinisca nassula. The sequence continues at coordinate 121,878,786 of OY757023.1, read as the reverse complement.
CCTAAAGCAAACATAACTATTCAGGGGTAGAAATGCAGATTTTAGGTGCTTCTGGGGCTTAAAATGGGGGGGGGGGGGGGTGCAGACACGTAAAAACACGTATCTGAGTGGTAAAGGGTTAATATCCACATGGATCTATTTATTTATTATTTATACGTGTACACCTTCTTTTTAGTACATTATGAAGTCTTGAATATAATCCTGGGTAAAAACTTGAAACCAGAGCTAATCATCATGAAATGAACGGTCCTTCTAAACCCTACTTTATATAATAGAGAATGCGGCGTCTGATCGTTCTGCGGCGTCTGATCAGGGCCTACACTGTTTGCAAAAAGTTCAGCCATTTTCCAAATCAGTTTTGAAGAAAACACAACCTGACGCCCCTAAATTTTGAAAAGGACTCCTGCTATATATAAGGTGGAAGATTCCATTTGGTACAAAAAGGGTTAAACCATGTTATAAGTGTTATGAAGTGGTTTACGTTTTATAATATACTTTTTCTACCCAGAAACAACCTTTATGTCGTCCTGTTTTCTATCACGCCCCCACCTATCGGGCTTGAAGAAATAGATGGGCTGCATGATGCTTCCACGCAGAGCTGAAACCGACCGCACGATCACTGGTAAACTGCTCAGAGGATCTAAGCCTGCCCAGGCAAAGCGGTGCGAGTTGGACAGTCCATGCTTATACACCGTATTGGTTTCTTTGGGCGACAGAGCTTGAGATGTCATTTCATCTCAATGTTGGGTAAAAATCCCGCAAAACTGGGCAGCAACGTCTCCAAAATGACCTTTACAGTGATGACGGGGATGTTAAACATCAAATCAAACAAACAAAACTCTCTATATTCCTTTCCAATGAAGGAACTTCTTTGAGAAAAAAAAAAATGCTCAATGGGAAAGAATGTGCCCAAGAGAATAATTATGCTCAAACCCGTTGATAGGAGAGACAACAGCTTTTTTTGAAGACTTGCTTAACCTTTAACCCTTATCCTGCTGAATAAATTAATCCAGCCACACCAAACAAAAAGAAAATTTAATTGAAATTCAGTAAATTTCATTGAAATTTCAGTAAATTTCATTGAAATTTCGATGAAATCCTCATATTTAGGTGGATTTCACCCATTTGACCAAAATTTGATGAAATTTCAATGAAATTTCAGTGAAGTTTCAATAAATTTCAATGACATATTCGAAATTTCAATGAAACTTAATTTCAATGAAATTTCACTAAAATTTCAGCAGTATTCTTGCATAAATTTTGATAGTCTACAACATTTCAGTGATAGTGAAATTTCAATGAAATTTCAGTGAAATTTCAGTGATTTCAGTGAAATTTCAGTGATTTTTCAATCAAATGACCAATGCATTTTCTTGAGATATAAAAGTTTTAATGTTTATTAAAATAAAGAAAGCCTCTGAGGAAAATATTAGATAAGACTAATGCGAAGAAACTATGTAAGACTGAAGCAAGAAAACATACAATAACATACACCACAATTTTTCCTCCTTATAACAGTTTTGGATAAAATATGTTTAACAGATGGATCCTAAAAATGTACAGATCATACAGAAAAATAACCATTTCTTTTCTGTATAATCTATACATTGTAATTGGACACAACACTGCCGCCCATTTACTAACATATTTCATGCTTTGGACCCCTAAAACCATGCTATACGAGGTAGTGGAGTACATAAAATTATCAGCATTTCATCTTAAAAGCCTCAGAAGTTTGGACATACATATAGACTGCTGTCACAGACTTAAATTTAAACAAGATGTGTTTGTGAAACACGAACATGTCCCCAGACCAAGGTCAATTTTTTCTTATCCTGAGCCCTTGTCACAAGGAACCTACATGTCAAATATGAAGGTTCTATCTCAAACGGTTACAAGGAACCTACATGCCAAATATGAAGGCTCTATCTGAAATGGTTCAAAAGTTATGACCAATGTTTTTTCTTGTCACAAGGAATCTACATGCCAAATAAAAATGGTTCAAAAGTTATGACCAATGTTTTTCCTTTCAAGTAGGGAATATCCAGATGTCTGGGCAAGACTAGCTTCTTTCGGCCTTAAAGTTATCCAGCAAACAGACAAGCCAACAAACAGACAGGGCAAAAACAATATGTCCCCGCTCTTGCTCTTGCGCGCATGCATGAGTACATAAAAATGTGGACATATTAAAACTGCAGTTGGAACAGCAAAAAGTGAAGACCCTGATCAGAAAAAGGCTGTTCTGAGTCTGCAATGTCGGCTAAGATTACTGTATACAGGTTTATATCAGAGTACCCTCTGTTTTGGGTCCGGGCTCGGTAGCTCAGTCGGACTCGCGTCTGACTGTTGATCACGAGGACGCGGGTTTGATACCTGCCGGGGTTGGCAACATTCTTTGTGGAGATTGATCGTGAAATCTTTTCTATGGTCATTCTCTCCCTTCCACTGATTCAAGAAGGGCAGTTGTCAGTTTCTGGGGAAAGAATGTGCACTGTACTGGTTAACCGCTGATGTATAAGCCTGCCCAGGAAAAGTGTGGACAGGTAAACTGACCGGCTCATAAATAACCTAAATAGTGTTGACTCCAATACAAACAAACAAAACCCTCTGTTTTGGTAGTGACTTCCTAAAATTGTGATAAATTTACAAAGGAATTACATTTAAAAGTGAATGCATCATAATTCAAGGCAATTGTTGTGCATAATACATGTATCATCAAATTCCAAGCGAGGGCAGAAACCAATGTAAATTTCCTGTACCCTGAAAGAACGCCTTTCAATAGAATTCAATTTCAATGAAAATTCACACAAATTTAAATGAAATTTCAGTGAAATTTCAGCAATTTTCTAGCATCAGTAAAATTTCAAGAATTTTAATCAAATTTAGTATTTCATTTAAATTTTAGTACAGTTTTAGAAAATTTTAGTCTTTGCATGTAATTTGTTATTTCTTGAGTGAAATCCAGTTTTCATAGAATGTCTTTTCAACTAGAAAGTAACTTCATTCTATGACAAAGTATAAGAATGAATAGTTCAGGAAGTGCCACAATCAAAATTTGATGCCAACCCAATTATAAGAAAGTACCATAAACTAAGGGACAAACAGGCAAGTAAATCAGCCCCTTTCATTCCTACAAGGATTTATACAACAAGTTCAACAACAATAACTTGATGTTTAACATGCAATATTGTTTTGATAATAAGTGGCACTCAAAATTATGAGTTTTAAAATGAAATCTCACCAAATTTCACTGAAATTTCACTGAAATTTTGGTGATGACGTCATTGATGATGACATCCTTTCAATTGAATGATGGGAAAAACATGGCTGCCTTAGTAATGGAGGGATTTTCAAAGCAGTGCCAGAAAACTAATTGTCTGGTAATATAAGGATGACAAACATCACAGAACATTAGCTGATATAGTAAGTACACTTCAGACCACAGTTTGAAAGGTGCTGTTTGAATTGGGCAGAAATCATGGCAGACACAGGTTAACAGATCAGCCTGCGGATTTTGAAGGTCAAAAGTTTCTGGTCATTCAATGTCTGTGTTAGATAAACAAACATGCTGAAATGCCTTAGAAAACACAAGTTTGACTGAAAAAAGATAAATCAGACATAATTATATTTAATAAATTGCTTTTTTTCTTCTTGTTTAAAAATTAATATGGTCATTTGAAATGGGTGGGGTACAGTGTGGCATGTAAACAGAGACTCTTGGCTGCTGTAATTGATATCATTATGTAACCATTTAGAGAAAAAAGTACTTGGGGGATGAATGAAGTTGCTCATTCTATATACTTCTCATGCAGACTTATAGTAATTAAATCTATATGTATCAAAACATAAATCAAGTAACATCGAAGGGGAAACAATTTTGAAATCTCATTGATATATCTGTGAAATGCTATTGAATATTCCCTAAAATATCATTAAAATTTCTGTGAAATACTAACACACTTTCAGGAAAATTTCTCTGAGATTTCAACAAAATTAAGAGGTATTTTGCCCATTTCTTTCAGTGAGATTTCTGCATTATTTTATTGAAATACTAACAAATTTTCACTGAAATTTCTATGAGATTTTGCTGAAATTTGGTCATATTTTGCCCGATTCTTTCACTGAGATTTCAGTGTTATTTGACTGAAATAACAGTGAAATTTCACCGAAAAACCAGTATTATATTATTGAAATACTGACTAATTTTCACTGAAATTTCAATGAGATTTTACTGAAATTCGGTAATATTTTGCCCGATTCTTTCACTGAGATTTCAGTGTTATTTGACTGAAATAACAGTGAAATTTCACTGAAAATCAGTATTATTTTATTGAAATACTAACAAATTTTCACTGAAATTTCTATGAGATTTTGCTGAAATTTGGTAATATTTTGCCTGATTCTTTCACTGAGATGTCAGTGTTAATTGACTGAAATAACAGTGAAATTTCACTGAAAATCTCAGTGTTATTTCAGTGTTATTTTGCCAGATTCTTTCACTGAAATTCCACCATTATTTCCATGAAATAATGCTAAAATCTCAGTGAAATTTCACTGTCATTTTCACCAGGGATGTACTTGTTCAGACAATTGCCCTTCTTGAATCAGCAGAAGGGAGAGAATGACTGTAGAAAAGTTTTCATGATCAATCAGTCAGACACGCATCCAACTGAGCTACCGGTTAAACACAGTGACCCCATACAGATTATACTCATAATCAACTCAATTTGTATCTGTTATATAAATTTCTTTCTTCTTCTTTTTTTTTTTTTAAAAAAAAGGCCCTAGGTGTCTATTGAAAGCAGATAGATAAAAATCCTCTAAACCATTCATCACCTACATGAATAATCCAATAATCCACGAAAAAAGTTTAACCCATTTTGTACTGGAAACCCCAAAACGGGTAATTGGCAAACAGTGCAAGCCCAGATCAGACGCCGCAGAACGTGGCGTCTAATCAGGGCCTACACTGTTTGCAAAAAGTAAATGCAATTTCAAAAAAAATTTGAAGGAAACACAGTCCGACACCCCTAAACTTTAAAATGGATGTCAGCTTATAATATATACGTAAGGAGTTACGGTTCCATTTGGCCAGTCTAAGCCTGAAATAAGCCGGGGGGGGGGACAGTGAAAAGTAAATACTTGAGATACCTATCAAACACTGAGGTGTAAATAAATCGGTCAAACCACATTTAACCTTTACATAAGGAAAACACGCCTATACAGATACATTGTCATTTTTTCCGCCAAAAAACGAAAATTTTATGATGAAAAATTGTGATATTTTTTTTATTTCTGCTCAAAATATAGATTGTAGGTACTCGATAGAACCGCATCATTAATATAGATTGTAGGCACTTGTAAGAACCGCCCCAATGAGGCGGTTCTAAAGAGTACCTACAATCTATATTTTAGAGCATAAATTTGAAAAATAATGTTTACCCCTGTAAACTCCAGTTTTACTATATAAAAGTGGGGTTTAAGGGGATCAAAAATGTATAGGTGTGTTTGTGTAATGAAATGCCAAGACAACCTGCATCAGAAAATGTTGTCTGTTTATGCTGTCTGCTGCATCTTCTTGCAAACTTACTTTTGCATACAGGCTAACAGTGTGGACCCTGATCAGACTGTTAATAGAGGAGCAGCCTGCTCTGGGTCGATATTGTTTGCAACAGTTAATTTTAAAGTAAAGGGGTACCTTGGCAAACAGTGCAGGCCTGATCAGACGCCACAAAATGTGCCGTGTGATCAGGGCCTGCACTATTTGCCTACAGATATTTTCCGTCGAAAATGGAATAAAAACGAAACAATAGGCCTACCATCCCTTATATGACAAATGGACTTGTCCAACATATATAGCAATGGAAAAGTCCACAAGCATACAATGGGTTATGATAAGCCTTATTTTCTCAAATATGAAAATGTTGTCTGTAACAGTTGTGACCTTTCTTTTAAGGGTTAACCCATTGTATACTGGTGGACTCTTGCTATACAGTATGTTAGACACAAGTCCATTTGTCTTACAAGGGGTGTCAGGCCTATTTTTTCCCCATTTTGTTCTATTTTTGACAGAAAATTCTGTTAGCAAATAGAGCAGGCCCTGATCAAACGCCCGAACGTGGCGCCGCATTATGCGGCATCTGACGGACCTCCCTGGCCTAGTGGTTAAGAGCGCTGACTCTTGATCATTAGGTCTCTCACCGCTGTGGTTCGAGCCTCGCTCGGGTTACATGTGAGACACCATGTTTTGCAACGGAAGGTCAGGTGGTTTTTCTCCGGGTACTCCGGTTTTCGCCCACCTCTGATTAACGATCGGCTCAATATGAGTCAAATAATCTTGAAAGGACCGTAAAGCCAAAACTATATGATATGCAGCATCTGATCTGGGCCTGCACTGTTTGCAAAGGTACTCCTTTAGGGGTTTCCCCCCGCAATCAATGGGTTAAGTTGTTAGGTATTATGCATCACTGATCATATATGAGCTAGCGCATGACAAAACCTACAATAAGACATGTGCGCCCAACAAAGACTCAGATCAGCCTGCGCATCCACGCAGTCTGATCAGTCATTGTTGTGCGCTCTATGGATAGCTAAGGGCCCAATGCTCCTTCATGCTGCAAGAGAAGTCTTTGGTTAGTCTATATGGATGCGCAGGGTGATCTGAGTCTTCGGTGGATGCACATGTCTTATTGTAGGTTTTGCCGTGCGCTGACTCATATGATAAAGTCCCTTTTTTATGTGTAAGTTCAAATATCCAATCATATGACAACTTGTGCTCTATGTACATGTTCATAACCCATTTTGTACCAAATGGAATCTTCTTTCTTATAATATGCATGTAGCAGGAGCCCATTTCAAAATTGTGGCTTAAAGAAATAGATGAGCTGCATGATGCTTCCATGCAGAGTTGAAACCCACCCGCACACAAGTACTGGTAAGCCGCTTTAATAGAGGATCTAAGCCTGCCCAGACAAAGCGGTCTGAGTCCGACCATCCATGCTTATAAACCTGGCGGCAGGGCTTGAGATGTCATTTCATCTAAATGTCGGGTATAAGTCCCACAAAACAGGAAGCAATGTCTCCAAAATGACCTTTACAGTATTGACGGGGATGTTAAACCTCAAATCAAACAAACAAACAAACAAATCCATTTCAAAATTTAGGGGTGTCAGGTTGTGTTTTCATCAATTTATTTGGAAAACTTTTTGCAAACAATGTAGGCCCTGATCAGACGCCGCTTTCTGCGGGGATACCAAATGGGTTCAAAATAAGGTGGCTTAAAAAAAAACCTCTTATTGGTTTATTTACTTCTATTTACACTGATACATGATTGATTTATATTTTTTTAATAAAAAAGTTCCAATCTACTCTTATTTTTTTCAGTTTCACACATTTCTTACTCTAGAAGATTCTAACCTTTATTTTCAGAACATGTCTGGAATGTGCAAAGATGATCAGAACAGCGCATCAAGACTTTTGTTAGCTAGCCTAAGTCCTCAGCAGATATATTCCAACTGTTCGTTAATCCAATTTTGGCAGTCTTCTCAAAACAACAGAAGAAAGAACTGGTGAAAGACAGACTCCTTAGAACTATATATTATAATGTATGTTTAACCCATTTTGTACCAGAAATCCCAGAACGGGATGTCAGGAGTACTGTATGTTTTCAAGGTATTTTATAGGATTTTATTCCAAATACAAATATATTTCACCATCAAACAGTATTCAAAGAAGGCAAAATCAATGGACAATGAAATATACATGTAGGTCACACTGACCTACCATACATGTATATACATATATATATTTTGAGGTGAATCATTGGGTCACATGGAACTAATATCCCAGGAGTGTCATTTCTCCAAGATATACATGTATGTTAAAATCACTTAACCATGAAATATACATAATTTATATGTACATGTAGGTCATACTGCACAGATATATTTTCAGGTCAAAGTAACAATTTCAATACAGTTCCATTAATTTTCCTCTTTCTCCCCTGACCCTCACTTTAATCTCCCCTACCACATGTATCTCTTCTATCCCTTTTGGTCCTTTCTCGGGAAGACAACATAAAACGATCCACAAGGACTGACCAGTGAGCCACCTGACATATCATTAAACTCCAAGATAAACAATCAATCCTCCTATATTTAACCCTTCTCTTGCTGAATATTCATTTTAGCCGCACCCATTTCTGCCTTTGAACCAATCAGATTACTTGATGTAATTTATTCCTAACTAGAAATGTGTCCAGACGACACAGATGCCCCCGCCAAGGGCCCCGCCTCACCCCGAAAATCCATGTTGCAACAAAATTTTCTAAGTGTGTGACCTCGTCATCAGGAACATTTGTGAGAAGTTATATTGAAATTGGTGATAAAATGTAAGCGCTAGAGCAATGACAAAGTTTTTCTAAAAATAGCCACAGTGACCTTGACCTTGAAAGTCGAACTAGCTCGAGGTATTGTCATAAGGAACATTTGTGTGAAGTTATTTTGAAACCAGTGAAGAAATGCAGGCGCTAGAGCGATGACAAAGTTTTCTAAAAATGGCCACAGTGACCTTGACCTTGAAAGTCGAAATGGCTCAAGATATTGTCATAAGGAACATTTGTGTGAAGTTATATTGAAATCGGTGAAGAAATGTAAGCGTTTGAGCGATGACAAAGTTTTTCTAAAAATAGCCACAGTGACCTTGACCTTGAAAGTGGAACTCGCTAGAGATATTGTCATAAGGAACATTTGTGTGAAGTTATATTGAAATCGGTGAAGAAATGTAAGCGCTAGAGCGCTGACAAAGTTTTTCTAAAAATAGCCACAGTGACCTTGACCTTGAGGTCATGACCTTGAAAGTCAAACTCCCTCGAGATATTGTCATAAGGAACATTTGTGTGAAGTTATATTGAAATCAGTGAAGAAATATAGACGCTAGAGCTATGTTGTGCGAGGGGATAATTAAAATTTTTTAAGTCTGTGACCTTGACCTTGAGCTCATGGGCATGGGTGGGGGTATCGCTGAATAAAAAGGACAGGTATCTAACATCATACCAAATATCAACTCAATCCATCGCACGATTTGGAAAATATCAACTCTTAAAATATCTAATTAAAAATTGTCTAAGTCTGTGACCTTGACCTTGAGGTCATAGGCATGGGTGGGGGTATTGCTGAATAAAACATTGTACCTATATCTATCATTATATGAACCAAAGCCATCATAAAAGTTCAGGTTCTACCAGGTACAAATACCTTAACTGGAGTCTTCAACATGGAAAATTTTCTAAGTCCATGACCTTGACCTTGAGGCCATAGGCATGGGTGGGGGTATCGCTGAATAAAACTTTGGACCTATATCTATAATCATACCAAATATGAACCAATTCCATCAAATGGTTTGGAAAATATGGGTTCTAAAATGTTCAAGTCTACCTGTTACAAAAACCTTAACCTGAGTCTTTAACATTGAAAATTTCTAAGTCTGTGACCTTGACCTTGAGGTCACAGGCATGGGTGGGGGTATTGCTTAATAAAACTTTGGACCTATATCTATCATCATACGAAAGATGAACCAGTTCCATCAAATGGTTAGGAAAATATGAGTTCTAAAAGTTCAGGCTCTACCTGTTACAAAAACTTTAACCTGAGGTTACAGGATCACGTACGTACGTATGTACGTACGTACACACACACTTACAGACGGACGTACACATGTACGCACGTACGCACGTACGGAAAACCCAAAAACTATATGCCCCCGGCATCATATGATGCGGGGGCATAAAAATTCATAAATTGAATGTCAAACAGTGTAGTTCCTGATCAGATGGCTTCTTCAGAAGCCATCTGATCTGGATCTACACTGTTTGCAAAGATGTGTGTGTGTGTGTGAATTCAGGTTTAACGTCGCTTTCAACAATTTTTCAGTCAAATCATGATGGTGTCTGGTTGCGACAGGGAGCTCAATGCTCACTTTTATAGTGCTGCCTCACTGAAGTATCATGTCCCAGACACATTACATGATACCACGACCAGTCACATTATCCTGACACTGGGTCGACCAGTCCTAGCTCAACCCCGTAAATCCGAGTGCCAAGCGAGGAGCAGCTAGTACCATTCTTAACGACTTTGGTATGTCGCAGCCCGGGATCGAACCCGTGACCTCCCGTTCCCCAGAGCAGACACTCTACCAACTGAGCTATCGGGGCTGGTTGTTTGCAAAGATAGGCGTTGTTGTGAACAGCAGGATAAGAGTTAACCCATTGTATACTAGTGGACTCTTCCACTGCAATATGTTGGACAAGTCCATTTCTCATATAAGGGGTATCTAGGAAAAGTCTGTTAGTAAATAGCGTAGGTCCTTATCAAATGCCACATTCTGGGGGTTGGGTCCATGTTTGTTTGATTTGAGGTTTAAAGTCGCAGTCTACACTGTAAAGGTCATTTTGGAGTCGTTGCTTCCAATTTTGCGGGACTTTTATCCGACGTTGACATGAAAGGACATCTCAAGCCCTGCTGCCCAATAAAACCAATAGGGTTTATAAGCAGGGACGGTCCGACACTCGCACCGCTTTGCCTGGGCAGGCTTAGTTCCTCTAATTGCTGTTTACCAGTACTCATGTGCAGTCGGTTTCAGCTCTGTGTGGAGGCATCATGCAGCCCATCTATTTCTTCAAACCCTGATAGGCGGGGGGGACTTAAACTCCAACATAATCAATCAATCCTCCTATATATTTTAATGGTAGAAGCCATTCAGTAGAAAATGAGTTAAAAATTAAGAACTTAAGGGTTCCCACCTCCGCAGCACTCTTTGCCAGTTAGAGACTTCTCCCTTTTTGGGGGTTGGGTCCAGTCTAAAATGGTCTTAACCCTTGTCCTGCTGAGCCCAGATATGCCTTATTTTCCAAACAATGAAGATCCAGATCAGATGGCTTCTGACGAAGCCATCTGATCAGGATCTACATTGTTTGCCATTCAGATTATGAATATGTTGCAATAATTTGCATCAGGTAATCTGATTGGTTGATAATCAGTAGTGGGTGTGGAAGATATGAATATTCAGCAGGACAAGGGTTAAATGTGCACACTAACAGTGCATCGATAGTATGTCATAAAAAGGTAGTATCAGCAGAAAAATCATGGCCTTACTTTGCTATTTCTGCTGTCTTACAACAAATATTTAACCCTTATCTTGCTGAATATTCATTTTAGCCACACCCATTTCAGACTTTGAACCAATCAGATGACTTGATGTAATTTATTCCTACAAATCCATAAACTGCATTTTTTTTTTTTTTTTTTTTGGTTTGGGTTTTACGGCCCTTTCAAGATTATTTCACTCATATCGAGCCGATCGTTAATCAGAGGTGGGCGAAAACCGGAGTACCCGGAGAAAAACCACCTGACCTTCCGTTGCAGAACTTGGCGTCTCACACGTGGCCAGAGCGAGGCTCGAACCTACTGCGGTGAGAGACCTAATGACTAAGAGTCAGGGCTCTTATCCACTAGGCCACGGAGGCCCGTCCATAAACTGCATGCCAAACAGTGCAGATCCTGATCAGATGGCTTCTTCAGAAGCCATCTGATCTGGATCTACACTGTTTGCAAAGATAGGGGATGTCGTGAACAACATGGTAAGGGTAAAACTAGAAAATTGGTGACCAAATGACATGCATGGACAACCATGTTAAAAATTTCCACTATGCTTAGATACACAAGTCTTCATCAGCCAATGTTGATGAGCCAGCTGATGAGAAAAGGGTACCGGTATATACCACGAGGCGACCAGCAAAGGCTCTGGCCAGCCTGCGCATAAGCACAGTCTGGCCAGAGCCTTTGATGCTCGCAGACTTGTAGAGGACATATCAAAACAAAATTGTAGCTTCATGATTTATTTGTTTGATTTTAGGTTTAACATCCCCATCAACACTGTATACAGTACGGCTCAGGTATTTGAACCGTTTTTCTTTTTCATTCCGCGGACAACTTTTTAAATCCGCGTTTTTCCGCCGAATGGTTTGAAGTAAACCACTCCGAGTGAAAATATTTTACTCCAAGTTATGCGCTCGATATTCCGAGGAAATTCCGCGGACCTCGGAGCTTACCTGTGATATTCGGAGTATTTGCGAGTGGGGATTAATTTAATTAAACTGTACAGGTAAGTTTGACAACGGGATGTATCAGAGGCCAATAATGGCGGCCGAAAGCCGTAAAATTTCGCTGACAGTTATCACTTTGATTATTTGTTTCTCAATTGTCCGATAATACTTCACATTAAAATTATTAAAGAATGAAAGACAAATGATTATATTATATCAAAATAATTTTCTTTTTTTTGAAAATATAAAAATTACATGGAGGAATTTTGAGTTCAAAATGACCGATTTTGCAGTTTAAAAGAAGCCAATAATGGCGGCCGAATCCCGTCAAAATTTCGCTGACAGTTATCAATCAAAATAATTTTCTTTTTTTTGAAAATATAAAAATTACATGGAGAAATTTTGAGTTCAAAATGACCGATTTTGCAGTTTAAAAGAAGCCAATAATGGCGGCCGAAAGCCGTAAAATTTCGCTGACAGTTATCACCTTTGATTATTTGTTTCTCAATTGTCCGACAATACTTCACATTAAAATTATTAAAGAATAAAAGACAAATGATTATATTATATCAAAATAATTTTCTTTTTTTGAAAATATAAAAATTACAAGGAGAAATTTTGAGTTCAAAAGACCGATTTTGCAGTTTAAAAGAAGCCAATAATGGCGGCCGAAAGCCGTAAAATTTCGCTGACAGTTATCACCTATGATTATTTGTTTCTCAATTGTCCGATAATACTTCACATTAAAATTATTAAAGAATGAAAGACAAATGATTATATTATATCAAAATAATTTTCTTTTTTTGAAAATATCAAAATAACATGGAGAAATTTTGAGTTCAAAATGACCGATTTTGCAGTTTAAAAGAAATATTTTGTCCTCGCATTTTGAAAGATTTGTATGTACTCGTCATGCCCAACTGATTCCGTTTTTTGAAATCACTGTACAGTTTCACACCCTGGGTAATTAGTGATTACCTCTTTGTTGACTTTTGACAGCGTTTACATTTCAATAACTATCAGTGATAATTATCTTATAATTATATATAAATATAAACGATGGTAAAAGAACATTAAATAAACAAAAAAAAAAAAAAATGCCCAGGTATTTCGTCAAATTCCTCCGAGTAGTTCCGCATAACTTCGCGAGAAAATATTGCCTCCAGGTACGATATTACGACTCGGAATAATTTCGAGAAACTTCGCGTACCGCATACTTAGCGCGGACCTTGCGAGTGTTTTCGAGGAGTGTCTGCCGAATATATACACCTACTGGGAACAATTCCGAGTGTTTTGGAAAGTACTCGAAACGCCGAGATTCGGAATAAAGAGTTTTTTGGTTCTTATACCTGAGCCGTACTGTAGGTCATTCTGAGACATCGCTTCCAATGCTGTGGGACTTTTACCCGACACTGAGATGAAATGATATCTCAAGCCCTGTCACCCAATGAAACCAATAGGGTTTATAAAGTATGTAGCTTCATGAAATTAAAGAAATCATGCGTCTAGCGCACATTCATTTGATTTTGAGGTTTAAAGGTGCATTATTGAGCTACCGGGTCTCAAATTTTTTTTTCTGGTTCTTATCTTCAATGCATACTCCTTTGTCATGTGTACACTTTTGGAGCCAAATACAGCTTCAGAACTTTGTGAAAATGGTCGTTTTCATTCATGTTTACCCTTCGCTCTGAACATGTGTTCGGAATTTCTGTTCTAAAAATAAATCTGTCACTTTACACATACATGGCGACAGTATCGTCTCTGAGTGTTGTTACTTATGACATGGTATTCAGCGTCATATTTTTTTCCGATCCATGCATGGCCTAAGCAAACAAGGCCAAAAATGAATGTCGCATAACATCATATATGGGGATTCTATTTTTGTCACGAACTAAAAATAGATCTAACTAGTGTTCGAAACCTAGTTAGGGAATCCCTCTCAAACTCGTTTACCTGTCATCATAATTGTTCGCATTTTTGCATAAAATGCATTCATTTGTATTGTTTTAAAGAAAAATACCGGCTATATGTATTTTATTTTTGGAAGCATTTTTTCCAGATAGCTCAATAATAGTGCACCTTTAACATCCACTTCACACTCACTGTTTAGGTCATTTGGAGACATTGCTTCCATTTTTTGTGGGACTTTTACCTGACATTGACATGAAATGACATCTCAAACCCAGCTGCCCAATGAAACCAATAGGGTTTAGTCAAACTCACACAAATTTGCCTGGGCGGGCTTACAATCTTCGACCTAAGCGGCTTACCAGTACTCTTGTGGGGTCAGTTGCAGCTCTGCATGGAAATCTTAGCACCATACAATGCAATCTATTTCTACAAACCCCAATGGGCTGGTGCCCTTTGGGGAATGCCAAGGACCTTTTCCCATGTGTAGCACTACATAAAATCACGCAAGACATTAACCCATTTAGTACCGGAAACACCAAAACAGGTACCCTGGCAAACAGTGCAGGCCCAGATCAACCGCTGCAGAGTGCAGCGTCTGATCAGGGCCTTCACTGTTTGCTAAAAGTTCAGCCATTTTCGAAATAAATTTTGATGAAAACACCACCTGACACCCCTTAATTTTGGAATGAACTCCTGCTATATATAAGGAGGAATATTCCATTTAGTACAAAAAGGGTTAAATTGCTTATCATCAGTATGACTTCCATATCAAATCCTGTATTTGGATCCCTAGGAATGTAAATAAATTTGATAGTCTAAGTTCAAATACTTAAAATCACACCTAAAACTGCCAGGTCTAAAATTATGTCTCTTATCAATTGCAATGAATGTAAAACCCATGTAAAACATTTTCACTTTTGACGACCGCTGTCACCATATCTTATGGTGGTGTGGCCAGAAGACACACATTATTATGCAGTGTCAGGAAAATCTATATAAAAAATCTTTCTTCTTGAGTGGCGTTACTCTAAATCCTCAGGGGAGCCACGCAAACATGACTATATAGATTTGACCCCCTTGAACCCCACTTTTACTTTTATTAAAACTTGGGTTTACTGGGGTAAACCTTATTTTTCTTATTTCTGCTCTAAAATATAGATTGTGGGTACCTGTTAGAACTGCCTCGATGAGGCAGTTCTTACGGGTACCCACAATCTATATTGAGCAGAAATAAGAACAAGAGGACCAAGCTAGCTTGGTCCTGTATCGCTCACCTGAGCTAACAGATTCAAAGTTTAAGGAAGTGCCAACCTTTACTGAAGGCTTTATGGGAGGACATGGTGATGACAGGGTATGCATTTTCTGCAAATCAAGTAGAATTTAACTCTATGATAAACAGGCTGACCTCACCGGTTTTCAAACTCATTCAAGCTTTTATTCCTGACTTGCTAAGAAGATCCTATCTAAACTGAAGTGGCTATGGTGATGACAAGTTCAAAAACAAGAGTTTTCAAATTCCTCCAAGCTTTCTGCCTGACTTCCTTGTTTGTAAGTTTCATGAAGATCCGTTCAAAACTAAAGGGGCAGCAGTGATAACAATGTCGAAAATAGGCATTTTCAGCAATCAAAGGCACATCACTATATGATAAATGTGCCGACTTGGCCGGTATTCGAACTCACCTCAGGTTTTATTCCCAGCCACCTTACATGTAAGTTTCAGAAAGATCCGATCAGACTTGGCCAGTATTCAAACTCATCCAAGATTTTATTCCCAGCCACCTCACATATAAGTTTCAGAAAGATCCGATCAAAACTGAAGGGGCTACAGTGTGGACAAGGTCAAAAATCAACATTTTCAGCAATCAAAGGGACCTAACTCTATGATAAATAGGCCACCTTTGCCGGTATGCGAACTCATCCGAGGCTTTATCCCCAGCCACCTTGCATATAAGTTTCAGAAAGATCCGATCAAAACTGAAGGGGCTATGGTGATGACAAGGTCAAAATTTGGCATTTTTAGCAATCAAAGGGATGTTACTCTAAAATAAATGAGCCGACTTGGCCAGTTTTCGAACTCATCCGAGGTTTCATCCCCAGCCACCTTACATATAAGTTTCAGAACAATCCGATCAAAACTGAAGGGGCTACAGTAATGACAAGGTCAAAAATCAACATTTTCAGCCATCAAAGGGACAGAACTCTATGATAAATGGGCTGACTTGGCCTGTTTTCGAACTCATCCAAGATTTTATCCCCAGCCACCTTACATATAAGTTTCAGAAAGATCCGATCAAAACTGAAGGGGCTATGGTGATGACAAGGTCAAAAATCGGCATTTTCAGCAATCAAAGGGACGTAAATCAATGATAAATGGGCCAACTTGGCCGGTATTCAAACTCATCCTAGGTTTTATCTCCAGTCACCTTACATATAGGTTTCAGAAAGATTCGATCAAAACTGAAGGGGCTACGGTGCTGACAAGGTAAAAAATCGACATTTTCAGCCATCAAAGGGACATAACTATATAGTTAATGGGGCAACTTGGCCGGTTTTCGAACTGATCCGAGGTTTTATCCCCAGCCACCTTACATATAAGTTTCAGAAAGATCCGATCAAAACTGAAGGGGCTACAGTGTGGACAAGGTCAAAAATCAACATTTTCAGCAATCAAAGGGACCTAACTCTATGATAAATAGGCCACCTTTGCCGGTATGCGAACTCATCCGAGGCTTTATCCCCAGCCACCTTGCATATAAGTTTCAGAAAGATCCGATCAAAACTGAAAGGGCTACGGTGATGACAATGTCAAAAATCGGCATTTTCAGCAATCAAAGGGATGTTACTCTGTGATAAATGGACCAACTTGGCTGGTTTTCGAACTCATCCAAGATTTTATCCCCAGCCACTTTACATATAAGTTTCAGAAAGATTCAATCAAAACTGAAAGGGCTACAGTGATGACAAGGTCAAAAATCAGCATTTTAAGCAATCAAAGGGACGTTACTCTACGATAAAAGGGTCGACTTGGTCGGTTTTCGAACTCATCCGAGATTTTATCCACAGCCACCTTACATATAAGTTTCAGAAAGATCCGATCAAAACTGAAGGGGCTACGGTGATGACAAGGTCAAAAATCGGCATTTTCAGCAATCAAAGGGACGTAACTCTATGATAAATTGGCGGACTTGGCCGGTTTTCGAACTCATCCGAGGTTTTATCCCCAGCCACATTATATATAAGTTTCAGAAAGATCCGATCAAAACTGAAGGGGCTACGGTGATGACAAGGTCGAAAATGGGCATTTTCAGCAATCAAAGGGACGTAACTCTATGATAAATGGGCCGACTTGGCCGGTTTTCGAACTCATCCGAGTTTTTATCCCTAGTCACCTTACATATAAGTTTCAGAAAGATCCGATCAAAACTGAAGGCGCTACGGTGATGACAAGCATTTTCCCATAGTAAGTCTATGGGACCTTGTGGTTGCCATAGGAACCAAAGTTTTAGAGCGATTTCAAAAAAAAGTTTATGTCATCAATGCCCCACCAGAGGCATGCTACAGGTGAGAAATGATTGAGATCAGCCTGCAGGATACAGAGATATAGCTGCTCAAAAGTGTGGATGGACGACGGACGGACGGACGGACGGACGGACGGACGGACGACGGAGGACCCACTATACTATAAGCTCCCCTGGAGCCTTCGGCCCAGGTGAGCTAAAAATGTCACAATTCTTCACCTTAAATTTTTAATTTTTATGGCGGCAAAATTTACCATGTATTTTTATAGACATGTTTTCGTAATGTTGAGAGCAGCCAACATGACTTGCAATACATGTTATGTCACTTCCGATCTGGGCCTGCACCATTTTCCAATGTCATGACTGTGGGGTTTCTCATTTCTACGAAAACTCATAAAACAGGGGCTAAAGAACAGAATGGTACATGTACATGTATCAAGTTTATTTTGAGTCATGCGTTTCTTATTTCGAATACCTATTTAAGCCTGACCAGGAAAAGTGTGGTTAGGTAAACCAACCAGTTCAATATGACCTAAATAATGCTGACTGGGCCTGTAAGCTCCAAACAAACCAAAAAACATCAGAAAAATTTAATGTTACCTCATATATCATCCATTCACCATAAATATGACTGTACAAATACAATGTTCGACCTCAGTTGATACACAGGCCTTAGTAGATTAGTTACAACTGAATGAAAAACCTCGCCCAAAAGATAATGGGCGGCAATCTTGTAACCCAAAATATTGAAACAGAAAAGCATGTATAAACAGTGAACCCTGTTGACAGGAGACAAGGTAATGTAAAAATCCTAAAAATTCTGAGACCTTGAAGGAAGACTTCCTGTAATTTTAAAATTTAAACAAATTTGTTTCACGATTCAGCAAAGAGTTCAACGAGAGTGCAAACGGAATAGCAAAGTGTGTAGACCCTTATCAGACTACTCCTGGTTCTGCACTGTTTGCTAAGGCCTGTCTGTCCCAATACTTAGAATCAACATGGAACAAGGAGCTTGTCAAATTTGTTATACAGTCTCAAAGCTACAGATATAGGAGTAAAGACGATAAATCTGGGATAATTTTTTCTCTTTTTGCCATAAAAACCTATGTTTTGAGTACTTGTTAGAATCGCCTCTGTGAGGCGATTCTAACAAGTACCCAAAACATAGGTTTGTAACAAGAAATAAGGAAACTTATCCATGTTGACTCCTACTTTATCTGGAGCTGCATGTGGTAGTACAGTAAAATTACATTAAAAATTCACCAATCATCCTTCAATCTAGGTGAATTTTTGTTTGATGACAAATTAATTAATGACTGTCAGACATCAATCATATGACAAGATAGAGACAAAAACCATAAATTGAAATGAAACCTACCTCTGTAGGTGTAAATACTAGTTATAAGTTATAAACAAAAACTTATCATAAGTTATGATGGAACTGACTCATAAGAAAAATGATCTTATCCTGTTTGATTGTTTTGGTGTTTATGTGTGTTGTTTTCCTTCTTTTCTTTTTCTTTTTGGTTTTGGGGCCCTTTCAAGATTGTTACAATTATTTCGAGCATGTCGCTAATCAGAGGTCGACCAAATCCGGAGTACCCTGAGAAAAATCACCTGACCTTCCGGTGCAACACATGGCGTCTCGCAAGTGACCTGAGCAAGGATTGAACGCTTTGGTGTTTAATGACACACATAACATAATAGTCATACTGAGCTAGTGCAGTTTACATGTATAACTCCTTGGCCAGATTAGATTTTTATGCACTTCAGCATGTTTGCCATATATACCATTCTTGAATCCATTTGATGAACAGAACACCGTATTATTTATTGTATATTTGTTTGTATTGGAGTTAAATGGCCCTGTCATTTATTTAGGTCATTCTTGAGCAACTCAGTTTATCTTTCCACAATTTAACTTGGCAGACTTATACATGTACGTAAGCAGTTAACCAGTAGTGCACATTCTTTCGCCAGAAACTGCAAACTGCCCTCTGCCCTCCTTGAAGCAGCTGACGGGAGAGAATGACCATAGATAAGATTTCATAATCAATATGATTTTCCATGGAAGAATGTTGCCGACCGCGGCAGGTATCAAACCAGCATCCTCCTGATCACCAGCCAGACGCGCATCCGACTGAGCTACCGAGGCCGGTTTTTACTGTATGTAGTTGGACAGACAGGCCAGAGCAAACAATGTAGACCAGTTGAGGTGCTGTAACGTGCCTGTCAACACTGTAAAGGTCATTTTGGAGATGTTGCTTCCAATTTTGTGGGACTTTTACCCGACACTGAGTTGAAATGACATCTTAAGCCCTGCCACCCAATGAAACCAATAGGGTTTATATGCATGGACGGCCTGACTCGCACCGCTTTGCCTGTGGAGGCTTAGATCCTCTAAGCGGTTTACCTCGTGTGCGGGACAGTTTCAGCTCTGCGTGGAAGCATCATGCAGCCCATTATTTCTTCAAGCCCCAATGGGCGGGGGCGGGAGGACCGCTGCAGAAAGTGGGCGTATCATAAATGCCAACACTGTCACCAGGAGTGTTTGTCACTCTGCCAGATATATTTAGATACATATCAGGTTGTAAATTGTAATTGTTCAAATTTTTGACTGAGTGTTTGAGTTTTAAATCTCACCAACAGCTAAGATCATACGGAGATGGAACTTGATTTAAAGACTCGTCCGAAAGTCTGAAGAAGCCTGGGATCGATCCTGCGAGCCCTGGTTTACAAGGCGAGTAGCATAACCACTACACCACGCTGGCTTCTTTAAAATTTTTGAACAAGTATGGTAAGGAGTTGAGGTGTCAGAATACTAACAGTTAATTGAGTAGGTCTGTGGAGCCAACTGAATTCATGACCAATCTCAAAATACATGTATACAAAAAAGAACATTTTTGATATACTGTTTTGGCAGATTTAATATATTGAGGCTTAAATGTCAGAATTTATGGAAACAGGGCCATTACCACATGGGCTACATAACTTCCAACAATTGTTTTGTTGCATTCCCTGGCTGTTTTCTCTCTAATTCATCATTAATATCATATGATATAAACTGCCTATCGACTGATGTAATTCTTGGCACTCGGAAGAACATCAATTGTTATGTATATGATTTGGCAAAGACCTTGTTATTGCATTACTGCAACACTGAACAGGCTCTGCGGTTAGAAAAATGTTTTTTTTCTCATGCTCAATAATTCACTTGAGCATGAAAATGTCCTGTTATTGCTGAATATTCATTTAAGCCACACCCATTTCTGTCTATCAACCAATTAAATTACTTGATGTAATTTATTGCTACAAATTCATAAAGTGAATGCCAAACAGTGTAGATCTTGATCAGATGGCTTCTTCAGAAGCCATCTGATCTGGATCTACACTGTTTTGCAAAGATATGGGTTGTCGTGAATAGCAAGATAAGGGTTAAAGGTGCATTATTGAGCTACCGGGTCTCAAATTTTTTTTCTGGTTTTTATCTTCAATGCATACTCCTTTGTCGTGTGTACACTTTTGGAGCCAAAAACAGCTTCAGAACTTTGTGAAAATGGTCGTTTTCATTCATGTTTACCCTTCGCTCTGAACATGTGTTCGGAATTTCTGAAATCTGTCACTTTACATATACATGGCGACAGTATCGTCTCTGAGTGTGGTTACTTATGGCATAATATTCAGCGTCATATTTTTTTCCAATTCAGGCATGGTAACGGGCCTCCGTGGCTTAGTGGATAAGAGCGCTGACTCTTAGTCATTAGGTCTCTCACCGCCGTAGGTTCGAGCCTCGCTCGGGCCACGTGTGAGACGCCAAGTTCTGCAACGGAAGGTTAGGTGGTTTTTCTCCGGGTACTCCGGTTTTCGCCCACCTCTGATTAACGATCGGCTCGATATGAGTGAAATAATCTTGAAAGGGCCGTAAAACCCAAACCAAAAAAAAAAAAATTCAGGCATGGCCTAAGCAAACAAGGCCAAAAATGAACGTCGCATAACGTCATATATGGGGATTCTATTTTTGTCACAAAAAAATAGATCTAACTAGTGTTCCAAACCTAGTTAGGGAATCTCTCTCAAACTCGTTTACCTGTCTTCATAATTGTTCGCATTTTTGCATAAAATGCATTCATTTGTATTGTTTTAAAGAAAAATACCGGCTATATGTATTTTATTTTTGGAAGCATTTTTTTCAGATAGCTCAATAATGCACCTTTAAAATGCCAACAATAATTGGCATTCAGCTCCATGCAATCTCCCTACCCCTAAGATTAGCATCAATTGGTCAGCGTTGGTCATTCCTACTGCAGTACATGTACAGTAAAATTCCTATATAAAGACAACCTTTGGGAAATTGGGACTGTTCAAATGTGGTCTTTAAGACCACTTTTGAACAGTTCCAAAGGTGGTTCCAGACCAGAGGACATTGTGTGCAGAAAACACAAAGACAGAGTAACTGCACCTTTCTTAATAAGCTTTAATTTTAGGTGGACCTAAAAGCAGTAGTTCATTGTATTTGTCTATTTTCTTTCCTTTGACATCCTTACTCTTGCAATGGTCAATGGATCACATGTACTTGTGGTCTACTGTATAATTTTTATGCTGGAAAAACTTAGATTTGGAAATCTGGTAGTGTTGCCACGGTATATTTTTGTTGCTGCTTGTCTTTGAGTGTGTGTATCGCTTATAGTTTTTTTGGTTTTGGATAGCCAATTGGCCATTTTGTGGGAAAGTAGCTGTCCTTTTGGCTTTATGTTATTGATGTTTCCATTAATAAGGGTCTAGTTATTTCGTGTTTATGTTTCTATCCCTAAGGTGTCTCTGATGGGAGACTGACTCTGATGGGAGCTGATGGGAGATATGGGTTAATTGTATCACTTCCTGATCATGTATTTTGGTCACTTTCAAAGTCAATGGCATAGACTGACCTGACTGTCTGCGGCAAATTTCACAGAATAGACTGACCATAATATCAAAATGTGTTTTTATTACAAATGAAAGGTGGTGCTTAACTTTTTAGCATGGGTATAATTATCATTGTTCAGCTGTGTTTGTTGTAGTTTAACAGCCCAGTCAACACCACTGAGATCATACAGAGCAGGTGTCAGTCAACCTACATTTACTGGCATGGAAAGGCTTCACTCTTCTGAGAAAACACATCACAGTGTCTAGTACTGACTACCCTAGCAGATGATGTTTATCTACATGTATCTGTTTCATATTAGAGGGTCGGTACTGACCCTTAGTATCTGGACACCTCAACTCCTTACCATACTTAATCTAATACATGTACTTGAAGCAGTACATGTACAATTTCCTACCTGATCTTGTGTCTAAAAATAGCTGGATGAGTGGTGACTGGTGCAGACCCTATAACATTATAAATGAGATATGTACAACATTCCTTCAAGGACTTCATGGAGAACTATTCATGCCATCATATTATGAACTGCATTTTACAGGGGATACATGTCAGGATACATGTACATGTATAATATTTCAGAGCCTGGTCTGCAAGAACTGTCTTGTGGAGGTGGCTGTAACAAAATCCAGCTATAGTACTACACCACAACTTCATTATAACACAGTTCATTATAACACGGTTTCAAGACGGATCCCAAAATGTATAGATTATATAGAAAAATGACCATAAATGCCATAAATGGTCATTTTTCTGTATAATCTATAGATCTATACATTTTTGTTTGGATATAACAGTTGTTTAAGAAACACGATTGCTGCTTTGGACCCCAACAAAAGTGTTATAAAAAGGTTGTGGTGTACCAAGAAAGTTATGGGAAACTACCTGTTTATGTATGATTCCGTATTTACCCTGTGTATTTGGACAGACAGGCATGAACAAACAGTGTTAACCCAGATGAGATGCTGCATCTCATTAGCATCTACACTGTTCAGCACTCAACCAGGTATTTTTAGACACAACATATCAGGAAGAAAGCTAGCCTCAGTAGCTCAGTCGGATCGTGTCTGACTGGTGATCAGAAGGGCATGGGTTTGATACCTGCCATGTTGGCAACATTCTTTCGTGGAGATTGATCATGAAATCTTTTCTCCGGTCATTCTCTCCTTTTTGCTGATTCAAGAAGGGCAGTTGTCAGAATGTGCAATGTACTGGTTAACCGCTTAAGAATAAGCTTGCCTGGAGGAAAAGTGTGGATAGGTAAACTGACCGGCCCAAAAATGACACAAATAGTGTAGACTGGGCTGTTAAACCCCAATTCAAACAAGAGGGCACAGAGGGCCCTGAATCACTCACCTGAGAATCAGTGTCTCTAGTACATTCTTGGCCCAAGGGCTATACTAGGCGAAGCTTCATACCAAATATCAAAGACCTGAGCCTTGTGGTTTCAGAGAAGATTTTTAAATATTTTCCCTATATATAAGCCTATGAAAAACCTATAATTTGAAAAATCTTGGTAGAGGTCCACTAGATGAAGCTTCACACCAAATATCAAAGATCTGAGCCTTGCGGTTTCAGAGAAGATTTTTAAAGATATTCCCTGTATGAGCCTATATAGATGTAAAACCAAAGGCCCCCGGGGCGGGGGCATTTTTGGCCCTAGGCCTATAATTTGAACAATATTGGTAGAGGTCCACTAGGTGAAGCTTCATACCAAATATCGAAGACCTGGGCCTTTCGGTTTCAGAGACGGAAGATTTTTTAAAGTTTTCATTTTAAAAATCTATTTTTAGCTCCTGTGACCTAGATGTGCAATGGACTGGAACCATTTGAACAACTTTGAAAGGGGACCACCTAAGGATCATTCCTGTGAAGCTTGGTTAAAATCCGATCAGTGGTTTAGGAGGAGATGTCATTTGAAGAAAAAGTTTACGCATGCACGACGGACAAAAGGTGATCCCAAAAGCTCACCTCGTCACAACGTGACAGGTGAGCTAACAAAACAAAACAAATCAGGTAGAAAATTATACTCATTCAAATTTTAGAGCAAGTATGGTAAGGAGTCGAGGTGTCCGAATATTTAGGGTAAATAGGGTACCCAAATTATCCTCCGGGGCTGCACTTTATCTGAATTGCTAAATAAAGATACATAGGTTGTCCTGTGTGTACACAGGTTGCCCACGCCCCCCCCCCTTCCCCCCACAATCGGGGCTTGAAGAAATAGATTGGCTGCATGATGCTTCTATGCAGAGCTGAACCCGGCCCACACACGAATACTGGTAAACCACTTAGAGGATCTAAGCCGGCCCAGGCAAAGCCGTATGAGGCGGTCCGTCCATGCTTATAAACCCTATTGGTTTCATTGGACAGCAGGGCTTGAGATGTCATTTCATCTCAAGGTCGGGTAAAAGTCCCACAAAATTGAAAGCAACGTCTCCAAAATGACATTTACAGTGTTGACGGGGACGTTAAACCTAAAATCAAACAAAAACAAACACAGGTTGTCCTGTGTGTTTAGTGAAAACAAAAGACAAGATTTCCCATTATACATGTGACTCACAAATAAAGATGTTGCAGCATTAGCATGATTCACATATATCCGCAGGTGTCGGAAATGTACAACACATGGATAAAGTCAAGAATGTGCCAGTCTGTTCTGTTTCAATCTCTTGGATAAGAAATCTATCTAAGCAGTTTACATGTATATGCATGCATTTAAAGAGAAAATCCTGCATTATGATCCATAAACCCTTACCATGCTGATTATTCAATTAAGCCAAACCCATTTCTGAATTTGAACCAATCAGATTACTCAATGTAATTTATTCTTACAAATTCATAAACTGAATGTCAAACAGTGTAGATCCTGATCAGATGGCTTCTTTAGAAGTCATCTGATCTGGATCTACACTATTTGCAAAGAAGGGGGTTGTCGTGAACAGCAGGACAAGATTTAAAAGCAATTCTGTGCTTTAAATTTAAATAATAATTGAGTACCTGCAAGTGTTCCCCCCCATTTTATACCGAATACATGCAAAACCTTCCACCGCTTAACCCATTCCAACTTGGGGACTTTGTGAATTTTGCAGATTATCACAGTGTTGCCATGGACAGCAACTTCATAATACCATTATTTCATAATGAATGGTCTGTTTTACATCAAACTGGACAGGAATGCTCACTGGGCAGTAGCCATTCAAATGGAACCTTTTTAGGTTATAACATTGTTGCCATGGTAACGAGGGGTTATCTCAAAGTCGTCAAAAAGTGTGATTTCACAAATGTCATGTATTTTTGACAGCATTTAATCTGCTGTCAAAGCAACAATTAAGGGTTTTTTCACTGTCTGCAGCATGTTTTGCCAGCGTCAATTCAGAGGCATTTTTGACCCCAGATACCCTCAGATTTCATTTCAGCGGCCTGCTGGACCAAACCCACAATTTTATTTGGCGGTGATGGGGGATGTTGCCCCCCCTTCAAACCCCCATAGGTACAGTATAGTTTAGGGGGGAGCCACACAAAAAAAACAGGCCATTCTTTAGGGCAACTAATCCTAATGCAAACATAGCTGTCCACAGGTGCGGAATGTATATTTTAGGTGGTTCTGGCCCTTCTGCGGCTCAGGGGGTGGGGGGGTGGGGGGAAGAGTTCCAGACAGGTAAAAAGACGTATCTGAGTGGGAAAGGGATATACTTTATGAACATTCAGGTGTACATGTATAAGGTAGATTTCCAAAGAAATTGACAGTTTAAACATACATTTGAAGACCATTTTCATAACAAATTACCAAGATCTTAATTGTTACCGAGATACATTGATTTAAGCAACAAGAGGGCCATGATGGCCCTGGATCGCTCACCTGATCCATATCATAGAGTAACAAGTGGGCCTCGGGGAGGGCCATTATTGACCCCGGGGCTACAATGTGCCGGAGGTCTAAAAAGGTGAAGCTTCATACCAAATATCAACAAAGGCTATAATTTGAGCAATCTTGGCAATGGTCCTCTAGATGAAGCTACACACCAGATTTCAAAGACCTGGGTCTTGGGGTTTCAGACTCGTATTCCCTACATTAGCCTATGTAAAACCAAATGGCTCCGGGACGGGGGCATTTTTGGTCTCAGGGCCATAATTTATACAATCTTGATAGAGATCCACTAGATGAAGCTTCACACCAAATATCAAAGACCTGGGCCATGCTGTTTCAGAGAAGAAGATTTTCAAAGATTATCTCTATATATATAAGTCTATGTAAAACCAAAGGGCCCCGGGGCGGGGGCTATAATTTGAACAATCTTGGAAGAGGTCCACTAGATGAAGCTCCATACCAAAAATCAAAGACATGGGCCATGTGGTTTCAGAGAAGAAGATTTTTAAAGATTTCCCTATATAAGTCTATGTAATACCAAAGGGTCTCGGGGCGGGGGCATTTTTGGCCCCAGGGCTATACTTTGATCTTCATAATCTTGATAGAGGTCCACTAGATGAAATTTCACATCAAATATCAAAGACCTAGGCCTTGTGGTTTCACAGAAGAAGATTTTTAAAGATTTTCCCTTAAGTCTATATAAAACCAAAGGGCCCGAGACAGGGGCGTTTTTCGGTCTCAGGGCTATAATTTGAACAAACTTGGTAGAGGTCCACTAGATGAAGCTTCATACCGAATATCAAAGACCTAGGCCTTCCGATTTCAGAGAAGAAGATTTTTCAAGATTTTCCCTATACATGTATATAAGGCCCCGGAGTGGGGGCATTTTTGGCCCCAGGGCTATAATTTGAAAAATCTTGGTAGGGGTCCACTAGGTGAAGCTTCATACCAAATATCAAAGACCTGGGCCTTGCAGTTTCAGAGAAGAAGATTATTAAAGATTTCCTTATATAAGCCCATGTAAAACCAAAAGGCCCCGGGGGTGGGGGTGGACCCGGGCCTTGTGGGGTGAAGCTTCGTACCAAATATCAAAGAAATGGGCCTTATGGTTTTAGAGAAGAAGATTTTTAAAGATTTACCCTATATAAGCCAATGTAAAACCAAAGGGCCCCGGGGCGGGGGCATCTTTGGTCCCACCACTATAATTTGAACAATCTTGGTAGGGGTCCACTAGATGAAGCTTCATACCAAAAATCAAAGACCTGGGCCTTGTGGTTTCAGAGAAGAAGATTTTTTAAGTTTTTGATGAAAAAAATCTATTTTGGGCTACTATGACCTTCATGTGCAACGGACCGGAACCATTTGAACAACTTTGAAAGGGGACCATCTAAGGATCATTCCTGTGAAGTTTGGTCAAAATCCGATCAGTGGTTTAGGAGGAGATGTCGTTTAAAGAAATTGTTTACGGACGCATGACAGATGAAAAGTGATCCCAAAAGCTCACCTCGTCACTATGTGATGGTGAGCTGATAAAAATGTATCGTGATATGTATAGTATCGTGGGGTGACTGTATCTTTACAGCCCTAGGAACTAATAATCCAGGTATGACATTTCTCCATCAGATAGTATTCAAGATAATAGGCAAAATCACTGAACCATGAAATATACGTCACATATCGCTGGTTGATGGGTCGCCTTGAAAGTCGTTTTGGCACCAAAGAGCTGCCAATGACAGCGCAGGTGATGTTTGAGGAAGCGACCCATGTTTGTGTCAAGCATCCAAAGTCATTTTAGGAAGCCGTAAAAAGTGTCAGACAATACCAACATATCTACCAGGCCATGTATGGCGACAAGATTTTGTCGAGGGAAAGAGATTCGGAAAATGAGAGTGAATACCCCTAGGCAGTCCACGGTGAATCTGGGTCTCCTGAACAAGGGACAACTGATGCAGAAACAGGTTCTCCCCGAGCCAGAAACCTTGCAAGATGAATTGGAGTTTCTTATGGTGAAGCTTGATGGGCTAGAGGACATCACTGTGTGGTTCAGAAGAAAGAGCCAGGCCTCCAATGCGTAGGCTTGGGGCATCTTCGTCGACAGAACGGTCCTTGTGTCCGCTGTGGAGAAGTAGGCCACATCAGAAGAGACAGTGAATCTGGGTCTCCTGAACAAGGGACAACTGATGCAGAAACAGGTTCTCCCCGAGCCAGAAACCTTGCAAGATGAATTGGAGTTTCTTATGGTGAAGCTTGATGGGCTAGAGGACATCACTGTGTGGTTCAGAAGAAAGAGCCAGGCCTCCAATGCGTAGGCTTGGGGGCATCTTTGTCGACAGAATGGTCCTTGTTTCCGCTATGGAGAAGTAGGCCACATCAGAAGAGACAGTGAATCTGGGTCTCTTGAACAAGGGACAACTGATGCAGAAACAGGTTCTCCCCGAGCCAGAAACCTTGCAAGATGAATTGGAGTTTCTTATGGTGAAGCTTGATGGGCTAGAGGACATCACTGTGTGGTTCAGAAGAAAGAGCCAGGCCTCCAATGCGTAGGCTTGGGGCATCTTCGTCGACAGAATGGTCCTTGTTTCCGCTGTGGAGAAGTAGGCCACATCAGAAGAGACAGTGAATCTGGGTCTCCTGAACAAGGGACAACTGATGCAGAAACAGGTTCTCCCCGAGCCAGAAACCTTGCAAGATGAATTGGAGTTTCTTATGGTGAAGCTTGATGGGCTAGAGGACATCACTGTGTGGTTCAGAAGAAAGAGCCAGGCCTCCAATGCGTAGGCTTGGGGGCATCTTCGTCAACAGAATGGTCCTTGTTTCCGCTGTGGAGAAGTAGGCCACATCAGAAGAGACTGCGAAGCCTTTCCTAAGTAAAGTCAGGGAGAGGTGTAGCTGGTAAATTGCCAGCTAGGGAAAGACTAGAAATGCATCCATAGGACACGGATGCCCCCACCCGAAAATATGTCTATGTTCGTGTTCATCCATAGAAAGTTATTGACAGTGTTTAAGTTTTGGACCCTTTTTATGCCATTTGACCTCTAAGTATGACCTTGGAGGTACGGATCTGGGTTTGCACGTGACACATTGTCTCATGATGGTCAACATTTCTTCAAAATAATTTCAAAAATAAGTAAGTTATTGGCTGCGTTTAAGTTTCAGACCCTTTGACCTCCAAGTATGACCTTGACCTTGGAGGTACGGACCTAGATTTTGCATGTGACACATCAACTCATGATGGTTAACATTTCTACAAAGTAATCTCAAAATCCATCCAGAAATAAGAAAGTTATTGACTGCGTTTAAGTTTCGGACCCTTTTTTTACCTTTGACCTCCAAGTATGACCTTGACCTTGGAGGTACGGACCTGGGTTTTGCACGTGACACATCGACTCATGATGCTTAACATTTCTCCAAAGTAATTTCAAAATCCATCCAGAAATAAGAAAGTTATTGACTGCGTTTAAGTTTCGGACCCTTTTTTTTACCTTTGATCTCTAAGTATGACCTTGACCTTGGATGTAAGGACCTGGGTTTTGCACATGACACGTCCTCTCATGATGGTTAACATTTCTGCCGAGTAATTTTAAAATCCATCAAGAAATAAGGAAGTTATTGACTGCGTTTAAGTTTCGGACGCACAGACGGACGGACAGGGGCAACGCTATATGCCCTTTCCACCATTCTTCGAATGACGGGGGCATAAAAACTCACTGCAAGGTGGTGAGAGCTCACTACTAGGTTGTGAACCTTGCAGATTTCAATGGCTTGACAGATCTGGAGACAGAGGAAGACAGCTGGAAGTCACATTCATCAATGGGGAAAGTGGTTGAAAAGTTGGAGATCAGCCAGTTTAGAGGCAGCAACTAGACAGAGAGGAATGACATATTAGCTTGATGGAAAGCTCTAGGTGCCAGCCTGTTGACTAAGAACAAACATTCAGTGGAAGAATGGTTTGCTGTGGCTGTTGAGGGACTGGAAACACTTCTCATTGCCAAGAGCTCTCCAAAGCACAGCAACGTGGTCCAGCCCCGGCGTCCACGCTCCAACTGCCCAGGTCGTGCCCTGCTCTTCAGCCACAATCCCTGGTTGTTTTCATGCCTAAGTCCTTTATCTTCTTATACTGAGTCGGTCATATTTTGCCATTACCTCATTTGAGACCAAAGCACCCTCTACATTCAATTTCAAATGTTACCTCACACTTCGTCGGTGTGATATAGCTATCTAGCGAATCTCACTACCCTCCCCCCACTTTATCTAAAAAAGCCTTCAGCCTCAGTTTCAGGGGAGCTTTCTCCATGGTAACTGGAACTGGTAGACTGCAGTTGGTCAGAGTGTCCACACCATACATCAGTTGTACCACTAAAGACCAGTCGGACCACGAACAAGCTCACAGTCCACATTCAGGATCTGTCCATCACAGGCGGTAGGAGCCAGATACCTGGCATCTGGCTCCTATGCCTTCCTTTAAGGTATGGACATCGTTGATTCTTCTCTGGAACATGACAGTAGCTGCCACTGCCATTTCTGTAACTCTTCACCAGTTTGCCAGGGAATACTAGTAGTCCCTGTAACTGGCCTCTATAGATCCAATAAAAGCCATCATCTTCTGGTCCAGGACGCACAAACAGGACTGAGGACGCACGATCATAAAATATGTACGTCCGTCAGACACAAATATTTCATGGATGAAAAATCCAACTTTATTAGTTTTCACTGCTGTAAATATCGGCGGAAGTGATAAAATACTGCACTTTTACCGAACCTTCAACTGCCCAACGAGTCACCAAAAAATCGATACAGGTACAATTTAATGATCCAACCACAAGACGAGAATCCCCTCCATCCAAAATGTGCCCAAACTTTCACACAAGCAAGTTCAATGCGAACATCAAAGTTTTCCGCATCCAAATCGCCGTCCACAAACCAACTCTACCATTTTTCGGCATGTGATAGGTAAATGTGTCAAATGACGCTATCCCATGCCAGCAACCCCATACGTGTTTAATGCCATTGTTTTATTTTAATGGGCTGTATCCCGTTCTTAAAAAATTGTTTGGAACCGGTACAAAAACATTTTCTCGATAGCTATACGGTTGTGAATGGAGGTGGATAGAAAAACAGCGCTTTGCACAGCTCCCGAATCATCCCCAGCAGCTCCAACAACAGCGTTCCGACTTTTCCAGCCAAGCCGACCGTCTGCTATTTGGTGCCAAAACATAACCATTCACGATCCGTTTTTGTAATGCATACATCTACCGTTAGATGAAGCTAATTGTCTGAGGTGCGAGTAAATCATTTTCACATTGTGGATTAAATTTTATGTTTGGGGAATAAACGCAAATTAGAGACATAACTTGACCATATTTTCACACCTCGTTCAAGTCAACTGGCTTATAGCCAGAAATGAAAGACACGCACCGCAGGGCAATCATGTTTACTTGGCAATTATATGACAGGGATTAACAATAGACGGATCCAATGTTTTGACACGTGACCTTGTTTACATTTCACTGCACATGCGCCAATTACCTCCCCTGTAGAGGTACTCTTTAATCTGGTTGGCAAAACATGACCATTGCCGTACAGTGTCAGTGAGAATTTTGAATATTTATCGTGTGATTAAACTCATTTCTTCTCCACAAAATTAACTGATCTTTTTACAAAAGAAAAATGGCCCATTAAAATATCGATTGGCGATTCTAGTTGCAGCATATGTTTATTGCATGTTTTCTGTTATACAATAAAGGTGTTAAGCAGCACTGATTGCTTGGATAATTGACAAGGGATTAAGACGACATTAGGATTTTACCGCTAGCTACCGTTTTAACACTTCTGGATTTTCTTCTAAGTACTTTAGGATTTTTACCAAAGCAAAAAATGTAAAGTTCAGAGAAAATTTGGGGTCCAAAAAACATCTGTGTCCTTTCCAAACTCTTGATATAACCAATCATGCTCTAACGGGACTGAGGTGTACATAACAAACCACAAAATTTGTAAGGCGAAACGACCCGTGACCTGTAAGGTAAGTGCATTTGGCCTACCCTAAAATCACAAAAACAGAAGAGGTGCAAAACTGGTATTTGCTTACCTGGAACCCTTGTTCTGACTGATTCTGATTGTTGTCAATGGATACAGTATATATCATGCCTATCCAAACATTTTGGGCTTTGGTGATGTTCTTCTTTCTCTTCTTATTACTGCTACTCGCTCACATCTGAGCATTACGAGCAGGATTTCCTGGGTGGTAACCAGTACTTTTTTTTTGGGGGGGGGGGGGGGGGGGGGGGGGACTGGGGGTGTGTGTGTGGGGGGGGGGGGGCAAAAATAACCCGGCCCCCTACTTACCACTGAGCTGCCACGCTCCATTCCTGGTAACTGGTCAACTCGTACCTAAGTCAACTCGTACCTATTTTGGTCAACTCGTACCCCAGGGGTAGGTGGGGTACTCTATTTTTTGCAGAACAATAGTTGAAATGGGTTATAACTTGCCCCGAGACATGTCTTGAGTTCACCGGAGGCCAGAAAGAAGTATTTTGGGTCCTTTTATTGGGCTTCTATTGTAACATGGTTTTCACAGCGCGGGGATTTGCGATCGCGCGCCATCAACCTGCTCTAGTTATTATTATTTTTATTCTCATTATTATTATTTTATTAGTATTATTCACTTTAAACCCATTCCGTCCCTGAAACCCACAAAGGGGTACCTTGCCAAACACTTCAGACCAAGATCCCACGCCGCAGAACGCGGGGATATGCGATGGCGGGCCATCAACCTGCTCTAGTTATTATTATTATTTTTATTATTATCATTATTATTATTGTTTTATTATTCACTTTTAACCCATTCAGTATCAGAAACCCACAAAGGGATGCCTTGTCAAACACTGCAGGCCCAGATCAGACGCTGCAGAACGCGGCGTCTTATGATCAGGGCCTACGCTGTTTGAAAAAGTGCAGCCACTTCCCGAATAAATTTTGAAGAAAACACAACCTGACACACCTAAATTTCGAAATATATAAGATGGCAAATTCCATTTGGGTAGTCAAACACTGAATGCCCAGATCAGACGCCGCAGAACGCGGCGTCGTATGATCAGGGCCTACGCTGTTTGAAAAAGTGCAGCCACTTCCCGAATAAATTTTGAAGAAAACACAACCTGACACCCCTAAATTTCGAAATTTATTAGATGGCAAATTCCATTTGGGTAGTCAAACACTGAATGCCCAGATCAGACGCCGCAGAACGCGGCGTCGTCTGATCAGGGCGGACGCTGTTTGAAAAAGTATAGCCACTTCCCGAATAAATTTTGAAGAAAACACAACCTGACACCCCTAAATTTCGAAATATATAAGATGGAAGATTCCATTTGGGTTAATTTAATTAACACTATAGTTAATCGTGTACCGATTAATGTGGGTGTAAAAAAAAAAACGATTATCGGTACTAGTTTAATCTAGTCGTCCTTCATTAAAGACTGTTTTTAATTGCTTTAATTTTGCCGGCGAGCGGCTGTTTTTGTTCTGACAAAACTTAAAACTAAATCCCAGTTTTACTATTTATATACAAAAGTGGGTTTTAAGAGGCTGGAAGACGGCAAACCGGTCTGAATGTGTTCCTAAAAGAAAATCAACTGACAACAAGAACCACAAGCAAAACGTATATTAGCCCTAATGGAGTCGAAACCAGTATGATTGACTATGTCTTCTATAACATAAGCCTAGAGGGGAAAATTAAATGTATTCAGTCCATCATAAATCTAGAGTCAAATGTCTCTGATCACTACCTCCCAGTAATATCAAAGATCCTGGAATCAATTATCAAAGATCAGATACAACCTTCTATTGAGCATGAACAAAATAGCCTGCAGCGGGGTTTTACCAAGCACTCCTCACCAATGAACTGTTCACTTATTCTGGAAGAGGTCATCCGAGATAGGAAAGATAGGGGGCAACCAGTCTATGCGGCCTTTTTGGACATAAAATCTGCATTTGATGTTGTTTCACACCATAGCCTCCTTAGGAAGCTGTACCATACAGGAATTGAAGGTCAAATATGGTCTCTCATTCATTCACTTCATGACAGAGTTGAATCAGTCGTCAAATGGCAGGGAACTCACTCACAGCCATTCAAAGTCAACCAGGGTGTCCGCCAGGGCGGGATCCTTAGTACAGATCTATTCAAAGTATACGGCAATGCACAGCTTGACAGAATGGTAAAATCAGGTAAAGGATGCCATGTAGGGGAAGTCTGCTGCACGGTACCAACATGTGCTGATGATATGGTGGTGTTGGCAGATGACGCAGATGCGCTACAATCTCTTCTGCACATTGCTGTAGACAATAGCCAAATGGAAAGATACCTGCTCCAACCAACAAAGAGTGTTCTGCTATATATCCCAAATACAAAAAGAGGGACATCGATGGAACCTACTGTAACACTGAATGGAGAGCCTATGCCAGTGGTACACGAAACAATGCATATGGGGATCCTTAGATCTAGTAATACCCAGGAAACAGCAGTCAAGGAGAATACCCTTAAAGCCAAGCGTACATTATATAGTCTTATGGCATCTGGCTTGCATGGAGAAAATGGCCTAGATCCTGAAACGTGTATACACCTTTTGCAGACATATATCCTTCCAGTGTTGGTTTATGGTCTGGAGGTGGTCTTACCAAAGTCAGTCCTCGTGGATAAGGTCAGTATGGTTTATAAGAAGATGCTAAAACAAATTCTATCTCTGACGAGTACAGTTGCTGATGCTGCCATCTATGTACTCTCCGGTGCTCTCCCAATAGAAGGTGTCATCCACAAAAGAGCGCTGATACTATTCGGTAGTGTGTGTCGGCTAGGAGAAGACTCAGTTGAAAAGCAGCTAGCCAGGAGACAACTTACAGTTAAACATCTCAACAGTTTCAGCTGGTTTGTCGAAATAAAGAAATTCCTTATCAGATATGACTTACCGCAGTGCTGGGACCTCTTGGATAATCCCCCTAAGAAATTGCAGTGGAGAAAGATGGTTAACAAACAGGTCAACGGCCACTGGGCAGCAATGGTGAGACAATCTGCAAAATGTTATTCATCCCTAAAGTTTCTCTCTACAGACGAGTACTGGCCAGGGAGGAAACATCCTCTTATTCTAAATGTTAACGGACAAAGGGACATTCCTCGTGTTATAACGAGACTGAAGCTAGCGAATCCGGGACGTTTCGGTCCTGAGTCGTTTCGGCCGGGTCGTTTCGGCCTGAGTCGTTTCGGCCCAAATTTGAACCTGGGTCGTTTCGGCCTTTTTCGGTGGGTCGTTTCGGCCTTGGGTCGATTCGGCCTGGGTCGTTTCGGTCCGATTTAATTAGATAGCATTTTTTCTGCATAAAACATATTGAATAATAATTATTATTTAAGTTTGGAATAATATTTCAACGACCTGTCACATTAGCCACGGTTATGATAGTCCAAATAAAGTGTTTTAAAAGTTCTATTCATAGCCATGTTTCCAGTTAGCACCAACGAGGAGGTGTGACAAGGACTTGATTACTGTCTAAGAATGATCAGTATTTACAGTAAAATTCCGCTATTAAGATCACTTTCTAGACTTCTAAAAGTGGTCTTATTAGCGGGTGGTTTCTTAAAATGGAATTGGTGAAAAAAATATTGCTGGCAAGACTGATTTAAATATTTTTTATGTGCACTGTGCCTATTTTATTGCTTCTTAGTAAATCTTGCTGTCTTTAACTTTACTGTTCTTTTCCTCATTATATCGTCTGCTGAGTGCAATAACGTTGTAAGTGCAAAATGTCAACATTTCAGGAGAGACAAAAAACTGTTTTATTAAAGAATGGCATAGAAAACCATACAATAAGCTGGTTTCTTAACTTCATGGCGATTTCTTTCATTTGTGTGTGATGTTTATTGTTGAATAAATGACATTTGAAAAGAAATATTTAGCATTTAAGGGTTGATACACCATTTCTGCGCCGAGTGTTTTGGTGCAAAAACGGTGTAAATGCATCCAGCGCTAAAACGGTGTAAATGTACAAACCTTATTTCTTTGCCTTTTACATGGTAAAGCAGTAAATTAAAGACCTTTGGTAGGTAATAGGTCACATTTTATACATTCTGCATGGTACATACATGCTTATTCTGAAATATCAAGCAGCAGGATTCAATATTTTTGAGGTATTAAAAAACTTTGCGCAAAAATGGGGTAAGTGCACTTACACTGTTTTTGCGCCAACTTTTTTCTCTACAAGTCAGGGCAAAAACGGTGTAACTGACAAAATTTTTCCAAAATGCTGAAATAAATCATGATTGAGGCAGAATCCAGCTGTAGAACTTATTTACCAAGTGTGTCAAGTCCTAAGGCACCCATTTATGCAAATAAAAAAAAAATAACTATTTCGACCAAAATGTCAGTTACAGCGTTATTGCACTCAGCAGACGATATGTAATTATAGGCAATATTACACCAATAAAAATCACAATAATGATAACAATTGTTCCACAATAATCTTCTTTCTGAAGAAAACAGAGCTGCACTTTACCAAAATTATTAAAACTATTTATTCACCTAGCATAAAAAATCTTGTCAAAACAACACACTGATTAGTACAGGTAAACTGCTGTTTTTCACACATTTAGGGAAATGTGTCAACATTACCAAGATCTGTTGTAATGATGAGGAATCCTGCAAACAATTATATTGATCAATGGACTGAGAGATACAAAATTAACTTGACTTGGCCAAAAAGTGGTCTCAATAAAGAACAATAATGGTAGATTCAGTCTTTTGAAAGCGGTCATAATACTGAATAGCGGGGTGGTCTTAATTAATTATATAAGAAATAATTTGGGTCTGGCGAAAACCGGTCTAAATAGCGGAGTGGTCCTAATATAGAAGTGGTCTTTAAGCAGAATTCTACTGTACTAGGTTCAATGACACGCACATTTTGAGAACAGCATGCGAAATATTTGCTAAATGTAACCTACCGTAATTCCCTGTGTATACCACGCACTTTTTTCACCCAGAAAACGGTAAAAAAAATCCCCTGCGTGTAATACAATGGCATAGAAAAATGACATTGTTTTTCTCGAAAAGTCGGCAGGTCACGAAAACCCATTACAAGTACAATGTGACACTTTGAGACCCTCATAAAGTTCGTTTGACATATTAATTCATTGAATCATTCATACCATTAAAAATGCAATCAATTTTCCTATCTCAGACAACCTTTCATCCCTTTTTGGGACATCGGCAAACAGTGCAGTCCCAGATCAGACACCTCAGAAAGACGCTGCAGACATCTGATTTGGATTTACTCTGTTTGATGATTTATAACAGTTCAATTATGACACAATTGTTAATCCCTGTCATATAATTGCCACCCTGCGGTGCATGTCGATAAGGTGTGAAAATATGGTCAAGTTATGTGTGCGTTTATTCCCCGATCATAAAATTTAATCCGCAATCAATGTGAAAATTATTTAATTGCTCCTAAGACGAGTTGCTACGACTATTCTACTATCTCGTGAATGATTATGTTTTGGCGCCAAATTGTGTTAACACATCTGTATGCTGGTGTTGGTTATTGACACGGAGCTTACAGAAAGCGCTGTTTTCCACTACCGTTTTGCTATCGAGAATTTTTTTACCGTTTCCAAACCATTTTTTATGAAAGAGATACGCCCCATTAAGATAAAACAATAGACACGTGTGGGGTTGCTGGGGTCCGATGACGTCATTTACCGATTGCGTGCCAGTCAATTTCGGATGCGCGGAAGTTCTATGCGCCGGATTCAAGTCTGCGGGTTGTCAAAGATCTATTTCAGCGAATCGACCGATTCGCCCCCGTCAATTTCGGACGCTCGAAAAAAATCGGCCGGTTCGCCCAAGTAAATTTCGGATGCGCGGAAGCTCTACTATGCGACGGATTCAAGTCTGCGGCTTGTCCCAAATCTATTTCAGCGAATCGGCCGATTCGCCCCCGTCAATTTCGGACGCTCGAAAAAAAATCGGCCGGTTCGCCCCAGTCAATTTCGGACGCGCGGAATCTCGCCCGACGGAAAAAAAAAATCGTACGTGTTTTTTATTTTCTTTGCGTGATTCACGTAAGATTTTGCGTGAGTGGGAACTCTGATTAATTTTGATAGTTAATGCATGTCAACAAAGTTTCAAATTGCACAGGAAATCGGGTTCCTTGAAGTCAGGCATGAATCACCGTTTTATTAACAGTAAATGCAAAATGGGCTTCTTTAATTGAGTGAGATGTTTGACTCACGCTGAGAAGGTGTTAATTATGGGATTAGCATAGAGAACGTGTGAATAACCAGAGGTGTCAAAATACTCAATCTACCTGTAGAAATTTCTGTCAATAACGCTATGGAGCACCTGCCTTGGAGGCATGTTGTAACAATTTTACCTTTGGAAAGAAACCTGTTTCTATCTTTCCTTGTGAAAGAAAACTGGGAAAACGCATTGTCATCTTTCATAACAAATGAATAACCGCACCCTTAAAATGTCACCTTGTCACACACCACCGTTATGGGTAAACGGAGAACTGCCTATGCTGCAAGAGAGAAACTAACCACTATTCTATTCTATAACTACTAGGAAATATACCTATAACCAGTCAGGCTATTTTGATAGTAGCCAATCAAAATTCGTGTACTTTCATTTTCAATCAAAATGGCGTCTGAGAAAAGCATTCTGTGAAACTGGGGAAAAGCATGTGCGTGTTTTAGACTGGAATATTTTTTTTTTCACATATCT
Source organism: Lucinisca nassula (assembly GCA_963580285.1). Lineage (NCBI taxonomy): Eukaryota > Metazoa > Mollusca > Bivalvia > Lucinida > Lucinidae > Lucinisca > Lucinisca nassula. The sequence continues at coordinate 121,839,710 of OY757023.1, read as the reverse complement.
TGGACTCAGAATTGAGGTGCGTGTTATAGATGAGTGCGTGGTATACACAGGGAATTACGGTAATTATTTTATATGATCAGCCTGCATTTGTCGTTGTGATACCTTCAAAGGCTTAATAACCTATACATCTGTTCATTGTGATCATAGTCTACACAGTTTGAAAAAGCCCCCTGTTTTCTGAGCTATTAAAAACTGAACGATGTAATTATTTTATATGATCAGCCTGCATCTGTCGTTGTGATACCTTCAAAGGCTTAATAACCCATAAATCTGTTCATTGTGATCAGTCTACACAGTTTGAAAAAGCACCCTGTTTCCTGAGCTATTAAAAACTGAACGATGTAATTATTTTTTATGATCAACCTGCATCTGTCATTGTGATACACTCAAAGACTTAATAACCTATAAATCTGTTCATTGTGACCAGAGTCTACACAGTATGAAAAGACCTCTGTTTTCTGAGCTATTAAAAACTTAACGAGTGAAGATAGCAAAAGCATAGGCTGATCTCCGAGTCTACGCAGTTCGAAAAAGCACTCTGTTTTCTGACCTATTAAAGGCTTAAAACGAGCGAAGATAGCAAAACCACAGGCTGATCTTCGAAAAACAATATATATATACATATAAATAAAGTGATAGAAAAATCAGGCCGAAACGACCCACCCCCGAAATTGGGACGAAACGACCCACCCCCGAAATTGGGACGAAACGACCCAGGCCGAAACGACCCGGCCGAAACGACTCAGGACCGAAACGACCCAGGGACCGAAACGACTCAGGACCGAAACGTCCCGCGACCAAGCTAGCAACAGGGACATACATACTACAGAGTAATAGAGCTGCCTTCAATCAAGCACTAGTTAATCCCATATGTATGCTTTGTGAACAAGAGCCAGAAACCGTAGAACATTTTCTGGTCTACTGCACAGCACTGGATCAAGTGAGAAAACCTATACTAGATATCTTCATTGAAGTATGCCAACAACATTTTGCACCTGAGGAAATTCAGAGAAATCTGGTTCAGTTAATCCTAGATACTTCTTGTTCTTCTACTGATGCAAGGATCCTGGCAGATTTTGACAGACATGCTAAGCGCTTGTGTCAGGCACTCCATATAGAACGCTATAAGAGACTTTCCCTCATTCCAAGTCGTCGAACAATTAGAACTGGAACAGCGAGGGTGGGCAGCAGCACATGAAGCCGTAAACACAAAGACTTTTAATCTTGTTTTTAAAAGAAGCTATTTAGAGTGTAAATAGAGTGGCAAGAAGAGGTTGCCATTTTAGTCCCTGTAAATATCGCCAACAACCGAGATTAACTCAAGAAGATACTCCTGCTGGAGGTGTGCCTCTACTGGCAGAAATTATACACAACAACAACAACGATGGCGGATTTTGAGTGGTCTGAAATAGCGAAGGTTTTCATGATAGACATCGCTATTTTAATGCCGTAAAAGCTTCCCTTGTGTTGGATCAGGTCAGTATTTTTTATGAAAGGGTTTTCTATCAGATAAATATGGGTTCATGCATACCGCACCAGTGTTTACGGTTACGTTGGCGAAATTCGGTGACAGGACATCTCGGCCCCTAACAAACTCGGCCCCTGACAAACTCGGCCCCTAGCGAACTCGGCCCCTACAAACTCGGCCCCTAAAATTAGAATATGTTTATATTAGTGTTGGAATTGACTTATTATCAAACTATTACACCTATTTTTAATGTACATATGCCTAATTACCTTTTGAACTCATTTTGATGAAATTATGAGTAAACCATCTCGCATGAGTTAAATTAACCGAATGCCGTTGATTGAACCAGTGTATGACACGCTGCTGTGGGTCCACTGTCACTCAACTTCCGAACGGATGTAATTAATAAAGAAATTGATTGATTGGCGTGTAATTACATCTCTGCCACTTAAAAGAGACTAGTAGTATGTTCTGTTGCGCACTTACAAAAAATTGAACAATTTTGTTTTTATTATCATTTGTAGGATTTGACCATTCCACAGCCATTAGCCTTTTTTCTATTAATACCAATGATTTTGATTGTTTGACACCCCCGTCAACATTGTATAGGTCATTTGGGAGAAGTTGCTTTCCAATTTTGTGGGGCCTTTACCCGACCTAAACCCACGAGGTACTGGTGTATTCATTTATGAAATAAATTTTATTTTTCTGCTGTTCATGAAAGTATCGTGGATAAGGTTTCGTATTAAAAACGATAAATATACTCAAACTTTCTGTGAAACTACCTATCCACCTTCCAAATTGATTCTTGGAAACAAAAACGTTGTATTTTAGAACCTAAATGCTGCTAGGTACTGAGTTTTTAGGGGTGGAGTTGAATGGGGGCCGAGTTTGCTAGGGGCCGAGTTTGTCAGGGGCCGGGTTTGTCAGGGGCCGAGTTTGTTAGGGGCCGAGATGTCCATAAATCCGAAATTCGATTACCCCAGTATACTGTGTTCATAACATTGGAAAGTTGGAAACGAGATTTTGTGATCAAATCATTGACACACCAGATTACACGACAAACAAATGCAATATCAAAACTGTAATTATCCAAAACCGACTTGAAGAGGCTAATAAATGCCAAAATATGCTTACCAGTGTGATTCATCCCCGAAAACACAAATGGCGGAAATGGTCTTACGATGTAACGTTGAATCTGATTGGTCCTGTGCCAAAATGAACGAATCCTAGTCGTTTCGCCCCAAAATCATTTTCTCCCCTAGTCGAAACAATGCCAATACGTTTCACCCCGGATCGTTTTGCATCCCTAGACGTTTCGCCCCCTTTCCTAGGTAAAACTTATTTCCCCTATAGAATTTATATTCATTTTGAATAGGACAGAGGTGAGAAGAGGTAAATGTTTAAGTTGAATCGTCGCTCTGTCACGTCAGACTAACGGTAGGTCAAATTTAAGGTCTTGTGAAACGCAGCTTGTTCAATTCTACCATGACATTGTGGGCAATCTGGATGGGGCCATAAACCGTGGTCACAAACAGACTGACTTGATCATCATGGACTTCGCTAAGGCCTTTGACAAGGTACCTCACAGAATGCTATTACATAAACTGGAGTACTATGGGATAAGATGATCCACACATAGCCTGTGGATTAGCTCATGGCTGTCTGGGCGCTCACAACAAGTTGTACTTGATGGCCAAGCGTCTGATCCAGTCCCTGTTTATCTATCTATCTACTGATACTGCATCACCCCCTCGCGGGGATTATGTGCAGGTGTCTGGTGTGCTTCAGACCGGGGGTCAGTGCAGTGAATGGTTAAAAATAGAACAGAATGATAAAAACAGGTGAATGTGAGATAAAGATGATAGGTTAAAATGTTAAAAGTCTGATGAAGACAAAGTGCAAAGATAAAATGTTAAAAACAATGCTTCCGGTCTATGGCATGGAGTAGGACAGACTGCTGACTGCCAGTCTGAAAGATTCAAGATCTGGCAGTAATGCTACAGCTGGGGGCAGCCTGTTCCACTGGACAATGGCGAGGGGAAAAAATGAGAACTTGTAGTAGTCAACAGCTGTGTGAATTTGGATAAATGCTAGAGGGTGTGAACTTGAACGTCGTGTAGTTACTCTTGGATGCACAACATATGGTGGCATTGGCACTGCAACAAGACCGTGCACTATCTTGTAAAATAGGCATAACCGTGCATCTGTGCGCCTGTCCTCAAGGGATCTCCATCCAAGCTGCCCAAGCATGCGGCTGACACTGTCATAAGTTGAATAGCGGCTAAGGGTCCAGCGAGCAGCACGCCTCTGAACCATTTCCACCTTATTGATTTGTGTTGTATGGTGGGGGGACCAGACGGGAGAAGAGTATTCTATGACAGGGCGCACTAGTGTTTTGTAAGCAACTTCTCTGATGCTAGGGTCTATGGTGCGGATGTTTCGTCTGATGAAACCTAGGGTCTTGTTAGCAGAAGTAACAGTATTTTGGATGTGGTCATTCCAGGTAAGATGGTCATTGATCGTTACGCCTAGGTACTTGGAGCTAGTAACAGATTCTAGGACATGGCCATAAAGGGTATATTGGGATGGGACTGGATCATTGCTACGTGTCACATGTATAACTGTGCACTTACTGGGGTTGAATTCCATATCCCATTTTCGGGACCATGTCCCTAACCTGTCTAGGTCTTCTTGGAGCACCGTGGTATCTTTTAGGTTGGATACTGCAAGGTAGACTGCAGTATCATCTGCAAACAATCTTACCTTTGAGCGTATGCTGTCAGGAAGGTCATTTATATACACTAGAAATAGTATAGGCCCCAATACCGAGCCCTGCGGCACTTCGGATGTAACTGCTACTTGGGAGGACTTTTCATTTTCTAAGACTACTGTCTGGAAGCGGTTTGAAAGAAAGGCTTTGATCCAGTGGAGGACATTTCCTCTAATGCCATACTGGTGGAGCTTAAGTAGCAACTTTTCATGACTGACCTTATCAAATGCCTTACTAAAGTCTAGCAAGACAAGGTCCGTCTGCTGACCCTTTATGGCATTTCGAGACATATCCTCCACTAGTGATACCAGCTGCGTCTCGCATGATCTCTTTGATCTGAAGCCATGCTGAAGATCGTAAAGCAGATTATGGGAGTCTAGGTGGGTAACAAGGTTTGATGCAACTATATGTTCCAGGACTTTGCATAGTATGCAAGTCAGGGAAATAGGCCTGTAATTTGAGGCAATGGTCTTGTCACCTTTTTTGAATAAGGGACATACATTTGCATCATTCCAGTCTTTTGGAACCCTCCCAGTCTCCATGGATCTCTGGAATATGATCCCCACCATGGGTGCAATTACCTCACGAAGCTCTTTGAGCACTAGGGGCTTTAGTTCATCTGGACCGGCTGCTTTGTTAGGGTTCAAGTCGTGAAGTAGCTTCAGTATTCCAGCCTCAGACAGAAGAATTTCAGGCATGACAGGCTGGAGTCCCCCAAGGTTCGGTCCTTGGACCGGTCCTTTTCTTGGTTTTCATTAATGATCTCCCCGATAATATCAGGTCACCGGTCCGTTTGTTTGCTGATGATTGTGTCCTGTATAGGAACATATATTCTCCTTCTGACTGTCTTATTTTACAAGATGACCTGGATCAACTTGCACAGTCGGAGGCCGATTGGTAAATGAAGTTCAATGTGGCCAAATGTCACTCAATGAGGGTGTCACGACACCCTCCGGACAAGCAAATTAAGTTTGACTATACACTTCACCAGCAAATTTTGGAGCATGTTCAATCCGCCAAATATCTTTGTATCACCATCACTGACGATCTTGATTGGGGTCAACATATCTCCGAGATTACATCAAAAGCAACTAGGACTTTAGGATTCCTTAGACGGAACTTGGCTTTTGCACCTAGGCACACAAAGGATGTTGCATATAAAACATTGGTTCGCCCTCAATTTGAATATGCATCACCCATTTGGCATCCCTATGTTAAAACTCAGACTCAGCAGGTGGAGAATGTGCAGAGGACAGCTGCTCGATGGACCTGTAGGCGATGGCGAAATAGAAGTAGCGTCGGTGACATGCTTAATGAGCTAGAGTGGCCGTCCCTGGAGGCCCGTCGTGAGCAGTCCTCTTTAACCTTCTCCTACAAGATACACTCTGATTCAGTGTCTATTGATAAAGATAGGTACTTGACCCCTGTAACAGTGTCGACCCAAACAAAGGCATCAAAAGTAAACGACTCACAATATCGTAGATACCAGTCCTATAGTGATGCCCTGAAGAACTCGTTCTTTCCTAGAACTATTTCCCAATGGAATAGTCTTCCCTCCTCTGGGGTGAATGCCAAGTCCGCAGAAGAGTTTAAAGCCCGTACAGTGTAAGATTGAGACTCAGAGGTATGCGTTTTAGGATACCTCTGTTATGCAGATTGTAAATAGTTTCAAGGACGCATCCAGTGCTTTAGTCTGTGCCTCTCTTTTTTTCAGCTAAATTCTAAATTTAGCCACCCAATCAACTGAGGTAATGGCAAAATATGACCGACTCAGTATAAGAAGATAGATAGATAGGTATAAAATACGAAATCAACTTGACTTCGCGAAATCATCCGAAGAATAGTCCCTCAAAACCTCGGACCAAATATATAATGTATACGGGGCCCGAGCCAAAACATAGATTTTAGGAACCCACATGGCTGTTATAACGAAGACCCATATGCTATGTCGGCCCCCGTTTTGAATAAGTAGATTGGACTGCCCTATTGGATTTATTAGGCGGCAGGGCTTAAGCTGTCATTTCATCTCAATGTCGGGTAAAAGTCCCAAAAACTGGAAGCAACGTCTCTAGAATGATCCAAATAGTGTTGACGGGGACGTTAAACCTCAAACAAACAAAGAAATAAACATGAAGCAGAGTCAAGGGAAAATATCATAAGAAAGACAGGACGTTACATCACCAAAATACGCCTATATAATTTTGATCCCCTCAAAACCAATTTTTATGTAGAAAAACTAGTGTTTGCAGTGGTGTACATTCTTTTTCTAATATCTGTTCAAAACAGAGATTGTGGCTACTCGTTAGAACGGCCTCACTGGTGCGGTACTAAGGAGTACCCACAATCTATGTTTAGAGCAGAAATATGTAAAATATCGGATTTTTTTTTTCGTATGAAAAATGTTCAATATAATTGACTCGGCGTATCATGGATGCGTTATCAAACCTTTTTTTTTTGTTTTATTTCTGATCAATGAAAAACGACATGCATTAAATAAGCACTAATTTCGCAGACTTAGACCGACGGGTGTATCGACGGATAGACAGATGGACGAACGGACCAATGAATGGATGGACGGCTTGATAGATAGATAGATAGATAGATAGATAGATAGATAGATAGATAGATAGATAGATAGATAGATAGATAGATAGATAGATATCAGCTGAAGAAGCAGAAGCTCCGGACTTGGTATCCTTCAAGCGGGGCCTGGGATCCGTCTCCGTATAAATCCTTTGTAGGGCCCAAGCTGTAAGTATCCAGCAGTGATGCTCAAGGCTGTACCGGCAGCGGCCACCGTAAGCGGGGAGGCTTGGGTTGAGGAGGTGAAAACGCAGCTGGGAACATTCTTCGCTTTTCTCTCTATACGCGATCTGTTTCTGTTGTTGTTTTCCAGTTTCCCCGTGTGGCGGGTCGTCAGCTGGTTAGGTCCCAGGGAACGAATCCATGCTGGCACTACACCGTAGCCGTTCGGTGGTACCCCTATTGCCGGTGAACAGGGAGACCATCGCTCGGCTCCAGCCCCGTCCGTCCGTGTATGCCGTCTCACGTCTCAGGTGTCTCCGAGCCCACGGGCATCCCCTTGCCCTGTAGCCTTTCGCCGAGCTCCGTCCTGAGAGGTTTGTGAAACGGTGCCGTGACCTTTCCAGGTCTAGGTGGGGCTTATATTTTGTTTTTCCGTTTGCTTCAGGAGTGCATGTGTCCTGTCGCAAAAGGGCATCTTTATTTGTTGGAGTTTCTGGGCTAGGTGTGCTTCATTTTTCAAGGGCTGTAGATGTGTTGCACAGTTCCAATGTGAGTCTTTGTTATGATGCAACGTAGTTTAGTTGTAATAATTTGGAACTCCATTCTAAAGGTTTGGCTACATGATTGCACTGCGTTTAAGTTATAGCAGTGCTGTGCCTTGGGTTTTTGCGGTTTGCCGCAAAGGAGTGTGGGTTGTTTTGTGTAACAGGGTAGGTTCCGAGTTTGAACTTATCATTAAGGGGATCGTTTAGCAGTTAATTTTGTTTGAAAGTTTCATTGCGATTTGGAAGACGTTTCTAAAGATTGCTATACACGTTTCCATGTTACATGTTATGCACCTTATATCCAATCAGGGGATTCGCTTATTTGCACCACAAAATTGTAGAATCCATCAATTTCTTTCTTCTAGCTTGTAGCTTCAGCCGCATCTACACCGTCACGCCAGCACCCTGTCTATGGATGTCGTCTACGCTTTTTGTATCAATTTTGATATTGGTATTTTTGTTTTTTTATTTCTTTTATTTGATTTTTGCGTATTTTTGTAACGTATGTACATTTTTACATTATTTGGTCTGTGCCCCCAGCTTATTGAGTAAATATGCGGGCGGATGTGCTCGCCCCGCCACGGACCTGCCTTGTTTGTTTTTCTTGTGCTTTAAAGATGGTGTTGTCCGTTTTGGGGCAAGGCCACCCGCTCTCTGTTGCTGGGTAGGACAGTTTTTGTACCTGCAAGGTTGTGCTTGTAGATTATATTTGTGATTTTTGTTTATTCTGTACATACAACATATAGTATAGAGTGCCGGTGTAGCGTGAGATCTTTAAACCCGTGAGAACCTTAATACCAAGGTATATCTGCGCATGCGCAAGAAGGCCGTGAGAAATGTCATCCATTTCCTGCTAGCACTTGCCCCTTTCAACTTGAGCCTATGTTTAAAATGTCTAAAGAAATCTGCTTACATTACGAACTTTAAATAGACAATATTCATTTCAGGCTTTATTTATTTATTTATTTATTTATTTATATATTCGAAAGATACCTGTGTTAAATATGCAATAAATAGGTTTCCATGTGTTCAAAAAGAACAAAATATATACAGATACATGCATTTTCGTGGAATTATTACGAAACCACGCCTATATTTTAAACCCCACTTTTATACAGTAAAACTGGGGTTTCCAACGGTGTATATTATTTTCATATTTCCGCTGGAAAACATAGATTGTAAGGACTCGTTAGAACCGTCTCGGCGAGGCGATTCTAATGAGTACCTACAATCTATGTTTTCCAGCGGAAATATGAAAAATATCAGAATATTTTATCTAAAAAAATGATGATAAATTTCAATATATTTTTAATAGGCGTGTTCTCCCCATTAATACTTTAAAATCAAGTTCGTTAGAAATTTTAAAATTATTATTCTGTCTAAATGGATTTGAACACTGTAGCATAAGCCTCAATATAAGTGCCCTTTTACACTAATGACAATAATAATTGTAATTATTGTAATAATAATAATCATAATCCGAGGCTTAGAGAAAACATGTACACTCTTACCTTTTCAGTTCTACAATGTATTCCTAGCTTCCAAATGATATTGAACGCTTTTAACATGGGTTTCATAGAATTTAAATTTTGTTATATACCAACGTGATTAACATAATTATGTGATTTATGGTTTGACATTTCCTGTTGTCCCCATGCTTATCAAAACACACTGACTAATTTTCACACCTTTTCTGCTTATATGGGGTAATAATGCCTAATGTCAACCGAACAGGTTTTCTCTTAACCGTTTCAATAAATAATAATAATAATAAAAAAAAACAAAAACAGAAGTAATTACCGAACCCACTGCTCACCGAATGTAGGAAAGAAAGTATCAGGAAAAAAGTATCAGGAAAAAAAGTATCGGAAAAAAAAGAATCCGGAAAAAAAGTATCAGTAAAAAAAATATCAGGAAGAAAGTCTCAGTTTAATGTGACCAATTTGTGGGAATTGTACCAGACATTGCGATGAAATGACACCTCAAGCCCTGCCGCCCAATGAAACCAAATATGGTTCATGAGAATGGAGGTCCGACTTGCACAGGTTTAACATCCCCATCTACACTATATAGGTCATTCTGGAGGTGTTGCTTCCAATATGTGGGAATTTTACCAGACATTGAGATGAAATGACATCTCAAGCCCTGCCACCCATTGAAGCCAAATAGGGTTCATGAGCATGGATGTCCGACTTGCACACTTTAGCTTGTTTAATTAGAGGTTTAACATCCCCATCTACACTATATAGGTCATTTTGGAGACGTTGCTTCCAACTTGTGGGACTTTTACCCGACAACGAGATGAAATGACATCTCAAGCTCTGCCGTCCAATGAAACCAAATAGGGTTCATGAGCATGGAGGTCTGACTTGCACACTTTAGTTTCTTTAATTGGAGGTTTAACATCCCCGTCTACACTATATATGTCATTTTGGACTTTTACCAGACATTGAGATGAAGTGACCTCTCGTCCCCTTTATAAGGCAAGGATTACAGAGATAGGTTGCAAAATTGATTATTAAACTGAAAAACAAACCAAAACATACAAAAGGATCCTAATCATCATATCATTGTAACATCAGAAGCAAATCTGATTAAAACTGATCATTTTTTTCCAGATACTTTTTTTTCCTACCCAAAACTGATACTTTTTTTCCGATACTTTTTTTCCTGATACCTTCGTTCCGATTACCCTGCTCACCAATCAAACTCGACCCCACCAACCGGGGCTTGAAGAAACAGATGGGCTGCATGGTCGCTAGGTAGGCAGGTACGTAGGTATGCAGGTAGGGTGAATGGTCTGGTGGGTGCGTGGCTGGATTGGCAGGTAGGTAGGTAGGTAGGTTAGGCTTACTTTTAACTTCTTCATTCGACGTTGTTTGTTTGTTTGTTTTGTTTGATTTAAGATTTAACGTCTCCGTCAACACGGTATAGGTCATTTTGGAGACGCTACTTCCAATTTTGTGGGGCTTTTTCCCGACATTGAGATGAAATGACATCTCAAGCCTTGTCGCCCAACGAAACCAATAGGGTTTATAAGCATGGACGGGCCGACTCACACCGCTTTGCCTGGGCAGGGTTAGATCCTCTTAGCGGTTTACCAGTACTCCTATGCGGTCAGTTTCAGCTTTGCGAGGAAGCATCATGCAGTCCATTTCTTTAAGCCCCAATGAGCGGGGGCCGTAGGTTCGGAAAAAAGATATCCTGAACGGGGTTTTAGATTGTTTCTTTTAACCTTTCGATTCATCATGCAGCCAATCTATTTCTTCAAGCCCCGATGGGCGGGTTCCAAACTTCGACGTTGTAGGTAGGTAGGTAGTTAGGTAGATAGACTTTGTATGTTTGTTTGATTTGAGGTTTTACGTCTCCGTCATCACGGTACTGGTCATTTTGGAGACGTTGCTTTAATTTTTTTGTGACTTATGCCCGACATTGAGATGAAATGACATCTCAAGCCCTGCCGCCCAATGAAACTAATCGGATTTATAAGTATGAACGGTCCGACTCCGACCGCTTTGCCTGGAAAGGCTTAGAGCCTCTATGCGGTTTACTAGTACTCGTGTGCGGTCGGTTTCAGCTTTGCATGGAAGCATCATGCAGCCCATCTATTTCTTGAAGCCCCGATGGGCGGGGACCAACCTTCGACGTTGTAGGTAGGTAGGAAGTTAGGTAGATAGACTGTGTTTGTTTGTTTGATTTGAGGTTTAACGTCCCCGTCATCACGGTACAGGTCGTTTTGGAGACGTTGCTTTCATTTTTGTGTAACTTATGCCCGACATTGAGATGAAATGACATCTCAAGCCCTGTCGCCCAATGAAACTAATAGGATTTATAAGTATGAACGGTCCGACTCCGACCGCTTTGCCTGGACAGGCTTAGAGCCTCTATGCGGTTTACCAGTACTCGTGTGCGGTCGGTTTCAGCTTTGCGTGGAAGCATCATGCAGCCCATCTATTTCTTGAAGCCGCGATGGGCGGGAGCCAACCTTCGACGTTATGGGTAGGTAGGAAGTTAGGTAGATAGACTTTGTTTGTTTGTTTGATTTGAGGTTTAACGTCCCCGTCATCACGGTACAGGTCATTCTGGAGACGTTGCTTTCATTTTTGTGTGACTTATACCCGACATTGAAATGAAATGACATCTTAAGCTCTGTCGCCCAATGAAACCAATAGGGTTTATAAGCATGAACGGTCCGACTCCGGCCGCTTTGCCTGGACAGGCTTAGAGCCTCTGTGCGGTTTACCAGTACTCGTGTGCAGTCGGTTTCAGCTTTTCACGGAGACATCATGCAACCCATATATTTCTTGAAGCCCCGATTGGCGGGTGCGACAGGTAGGTAGAGTGGAGGTATGCATGTAGGTAGGTATATCACGAAAACACGCCTATTCAAATATATTGACAAAATTTTACAACCAAAAAACGAAAATTTTCAGTTAAAACTCCTGATATTTTTCCTATTTCTGCACAAAACATAGATTGTGGGTACTCGTTAGAACCGCCTCGGCGCGTCGGTTCTAACGAGTACCCATAATCTATGTTTCTGAACAGAAATCAGACAAATAATAAATACCCCTGTGAACACCAGTTTTACTTTCTAAAAGTGGGTTGAAGGGGATCAAAATTATACAGGCTTGTTTGCGTGATGAGGTAGGAATGGTAGGTTTGGGCTGGTGGCGATGGATAGGTAGGTAGATCTATAGGAAGGTCGTGGATAGGATCGTAGATGTTTTGTTAGGTAGGTAGGCAGGCAGGAATGTAGGTATGTCGGTATTACGTACGTATATCGATAGGAAGGTATGTAGCCGTATAGGTGAAGGAATGTAACTAAGTAGGTATGTTTTGTTTGAATTGGGGGTTTAATGTCCCAGTCAACACTATTTAGGTCATTTTGGAGACGTTGCTTCCAATTTTGTGGGACCTTTACCCGACATTGAGGTGCGGGATGGTAATGTGGTAGGTATAGGTAGGTAGGTGGGTAGGTAGCGAGGGACAGAGGGAGGAAGACCGTAGGTATGCAGGCAGGTAGGATCGTAGGTAGGATGGTAGGTAGCTAGGGTCGTAGGTATGTTTGTTTTGGTAAGTAAGTAGGTTGGTATGCAGGTATGTAGGTAGGTGTGGGGTGGTTATAATGCAGGTAGGTAGGTGTGGAATGATGATGATGTAGGTAGGTAGGACGGTCGTAGGTAGGATCGTAGGTAGGTAGGATCGTAGTTATATATGTTTTGGTAGGTAGGAATATAGGTAAGTTGGTATGTACGTACGTATATCGATAGGTGTATATATAGCCAGGTAGGAATGTAGCTAAGTAGGTAGGTAGGTAGGTAGAGAGGGTAGATAGGGTGGTATGTATGTAGAGTTGTATGTATGTAGAGTGGCTTAGTATAGGTAGATAGGAGGGTAGGTCCGGACTGACGGCCGGACGGACGGACAGTTAGACAGACAGACAGGCAGACAGACAGACATTTATTTTCTTATTTCGAACTTCTTATTTCTAACTTCTATTTTTTATTCTTTTCGCTAACTTCAAAACTTCTGTCATCTAACTTCGACGTCGTAGGTACGTACGTACGTTCGCAGGTACGCACGTACATACGTAGAAGGAAGGTAGGTGTGGTGTGTGTGTGGCTGGGTGGGTAGGGAGAAATGTGTCCATATGTATAGGTAGGTAGGTAAGTAGGTGTGGGTTGTTGGCGAGGTAGGTAGGAATGTAGACAGGTTCGTAGGTAGGTTGGTATGTAGGCAGGATCGCAGGTAGGTAGGGAAGTTGGTATATATGTTTCGATAGGTAGGATGGTGGTGATGTTGGCAGGCAGGCCGGTAGGTAGATAGGTGAGTAGGTAGGTAGGATCGTACGTAAAATAGAAGTGAAGGCAATGATCAGGAATCAATGCAATTAACCCACAGACCCTGATGGAAATATCAATAGCAGAAAGCCAAAAGGACAGTTACTTTCCTACAAAACGGTCAATTTGCTAGCCAAAACAATATAGGCGGTACACACACTCAAAGACAAGTCAGGAGAAGAACTATATAAGTACTTGTGCTTTCGTTCTAATCCTATTATTGCTTGTGTTACATTTGGATGCATATTATTCACTACCTTTATGAAATAAATATGTTTAAACTAAAGACAAGGCATAACAAAAATAAACCGCGACAGAAGAACCACCGGGGGCGTGGGCGGGGGGGGGGGGGGGGGGGGGGGGGCTTGAATCAATTTTACGTGGTCACAGTCCTCGCCCTTACTTCCGTCGCGATTCAGACAAATAATTTGTTCAGTCTGCATAAAGGCCTCCTAACTCATCAGTGCAGCATCTCCGTGAACACAAAAGTCAATCCACAGCGATGAAACAACGGTAATGACTCGACAGCAAGAGTTTGTCACTCAGTTTTACATCCTACTTACGGAGATGGGACCTCGGTTAAAAGACTCGTCCGAATGTCTGTGAAAACCCGGGATCGGATATGTGACCCCGGGTCTATGAGGCCAGTAACATAACCACTACACCGCGGAGGTTCTTTCCGTATGGGAACGGTCAGACATACATTTACTTATTTCTACCTACCTACCAGCCTACCTACATACCTAAGTACCCTATTGGTTTCATAAGGCGGTAGGACTTGAGATGTCATTTCATCTCAATGTCGGGTAAAAGTCCAACAAATTGTTCGCAATTGGTCGCAATACGTCCTAAATGACTTTCACAGTGTTGATGGGGACGTTAAACTTTAAGTCAAACAAACAAACAAAAAAACATCTAACTACCTTCCCACCAAGATACCCCCATACCTGCCTACCTAAATCTATCACACCCATCGGGACTTGAAGAACTAGATGGGCTGCATGATTCTCTACCACACCTGAGTACTGGTAAACCGCAAAAGCCTGCCCAGGCGAGTGATGCGTGTCGAACGGTCCATGAAAACCCTTTTGGTTCCATTTGGCGGCAGGTCTTGGGATGTCTTTTCATCCCAAAGTCGGGTCCCACGAAATTGGAAGCATCGTCTCCAAATGACCTATATAGTATTGACGGGGACGTTTAACCTCAAATCAAACCTACCTACCTACCTACCGACCCACCAAGATACATCTCCTTACCTACCTACTAAAATCTACGCCGCCCATCGGGACTTGAAGAAATAGATGGGCTGCATGATGCCTGACCGCACATGAGTACTGGTAAACAGCTTAAGCCTGCCCAGGCAAAGTGATGCGAGTCGGACCGGACCGTCCATGCATATAAACTCTATAAGTTTCATTAAGCAGCGGGTCTTGAGATGTCCTTTTATCTCAAAGTCGGGTCCCACGAAATTGGAAGCATCGTCTCCGAATGACATATATAGTATTGACGGGGACGTTTCACCTCAAACCCAACCTATCTATCTACCTACCCAGCCACCCATCTACCTACATTTCTAGCCACTAAACCGCATACCTACTTACCTACCTACCTAAACAACGTCAAAGCAGACGTTAGAAGTACGAAGTCAGCTTGCCCCCGCCCATCGGGGCGTGAAGCAATAGATGGGCTGCACGAGGCTTCCACTCAGAGCTGAAACCGACCGCACACGAGTACTGGTAAACCGCTTATTGGATCTCAGCCTGTCCAGGCAAAGCGGTGCGAGTCGGACCGACTTTGCTCATAAACCCTATTGGTTTCATTGGGCGACAGGGCTTGAAATGTCATTTCATCTCATTGTCGGGAAACATTGGAAGCAACGTCTCCAAAATGACCTTAAACAGTGTTGACGGGGACGTTAAACCTCAAATCAAACAACAAAAACAAACAAGAAATGTCCCTACAGTTTTTCTTTTCTTTTTTCTTTTTTTTTATTATTATTATTTTTTTTTTTGTAATTGGATAATCAGCACCACTATGAATACGGACCATTTTAACCCTAAGTCCAGTCGCCCTGAGTGATCTCGAGCGTTGCAGTTTGGCTTTGATCAAGTCGGACACCAATATAAGTTCAGCTTGACATAGTTGTCTTTATTCCTACATTCTATAATATCTGTTTGTCATTGGGCTCCCGCCAATCGGGGCTTGGTAAAATCACTAGTAACACAGCTTCTAATTTACTTAGATAGGCTTCTCCAGCAGAAAATTAAAGTTTAACTAGAATTGCGCAGTCGATGGCACGCAATCGCATATCCCCACGATTCACCGCGGGCCCCACCCCCTGGGCCCACCACTAGGGGTGTGATCAAAATTTCGAAAGTATCCTTACTCCCTAGACCAAAGGGGTAACAGTTCCCAAAGTTTCAAGTTTCTATCTTTAACGGTCTAGGGGGAGTTATCCGGTAACAGCAATGTGTGTTGGTAAAGGGGTCAAAATCAGTTTTTGACCTCTGGTGACCTCAAATTTGACCCCAGGGGTCAAATTTTGGTTGTAATGTTTTCTACTCATCATGCCGTTCGCTTTGATATATTACACGACAATGTTCAGGAAATTTTGATTTTTGACCCCCCCCCATCCCGCGGGCTCCATCCCCTGGTCCCACCCCTATGTGTGTGATCAAAATTCCGAAAGTATCATGCACTCCCCAGATCAAAGATCTATCAGTTCCCAAAGTTTGAAGTTTCTATCCATAAACGTCTAGGGTGGATGGACGTACGTACGGACGGACGGACGACGAAGACCATTCGAAAAAAGTGTGCCAGCATAATTTATCATTTAATATACTAAGAGAGTTTCGATACCCCAATCTCTTATAGAGTTATCGTATTACAATTCTCACGACTGAATTCTCTCACACCCCTCCGTGAGGGATTTCAGCCACTTCCGGTGCGACTGAAGAATCTCACGGGTTCAATAATCTCACGCTACACCGGCCTCCGCCGTCTCGGGCCCAAGTTCGTGTTTATTTTAGTTTATGGGTGACCTCTATCGCGGAGGATGTGGAAGTAGGTCAATCCCCTTTTCTGCATTTTTTGTTAAAATTAGGTAAAATGTGGTTCCCTCCTCCACATAGGATGTCATATTCTGTGGGACCGTAAGTGGGTCATTCTGAGTCGCCATGTTATTATTGCATCCTACTTGAAGGAAGGCACCATAGGAGAAACTGTATTCCTACCTAGTCGTTTGAGGGCCCGAGATACGTGTGCCGATCTCGTTAGCAATGTAGTTAGTACAAATTCATATAGTCATGCAGGTCGCATACAAGCGTCCGCCTGCGCATGTGCGCAGTCGAGCGCTCCTATGCGATCTTGTTTTTATGTGTCATATTTACAGTTGACAAGGTTTGAAACGCTTTTTGGGAAAAATCTCTTCTTCTTCTTCTTCTATCTCCAGGTTTTTTATGTCTCTTTTCATATACTATCCTCTCTACGGGATTCCTACCCTACAACTATTCTACAACTATCGCTATATCTACCTAATTGAGCATTGCGTGGGTGGATGTATGTTGTTTTAGTTTTGTGTGGGTGGTTGTGTGTTGATGCCCTCCTTCAGGGTCGCGCTAAGTCATGCCCTAGTTAATTAGTTAATTTCCCTTATCTGTATAAATATGTGGCCGTCTTGGCTGTCCGTTTTAATTACGGTCATGGCGCGATTTGCTGTTTTTGGTGATTCTTATGTTAAACGACAAGGGCAGTACGGAGGGCTGTTTGATGAGATAAGAGAGAGATAATTTATTCGCAAAAGGCCTACCGGCCCATGAGCTACTTAATACACATAACATATATTAATAATGCACGTGACACAAGCAAATATAACAAAACATGCCAGTGAATTTCATCAACGACAGTTCCTCTCTGGCTCACGACGATCACATTAACAATTCATTTATAAAACGCACCAGTATATAAACATCATCACATGTAGACCCTAACTGCCATATTGTTTTCTTTTACGGGAAAAGTTTATAACTATCAAAAGACACGTCATAATAAAGTTTTGTTTGATTTGAGGTTTAACGTGCCCGTCAACACTGTAAAGGTCATTTTGGAGACGTTGCTTCCAATTGTCATAAAATAGTGAGATAAATTTCCCGCTATTACATTTAGCGTACTTACGAGCTACGTATAAACACTCATTGTACGTTCGAGCAGCCTCGGCTCGGGCCACACTTCGGATCCGCGTAGTCCAACCGACAGAACTCTTGCTGCTCTCACATCTTATCACACGCACTATAGGCTGTTCATCAATGCGAACAAAAAGGATCACACTAAAGCGTTCAAGCATATTGACAGCCAATCGTTCCTAGTGGCAAATATCGGTCAGATAATATATCTCACGTTCAGGTTACTAAACTGTTGTACTCGCTAGATAAGGGAGAATACTTTCAATATATTAACACTTTTATATAAATGCTGCAGGGTGTAATGACGGCGCTCCATGCTGGGCACCTCCACGCTGGGAACGTTTGCTCCACCGTGGGCACACTCTTTTCCTACAGTTGCAGCTATACTTAGACTGGTTGCTCGGTTCATTAAAATTGGAGCAAATTTTCACAGGGTCTTTTCGTCCCTTGAATTCAAAGAAAACCTACAGAAGCATTAATTATTTGTCATTGCCATTTTCTTAGCTCCCGTTGTGTAGAAGTCAAATTATGACCGTACAACTTAAAGTTGTGGGTGTAGACTTTTATACTTATAGGAATGCGATTGGCACTTTAAAGCCGTTATCAGGTGTATTTATAGCTTCGCAAGGGAGATTACCATAGAATTGGAACCACAAGAAAATGCTATTTAATTTTAAATAGCCGCATTCAGCGTTTGATTTTCTGTAATATCTAAATATAATAGGATAATGTAAATTTATTTCACAAAAAATGTTGTTTTAAACGTTTAAGGTACGTTATTTTTCGTATTTTATTATAAATACTTATCAATTTGAGACACCACCTTTACTTAAACAAACATAACGACTGATATATAAATATTGATCTATTTCCTTCGCAAACTGCTAGTTTTTTTTCTTGTTACTGTGGAAAGCTCAACACTAAATTTAAGTCTTACATGCATTAGGGTAAACCGTTTTCAAATCACGTGAAGTAAAATTTATTTCAAGTCGGTTTTAATGTACTGGAAAATTTGCTTGAACTCTGCTTGGCATGGAGCAACAATTGTCCTATTCATGCCGTTGCTCCACCCTGGGAACGTAAGCGTCGTATTGGGAGGCGTATTGGAGCGTTTCCTTGAACTGTGGTGGACATGTAGTGACTTTCGACCTATTCAACCCTGGGCACAATATCAGTCGTATTGGTACGTTTCCTTGAACTCTGTGCTGGACTGATGGATCGACAACGGACCTATCCCTGTCGTTGCTCCACGCTGGGTACGTTGGCAGTCGTAGGGGTACTGTTGCTTAATCTGTGCTGAACATGGTGCGACAATGGACCTATTCCTGCAGCTGCTAAACCCTGTGTAAGTTAGAAGTCGTATTGGAACGTTTGCTTGAACTATGCTGGACATGTAGCGGGAATGGACCTATTCCTGCCATTGCCTCGTTCCGAGCTGGGCACACTAAATATATTTCTAGAGCGCTAGAATGCTCTCTGCTGGGAACAGGCCGGCCTCGCTCCGCGCTGGGCACACTATATATATTTCCAGAGCGCTCGCATGCTCTGTGCTGGGAACAGAACATCTATAAGACCATTGGCGGCTTTACTCCACGCTGGGCACACTATATATATTACCAGAGTGAGTGCTCGCATGCTCTGTGCTGGAAACAGAACAACTATAAGACCATTGTTGTCCTCGCTCCACGCTGGGCACACAATATATATTTCCAGAGCGCTCGCTTGGTCTGTGCTGGGAACAGAACAACTATAAGACCATTGTTGGCCTCGCTCCACGCTGGGCACACAATATATATTTCCAGAGCGCTCGCTTGGTCTGTGCTGGTAACAGAACATCTATAAGACCATTGTTGGCCTCGCTCCACGATGGGCACACTATATATATTTCCAGAGTGCTCGCATGCTCTCTGCTGGGAACTGAACAACTATAAGACCATTGTTATCCTCGCTCCACGCTGGGCACACAATATATATTTCCAGAGCGCTCGCTTGTTCTGTGCTGGGAACAGAACAACTATAAGACGCCTCGCTCCACGCTGGGCACACTATATATATTTCCAGAGTGCTCGCATGCTCTCTGCTGGGAACTGAACAGCTATAAGACCATTGCCGGCCTCGCTCCACGCTGGGCACACTATATTTATTTCCAGAGTGCTCGCATGCTCTTTACTGGGAACAGAACAACTATAACACCATTGTTGGCCTCGCTCCACGCTGGGCACACTATATATATTTCCAGAGTGCTCGCATGCTCTGTACTGGGAACAGAACAGCTATAAGACCATTGTTGATCTTTCCCAATGCAGGGCACACCATATATATTTCCAGACTGCTCGCATGATCTATGCTGGGAACACAACACTTTAAGACAATTGTTGGCCTCGCTCCACACTGGGCACACTATCTATATTTCCAGAGTGCTCGCATTGTCTGTGCTGGGAACAGAACAACTATAAGACCATTGTCGGCCCCGCTCCACGCTGGGCACACTACATATATTTCCAGAGTGCTGGCATGCTCTGTGCTGGGAACAGAACGACTATAAAACTATTCCCGGGGTCGCTCCACGCCGGGCACACTATATATATTTCCAGAGTGCTCGCATGCTCTGTGCTGGGAACAGAACTTCATTAGACCATTGCCGGCCTCGCTACACGCTGGGCACACTATATATATTTCCAAAGTGCATGAATGATCCGTGCTTGGAGCAGAACAACTATATAAGCCATTGGCGGCCTCGCTCCACGCTGGGCACAGTATATATATTTCCAGAGTGCTCGCATGCTATGTGCTGGGAAGAGAACAAATATAAGACCATTGTTGGCCTCGCTCCGCGCTGGGCACAGTATATATATTTCCGGAGCGCTCGCATGCTCTGTGCTGCTGCTCCTGTGCTGGGAACAGAACAACTATAAGACCATTGTTGGCCGCGCTCCACGCTGGACACACTATATACATCTCAAGGGCGCTCGCTTGCTCTGTGATGGGAACAGAACAAATACAAGACCATTGTTTGCCTCCCTCCTTGCTACGCACACTACATATGTTTCCAGAGTGCTCGCATGCTCTGTGCTGGAAACACAACACTGTAAGACAATTGTTGGCCTCGCTCCACGCTGGGCACAATATCTATATTTCCAGAGTGCTCGCATTGTCTGTGCTGGGAACAGAACAACTTTAAGACCATTGCCGGCCCCACTCCACGCTTGGAACACTATATATCTTTCCAGAGTGCTCGCATGCTCTGTGCTGGGAACAGAACAAATATAAGACCATTGTTGGCCTCGCTCCACGCTGGACACACTATATATATTTCTAGAGTGCTCGCATGCTCTGTGCTGGGAACAGAACAACTATAAGACCATTGTTGGCCTCGCTCTACGCTGGGCACATATATAATTCCGGAGCGCTCGCATGCTCTGTGCTTGGAACTTAACAACTTTAAGACCATTGTTGGCCTCACTCCACGCTGGGCACACTGTATATATTTCCAGACTGCTCGCATGCTCTGGGCTGGGAACAGAACAGCTTTAAGACCATTGTTGGCCTCTATCCACGCAGGGCACACTGTATATATTTCCAGAATGCTCGCATGCTCTGTGCTGGAAACTGAACAAATATAAGACCATTGTTGGCCTCGCTCCACTCTGGGCACACTATATATATTTCCAGAATGCTAGCATGCTCTGTGCTGGGAAAAGAAAAACTATCTGACCATTGCCGGCCTCGCTCCTCGCTGGGCATACAAGTATATTTCCAGAGTGTTCGCATGCTCTGTGCTTGGAACAGAACAACTATAAGACCATTGACGGCCTCGCTCTACGCTTGGCACACTTTATATATTTCCAGATTGCCCTCATCCTCTGTGCTGGGAACAGAACAACTATAAGACCATTGCCGGTCTCGCTCCACGCTGGGCACACTATATATATTCCCAGAGTGTTCGCATGCTCTGTGCTGGGAACAGAACAACTATAAAAGCATTGCCGGCCTCGCTCCACGCTGGGCACACTATATATCTTTCCAGAGTGGTCGTTTGCTCTGTGCTGGAAACAGAACAACTATTAAACCATCGCCGACCTCGCTCCCCGCTGGGCACACTAAATATAGTTCCAGAGTGCTTACATGCTCTGTGCTGGGAACACAACAACTATAAAACCATTGCCAGCCTCGCTCCACGCTGGGCACACTATATATATTTCTAGTATTCTTGCATGCTCTGTGCTGGGAACAGAACAACTTAAAGACCATTGCCGGCCTCGCTCCACGCTTGGCACACTATATATATTTCCAGAGTGCCCGCATCCTCTGTGCTGGGAACAAAACAACTATAAGACCATTGCCGGCCTCGCTCCACGCTGGGCACACTATATATAATTTGCAGAGTGCTCGCATGCTCTGTGATGAGAACAGAACAACTTTAAGGCCATTGTCGGCCTCGCTCCACGCTGGGCACACTATATATATTTCCAGAGTGCTCGCATGCTCTGAACTGGGAACAGAACAGGTATAAGACCATTGTTGACCTCCCCCTATGCTGGGCACACCATATATATTTCCAGACTGCTCGCATGATCTGTCCTGGGAACACAACACTATAAGTCAATTGTTGGATTCGCTCCACACTGGGCACACTATATATAGTTCCAGAGTGCTCGCATTGTCTGTGCTGGGAACAGAATAACTATAAGACCATTGCCGGCCCCGCTCCATGCTGGGCACACTACATATATTTCCAGAGTGCTGGCATGCTCTGTGCTGGGAACAGAACGACTTTAAAACTATTCCCGGCCTCGCTCCATGCAGGGCACACTATATATATTTCCAGAGTGCTCGCATGCTCTGTGCTGGGAACAGAACTTCATAAGACCATTGCCGGCCTCGCTCCATGCTGGGCACACTACATATATTTCCAGAGTGCTGGCATGCTCTGTGCTGGGAACAGAACGACTTTAAAACTATTCCCGGCCTCGCTCCATGCAGGGCACACTATATATATTCCCAGAGTGTTCGCATGCTCTGTGCTGGGAACAGAACAACTATAAACGCATTGCCGGCCTCGCTCCACGCTGGGCACACTATATATCTTTCCAGAGTGGTCGTTTGCTCTGTGCTGGAAACAGAACAACTATTAAACCATCGCCGACCTCGCTCCACGCTGGGCACACTGAATATAGTTCCAGAGTGCTTACATGCTCTGAGCTGGGAACACAACAACTATAAAACCATTGCCAGCCTCGCTCCACGCTGGGCACACTATATATATTTCTAGTATGCTTGCATGCTCTGTGCGGGGAACAGAACAACTTAAAGACCATTGCCGGCCTCGTTCCACGCTTGGCACACTATATATATTTCCAGAGTGCTCGCATCCTCTGTGCTGGGAACAAAACAACTATAAGACCATTGCCGGCCTCGCTCCACGCTGGGCACACTATATATATTTTGCAGAGTGCTCGCATGGTCTGTGATGGGAACAGAACAACTATAAGACCATTGTCGGCCTCGCTCCACGCTGGGCACACTATATATATTTCCAGAGTGCTCGCATGCTCTGAACTGGGAACAGAACAGCTATAAGACCATTGTTGACCTCCCCCTATGCTGGGCACACCATATATATTTCCAGACTGCTCGCATGATCTGTCCTGGGAACACAACACTATAAGACAAATGTTGGATTCGCTCCACACTGGGCACACTATATATAGTTCCAGAGTGCTCGCATTGACTGTGCTGGGAACAGAATAACTATAAGACCATTGCCGGCCCCGCTCCATGCTGGGCACACTACATATATTTCCAGAGTGCTGGCATGCTCTGTGCTGGGAACAGAACGACTATAAAACTATTCCCGGCCTCGCTCCATGCAGGGCACACTATATATATTTCCAGAGTGCTCGCATGCTCTGTGCTGGGAACAGAACTTCATAAGACCATTGCCGGCCTCGCTCCACGCTGGGCACACTATATATATTTCAAAAGTGTACGAATGATCCTTGCTTGGAACAGAACAACTATAAGCCATTGCCGGCCTCGCTCCACGCTGGGCACAGTATATATATTTCCAAAGTGCTCGAATGATTCGTGCTTGGAATAGAACAACTATAAACCACTGCCGGCCTCGCTCCACGCTTTGGCACATTATATATATTTCCAGAGTGCTCGCATGCTCTGTGCTGGGAACAGAACAAATATAAGACCATTGTTCGCCTCGCTCCACGCTGGACACACTATATATATTTCTCGAGTTCTCGCATGCTCTGTGCTGGGAACAGAACAACTATAAGACCGTTGTTGGCCTCGCTCCACGCTGGGCACATTATATATAATTCCAGAGTGCTCGCATGCTCTGTACTTGGAACTGAACAACTGTAAGACCATTGTTGGCCTCACTCCACGCTGGGCACACTATATATATTTCCAGACTGCTCGCATGCTCTATGCTGGGAACAGAACAGCTTTAAGACCATTGTTGGCCTCTCTCCTCGCTGGGCACACTATATATATTTCCAGAATGCTCGCATGCTCTGTGCTGGAAACTGAATAAATATAAGACCATTGTTGGCCTCGCTCCACGCTGGGCACACTATATTTATTTCCAGAGAATGCTAGCATGCTCTGTGCTGGGAAAAGAAAAACTATCTGACCATTGCCGGCCTCGCTCCTCGCTGGGCACACTATGTATATTTCTAGAGTGTTCGCATGCTCTGTGCTAGGAACAGAACAACTATAAGACCATTGACGGCCTCGCTCTACGCTTGGCACACTTTATATATTTCCAGAGTTCCCGCATCCTCTGTGCTGGGAACAGAACAACTATAAGACCATTGCCGGCCTCGCTCCACGCTGGGCACACTATATATATTTCCAGAGTGTTCGCATGCTCTGTGCTGGGAACAGAACAACTATAAAAGCATTGCCGGCCTCCCTCCACACTGGGCACACTATATATCTTTCCAGAGTGCTCGTATGCCCTGTGCTGGAAACAGAACAACTATTTAACCATCGCCGACCTCGCTCCCCGCTGGGCACACTATATATATTTCCAGAGTGCTCACATGCTCTGTGCTGGGTACACAACAACTATAAAACCATTGCCAGCCTCGCTCCACGCTGGGCACACTATATATATTTGTAGTGTGCTTGCATGCTGTGATGGGAACAGAACAACTATAAGACCATTGTCGGCCTCGCTCCACGCTGGGCACACTATATATATTTCCAGAGTGCTCGCATGCTCTGTACTGGGAACAGAACAGCTGTAAGACCATTGTTGACCTCCCCCTATGCTGGGCACACCATATATATTTCCAGACTGCTCGAATGATCTGTGCTGGGAACACAACACTATAAGAGAATTGTTGGATTCGCTCCACACTGGGCACACTATCTATATTTCCAGAGTGCTCGCATTGTCTGTGCTGGGAACAGAATAACTATAAGACCATTGCCGGCCCCGCTCCACGCTTGGAACACTACATATATTTCCAGAGTGCTGGCATGCTCTGTGATGGGAACAGAACGACTATGAAACTATTCCCGGCCTCGCTCCACGCAGGGCACACTATATATATTTCCAGAGTGCTCGCATGCTCTGTGCTGGGAACAGAACTTCATAAGACCATTGCCGGCCTCGCTCCACGCTGGGCACACTATATATATTTCCAAAGTGTACGAATGATCCGTGCTTGGAGCAGAAAAACTATAAGCCATTGCCGGGCTCGCTCCACGCAGGGCACAGTATATATATTTCCAGAGTGCTCGCATGCTCTGTGCTGGGAAGAGAACAAATATAAGACCATTGTTGGCCTCGCTCCGCGCTGGGCACAATATATATATTTCCGGAGCGCTCGCATGCTCTGTGCTGGGAACAGAACAAATATAAGACCATTGTCGGCCTCGCTCCACGCCGGGCACACTATATATATTTCCAGAGTGTTCACATGCTCTGTGCTGGAAACAGAACAAAAATAAGACCATTGCCGGCCTCGCTTCCCGCTGGACACACTATATATATTTCCAAAGTGCTCGAATGATTCGTGCTTGGAATAGAACAATTATAAACCACTTCCGGCCTCGCTCCACGCTGGGCACATTATAAATATTTCCAGAGTGCTCGAATGCTCTGTGCTGGGAACAGAACAAATATAAGACCATTGTTGGCCTCGCTCCACGCTGGACACACTATATATATTTCTAGAGTCTTCGCATGCTTTGTGCTGGGAACAGAACAGCTTTAAGACCATTGTTGGCCTCTCTCCACGCTGGGCACACTATATATATTTCCAGAATGCTCGCATGCTCTGTGCTGGAAACTGAATAAATATAAGACCATTGTTGGTCTCGCTCCACGCTGGGCACACTATATTTATTTCCAGAATGCTAGCATGCTCTGTATTGGGAAAAGAAAAACTATCTGCCCATTGCCGGCCGCGCTCCTCGCTAGGCACACTATGTATATTTCTAGAGTGTTCGCATGCTCTGTGCTGGGAACAGAACAACTATAAGACCATTGACGGCCTCGCTCTACGCTTGGAACACTATATATCTTTCCAGAGTGCTCGTATGCTCTGTGCTGGAAACAGAACAACTATAAGACCATTGCCGGCCTCGCTCCCCGCTGGGCACACTAAATATATTTCCAGAGTGCTCACATGCTCTGTGCTGGGAACACAACTATGAAACCATTGTCAGCCTCGCTCCACGCTGGGCACACTATATATATTTCCAGAGTGCTGGCATGCTCTGTGCGGGGAACAGAACAATTTAAAGACCATTGCCGGCCTCGCTCCACGCTTGGCACACTATATATATTTCCAGAATGCCCGCATCCTCTGTGCTGGGAACAGAACAACTATAAGACCATTGCCGGCCTCGCTCCACGCTGGGCACACTATAAATATTTCCAGAGTGCTCGCATGCTCTGTGATGGGAACAGAACAACTATAAGACCATTGCCGGCACCGCTCCACGCTGGGCACACTACATATATTTCCAGAGTGCCCGCATGCTCTGTGCTGGCCAGGTCGCTTGAATTGTGCTGGAGGTGGAGCGACTATTATCCCTACTCCTGCCACTGCTCCACGCTGGGCACTTTCACAATCTTAATGGCGTTGTCTCACAGAGCGTGCGACAGATCCAGTAGAATATGTACCGCTCCCAGCGTGGAGTATTAGCAGGAATAGGTATTATACGCTCCAATAATGCCGTCGCTCCATGCTGGGCACCTCCACTCTCAGAACGGCCACTCATTTGTGTCCAATAGAACGGTTGATTTATTGACTTCATATTCACCCACCCGTATCGAGACCATTAAACTACAGGACCTTAATAATCCTGAGCTGTTGGACACGTTAGCAGTCGTACCAGAGTACTGTAGCGTTCGCTTGAACTGTGCTAGGCGAGGAGCAACTATAACACCTATTCCTGTCATTGCTCCACGCTGAAGTCGTACTGGATCGTTTGCTTGAAATATGCTTGATTGTAGCGACTGTTACACCTATTAGGCTATCCTTTCTCTACGCTGGGCAAGTTATTAGTCGTACTGAAGCAATCTCTTGAACTCTGCTCAACATAAAATGACTTAAGACCTATTTCTCCCTGTTTCTACCCTTGCTCCACGCACAGTACGTTAGCATCAAACTGGAGCGTTTGCTTTAACGGTGCTATTGATGGAGTGACTCTAAGACCCTTTTTCAGCCCTTGCTCAATGCTGGGTGTGTTAGCAATCGAAATGGAGCATTTGCGTTCACAGTTCTGGACATGGGGCGACTTTAGACCTGTGAGGGTCTGAGAGCCAAATATGAGGATTTTATATTTAAAGCTTTTACTTGTAGCAATGTTACTTATTTGAGTTGTTTCCCTTGTTTTATTGGTGGACTGAACGTGTTATTTTATGGAAATTCGTAAACGATCTGATTTATATTTGATTATCCTGCATTTGTTGGCATTATATTTGTTTGTATGCCTATTGCTCAATGTTTAGATTGACTTTGGCAGACAAATGTTACTCAAAGTATTGCAAACGGATGCAAGGTTTCCACATTATGCTTATAAGATTCATTTAATATATATATATATGTTGCGTGCAGCAGGGTTAGAAACAGCTATATTGAAACTATTTATAACATACGGCTATTCCTGCCGTTGCTTTGAGATACAAGATACAAGAATTTTATTGCGAATTTTCGGTCCATGTATGAGCACATAAGATGGATAAACCAAGTAGACAATCAAGGAAAGAATTCCAAACGACAGAGGCATGTGAAACAAAAAAAAAAAAAAAAAATGGAAAACCCAGTGTAAATGATATCTGGGTGATATCATCATTATCCTAAGTATTGGGACAGACAGTCCTACCCAAACAGTGCAGACCCAGATCAGGAGCAGTCTGGTCAGGGCCTACACTGTTTGCAATTTCGTCTGCACCCAAGGACCCGCTGCTGTATCATAAAACAAGCTTGTGCTTATACAAAAATTGCTTGTTTACATTACGATAACTCGCCCGTGCGACATAGTGCATTTTTCACATCTCCAAAATGGCTACTTTTCTGATGAAAATCCTTCACATTTCTCCCACAAATGCCCAAAACACAGGATGTGGGTGCCCGTTAGAACCGTCTCATAGAGGCGGTTCTAACGAGCACCCACAATCCATGTCTCGGAGCAGAAATAAGAAAAATAATGAATACCCCCGTAAACCCCAGTTTTCTCTATATAAAGTGGGGTTTGGGGGGGGGGGGTCTTCATATCACGGACTTGTTTACGTGATGAATTTCTTTAATATGGTTTACCACAATGATCCCAAGCATCATGACAGATAGTCCTAATCAAACAGTGCAGACTCAGATCAGACTTCCCCAGAAGGATCATCCTGATCAGGGTCTACACTGCTTGCCATTCCGTCTGCACCCCCACTGTTTTATGAACCAAGTCCGTCACAACCCCAGAATAATTACAGCAAGCCCTTAAGATGCCCGAATTTTAAGGATCCTTATGGAAGTATAAGCTCTCAGACGAGACTTTCAACAAGACGCCGAAGCATACTGTGCACTATAAAATCTTCTCCTCTTCATTTATGGGTGTAAGTTATCATGTATAAAAATTGCAAGTTTCTTTTTATCGTAATGATCACAAGTATAGGAACAGCCAGTCCTAACCAAACAGTGCAGACCCAAATCAGACTGCTCCAGAAGAAGCAGTCTGATCAGGGTCTACACCATTCGTAATCCCGTCTGCTCAACTGGACCCGCTGCTCTGTCATGAAATACGCTTGTACAAAAATTGCTCGTTTAATTTCTTGAATATGTTTTACAGTAATGATCCCAAGCATTATGGCAGATAGTCCTAACCAAACAGTGCAGACCCAGATCAGACTGCTCAAGGAGCCGCCTGATCAGGGTCTACACTGCTTGACTGCTTGTCATTCAGTCTGTACCCCCTGCTGTGTCATGGAGAAGTAGAAGTAAAACAAAGATCAGCGATTTAGACAAATAATTTGTTCAGTCCGCAGGAAGGCCTCCTAACTCATCAGTGCAACATCTCCGTGAACACAAAAATCAAAGAACCACAGAGGTGAGACAACGGTGAGGACTCGACAGCAAGAAACCACTGAAATGCTGGAGCAAAAGAAAACCAACAGTTAGACTCCGATGAGCCCGACCAGAGACAGAGCATCAGGCAACAACCAACATTATCTCTCTAATTTTCAATAAGCCTTTACGTTGGAGCCGTCATAGAATCTGAGGCCTGACCCATCGGCGTGCAATTAAAGAGGGAAGCAAAGTTGCCAACCGTGATTGGGTTAACTACCATGCATGCAGTCTATATTGTCATATTTTTTTTTTTTTTTTTTTTTTTTTTTGTAATTTGAGGTTTAACGTCCCCGTCAAAACTGTAAAGGTAATTTTGGAGACGTTGCTTCCAATTTTGTGGGACTTTTATAGTAGTCGCAGATAAGATCGTATGGGTGGAGCTATTCAGGTGTTGTCAATATGTCAAATTCGCTGAGTCCGCCGAGTGCCTTTCGCACGCGTTCTTCAAGCAATCGAAATGGTTCGCCACAGCTATGCTTGTGTTACAGTTGAATTCAGCCGGCCTCAGTGGCTCAGTCGGATGCGCGTCTGACTGGTGATCAGGAGGACGCGGGTTCGACTCCCGCCGGGGTCGGCAACATTCTTTCGTGGAGATTGATCATGAAATCTTTTCTACGGTCATTCTCTCTCTTCCGCTGATTCAAGAAGGGCAGTTGTCAGTTTCTGGCGAAAGAATGTGCACTGTACTGGTTAACCGCTTACGTATAAGCCTGCCCAGGAAAGTGTTGATAGGTAAACTGACCGGCTCAAAAATGACCTAAATAGTGTTGACTGGGCCGTAAAACTACAAATACAAACAAACAAACAGTTGAATTCATAGAATCGGGTGACTTGGATTACCTTTTTGTTAATGGAATATTCCTAAGGCAGGTACAAACGATAGCTTCGCCTAGTCAATCTTATCTGCGAGTACAATACCCGACATTGAGATGAAATGACATCTCAAGCCCAATGTAACAAATACTGTTTATTTGCATGGCCGGTCCGCCTCGCACCGCGATTCCTGGACAGGCTTAGAGTCTCTAAGCGGTTTACCAGCACTAGTGTGCTGGCCGGATTCATCTCTGCGTGGAAGCATCATGCAGCCCATATATTTCTTCAAGCCCCTATGCGCGGGGGCCGGCGGATTCTAACTGCAATTGAGCGACAATGGGCCTATTCCTGCCGTTGCTCCACACTGGGAATGTTAGCAGTCGCATTGGTACGTAGACTTGAACTTCACGTGTCGTGGTGCGACAATGAGCCTATTCCTGCCGTTGCTCCACCTTGGGATGGGTGTTTTTGAGTTTTACGTCCCACCAACAGCTAAGGTGATACGGAGACGGGACCTCGGTTTAAAGACTCATCCGAAAGTCTGGAGAAGCCCGGGATCGATCCTGCGACCCCTGGTTTACAAGGCGAGTAGCGTAAACACTGCACCACGGAGGCTTCTATGCTCCACCTTTGGAAAGTTAGCAGTCGGATTGGTACGTAGGCTTGAACTATACCTGTCGTAATGCGACAATACGCCCTTCCTGCCGTTGCTCAACCCTGGGAACCTGGGCAGCCGTATTGGTGCGTTTCCAGCAGGCGCATGACGAAATTGTGACGTCACATCAACGTCGATTCAACGTCATGACGTTCATACAACGTCGCATGAACGTCGGTTGACGTTACACCTACGTTGATTTGACGTTGCCCTGGCGAAGTGTGCTTGCAGGGTTAGCATTAACTGTATCTGTGATGGAACGATAATGTGCCGATTTCTTGCCGTTGCTCCACCCTGGGAACGTTGGCAGTGGTATTGGAAAGTAAGCTTGAACTGTACCTATCATGGAGCGATAATGGGCCTAGTCCTGTCGTTGCTCCACGCTGGGAACGTTAGGAGTCGTATTGGTACGTTAGCTTGAATTGTTCCTGTCGTGGAGCGACAATGGGCCATTCCTGTCGTTGCTTCACCCTGGGAACGTTACAAGCCGTATTGGTACGTTAGCTTGAGTTGTTCAGGTCGTGGAGCGACAATGGTCCTATTCCTGCCATTGCTCCACCCTGGGATCGTTGGTGTTTTGTGTTGGAGTTTAACGGCCCAGTCAAAACGATTTAGGTCATTTTTGAGGCGGTCAGTTTACGTACCCAACCACACTTTCCTGGGCAGGCTTTTACGCGGATAACCAGTTCAGTGCACATTCTTCAGCCAGAAACTGAAAACCGCAATTTCTTGAATCAGCGGAAGGGAGAGAATGACCGTAGAAAAGATTTCATGATCGATCTCCACGAAAGAATGTTGCCGACCCCGGCAGGAATCGAACCCGCGTCCTCCTGATCACCAGTCAGACGCGCATCCGACTTAGCTACCGAGGCCGGCCTGCGATCGTTGGGAGTGGTTATTCCAACTCTACCTGTCATAGAACGACAATGGGCCTATTCCTGTTGTTACTCCACCCTGGGAACGTTGGGATTGGTTCTGACACGTTAGCTTGAACAGCACCTGTTATCTGGGGGCGACAACGGGCCTATTCCTGTTGTTGCTCCACCCTGGGAACGTTAGCAGTTAGCTTGCACCGTACCTGGCATAGCGCGACAATGGGCCTGGTCCACGCTGCGAACGTGGTACTAAAAGTTTTGTTTAGGGTCCTTTCACTATCGTTAATAAGAATTGTGTAAAAAACTTGAGTATCCGCAGAAAAAAAGCAAAAAACACCTGGTGTTTCATTGCAAGACAGTTATATGCTGGTATATCGATTCTGTCCGTTCGCTCCACGCTGGGAACGTTCCAATGTTGCAGTGTGTAATGCCACCGGCGCTCCATGGTGGGCACTTCCACGCTCAGAACGGCCACTCCTTTGTATCCAATAGAACCGTTGGTTTATTAATTTCATATTAACCCGCCCGAATCGAGACCATTGAACTGCAGGACCTTAATAATCCTGAGCTGTTGGGCACGTTAGCAGTCGTACCAGAGTATACTGTAGCGTTCGCTTAAACTGTGCTAGGCGAGGAGCAAAACCTATTCCTGTCATTGCTCCACGCTGGGCACAATACATGTAGCAGTCGTACTGGATCGTTTGCTTGAAATATACTGGATGCGTAGCGACTGTTAGACCTTTTAGGCCGTCCGTTCTCCACGCAAGGCAAGTAAGTAGTCGTACTGAAGCAATCTCTTGAACAATGCTCTAAGTAAGAAATATTTCTCCCTATTTCTACCCTTGCTCCACGCTGGGCACGTTAGGATAAAATTGGAGCGTTTGCTTTAACGGTACTATTGATGGAGCGACTGTAAGACCCTTTCAGCCCTTGCTCTATGCTGGATACGTTAGCAATCGAACTGAAGCGTTTGCGTTAACATTTCTGGACATTGAGCTAGACCTGTGATGGCCGATTTTTTTTTTTATATATATTGAAAGCTTTTACTTGTAGCAATGTTACTTATTTGAGTTGTTTCCCTTGTTTGTTGGTGAACTGTGGATAAATGACTGAACATGTTATTTTATGGAAATTCGTAATCAATGTGATTTATATTTGATCAACTTGCATTTTTTTTTTTGCATTTTATTTGTTAGTATGCCTATTGCTCAATGTTTAGATTGGCTTTGGCAGACAAATGTTTCTCAGAGTATTGCAAACGGATGCAAGGTTTCCGCACCATGCTTATGAGATTCATTTAATATATATACATTAGCGGTATTAACATTTTATATAAGGTAGTCCCTATGCGCTTATAACACCCGGTTACCTTAAAAACCAGTTCAGTCAGTCACTTTATATTACTCAATACTCCACACTGGGAACATATTGGTGTGGAGATTTAACGTCGCCGTCAACACTGTAAAGGTCATTTGGATTTTGTGGGACGTTTTAGAAGGCATTCTGCGGACTGAAATGATTATTTGTCTTGATCGCGATGGAATAAGGGCGAGGATTGTGGACATGTATAATTGATATAAAGGTGCATTATTGAGATATCTGGAAAAAAGATGCTTCGAAAAATAAAATACATATAGCCGGTATTTTTCATTAAAACAATACAAATTAATGCATTTTATGCAAAAATGCGAACAATTCGCACACTAGTTAGATCTATTTTTAGTTCGTGACAACTATATGACCATTGTTGGCCTCGCTCCACGCTGGGCACACTACTTATATTTCTAGAGTGCTCGCATGCCCTGTGCTGGGAACAGAACAACTATAAACCATTGCCGGCCTCGCTCCACGCTGGGCACAATCTATATATTTCCAGATTGCTCGCATGCTCTGTGCTGCGCACAGAACAATTATAAAACCATTGTTGGCCTCGCTCCACGCTGGGCACACTATATATATTTCCAGAGCGCTCGAATGATCTGTGCTGGAAACAGGCCGGCCTCGCTCCGCGCTGGGCTCACTATATATATTTCCAGAGCGCTCGCATGCTCTGTGCCGGGAACAGAACAACTGTAAGACGATTGCCGGCCTCGTTCTACGCTGGGCACACACTATATATTTCCAGAGTGCTCACATGTTCTCTGCTGGAAACCGAACAACTATAAGACCATTGTTGGCCTCGCTCCACGCTTGGCACACTTTATATATTTCCAGGGCGCTCGCTTGGTCTGTGCTGGGAACAGAACAACTAAAAGACAACTGCCGACCTCGCTACACCCTGGGTACACTATATATATTTCCATAGCGCTTGTGTGCTCTGTGCTGGGAACAGAACAGCTATAGAACCATTGCCGGGCTGGCTCCACGCTGGGCACACTATATATATTTCCAGAATGCTTGCATGCTCTTTGCGGGGAACAGAACAACTAAAAGACAATTGCCGTCCTCGCTCCACGCTTGGCACACTATATATATTTCCAGAGTGCCCGCGTCCTCTGTGCTGGGAAATGAACAACTGTAAGACCATTACCGGCCTCGTTCTACGCTGGGCACACTATATATATTTACAGAGTGCTCGCATGTTCTGTGGTGGAAACAGAACAGCTATAAGACCATCGTTGGCCTCGATCTACGCTGGGCATACTATATATATTTCCAGAGCGCTCGCTTGCACTGTTCTGGGAACAGAACAACTTTAAGACCATTGTTGGCCTCGCTCCACGCTGGGCACACTATATAGTATATATATTTCCAGAGTGCTCACATGCTTTGTGCTGGGAACAAAACAGCTATAAGACCATTGTTGGCTTCGCTGCACGCTGGGCACACCATATATATTTCTGCTCGCATGCTCTGTGCTGGGAACAAAACAACTACAAGCCCGTTGTTGGCCTCGCTACACGCTGGGCAGACTATCTATATTTCCAGAGTCCTCGCATGCTCTGTGCTGGGAATAGAACAAGTATAAATCCATTGTTGACCTCGCTCCACGCTGGGCACACTATATATATTTCCAGAGTGCTCGCATGCTCTGTGCTGGGAACAGAACAACTATTAACTATTGCCGGCCTCGCTCCCTGCTGGGCACACTATATTTATATCCAGAGTGCTCGCATGTTCTGTGCTTGGAACAGAACAGCTATAAGACCATTGTTGGCCTCGCTCCACGCTGGGCATTCCATATATATTTCCAGAGTGCTCGCATGCTCTGTGCTGGGAACTGAACAACTACAGGACCGTTGTTGGCCTCGCTTCACGCTGGGCAGACATTCTATATTTCCAGAGTCCTCGCATGCTCTGTGCTGGGAATAGAACAACTATAAATCCATTGTTGGCCTCGCTCCACGCTGGGCACACTATATATATTTCCAGAGTGCCCGCGTCCTCTGTGCTGGGAATAGAACAACTTTAAGACCATTGCCGGCCTCGTTCTACGCTGGGCACACTATGGATATTTTCAGAGTTCTCGCATGCTCTGTGCTGGAAACATAACAACTATAAGACCATCGTTGGCGTCGCTCCACGCTGGACATACATTATTTATTTCCAGAGCGCTCGCTTGTACTGTGCTGGGAACAGAACAACTATAAGACCATTGTTGGCCTCGCTGCACACAGGGCACACTATATATATTTTCAGAGTGCTCGCATGCTCTGTGTTGGGAACAGAACAGCTATAAGACCATTGTTGGCCTCGCTCCACGCTGGGCACACCATTTATATTTCCAGAGTGCTCACATGCTCTGTGCTTGGAACAGAACAACTACAAGACCGTTGTTGGCCTCGCTCCATGCTGGGCAGACTATCTATATTTCAAGAGTCCTCGCATGCTCTGTGCTGGGAAAGAACAACTATAAATCCATTGTTGGCCTCGCTCCACGCTGGGCACACTATATATTTCCAGAGTGCTCGCATGCTCTGTGCTGGGAACAGAACAACTATAAACTATTGCCGGCCTCGCTCCACGCTGGGCACACTATATATATTTCCACATTCATCGCATGCTCTGTGCTGGGCACAGAAGAACTATAAAATCATTGCCAGCCTCTCTTCACGCTGGATACACTATATATATTTCCAGAGTGCTCGCATGCTCTGTGCTGTGAAAAAAGAACTATACAACCATTGTTGGCCTTGCTCCACGCTGGACACACTATATATATTGCCAGAGCGCTCGAATGCTCTGTGCTGGGAACAGGCCGGCCTCGCTCCGCGCTAGGCACACTACATATATTTTCAGAGCGCTCGCATGCTCTGTGCCGGAAACAGGACATCTATAAGACAATTGGCGGCTTTGCTCCATGCTGGGCACACTGTATATATTTCCAGAGTGCTGGTAGCTCTGGGCTGGGAAAAGAAAACTATAAAACATTGCCGGGCTCGCTCCACGCTGGGCACACTATATATACTTCCAGAGTGCTTGCATGCTCTGTGCGGGGAACAGAACAACTAAAAGACCATTGCCGGTCTCACTCCACGCTGGGCACACTATATATATATTTCCAGAGTGCCCACATCCTCTGTGCTGGGAACAGAACAAATATAAGCTGACCATTGCCGGCCTCGCTCTACGCTGGGCACACTATATGTATTTCCAGAGTGCTCGTCTGCTCTTTGGTGGGCACAGAACAACTATAAAACCATTGCCGGCCTCGCTCCAAGCGGGACACACTATATATATATATATATATATTTCCAGAGCGCTCGCATGCTCTGTGCTGGGAACAAAACAACAATAAAACCATTGTTGGCCTCGCTCCACGCTGGGCACACTTAATATATTTCCAGAGCGCTCGCTTGCTCTGTGCTGGGAACAGAAAAAATATAAGACCATTGTTGGCCTCACTCCACGCTGGGCACACCATATATATTTCCATAGTGCCCGCGTCCTCTGTGCTGGGAAAAGAACAACTATAAGACCATTGTTGGCCTCGCTCCACGCTGGGCACACTATCTATATTTCTAGAGTGCTCGCATGCTCTGTGCTGGGAACAGAAGAACTTTAAACTATTGCCGGCCTCGCTCCACGCTTGGTACACTATATATATTTCCAGATTAATCGCATGCTCTGTGCTGGGCACAGAACAACTATAAACCATTGCCGGCATTTCTCCCTACTGGACACACTATATATATTTCCAGAGTGCTCGCATGCTCTGTGCTGGGAACATAACAACTATGAAACCATTGTTGGCTTCCCTCTACGCTGGGCACACTATATATATTTCCAGAACGCTCGAATGCTCTGTGCTAGGAACAGGCCGCCCTCGCTCCGCGCTGGGCACACTATATGTATTTCCAGAATGCTCGCCTGCTCTTTGCTGGAAACAGAACAACTATGAAACCATTGTTGGCCTCGCTCCATGCTGTGCACACTTTATATATTTCCAGAGCGCTCGCTTGCTCTGTGCTGGAATCAGAACAACTACAAAACCGTTGTTGGCCTCGCTCCACGCTGGGCAGACTATCTATATTTCAAGAGTCCTCGCATGCTCTGTGCTGGGAATAGAACAACTTTAAATCCATTGTTGGCCTTGCTCCACGCTGGGCACACTATATATACTTACAGGGTGCTCGCATGCTCTGTGCTTGGCACAGAACATCTATTAACCATTGCCGGCCTCGCTCCACGCTGGGCACACTATATATATTTCCACATTCATCGCATGCTCTGTGCTGGGCAAAGAAGAACTACTAGAATACTGTCGATGGCGCGCCATCGCAAATCCCCACGTTTTCTACAGAGGGGCCAAGTACCGAAAATCCCTCACCCTGGGCCCTAATTTGACTCCATGGTCAAAATATTACCTGTATTATATTCTACTAATCATGCCCTTCAATTTCATATGCCACATGACTATGTTCCAAAAAACTTAAATTTTGACCCTCTCCCAGGGCCCCAATCTGACCCCAGGGTCAAAATTTTACTTGTAGTTTATTCTACCCATTATCCCAATCGCATAGATATGCAACATGACTCTGTTCTGAAAAACTTTAATAATTTTGACCCCCGACCCCCTCAAGTCCGACCCCCAGGGCGTGACCTTTTATTGATATTTGACCTTTTGACCCCTCCCCAGGGTCCCTGGGGGCGGGGACAAAAAAAAAAGTGCTCTTGCGCAAGCCATTCATGTAAGCAACTCGCATACCAAATTTGGTTGAATTCCGGCTAACGGTTTAGGAGGAGATAGCCGGACAGACAGACGGACAGACGGACAGACGGACAGACAGACAGACGGACAGACGGACGGAGGCGATAACAATATCCCCACTTTTTTTAAAAAACGTGGGGATAATAAAATCATTGCCGGCCTCTCTCCAAGCTGGATACACAATATATATTTCCAGAGTGCTCGCATGCTCTGTGCTGGGAACAAAAGAACTATAAAAGCATTGTTGGCCTCGCTCCATGCTGGGCACACTTTATATATTTCCAGAGCGCTCGAATGCTCTGTGCTTGGAACATGCCGGCCTCACTCGGCGCTGGGCACACTATATAAATTTCCAGAGCGCTCGCATGCTCTGTGCCGGGAACAGAACAGCTTTAAGACCATTGTTGGCCTCGCTCCACGCTGGGCACACTGTATATATTTCCAGAGTGCTGGTAGCTCTGGGCTGGGAGTAGAACAACTATAAAACATTGCCGGGATCGCTACACGCTGGGCACACTATATATACTTCCAGAGTGCTTGCACGCTCTGTGCGGGGAACAGAACAAGAAAAAGACCATTGCCGGTCTCACTCCACGCTGGGCACACTATATATATTTCCAGAGTGCCCGCATCCTCTGTGCTGGGAACAGAACAACATATTAGACCATTGCCGGCCTCGCTCTATGCTGGGCACACTATATGTATTTACAGAGTGCTCGTCTGCTCTTTGCTGGGCACAGAACAACTATAAAACCTTTGCCGGCCTCGCTCCACGCTGGACACACTATATACATATTTCCAGATTGCTCACATGCTCTGTGCTGGAAACAAAACAACTATAAAATCAATGTTGGCCTCGCTCTTCGCTGGGCACACTTTATATATTTCCAGAGCGCTCGCTTGCTCTGTGCTGGGAACAGAAAAAATATAAGACCATTGTTGGCCTCACTTCACGCAGGGCACACCATATATATTTCCGGAGTGCTTGCATGCTCTGTGCTGGGAAAAGAACAACTATAAGACCATTGCTCCACGCTGGACACACTATATATATTTCTATAGTGCTTGCAAGCTCTGTGCAGAGAACAGAACAACTATACGACCATTGCTGACCTCGCTGCACGCTGGGCACACTATATATATTTCCAAAGAGCTCGCTTGGTCTGTGCTGGGAACAGAACAACTATAAGACCATTGTTGGCCCCGCTCCCCGCTGGGCACACTATATATATTTCCAGAGTGCTCGCATGCTCTGTGCTGGGAACAGAACAGCTATAAGACCATTGTTGGCCTCCCTCCATGCTGGGCACACCTTATATATTTACAGAGTGCTCGCATGCTCTGTGCTGGGAACACAACTCTATAAGACAATTGTTGGCCTCTCTCCACGATGGGCACACTATATTTCCAGAGTGCTCGCATTGTCTGTGAACAGAACAGCTCTAAGACCATTGCCGGCCCCGCTCCACGCGTGGAGCAGTGACTGTAGTAGATCTTACAGCCACTCAGAGTTCAGCACAGTTAAAGCGACATGGCCAGTAAGGTTGTTAACGTGCCCAGCGTGGAGCAGTGGCAGTAGAAGAACTTACAGTCACTCAGCGTTCAGCACAGTTCATGCGACCTGGCCGGTAGGACAGTTATCGTGCCCAGCGTGGAACAGTGGCAGTAGTAGACCTTACAGTCACTCAGCGTTCAGCACTGTCAATGCGACCTGGCCGGTAAGACTGTTAACGTGCCCAGCGTAGAGCAGTGGCAGGAGTAGGTCTTGGAATAGCTCCATGCCCAGCACAATTCAAGCGACTTGGCAAGTAAGACTTCGAACGTGCCCAGCGTGGAGCAGTGGCAGCAGTAGACCTTACAGTCACCCAGAGTTCAACACACTACAGGCGAACTGGCCAGTAAGACTTTTAACGTGCCAAGCGTGGAGCAGTGGCAGTAAGTTGTCTTACAGTTACTTAGAGTCCAGTACAGCTCATGCGACATAGCGTGTAAGACTGTTAACGTGCCCAGTGTGGAGCAGTGGCAGAAGTAGACCTTACAGTCACTCCGAGTTCAGCACTTTTCATGCGACCTAACCTGTAAGTGATTGTGATACCAAGATATACAGAGCAGGATATACAAGGCGGACTGAACCTGCTTAAAAATTTGCTGGTGGAGTGTATAAAGAAATTTAATAATTTGTCATGACGCGCGCATTGAATAACATTTTGCCACATTGAACTTCATCTGCTAGTCGGTCTTCCACTGTGCAAGTCTTGTTAGATACGGCAATCAGAAGACGAACAGATGCAGGAATGCAGGACACACCTGTCGGACACACTCATCCTGTCCAATCATCAGCAAATAAGCGGACCAGATGACCTGATATTATAAGGGAGATCAACAGCCCCCGCCCATAGGGGCTTGAAGAAATATATGGCATGCATGATGCTTCCACGCAGATCTGAATCCGGCCCGCACACTAGTACTGGTAAACCGCTTAGAGGATCTAAGCCTGTCCAGGAACTGCGGTGCGAGGCGGACCGCCCATGCTAATAAACCCTATTGGTTTCATTGGGCGACAGGGCTTGAGATGTCATTTCATCTCAATGTCGGGTAAAAGTCCCACAAAATTGGAAGCAACGTCTCCAAAATGACATTTAAAGTGTTGACGGGAACGTTAAACCTCAAATCAAACAAACACATCAGGGAGATCATTAATGAATACTTAATGCGGCTTTTATTGAAAGCTTTTACTTGTAGTTATGTTAAAAACTGATTTGAGTTGCTTCCCTTGTTTTATTTTTTAACAATGGATGAGCCTGAACGTGTTACTTTATGGGAATTCCCTAACGGCCTGATTTATATTTCATCACGTTGCATTTGTTTGCATTAAATTTGTTTGTAGCTAAATGTTTAGATCGACCTTGGCAGACAAATGTCAGTGAAAAAGGATGCATGCAAGGTTTACACCTCATCCTTAAAAGATTCATTTTATATATGTACTAGTTTTAAAAGAATATTTTATATGGTAATCTTTAGTTTGCTGGTTACACTAGATTATGCGACCTGGCCAGTAATACTTATAAAAAAAAAAGATTATAAGAACTCCATTCTTGGTTTTTTGTTCCGACGTTGAGCAGTTCCAGTTATTTGTTTGTTTGATTCTGTCGTTTGATTTGAGGTTTGACGTCCCCGACAACACTGTAAAGGTCATTTACATCTAAAGCCCTGTCGCCCAATGAAACCATTAGCCTGGACAGGCTTAGATCTTCTAGGCGGTTTACCAGTACTCATATGCGGGTCGGTTTCAACTCTGCATGGACACATCATGCAACCCATATAGGCCTATTTCTTCAAGCCCCGATGGGCGGGGGCTTGCAGTTTCAGTTACACTAGATTAGGGCGAATCGCAAGTGTTGCGTTTTTTTTTTTATTTTTACATGGGTGGCCGTAGGGAAATTTTTCGTTTTCGTTTTACTCTCTGTATAACAGTTTTTTTTTTTGTTTTTTTTTTTTTTTTTCATTTTCTTAAAGAGAAATACGATCTGCTAAAAGCCGATAGCTCAGTTGGTAGAGTGTCCGCTCCGGGGAACGGGAGGTCTCGGGTTCGATCCCGGGCCGCGACATACCAAAGTCGTTAAAAATGGTACTAGCTGCTCCTCGTTAGTCACTCAAATTTACGGGGTAAAGCTAGGACTGGTCGATCCAGTGTCAGGATAATGTGACTGGGTGTGGTAACATGTAATGTGTCTGGGACATGATACTTCAGTGAGGCAGCACTATAAACGTGAGCATTGAGCTCCCTGTCGCAACCAGACACCGTCGTGATATGACTGAAAAATTGTTGAAAGCGACGTTAAAACCGAATTCACAAAAGCCGGGGCTAGAAAGGGTTATCCGTTGGAAGCAAGAAATACAATGCAAGCTTTTTTATTTTTGTTTTTCATAAAACAAAGCAAGCTGGTCAAATATAACCATGATAAATGAACCGACTCAGTATGTACACCATATTGAATGATTGATTTCCCGTTTCCCCGTGTCGCGGGTCGTATACTGGTGGGATCCCAGGGAACGAATCCGATGCTGGCATTACACCGTAGCCGCTCAGTGGTACCCCCATTCCCCGTTTTTGTTTTTCATAAATTTATTAAGTTTTCCTATTTACAATAAAAACCGGTGGGGTGTAAGGAGCCCCACGCGACCGACACCTTCGATATTACAATATGAAACCTAACTGAAAGACCTAGAAAAAACGTTACACATCTAGATATGGAAAATAAAAATTAGGAGAGAATATTGCAAAAGCCTGGATAGAATTTTTAATTGAACATTGATATGAGGAAAGAAAACTGGAAAAGGATAGAGTTGACGTTGATGAAATTAACCTTATGTACACTACAATGGTGCACAAAAATACAAATATTGAAATTAATTATAAACCCCTAACAGGTGTCGTAATTGAAAGGTTAGTACTGAGCTGACTCTTATGCAAATATAATTATATATATCAAAAAGTACCTACGAAAAATTAATATGTGTATTGCAAAAGTATAGAAAAAAATAAAGGGCGAGGAATTTTTCAGTCCTTCACTGTTGACCTGGCTGACGTCGCAAGCGTCGTACAACAATGTTGTCCGAGGCTCACGGCACCAGCGAGAAAACACCAACCTGGGTCTTAAATTTGTTCTGATTAAATGAAACAGGGGAAAATACAATTATAATTCAAACACAATGAGACTGTAGGTAAACGACGACAATAGACGATCACATATTGAAAAATTGGGGCACAAATTGTTTAGAATGTGAATAAGCAGTTGAAAAAGCTGGGTTTGGTATACGGTTTAATATTTGCTAGTTTGTGAACCTTTATAATAATGCGGGGTAAAAATACACCGTATATAGCCGGGGAGAGGGGAAAAGCAAAATTAACCCTTATCTCTTTTTTATATATTGGACATCGCTCTTTGACCTATTCTGAAGGGCGGTGAAGGACCTGAAAACTACAGCCGCACGCCCCGGTGACGAAAGACTCGGGTACCCTTCCCCACTAGGGCGCGACCCTTCCCGACTAGGGCGCGATGAATGGGGTGAATGGGGACACCGCTCGGCTCCAGCCCTGTACACCATATTGTTGTTTCCAGTTTCCCCGTGTCGCGGGTCGTCAGCTGGTGGGGTCCCAGGGAACTAATCCATTCTGGCACTACACCGTAGCCGTTCGGTGCTATCCCCATTCCACAGCCCCCATAGGGGCTTGAAGAAATATATGGGCTGCATGATGCTTCCACGCAGAGCTGAATCCGGCCCGCACACTAGTACTGGTAAACCGCTTAGAGGATCTAAGCCTGTCCAGGAACCGCGGTGCGAGGCGGACCGTCCATGCTAATAAACCCTATTGGTTTCATTGGACTACAGGGCTTGAGATGTCATTTCATCCCAATGTCGGGTAAAAGTCCCACAAAATTGGAAGCAACGTCTCCAAAATGACCTTTACAGTGTTGACGGGGACGTTAAACCTCAAATCAAACAAACAAACAAAAGCTATCCCCATTCCATGTTGCCGGTGAATCGGGAGACCATCGCTCGGCTCCAGCCCCGTCCGTCCGTGTCTATCGTAAGTCCGCTGCAGTCGGTCCATTTTGTCTTCTACTCGACGTTATAATTTTTTGCTTGTCAATATGCCGAACCGTGTCAGAGCAGGAAAGGGTCAATTTTGATATTGGTATTTTTGTTTTTATTTTTTTTTTTATTTGATTTTTTGTATATTTATGTAACGTATGTACATTTTTACATTGTTTGGTCTGTTTCCCCATCTTGTTGAGTGGTCTATTTTTAAGTATATATGCGGGCGGATGTGCTTACCCCGCCACGGACCTGTTTTGTTTGTTTTTCTTGTGCCTTAAAGGTGGTGTTGTACGTTTTAGGGCAAGCCCACCCGCTGACAGTTGCTGGGGAGGACAGTTTTTGTA
Organism: Lucinisca nassula; assembly: GCA_963580285.1. Classification (NCBI taxonomy): domain Eukaryota; kingdom Metazoa; phylum Mollusca; class Bivalvia; order Lucinida; family Lucinidae; genus Lucinisca; species Lucinisca nassula. Next base: position 121,796,116 of record OY757023.1, on the reverse strand, counting down.
CCTGAAAGATTCAGCTAGTGGTTTATATTTTTTTTTTGTTTACCTGAACATACAATATGTTACATAATAACATGAAGTGCCGGCCTACGCCGTCTCGGGCTTGAATTCGTATTTATTTTGTTAGTGAGTGACTTCTATCGCGGAGGATGTGCAAAGTAGGTCAATCCCTTTTTATGCGTTTTCCGTTTTAAGTTAAGAAAAACTGATGCCTTCCTCGACGTAGGATGCCGCACTCTGCGGGACCATAAGAGGGTCAGTCGCCATGTTTGCATATCATTAACGTATCGTACCTTACCATTTGGAGGCCCGAGACACCGTTTGCCGATCTCGTTTGTGGTGTTGTCCTTTTTGGGACAGGCCCATCCGCCCGTTGTTGCTGGGAAGGACAATTTTTGAACCTGCAAGATTGTGCTTGAAGATTATATTTGTGTGTTGTTGTTTTTTTTTTTTGGTTTATTCTGTACATACATAACATGGTGTGTTGGGTTCCGCCGTCTCGGGCCCCAATTCGTATTTATTTAAGTTAGTGTGTGACCTCTATCGCGGAGGATGTGGAAAGTAGGTCAATCCCCTTTTATGCTTTTTCGTTTGAAGTTAAGAAAAAGTGATGCCCTCCTCGACGTAGGATGTCGAATTCTGTGGGACCGAAGGAGGGTCATTTTGTGTCTACATGTTTGCATATCATAATCGCATCCTACGTGTAGGAAGGCACCATAATAGAAAAAAAAGGTATTCTTGCCTAGCCGTTTGGGGACCCGAGACAACGTTTGCCAATCTCTTTAGTCAAAGTGATTAGTGCAAATTGTTATATAATCATGTAGGTCGCATACAAGCGTCCGCCTGCGCACGTGCGCAGTCGAGTGCTCCTATGCGATCTTGTTTATAATGTTTCATATTTACACAAATAAAATTGTTTGAAATCGCTTTTTTGAGAAAACTCTTCTTCTTCTTCTTCTAACTCCAGGTTTTTGATCTCTCTTTTCTATACTATCCTCCCTACTGTATTCCTATCTACAACTATCGCTATATCTACCTACCTACCCTGCTAGCATTCTACATAAATCTACAGCGGGCCGTTAGCCGCCCGTCAGCTACCCTGACGGGCCGCTAACGGCCCGCTGTAGATTTATGTAGAATGCTTACTGGGTAGTGTGGTTGTATGTTGTTTTAGTTTCGCGTGGGTGGTTGTGTTTGTTAAAAGCCTTCCTTCAGGATGCCCTAGTTAGTTAGTTAATTGCCCTTGTCTGTATTGATATGTGGCCATCTTGACCGTCTGTCTTTATTACGGTCATGGCGCAATTTGCTGTTTTGGTGATTTTTATGTTATGCGACAAGGGCAGTACGGAGGGCTGTATGATATACCATGCGAGATGCGGGTTTTCAGTCGTGGTGGTATGCAAAAGGCCCTTTTGAGGGCCCCAAGGTTCCGTTTGGGCAACCTTATAATGTACATCCTTTATTCGAAAGCGAAAGTTGCGAAAAAAGAAAGAAAAAGATGTGATAAGGCGTCTTGTTTCTTATTTCTGTCCCACTTTTCTATATGCGTTCCTGAAGGAGAGGCTTTGTTTGCTAGTGTGCTGTTGTGCCGTTCTCCTTTGGGTTGTGTGGCTCTCGATCAGCCAGGATTTTGACGAAACGCTCCTAAGTACAAAGTCCAAGTACCGCAACCACAGCGCTACGTCTCGTTCTGACTTCCCGTTTGCCTCACCCCCTCAGGAGGGGCTGGGCGATGGATTTTCCTTGTGTTGGGTCCATGCTCAGTCCCGGCGTGCTTTCGTGTGGTCCTCTTTCGGGCTGTGCGGCTCCCGATCAGCTAGGGCTTTGGTGCAGCGTTCATAAGTGCAAAGCCAGTGGGCCGCAACAACAACACTACACCTTTTCTTAACTTCTCGCTTGCCACACCCCCTCTGGAGGGTGGGTCGGGGCTATGGATTTTCCTTGTGGTGGGTCCATGCCCCGTTCTGCATTGGTCTTCTCAGTGATCCAGGGATCGCTGTCACCGATAGGCACTCCTAATTGCAAAGCCGAGGCCGCAACCACAGCGCCTATCGTTGACTTTGTTCCCCTTTTCGCTGTGAGACGGCCGCCCTTTGATCACTACTGCCCTTTTTGGTTGGAAGCGTCTAAGGTGCGGTTAGAATATTTATTTTTACTGTTCTGAACTCGGGTATCTAGAGATTTTGGTTTAAAGTATGTATTCTCGTACGGGGTGTGTTTTACGGTACAATGCGATTAAATTTCGTCTGCGCCCATAGTGTTACCCTATATTTTGTCCAGGTAGTTTGTTTTCTCAAAGAATTTGAAGACCGCGTCCCTCATTTCCTGTGAATTTAGATTGACTAGAGAAACCGCGTTTATCTCCCCCTTTGTATCCTAATGTTGTCAGTTCGTCCTTTAGTTCCCTTCTGCCGGGACCGTGTGCGGGGCACTATGCGAGTTAGTGTTGAACCGTTGTACACCATATGGAGTGTGCATCAATATATATTAGACATGAATCTTATAATGATGAGGTGAAAACCTTTGCTTCCGTCTGCAAGAAACTTGTCTGCCAAAGACACTCTAAACATCGAGCAATAAACAAACAAACAAACATATACAATGCCAACAAATGCAAGATGTTCAAATATAAATGAAATCGTTTTAGAGTTTCCGATAAGAAAACACCCTCAGTCCTACATCCATCGTTCACCAATAAAACAAGGGAAGCAACTCAAATAAGTTAACACTTTACAAGTACAGCTTACACAAAATATTTGTATACACTGCTACAGGCGTTACCGAGGAATAAAATTATAGTCGCTCCATGTCCAGCACAGTTCAAGCAAACGCTCCAATACGTCTACTCGCGTGTCCAGTGTTGAACAATGGCAGGAATAGAACTACAGTCGCTCCACAGTTCAAGTAAACGCTCCAATACGTCCAAGACAGGTACAGTTTAAGCCTACGTACCAATACGACGTACCCAATGTGGAGCAATAGCAGGAATGGGGCAATTGTCGCTCCACGACAGAAACAGTTGAAGCAAAGGTACCATGTTCGCAGGGTGGAGAATCGGCAGGCCCATTGTCGCTCCATGTCAGGTACGGTGCAAGCTAACTGCTAACGTTCCCAGGGTGAGACAACGGCAGGAATAGGCCCGTTGTCGCCCCATAACAGGTGCTGTACAAGATAACGTGCGTAAACCAAATTCAACATTCCCAGGGTGGAGCACCAACAGGAATAGGCCCATTGTCGCTCCATGACAGGTAGAGTTAGGAAAAACAACTCCCAACGATCCCAGGCCTGCCCCAGTAGCTCAGTCGGATGCGCGTCAGGAGGACACGGTTCGATTCCTGCCGGGGTTGGCAACATGCTTTCGTGGAGATTGTGATCATGAAATCTTTTCTACGGTCATTCTCTCCCTTCCGCTAATTTAATTCAAGAAAGGCAGTTGTCAGTTTCTAGCTGGCTGTCGCAACCAGACACCGTCGTGATATGACTGAAAAATTGTTGAAAGTGACGTTAAACCCGAATTCACACACACACACACACACACACACACAGTTCCTGGCTGAAGAATGTGCACTGAACTGGTTAACCGCTTGCTTAAAAGCCTGCCCAGGAAAGTGTGGATAAGTACGTTAACTGACCGGCTCAAAATGACCTAAATAGTGTTGACTGTGTCGTTAAACTCCATTACAAAAAAACAAACGGTCCCAGGACGGAGCAATGGCAGGAATACGCCCATTGTTGCTCCACGACCGATACAACTCAAGCTCACGTACCAATAAGGCTTCTAACGTTCCCAGGGTGGAGCCACGACAGGAATGGTCCATTGTCGCTCCACGACAGGAACACTTCAAGCTAACGTACCAATACGACTCCCAACGTTCTCAGCGTGGAGCAATGGCAGGAATAGGACCATTGTCGCTCCACGACCGTAACAACTCAAGCTCACGTACCAATACGGCTTACGTTCCCAGGGTGGAGCCACGACAGGAATGGTCCATTGTCGCTCCACTACAGGAACACTTCAAGCTAACGTACCAATACGGCTCACAAACGTTCTCAGCGTGGAGCAACGGCAGGAATAGGCCCATTATCGCGACATGAAAGGTACAGTTCAAGCTTACTTTCCACTACCACTGCAAACATTCCCAGGGTGGAGCAACGGCAGGAATCGACCCATTGTCGTTCCATCACAGAAACAGTTAATGCTAACCCAGCAGGCACACGTCGCTATGGAAACGTCAAATCAACTTCGGTGTAACGTCAACCGACGTTGCAAGAACGTCATGACATTGCACCGACGTGGATGTGACGTCACAATTTCGTCATGTGCCTGCTGGGAACTCGCTGGGAACGCACCAATACGGATACCCACGTTCCCAGGGTTGATCAACGGCATGAAGGGCGTATTGTCGCATCACGACAGGTATAATTCAAGCCTACGTACCAATTCGACTACTAACTTTCCCAGGGTCGAGCAACGGCAGGAATAGGCTCATTGTCGCACCACGACAGGTGAAGTTCAAGCCTATGTACCAATACGACTACTAACGTTCCCAGGGCGGAGCAGCGGCAGGAGCTCCATGACAGGTACAGTTGAAGCTAATGTACCAATATGACTCACAACGTTCCCAGGGTGGAGCAACGGCAGGAATAGGCCCATTGTCGCTCCACGACTTCGAGCTAACATACCAATACGACTTCGGCCCCCGCCCATAGGGGCTAAAAGAAATATATGGGCTGCATGATGCTTCCACGCAGAGATGAATCCGGCCCGCACACTAGTACTGGTAAACCGCTTAGAGGATCTAAGCCTGTCCAGGAACCGCGATGCGATGCGGACCGTTCATGCTAAAAAAACCCTATTGGTTTCATTTGGCGACAGTGCTTGAGATGGCATTTGATCTCAATGTCGGGTAAAATAGAAGTAGAGGCAATGATCAGCAATCGAGACAATCAACCCATAGCTCCCATCAGAAACACCAAAGGGAAAGAAACACAAACATGAAACACAACAAACCTAATTTGTTTGTATTGAAGTTTTACGGCCCAGTCAACACTAAACAGACCTAATGGCAACACCAACAGCGGAAAGCCAAAAGGACAGTTACTTTCCCACAAAATGGGTTGAAGCCTCAGTGGTGTAGTGGTTACGCTCCTCGCCTTCTAAACCAGGGATCGCAGGATCGATCCAGGGCTTCTCCAGACTTTCGGATGAGGTCCCGTCTCCGTATGACCTTAGCTGTTGGTGGGACGTAAACCTCAAACACTCACTCACTCACTCCCACAAAATGGCCGATAGGCTATCCAAATAAAATAACACAAGCGACACAAACACCTAAAGACAAACCATAACAAAAATAAATGAACCACCTTGGAACGGTCAGCGGAAACGAATTCCACTGGGGGGGGGGGGGGGGGTTGGGGGTGAGTGGTTTGGGGGGGGGGGGGTTAAAGGTGCATTATTGAGCTACCGGGTCTCAATTTTTTTCTGTTTTTTTTTTTATCTTCAATGCATACTCCTTTGTCATGTGTACACTTTTGGAGCCAAATATAGCTTCAGTACTTTGTGAAAATGGTCGTTTTCATTCGTGTTTACCCTTAGCTCTGAACATGTGTTCAGAATTTCCGTTCTAAAAATAAATCTGTCACTTTACACATACATGGCGGCAGCATCGTCTCTGAGTGTCGTTACTTATGGCATGGTATTCAGCGTCATTTTTCTTCCGATTCAGGCATGGCCTAAGCACACAAGGCCAAAAATGAACGTCGCATAGCGTCATATATGGGATTCTATTTTTGTCACGATTTGAAAATAGATCTAACTAGTGTGCGAAACCTAGTTAGGGAATCCCTCTCAAACTCGTTTACCTGTCATCATAATTGTTCGCATTTTTGCATAAAATGCATTAATTTGTATTGTTTTCAAGAAAAATACCGGCTATATGTATTTTATTTTTCGAAGCATTTTTTCCAGATATCTCAATAATGCACCTTTAGAGATTATCACATGGGATTTTGGTTATCGCCCGATGTATCAACCCGAGACCCCATTATCTGCCCGAAGGCTTTAGCCTGAGGGCAGATAATGGTCGAGGGTTGATACAGAGGGCGATAACAAAAACCCCATGTTATAATTTGTTTATCACATATTCAGATCCAATTCTTACTGTGTTTGACGTTCATAAATTGAAAAAAAAAATGTGATAAAAAGCGTGATTCAAGCAAAAAAGCGCGTAACGTCACGCCTAACTATTCGCGTTACGTCATGCAATTGGCAACGTCACAATAACGTCATGAGTGGGCTGATAACCGCTGTCCGTTCAAAATACACTGTTTCCGGTTATCATACCGGGCGGGCTGATAACCGTAAATGGAAACAAGCATTATCACACATGCAAAACATGGGTTATCATGTTAAATATAGAACTGAATATGTGATAATCGCCCTTATTCCATCGCGATCAAGACAAATAATTATTTCGGTCCGCATGAAGGCCTTCTTAAACGTCCAACAAAATTGGAAGCAACGTCTCCAAATGACCTTTACAGTGTTGAGGGCGACGTTAAATCTCAACACCGATATGTTCCCAGCGTGGAGCATTGAGTAATATAAAGTCTTGACTTGATAGATTTTGTAAGGTAACCGGGCGTTAAAAGCACATAGGGGATACCCCAGTAATATAAAGTGTTAATACCGCTAATATATATATATTAAATGAATCTCATAAGCATGGTGCGGAAACCTTGCATCCGTTTGCAATACTCTGAGAAACATTTGTCTGCCAAAGCCAATCTAAACATTGAGCAATAGGCATACTAACAAATAAAATGCAAAAAAAATGCAAGTTGATCAAATATAAATCACATTGATTACAAATTTCCATAAAATAACATGTTCAGTCATTTATCCACAGTTCACCAACAAACAAGGGAAACAACTCAAATAAGTAACATTGCTACAAGTAAAAGCTTTCAATATAAAAAAAAAAAATCGGCCATCACAGGTCTAGCTCAATGTCCAGAAATGTTAACGCAAACGCTTCAGTTCGATTGCTAACGTATCCAGCGGTGAGCAAGGGCTGAAAGGGTCTTACAGTCGCTCCATCAATAGTACCGTTAAAGCAAACGCTCCAATTTTATCCTAACGTGCCCAGCGTGGAGCAAGGGTAGAAATAGGGAGAAATATTTCTTACTTAGAGCATTGTTCAAGAGATTGCTTCAGTACGACTACTTACTTGCCTTGCGTGGAGAACGGACGGCCTAAAAGGTCTAACAGTCGCTACGCATCCAGTATATTTCAAGCAAACGATCCAGTACGACTGCTACATGTATTGTGCCCAGCGTGGAGCAATGACAGGAATAGGTTTTGCTCCTCGCCTAGCACAGTTTAAGCGAACGCTACAGTATACTCTGGTACGACTGCTAACGTGCCCAACAGCTCAGGATTATTAAGGTCCTGCAGTTCAATGGTCTCGATTCGGGCGGGTTAATATGAAATTAATAAACCAACGGTTCTATTGGATACAAAGGAGTGGCCGTTCTGAGCGTGGAAGTGCCCACCATGGAGCGCCGGTGGCATTACACACTGCAACATTGGAACGTTCCCAGCGTGGAGCGAACGGACAGAATCGATATACCAGCATATAACTGTCTTGCAATGAAACACCAGGTGTTTTTTTTTTTCTGCGGATACTCAAGTTTTTTACACAATTCTCATTAACGATAGTGAAAGGACCCTAAACAAAACTTTTAGTACCACGTTCGCAGCGTGGACCAGGCCCATTGTCGCGCTATGCCAGGTACGGTGCAAGCTAACTGCTAACGTTCCCATGGTGGAGCAACAACAGGAATAGGCCCGTTGTCGCCCCCAGATAACAGGTGCTGTTCAAGCTAACGTGCCAGAACCAATCCCAACGTTCCCAGGGTGGAGTAACAACAGGAATAGGCCCATTGTCGTTCTATGACAGGTAGAGTTGGAATAACCACTCCCAACGATCGCAGGCCGGCCTCGGTAGCTAAGTCGGATGCGCGTCTGACTGGTGATTAGGAGGACGCGGGTTCGATTCCTGCCGGGGTCGGCAACATTCTTTCGTGGAGATCGATCATGAAATCTTTTCTACGGTCATTCTCTCCCTTCCGCTGAAGAGCATACGAGCACTCTGGAAAGATATATAATGTGCCCAGCGTGGAGCGAGGCCGGCAATGCTTTTATAGTTGTTCTGTTCCCAGCACAGAGCATGCGAACAGTCTAGAAATATATATAGTGTGCCCAGCGTGGAGCGAGGCCGGCAATTGTCTAATAGTTGTTCTGTTCCCAGCACAGAGGATGCGGGAACTCTGGAAATAAATAAAGTGTGCCAAGCGTAGAGCGAGGCCGTCAATGGTCTTATAGTTATTCTGTTCCCAGCACAGAGCATGCGAACACTCTAGAAATATACATAGTGTGCCCAGCGAGGAGCGAGGCCGGCAATGGTCAGATAGCTTTTCTTTACCCAGCACATAGCATGCTAGCATTCTGGAAATAAATATAGTGTGCCCAGCGTGGAGCGAGGCCAACAATGGTCTTATATTTATTCAGTTTCCAGCACAGAGCATGCGAGCATTCTGGAAATATATATAGTGTGCCGAGCGTGGAGAGAGGCCAACAATGGTCTTAAAGCTGTTCTGTTCCCAGCATAGAGCATGCGAGGAGTCTGGAAATATATATAGTTTGCCCAGCGTGGAGTGAGGCCAACAATGGTCTTTTAGTTGATCAGTTCCAAGCATAGAGCATGCGAGCACTCTGGAATTATATATAATGTGCCCAGCGTGGAGCGAGGCCAACAATGGTCTTATAGTTGTTCTGTTCCTAGCACAGAGCATGCAAGCACTCTAGAAATATATATAGTGTGTCCAGCGTGGAGCGAGGCCAACAATGGTCTTATATTTGTTCTGTTCCCAGCACAGAGCATGCGAGCACACTGGAAATATATATAATGTGCCCAGCGTGGAGCGAGGCCGGCAGTGGTTTATAGTTGTTCTATTCCAAGCACGAATCATTCGAGCACTTTGGAAATATATATAGTGTGCCCAGCGTGAAGCGAGGCCGGCAATGGTTTTATTGCTGTTCTGTTCCCAGCACAGAGCATGTGAACACTCTGGAAATATATATAGTGTGCCCGGCGTGGAGCGAGGCCGACAATGGTCTTATATTTGTTCTGTTCCCAGCACAGAGCATGCGAGCGCTCCGGAAATATATATATTGTGCCCAGCGCGGAGCGAGGCCAACAATGGTCTTATATTTGTTCTCTTCCCAGCACAGAGCATGCGAGCACTCTGGAAATATATATACTGTGCCCAGCGTGAAGCGAGGCCGGCAATGGTTTTATTGTTGTTCTGTTCCCAGCACAGAGCATGTGAACACTCTGGAAATATATATAGTGTGCCCGGCGTGGAGCGAGGCCGACAATGGTCTTATATTTGTTCTGTTCCCAGCACAGAGCATGCAAGCGCTCCGGAAATATATATATTGTGCCCAGCGCGGAGCGAGGCCAACAATGGTCTTATATTTGTTCTCTTCCCAGCACAGAGCATGCGAGCACTCTGGAAATATATATACTGTGCCCAGCGTGGAGCGAGGCCGGCAATGGCTTATAGTTGTTCTGCTCCAAGGACGGATCATTCGTACACTTTGGAAATATATATAGTGTTCCCAGCGTGGAGCGAGGCCGGCAATGGTCTTATGAAGTTCTGTTCCCAGCACAGAGCATGCGAGCACTCTGGAAATATATATAGTGTGCCCTGCGTGGAGCGAGGCCGGGAATAGTTTTATTGTCGTTCTGTTCCCAGCACAGAGCATGCCAGCACTCTGGAAATATATGCAGTGTGCCCAGCGTGGAGCGGGGCCGGCAATGGTCTTATAGTTATTCTGTTCCCGGCATAGACAATGCGAGCACTCTGGAAATATAGATAGTGTGCCCAGTGTGGAGCGAATCCAACAATTGTCTTATAGTGTTGTGTAACCAGCACAGATCATGCGAGCAGTCTGGAAATATATATGGTGTGCCCAGCATAGGGGGAGGTCAACAAAGGTCTTATAGCTGTTCTGTTCCCAGTACAGAGCATGCGAGCACTCTGGAAATATATATAGTGTGCCCACCGTGGAGCGAGGCCGACAATGGTCTTATATTTGTCTGTTGCCCAGCATGGAGCGCCGTCATTACACCCTGCAGCATCACAGAGCATGCGAGCACTCTGCAAAATATATATAGTGTGCCCAGCGTGGAGCGAGGCCGGCAATGGTCTTATAGTTGTTCTGTTCCCAGCACAGAGGATGCGGGCACTCTGGAAATATATATAGTGTGCCAAGCGTGGAGCGTGGCCGGCAATGGTCTTTATGTTGTTCTGTTCCCCGCACAGAGCATGCGAACACTCTAGAAATATACATAGTGTGCCCAGCGAGGAGCGAGGCCGGCAATGGTCAGATAGTTTTTCTTTTCCCAGCACAGAGCATGCTAGCATTCTGGAAATAAATATAGTGTGCCCAGCGTGGAGCGAGGCCAACAATGGTCTTATATTTATTCAGTTTCCAGCACAGAGCATGCGAGCATTCTGGAAATATATATAGTGTGCCCAGCGTGGAGAGAGGCCAACAATGGTCTTAAAGCTGCTCTGTTCCCAGCATAGAGCATGCGAGCAGCCTGGAAATATATATAGTGTGCCCAGCGTGGAGTGAGGCCAACAATGGTCTTATAGTTGTTCAGTTCCAAGCACAGAGCATGCGAGCACTCTGGAATTATATATAATGTGCCCAGCGTGGAGCGAGGCCAACAATGGTCTTATAGTTGTTCTGTTCCCAGCACAGAGCATGCGAGCATTCTAGAAATATATATAGTGTGTCCAGCGTGGAGAGAGACCAACAATGGTCTTACATATGTTCTGTTCCCAGCACAGAGCATGCGGGCACTCTGGAAATATATATAATGTGACCAGCGTGGAGCGAGGCCGGCAGTGGTTTATAGTTGTTCTATTACAAGCACGAATCATTCGAGCACTTTGGAAATATATATAGTGTGCCCAGCGTGAAGCGAGGCCGGCAATGGTCTAATTTTTGTTCTGTTTCCAGCACAGAGCATGTGAACACTCTGGAAATATATATAGTGTGCCCGGCGTGGAGCGAGGTCGACAATGGTCTTATATTTGTTCTGTTCCCAGCACAGAGCATGCGAGCGCTCCGGAAATATATATATTGTGCCCAGCGCGGAGCGACGCCAACAATGGTCTTATATTTGTTCTCTTCCCAGCACAGAGCATGCGAGCACTCTGGAAATATATATACTGTGCCCAGCGTGGAGCGAGGCCGGCAATGGCTTATAGTTGTTCTGCTCCAAGGACGGATCATTCGTACACTTTGGAAATATATATAGTGTGCCCAGCGTGGAGCGAGGCCGGCAATGGTCTTATGAAGTTCTGTTCCCAGCACAGAGCATGCGAGCACTCTGGAAATATATATAGTGTGCCCTGCGTGGAGCGAGGCCGGGAATAGTTTTATTGTCGTTCTGTTCCCAGCACAGAGCATGCCAGCACTCTGGAAATATATGTAGTGTGCCCAGCGTGGAGCGGGGCCGGCAATGGTCTTATAGTTATTCTGTTCCCAGCATAGACAATGCGAGCACCCTGGAAATATAGATAGTGTGCCCAGTGTGGAGCGAATCCAACAATTGTCATATAGTGTTGTGTTCCTAGCACAGATCATGCGAGCAGTCTGGAAATATATATGGTGTGCCCAGCAAAGGGGGAGGTCAACAATGGTCTTATAGCTGTTCTGTTCCCAGTACAGAGCATGCAAGCATTCTAGAAATATATATTGTGTGCCCAGCGTGGAGCGAGGCCGACAATGGTCTTACAGTTGTTCTGTTCCCATCACAGAGCATGCGAGCACTCTGCAAAATATATATAGTGTGCCCTGCATGGAGCGAGGCCGGCAATGGTCTTATAGTTGTTCTGTTCCCAGCACAGAGGATGCGGACACTCTGCAAATATATATAGTGTGCCAAGCGTGGAGCGAGGCCGGCAATGGTCTTTTAGTTGTTCTGTTCCCCGCACAGACAAAGGCCTCGCTCCTCACTGGGCACGTTTTATTTTCTTCCGGAGCTCTAGCTTGCTCTGTGCTGGGCACGCTATGTTTTCTTCCGGGACGCTGGATTGCTCTATGCAGGCAGGAGCAACGGAGTACGCTATAGGCCCTATATACTTCCGGTGCGCTCATTCTCGGGGTATAGGTCTTATATTTCTTCGTGTCTAGCACAGCTCCCGCTCCAGTAGAATGCGTAACGTTCCCAGCGTGGAGCAAGGGCAGGTTGTTCCGTATTCAGCGCAGAGCAAGAAACAAATTCAGTATAATAACGAACGCAGAGTGGAGTAAGGGCAGGAATATGTCTTAAAGTTCTCCGCTCACAGCACAGAGCAAGTGACTGCTCCAATACAATATGCAACGTTCTCAGCGTGGAGCAGGGACAAGAATAGATCTTATATCCAGCGAAACATCCAGTAGAACACGTGACGTCCCCAGCGTGGAGCAAGGCAAGAAATAGGTCTTTCTTATTGTTGATCCGTGCCCAGCACAGAGCAAGTGACCGTTTCACTGTAGTACGTAACGTGCTCAGCTTGGAGCAAGTGCAGGTTTAGGTCTTAAGTTGCTCCGTGCTCCGTGCTCCTGAATGCTTCAGTATAATATATACTGAAAGTTCCCAGCATGGAGCAAGGGCAGGAATGTATAATAGTTATTCCGTGCCCAGCACAGACCAAGCGACCGCTCCCATGCAAGCACAGCCACACTTCATCTTAATTTGTGTTCAATTTGAAGTAGTATTTCTAAGCTGAAATGTTTCCAACATGTAAGGCCCTATTTTATTTAGTCGGTAGAAAAAGCTTTAACTTGTAAAAACTATACAGAGTTAAAATAGATTTTTCTTGACTTGAAAAACGGCTTGGTGTATAATCAAGACTTATTTATTGACGATATGATATGACATTTTTATGCTCACAAAACAATATATATATATTAGTCACTATGTATTTTTTAAGTAAGGCTGGTGCCTCGCCTCATGGCCGATAAGTATTCGATAAAATACGAAAAACAAAACTACCACGATTAAAACAACACTCTTGAAAAAAATATTTTTTTTTTTTTTTTTAATTTATTTTTCACATTGTTGAAAGTCAAACGCAGACATTAGCTGTTTAACATGAAATAACCTTTTCTTGTGGTTCCGATTCTATTGTTGTCTCCCTTGCCAGGTTCAAGCATCAACTTTTGCTAATGATAACTTGAAAGTGACAAGATGCATGCTCTCCAATCGTATTTCTATAAAGTATAATAGGCTACATCTACATCGTTACATTAAATCGTCATAATTTGACTTCTACTCAACGGGAGCTAATAAATTGACAATGATTAATATAACTATTGCTTCAAAGTATAGCTGCAACTGCAGGAAAAGAGTGTGTCCACGGTGGAGCAAATGAGGTGCCCAGCATGGATCGCCGGCCTGTCCTTGCTCCACGCTGGGGACGTTGCATATTGTATGGGAGCAGTCGCTTCTCTGTGTTGTGAGCGGAGCAGCTCTAAAACTAATTCCTCCCTTGCTCCACGCATTCTACTGGACACTTTGACAGTACTATCTGAGCAGTCGCTTCCTCTTTGCCGGAAACATAGCGGCTATAAGCTCTTTTTCTGCACTTGCTCCACGCTGGGAACGTTACGTGTCCTACTGGATCGTTCGCTAGCTCTTTTGCTAGGTACAGAGCAAGTATAATACCTTTTCCTGCTTATGCTCCACGCTGGGAGCGGTACATATTCTACTGGATCTGTCGCACGTTCTGTGCGACAACGCCATTAAGATTGTGAAAGTGCCCAGCGTGGAGCAGTGGCAAGAGTAGGCATAACAGTCGCTCCACCTCCGGCACAATTCAAGCGACCTGGCCAGCACAGAGCATGCGAGCACTCTGGAAATATATATAGTGTGCCCGGCGTGGAGTGAGGCCGGGAATAGTTTTATAGTCGTTCTGTTCCCAGCACAGAGCATGCCAGCACTCTGGAAATATATGTAGTGTGCCCAGCGTGGAGCGGGGCCGACAATGGTCTTATAGTTGTTCTGTTCCCAGCGCCGACAATGCGAGCACTCTGGAAATAAAGATAGTGTACCCAGTGTGGAGCGAGGCAAACAATTGTCTTATAGTGTTGTGTTCCCAGCGCAGATCATGCGAGCAGTCTGGAAATATATATGGTGTGCACAGCATTGGGGGAGGTCAACAATGGTCTTATAGCTGTTCTGTTCCCAGTACAGAGCATACGAGCATGCGAGGACTCTGGAAATATATATAGTGTGCCCGGCGTGGAGCGAGGCCGGCAATGGTTCTGTTCCCAGCACAGAGGATGCGGGCATTCTGGAAATATATATAGTGTGCCCAGCGTGGAGCGAGGCCGCAATGATCTTTAAGTTGTTCTGTTCCCCGCACAGAGCATGCAAGCACACTAGAAATATATATAGTGTGCCCAGCGTGGAGCGAGGCTGGCAATGGTTTTATAGTTGTTGTGTTCCCAGCACAAAGCATGTGAGCACTCTGGAAATATATATAGTGTTCCCAGCGGGGAGCGAGGTCGGCGATGGTTTAATAGTTGTTCTGTTTCCAGCACAGAGCATACGAGCACACTGGAAAGATATATAGTATGCCCAGCGTGGAGCGAGTACGGCAATGCTTTTATAGTTGTTCTGTTCCCAGCACAGAGCATGCGAACACTCTGGAAATATATATAGTGTGCCCAGCGTGGAGCGAGGCCGGCAATGGTCATAAAGTTGTTCTTTTCCCAGCACAGAGGATGCGAACACTCTGAAAATATACATAGTGTGCCCAGCGAGGAGCGAGGCCGGCAATGGTCAGATAGTTTTTCTTTTCCCAGCACAGAGCATGCTAGCATTCTTGAAATAAATATAGTGTGCCCAGCGTGGAGCGAGGCCAACAATGGTCTTATATTTGTTCAGTTTCCAGTTCAGAGCATGCGAGCATTCTGGAAAATATATATAGTGTACCCAGCATGGAGAGGCCAACAATGGTCTTAAAACTGTTCTGTTCCCAGCACAGAGCATGCGAGCAGTATGGAAATATATATAGTGTACCCAGCGTGGAGTGAGGCCAACAATTGTCTTATAGTTGTTCAGTTCCAAGCACAGAGCATACGAGCGCTCTGGAATTATATATAATGTGCCCAGCGTGGAGCGAGGCCAACAACGGTCTTAAATTTGTTCTGTTCCCAACACAGAGCATGCGAGCACTCTGGAAATATATATAATGTGCCCAGCGTGGAGCGAGGCCGGCAATGGTTTATAGTTGTTCTATTCCAAGCACGAATCATTCGAGCACTTTGGAAATATATATAATGTGCCCAGCGTGAAGCGAGGCCGGCAATGGTCTTATTGTTGTTCTGTTCCCAGCAAAGAGCATGTGAGCACTATGGAAATATATAAAGTGTGCCCGGCGTGGAGCGAGGCCGGGAATGGTTTTATAGTTGTTCTCTTCCCAGCACAGATCATGTCAGCACTCTGGAAATATAAATAGTGTGCCCAGCGTGGAGCGGGGCCGGCAATGGTCTTATAGTTGTTCTGTTCCCAGCACAGACAATGCAAGCACTCTGGAAATATAGATAGTGTGCCCAGCGTGGAGCGAGTCCAACAATTGTCTTATAGTGTTGTGTTCCTAGCACAGAGCATGCGAGCACTCTGGAAACATATGTGGTGTGCCCAGCATGGAGGGAGGCCAACAATGGTCTTGTAGTTGTTCTGTTCCCATCACAGAGCAAGCGAGCGCCCTGTTGATATATATAGTGTGTCCAGCGTTGAGCGCGGCCAACAATGGTCTTATAATTGTTCTTTTCCCAGCAAAGAGCATGCGAGCGCTCGGGAAAAATTTATATTGTGCCCAGCGCGGAGCGAGGCCAACAATGATCTTATATTTGTTCTCTTCCCAGCACAGAGCATGCGAGCACTCTGGAAATATATATACTGTGCCCAGCGTGGAGCGAGGCCGGCAATGGCTTATAATTGTTCTGTTCCAAGCACGGATCATTCGTGCACTTTGGAAATATATATAGTGTGCCCAGCGTGGAGCGAGGCCGGCAATGGTATTATAGTTGTTCTGTTCCCAGCAAAGAGCATGCGAGCACTCTGGAAATATATATACTGTGCCCAGCGTGGAGCGAGGCCGGCAATGGCTTATAATTGTTCTGTTCCAAGCACGGATCATTCGTGCACTTTGGAAATATATGTAGTGTGCCCAGCGTGGAGCGAGGCCGGCAATGGTATTATAGTTGTTCTGTTCCCAGCACAGAGCATGCGAGCACTCTGGAAATATATATAGTGTGCCCAGCGTGGAGCGAGGCCGGCAATGGCTTATAATTGTTCTGTTCCAAGCACGGATCATTCGTGCACTTTGGAAATATATATTGTGTGCCCAGCGTGGAGCGAGGCCGGCAATGGTATTATAGTTGTTCTGTTCCCAGCACAGAGCATGCGAGCACTCTGGAAATATATATAGTGTGCCCGGCGTTGAGCGAGGCCGGGAATAGTTTTATAGTCGTTCTGTTCCCCGCACAGAGCATGTCAGCAATCTGGAAATATGTGTAGTGTGCCCAGCGTGGAGCGGGGCCGGCAATTGTCTTATAGTTGTTCTGTTTCCAGCACAGACAATGCGAGCACTCTGGAAATATAGACAGTGTGCCCTGTGTGGAGCGAGGCCAACAATTGTCTTATAGCTGTTCTGTTCCCAGTACAGAGCATGCGAGCACTCTGGAAATATATATATATTGTGCCCAGCGCGGAGCGAGGCCAACAATGATCTTATATTCGTTCTCTTCCCAGCACAGAGCATGCGAGCACTCTGGAAATATATATATTGTGCCCAGCGTGGAGCGAGGCCGGCAATGGCTTATAATTGTTCTGTTCCAAGCACGGATTATTCGTGCACTTTGGAAATATATATAGTGTGCCCAGCTTGGAGCGAGGCCGGCAGTGGTATTATAGTTGTTCTGTTCCCAGCACAGAGCATGCGAGCACTCTGGAAATATATATACTGTGCCCAGCGTGGAGCGAGGCCGGCAATGGCTTATAATTGTTCTGTTCCAAGCACGGATCATTCGTGCACTTTGGAAATATATATTGTGTGCCCAGCGTGGAGCGAGGCCGGCAATGGTATTACAGTTGTTCTGTTCCCAGCACAGAGCATGCGAGCACTCTGGAAATATATATAGTGTGACCGGCGTGGAGCGAGGCCGGGAATAGTTTTATAGTCGTTCTGTTCCCAGCACAGAGCATGCCAGCAATCTGGAAATATATGTAGTGTGCCCAGCGTGGAGCGGGGCCGGCAATTGTCTTATAGTTGCTCTATTCCCAGCACAGACAATGCGAGCACTCTGGAAATATAGATAGTGTGCCGTGTGTGGAGCAAGGCCAACAATGGTCTTATAGTCGTTCTGTTCCCAGCAAAGAGCATGCGAGCACTCTGGAAATATATATAGTGTGCCCAGCGTGGAGCAAGGCCGGAAATGGTCTTATAGTTGTTCTGTTCCCAGCAAAGAGCATGCGAGCACTCTGGAAATATATATAGTGTGCCCAGCGTGGAGCAAGGCCGGAAATGGTCTTATAGTTGTTCTGTTCCAAGCACAGAGGAGGCGGTCACTCTGGAAATATATAAAGTGTGCCCAGCGTGGAGCGAGGCCAACAATGGTCTTATAGTTGTTCTGTTCCCAGCAAAGAGCATGCGAGCACTCTGGAAATATATATAGTGTGCCCAGCGTGGAGCAAGGCCGGAAATGGTCTTATAGTTGTTCTGTTCCAAGCACAGAGGAGGCGGGCACTCTGGAAATATAGATAGTGTGCCCAGTGTGGAGCGAGGCAAACAATTGTCTTATAGCTGTTCTTGTTCCCGGTACAGAGCATGCGAGCACTCTGGAAATATATATAGTGTGCCCAGCGTGGAGCGAGGCCAACAATGGTCTTATATTTGTTCTGTTCCCAGCAAAGAGCATGCGAGCACTCTGGAAATATATATACTGTGCCCAGCGTGGAGCGAGGCCGGCAATGGCTTATAATTGTTCTGTTCCAAGCACGGATCATTCGTGCACTTTGGAAATATATATTGTGTGCCCAGCGTGGAGCGAGGCCGGCAATGGTATTATAGTTGTTCTGTTCCCAGCACAGAGCATGCGAACACTCTGGAAATATATATAGTGTGCCCGGCGTTGAGCGAGGCCGGGAATAGTTTTATAGTCGTTCTGTTCCCCGCACAGAGCATGTCAGCAATCTGGAAATATATGTAGTGTGCCCAGCGTGGAGCGGGGCCGGCAATTGTCTTATAGTTGTTCTGTTCCCAGCACAGACAATGCGAGCACTCTGGAAATATAGACGGTGTGCCCTGTGTGGAGCGAGGCCAACAATTGTCTTATAGCTGTTCTGTTCCCAGTACAGAGCATGCGAGCACTCTGGAAATATATATATTGTGCCCAGCGCGGAGCGAGGCCAACAATGATCTTATATTCGTTCTCTTCCCAGCACAGAGCATGCGAGCACTCTGGAAATATTTATATTGTGCCCAGCGTGGAGCGAGGCCGGCAATGGCTTATAATTGTTCTGTTCCAAGCACAGATTATTCGTGCACTTTGGAAATATATATAGTGTGCCCAGCGTGGAGCGAGGCCGGCAGTGGTATTATAGTTGTTCTGTTCCCAGCACAGAGCATGCGAGCACTCTGGAAATATATATACTGTGCCCAGCGTGGAGCGAGGCCGGCAATGGCTTATAATTGTTCTGTTCCAAGCACGGATCATTCGTGCACTTTGGAAATATATATTGTGTGCCCAGCGTGGAGCGAGGCCGGCAATGGTATTACAGTTGTTCTGTTCCCAGCACAGAGCATGCGAGCACTCTGGAAATATATATAGTGTGACCGGCGTGGAGAGAGGCCGGGAATAGTTCTAAAGTCGTTCTGTTCCCAGCACAGAGCATGCCAGCAATCTGGAAATATATGTAGTGTGCCCAGCGTGGAGCGGGGTCGGCAATTGTCTTATAGTTGCTCTGTTCCCAACACAGACAATGCGAGCACTCTGGAAATATAGATAGTGTGCCCTGTGTGGAGCAAGGCCAACAATGGTCTTATAGTCGTTCTGTTCCCAGCAAAGAGCATGCGAGCACTCTGGAAATATATATAGTGTGCCCAGCGTGGAGCAAGGCCGGAAATGGTCTTATAGTTGTTCTGTTCCCAGCAAAGAGCATGCGAGCACTCTGGAAATATATATAGTGTGCCCAGCGTGGAGCAAGGCCGGAAATGGTCTTATAGTTGTTCTGTTCCAAGCACAGAGGAGGCGGTCACTCTGGAAATATATAAAGTGTGCCCAGCGTGGAGCGAGGCCATCAATGGTCTTATAGTTGTTCTGTTCCCAGCAAAGAGCATGCGAGCACTCTGGAAATATATATAGTGTGCCAAGCGTGGAGCAAGGCCGGAAATGGTCTTATAGTTGTTCTGTTCCAAGCACAGAGGAGGCGGGCACTCTGGAAATATAGATAGTGTGCCAAGTGTGGAGCGAGGCCAACAATTGTCTTATAGCTGTGTTTGTTCCCAGTACAGAGCATGCGACCACTCTGGAAATATATATAGTGTGCCCAGCGTGGAGCGAGGCCAACAATGGTCTAATAGTTGTTCTGTTCCCAGCAAAGAGCATGCGAGCACTCTGGAAATATATATACTGTGCCAAGCGTGGAGCGAGGCCGGCAATGGCTTATAATTGTTCTGTTCCAAGCACGGATCATTCGTGCACTTTGGAAATATATATTGTGTGCCCAGCGTGGAGCGAGGCCGGCAATGGAATTATAGCTGTTCTGTTCCCAGCACAGAGCATGCGAGCACTCTGGAAATATATATAGTGTGCCCGGCGTGGAGCGAGGCCGGGAATAGTTTTATAGTCGTTCTGTTCCCAGCACAGAGCATGCCAGCAATCTGGAAATATATGTAGTGTGCCCAGCGTGGAGCGGGGCCGGCAATTGTCTTATAGTTGCTCTGTTCCCAGCCCAGACAATGCGGGCACTCTGGAAATATAGATAGTGTGCCCTGTGTGGAGCGAGGCCAACAATGGTCTTATAGTTGTTCTGTTCCCAACAAAGAGCATGCGAGCACTCTGGAAATATATATAGTGTGCCCAGCGTGGAGCAAGGCCGGAAATGGTCTTATAGTTGTTCTGTTCCCAGCAAAGAGCATGCGAGCACTCTGGAAATATATATAGTGTGCCCAGCGTGGAGCAAGGCCGGAAATGGTCTTATAGTTGTTTTGTTCCAAGCACAGAGGAGGCGGTCACTCTGGAAATATATTTAGTGTGCCCAGCGTGGAGCGAGGCCAACAATGGTCTTATAGTTGTTCTGTTCCCAGCAAAGAGCGTGCGAGCACTGTGGAAATATATATAGTGTGCCCAGCGTGGAGCAAGGCCGGAAATGGTCTTATAGTTGTTCTGTTCCAAGCACAGAGGAGGCGGGCACTCTGGAAATATAGATAGTGTGCCCAGTGTGGAGCGAGGCCAACAATTGTCTTATAGCTGTTTTTGTTCCCAGTACAGAGCATGCGAGCACTCTGGAAATATATATAGTGTGCCCAGCGTGGAGCGAGGCCAACAATGGTCTTATAGTTGTTCTGTTCCCAGCAAAGAGCATGCGAGCACTCTGGAAATATATATACTGTGCCCAGCGTGGAGCGAGGCCGGCAATGGCTTATAATTGTTCTGTTCCAAGCACGGATCATTCGTGCACTTTGGAAATATATATTGTGTGCCCAGCGTGGAGCGAGGCCGGCAATGGTATTATAGTTGTTCTGTTCCCAGCACAGAGCATGCGAGCACTCTGGAAATATATATAGTGTGCCCGGCGTGGAGCGAGGCCGGGAATAGTTTAATAGTCGTTCTGTTCCCAGCACAGAGCATGCCAGCAATCTGGAAATATATGTAGTGTGCCCAGCGTGGAGCGGGGCCGGCAATTGTCTTATAGTTGCTCTGTTACCAGCACAGACAATGCGGGCACTCTGGAAATATAGATAGTGTGCCCTGTGTGGAGCGAGGCCAACAATGGTCTTATAGTTGTTCTGTTCCCAGCAAAGAGCATGCGAGCACTCTGGAAATATATATAGTGTGCCCAGCGTGGAGCAAGGCCGGAAATGGTCTTATAGTTGTTCTGTTCCCAGCAAAGAGCATGCGAGCACTCTGGAAATATATATAGTGTGCCCAGCGTGGAGCAAGGCCGGAAATGGTCTTATAGTTGTTCAGTTCCAAGCACAGAGGAGGCGGGCACTCTGGAAATATATATAGTGTGCCCAGCGTGGAGCGAGGCCAACAATGGTCTTATAGTTGTTCTGTTCCCAGCAAAGAGCATGCGAGCACTCTGGAAATATATATAGTGTGCCCAGCGTGGAGCAAGGCCGGAAATGGTCTTATAGTTGTTCTGTTCCAAGCACAGAGGAGGCGGGCACTCTGGAAATATAGATAGTGTGCCCAGTGTGGAGCGAGGCCAACAATTGTCTTATAGCTGTGTTTGTTCCCAGTACAGAGCATGCGACCACTCTGGAAATATATATAGTGTGCCCAGCGTGGAGCGAGGCCAACAATGGTCTTATAGTTGTTCTGTTCCCAGCAAAGAGCATGCGAGCACTCTGGAAATATATATACTGTGCCCAGCGTGGAGCGAGGCCGGCAATGGCTTATAATTGTTCTGTTCCAAGCACGGATCATTCGTGCACTTTGGAAATATATATTGTGTGCCCAGCGTGGAGCGAGGCCGGCAATGGTATTATAGTTGTTCTGTTCCCAGCACAGAGCATGCGAGCACTCTGGAAATATATATAGTGTGCCCGGCGTGGAGCGAGGCCGGGAATAGTTTAATAGTCGTTCTGTTCCCAGCACAGAGCATGCCAGCAATCTGGAAATATATGTAGTGTGCCCAGCGTGGAGCGGGGCCGGCAATTGTCTTATAGTTGCTCTGTTACCAGCACAGACAATGCGGGCACTCTGGAAATATAGATAGTGTGCCCTGTGTGGAGCGAGGCCAACAATGGTCTTATAGTTGTTCTGTTCCCAGCAAAGAGCATGCGAGCACTCTGGAAATATATATAGTGTGCCCAGCGTGGAGCAAGGCCGGAAATGGTCTTATAGTTGTTCTGTTCCCAGCAAAGAGCATGCGAGCACTCTGGAAATATATATAGTGTGCCCAGCGTGGAGCAAGGCCGGAAATGGTCTTATAGTTGTTCAGTTCCAAGCACAGAGGAGGCGGGCACTCTGGAAATATATATAGTGTGCCCAGCGTGGAGCGAGGCCAACAATGGTCTTATAGTTGTTCTGTTCCCAGCAAAGAGCATGCGAGCACTCTGGAAATATATATAGTGTGCCCAGCGTGGAGCAAGGCCGGAAATGGTCTTATAGTTGTTCTGTTCCAAGCACAGAGGAGGCGGGCACTCTGGAAATATAGATAGTGTGCCCAGTGTGGAGCGAGGCCAACAATTGTCTTATAGCTGTGTTTGTTCCCAGTACAGAGCATGCGACCACTCTGGAAATATATATAGTGTGCCCAGCGTGGAGCGAGGCCAACAATGGTCTTATAGTTGTTCTGTTCCCAGCAAAGAGCATGCGAACACACTGGAAATATATATACTGTGCCCAGCGTGGAGCGAGGCCGGCAATGGCTTATAATTGTTCTGTTCCAAGCACGGATCATTCGTGCACTTTGGAAATATATATTGTGTGCCCAGCGTGGAGCGAGGCCGGCAATGGTATTACAGTTGTTCTGTTCCCAGCACAGAGCATGCGAGCACTCTGGAAATATATATAGTGTGCCCGGCGTGGAGCGAGGCCGGGAATAGTTTTATAGTCGTTCTGTTCCCAGCACAGAGCATGCCAGCAATCTGGAAATATATGTAGTGTGCCCAGCGTGGAGCGGGGCCGGCAATTGTCTTATAGTTGCTCTGTTCCCAGCACAGACAATGCGAGCACTCTGGAAATATAGATAGTGTCCCTGTGTGGAGCGAGGCCAACAATGGTCTTATAGTTGTTCTGTTCCCAGCAAAGAGCATGCGAGCACTAAGGAAATATATATAGTGTGCCCAGCGTGGAGCAAGGCCGGAAATGGTCTTATAGTTGTTCTGTTCCCAGCAAAGAGCATGCGAGCACTCTGGAAATATATATAGTGTGCCCAGCGTGGAGCAAGGCCGGAAATGGTCTTATAGTTGTTCTATTCCAAGCACAGAGGAGGCGGGCACTCTGGAAATATATATAGTGTGCCCAGCGTGGAGCGAGGCCAACAATGGTCTTATAGTTGTTCTGTTCCCAGCAAAGAGCGTGCGAGCACTCTGGAAATATATATAGTGTGCCCAGCGTGGAGCAAGGCCTGAAATGGTATTATAGTTGTTCTATTCCAAGCACAGAGGAGGCGGGCACTCTGGAAATATAGATAGTGTGCCCAGTGTGGAGCGAGGCCAACAATTGTCTAATAGCTGTTTTTGTTCCCAGTACAGAGCATGCGAGCACTCTGGAAATATATATAGTGTACCCAGCGTGGAGCGAGGCCAACAATGGTCTTATATTTGTTCTGTTCCCAGCAAAGAGCATGCGAGCACTCTGGAAATATATATAGTGTGCCCAGCGTGGAGCGAGGCCGGCAATGGTCTTTACGTTGTTCTGTTCCCCGCACAGAGCATGCAAGCACACTATATATATAGTGTGCCCGGCACGGAGCGAGGCTGGCAATGGTTTTATAGTTGTTGCGTTCCCAGCACAGAGCATGTGAGCACTCTGGAAATATATATAGTATGCCCAGCGTGGAGCGGGGTCGGCGATGGTTTAATAGTTGTTCTGTTTCCAGCACAGAGCATACGAGCACTGGAAATATATATAGTGTGCCCAGCGTGGAGCGAGGCCGGCAATGCTTTTATAGTTGTTCTGTTCCAAGCACAGAGCATGCCAACACTCTGGAAATATAAATAGTGTGCCCAGCGTGGAGCGAGGCCGGCAATGGTCTTACAGTTGTTCTGTTCCCCGCACAGAGCATGCAAACACACTAGAAATATATATAGTGTGCCCAGCGTGGAGCGAGGCTGGCAATGGTTTTATAGTTGTTGTGTTCTCAGCACAGAGCATGTTAGCACTCTGGAAAAATATATATAGTGTTCCCAGCGGGGAGCGGGGTCGGCGATGGTTTAATAGTTGTTCTGTTTCCAGCACAGAGCATACGAGCACTCTGGAAAGATATATAGTGTGCCAGCGTGGAGCGAGGCCGGCAATGCTTTTATAGTTTTTCTGTTCCCAGCACAGAGCAGGCGAACACTCTGGAAATATATATAGTGTGCCCAGCGTGGAGCGAGGCCGGCAATGGTCTTATAGTTGTTCTGTTCCCAGCACAGAGGATGCGGGCACTCTGGAAATATATACAGTGTGCCAAGCGTGGAGCGAGGCCGGCAATGGTCTTTAAGTTGTTCTGTTCCCCGCATAGAGCATGCAAGCACACTAGAAATATATATAGTGTGCCCAGCGTGGAGCGAGGCTGGCAATGGTTTTATAGTTGTTGTGTTCCCAGCACAGAGCATGTGAGCACTCTGGAAATATATATAGTGTGCCCAGCGGGGAGCGGGGTCGGCGATGGTTTAATAGTTGTTCTGTTTCCAGCACAGAGCATACGAGCACTCTGGAAAGATATATAGAGTGCCCAGCGTGGAGCGAGGCCGGCAATGCTTTTATAGTTGTTCTGTTCCCAGCACAGAGCATGCGAACACTCTGGAAATATACATAGTGTGCCCAGCGAGGAGCGAGGCCGGCAATGGTCAGATAGTTTTTCTTTTCTCACCACAGAGCATGCGAGCACTCTGGAAATATATATTGTGTGCCCAGCGTGGTGTAAACCACTTAGAGATTCTAAGCCTGTCCAGGAACCGCGGTGCGAGGCGGACCGTCCATGCTAATAAACATTGGGCGACATAACTTCAGATGTCATTCCATCTCAATGTCGGGTAAAAAATACCCACAAAATTGGAAGCAAGGTTCTAAAACGACCTTTACACTTTTGACGGGGACGTTAAACCTCAAATCACACACTAAAAACAATACGACTCGTAAAGAAACGG
Source organism: Lucinisca nassula (assembly GCA_963580285.1). Taxonomy (NCBI): domain Eukaryota; kingdom Metazoa; phylum Mollusca; class Bivalvia; order Lucinida; family Lucinidae; genus Lucinisca; species Lucinisca nassula. Next base: position 121,770,952 of record OY757023.1, on the reverse strand, counting down.
CAGGAATAGCCGCATGGTATATATAGTGTGTAGCTAATTCTAACCCCGCTTGACGCAAACTATATATATTAAATGAATCTTATAAGCATGCAGTGGCAACCTTGCATCCGTTTGCAATACTTTGAGTAACATTTGTCTGCCAAAGTCAATCTAAACATTGAGCAATAGGCATACAAACCAATATATGATGCAAACAAATTCAGGATAATCAAATATAAATCAGATCGTTTACGAATTTCCATAAAATAACACGTTAAGTCCACCAATAAAACAAGGGAAACAACTCAAATAAGTAACGTTGCTACAAGTAAAAGCTTTAAATATAAAAAAGCTCATATTTTGCTCTCAGACCCTCACGGGTCTAAATTCGCTCCATGTCCAGAACTGTTAACGCAAACGCTCCAGTTCGATTGCTAACACACCCAGCATTGAGCAAGGGCTGAAAAGGGTCTTATAGTCGCTCCATCAATAGCACCGTTAAAGCAAACCCTCCAGTTTGATAAGGGTAGAAATAGGGAGAAATAGGTCTTACTAAAGTCATTTTATGTTGAGCAGAGTTCAAGAGATTACTTCAGTACGACTACTTACTTGCCCATCGTGGAGAAAGGACAGCCTAATAGGTCTAACAGTCGCTACAATCCAGCATATTTCAAGCAAACGACCCAGTACAACTGCTACGTGCCCAGTGTGGAGCAATGACAGGAACAAGTGTTATAGTTGCTCCTCGCCTAGCACAGTTTAAGCGAACGCTAGAACTCTGGTACGACTGCTAACGTGCCCAACAGCTCAGGATTATTAAGGTCCTGTAGTTTAATGGTCTCGATACGGGTGGGTTAATATGAAATTAATAAATCAACCGTTCTATTGGACACAAAGGAGTGGCCGTTCTGGGCGTGGAGGTGCCCAGCATGGAGCACCGGCATTATTGGAAAGTTCCCAGCGTGGAGCGAATGGACAGAACCTGATATACATTTAAAACTGTTTTGCAATGAAAGGCCAGGTTTTTTTTCTGCGAATACTCAGGTTTTTCAAACAATTCTTATTAACGATAGTGAAAGGGCCTAAAAACAAAACTGTTAGTAATAAAAAGTAACAATTGCGATTCGCCCCGGTAATGTAAAACAAATTGAACCAGTCTAGTATAACTGAAACTGCAATTTTCGAGCGTCTCCACGGTGGAGCAAAACGTTCCCTGCGTGGAGGTGCCCAGGATGGAGTGCCGGCATTACACCCTACTCTTATAAATGTGCATATAAACCTTACACAACAGATCAACATAAACACTTGACATGCTTAAGGCTTTAACGAACATGACCTGTAAAAATGTTTTGTTTGTTTGTATAAGAGTTTAACGGCCCGGACAACACTATTTTAGGTCATTATTGAGCTGGTCAGTGCACCTATCCACACCTACCTGGGCAGACTTATACATAAACTGTCAACCAGCACAACGCTTGATATACCAGGCGAGGTTTGGTTTTTCGGCCGTGGTGGTATGCACGTGGCGAGCTATGATGTTGACTTGTGGGACAGGATGATGGCATGGAAACCTGACGGGGTGCTTCTCCACATAGGCGGGAACGATATCAGTTATGATCAGCAAGGGCATATCGGACAGATGATCATGTCCCTTATTGGGTCTCTGGAGGCGGTGGGCATTGGTGGCCTTGTTGGTGAGGTGTTGCCTCGGGGGTCGTTCCGAGGTAATATTGATCCTGCTGGGTTTGAGACGTTCCGGCGTCAGATTAATCAGTATCTGCGCCGGTGTCTCGGACAGCGTTTCATATTTTACGAGGGCAAATTTGGGACAGCGATGACCGCCTCCACAGGCACTATGGTAGGGACCGTATTCATGTGTCAAGGGAGGGACAGGAGCGATTCCATGTGTGCTTAGAGAGGGCTTTCCTGCGATTTTTCTGCTAGCCAGGTGTTTGTGTGCCCCCAGATCATTCCGTTTGGGTAACTTTATAATGTACATCCTTTATTCGAAAGCGAAATTTGCGAAAAAAGAAAAACAAAGAAATGTGATAAGGCCTATTGTTTCTTATTTCTGTCCCAAATATCTATATGCATTCCTGAAGGAGAGGCGTTTGTTTGCTAGTGTGTTGGTGTGCCGTTCTCCTTTGGGTTGTGTGGTTCTCGATCAGCCAGTATTTTGACGCAATGCTGCTAAGTGCAAAAGTCTAAAGACCACAAACCCCAGCGTTACATCTCGTCCTGATTGCCCGTTTGCCTCACCCCCTCTGGAGAGGCCGGGCGATGGATTTTCCTTGTGGTGGCTCCATGCCCAGTTCCGGCGTGTTCTCGTGTGATCCTCTTTTGGACAGTGTGGCTCCCAATCAGCTAGGATTCTGGTGCAGCGCTCATAAGTGCAAAGCCAGTGGGCCGCAACCACAACGCTACACCTAGTCTTAACCTCTCGCTTGCCACACCCCTTTGGAGGGTGGGTCGGGGCTATGGATTTTCCTTGTGGTGGGTCCATGCCCCGTTCTGTTATGGTCTTCTCGCAGTGATCCAGGGATCGCTGTCACCGTTAGGCACTACTAAGTGCAAAGCCGAGGCCGCAAACCACAGTGCCTACCGTTGACTTTGTTCCTCTTTTCGCCGTGAGACGGCCGCCCTTTGATCACTACGCTCCTTTTTGGTTGGTAACGTCTCAGGTGCGGCTAAATCATTTATTGTTTCTGAAATCGGGTCTCTAACGGTTTTGGTTTCAGGCATGTTTGTTTGTAACCTCGTATGGGGTGTGTCTCTCGGTACAGTGCAATAAATTTAGTCTGCGCCCTTAGCTTCCCCTATATTTTGTCCAGGTAGTTTGTTTCTAACTGTACTATCTTGCTTTATATGCTTTTTTCTTAACCACACCACCCGCCGCGTAATAGTCAAGAGTGACTGCGATGGCGTACGATGTAGATGTAGATAGATACTAGGAGTGAATAAACAGTGTGTTTGTTATTCACACATTTACAGGTAATAGCGTTTGAAATATGTTCTATAAAAGGGTTATCCTTTGGAAGCAAGGAATACACCAAAGAACTGAAAAATATGGAGTGTACATGTTTTCTGGGCCAGACTAGCTAGTTTCGGCCAATTAGGCCTCATCAGTGACCCTCAGATATTTTCAAAATTCTACGATGGAATCAATGATCCAAAAGGACAAGAAAATATAATCTATACTATGATGTAGAGCAGGGAGACGTTTTTGCCGCCGCCACACATTCCCACACACCAGCTGTAGTGAAGTTAAATATGTTCTATAAAAGGGTTATCCTTTGGAAGCAAGGAATACACCAAAGAACTGAAAAATATGGAGTGTACATGTTTTCTGGGCCAGACTAGCTAGTTTCGGCCAATTAGGCCGAAAGTCAGTAAACCGCAGTTTGATTAAATTACTGGGCGAGGCGGAGTGTTCGTTAGTCTCTTTACCTGCGGTGTGAAGTACAAAAAGAAGTCTTTAAATTAGGAGGCCTTCATGCGGTCTGAACAAATTATTTATCTTAATCGCGACGGAAGTAAGGGCGAGGATTGTGGCCACGACAGATCGATTTAAGCCCCCCCCCCACCCCCCACTCCCATTGGAATTAATTTCCGCTGACCGTTCCAACGCGGTTCTTCTGTCGCGGTTTAATTTTTGTTATGGATTGTCCTTGTGTGTTTGTGTCGCTTATATTATTTTTGTTTTGGATAGCCTTTTGGCCATTTTGTGGGAAAGTAACTGTCCTTTTGGCTTTCCGCTGTTGGTGTTTCCGTTGGTGTCTGTTGCTTCATGTTTGTGTTTTTTTCCCTTTTGTGTCTCTGATGGGAGCTGTGGGTTAATTGTATCGATTCCTGATCATTGCCTCTACTTCTTTTTAAAATTGAATTATGATTGCCTTAAAAGCAAACTCATAAATATAAATGAAGGGATGATAATCCCAATTATTTTGTGACACATATGTACATTAAAGAAAGTACCGAACGCAGACATTACGCAAACACGCCTATGCAAATACATTGCCACCTTTATCGCCGAAAAAATGAAAATTGTATGATGCTTATTTTCAAAATACTGAAACCCCTATAATTTGCTATAAATTTAACAAACCTGTTAGATCTATCATTTTTAATTTCAATAAACTTGTTTCAGATCTTGATATTGATACTAATACTCCTGATTCACGTGATTGTAAAAACTCAAAGTATTACTATCCTGCTGCTGGTCATGTAATTACTGGCAATTTGAAAATTATTCCTGATTCTAGGATAAGGAATATAATTTCTAAAGGATCGAAATATCGGTTTCCTTCTAAAATTGATTTCAGTAAATGTAGAGATGAAATCGCTGCTTCCTTGAATGAATTCGGTAATCGATGGTGTAAAAGAGAGTATGTTGAGCATAAAGCCCTTAAGGACTGGAAACTTAGCATTTTAAAACTAGTGAATAAACGCATTTCTTTCTATTCTACTAACTTATACTAACTTATTACCTCCTAAGCCCAAGAAGTTTTTACGTCATCTTAAACTAGGTATTCAAGAATTTCATAAGAAGTTTGTTTTGGCCCCTGCAGACAAGGCCGCTAACAACGTCGTCGTTGTGTGACGGCTCCACTATGTTAACACGCTTAAGCAGGAGCTTGGTGGTACTAAGGCCTATGAACTTCAGCCTTTAGCTGAAGAGAGAGCTATAGTAGATAAACATGTTTGTCATTCAGCCACCAAGTTTGCTGTGTGTGTTAACGAAGGCCAAGACAAGCTTCCTACGCTATACTGGTTACCAAAACTTCATAAAAGACCTTACAAAGCACGGTTTATTGCAAATTCTAGCTCTTGCACTACGACTGAACTTTCTAAATTATTAACTTCCTGGCCTTCCTTTGTTTAGGTTTCCATTATGGTCTGGTCGCTTAATGTTTGTATTTCTTTCCCTTTGGTGTCTTTGATGGGTGGAGTAAGTTAATTGTATCAATTCCTGATCTTTGTTTTACTTCTACTTTACTGCTATTAAAACGCATGTGATTAAATATTGTGATAAAGTCTTTGAAAGATCAGGAAGAAATCTGTTTTGGTCTATAAAAAAATCGAATGAGGTTTTAAATAAATTGAAATCTAGACATTTTCGTGCTTCTGGTCTGTCTACCTACGATTTTTTCACTCTTTACACTACACTTCCTCATAATCTTATAAAAGAAAAGCTTAATGATTTAATTGAATGGGCTTTTCACAGAGAAGATTCTCTCTATCTTGCATGTAATGTCAGAAATGCATTTTTCACTTCTAAAGAGCATAAGAATTATACAATTTGGTCATGTCGGAAAGTGTGTGATGCCCTCACCTTTCTACTTGACAATATTTATATTAGATTCAGTACTAAGTTATTTAGACAAATTGTGGGTATTCCGATGGGTACTAATTGCGCACCCCTTGTGGCTGATCTGTTCTTGTATTGTTATGAAAGAGACTTCATTTTGTCGCTTTCCATTGATAACCAATCTGAAATTATTGAAGCTTTTAGCTCTACTTCTAGATATTTAGATGATTTATTAAATATTGATAATACCTATTTTGATGGTTTGATCAGTCAGATTTACCCCCTAGAACTTCAGTTAAATAAAGCAAATTCTTCTGATACCGAGGCCCCGTTTTTGGATTTACATCTATCTATTGTAGATGGATTTGTTTCGTGCAAAATTTATGATAAACGCGATGACTTTGATTTTGAGATTGTAAATTTTCCTTTTTTGGATGGTGATGTTCCTCGTGCGCCATCCTATGGCGTTTATATTTCGCAATTAATTCGATTTGCTAGAGTGTGTAGTCATGTAACACTTCAACATTCGTAATAAATTATTAACGGCTAAACTCCTTAATCAGGGTTATCGGTACCATAAACTACGCAAAGCCTTTTCAAAATTTTATAGACGCCATTCTGATTTAATTCCAAAATTCAATATTGGACTTAAATCTCTTCTGCAACAAGGTCTATCGGAACCCGAATTTTATGGTGACTTAGTATATAAATTCAGAAAAATATATAACCGTAATGACTTCAGCACCCAATTTCGTAAAATCATTCTGCGATATAAAAAGATTGGGTACAACATGGATATTATACGACAGACTTCATGCATGGTAGTTAACCCAATCACGGTTGGCAACTTTGCTTCCCCCTTTAATTGCACGCCGGTGGGTCAGGCCTCAGATTCTATGACGGCTCCAACGTAAAGGCTTATTGAGAATTAGAGAGATAATGTCGGTTGGTGCCTGATGCTCTGTCTCTGGTCGGGCTCATCGGAGTCTAACTGTTGGTTTTCTTTTGCTCCAGCATTTCAGTGGTTTCTTGCTGTCGAGTCCTCACCATTGTCTCACCTCTGTGGTTCTTTGATTTTTGTGTTCACGGAGATGTTGCACTGATGAGTTAGGAGGCCTTCATGCGGACTGAACAAATTATTTGTCTAAATCGCGACGGAAGTAAGGGCGAGGATTGTGGCCACGTAAAATCGATTTAAGCCCCCCCCCCCCCCCCCCCCCCCAGTGGAAATCTTCCACTGACCGTTCCAAGGCGGCTCTTCTGTGGCGATTTATTTATGTTGTTGTTTGTTACTTACTGTGTGTATCACTTGTGTATTTTTATTTTTGGATGGCCATATGGCCATTTTGTGGGAAAGTAACTGTCCTTATGGCCTTCCTTTGTTTAGGTTTCCATTATGGTCTGGTCGCTTAATGTTTGTATTTCTTTCCCTTTGGTGTCTTTTATGGGTGGAGTAAGTCAATTGTATCAATTCCTGATCTTTGTTTTACTTCTACTTTAAATAAATTGAAATCCAGACATTTTCGTGCTTCAAGTCTGTCTACGTACGATTTTTCCACTCTTTACACTACACTTCCTCATAATCTTATAAAAGAAAAGCTTAATGATTTAATTGAATGGGCTTTTCACAGAGAAGATTCTCTCTATCTTGCATGTAATGTCAGAAATGCATTTTTCACTTCTAAAGAGCATAAGAATTATACAATTTGGTCATGTCAGAAAGTGTGTGATGCCCTCACCTTTCTACTTGACAATATTTATATTAGATTCGGTACTCAGTTATTTAGACAAATTGTGGGTATTCCGATGGGTACGAATTGCGCACCTCTTGTGGCTGATCTGTTCTTGTATTGTTATGAAAGAGACTTCATGTTGTCGCTTTCCATTGATAACCAATCTGAAATTATTGAAGCTTTTAGCTCCACTTCTAGAGATTTAGATGATTTATTAAATATTGATAATACCTATTTCGATGGTTTGATCTGTCAGATTTACCCCCCAGAGCTTCAGTTAAATAAAGCAAATTCTTCTGATACCGAGGCCCCGTTTTTGGATTTACATCTATCTATTGTAGATGGATTTGTTTCGTGCAAAATTTATGATAAACGCGATGAGTTTGATTTTGAGATTGTAAATTTTCCTTTTTTGGATGGTGATGTTCCTCGTGCGCCATCCTATGGCGTTTATATTTCGCAATTAATTCGATTTGCTAGAGTGTGTAGTCATGTAACTGACTTCAACACTCGTAATAAATTATTAACGGCTAAACTCCTTAATCAGGGTTATCGGTACCATAAACTACGCAAAGCCTTTTCAAAATTTTATAGACGCCATTCTGATTTAATTTCAAAATTCAATATTGGACTTAAATCTCTTCTGCAACAAGGTTTATCTGAACCCGAATTTTATGGTGACTTAGTATATAAATTCAGAAAAAATATATAACCGCAATGACTTCAGCACCCAATTTCGTAAAATCATTCTTCGATATAAAAAGATTAGGTACAACATGGATGTTATACGACAGACTGCATGCATGGTAGTTAACCCAATCACGGTTGGCAACTTTGCTTCCCTCTTTAATTGCACGCCGGTGGGTCAGGCCTCAGATTCTATGACGGCTCCAGCGTAAAGGCTTATTGAGAATTAGAGAGATCTAATTCAAGGTAATGTTGGTTGGTGCCTGATGCTCTGTCTCTGGTCGGGCCCATCGGAGTCTAACTGTTGGTTTTCTTTTGCTCCAGCATTTCAGTGGTTTCTTACTCTCGAGTCCTCACCGTTGTCTCACCTCTGTGGTTCTTTGATTTTTTGGTGTTCACGGAGATCTTGCACTGATGAGTTAGGAGGCCTTCATGCGGACTGAACAAATTATTTGTCTAAATCGCAACGGCAGTAAGGGCGAGGATTGTGGCCACGGCAAATCGATTTAAGCCCCCCAGTGGAAATCATTCCACTGACCGTTCCAAGGCGGTTCTTCTGTGGCGATTTATTTATGGTGTTGTTTGTTACTTACTGTGTGTATCACTTGTGCCTTTTTATTTTGGATGGCCATATGGCCATTTTGTGGGAAAGTAACTGTCCTTATGGCCTTCCTTTGTTTGGGTTTCCATTATGGTCTGGTCGCTTAATGTTTGTGTTTCTTTCCCTTTGGTGTCTTTGATGGGTGGAGTAAGTTAATTGTATCGATTTAAGCCCCCAGTGGAAATCATTCCCATCTTACTCTCTCCTGATCTTTGTTTTACTTCTACTTTGTGATATTTTTCTTATTTCTGCTCAAAATATAGATTGTGGGCACTGGTTAGAACCGCCTCATCGAAAAATAAGGTATACCCCCGGAAACCCCAGTTTTACTATATAAAAGTGGGGTTCAATGGGGTCAAAAGTATATAGTTGTGTTTTCGTGATGATTTTACATTAAATGCAATGTTGTCTTGTTCTTATTTATAAAACCACGTTTATGTCTTAGTGCGTGTTACTGGTTCAAATATTGTGATTTTTGAAGTTTTATTACTCTATTTCTGATGTTTGTTTAATCTGTTATAATTATTATTGACGGCATTGAAAATATGCGATGGGAAAATTATAACATTGTGAAAACACGCCTTTTCAAATATATCGATAACATTACCAGCCAAAAAGGAATGAAAAATCTCAGATAAAAAAAAAATCAGATTTTTTTTTCATTGTCTTGCTCAAAACATGGATTTTGGCTGGACAGTCTGATGCGTGTCGGACTGATGGTCCGGTGGACGCGGGTTCTATACATTTTCTACGGTCATTATCTCTCTTTCGCTGATTCAAGAAAGGCAGTTGTCAGTTTCTGGCGAATGAATGTGCTCTGTACTAGTTAACCGCTTACGTATAAGCCTGTCCGTGAAAAGAGTGGATAGGTAAACTGGCAGGTTTGATATGACCCAAATAGTGTTGATCGGGCCATTAAACTCAAAATGAAAGACCGACAGAAAAATATCAGTTTATTTAATAACTGATGTTTATAATTCCCATAGATTGTGCTGGATGATGCTTAGGATTTCTAAGCCTGCCCAGGCAAAGTGGTGCGAGTCCGACCGTCCCTACAAGAAACGCTTTTCATTTGTTTGGGCGGCTGGACTTGAGATGTTATTGAAAAGTCCCACAAACTCCAAAATTACATAATAGTGTTTTCGGCGAAGTAAAAGCTCAATGCACTCAATCCTTTTTATTTCCAATACATTTTAACTTCAAAAATGTAATTTTCAAGTTATTGTTCCAACATATTATTTATATCTAATAATTGCATTCCGTTTTGTCAAGTATAATTATATATATGAAATATGTTTGAGAGCTTCAGATTTCTGGGAATGAGAGTCTGGGAAAGTGTGGCGGCCGTAAAAAGTCTCCCTGCCCTACATCACATTGTAATTTATATTTTCTTGTCCTTTGGGATCATTGATTTCATTGTGGAATTTTGAAAATATTTGAGGGTTACTGATGAGGCCTAATTGGCCGAGACTAGCTAGTCTGGCCAAGAAAACATGCACACTCCATATTTTTCAGTTCTGTGATGTACCCCTTGCTTCTAAAGGATAAGCCTTTTATAGAACATATTGAACGTCACTACAACTGGTGTCTGGGAATGTGTAGCGGCCGTAAAATGTCTCCCTGCCCTACATCATAGTGTAGTTTATATTTTCTTGTCCTTTGGGATCATTGATTCCATTGTGGAATTTTGAAAATATTTGAAGGTCACTGATGAGGCCTAATTGGCCGAGACTAGCTAGTCTGGCCCCGAAAACACGCACACTCCATATTTTTCAGTTCTGTGATGTATTCCTTGCTTCCCAGGGATAACGCTTTAATAGAACATATTGAAAGACCCAATTTTTGGACACATTTCTGTAAACCATAATCCGTTTGTAAAAAAACAAAAAAACAAAAAAAAACGATGACATGTTTTCGCCAGACGTGGCTCAATTACATTGTAAACAGGAGTGACAAAGATAATTAAGGAAGAAGAGGATTAACAATTTGGGATTTTTTTTATTGATACTTGTTTTTATCTCATCGTTGAGGCGATTCTGTCAAGTACCTATTAGATATTGTTCTAATAAGAATTGAATTATTATTAATTTATAATTATTATTATTTATTTATTGCTTTTGGTAATATGGGCATTTGTGAAAATCGCCACGCTGTGATTAATCTAACAAATACCCATCAGTTTATTAACATGCTATGCTTTATTATCTTCGTTACTTCTACTTAATTTGCGCCCGTGTACGGCCTAAAAATAGCCGTGTTTCCGACAACCCGACTGACCCTGCTTCAGATCCCCGACTCCACTATTTTTATCACTAAAAGAACAAAATAAAAAATAAAACACCGACCCTACCCAGGGTCGTCATTGCATTTTCCCATTGTAATTTCGCGTTTTAAGTAATTTTTTGTAGGTTTTGGCATTTAGTACCTTCCAAAATACAGAGCTGACATTTTGAGCATCTAATATTAATTATGATATGCAGTGCAAATCTCAACATGACAATTTTATTAACAAAAAAATGTACAAATACATAAACACATAAAACTAGAATTTGTTTTTCTACCAAAACACAGATGTTTCTCCCCTTTTTGACCTCTAAGTACTACCTTGACATTGGAAGTACTGAACTGGGTCTTGTGTGCAACACATCATCAAATGAAGGTGAACATTTCTGCCCAGTAACTTTAAAAAGTCCATCAAGAAATAAGAAAGTTATTGACCGTACACGAAAAAAAAAAAAAATCTTTTTTGCTTTGACCTCTAAGTATGACCTTGACCTTTGAGGTCCCTTAGATCTTGGGCGCAACACATTGTCTCATGATGGTTAACATTTCTACCAAGTATTTTCATACCCCATCAAAGAATAAAGAATATGATAGTTATTGACCGTACACGAAAAAGGGACCCTTTTTTACCTGTGACCTCTTAGTATGACATTGAAATTGGAGGTACGGACCTTGGTCTTACACACAACACATCGTCTAATGAAAGTGAACATTTCTGCAAGGTTACTTTAAAAAGTCCATCCAGAAATAAAAAAAAAGTTATTGACGGCAGAGCTGAATCCGGCCCGCACACTAGTACTGGTAAACCGCTTAGAGGATCTAAGCCTGTCCAGGAACCGCGATGCGAGGCGGACCATCCATGCTTATAAACCCTATGTGTTTCATTGGGAGACAGGGCTTGAGATGTCATTTCATCTCAATGTCGGGTAAAAGTCCCACAAAATTGGAAGCAACGTCTCCAAAATGACCTTTACAGTGTTGACGGGGACGTTAAACCTCAAATCAATCAAAACCAAACGAAAAAATACCCTTTTTCGACATTTGACTTTTAAGTATGACCTTGTGCCGAAAAAAAGTGAATTATCAAATGTTTCCAACCACAGACCAATATCGCTATTGAACTCCGAGTCTAAACTTTTTGAAAAGCTTGTGTTCAAACACCTTTATAACCACATGCAAGCTAACAATGTCCTATCCTCTCTTCAGTCTGGATTTTTTCCAGGGGGCTCTACAGTCAATCAACTAGCGTTTCTGTACCATGCTTCTGCGAGGCACTGGACAATGGAAAAGAAGTCCGGACTGTCTTCTGTGATATCAGCAAAGCGTTTGATCGAGTATGGCACCCAGGTCTGATATACAAACTTGAAGCTGTTGGTGTCACAGGTCAAGTCCTTAACTGGTTTAAAAACTACTTTTCGGCCAGGAGACGACGGGTAGTTTTACCCGTAGCTGTATCCGACTGGACTAAGATCAGAGCCGGAGTCCCACAATGATCCATTCTCGGTCCCTAGCTCTTTTTAGGTTTCATTAATGATATTGTAGTTGACAATGGTTCTCAAATTAGGCTATTCGCTGATGACACTAGTCTATACATCATTGTTGACGGCCCTGTAACTGTAGCAGGCTGCTTAAACTCCGATCTCGAAAAAAATTCTCGGGCTTCAACTTGGCTAGTCACTTTTAATCCATCGAAAAGCGAATGTCTACTAGTATCTCGTAAAGTCCATAGACCTCAACATCCACCTCTGTTCATGCATATTGATTTTATAAAAGAAAATGCGTGGTCTAGGATAAATGGTATGAGAAAATTAAACTTTAAACTTGATAGAAAGTCTCTTGAAACTATCTGCCTTTAACAGACCTTTGTTAGAATATGCGGACGTTATCTGGGACAACTGCACACAATACAAGAAAACCGAACTAGAAAAGATCCAACTAGAAACAGCAAGAATAGCAACAGGAGCAACAAAACTTATCTCACTGAATAACCTCTATAAAGAAGTGTGTTGGGACACACTAGAAAAGAGACGACACGATCAGAAGTTAACTTTATTTTACAAAATGATAAATAATCTAGCACCTGCATTACATCTTTCATCTCTCATCCCGCAACATGTTAATGCTATTTCAAGATACAGTCTTAGAAATTCGAACGATCTCCAAACCATCAGAGCTAAAACATGTCTACATTTTAATTCTTTCTTACCTTCATCGATAACAGAATGGAACAGCCTACCAACAGAAGCAAAACAGTCTATTCCGCTGAATTCCTTTAAATACTTCTTGAAAAAAGATAAACAAACTGCACCAATTTACTATTACTGTGATAACAGAAAAGCCCAGATTTTGCATACACTTTTGCGAACAAATTGTAGTTCGCTCAACCTAGACCTTTTCCTGAAAAACATAACAAACTCTCCTATGTGCCTTTGCGGAAGCATCGAAAACGCGCACCATTTTTTCTTTCATTGTAGATTCTTTCAGGAACCTAACGACATACTCCTAAATGCTGTATCCATCACCTACACTCAATCTTTTATTGTATGGTGATCCTGCTATGTCACGGAACAGCAACGCACATATCTTTAGCTATGTACAAGAGTATAGACTTAATACAAGGCGTTTTAACTGATACCAATTCTAAATATGCGGCGCCAAAACAATGTAATATATATTGGGTTAAGTTATGTGCCATTTCTCCCCTCCTCTTTTTCCCCAATAACGCTGACTCAACGTTGCTTCAAACGTCGTAACAAACGTTTTTGCGACGTTGAATCATAGTTATGTTACCCTGCACCACCGCACAGTCTGATAAAAGTCTTTGTGTGGCACACCGTGAAGACTCATATGAAAACGCTCATCGGTTGGGATCTTTTTGGGATTAACGCACTATGATTCACAAACAAGTCCATGTAATGAACAGAATGCAAACCCCAATTTATATAGATAAAAATGGGGAGGGGGTGGTGGTGGTTATTGGTATACATTATTTTACCTATTTCAACTTCAAAACATAGGTTTTGGGTACACGTTATAACCGACTCAATGGGCACCAACAACCTTGGAGTATTAACAAGATTGGAGCGATGAAAGAATATAAGAATCTTATATGGGTGTGAGGGGTGGATGGAAAAATCCGTCCCGAGGGTCACTGTCCAGCATCACGAGGCTTGCCGAGTGATGCCGGACAGTGATCCCGAGGGACGGGTAAAATCACGGATTTCCTTGTCTGGTGTGCAAGAATGTACTATGTCACAAGGGCTTTACAATGGTCCGTGTGAACACCCTGAAAACTCCACTTTATATAGAGACAAAGTGGGATTTATACCTACGTCTTGGAGTATTGATAAAAAGAAAAGAAAATAAGTAAATAAATACGATCATAACAATGACAATCAAATTTTGCTATAACTTACATTACGTGAAAATTTCCGTGAAATGACCACCCATAAACTCACTTTATAGAGAAAATATTACAGATTTTCATTGTAGCCATAAAAATTCTGATCCTTTTCATATTTCAGCTAAAAACATCAATTGTAGGTACTATTTAGAAAATCCTCGGCGAGGCGGTTCGAACGAGTACACCCAATCTGTGTTTTGAGCAGAAATGAAAAATAGTGCATATCCGTTTTACTATATAACGGCGGGGTTTAAGGGGTATATGTGTTGTCGAGATGAATAACTGTAAATTAAAATAAACAAATAAATAAATAAATAAATAAATAAATGGAAATTTAGATAACTTGGCATGTGGATGCTAATTCGATTATCATCATCGGAATTAACCCCTCAAGCGCTATGAACGTTAACAGACGTTTTACAAAAATGCATGTCCTTTAAGCAAACGATGTATACCCTCATAATTTTATAAACACAGTGTTTCTTAAATGGATATAGTCATTTTATTTTGCTCTAATAATTTTTTAATTAACCACTTTATTTTTACTTAAATTATAAGAGTATTATTAAATTTACTTCACGGTGGATTTTGTTTTCTCACTACAAACTCATCAGGGTGGACATCAGGGGAGCTATCGCGAAATCGCGTCAACGTAATTTTGCTCCCACGACACATCCGGAAACACTCGCGATAGTTCCTAGGACCTGAAAATGGTAAACAAAGGTAGGTACCCTTGTGCGTTTTGATTTATTGTAGAAGAATGAGAGAATAATATGAAATTTCGGCGATGCTAATCCATACTAAAATGATTTATGTTTCTAAGCAGGCCGAAAAAAATATTGAAGAAATCGTTGCTGAAAGTAGGTGACCGTAACAAAATCGAACACAGGGTAATCTGACTATAGTTTTATGTCAACACGAATGAATGATGCACCTGTTTTGTAAGTTTTCGCTTCGAACGAGATCCTTTGGCACATACTCTGTGTATGTCAGCACTAATACATCATTTAGACGTAAAAATGATCAATCCATGTACAGTGAAGGGTTAATGCCGCAAATATTCAGGCGGAGTAGCTCCCATATCATCTCGCCAGCTCCCAAAACACGCTCTAGTTCCCACGAGCCTATCAGATTCTGAGGCAGTTACATTTGACCTTTACCTCAGGTGGTTCGCTAAATTAAGCAAATTAAAATCAATGGATGAGTTCTTTAAAGTATTTACAGTCTATTACAGAGGTATACTAAAACGTATACCTCTGAGTCCCAATCTATACCTTGCGGGCTTTGAACTCTTCCTGCAGTTTTTAGCATTTTCCACAGAGGAGGGAAGATTATTCCACTGAGGAATAGTTCTGGGAAAGAAGGAATTCTTCAGTGCATCACTATAGGCCTGATACCTATGATACTGACTGTTGTTTTCGCCCCCGCCCATCTGGGCTTGGAGAAATAATTGGGGCTGCATGGTGCTTCCACGCAGAGCTGAATCTGACCACACACGTTAACTGTAAACCGCTTAGAAGGACTAAGCCTGCCCAGGCAAAGCGGTGTGAGTCATATGGGCCAATGCATATAAGCCTTCTGGTTTCATTGGGCGACAGGGCTTGGTATGTCATTTCATATCAATGCCGAGTAAAAGTCCCACAAATTGGAAGCAACGTCTCCAAAATGACCAACACAGTGTTGACTGGGAGGTTTAACCTCAAATCATACAAACACAATCCTCCCAGGGTGGCCACTTTTCTGAAAACTAAATTCCGGGCTGTTCTTCAAACACTGTCGGAAATTCAATTTTATAGCTCAAAATACTCTACTTATGACCAGCCCTTGTTGGCATTATTTACAATAGAAAATCGTTACAATGCCTTTTGCGGCAGCCGACAGCCAGTGATTTTACGGACTGATGGTCGCTCTGTGGAGCGCCCCCCCCCCCCCATCACCCTATTTGTTTCTTCTTGAAACATATATGGTAGAAAAGGCTGTGGATCGTTTCACTTTTCGATTTGTGTGGGTATTGTGAAAAAGGATTTGCGTGAGGTTCGGTTGGTGGGTCTGGGTGGTATTATTGTTTAGGGAAGGGCATCATGATAAATTTTTCATAAATCATTATTTAAATTTATTTATTTAAATTTTCTAGGAAACTAGACTTCGGTCTCACTTTAGGAAAGGAGTGTGGTAGCTCAGTGGTTAGTGCATCTGCCTATGGTGCTAGAGGGCCCCGGTTCGATTCCCGGCAGAGTTAGTAAAACTGCGGTGTCAGAACATGCTCAACTTGCACGGATGAGTGTCACAAAGTGCACCGTCCTTCGAATCGGGCCGATTACTGGAGGGCCCCTGTGCAGGGAGAATCATCCCATGTGCAGGTGAAAGATCCTTACCGTAATTAAATGGATACTGTGTAGGCTTTCATCCGGCAAATCTGATGTGTATGTAATTTACACCAGCCGAAAATGCCCGAAAGAACGTAGGCAGATTTTTTTGTTTTGTTTATGTTGAAGTTTAGCGTCCCCGTCAACACTGTAAAGGTCATTTTGGAGACGTTGCTTCCAATTTTGTTGGACTTTTACCCGATATTGAGATGAAATGACATCTCAAGCCATGTCGCCCAGTGAAACCAATAGTGTTTATAAGCCCTGTGGTGCAGTGGTAAAGCATCGGATTTGAGATCGAGAGGTAGCCGGTTCGATCCTCGCAAGCGCCGCGTGTTGTTTCTTTGAGCAAGAAACTTTATCCACATTGCTTAGTACTGGTTCTACCAAGGAAAAGAGGGTCACATGGAAGATTAGTACTTGTACTAAATGTGTTAACCTCTTTAGATAAGGTAGATAATAATAATAAGCATGTGCGCGCGACTCGCACCGCATTGCCTAGACAGGCTTAGATCCCCTAAGTGATTTTCCAGTACTCGTGTGCGGGTCGGTTTCAGCTCTGCGTGGAAGCATCAATCAACCCATCTATTTCTTCAAGCCCCGATGGGCGGGGCCTAACGTAGGCAGGATAGATAGATAGATAGATAGATAGATAGATAGATAGATAGATAGATAGATAGATAGATAGATAGATAGATAGATAGATAGATAGATAGATAGATAGATAGATAGATAGATCTTGTGTCGTGACGTCACACACCTGGTCAATCTTACTGAGGGGTTACCACGGGCGTAATCAACAGAAAACAACTACAATTCAAGAGATTTTTAACCGCAGATTAACTGTGAATAAAAGCAAAATCTTTGATTTTCTACAAATTTATACATCCAGGCAACCATTTTCAATAAACGCTTATTATTTCTGACATGTATCAGTATGAAAATCTTGCATGATTTGCCAACGGTGTTTTAACCGTACTTGAATAAAATGGGCATTAATCTAATAATTTATCCAAATAAAATATCTAATTAATTACCAGAAAGAGCTTTAAAATGATAATCTTTTGATAACTGTAAGAATTTTAATTTCTTTGGCTGCAAAATATGAATATTTTGAATTTTAATTTGTATTTCTATCCAATTATGACATAGACTTTTAGCCCCGAAATTATAAAGACAACTGTTGGCCGGTGACGGGGTTAATAGTCAGTATGAGGATATAGAGTAGCAGCCAAACACATTAAAATTCTTAAAAGTATCGGAAAATTCGTTTTAAAAGTCGTTCTAACAATTTATAAGTTATTTCATTTGGATAAATACTGAGATTCATGCCGATTTTATTCAAGTAGCGTGCAGATATTGTTGACGATATATTCAAGATTTACTATCTATCTATCTTCCATAACATCTTAACCTCCGCAGAGGACTTCAGATGGTGTTCGGTAAAACCAAGTACTAAAGGGGGTTAATTGAAGGAAAAGGGGAGATAGAAAAGTGGGTGAAATGAGTTTGTACAGTGCGATCAAGAGTGTTAGTATAGTTAAAAGATAAAAATAGATAATGGAATTTAATGCATTGAGTGGACTACCTGGCAGACAGCTGTGCTGAACTATGCCACGGTAGGAAGAACTGGTATGCGGGCTGGCAAGGCATTCCAGTGGATGATAGTACGGGGATAGAATGTTAACTTGTAGTAGTCTTTTAGAGTCATGATCTGTATGTATACAAGGGGATGATTTTGGGAAGAAGGCCGAGTGTTGCGGATCATGTAGTCAGCAGTAGGTATCGCAAAAAGGTCATATGTGACTTTGTATAGAAGGACCAAGCGACTGTCTATACGCCGTTGGTCAAGGGTACGCCGGTTGAGACCCTGAAGCATTGCTGAGACACTAGATGTATATCGGTAGTCTCTGGTTACCCATCTAGCAGCCCTTCTTTGAACCGATTCAAGTTTATAAGAGTCTGATGCTGTAGGGGGGCGACACAGTAGAGCCATACTCTAGCTGTGGGCGAACCAAGGTTTTATATGCTGCGGCCTTCAAGTCCCTATTGTGGACCCGAATATTTCGTTTTAAGAATCCTAGGGTCTGGTTGGCTTTTTTACTCATGTTATTCACGTGGTCTGTCCATCTGAGGTCTTCTGAGATGGTGACCCCAAGATATTTGGCGGAGGTTACACTTTCAAGTACACAGCCATGAAGACAATAATTGGTCTGGAGGGGAGTTTTACGTCGGGTCACATGAACGACCTGGCAATTAGAGGGATTAAAACTCAGATCCCAGAGTTTTTCCCATGTTTCAAGTTTCTCAAGGTCTTCCTGGAGGATCTCGGAGTCTTTCTGAGAATCGAAAGCAAAGTACATGGCTGTGTCGTCTGCGAATAGCCTTACTCTGGATCTTACCTGATCCGGGAGGTCGTTTATATAGGCTAAGAACAGTATGGGTCCGAGAACCGAGCCATCCTTTAACATATCAGAAATCATAAAATGGTATTAGAAATCGTTGACTGGAATAATTTAATTTAGTAGAAAATGACAATTTGGGGAGGATATATCTTTTCTTCTAAAATTCCCCTTACGGTCCACAGTTCCCTACGGTTAATATAGGTCACGGGTTCGATCCCGGGCCGCGACATACCAAAGTCGTTAAGAATGGTACTAGCTGCTCCTCGCTTGGCACTCAGATATACGGGGTAGAGCTAGGACTGGTCGACCCAGTGTCAGGATAATGTGACTGGGTGTGGTATCATGTAGTGTGTCTGGGACATGATACTTCAGTGAGGCAGCACTATAAAAGTGAGCATTGAGCTCCCTGTCGCAACCAGACACCGTCGTGATATGACTGAAAAATTGTTGAAAGCGACGTTAAACCCGAATTCACACATACCTCCAGGTGATAAAATTATAGACTCGTGGGAACTAGAGCGTGTTTTGGGAGCTGGCGCGATGATGTGGGAGCTACTCCGCCTGAAAATTTTGGCATCACTCCTTCACAATACATGAACTGATACATTTTTAACATCTAAACGGTGAATTAGGGCCGACATACACAGAATTTGCGCCAAATTATCTCGTTCTAAGCGAAAACTTGCAATACAGTTGCATCATTCATTAGTGTTGACATAAAACTATGGTCAGATTACCCTGTGTTCGATTTTGTTACGGTCACCTTCTTTCAGCAACGATTTTTTCAATATTATTTTCGGCCTGCTAAGAAAGATAAATCATTTTAACATGGCTTAGCATCGCCGAAATTTTATATTATTCTCTCTTTCTTCTACAATGAATCAAAACGCACAAGGGTACCTACCTTTGTTTACCATTTCCAGGTCTTAGGCGATTTCGCGATAGCTCCCCTGATGTCCACCCGTGAATCTGTAGTACGAGAAGAAAAATATGTAAAGAAAAATCCAGCCGAGTGCCCCGACCGGGGATTTAACTCACGACCCTTGGGTTACCAAGCGAGTGACACAACCACTAGGCTAAAAGGTCCGTACCAGTTAGACTGGTCAGTTATGCACTCTATATACCAATAGATATATTATGGCCGTAATACTACATCCCTCCATCCTACAAAGAGACATTTGTTTCAAATGTTTAGGAATTATGTATATTATATTCATATCACAAATCCAGATTCTTTTTGACTCCGCAGCCTTTGCTTCGCCCATGCGCTTCAACGGTAATAATGCGGCACCACTGTAGGAGAAGGAGAAAAATCTGTAAAGAAAAATCCAGTCGAGTGCCCCGACCTGGGATTGAACCCACGATCCTTGGGTTGCAAAGCGAGCAACACAACCACTAGGCTAAAAGGTCCGGACCTGTTAGACTGGTCAGTTATGCACTCTATATACCTATATACATATTATGGCCGTACTACTACATTAGTACTACTGTTTATAAAGCATAATTTATCTACAATTTTTGAAGTTATATTTGTTTGGTAAATATATGGAAAGCAGTTATTTATTACAGTCAATTATATCCCTATAATCCTTATCAGTTTTATGGCCCCTGTAGGTAGCCAGCCCACTAAGACCAAGCCACGCCTACTTTTATCTGCTGGTTACCTGAACATGTTTAAGCTGGAAACCATACCCCCCCCCCCCCCCCCCGGTATGAAAATCCTGTCTTTAAATTAGTGTAATATTATTCAAATTGTTCCATTCTTGTCAATTTTATACGTATATGTTGTGTTGATTTTACCAAATAAATAAATATCAATCAATCAATCGATGTTCTTGGACATCTGCAGTAGCAAGGTCAGTGTGGAGCTCAGACTGAAAATCTATCGTACTAAGTTTGAGCTGGTCCTAATCTGCTTTTTGTAGAGTGGGGGGGGGGGGGGGTATTACGCTGGACCTGCTTAGTCTGGTTTGGTTTAGTGTTAATTTGTAGCTGGACTATGTCGTGGTCACTGATATCTGGCAGGATTGATACTTTATCAATTTGGGTAAAGATAAAGATATAGAAGTTTTATTTAACGTTGCGTATAAGAAACAATCAACATAAGCTCTGTTGAGAGCTTTTTTGCGACAAACAAAGTATCCTTTAACAAGTTTTTGTTTGTGTTTAACGGTCCAGTCAACACTATTTTAAGTCATTTTTTCACGGTGAGTCGATGCTCCAGAGGGGCCCTGCACTTATTGGGAAGAAGAGGAAATACAGTTCGATCTTACTTTAGTCAAAGATAAGTGACCGCGGTACTTACATCGAACTCGATCACTGACGATACATGCACGATACCTGGGTTCTTTTTGCGCCTTTTTGTGTTCTTTTCGGGTCTTGCCAGTGTTTAGACACTCCCTCCCGTAGGTGCACACTAATGTCCGGAAATTGTCCGGGAAAAAGGCGGGTAGTGGTGCGTTATCCCTAACATCTGGACTTCTGGTGGTCAGAAATTAATAAAATAAGCCCTATTCTAAAGGATCTAAAAATAGTTTTCATTTTTAAGAATTTAGGGGTCCAGTTTTTTAAGTTAATTTGTCCGGGAAATCCCCGGATTGCGTCCTGGATGTTGGGGTATTGGTGCGTTATCCCTAATATCTCCACTTCGGGTGGTCAGAAATTAATAAAATTAGTATCAATAAAACTTTAAGCTCCATTCTAAAAGACTATTAAAATATTTTTCATTTTTAACATTTTAAGGGTCCACTTTTGAAGTTAATCTGTCCGGGCAATTCCCGGATTGTGACCTGGGTGTTGGGGTAGTTGTACATTATCAAAATATCTCGACTTGTGGTGATCACTAATTGATGACGATTATATCCGATAAAATTTTAAGCTCAATTCTGAAAAAATATTAAAAAAATATTTTAATACACCTCAATGAGGTAGTTCTAATGAGTACCCACAACTCGGATTGTGTCCTGGATTTTGGTGGTAGTGGTTCGTTTTCCTTAATATCTCGACTTGTGAAAGTCAGCAGTTAATAAAAAAATATATATATAGATAAAATTTTAAGCTCCATTCTAAAAGATCGTGAAAAATAGTTTCCTTTTTACCTCTTAGGGCGACCCCGCCCATCGGGGCTTGAAGAAATATATGGGCTGCATGGTGCTTCCACGCAGAGCTGAAACCGATCCGCACACGAGTACTGGTAAACAGCTTAGAGGATCTAAGCCTGCCCAGGCAAAGCTGTGCGAGTGGGCCCGTCCATGCTTATAAATCCCATCGGGGTCTAACTCTTGGTTTTCTTTTGCTCCAGCATTTCAGTGGTTTCTTGCTGTCGAGTCCTCACCGTTGTCTCACCTCTGTGGTTCTTTGATTTTTGTGTTCACGGAGATGTTGCACTGATGAGTTAGGAGGCCTTCATGCGGACTGAACAAATTATTTGTCTAAATCGCGACGGAAGTAAGGGCGAGGATTGTGGCCACGTAAAATCGATTTAAGCCCCCCAGTGGAAATCTTCCACTGACCGTTCAAAGGCGGCTCTTCTGTGGCGATTTATTTATGTTGTTGTTTGTTACTTACTGTGTGTATCACTTGTGTCTTTTAATTTTGGATGGCCATATGGGCATTTTGTGGGAAAGTAACTGTCCTTATGGCCTTCCTTTGTTTAGGTTTCCATTTTTGTCTGGTCGCTTAATGTTTGTATTTCTTTCCCTTTGGTGTCTTTTATGGGTGGAGTAAGTTAATTGTATCAATTCCTGATCTTTGTTTTACTTCTACTTTTCATTGGGCGACAGGGCTTAAGATGTCATTTCATCTCAATGTCGGGTAAATGTCCAACAAAATTGGAAGCAACGTCTCCAAAATGACCTTTACAGTGTTGACGGGGACCTCAATTCAAACAAACAAAACCAAAACCTGTTAGGGATCTACTTTTGAATGTGATTTGTCGGGAATGCTCTCGGATTGTGTCCGGGAGGTGTGGGTAGTGGTGCATTATCATAATATCTCGACTTGTGGTGGTCACTTATTGATAAAAGTTGTATCAGATACAATTTTGAGCTCCATTCTAAAAGAATATTAAATATTTTCTTTTTATATACCTCACTGAGACAGTTCTAATGAGTACCCACAACCCTTTTTGATAAAAAGTAGGAAAATATCATATATCACTATAAACCACCATTTCCTCACCACTTTCTGATTTGAGAACTCACAAACTAAGTTTGAGAGCAAATATGAGAGAAATAATGCATACCCCTGTTAACCCTACTTTTCTTTATATAAAATTGGGATTCACGGACTTTCATGTTTAACATGATGTCACTCATGTTGCTGTTCACAAGATTTGTTTGTTTGATTTGAGGTTTAACGTCCCCGTCAACACTGTAAAGGTAATTTTGGAGACGTTGCTTCCAATTTTGTGGGACTTTTACCCGACATTGAGATGAAATGACATCTCAAGCCCTGTCGCCCAATGAAACTAATAGGGTTTATTATAATGGGCGGTCCGCCTCGCACCGCGGTTCCTGGACAGGCTTAGATCCTCTAAGCGGTTTACCAGTATTAGTGTGCGGGCCGGATTCAGCTCTTCGTGGAAGCATCATGCAGCCCATATATTTCTTCAAGCCCCTGTGGGCGGGGGCCGACTGTTCACAAGATGGAAATCGCCAATTATGTATGCTGAATGATAGCATGTATCACTGTAAACCCCACGTTTCTCTGTGGACAAAACACAAACCATGTTTTTGAGGAAATAAGAAAGAAATAATGCACGCCCGTGTAAATCCTACTTTCTCTATATAAAGTTGCGTTTACATGGATGATCATTACACAGCTTTCAAATTTAGCTTTCACTGTACCCCCCCACCCGCCTTTCTCTATTGACAAAACACAACCCATGTTTTTGTTTGTTTGTTTGATTTAATGTTTAACGTCCCCGTCAACACTATATATGTCATTTTGGAGACGTTGCTTCCAATTTTGTGGGACTTCTACCCGACATTGAGATGAAATGACATCTCAAGCCCTGTCGCCCATTGAAACCAATAGGGTTTATAAACATGGGCGGTCGGACTCGCTCAGCTTTGCCTGGGCAGACTTAGATTCTCTAAGTGGTTTACCAGAACTGGTGTGCGGTCAGATTCAGCTCTGCGTGGAAGCATCATGCAGTCCATTTATTTCTCCAAGCTCCAATGAGCGGGGGTCGGAACCATGTTTTTGAGGAAATACGAAAGAAATATTGCACACCAGTGTAAATCCTACTTTCTCTATATAAAGTTAGATTTGCATGGGTGATCATTACATGGCTTTCAATGATGTCACACATGTTGCTGCTCACAAGACGGACACTGCCATTGATTTGCTGATGAATTCAGACCTAAAGATATTCTATGAAATCAAATTTTGCTCTTACAATTATCACAGCAAATCATGGTATCAATATACTCAGACATTTTGCAGAAGCACCAGACTGGAATTTTATTTAGTCAAACTGGCGTTAACAGAGGCATACATTTGTTTCTCATTTCTGCTCAAAAACATAGGTTGTAGGTACTCGTTGAAACCGTATCGCCGTCCTATGGAGTTCCTGTAGTCTTTGTTTAGAGAAGAAATAAGAATAATGTGGGATTTTTTGTTTTATCCGAAAAGTTTCATTTTAGGGTTGCTAAATCCTCAGTATACTCGACTAGGTGTGTTTTCGTAATGAGGTAAAAACCTGATATTTTCCATAGATCTGTTTAAAACACACAGTATGGTTCTGTACTCGTTACAACAGTCTCGGTGAGGTGATTCTAACAAGTACCCACAATCGATGTTTTGAGCAGAAATAAGGAAAAAAAATCTTAATGTCTCGAAATGGTTACAACATTCTCGCCCCGGCTTTGAGAAATAGATTGGGTTGCATGGTGCTTCCACGCACAGCTGAAACTGGGCACATATGAGTACTGGTAAACCGCTAAGATGGACTTGTTCAGGCAATGTGGTGTGAGTCAGACTGCCCAATGCATATACGTATTTTGGTTTCACTACGTGAAAACATGAACACCCCTAAACCCCATTTTATATAGAGAAAACTGAAGTGCATGGGGTATACATTATTTTTCCTATTTCTGATCCAAGACATGGGTTGTGGGTGCTCGTTAGAATCGCCTCTAACGAGAACCCACAACCTATGTTTGCAGTATAAATAAGAAAAATATGACGAATTTTGATCAGAAAAGTAACCATTTTAGAGATTTGAACAAAAAAAAAAAAAAAAAAAAAAAAAAAAAAACACTATGTCTCACGGGTGTGTAATCTTAACGTAAAGTCCTACAAAATTGGAAGCAATGTCCTCAAAATGACCTAAATAATGTTGACGGGGACGTTTAACCCCAATTCAAACAAGCAAAATAACAGCATTCGTTCAAAATATCAATTGGACCAAATTTTTCCCTTCAAAAGCCGTGGAAGTAACTTTCTGCTATTTCAATACAGGTATGCAGCACGCGTCAACTTATTATGAGTTAAAACAATTACAGTAACACAACGTTTAATCTCGTTAGAAAATTAATGGCCCTTAAATTCACTCAAAGAAATGAATGCGGCTAAAATTTCGTCGTTGTTTCAACTTTTCGCATTCAATAACATTTCAATTTATCTTGAAATATTTTCTAAGGTTATCCTATCCCTTCCACTGATTCAAGAAGGGCAGTTGTCTGTTTCTGGCGAAAAGAAAGCGCACTGTACTGCTTAACCAGTGTTTATATGCATGCCTTCCAGGAAGGGTGGTGGTAAGTAAGCCGACCGACTCGATATGTCATGAACAGTGTTGACTTGGCCGTTAAACTCAAAGATGAAAAGTCCATATTATGAAATTGATTATATGAGAGTGCATAACATATAGTTGTTAAACTTCATATGTATATACGAAAAGCTCACCGGATCGTAGAGCGTACATTTGGGGATGTTCTTCAGGGGAACTTCAATAACTTGAACGCATTTGGGACCATGGTAATTTGTCAGAGATATGGGTAGTTCAAACTACTGAGGTTTAATCATTGTGTCAGGTCTTGAGGCATAATTAAGATCACTTAATGACATCTTTGTGGTCTTTTATACAATAAAGTTATGCTGTGTGCACTCATTAGAATCGTCCCAATGAGGCGCTTATAATGAGCACACGACTTATCACAAGAAAACAATCTAAATATATGGAAATGAAAGGGATAACGCAAAACTACCCCCAACATCCAGGTCACACTCCTTTCTTTCTACTTATACTGCGTCGGTCACATTTGACCATTACCGCATGTGTACATTACAGACACTCCAGGTTTTGCAGGATAAAAGCCTATATAGTAGTCATGTAATTACGGTAGGGATCTTTAACCTGCACAGGGGATGGTTCTCCCTGCACAGGGGGCGTTAACGTCCCGATCCGAAGGACGGTGCACTTTATGACATTCATCCCTGCAAATGATGCCAATGGAGCGTGTTCGGACATCGAAATTTTATCGCCGCTGCCGGGGATCGAACCCGGGACCTCTAGCATCAGAGGCAAGTGCACTTACCACTGAGCTATCACGCTTCACTGAACATCACTAACCACTGAGCTATCACGCTCCGAGAAAAATCGGGAATTTCTCGGACAAATTAACTTCAAACATGGACCCCTAATATGTTAAAAATGACAAATATTTTTAATAATCCTTTAGAATATAGCTTAATATTTTATTTGATACTAATTTTATTAATTTCTGACCATCAAAAGTGGAGATAATAGGGATAACGCCCCACTACCCGCATTTTTACCGGACATTTTCCGGACAATTTCCGGACATTAGTGTACGCCCCTCCGTACTCTTTCGGAATGTCGTTGCACCAGTTATTACGAGTTAGTTCCCATGTTGTGTTATTATCATATTTTATTTCAATAAATTGTTTGCGCAAAGCAACTGCACCCAAAAACAAGTTATGTCAGAATGAAAATGTAGAGTACCATAATTGTCTGGTACAAATATGAACCCGATTTGTATGCCTTTACTTCCTCATTACAGCTTATCTCCTGTTAACTGCTGTGGGTGGGGTGCTTCTTTTTACACAGTGGAGCGTGGTCGCTGAGTGGAGCGTTGGAGCTTAGTAGTTAGTGCCCTTGCCTATGATGCTCGATTCCCGGCTAGTGGTAACAAAATTGCAGTGTCTGAATATGTTCTGCTGGCATCATTTGCAGGGATGAATGCTATGTAACGTGATAGCTCAGTGGTTAGTGCACTTGCCTCTGATGCTAGAGGCCCCCCTTCTGATTCTGGCAACTCGATAAAATTTCGGTGTCGGAACACACCCCATCATGCCCTTTGTCATCATTTGCAGGGATGAATGTCATTCGTGGAGCATGATAGCTCAGTGGTTAGTGCATTTACCTCTGATGCTAGAAGTCCCGGGTTCGATCCCCGGCATCGAATCCGGGACGTTTCGGCCCTGAGTCGTTTCGGCCTGGGTCGTTTCGGCCGAAATTTGGACCTGGGTCGTTTCGGCCTATTTCGGTGGTCGTTTCGGCCCTGGGTCGTTTCGGCCTGGGTCGTCTCGGCCCGATTTTATTAGATAACATTTTTCCTGTATAAAACATTATTATTTAAATTTGGAATATTATTTAAACGCCTTGTCACGTAATGCCATGGTTATGATAGCCCAAATAAAGTGTTTTAATTAATTTAATTTATTCAGCAGGATAACGGTTATATACTTTTCTTTCTACAATGATTGAATTTGGTAACACAATCAGCAGGCAAAATTACATACATACATACATACATACATACATACACACACACACACACACACACACACACACACACACACACACACACACATACATACATACATACATACATACATACATACATACATACATGTATGTATACTAGCCCCCACCCATAGGGGCTTGAAGAAATATATGGGCTGCATGATGCTTCCACGCAGAGCTGAATCCGGCCCGCACACTAGTACTGGTTAACCGCTTAGAGGATCTAAGCCTGTCCAGGTACCGCGGTGCGAGGCGGACCGTCCATGCTAATAAACCCTATTGGTTTCATTGGGCGACAGGGCTTGAGATGTCATTTCATCTCAATGTCGGGTAAAAGTCCCACAAAATTGGAAGCAACGTCTCCAAAATGACCTTTACAGTGTTGACGGGGACGTTAAACCTCAAATCAAACAAAACATACATACATCCATCCAGCCAGCCATCCATACATGATGCTTCCATGCAGAGCTGGAACAGACCGCACACAAATACTGGTAAACCACTTAGAGGATCTAAGCCTGCCCAGGCAGAGCGGTGCGAGTTGGCCAGCCCATGTTTATAAACCCTATTGGTTTCATTGGGCGACAGGACTTGAGATGTCATTTCATCATAATGCTGGGTAAAAGTCCCGCAAAATTGGAAGCAGCGTCTCCAAAATGACCTACACAGACAGACAGACAGACGCCCGTGGGAAAACGATATGTCTCTCCGAAAATTTTTTTTTCGGGGGAGACATAATAAAAAAAATAATAAAGATTATATTAAATAATAATTAAAATACCTGTTCCATAAAGGCGATGGTGCCACCGGTCACACACGTCACACGCAACGGCATAGCGTCGGCCATTTACTTCCTTGTCACATGAGATGCACAATTCAGTCATTTTGAAATTTACTTCGACAATCTTTATAAGCGATTTCAAAGATAAGTGATTGGGTGGTGTCTCGGAGCACCTTATATACATTGGTTGCCGACATTTAAAAGACTTCAGTGAAACAAATTTTAAAGCATATCAATCATAACATTTTTTTTTTTTTTTTATTTTATTTATTTATTTATTTTTTTTTTTGTAAATTAACAGAACCGCCATTTCCCGCCAAACTCAAAGGGCTGCTAATTAAAGACGCTCGCATTTAACGTGTGTTTTCAAACTGTTACGTTAACGTAATTACACCGCCACATAGTTGATCAATTATATACAAAAATAAGGGGATTACGTAGCTAACTCCATCCAAAGTGATTAACGGGTGATTGATTAACGGGCCATTATCATCTGATGATATAATTACTTCTTAAAAAGCCAAGAACTTTAAAGTCTGTAAATAAATAAGTAAATATATAAAAATTGGGGTGTCATGGTGGCTGCAGAAGGTTAATAGTTTTGAAGACCATGATTAGACTGCACACTACTCTTGCGCAGGATTGTTTGAGTCTTTCTCTTTGGTGGATAATGGCAAAGTTATATAAACGTATTTTCGTCATGTTGTGTGTCGCTGTGTCTGCAGAATGTTCCCAAAGATTTTGAAGGTTTGTGAAGTTCGTCTCAATGGTATGATTAGACTGCACAATGGTCTATTTCACACAATGGTCTATTTCACGTGCCACATACAGACATGCATGGTGAGCATCCATTCTATTTTTTTTTTCTAAATAGCCCTGGGCGGCAAAATGCTTCTGCAGTAAGCAGATAATGATCACACGGCATGGACTTGCATGATTTACTAGTATCAATGGCACGCGCATTTTGATAACAACATGCGAAATATTTGCGAAATGTAGCCTAATCATTTTATATGATCAGCCTCCATCTGTCGTTGTGATGCCTTCAAAATACTAAATAACCTATAAATCTGTTCATTGTGATCAGAGTCTGCGCAGTTTGAAAAAGCCCTCTTTTTTGAGCTATTAATATCTGAACGCTGTAATTATTTTGTATGATCAGCCTGCATCTGATACCTTCAAAGACCTTATAACCTATAAATCTGTTCATTGTGATCAGAGTCTACACAGTTTGAAAAAAAAAAAAACCTCTGTTTTCTGACCTATTAAAGTGTTAACGAGAGAAGATAGCAAAAGCACAGGCTGATCTTCGACAAACAAAATATATATACATATAAACAAAATAAAAAAAATCAGGCCGAAACGACCCACCAATATGGCCGAAACGACCCACCCCCGAAATTAGGCCGAAACGACCCAGGCCGAAACGACCCGGCCGAAACGACCCAGGGCCGAAACGACCCAGGGACCGAAACGACTCAGGACCGAAACGACCCGCGACCCCGGCATCGGTGTGAAAATTTCTGTGTCCGAACACGCTCCATTGGCATCATTTGCAGGGATGAATGTCATTCGTGGAGCCCAGTGGTCAGTGCACTTGCCTCTGATGTTAGAGGTCCTGGGTTCGATCCCCGGCAGCAGTGTGAAAATTTCGTTGTCCGAACATGCTCCATAGGCATCATTTGCAGGAATGAATGTCATAAAGTGCACCGTCCTTGGGATCGGGATGTTAACCGGAGGCCCCCTGTGCAGGGAGAATCATCCCCTGTGCAGGTTAAATAACCTTACCGTTATTACATGATTACTGTGAGTGTATGTAAAAACTGCAAAAACTGGAGTGTATGTAATATACACCCTCTGTGTCCCCTCCTGGAGTTAAGGCGAAACCAGAAGAAAGAAAGATCAGGTCACTGTCCTTCGGATCGGGACATTAACCAGAGGACCCCTGTGCAGGGAGAGTCATCCCCCAAACCCCTGTGCAGGTTAAAGACTCTACAGTAATTACATGATTACTGTGTAGGTTTTCATCCTGCAAACCTGGAGTGTAAAGATAAAGATAAAGATAAAGAAGCTTTATTTAACGTCGCATATTCGAAACAAATAACGTAAGCTCTGTAGAGCTTTTATTGCGACAAACAAAGTATCCGCTAACAAATACTTACCTGCCTTCATTTATCTTCCTAGGACTACCCCTGATAATGCGAGCTTCAGCCAAGGGAGCTCCTAGTACCATTTTTCACGCCTTTGGTATGGCGCGGCCGGGGATCGAACCCGCGACCTTCCATTCCCGAAGCGGACGCTCTACCACTGAGCTATCGGGGCCGGTGTATATAATGTATACCATCAATGTCCCCTTCTGGGGTTAAGCCGAAATAGGAGCTTTTTTCGTGACATACTTCTGGTTCTAAAAATAGAATCGGAAAGTCTTGGCCGTCAACGAACAGTCATTCTGTCGTATTGCTTCAAGGCAGTAGGACAGATAAAGTGTCAATTACAGCGTAAACCAGTGGAATTCTTTTAAACTTTTGGTGAATTTTAATGTAAGATTATGGAAGAAACACTGATATGCTGTCAGGTGTTAAATTTCGCGACAATTCCCCATCATCCAAATCGCCATAAAATCCACTGTCCACAAACTGCCGCTTTTGTTTAAATGGAGCGTATTTCTTTCATAAATTTTATCGACGGTTATTGATAGAGAACGCCGCCTTGCACAATCAACAAATTATCTCCAGAAGCTGCGTGTCAATCACCAACAGCGTTCGACTTTTCCCGCCAAACATCTGCTATTTTGGCACCAAAACATAACCATGCACGAGACAGTAAACTAGTCCGTTTTTATTATGCATACATCTACCGTTAGATGCAGCTCCTATAGCTTTATCTAGTGGACCTCTACCAAGATTGTTCAAATTAAAGCGCTGGGGCAAAAGATTTCCCCTCTCTAGGCCTTTGGTTTTACACAGACTTGCATAGGGAAAACCTTTAAAAATCTTCTTGTCTGACACCAGAAGGCTCATGTGTTGGATATAGGAGCTTTTTTCGTGACGTACTTCCGGTTCTAAAAATAGAACGGGAAAAGCCCAGGCCGTCATCTGTCGTATTGCTTCAAAGGCAGTGGGTCAGATAAAGTGTTAATTACAGCGTAAAACAGTGGAATTCTTTTAAACTTTTGGCAAATTCTAATGTAAGATAAAGGGAGAAACACCGATATGCTGCCAGATGTGAAATTTCGCATTACGAAAATGATATATTGTACATACGACCCAACAGGGTCTCTCTCTCTCGCTCTCTCTCTCTTAGCGCACGAACAATTAGCAAGCGCAGGCAAATGTAAATTACAGTTTGTCGTTAAATGACACCACGTTTGACTGACATGTAGCGTGTCAACAACGTCGTGTCTACATCAAACCAACTTCAAAGCGATGCATTGAATTTGACATTGCAACGTCGATGAAATGTCAGAACATTGCAATGGCGATAATACGGCGCTGCTTAATAAAATGTCATTTTCCCAGTGCTCCGATCCATCAAGACTCAGTGGGATTGGAACATTAAATTCAAAACAAACGTAGAACACCCTTTCAGTGCATAAGAATGAAACACTTCTTCGCAAGTGCAATATTTTACAGTCAAATCTGGTAGATTTGTAGATTGGTTCAACCGGCGTCTGATCAGGGCCTACACTGTTTGCAAAAAGTTCGGCCATTTTCCAAATAAATTTTGAAGAAAACACAACCTGACACCCCTGAATTTTGAAAATGACTCCTGCTATATATAAGGAAGAAGATTCCATTTGGTACAAAAAGTGTTATGGGCTTCTTGGATACATGATCAGTCAAACCTCTCTCTCATCTCAACGGTCACGTACGTGACATTGAAGTGAGTTGGAGTGGTTTTCGACGGCATGACATTGAGCCAACGTTGACTCGACGCCCGTCTGTAAGTCCACTCATTGGTTGTTGTTTTTCCGACTGTCAGTATGTTTAGTTGTCTGTCTAACAGCCCGTCGGTTTGTCTGTTAGTCAGTCAGTATGTCTGTGTGTCTTCTGTCTGTCTCCTGTCAGTTTGTCAGTCAAACCTATCTCTCTCTCTGTCTCTCTCATGCCAACAGTCAGCTGACAATGAAGTAAGTTGGAGTGGGTTTCGACGGCATGACGTCGAACCAACATTGACTCAAAGCCCCTCCGTCAGTCCACTCAGTTTATTTCGACTGTCAGTATGGACATTTAAATTGCACATGTAGACAGATCGTTGGACAAATTTCTCAAGATAGATAGATAGGTAGGTAGGTAGGTAGAGAGAGAGAGAGAGATAGACCTGGATAGCGAATATAATGAAAGTTACGTAAACACTTATTTTGAAAGTAATCTTTCGTGAATAACGGTATCTCAAGCCATTGACATGGGTCATTCACGAAAAGATTTTCGTCAATTAAAAACGTATTTAGGATAAATGAATTTCGGTAATAAAAGCGAAATATAATTCTTTCCTTCTCGAGGCATTATTTCAATGAAAACGGGTATATTTTTTCTCAAAATGTCTGAATATTGTTAGCATTTTAAGTTCCGCCAATACATTTGAATAGCGATGGCCGTTTCAATTGACGGCCGGTACTTTGCGCATGCGCAAGAATGACGTCATAAACGGAATTCCTAAAACCTCCTATTTGGTATAAAGCTTCATCTTATGGACCTTTATCAAGATTGTTCAAATTATAGCCCTGGGGCCAATAAATACCATTGCCCAGGGGCCCTTTAGTTTTACATAGACTTACATAGGAAAAACCTTTAAAAATCTTCTTATCTGAAACCAGAATTCTCAGGCTCAGGTGTTTGATGCTTGGTATGATACTTTGTCTTATGGACCTCTATCAAGATTGTTCAAATTATAGCCCTGGGGACAAAACTGCCCCCGTCCCCGGGCCCTTTGGTTTTTACATAGGCTTATATAGGAAAAATCTTAAAAAAATCTTCTCTAAAATCACAAGGCCCAAGTCTTTGATATTTGGTGTGTAGCTTCATCTAGTGGACCCCTACCAAGATTGTTCAAATTAAAGTGCTGGGGCCAAAAATGCCCCGCCCCGGGGCCTTTTGGTTTTACATGGGCTTACATAGGGAAAATCTTTAAAAATCTTCTTCTCTGACATGGCAAGGCCCAGGTCTTTTAAATTTGGTGTGTAGCTTCATCTAGTGAACCCCTACCAAGATTGTTCAAATTATAGTGCTGGGGCCAGAAATGCCCCCAACCCGGGGCCCTTTGGTTTTACACTGACTTATATTGGGAAAATCTTCTCTGAAACCACAAGGCCCAGGTCTTTGATATTTGGTATGAAGCTTCATCTAGTGGACCCCTACCAAGACTGTTCAAATTATAGTGCTGGGGCCAAAAATGCCCCCGCCCGGGGCCCTTTGGTTTTACATGGACATATATAGGGAAAATCTTTAAAAATCTTCTTCTCTAAAATCACAAGGCCAAGGTCTTTGATATTTGGTGTGTAGCTTCATCTAGTGGACTTCTACCAAGATTGTTCAAATTATAGCTTTTGTGCTAAAAATGCCCCCGAACATGGGGCCCTTTGGTTTTACATTGACTTATAGGAAAAAGCTTTAAAAAATCTTCTTCTCCAAAACCGCAAGGCCCAGATCTTTGATATTTGGTGTGAAGCTTCATCTAGTGGACCTTTATCAAGGTTATTCAAATTATAACCCTGTGATAAGTGTTAAAATTGAGTTAGACATCAGCTATAGGGATCATGAAACAGATTTTGTGTTTGTGGGTCCTAAGAAACACCAAAACCCACCAAAACACCAAAAATGCATGTGTATTTACCAAAATGCATTGTCATTATTGGTATTTGATGTACATGGGTATGCTTTTTAACCCTCTTAGTACCAAATGGAATCTTCCTCCTCATATATAGCAGGAGTCCATTTCAAAATTTAGGGGTGTCAGCCTGTCAGTTTGTGTTTTCTGCAAAATTTATTTGAAAAATGGCTGAACTTTTTGCAAACAGTGTAGGCCCTGATCAGACACCGCGTTCTGGGGCATCTGATCTGGGTCTGAACTGTTTGCCAATTACCCATTTTGCGGTTTCTGGTACTCAATGGGCTAATAATGTGAACCTTTTTTGTTGAACTTTGATCATAAGCTTAACAAGCTCATCAGTGGACTGGTCAGTGTGAGACGCCAAGTTCTGCAATGGAAGGTCAGGTGGTTTTTGTATGGGTACTCCGGTTTTCGCCCACCTCTGATTAACGATCGGCTCGATATGAGTGAAATAATCTTGAAAGGGCCGTAAAACCCAAACCAAAAAAAAAAAAAAGTGGACTGGTCAAAATGTTAGTTGTTCAAGATATCAAGTACAATAAAAACCAGATCATGGCCCTATGTATTGTAATGTTGACTGGGCAGTGAAATTTAAAATGAACTGCAGTAATACATGTACTTTGTGGCAATCTTTTACTATTTTAGTGAATTGTCAATTTTTGACTCACCTGTCACGTAGTGACAATATGAGCTTTTTGCCATGCCTGCTTTATCCTTTTCTTTATCCCTTGCCTCTTCTGTGGCGGTTTATTTATGGTGTTGTTTGTTACTTACTGTGTGTATCACTTGTGCCTTTTTTTTTTGGATGGCCATTTTGTGGGAAAGTAACTGTCCTAATGGCCTTCCTTTGTTTAGGTTTCCATTATGGTCTGGTCGCTTAATGTTTGTGATTCTTTCCCTTTGGTGTCTTTGATGGGTGGAGTAAGTCAATTGTATCAATTCCTGATCTTTGTTTTACTTCTACTTTATCCCTTTCCCGCTCAGATACATGTTTTTAAGTGTCTGCACCCCTCTCCCCCCCATTTTAAGCTCCAGAAGCACCTAAAATCTGCATTTCTACCCCTTGATAGTTATGTTTGCTTTAGGATTTGTTGGGCAAAAAGTGACCTGTTTTTTCACTCGCCTCCCCACTAAAAATATTCTGGGGGGGGGGGGGAGGGGTTGAAGGGTGTATGGCCCAACCGGCCACTAAAATTTATATCTGAGGGTGTCTGGGGTCCAAAATGCCTGAAAATTGATGCTGCAACCAGTGAAAATGGCCAGTAAACCTTAATTGTTGCCCTGACAGCTGTGTGAAAATTAAAATGTGGTCAACAATTCATGCGAAAACACACTTTTTGCCAACTTTGAGATGCGCCCTCTTTACCATGACAGCGATGATCAAGTCATGAAAGGTTGCATTTGAAAGACTACTGCCCAATGAACATTCATACCGAGTTTGGTGTAAAACAGACCATCCATTATGAAACAATGGCTAGTTGAAGTTGCTGTCAGGTGAAACAAAGCGAAATTCACAAAATCCCTGAGTGGTAAAGGGTTAAGCATGGTGCGATATAGGAGTCCGGTTTTCCATCCATTTGTCCATCCATCCATTTGTCTGTGAATCAACAGGCACACCACAGCCTTTGGCGGAATTCTTGTTTGATCACATTTTGTCCATTATCTGTCCGTCGTAATTAATTTCTTCAAACGACATCTCCTCCTAAACCACTAGTGAACCTCTACCAAGATTGCTCAAAGTATAGCATTGGTTCCAAAAATGGCCTGCTCCAGGGCCCATATGTTTTACATAGACTTACATGTACAGTAAAATTCTGATATTAAGACCACCTTTGGGACTGTTAAAAAGTGGTCTGAAAGGTGGTCCCTGACCAGAGGACATTTTAGGCAGAAAACACACAAAAAATAAAGTGAACCCGTCAAAGCTATTTATAGCAGAATTAGTCCTAATTTTAGGTGCTCTTAATAGCGGAATTTCACTGTATATAGGGAAAAACCTTTAAAAACCTTTTTGTTGTCGCACCTGCTTTAAGCATGGCCCGGTTTTCCATCCATTTGTCAGTTCGTTTGTCAATCCATCAACATTTGCGACCACCCTATCTTTCACCCTGATGTAAGAGTCCATTTCTTGAGAACTATAAGACCTTTGTTAATGATACTCAGTACAGACTTGTGTCTGGGAAAAGCAACTATAATGCAAGCATGTATCTGACCTTGACCTATATTTCATGGTTCACTGACTTTGTGAATTATTGCGACCTCCCTAACTTTGACCCTAAATATAAGAGTCCATTTCTCAAGAACTATAAGACCTTCATTAATGATACTTGGTACAAGCTTGCTTCTTGCCCCTGCCCAAATCAATGGCAGTGTCCGTCTTGTGAGCAGCAACATGTGTGACATCATTGAAAGCCATGTAATGACCACCCATGCAAATCTAACTTTATATAGAGAAAGTAGGATTTACACTGGTGTGCAATATTTCTTTCGTATTTCCTCAAAAACATGGTTCTGGCCCCCGCCCATTGGAGCTTGGAGAAATAAATGGACTGCATGATGCTGCCATGCAGAGCTGAATCTGACCGCACACCAGTACTGGTAAACCACTTAGAGGATCTGAGCCTGCCCAGGCAAAGCGGTGCGAGTTGGCCCCTCCATGCTTATAAACCCTGTTGGTTTCATTGGGTGGCAGGGCTTGAGATGTCATTTCATCTCAATGTCGGGTAAAAGTCCCACAGAATTGGAAGCAACATCTCCAAAATGGCCTTTACAGTGTTGACGGGGACGTTAAACCTCAAATCAAACAAAAACAAGCTTACTTCTGTGAATAGCAACTTCAAAGCAAGCATCCATATCTGACCTTGACGTACATTTCATAGTTCACTGACTTTATGAATTATTGGGACCACCCTAACTTTCATCCTAATGTTCATGTCCATTTCTCGAGAACTATAAGAGCTTCATTATTGATGCTTGGTACAAGCTAGCATCTACATCTAGGAATAGCAGCTTTAATGAAAGCATCAATATCTGACCTTGACCTACATTTCATGGTTCACTGACTTTGTGAACTATTGCGACCACCCTAACTTTCATCCTAGTGTGAGACTCATTTCTCGAAAACTATAAGAGCTTCATTAACCCTTGTCCTGCTGAATATTTATATATGCCACACCCACTACCGATTATCAACCAATCAGATTACTTGATGCAAATTATTGCAACAAATTCACAATCTGAATGGCAAACAATGTAGATCCTGATCAGATGGCTTCGTCAGAAGCCATCTGATCTGGATCTAAATTGTTTCAAAGATAAGGTACATCCGGGATTAGCAGGACAAGGGTTAATAATACTTGGTACAAGCTTGCATCTAGAAGTGACAATTTTTATGCAGGCATTCATATTTGACATTGACCTAGATTTCATGGTTCATCGACTTTGCACCCCAACAGGCGTGACATAGCCTTTGGCAGATATCTTGTCTAAAACCAGAAGGCCCAGGTCATTGATATTTGGTATGAAGCTTCATCTAGTGGACCTCTACCAAGATTGTTCAGATTATAGCCATGAGGCCAAAAATGCCCCATCCGGAGGCCCACATGTTTTACATAGTTTTATATAGGAAACATTTAGAATCTTCTTGTCTGAAACCAGAAGTCCCAGGTCTTTGATATATGGTATGAAGCTTCATCTAGTGGACCTCTGCCAAGATTGTTCAAATTATAGCCTTGGGGCCAAACCCGGCTCCACCCCAGGGCCCACATGTTTTACATAGAGTTATATAGGGAAAACCTTAAAAAAGTCTTATTTGAAACCACATGGCCCAGGTCTTTGATATTTAGAATGAATCTTCATCAAATGGGCTGTTCAAATTATAGCCTTGAGGCAACATGTGGTCCCACTCTGGGACTTTGGTCTCTTACTTTTGATATGTAAGCTGCTATTTCAGACCAGCTGTGTTTCTATATGTAAATTTTGTCATTCCATGCATTACAATTTTTAACCACTCTGGCAAAAGGAAAGCATAGCTACAGATATAGAGGATCTTACATGAGTGTTCATGTATTATTGAATTTATTAAACGAGTGGAGGAAAAGGGATAAAATGCTCGGCAAAGCCTCACATTTTATCCCTTTTCCTCAACGAGTTTAATAAATTCGATAATACATGAGCACGAATGCAAGATTCTATTTATCATATGACATTTAAAACGCATGTTATTCAAGATTGTTTACAAAAATATCTATATTCCGCCATTAGTAAATGCGGTGTCGTTAAGGACGTTGTACATGTAAGGTTATGGAATATATCTAGCTAATTTGCATATTTAATCCACTAGTGGATTATCGAAAATATCACATGGCGTTATTACACTCTCAGATGCGACGTCATATGATAAATTGATTTCTTTGTTAAATTATGACTATATTATGAACAAATAATAACTGCATGGGTTCAAATAAGTAAGATTTCATCCTGGAGTGTTCAACTGTTTCAATTGATGTACAACTATATTGTTGACCATGGACCTATGAAGATATTTATATCACTCAGACTTGACTTTCTTCTCTGTTTCTTTTTTTTGTAAACATTGCCGATGATTTTCTGGTACACAGGTGAGCAATTGATGGACATTTTAACACTCTAACACTCTGTTTTTGTCGCACCTGCTTTAGCAGGAAGACATAGGCGTGCAAGTTTCCGTCTGTCCGTCCTGTTGTCCGTCCGTCCGGTTGTCTGTCTGGGTGAACATCCAGGGTTTAGGGGCTAGTGTCCAGATTGATAACAATAGAAAATGATTGGAAAATGATTGGTAAACAATAGATTTATTCTGTAAATAAAAGGTTTAGGAGGTTAGCCCCTAAACCAAACAAAAGAAAAGAACAAAAGAAATAGCCCTTAAACCCATAATGTTGGAACGTGCATCCAGTTGTCTGTCCGTCCGTCTTTCCGTCAACATTTTACACTGGGTGTCTTGTCATCGCAACTCCTCCTACAGTTTCATACCGATTATTTTGAAACTTTGTGTGTTTTGCCATGGTATGAGAATGCGCATGTGGTTTGGACTTTATTGTCCGATCAATTTTTGTCACTTTTTCCACATTGTGAACTTAGTCATTTTTAACCTTCAATTGATATATGATAGATATCTCTTGTCATCCCAACTCCTCTTGCAGTTTTATACCGATCATTTTGAAACTTTGCGTGTGCTTTTGCCATGGTTTGAGGATGTGCATGTGGTTTCGACGTAATTCTCAGAATATTTTTTCACTTTTTGCACATTGTGAACTTAGCCATTTTTAGGCTTCAGTTAATATACAAAAGGTACCTCTTGTCAACGCAACTCCTCTTACAGTTTTATATTAATCATTTTGAAACTTTGTGTGTGTTTTTACTATGGTATGAGGATGTGCATGTGGTTTGGACATTATCTTCGGATCAATTTTTATCACTTTTTCTACACTGTGAACTTAGTCATTTTTAACCTTCAATTGATATATGATAGGTACCTCTTGTCATCGCAACTCCTCTTACAGTTTTATACCAATCATTTCGAAACGTTGCATGTGCTTTTGCCATGGTATGAGGATGTGCATGTGATCTAGACATTATTCTCAGAATTACGTTTTTTCGCTTTTTGCGCACTGTGAACTTAGTCATTTTTGATATACCATAGGTACCTCTTGTCATCGCAACTCCTCTTACAGTTTTATACCAATCATTTTGAAACTTTGCATGTGCTTTCACCATGGTATGAAGATGTGCATGTGGTTTGACCATAATTCTCAGAATATTTTATTCCACTTTTTGCACATAGTGAATTTAAGTCATTTTTAACCTTCAATTGATATACAGGAGGTACCTCTTTGTCACCGCAACTCCTCTTACAGTTTTATACTAATCATTTTGAAACATTGCATGTGTTTTTGCCATGGCATGAGGCTCTGCATGCGGTTTGGACTTAATCTTCTGATCAATTTTTGTCCCTTTATCCACATTGTGAACTTAGTCATTGTTAACCTTCAGTTGATATATGATAGGTACCTCGTCATAGCAGCTCCTCTTACAGTTTTATACTAATCATTTTGAAACTTAGCTTGTGTTTTCTCCATGATATGAGGATGTTCATATGCTTTGGATATAATTCTTGGATCATTTTAGTTCATTTTATCATGTTGTGAACTTTGTCAGTTTTTTACCTCACATATATAGGTTATGGATTCTTCTCAAAGCCCTATATTCATTCCTTCTGCCTTAAATAAACTTTATTTTTTGTGTTGGGCAGGTGGGGAGCAGGTGCGACATCAACTTCACCGAAGTTGAATTTCTGGTTTAATTAAGT
Organism: Lucinisca nassula; assembly: GCA_963580285.1. Classification (NCBI taxonomy): domain Eukaryota; kingdom Metazoa; phylum Mollusca; class Bivalvia; order Lucinida; family Lucinidae; genus Lucinisca; species Lucinisca nassula. The sequence continues at coordinate 121,730,458 of OY757023.1, read as the reverse complement.
GGGTTTGTTTTATATATATTTTCAGGTGCCCCAATGTCACTATCAGACAGAAGTAATAAAAACGAAATAGAAGAAAGGAACATGAAACTATTTGTTGCTGTTTGACCAACTGTTTTTTCTATGAATGGTTCTTAGGGCTGAGGAAATATGGAGAATGTAGCGATACAAAAAAGTCGCAGCAATAGAAAACAGTGCATTGGAACAGTTTACCATGATAACACAGTTGAGAAACCTCAGAATGTATGTCCTGTTTGTGGTGAAAAATTCCTGTTCCAGTTACAGCTAAGGGTACATTTAGAAACACATGATGATGAATGCTCGGAGGAAGATTTAGATGATTTACCTGCAGAGGTTGAAATCAATCATGCAGAAAGTGACGATGTTTCTGATGATGGGGATCCCCTTAATCAGATTGAAGAGCTAACAAAGACAGAGTGTTTTGATGTGTCTGGCCATCAGAACAACTCATTTGAAATTTATACACAAACTGAAGTCTTTGATTCCAGTGGTGTTAATGCAACTACCCAGTTTGCTGAGATGAGCACTGCTAGGTATGGACCTGATAATAACACTTACAATAATGACTGCTCTGAAATTATTGACACATTGGTTGAGACACAACAGATGTCAGAACAGACAACTGAGTATGAAGGTCAAAATGATAGAAAAAGTGAATTTGAAGATACTGTTCATGATGAACCGGTTAGCATTGAGAATGATTTTTTCATAAATCAAATGTCAGACAGTGTAAAAAATGTTACTGAAGATGATAATACCATGGACATAGATTATGGAATGGTTGAAGAAATTAATAAAAGTACTGTGATTGAAAATGATGTAAACTTGGGGGAAATTATCAGCCAGATAAAGGAGGGAGAGAAAAATCAAGATGTAAATAATGATTCAGAATTGTCAGATGGAACAGAACTCATAGTAATGAATAAGAACAATGGAAAATTGAATCGTAAACCAGATAGTTCTAAGTTGAGACATGAATGTCACATTTGTAACGAGATGTTTCAATGGCCATACCAGTTAAAAAGACACATTAATATGCACAATGGCCTCTATCCTTATAAATGTGATATATGCGGCAGAAAGTTTGACAGGGTAAGTAAATGACACCATACAAGTATGATTTCATTTTGACAAGATAATCAAATTTTTCATTGTTCGAGCCTCGCTTGGGTTTCATGTGATGCACCAAGTTCTGTAACGGAAGGTCAGGTGGTTTTTTTTCCGGGTACTCCGTTTTTTGCACACCTGATTAACGATCGGCTTGATATGAGTGAAATAAAAAAAAAATGAAATTTTCACAATCAGAAATAAAGTAACATTTACCTAACAAAACGGGTCGACGGGCCACCATGCATGGCCTAGTGGATGGGTGCTGACTGTTAATCATTGGGTCTCTCACTGCTGTGGTTCAAGCCTCTCTAGGGTCACGTGAGACACCATGTTCTGCAATGGAAGTTCAGGTGTTTTTTCTCTGGGCACTCCAGTTTTTGTCCACCTCTGATTAACAATCAGCTCAAAATAAGTGAAGTAATCTTGAAAGGGCTGTAAAACCAAAACCAAAAGGAAAAAAAGAAAATAAAAAGGGCCATGGTCAAACCAAAGAAAACTTGTTTCACTGCACAGTCCATACATAATCTGTGGGTTCTAGCCTTGCTGGGGTCACGTGGCAAACACGATGAGGTGGTTCTTCTCAGTTTACTGCAGTTTTTGTGGCGGTCCCCGCCCATAGGGGCTTGAAGAAATATATGGGCTGCATGATGCTTCCACGCAGAGCTGAATCCAACCCGCACACTAGTACTGGTAAACCACTTAGAGGATCTAAGCCTGTCCAGGAACCACAGTGCAAGGTGGACCGTCCATGCTAATAAACCCTATTGGTTGGTCAACAGGGCTTGAGATGTCATTATGTCTCCCCCGAAAAAAAATTTTTCGGAGAGACATATTGTTTTTCCCCAGGGCGTCTGTCTGTCTGTCTGTCTGTCTGTCTGTCTGTCTGTCTGTCTGTCTGTCTGTCTGTCTGTCTGTCTGTCTGTCTGTCTGTCTGTCTGTCTGTCCGTCCGTCTTTCTGTCTGTCACACTTTCGTGTCCGCTCTGTAACTTGAAAACCGTTAGAGCTATCTTCACGAAACTTAGTAGAAATATTAATCAGCATTAGACGACGTGCAGTGTGCAAGAACTATGACTCTCACATTTATACTTTTTGAATTATCTCCCTTGGAAGTTTGTTGGTACGTATATATGTACATGTATGGGAAAATCGTGTCCGGTCAATAACTTTCTTATTTTTTGATGGATTTTAAAATTACTTGGCAGAAATATTAACAACCATAAGACGATGTGTGGTGCGCATGAGGCAGGTCGGTACCTCAAAGGTCAAGGTCATACTTAGAGGTCAAAGGTCAAAAAAGGGGCCTTTTTTCGTATTTGGTCAATAACTTTTTTATTTTGAGATGGATTTTAAAATTACTTGGCATAATTATTAACAACCATAAGACGATGTGTGGTGCGCATGCGGCAGGTCGGTACCTCAAAGGTCAAGGTCATACTTAGAGGTCAAAGGTCAAAAAAGGGGCCTTTTTTTCGAATTTGGTCAATAACTTTCTAATTTTGAGATGGATTTTAAAATTACTTGGCATAATTATTAACAACCATGAGACGATGTGTGGTGCACATGAGGCAGGTCGGTACCTCAAAGGTCAAGGTCATACTTAGAGGTCAAAGGTCAAAAAGGGGGCCTTTTTTTCGTATTTGGTCAATAACTTTCTTATTTTGAGATGGATTTTGAAATCACTTGGCAGAAATGTTAACCAATATAAGGCAATGTGTTGCGCGCATGACCCAGGTTGGTACCTCAAAGGTCAAGGTCATACTTAGAGGTCAAAGTTAAAAAAGGGGCCTTTTTTCGTGTTTGGTCAATAACTTTCTTATTTTTAGATGGATTTTGAAATTGCTAGGCAGAAATGTTAACCACCATGAGATGATGTGTTGCACGCATGAACCAGTTTGGTACCTGAGAGGTCAAGGTCATTCATAGAGGTTAAAGGTAAAAAAAGGGCCTTTTTTGTGTTCTGTCAATAACTTTCTTATTATGCCCCGAACTTTGAAAAAGTTGGAGGGGCATATTGGTTCTGGTTCGTTCGTCCGTTCCTCCTTCCTTTACACTTTTGATGCATAGCATGACTAAAGAACCGTGTATGCTAGGGTTTTGAAATATCATATATGGATTCCTCATGGAAAATTAGCAGACGCGTATTTTTTTTCTCGTCCGGATTATGTCCCCTTCAAGAGTTATTGCCCTTTGAAATTTTTTTAATAAAATCTTGTCAGCAAGATATCTCAAAAACTATTGGAGCTAGAGCCTTGAAAGTTGGTGAATATATTGGTGGTGATGAGTAGATGAACTGATTAACTTTTGACAAAATTCCGAAAAAATACTTTGTGAGTTATGGCCCTTTGTCATTTTGGTACTTTGTGCCCATTGTAATGTATGCTAAAAGTGATGCATAGCATAACTTTAGAACCGTGTATGCTAGTGTTTTGAAATTTCATATATTGATTCCTCATGGAAAATTAGCTGACAAGCATTTTTTTCTCGTCCGGATTATGTCCCCTTCAAGAGTTATTGCCCTTTGAAATTTTTTTAATAAAATCTTGTCAGCAAGATATCTCAAAAACTATTGGAGCTAGTGCCTTGAAAGTTGGTGAATATATTGGTGGTGATGAGTAGATGAACTGATTAACTTTTGACAAAATTCCGAAAAAATACTTTGTGAGTTATGGCCCTTTGTCATTTTGGTACTTTGTGCCCATTGTAATGTATGCTAAAAGTGATGCATAGCATAACTTTAGAACCGTGTATGCTAGTGTTTTGAAATTTCATATATTGATTCCTCATGGAAAATTAGCTGACGCGTATTTTTTTTCTCGTCCGGATTATGTCCCCTTCAAGAGTTATTGCCCTTTGAAATTTTTTTAATAAAATCTTGTCAGCAAGATATCTCAAAAACTATTGGAGCTAGAGCCTTGAAAGTTGGTGAATATATTGGTGGTGATGAGTAGATGAACTGATTAACTTTTGACAAAATTCTGAAAAAATACTTTCTGAGTTATGGCCCTTTGTCATTTTGGTACTTTGTGCCCATTGTAATGTATGCTAAAAGTGATGCATAGCATAACTTTAGAATCGTGTATGCTAGGGTTTTGAAATTTCATATATGGATTCCTCATGGAAAATTCGCAGACACGTATTTTTTTTCTCGTCCAGATTATGCCCCTTTCAAGAGTAATTTCCCTTTGAAATTTTTTTTAATAAATCTTGTCAGCAAGATATCTCAAAAACTATTGGAGCTAGAGCCTTGAAAGTTGGTGAATTGATTGTTGGAGATGAGTAGATGAACTGATTAACTTAGACAAAATTCCGAAAAATACTTTGTGAGTTATGGCCCTTTGTCATTTTGGTAATTTGTGCCCATTGTAATGTATGCTAAAAGTGATGCATAGCATAACTTTAGAATCGTGTATGCTAGGGTTTTGAAATTTCATATATGGATTCCTCATGGAAAATTAGCAGACACATATTTTTTTTCTCATCCAGATTATGCCCCTTTCAAGAGTAATTTCCCTTTGAAATTTTTTTTAATGAATCTTGTCAGCAAGATATCTCAAAAACTATTGGAGCTAGAGCCTTGAAAGTTGGTGAATTGATTGTTGGAGATGAGTAGATGAACTGATTAACTTATTACAAAATTCCGAAAAATACTTTGTGAGTTATGGCCCTTTGTCATTTTGGTAATTTGTGCCCATTGTAATGTATGCTAAAAGTGATGCATAGCATAACTTTAGAACCGTGTATGCTGTAGTTTTGAAATTTCATATATGCATTTCTGGTGGAAAATAAGCTGACGTGTATTTTTTTTCTCGTCCAGATTATGCCCCTTTCAAGAGTAATTTCCCTTTGAAATTTTTTTTAATGAATCTTGTCAGCAAGATATCTCAAAAATATTGGAGCTAGAGCCTTGAAAAGTGGTGAATATATTGGTGGTGATGAGTAGATGAACTGATTAACTTTTGACAAAATTATGAAAAATACTTTGTGAGTTATGGCCCTTTGTCATTTTGGTAATTTGTGCCCATTGTAATGTATGCTAAAAGTGATGCATAGCATAACTTTAGAACCGTGTATGCTAGTGTTTTTAAATTTCATATATTGATTTCTCATGGAAAATTAGCTGACGCGCATTTTTTTCCTCGTCCGGATTATGCCCCTATCAAGAGTTATTGCCCTTTGAAATTTTTTAATAAAATCTTGTCAGCAAAATATCTCAAACACTATTGGATCTAGAGCCTTGAAAGTTGTTGAGTATATTGGTGGTGATGAGTATATGAACTGATTAACTTTTTACAAAATTCCGAAAAATACTTTGCGAGTTATGGCCCTTTGTCATTTTGGTAATTTGTGCCCATTGTAATGAATGCTAAAAATGATGCATAGCATATCTTTAGAACTGTGTATGCTATGGTTTTGAAATTTCATATATGCATTCCTAATGGAAAATAAGCTGACGCGTATTTTTTTTTCTCTTCCGGATTATGCCCCTTTTAAGAGTTATTTCCCTTTGAATTTTTTTTTTAAATAAAATCTTGTCAGCAAGATATCTCAAAAACTATTGGAGCTAGAGCCTTGAAAGTTGGTGAACATATTGGTGGTGATGAGTGGATGGACTGATTAACTTTTGACAAAATTCAGAAAAACACTTTGTGAGTTATGGCCCTTTGTCATTTTGGTAATTTGTGCCCATTGTAATATATGCTAAAAGTGGTGCATAGCATAACTTTAGAACCGTGTATGCTATGGTTTTGAAATTTCATATATGCATTTTTGATGGAAAATTAGCTGACAAACATTTTTTTCTCATCCGGATTATGCCCCTTTCAAGAGTTATTGCCCTTTAATGTTTTTTTGAATAAAATCTTGTCAGCAAAATATCTTTGGTTTTACATGGGCTTATATAGGGAAAATCTTTAAAAATCTTCTTCTCTGAAACCTCAAAAACTATTATAGCCAGAGTCTTGAAAGTTGATGAAAAGATTGGTGGTGATGAGTAGATGACCTGATTAACTTTTGACAAAATTTGAGTTATGGCCCTTTGTCATTTTGGTAATTTGTGTCTATTGTAATGTATGCTAAAAGTGATGCATTCCATAACTTTAGAACCATGTATGCTATGGTTTTGAAATTTCGTATATGCGTTCCTGATGGAAAATAAGCTGACACGTATTTTTTTTTCATCGAGATTAACTTAAGAACCGTGTAAACTAGGGTTTTGAAATTTCATATATGGATTCACTATGGAAAATTAGCTGACACATATTTTTTTCTCATCCGCATTATGCCCCTTTCAAAAGTTATTGTCCTTTGATTTATTTGTTAGCATTACCTCCAATGTCAAGGTCATACCTAGAGGTCAAAGGTAAAAAAAGGACAGTCAATAACTTCCTTATTCTTTGATGGATTATGAAATTACTTGGCAGAAATGTTAACCATCATGAGACGATGTGTTGTACCGCAAAGGTCAAGGCCATACTTAGAGGTCAAAGGTAAAATAGTGCTTTTTAGCTCACCTGTCACGTAGTGATAAGGTGAGCTTTTGGGATCACTTTTTGTCCGTCGTCCGTCCGTGGGTCCGTAAACTTTTCTTCAAACGACATCTCCTCCTAAACCACTGATCGTATTTTGACCAAACTTCACAGGAATGATCCTTAGGTGGTCCCCTTTCAAAGTTGTTCAAATGGTTCCGGTCCGTTGCACATATAGGTCACAGTAGCCAAAAATAGATTTTTTTCACCGCAAACTTAAAAAATCTTCTTCTCTATAACCGCAAGGCCCAGGTCTTTGATATTTGGTATGAAGCTTCATCTAGTGGACCCCTACCAAGAATGTTCAAATTATAGTGCTGGGGCCAAAAATGCCCCCGCACGGGGGCCCTTTGGTTTTACATGGGCTTATATGGGGAAAATATTTAAAAATCTTCTTCTTTGAAACCGCAAGGCCCAGGTCTTTGATATTTGGTATGAAGCTTCACCTAGTGGACCCCTACCAAGATTGTTCAAATTATAATGCTGGAGCTAAAAATGCCCCCGCAAGGGGGCCCTTTGGTTTTACATGGGCTTATATAGGGAAAATCTTTAAAAATCTTCTTCTCTGAAACCGCAAGGCCCAGGTCTTTGATATTTGGTATGAAGCTTCATCTAGTGGACCCCTACCAAGATTGTTCAAATTATAGTGCTGGGGCCAAAAATGCCACCGCACGGGGGCCCTTTGGTTTTACATGGGCTTATATAGGGAAAATCTTTAAAAATCTTCTTCTCTGAAACCGCAAGGCCCAGGTCTTTGATATTTGGTATGAAGCTTTATCTAGTGGACCCCTACCAAGATTGTTCAAATTATAGTGCTGGATCTAAAAATGCCCCCGCACAGGGCCCCTTTGGTTTTACATGGGCTTATATAGGGAAAATCTTGAAAAATCTCCTTCTCTGAAACCGCAAGGCCCAGGTCTTTGATATTTGGTATGAAGCTTCATCTAGTGGACCCCTACCAAGATTGTTCAAATTATAGTGCTGGGGCCAAAAACGCCTCAGCACCAGGGCCCTTTTGTTTTACATAGGCTTATATAGGGAAAATCTTTAAAAATCTTCTTCTCTGAAACCGCAAGGCCCAGGTCTTTGATATTTTGTATGAAGCTTCATCTAGTGGACCCCTACCAAGATTGTTCAAATTATAGTGCTGGAGCTAAAAATGCCCCCCACACGGGGGCCCTTTGGTTTTACATGGGCTTATATAGGGAAAATCTTGAAAAATCTTCTTCTCTGAAACCGCAAGGCCCAGGTCTTTGATATTTGGTATGAAGCTTCATCTAGTGGACCCCTACCAAGATTATTCAAATTATAGCGCTGGGGCCAAAAATGCCCCCGCACCAGGGCCCTTTTGTTTTACATAGGCTTATACATGTATAGGGAAAATCTTGAAAAATCTTCTTCTCTGAAACTGCAAGGCCCAAGTCTTTGATATTTGGTATGAAGCTTCATCTTGTGGACCTCTACCAAGTTTGTTCAAATTATAGCCCTGGGGCCAAAAATGCCCCCGCTCCGGGGCCCTTTGGTTTTACATAGACGTATATAGGGAAAATCTTGAAAAATCTTCTTCTTTGAAACCACAAGGCTTAGGTCTTCGATATTTGTTATGAAGCTTCAGCTAGTGGACCTCTATAAAGATTGTTCAAATTATAGCCCTGAGACCAAAAATGCCTCCGCCATGTGACCCTTTGGTTTTACATAGACTTATATAGGGAAAATCTTTAAAAATCATCTTCTCTGAAACACAAGGCTTAGGTCTTTGATATTTGTTATGAAGCTTCAGCTAGTGGACCTCTGCCAAGATTGTTCGAATTATAGTCCTGGGGCCAAAAATGCCCCTGCTCCGGGGCCCTTTGGGTTAATATAGACTTATACATGTATAGGGAAAATCTTGTTTTACATAGACTTCTATATGCAGGGTAAACCTTTAAAATCTTCTTCTCTGAAACCAGAAAGCCCAGGTCTTTCATATTCGATATGAAGCTTCATCTTGTGGACCTCTACCAAGATTGTTCAAATTATAGCCCTGGGGCCAAAATTGACCCTGCCCGGGGCCCACTTGTTATACATTGGATCAGGTGAGCGAACCAGGGCCCAGAGGCCCTCTGGGCCCTCTTGTTTTGTTTACAGCCAATAACTGTTTTATTTTTCTATGAACATTTTTAAAGTTACTATGCAGAAATGTTCATCTTCATTAGATGATGTGTTGCACACAAGACCCAGCTCAATACCTCCAATGTCAAGGTTATACTTAGCAGTCAAAAACGGGGGAGACATCTGTGTTTTTGTAGAAAAACAAATTCTAGTTTCATCTGAATGTCGGGTAAAAGTCCCACAAAATTTGAAGCAACATCTCCAAAATGACCTTTACAGTGTTGACGGGGACTTTAAACCTCAAATCAAACAAACAAACAACAAATACTCCAGTTTTTGTCCACCTCTGATTAACTGTAAAACAATCAGCTCTATGCAAGTGAAATAATTTTGAAGGGGCCATAAATGGAAAAAAAAGAGAGAAACAATCTGTTCATGGACCTTTTGCACTGTAGAACAGGATTATTCCTGAGTTTATATTATGTACATGTACATGTATAGATCATACAGAAGGAAAAAAAGGTCATGTTTTCTGTAAAGTATAGACATATTTGCAGGCAAGCTTTAAACCCATTGCATGCAGTAAACCCCTAAAGGGGTACCTTGGCAAACAGTGCAGGCCCAGATCAGACGCCGCAGAATGCGGCGTCTGATCAGAGCCTGCACTATTTGCTAACAGAATTTTCTGTCAAGAATAAAATGAACACGAAAGAAACAGGCCTACCACCTCTTATATGACAAATGGACTTGTCCAACATACAGTAATGGAAGAGTCCACTAGCATACAATGGGTTAAATATTTCTATCACTTTTACTGATCTTAGCTTACTTGAATGAACCAATGATCAACCACTGAATTTAATCCGGAGTCCAAACTTTGCACATCCCATTTATAACTAAAGTGGTAAACTCTGTTTTCCTGCAGTGAGATGGCACTGCATGTCAAAATGCACCCTAACAAGCCAACTTCTTTATACCAATAACACTATTTTTGCGGTCATGTGGTATATATAAACAAAAGAATGTTTAAATTATACATATTTTATCCATCTTGAAACTGCTACCGGCATATCCAAAACCAGTGCTGCGTTTCATTTACCTGAATAAGAAACATGATTCAAAATCAGGATTTCGTAATTGTAAACATGTTTCTATCACTTTAAAAAAGGCCACCCTAGGTAGTTCAGTGGGAAACGCATGGACTTCACCAACAATGTATTTTGAAAGAAAAAAAAAACCTAAACAGTATGGCTTGTTAAATGTTTTAGTGTCTATTTAATAATAGGAAGAAAGCCGAGTGCAGTACTGTTTCAGCTTTCAGACAATTATCAAAACAATTAGTAGATCTACAAAGGAAACACTTATCACTTTTTGGTTTCAAACTGAAACTTGGTAGACAGCTTAACTGGTAATTATGTGAAACAGTAGTCACTTTGAGATGGTAAACCTTGATTGTTCAAAGGAAGCTGAATTTAGAATAAAATAGTATAAATTAACCCTTATCTTGCTGTTCGCGACAACCCCTATCTTTGCAAACAGTGTAGATCCAGATCAGATGGCTTCTGAAGAAGCCATCTGATCAGGATCTACACTGTTTGGCATTCAGTTTATGAGTTTGTAGCAATAAATTACAACAAGTAATTTGATTGGTTGAGAGACAGAAAGCGGCGTGGCTTAAAGACATATGCGGGTAATTCGCCATTTTTGTTTGATCATTAAAAATGAAAGTTATGCCGGAGCCAATGTTTTACCGTTATTGGGTGAGGAAATGGTTGAAATTCGTGGAACAGGTATTGTTTTTGGTTCATTTTATTATTAAACATGTTCAGCTTGGCTATAAAGTACACGAAAACAGCAACTTTGCAATTTTTTTTATATTTTTAATTTTTCGACATTTACTCAAGATGAGATCGACCGAAATAGTTCAGACTTACTTAAATGATTTGCAGTGAAGCATATTATGGCCAGCTAGTATTTACAAGTAAAATCTAAGTTACCTGACAGTGATGCGCCATTTTTTCTTAGAATTTATATGTATTTTTACCATTTAATTTAACTGGGGGTAGGGGAACGGTTTGTTCAATAAAACAGAAATTAGCATGGTGACCCCTACTTTTCTTTTAATTTTCTATTCTCTGATAACATCTTCTAGAGTAAAAATCTTGTTTTATGAAAAATTCAATGTAGCATTTTATTGTATGGTCCAAAATATTACAGACAATGAATTATTTTTAAAGATATTTTGTTTGATGACAAAATTGGTTTTGCAAAACTTTTTACGGGCTTGGAAAAAAAAGGCTAAAGAAAAGCTGCAATATCTTTTACTATATCATTCTAACTAAAATAAATGCTTAAAATCTAGGCAAAAGTCATTTTTGACATGCTATTTACTAACATGGTTGTTTTCTGATATTTCTTGGAAAACAGCTTGGGGTGATCTCCTTAAAGTTCAGATTACTTAAGATTCAGCACGGTGACATATGTTTTTTATTTCAAATGTGGTAAGCCCTTATATGAAACTGAATATATACAGACTCTGGAACAGTTTTCAATGTGGGAAGTATTTCCCCGCATATGCCCTTAAATGAATATTCAGCAAGATAAGGGTTAATCCTTATCCTCCTGAGAAAAGTCTATACTTGACAGGTTTGGCTCTTGACATTTGATTGTTCTATATTTAAACATGTGTCTATTGGCCCATTCTTAAAAGCTAATTCATTGGCTAATTGAAATGAGAGAAAAGGGAAATTTAGGATGTAAACTTGGTACTCACAACACTGGTATGCAGACGTTAGCTGTTTATACATTGGATTGTACACACTGGAAAGACAGATTAACTCTCAATTCTGTTCAGAGACAACAGATTCTCTGTTAACAAATAAAAGTAGCAGACTTGTGAAAAAGTGACAAAGTTAAGGAATTTTCAGTTCAGGCAGACATGTTAGGCAATTACGGTAAGAAATATGATTTAAGGTAAGGTATGCGCACCAGTTTTTCCAGAGAATCTTTTAGCTCACCTGAGCACAAAAAGCTATTGTAATCACCTTGTGTCCATCGTAAGTGCACCCTCTCTTGTCAACATTTGCCTCGTTCATCCTTAGAGGCCTCAATTTTGCTTCAGTTTTCCTGAAACTTTTCCAGACTGTTTGACTTGATTTTGTCTCCATCAGATTCAAATACGGGTCATGTTGGGTGAAAAACTAGGTCACTAGGTCATATTTTATTTCAACCTAACCTTGTTCACCTTCTAGAGGCCAAAGCTGTGCCCCAATCTTCATGAGACTTTGCTGATGATATCTTGTTGTGCACTGGCTCATAAATTATTATATAGAGGATCTAACATGAGTGTTAATGAATTATTGAATTTATTAAACAAGTCAAGGAAAAGGAATAAAATGTGAGGTTTTGCCGAGCATTTTATGCCTTTCCCTCAACGAGTTTAATAAATTCAATAATACATGTCACAACACAAATGCAAGATTCTATTCATCGTATGACATTTAATACGTTTTTAATTCATGATTTTTGTACAAAAATGTCAATATTCTGCCAGTAGTAAATGCTATCCAATTTAGGATGTCGTACATGTAATGTTATGGTCCTATGGAGCATAAATTTAACTAATTTGCATATTTAATCCTCAAGTGGATTATCGAATTTATTACATGACATTATATCATTCCCGACCCGGTGTCATATGATAAAAAAATTACATGTTGCATTGACTAATCCTAATTGCAGCCTTCATTAGCCAAGTACATGTACATCTTGATGATCTGTTTGTTTGATTTGAGGTTTAACGTCCCCGTCAACACTGTAAAAGTCATTTTGGAGACGTTGCTTCCAATTTTGTGGGACTTTTACCCGACATTGAGATGAAATGACATCTCAAGCCCTGTCGCCCAATGAAACCAATAGGGTTTATTAGCATAGACGGTCCGCCTCGCACCGGGGTTCCTGGACAGGCTTAGATCCTCTCAGCGGTTTACTAGTACTAGTGTGCAGGCCGGATTCAGCTCTGCGTGGAAGCATCATGCAGCCCATATATTTCTTCAAGCCCCTATGGGCGGGGGCTTCTTGATGATCTGATAGTGTTGCCATATTTAAGTTTATTTAACCCAAATATCCTGTTGAAACGACAACCCCTACCTTTGCAAATAGCGTAGATCCAAATCAGATGGCTTCTGAAGAAGCCGCTTCTGAAGAAGCCGTCTGATCAGGATCTACATTGTTGCAGTTTGTGAGTTGAATTATAAGTACATCATATCAAGTACTTTGATTGGTCGATTATCAGAGATGGGTGTGGCTAAATCAATTTATTCAGCAGGATAAGAGTTATCTACTTTCAGCTGAACAGAATCTTCCACGGTCTGTACATAAATATATCAGGAGTCTATTAATTTTGTCAAAAGAGAAGTTACCTTCAGGGACTGCAACTAAGTCTGACACGATTAATCGTATAATCGATTAATCGATTGATGAATTCCCCAAAAATGATTATCATTTCTGATTTGCTTTTAATTGATTACTTGATCTGTTGATCTTGATCTTGTACAATTTACTACCCAAAGTTATGCCTAAAATAGCTGGATGAGTGGCAAACAGTGCAGACCCTGATGAGACGCCGCATTATGCGGCATCTCATCTGGGTCTACACTGTTCGCTCAGGCCTGTCTGTTCTAATATACATATGGTAAAGTGCAACATATGATTAGAGTCCTGCTCAGACAGAATGCCAGACAGGTAAAATTATGACAAAAACCTTAGAGATTACTAATGGATTATCTATCGCAATGACAGGGCTGATAATCGATTATCTTTTCAGCTCCAATTAGCCAGCCCTAATCAGGGGTCTACATTTTGTCAAAAGAGAACTTATCTTCAGGTACTGCAACAAAGTAAACCCCAAACGGACCTGCTCAACTTCACAAACATTCGAGCTTAGCTCAGGTCACATGTGAGACGCCAAGTTATGCAACGGAAGGTCAGGTGGTTTTTCTCCCATGTGACCCCATGATTGACCTCAAAATATAGTGAGGTCACTGTGACCTATATTTCATGGTTCAGTGACTTTGCCTGATATACATTAAGTTTTTGGAAAATATTCCGCTAGTGACATAGCACATAGGACATTAAAGTAAGAAGCAATAAAATGTATTCAGGAACTTGACATTTCATGAAATTTATGGTATAAATTTCATGAAATGTCAAGTTCCTGAAAATATGGGCTGTATAACTAAGGACTAAAAGCAAAGATTGGAAACAGTCAGGACATTTGAATAAGAAAGAAATGTTTGGCAAGCAGTGCAGGCCCAGATCAGACGCCGCATAATGCAGTGTCTGATAAGGGCCTCCACTGTTTGCTAAAAGTTCTGTCATTTTCCAAATAAATTTTGATGAAAATACAACCTGACACCTCTAAATTTTGAAATTGACTCCGGCTATATATAAGGTGGAAGATTCCATTTGGTCAAGAAGGGTTAAGGATTAATCCTCCTTTTGTAGAGCTATGAGTGTCTTGATTGAAGTTGATTCTTTATTTGTCTTTTCTTTTTACAGTCAAGCAGTCTTAGGGATCATGGTATGGTTCACAGAAAAGACCGACCATTTGAATGCGAAGTTTGCCACGTAAGGTTTACACTGAGAAACAACCTCACTAAACACATGAATCGACACACAAAGGAGAAAGTGTGGCAGTGTGAGCACTGCAAGAAGCGTTATTTACAACGGGATCAGCTGATTGCCCACCTGATAGTTCATAAAGGGGAAAAACCATTTCCTTGTGAGGTATGTGGCAAGGCTTTTGCACGGAAAACAAACTTAAAAGAACATATGATTACACATTCCACAGAAAAGAAATATCCATGTGATTATTGCCATAAAACATTCAACAAGCCATATAGTAAGAAAGTTCATATGCGACACCATTTAAACACAAAACCACATAAATGTGATGTCTGCGGTGCTTCATTTAGTCAGAGCTGTGCATTAGTCACTCATATTCGTCGACATACTGGAGAACGACCTTTTGCTTGCCCAATGTGTCCAAGATCTTTCGCACAACAAAGTACACTCCAAACTCACGTCGCTATTCATACTGGGGAGAAAAATTTTAAATGTGGTGTATGTAAAAAAGCCTTTTTAAGGAAGCGTTCACTTACTGAACATATGCGAATGCATACTGGTGAAAAACCTTTCAAATGTATGTTGTGTGACTTTACCACTGCAACAAAAGTCGGGCTGAAAAAACACACTGAAACACACGTGAAGCAGCTAATTCGGAATTCTGATATTGACTTAACAGGTTTAATTGATTTGCCAAAACTAGATAATAACAATGCTATAAGTCAGAATGACTTAACTAGTTTCAATGAGAATGCAGAAGAAACAAACAAGTCTTTTACAAATGATATGATTATAGACAATGAAAATATTGATGCTGTAACAGGGACTGATACCTATACTGAGGAACAAATTACAGATAATATGCTTGAGTTTGTCACGGATGGAATATTGGATGATACTGATCCATCTAAAGATACAGATAGCAAGTTTCAAAAACCTTGCAGCACAAAAGCTTTGAGTGAAAGTACAGACCAGTCCCTGAACATTGAGACTCTTGGGCAGCCAACTTCTGGAAATGCTGAAGAAAGAATAGATTCTGAGAAAGAAAGTTTGGTGTATACCGCAGGGTTAAATATAATAGTAAGTGAAATAAATAAGCACTGCAATGGTCAGTTTGACCCTCAGCTACTTGATGAAAGTTTTGTGCGCCATATAATAAATCAAAGTAGTCTTCTGTCACAGACCAGTAACAAACATACTAGAGAGCCGACACGATTTGAATGTGAGGTGTGTGGAATAGTTCTACCTCATAAGAAGTTAATGACAGAGCACATGAAGACTCATAAACCTGTACCAGAGATGAGGAAACATATATGTGAATTATGTGGGAAAAGATTTTTACACCGAAAATCTCTTCTTATTCACACTAGAACCCACACTGGTGAGAGACCATATAAATGTGAAATGTGTGATGCTACCTTCACAAACAAAAGAGCATTACAAAAACATCATCAAAATATTCACAAGGGAATTGTTGTTGTGAACAGTGCCCAAGAGTATGCTGAAGCATTAGCAGAAAAGAAAGATGTTGAGGATCTTGATTTATTTAAGTCAGAAAATGTAACTGTTGAAAAGCAAAAGAAAGTTAAGAAAGTAGCCAAAGGCAAAACAGCTTCTTTGTCAGGTAAGAAAAGGACAATAAGAAACAAAGGAAGTAAAAATCATGCATCCAGTGAAATGCAAACTCAGCATTTGGATACATGTAATGATAAAATGTTACAAGTAAATGATGCAGAAGTCAATATTTTGGAACAAACTGAAGACATTTTGAAGCAAGCTGAATTGGCTGCAAAATCAATATGTGAATCACTGTTCACAGAGAACAGGACAACACTTTTCACAGAGAACAGGACTACCAGTGAACAGACTACAAGTAAATCTACTTTTACGAGTAAGGTGAACAGTAACAACATTTCTTTAGGTGCTAGATATTCCAGTGTTATGGATGGTTTAAAGGCCAAATCAGATAAGTCAAGTAAAAATGTCAATGAAAGTTATACACTTTTAAGGAAGGCCTTACAGGGTGTGAAAAATGACAATCTCACAGCTGATAGGTATAACCCAGCAGTGTGCAATAAATTTATACATGTTCCAGTTTTTGATGAGGTAGCAAATTGTAAGGTAGAACTGCAAGAAACTTCTGAAGCATATGGGGCAAGCCGTTTGAATTTTATGAGAGACAATCGAGCAGACTTCACACCAGCTGTTGGAAAGACAATCCAAAATGAGTATGAGACATTGAGGAAAACTTTACAAAAGTCAGTGAATAGTGTAATGATCACACCATTATTAGATGATTAATAGGATAACAGTATAGTAGTCGCAGATAAGATTGACTAGGTGGAGCTATTCAGCTGTTGTCAATATATGTCAGATAAGCTGAGTCCAACAAAAGATTCGGTAGAGTGACTTTCGCATGCTTTCTGCAAGCGGACCAATGAGCCATATTCACCACAGCTTTGTTTGTGTTACAGTTGAACCCACACAATTGGGTGACTTGGTTTACCTTTTTGCTAATAGAACATTCCGAAGGCAGGGGCAAATTTTAGCTCCGCCTAGTCAATCTTATCTGAGACTACTATAACCCATTGTAAACTAGTGGACTCTTCCATTGCTATATGTTGGACAAGTCTATTTGTCATATAAGGCTTGATAGGCCTATTTGTTCGCTTTTATTCTATGTATTTATGATGAAAAATTCTGTTAGCAAATAGTGCAGGCCCAGATCAGACGCCGCATTGTGCGGCGTCTGATCTGAGCCTGCACTGTTTGCCAAGGTACTCCTTAAGGGGTTTCCCACATACAAAGGGTTAACCCATTTTGTACAAAATTGAGTCTTCCACCTTGTATATAACGCAAGTCAATTTCAAAACTTAGGAGTGGCAGGTTGTGTTTTCTTCAAAAAATGATTTGGAAAATAGCTAAAGTTTTTGCAAACACTGTAGCCCTGATCAGATGCCGCATTCTGCAGCATCTGATCTGGTCCTGCACTGTTTGCCAATTCCAGTACAAAATTGGTAAACAAGTCTGTGGGTTTAACACCCTTGTAAACCCACTTTTTACAGAAAAAACTGGGGGTTTATACAGGTATTTATTATACCCCCGGCATACGAAGTATGTCAGGGGGTATATAGTTTTCGTCTTTCCGTCCGTTCGTCCGTTCGTTGGTTCGTTCGTATGTTCGTTTGTTCGTTCGTTCGTTCGTTGGTTCGTTCGTTAGTTCGTTCGTACGTTCGTTCGTCAACCTTTACGTCAAAGTTTTGCGTTAAACCTTTTTGATTGCTCATATCTCTGTAACCACAGGTTGGATTCTCTTCATATTTGGTACAGGATATCTCTATAGCATTACCTTTCATATGGAATATCTAAGCCCCTGGGTGGGTTGTCTGTCTGTCCGTCTGTCTGTTCATCTACTTTTACGTCAAAGTTTTGTGTTAAACCTTTTTCATTGCTGATATCTCTGTAACCACATGTTAGATTCTCTTCATATTTGGTATAGGATATCTCTATAGCATTACCTTTCATATGGAATATCTAAGCCCCTGGGTCAAGCCCCTGGGTCGGCTGTCTGTCTGTCTGTCTTCATCTAATTTTACGTCAAAGTTTTGTGTTAAACCTTTTTCATTGCTGATATCTCTGTAACCACATGTTAGATTCTCTTCATATTTGATATAGGATATCTCTATAGCATTACCTTTCATATGGAATATCTAAGCCCCTGGGTCAAGCCCCTGGGTGGGCTGTCTGTCTGTCTGTTCATCTAATTTTACGTCAAAGTTTTGTGTTAAACCTTTTTCATTGCTGATATCTCTGTAACCACATGTTAGATTCTCTTCATGTTTGGTAAAGGATATCTCTATAGCATTACCTTTCATATGGAATATCTAAGCCTCTGGGTCAAGGCCCTGGGTGGGCTGTCTGTCTGTCTGTTCATCTACTTTTACGTCAAAGTTTTGTGTTAAACCTTTTTCATGGCTGATATCTCTGTAACCACATGTTAGATTCTCTTCATATTTGGTATAGGATATCTCTATAGCATTACCTTTCATATGGAATATCTAAGCCCCTGGGTCAAGCCCCTGGGTGGGCTGTCTGTCGGTCTGTTCATCTAATTTTACGTCAAAGTTTTGTGTTAAACCTTTTTCATGGCTGATATCTCTGTAACCACGTTAGATTCTCTTCATGTTTGGTAAAGGATATCTCTATAGCATTACCTTTCATATGGAATATCTAAGCCTCTGGGTCACAGACTTAGAAATTTTACATTTGGTTAAAGTTTTATGTCAAAATTTATAGATGCCTGTGTGTTCTATTTGATGCCCTCACTCCCTTGGTCCATTTAGAAATTTTATGTTTGGTTTAGCTTTTACAAGCACATTTATAGATTCTTATAGCTTCTTGACTTCATTCATATTACATACAAGCTCGAAAGATATATCAGAGGGTGATGCTGGCCGGGGGTATACGTGACCCACTGGTCACTTTCTCTAGTTATTTGACTTTTGCTCAAAAACAGATGGTGGAGATATTCATTTGAACTGCATCACTGATCATAATGTTATGTTTGAAGCAGAAATTGTTTGCTTGTTTGATTTGAGGTTTAACGTCCCCATCAACACTTTAAAGGTCATTTTGGAAACATTGATTCCAATTTTGTGGGACTTTTACGAGACATTGAGATGAAATGACATTTCAAGCCCTGCGGCCCAATGAAACTATTAGGGTTTATAAGCATGGGCGATTCGACTCGCACCGCTTTGCTGGGAAGGCTTAGATCCTCTAAGCGGTTTACCAGTACTCCTGTGCTGGTCGGTTTCAGCTCTCCGTGGAAGCATCATGCAGCTAGCCCATCTATTTCTTCAAGCCCCAATGGGCAGGGTCCATTGAAGCAGAAATAAGGAGGACATGAAGCAGATATATGAGAAAAAACCAAAAAAAAAAAACCTTCATCAGGAAGATGATATTTAGAACCATGAATGATCCGATGAGTTATTGTAATGTTTCCTAGGTAGCAGGTACCAGGTGTGTTGATACCTAGCTGTATATTTCCGTGTTCTTTTTTTTTCTTTCAGTCACTCACTTGTCTTAATGGAGAAAGGAGGTTAACTAACCCTCAGCATACGTGTACAGCAAAATGCCTATATTAAGACCACCTTTGAAACTGTTCAAAGTAAGTCCCAAATGTGATCTTTTATTAGGAGACACTGGGTGTAGAAAACACATAGAAAGAATAATTGAAACCTGAGTAAGCTTTTAAAAGCGGATTTATTGATTCCATTGTGGAATTTTGAAAAAAATATTTGAGGGTCACTTATGAGGCCTAATTGGCCAAAACTAGCTTGTCTGGCCCAAAAAACATGTACACTTCATATTTTCCAGTTCTGTGGTAAATTCCTTGTTTCCAAAGGATAACCCTTTTATAGAACCTATTTAACTTTACTACAGCTGGTGTCTGGGAATGTGTGGCGGCCGTAAAAAGTCTCCCTGCCCTACATTATAGTGTAGTTTATATTTTCTTGTCCTTTGGGATCATGATTCCATTGTGGAATTTTGAAAATATTTGAGGGTCACTGATAGGCCTAATTGGCTGAAACTAGCTAGTATGGACCAAAAACATGTACACTTCATATTTTCCATTTCTGTGGTGTATTCCTTGCTTCCAAAGGATAACCCTTTTATAGAACATATTTACTTTCATTTTAGGTGGTCTTTATAGCGGAATTTTACTGTATCTCCAAACAAGATATGATAATGAGGATAATTATGGGTTATATTTCATACATTGACATTCAAACTTATGTCATAGATACTTGTTTGTTTTATTATGTTGAGGTTTATTACCCCATAAACACTATTTACATCATTTTGGGGATGGCGCTTCCAACTTTGTGGAACTTTTACCTGACATGAAGATAAATGACTTCTCCAGCCCTACAGCCCAAAGAAACTGATAGGGTATAATGGATGGCCCAAAGTGCACTTTATTACCTGGGTAGACATAGACCTTCTAAGCACTTTACCAAAAATGAAAAATTTGGTTAGATTCAGCTCAGGGCAGAAGCACCATGCAGCCCAATCAATCTATTTCTCAAAGCTCTGATGGACGGGGGGCGCCATAAAATTATATACTTGTTAGATTTGTGATTTTTTTAAAGTACAGAGGCCAGCATTATAACGACATGACAGCAAACTCATTATAATGACAATTTTGATGGAATGAATTCTAAGCTCAATGTTTAGCCTCGATTCCGAGCAGCTTGGGCTTCCCTCGAGTTGGAAATGCCCAAAATGAATCCACAGTCATATTTAATACTCCAAGAAGCAAATGTTATAGATAATTGTTAGAATCTCCTTATTGAGGCGATTCTAACAAATGTCTATAACATTTGTTTCTTGGAGTAATGTTTTGGAAAAGACCTTTTATAACCTATCATAATCCTAACTACCGAGACTTTATAACGGCAAATTCATTATAACGGCACCATAATAGGGAACAAACACTGTCATTATAACGTGGGTCCTCTGTACCAAATTGTGATTCTATCAAGTACCCACAACATACGTACATTTCTATAAAAATTATCCTAGATGTTTGTGTAACTTTTCTTGTTTCTGCTCTTTATCTTTAGCTATGACATAGGTTTCCATGGAGATTAGAGGCAAACTATCCAACAGTTATATCCGGGCCCAATTCAAGAATTGTAGAAAGCCTTGTTAGCTTAAAAAACTCGTTAGTGTTTAGAATGTTACCTGTTGTAGTAATTTGCTATAAAAAAATGTGGGTAGCTTTTGCAAAAGCTACTCATTTTTTTTTTCAGCAAAAATAGCAGTACCTTTTCTATATTAACCCATGTTCTGTTGAGTAAGACAACCGCTACCTTTGCAAACATTGTAGGTCCTGATCAGACGTCTTCTCCAGAAGTGGTTAACCATCTGATCAGGATCTGCACTGTTTGTCATTCTGACAGGTTATGGATTGAACAAAATACATTAAATCAAGTTATTTGATTGGGTGTTAATCAACAATGGGAATTAAAAATTAATTTATCCAGTTGGACAAGGGTTAAATATACAATATATATATTAATCCATTTTGTACCAGAAACCCCAAAACAGGTACCCTGGCAAACAGTGCAGGCCCAGATCAATGGACAAGGAGGATTCCATTTGGTACAAAAAGGGTTAAATTAATCAACAACAGGAATTAAAAATTAATTTATCCAGCTGGACAAAGGTTAACTATACAATTTATTAACTAAGGACATTGTTAGTTTTGATCAAATAAACCCTCTACTTTTGCAAGTATTGACACACTACTGATATTGTAACTGTTTGAATCCTGATATATAGAGATTATCATATGGCATTTTTCATATCATACCCCATATCAGCCAGAGGCTCCCATATCAGCACGAGGGCCGAAGGGCTGATATGGGGGTATGGTATGAAAAATGCCATATCATAATCTATTTATCATACATTTCACTTTAAAAAAAAAATGTTCAAAATAAATTGTATTAATTGCATCTGCCCAATACCAAAGTTACAATGAGAATCTCATTATCTTCGGTCTAGCTATGTAATTTAAGAGATGCTTTTTAATATTTTCCAGATCTAAAAGTCTGTCAGCAATCCCCTGCATCGTTCTTTCGCCCATTTTCCTCTCGTATTCGCTGCGCCGTGCCATGTTTTTTCCAAACAGTTCGAACAGACAAAAATATTGTAAATTGCAAATGGCGTCCTGAACAAAAGCGAAATGCCGCAAAAGGAAGAACGCCTCGTGTTCCGAATAGGGTGACGTCAGAGGTATGATAAAGGCTTAGGGTTGCAATAAAGGGTTGTGATATGGATTTTTTGGGGTATGATAAAGCCCATGCGATATGGCAGCACGTGCAAGCGTGATACATGCATTGGTGTCACGTTCGTATCGCATATTCAAAAACTAAGTATTTTATACTAAATGTATGATAAAAGTTGATACCACCCATACATGTAGCTCCCAACAAGGCTATTTTATTTTTCAGAAACCTATAGTGTGGGTACTTGCTTGAATCCCGTCATGGAGCTGATCATATAAGTACCCAAAGGTTAGATTCATATTAGAAAATAAAGAAAAAAAAATATTTGATTATCCACGTTGCTCCCTTGGCTATCCTCTCTGTCTGTACAAGTATATTTTGTCATCATTCCTGTTTGAACATTGTCAGTTTAACCCATTTTGTACCAAATGGAAGCTTCCTCCTTATATATGGCAGGAGTCTGTTTCGAAAGTTTGGGTTGTCAGGTTTTGTTTTCTTCAAAATTTGTTTGGAAAATGGCTGAACTTTTTGCAAACAGTGTAGGCCCTGATCAGACGCCGCATTCTAGGCCTGCACTGTTTTCCAGGCTACCCGTTTTGGAATTTCCGGTACAAAATGGGTTAATCCAGTAACAGTGTTGCTGGATAACTTATGCTTTGGGATTGTTTGTTTCTCAGTTGACCCACTAAGCACAGGAGCTCTTCAGTGCTGTTGTCCACATGACTATCACTGATCTGTAGGAAATCCAGGTAATGTTTATTTATGGGAAATAGCCATGTTATTCTTATTGCTGTGAGGTCAGTGTGCTGCATAAGAGGGTTACAGCAAAATTCCGCTATTAAGACCACCTAAAAGTAAGACTAATTCCGCTTTTAAAAGCTTATTTAGTAGGTGGCAGTTATTCTTTCTATGTGTTTTCTGCATACAGTGTCCACTGGTCAGAGACCACCTTTTGGTCTGTTCAAAAGTGGTCTTAAGACCACTTTTGAACAGTCCCAAAGGTCGTCCTAATTTTAAGACCACTTTTGAATAGTCCCAAAGGTTGTCTTAATATAGGAATCTTACTGTATTTATAGAATTTGGACTGGCCTCATACATTGAACTTAGCAAACAGTGTAGACCAATATCAGGCATCACAGACCACAATGTCTGATCAGGGACCACAGTGTTTGCTTTTAGTACAGGAATTGATGTGTTAAACGAAACCATCAAAGTCACTGTTCAGAACCATTTTTTCAGCCAACACGGTGAGGCAATCAATCCACCAGTACTGTCAGTGCTTTGATTTTTATTTTCAATATTTATTTGCATGACATAATGATCGAGCTCAGGTGGGCACTGCCCAATTGCAGCCATGTATTTTAACATAATATCATTTTAATCTGCCAAATAACCCCAATATCCAAATGAGCACCCATGTGGAATCAGTATATGAAACATTAGGCCTTTTACGAAGTAGAGGGGGTTGGGCATGGACCCAATGGAGCCCTGGTTGGTATCACTAAATGTGTCTTATCACAAGGAAAAAGAAAATATATGGTTTAGCAGTGGGGATCTGTATGGCTGGAGATATAAGGCCTCTTAAACAGTGGAGGGGTTGGAGCATGGCATGTCGATCCCAGGAAAGCCCAAGATTGTAATAGTATCTACATATAACACGTGGAATCTTCTATTTACTGATAACAGCTTTGGACAGGTGCATTTCCAATATCATGGGTGTTAAGCTTGTTTAACCCGCTGAAGCCATCTCATTTGGATCTACACTGTTTGCAAAGGTAGGAAAATTCAGGAACATCAGGAAAATGGTTTATTTGTTGCAAATTCTACAAAAACCTCTTATTAAGAAAACACGGCCTTCTTGCTGTGATGCGTCCTATCTTGGGCAGCAGTGTTTTTTTATGTCCCATATATGGGATACTGGTTGGTCTGTGTTGATCGGGATGTCCTAAGTTTGATCACTGACAGGCTTTCTAAATTATGTGACATTACGAAAAGACACCTATATAAATATATTGTAACCTTTTTTGTAGAAAAAATTAAAATTTTAAGATGAAAAATTGTGATATTTTTCTTATTTCTGCTCAAAATATAGATTGTGGGTACTCCTTAGAACTGCCTCATTGAGGCGGTTCTAACGAGTGCCCACAATCTTTATTTTAGAGCAGAAATAAGAAAAAGAAAAAGGTTTGACCTCTGTAAACCCCAGTTTCACTAAACAAAAGTGGATCTAATTAATGGTAATGTTGACTGGTGCCTGATGCTCTATCTCTTGTCGAACCCATCGGAGTCTAACTGTTGGTTTTCTTTTGCTCCAGCATTTCAGTGATTTCTTGCTGTCGAGTCCTCACCGTTGTTTCATCTCTGTGGTTATTTGATTATTTGTGTTCACGGAGATGTTGCACTGATGAGTTAGGAGGCCTTCATGCAGACTGAACAAATTATTTGTCTAAATCTTGATGGAAGTAAGGGCAAGGATTGTGGCCACTTAAAATCGATTTAAGCCCCCAGTGGAATTCGATTCCGCTGACCGTTCCAAGGTGGTTCTTCTGTCGTGGTTTATTTTTGTTATGGTTTGTCTTTGGGTGTCGGTGATGCTTATATTATTTTATTTTGTATAGCCTATTGGCCATTTTGTGGGAAAGTAACTGTCCTTTTGGCTTTCAGCTATTGATGTTTCTATCAGGTCTTTTGTTTCATGTTTGTGCTTCTTTCCCTTTGGTGTCTCTGATGGGAGCTGTGGGTTGATTGTATCTATTCCTCATCATTGCCTTCACTTCTATTAACATGTTTAAGGGGGTCAATATCATATAGGTGTGTTTTCATGATGAATATGTTCTTCTGTCATTTCCTTCCAAGTTGTCAGTTTTTTGCAAAATTTTATCTATACTGGTTAACCTTTACCCTGCTGTAGGCGACAAGCCCTATCTTTGCAAACAGTGTAGATCCAGATCAGATGGCTTCTGAAGAAGCCATCTGATCAGGATCTACACAGTTTGACATTCAGTTTATGAATATGTAGAAATAAGCTGCATCAAGTAATCTGATTGGTTCAAAGTCAGAAATGAGTGTGGCTTAATTGAATATTCAGCAGGTTAAAGGTTAATTTTTAGCTCACCAGAGCCGAAGGCTCCGGGGGAGCTTATAGGATAGGCAGTTGTCCGGCGTTGTCGTCGTCGTCGTTGTCGTCGTCTGACGTCAACACTTTCAAACATCTTCTTCTCTGAAGCCACTGGACCGATTCAGCCCAAATTTTATCTGTAGCATCCTTGGGCAGGGGGATTGAAAGTTTGTGTTTTTTATGAAAATCGGCCCATTAGTTTGGTTGCTATGGCAACTTAGAGTTTCCATAGACTTATAATGGGGAAAATTGAAAAATGGCATTTACTGCCAAGTCATTGCAGATATTTGGACAAAACTTTTATAGAAATGTTTCTTGAGTAAAATTCTTTCAGCCATATGCTTTTATGCCAAACTGAGGGTCCCCCAGGTTGTGCCGGGGCCATGCCCCACCCCCTCCACTTCATAAAAGGCCATATATCTCAGAAACCATTCAGATCCCGACCCCTAAACCATATATATTCTTGTTCCTATTGATAAGACGCATTTAGTAACACCAACCTTGGGGTCCTCAGGGATGCGCCGAGGTCATGCCCCACCCCCTCCACTTAATAAAAGGCCCAATATCTCGGAAACCATTCAGATCCCCACCCCTAAACCATATATATTCTTGTTCCTTATGATAAGACCCATTCGGTGACATCAACCTGGGAGTCCCCTGGATGCGCCGGGGCCATGCCCCACCCCCTCCATTTCATAAAAGGCCCAATATCTCGTAAACCTTACAGATCCCCGCCCCTAAACCATATATATGCGTGCTTCTTATGATAAGACACATTCATTGACACCAACCTGGGGGTCCTCAGAGATGCGCTGGGGCCTTGCCCCACCCCTCTACTTCACAAAAGGCCATATATCTCAGAAACTGTTCAGATCCCCACCCCTGAACCATATATATTCTTGTTCCTATTGATAAGACGCATTCAGTAACACCAACCTGGGGGTCGTCAGGAATGCGCACAGGTCAGGCCCCACCCCCTCAACTTTATAAAAGGCCCAATATCTCGGAAACCATTCAGATTCCCACCCCTAAACCATATATATTCTTGTTCCTTTTGATAAGACCCATTCAGTGACATCAACCTGGGAGTCCCCTGGATGCACCGGGGCCATGCCCCACCCCCTCCATTTGATAAAAGGCCCAATATCTCGGAAACCTTACAGATCCCCACCCATAAACCATATATATGTTTGCTTCTTATGATAAGACACATTCATTGACACCAACCTGGGGGTCCTCAAAGACGCGCTGGGGCCTTGCCCCACCCCTCCACTTCAAAAAAGGCCATATATTTCAGAAACTGTTCAGATCCCCACCCCTAAACCATATATATTCTTGTTCATTATGATAAGACGCATTCAGTAACACCAACCTGGGGGTTCCCAGGGATATGCTGGGGCCATGCCCCACCCCCTCCATTTCATAATATCACAATATCTCGGAAACCCTACAGATGGCCACCCCTTAACCATATATAGTCTTGTTCCTTATGATAAGACACATTCATTGACACCAACCTGGGAGTCTCCCTGGGCCTTGCCCCACCCCTCCACTTCACATAAGGCCTTATATCTCAGAGAATGTTCTTAGCCCCACCCTAAACCATATATATTCATCTTTCTTATGATAAGACGCATTCAGTGACACCAGCTTGGGAGTCCCCGGGGCACGCCCAGGCCATGCCACACCGCTTTACTTCATTAAAAGCCATATATATCAGAAATAGTTCAGATCCCCACCCCTAAACCATATACTTGTTCCTTATGATAAGACTCGTTCAATCACACCAACCTGGAGGTCTCTTTGTGCTGAGGCAATGTGCCCCGCCCTTCCATTTCATAAAAGGCTTTATATTTCAGAAACCATTCAAATCCCCACCCCATAATCATATATGTTCTTGTTCCTTATTATTAGCACACCTACTGTAGCGGGGTCCTCAGGGGCCATTCCTATTTCATAAAAGGGCCTCAAATCTCTGAAACCGGTCAGATTCCCAGCACTGAACCATATATATACTTGGTCCTTATGATAAGACACATTTAGGGACAACAGTTTGGGCTTTCCTGGGATCAACAGGGCATGCCCCAACCCCTCAACTGTTAAAGAGGCCTTACAGATCCCCACTGCTAAACCATATATATTTTTGTTTCTTATGATAAGACCCATTTAGTGATACCAACCAGGGCTCCATTGGGTCCATGCCCCACCCCCTCTACTTCATAAAAGGCCTAACTTTTCAGATGCTGAGTCCACATGGGTGCTCATTTGGACATGGGGGTTCATTTGGTGGATTAAAATGATATCATGTTAAAATACATGGCTGCCATTGGGCAGGATGGGCAGTGCCCACCTGAGCTCTGGTGAGCATAGTGGCCCATGGGCCTCTTGTTTATGTAAATGTGACAGCCTGCCCAGGAAAGGTGTAGGTTTGTAAACTGAGCAGCTCAGTATGACTTACAATGTTAACCTATTGTATACTAGTGGACTCTTCCATTGCCATATGTTGGACAAGTCCATTTGTCATGTAAGGGGTGTCAGGCCTATTTTTGTTTGTATTCTATTTTGAGGGAAAATTCTGTTAGCAAATAGTGAAGGCCCTGATCAGATGCCGCGTTGTGCGGCGTCTGATCAGGGCCTGCACTGTTTGCCTAGGTACCCTTTTAGGGCTTTCCCACATGCAATGGGTTAACTAAGCCACATACAGTAAAATTCCTCTATTAAAACCACCTTTGGGACTGTTCAAAAGTGGTCATAAAGACCACTTTTGAACAGTCCCAAAGGTGGTCTTCGACCAGAGGACACTGTATTTCTAAAACACAAAGAAAGAATAACTAAAACCTACTAAATAAGGTTTTTACTAAATAAGGTTTTTAAAGCAGAATTAGTCTTCATTTTAGGTGGTCTTAATAGTGGAATTTTACTGTATGTACAAAATATGAAAAAAATGATGGGGCACTAGGCATATGGTTTATTTGCATGAACAAGTTTCATTGCAAGCCATAAGTACAGTGTAGTCGAAGTATAAAAACACTCTTAGAATGTCTTAGAATTTTGTGTTTATTTTATTATATGTTGTTAATATCAAGGTGTTTGTTATCCAAACATAAATTATAAAATAATTTACATGTACCGGTATATACATGTAAATGCATTCCGTGTACAAAGTCGGGTTTACAGGTATATTTTTATGCCCCCGGAATCTAAGATTCTGGGGGGCATATAGTTTTTGGTCTGTCCGTCTGTTTGTCCGTTTGTCCGTCTGCAAAAACTTTAACATTGGGCATAACTTTTGAATGGTAAGTGGTACAGCTTTCATACTTCACATGTGCATTCCTTGTCACAAGACCTTTCAAGAGGTACCATAAATTTTGACCTCGTGACCTTCACCTTGCGCTGTCCGGGGGCATTTGTGTTCCACAAACACATCTTGTTTTGTATACATGTGTATTTAAGAGATGAATGCATCTAGGATGTTTGTTTGATTTGAGGTTTAGCATCCCCATCAACACTGTATAGGTCATTTTGGAGTTACTTCCAGTTTTGTGGGACTTTTACCCAACATTGAGATGAAATGACATCTCAAGCCCTGTTGCCCAATGAAACCAATAGGTTTATAAGCATGGAAGGTCCAACTCACACTGCTTTGCCTGGGCAGACTTAGATTGTCTGTGCGGTTTACCAGTACTCGTGTGCGGTTGGTTTCAGCTCTGTGTGGAAGCATCCTGGACAGACGTTTAAGAAATTGTTTTGTTGATACTTATGGAATACCCTGCATTTTTGGATCATTCGTTGATCAGTCAACCCAATTACTAACTACAGAAGCTTCCTGCCTGCAATTGTGCATGTGACTACAAAATCCAGGTAATGGTTATTTATAGCAGCCCTTGTGTTTTCTCTGTGATGTCAGAGAGCTGTATATTTGATTGTTTCAGGTTTAACGTCTCGGTCAACACTGTATAGGTCATTTTGGAGAAGTTGCTTCCAATTTAGTGGGACTTTTACCCGACATTGAGATGAAATGACATCTCAAGCCCTGTCGCTTAATGAAACCAATAGGGTTTATAAACACTGTTGGTCTGACTTTACCTAGACAGGCTTAGATCCTCTAAGCGGTTTAGGAGTAGTCGTGTGCAGTCGGTTTGAGCTCTACGTGGAAGCGTCATGCAGCCCATTTATTTCTTCAAGCCCTGATGGGCGGGGGCATTTGAGAGCTGTATAAAAAGGATTGGTTATAAATCTGTAAAATCTGGACTGGGCTTGGCATCTGCTTGAAATGCTGACATTAAGGATGAAATAAAACAGTATAAATCTCAGTTTATGACTATATTTCCTAATCTATACTATCAGAGACAATTGACCCACCAGTGCTCACAGTGCTTTGATTATTATTGCGGGGCCAGTTTGTCATCACGTGAACAAGTGTGTGAAATGATTACCCCTCTAAACCTCACTTTATATAGAGAAAACTTGGGTTTACGGGGAGGGGGAGGTATTCATTATTTATCTTATTTCTGCTCCAAGACATAGGTTGTTGGAGCTCGTTAGAACCGTCTCAAAGGTTATGGGAGCTCGTTAGGACCGCCTCATAGGTTGGGGGAGCTTGTTAGAACCGCCTCAATGAGGCGGTTCTAACGAGCAACCACAACCTATGTTCGGAGTATAAATAAGAAAATTATCATAAATTTTCATTGAAAAAGTAGCCATATCAAAGAAATGAAAAAATGCACTTAGTCACATGGGTGTATTATAGTAATGTCAAATCACTGTTTGCTTAACAAGCTTGTTAGTGAACAAAATGTTAAAAGTTAATGGTTTAGCAAGTGCAAATATTTTTGCAGAAAAAATGTTAGCAGCTTACATATTTGCAAAAGTTACTCACACATCTTGTTAACAAGTCCATGTAAACCCACTTTATATTGAGAAATACGGGGTTTACATGAATATGAGTGCTAAAAAACATAGATACTGGGTAGACGTTAGAACCACAGGTTTAACAAGCACTCATATTCTACATGTACGTTTGGACTAGAAATAAGGAAAATATAGAAAATATAATATTTTGAAAATTGTTAAGTTCTAGATATGAAAGTGGCCATTTTAGCACATCAGTGTGTTATTGTAATGATTTTTCAGCAAAAATATTAGCAAAGATGTACATAATATGGTAAATTATCAACATTTTGAACAATGGGTTAACTAACAGAGAGGTGATTCTATTGAATTCACACAACATTGTACTTCGTTTTATTGAACATCATGTTATTAAGTGTGTGTAATGAACACCCCTCTGCACTCCACTTTATGTGGAGAAAACTTGGATTTACAGAGACATACTAAATGTTCCTATTTCTGCTTAATGACATAGGTTGTGGGCGCTCGTTAGAACTGCCTCTACGAGGCAGTTCTAACGAGCACCCAAAACCAATGTTTGGAATATAAAAAAGAAACATATCGCAAATGTTCATCAGAAAATTTATGAAAGAATCTACTATGTTATACGGATGTGTTATCGTAATGATATCAAACTGATATCGCTATATTATCCCAACTAGGCCTTCCAACATGGCATCATGATTGACTCAAATTGGCTCAACTACCCATGTCTCTGAAAAATTGTTTCATTAAGAAAACATGCCTATACAAATACACTGTAAATTTTACTGCCGTAAAAATGGAAATTTAAGATGAAAAATAGTGATAGTTTTCTTATTTCTGCTCAAAATATAGATTGTGGATACTCGTTTGAACCGCCTCACAGAGGCAGTTCTCTGTGAGGCGGTTCTAACAAGTATCCACAATCTATATTTTGAGCAGAAATAAGAAAAATAAAGTTAACCCCTGTAAACCCCAGTTTCACTATACAAACGTGGGGTTCAAGGGGGTCATAATTATATAGTTGTGTTTTCGTGATGATGGTCGCAAAAATGTTTGAGCTATTGAAAGTTTGAGTGCATATGAATGCATTTAGAATCTACATTACCGTAATGATCTTAAGTATTGGGACACCAGCCAAAGCAAACAGTGCAGACCCAGATCAGACTGCTCCTGAAGGAGCAGTCTGATCAGGGTCTACACTGTTTGCATTCAGGGGCAGTCTAATCTAGGTCTGCTTTGTTTGCAATTCTGTTACACTCTTTAGACCGCTTGCTGGAGCTTGACATGAATTTGCTAAAATTTTAGGAGACTTACAGCAGACCCTCAAGGTGTCCAGATTTTTAGGATTTTTACAGTAAACACATTTTATTGCAATTTAGTCATGTGATTGCATACAAGTCATACACTTCTAGTCCTCTTCTTAAATGTTTATGCAAAATTAGATGAGTGACCAGAATGGTTGCTTGCTGACTGTTGATATTCATCATGGTTGCATTTACCGGTAGCTTGGCAGGATATAGGGACCCATTTGTCTGTCTGTTTGTTTCTAGCTGTCACAGCATTGGGGTCCACTCTAGTGTTGACCCTATAGTTCAAGTCAGATTTTACCCCAAATGGCATGCTATCGGGTGATTTGGTCCCACCTGCTTTAAGCATGGCACGAAATAGGAGTCGAAATTTCCGTCCATACCTTTGTCAAGCAGTCAACATTGTGATCACCCTAGCATTAACCCTAATGTTCAAGTCCATTTCTCAAGGACTATTAGAGCTTCATTAATGATACTTGGTAAGACTTGCATCTAGGGATGGCAACTTAAATGCAAGTATCCATATTTGACCTTGACATATATTTCATGGTTCACTAACGTTGGGAATTTTTTAGACCACCCTAATGTACAAGTCCATTTCTTAAGAACTACAAAAGCTTTATTACCGGTAATGATAATTCATGCAGACTTGCATCTAGGAATGACTGTTTAAAGCATCCATCTTTGACATTGACCTATATTTCTTGGTTCACTGACTTGGTGAACTATTGTGTCAACTGTAGCTGTAATCCTAATGTTGTTAGTCCATTTCTCAAGATCTATAAGAGATTCTTAAATGCAAGCATCCATATTTGACCTTAACCTACATTTCATGGTTCTCTCGCAGGCTGATATAGCCTTTGGCGGAATGTTTTTCTTTACAATCAGTACATTTCAATGAGGAGTGTTAAAAACTCTTGAGACCCATCTATTTTTTAGCTCACCAGAGCCGAAGGCTCCGGGGGAGCTTATAGGATAGGCAGTTGTCCGTCGTCGTCTGCGGCGTCGTCTGCGTCAACACTTTCAAACGACATCTCCTCTGAAGCCACAGGGCCGATTGGGCCCAAATTTTATCTGTAGCATTCTTGGGCTGGGGGATTGAAAGTTTGTGTTTTTTATGAAAATCGGCTCATTAGTTTGGTTGCTATGGCAACTTAGAGTTTCCATAGACTTATAATGGGGAAAATTGAAAAATGGCATTAACTGCCAAGCCTTTGCAGATATTTTGACAAAACTTTCATAGAAATGTTCCTTAGGCAATCTACTATCTGCCATATGATTTTAGGCCTACTGCTCATTTTTATTGGTTACCATGGAAACCAAAATGCAAAAAAATAGAAAAAAAAAACTTAAAAAATCATCTCCTCAGAAACCGAACGCTCTATTAGGCTGAGAGTTTTTGGAAATATTCACCATATTTGCCTTTACAGGTTTTGTGTTTTTTATAAAATTTGGTTCTTTAGTTTCGTTGCTATGGCAACTTAGATTTACCATAGACTTATAATGGGAAAAATTGAAAAATGGCATTTGCTGCCAAGTTATTGCAGATATTTTGACAAAACTTTTATAGAAATGTTCCTTGAGTAACTGTCTCTCAGCCATATACTTTAATGCCAACATGGGGTTCCCCAGGTTAAGCCGGAGCCATGCCCCACCCCTTCCACTTCACAAAAGGCCACATGACTCAGAAACCATCCAGATCCCCACCCCAAAACCGTATATATTCTTGTTTCTTATGATAAAATGCATTCAGTGACATCAACCTGGGGGTCCCCCGGGTTGTGCCGGGGGTCATGCCCCACCCCCTCCATTCAATAAAAGGCCCAATATCTTGGAAACCTTACAAACCCCCACCCCTAAACCATATATATTCTTGTTCCTTATGAAAAAATACATTCACTGACACCAACTTGGGGGTCTCCCGGGGTGCGCCTGGGCCTTGCCCCACCCCTTCTTCACAAAAGGCCATATATCTCAGAAACAATTTAGATCCCCAACCCAAAACCATATATATTCTTGTTCCTTATGATAAGACGCATTCAGTGACACCAACCTTGGGGTCCCCGGGGTTGTGCCGGGGTCACGCCTCACCCCCGTCATTTCATAAAAGGCCCAATATCTTGGAAACCTTACAGATCCACACCCTAAACCCTATAATTATATTCTTGTTCCTTATGAAAATATACATTCACTGACACCAACTTGGGGGTCTCCCGGGGTGTGCCTGGGCCTTTCCCCACCCCATCTCCTTCACAAAAAGCCATATATCTCAGAAACCATTTAGATCCCCACCCCAAAACCATATATATTCTTGTTCCTTATGATAAGACGCATTCAATGACACCAACCTGGGGGTCCCCCAGGTTGTGCCCCACCCCCTCCATTTCATAAAAGGCCCAATATCTTGGAAACCTTACAGATCCCCACCCCTAAACCCTATATATTATTGTTCCTTATGAAGAGACTCATTCATTGACACCAATTTGGGGGTCTTCCTGGGTGCGTCGGGGCCTTGCCCCACCCCTCCATTTCACAAAAGGCCATCTACCTCAGAAACCATTCAGATCCCCACCCCAAAACCATATATATTCTTGTTTCTTATGATATGATGCATTCATTGACACTAACCTGGGGGTCCCCCAGGATGTGCCAGAGTAGTGCCCCATCCCTTCATTTCATTAAAGACCCAATATCTTGGAAACCTTACAGATCCCCTCCTCTAACCATATATATTGTTGTTCCTTATGATAAGACACATTCATTGACGTCAACCTGGAGGTCTCCCGGGTCAAGCCAGGGTCTTGCCCCACCCCACCACTTCACAAAAGGCTATATATCTCAGAAACTGTTCAGAGCCCCACCCCTAAACCATATATAATTATCTTCTTTGTGATAAGACACACTCAAATAACACTAGCTTGGGAGTCATCTGGACTGCCTGGGTCATGCCCCACTGCTTTACTTCATTAAAAGCCATATATCTCAGAAATCATTCAGATCCCCACCCATAAACTATAATATTCTTGTTCCTTATGATAAGACTCATTCAGTTACACCAACCTGGGGGTCACTTTGTGCTAGGGCAATGTGCCCCACCCCTCCACTTTAAAGGGCCATATATTTCAGAAACCATTCAAATACCCACCCCATAATCATATATGTTCTTGTTCCTTATCAATAGCACACCCACTTGGGAGTCACAGGGGCCATTCCTCTCCTCTCCACATCATAGAAGTGCCTCGTATATCAGAAACCATTCAGATTCCCGCCCATAAACCATTTATATATATTCTTGGTCCTTATAGGGACAACAAACTTGGGCTTTCCTGGGATCAACAGGACATGCCCCAACCCCTCCATGGCTTACGAGTCCTTATAACTCCGGTATACAGATCTCCACTTTTACACCATATATATTCTTATTCCTTATGATAAGACGCATTTAGTGATACCAACCAGGGCTCCAATGGGTCCATGCCCTACACCCTCTACTTAATAAAAGGCCTGTTTTAGATACTGAGTCCAGATGGATGCTCATTTGGATATAGGGGTTCATTTGGGAGACTTTATAATTGGTAGATTGAAATGATATCATGTTAAAATACATGGCTGTTATTGGGCAGTGCCCACCTGAACTCTGGTGAGCATAGTGGCCCTTGGGCCTCTTGTTTTCAAATGGCCCATTAAATTTTCAAATGGCCCTTCAAAATTTTGGTAATTTATAACCAGGAGTATTAAAGCTACTTTTTAGCTCACCTGAGCCGAAGGCTCATGTGAGGTATTAGTATACCACGAGCCGGCGTCCGTCGTCCGTCGACGTCGTCGTCCGTCGTCCACACTTTCAAAGAAGTATATCTCCGGAACCAGTGGGCCAATCTTGATCAAATTTCATGTGAAGCATTATCAGGTAGGGGGAAAGGCTGCATACTGTTTTCGGGCAGATCGGATTGGAACTCTGGTTGCCACAGCAACAAAGAGCTCCCATAGGCTTAACATAGGAAAAAGCTTGTCATCACTCTAGCTCCGTCAATTTTTTTCTGATCGACTTCATTCTTGCAGATAACGAGGACAGGCATAAAATCTCGATCAAGTTCGATTTTGGGCTGAATCGGATTATTCACTCAGGAGTTACGTGCCCTTGAGCGTTAGGAAAAAGCTTGTCATCACTCTAGCTCCGTCAATTTTTTTCTGATCGACTTCATTCTTGCAGATAACGAGGACAGGCATGAAATCTCGATCAAGTTCGATTTTGGGCTGAATCGGATTATTCACTCAGGAGTTACGTGCCCTTGAGCGTTGAAAAAATTGCCTATTGACTTAACATGGGGAGAATGTTGTCATCACCGTAGCTGCTTCAATTATTTTCAGATTGGCTTTATTCTTGCAGATAACCAGCACAGCCATGAAATCTCGGTCAAGTTCGATAACTGGCAGAATCGGATCATTCACTTAGGAGTTACCTGCCCTTGTGTGTTTTTGCATTAAGGTTAATGGGAATTTCAAAAATGTATATCTTAAAGACTACTTGGCCAACTTTGATCAAATTTCATGTGTCGCATTATTGGGCAAGTGGAAAGGCTGTATTAGGTTTTCGTGCAGATCTGAGTGGAACTCTGGTTGCCCTGGCAACATCTAGCTCCCATAGACTTCACATAGGAAAAAGCTTGTCATCACTCTAGCTCCGTCAATTTTTTTCTGATCGACTTCATTCTTGCAGATAACCAGTACAGGCATAAAATCTCGGTCAAGTTCGATTTTGGGCCGAATCAGATAATTCACTCCAGAGTTACGTCCCCTTGAGCGCCCGAAAAATTGCCTATCGACTTAACATGGGGAAAATGTTGTCATCACTGTAGCTAGTAACGAGGACAGGCATAAAATCTCGGTTAAGTTCGATTTTGGGCAGAATCGGAATATTGACCTCGGAGTTACGTGACCTTGAGCGACAAAAAATTTGCCCATAGACTTAACACAGGGAAAATGTTGTGACTACGATAGCGACTTGAATTTTTTTCAGATCAGCTTCAAACTTGCAGGTAACGAGGACAGACATAAAATCACGGTTAAGTTCGATTTTGGGCCGAATCGGATTATTTGCCTTGGAGTTACCTGCCCTTGAGCATGAAAAAATATGTTGTGACCACGATAGCAACTTTATTTTTATTCAGATCAGCTTCAAACTTGCAGGTAACGAGGACAGGCATAAAATCCCGGTAAAGTTCGATTTTGGGCCGAATCGGAATATTGACCTCGGAGTTACGTGACCTTGAGCGACAAAAAATTTGCCCATAGACTTTACATAGGGAAAATGTTGTGACTACGATAGCGACTTGAATTTTTTCAGATCAGCTTCAAACTTGCAGGTAACGAGGACAGACATAAAATCTCGGTTAAGTTAGATTTTGGGCCGAATCGGATTATTTGCCTTGGAGTTACCTGCCCTTGAGCATAAAAAAATACGTTGTGACCACGATAGCAACTTTATTTTTATTCAGATCAGCTTCAAACTTGCAGGTAAAGTGGACAGGCATAAAATCTCAGTTAAGTTCGAATCGGAATATTGACCTCGGAGTTACATGACCTTGAGCGACAAAAAATTTGCCCATAGACTTTACATAGGGAAAATGTTGTGACTACGATAGCGACTTGATTTTTTTTTCAGATCAGCTTCAAACTTGCAGGTAACGAGGACAGGCATAAAATCTCGGTTAAGTTCGATTTTGGGCCGAATCGGATTATTTGCCTTGGAGTTACCTGTCCTTGAGCATAAAAAAATACGTTGTGACCACGATAGCAACTTTATTTTTATTCATATCAGCTTCAAACTTGCAGGTAACAAGGACAGGCATAAAATCTCGGTTAAGTTCAATTTTAGGCCGAATCGGAATATTGACCTCGGAGTTACGTGACCTTGAGCGACAAAAAATTTGCCCATAGACTTAATTAGGGAAAATGTTGCGACTACGATAGCGACTTGAATTTTTTTCAGATCAGCTTCAAACTTGCAGGTAACGAGGACAGACATAAAATCTCGGTTAAGTTCGATTTTGGGCCGAATCGGAATATTTGCCTTGGAGTTACCTGCCCTTGAGCATAAAAAAATACGTTGTGACCACGATAGCAACTTTATTTTTATTCATATCAGCTTCAAACTTGCAGGTAACGAGGACAGGCATAAAATCTCGGTTAAGTTCGATTTTGGGCCGAATCGGAATATTGACCTCGGAGTTACGTGACCTTGAGAGACAAAAAAATTTGCCCATAGACTTAGCGTAGGGAAAATGTTGTGACAGAAATAGCGACTTGAATTTTTAGCTCACCTGAGCCAAAGGCTCCAGTGAGCCGATAGTATACCAAGGCTCCGGAGTCTGTCGTCCGTCCATCCGTCGTCCACACTTTCAATGAAGCATATCTCAGAAGGCAGTCGACCAATCTTGTTTAAATTTTATGTGTAGCACCATTGGGCAAGGGGAAAGGCTGCATTAGGTTTTGGAGCTAGTCTGGTTCATTTGTTCCTTCATTCTTCTTTCTCTCCATATAGAGATAATAGACCAATGTTAAATTTTTAATCAAAGATTTCTCAGGAACTATAAAAGCTAGAAGCATCAAATTTGGTATTCAATAGAATAATGATGACTTATTTTTTGTAAGAGACATTGGGCTTTCTCAGCTTATTTGTTCATCTGTTCTTTCATTCTTCTTTCTCTCCATTTTGACCAATGTTAAATTTTCGTCAAAGATTTCTCAGGAACTATAGAAGCTAGAAGTCTCAAACTTGGAATGCAATGCAATAATCATGACTTATATCCTGTAAGGGTCAATGGGCTGGATTCTATTAGCAGATTTAGTAGTCAAGTCTGTGAATTGTTAAAACTTAAGTTCCTCAGGTGAGCGGTTTAGGCTCATTGAGCCTCTTGTTTCTTGTGACCCATTAAATTTTCAAATGGCCTGTCATTTCCAGTTTGGTAATTGAATTGGCATTGATAGGAATGAGACTTTACAACAGGATAATAATCCATGTCTTTAAATGGCATCTTTCTTATTTCTAGAACTAGAACTTTTCAGTTGAATATTTTTATATTATTCTCATTTGTAGGCCAAACAGATTTGGGGTGCTGGCTGGAACCACATCATTGAGCCAGTTCTAGCAATTAACCACACTCCATGTTTTCGAGCAAAAATAAGTAAATAATGTACACCCCTGTAAGCCGCACTATTCTTTTTATGCCCCCAACTCAAAGTTGGCGGGCATATTGCTTCTGGCTTGTCCGTTCGTTCATCACGCTTTCTTCTGCATAGCATAACTTAAGAACCATGTACGCTAGTGTTTTGAAATTTTATATATTATGGTTTCCTCATGAAAAAATAGTTGACCCTTATTTTTTTTCTTATCCGAATTATCTCCCCTTTTTGCATTATTTCCCTTTTAATTAAATAACATAGAAATCTTGTTAGCAAGATATCTCTAAAAGTATTTGAGCTAGAGCCTTGATATTTGGTATACTGCTTGGAACTGAGGAGGAGATCACCTGATTAAATTTTCAACAAATTTAATGAAATTTTGTTAGAGTTATGACCCTTTGCAATTTCTGGCCATTTAATTGTGTTGCTTTCTAGTGCATAGCATAACTTTATAACCATGTATGCTAGTGTTTTGAAATTTCATATATGGATTTCTCATGAAAAAATAGCTGACCCATACATTTTTTCTTTTCTGAATTATATCCCCTTTTTGAATTATTGCCCCTTAAATCAAATAACATAGAAATCTCGTAAGCAAGATATCTCAAAAAGTATTTGAGCTAGAGCCTTATTATTTGAATACTGCTTGGAACTGAGGAGGAGATCACGTGATTAAATTTTCAACAAATTTAATGAAATTTTGTTAGAGTTATGGCCCTTTGCAATTTCTGGCCGTTTAATTGTGTTGCTTTCTAGTGCATAGCATAACTTTATAACCATGTATGCTAGTGTTTTGAAATTTCATATATGGTTTCCTCACGAAAAAATAGTTGATCTCTGTTGTTTTTTTTTCTTATGTGAATTATCTCCCCTTTTTGCGTTATTTCCCTTTCAATTAAATAACATAGAAAGCTTGTTAGCAAGATATCTCAAAAAGTATTTGAGCTAGAGCCTTGATATCTGGTATACTGATAAAATTGAGGAGGAGATCACCTGATTAAATTTTTAACCAATTTAATGAAATTTTGTTGCAGTTATGGCCCTTTACAATTTCTGGCCATTTAATTGTGTTGATTTCCTGTGCATAGTATTACTTAAGAACTATGTATGCTTGTGTTTTGAAATCTCATTTATGGTTTCCTCATGAAAAAATAGTTGACCCGTATTTTTTTATCGAACTTATCTCCCCTTTTCGCGTTATTTCCAACATAGAAATCTCGTTAGCAAGATATCCCAAAAATTATTTGAGCTAGAGCCTTGAAATTTGGTATACTGATTTGGGCTGAGGAGGAGATCACCTGATTAAATTTTCAACCAATTTAATGAAATTTTGTTGGAGTGATTGCCCTTTGCATTTTCAGGTCATTTAATTGTGTTTCTTTCTTGTAGCAAGATATTTAAAAAAAAAAAAAATAAATTGTTGCCTAAAAACTTGACATGCTGATTTGGAATGACTAGTACATCACCTGATTAACATTTGAAGAAAAAAATCTGAATTTTTTGTTTTTGTGATAATGAAAAGTTGGGCATTTGTGGACAAGCATATGGTTGGGGGCATAGTGTTTTACAAACACCATTTCTAGTTATAAAATGGGTTTTAGAAGGAGTGTTCATTCCACACACGTGTTCATTCCACATTCCCAGTAAAATGCTTTCTTCAGGCAGTTCCAAGGTGGGTCTTCTGTCACGGTTTATTATTTGTTATTGTTTTTCTTTGCATATATGTATAGTTTATATCTTTTCATTTTGGATAGCCATTTGGCCATTTTGTGGAAAAGTGTCCTTTTTGGGTCGATCGGTTTACAATGGACCAAATGTTATAAAGGACAGAAACTGGAATTGGTGCTGTTGTCCATGTAACTATCGAAATCAATGTAACTTAAATTAATTTATAGAAATAGCAGAGTAGCATGTTGCGTAAAAGGGTTATCTGTAAAATCTGGGCTGGATTCATGGTTTGGGCTTGGCAAACAATGTAGACCCAGATCAGACGCCGCAGAATGCGGCGTCTGATCGGGGTCTACAGTGTATGCTTACCATACAGGAATTTAAGGGTGAGCCACCAAAAAAAAATATGCAGTGTCTGATCAGGGTCTACATGGTGTGCTTACAGCAC
Source organism: Lucinisca nassula (assembly GCA_963580285.1). Taxonomy (NCBI): domain Eukaryota; kingdom Metazoa; phylum Mollusca; class Bivalvia; order Lucinida; family Lucinidae; genus Lucinisca; species Lucinisca nassula. The sequence goes on along the minus strand of OY757023.1, from coordinate 121,689,691 downwards.
AGGAATTTAAGGGTTAAATGTCTAAGTGTAAGTCCTCGTTCCAAATCTACACTCGGAGACAATCGACCCACCTGAGTACTCTCAGTGCTTTGATTATCCACTAGTAATGTTTTCATTAGGGTTTAGTTACTTCATGTTCGTGTTTCTTTCCCTTTGATGTCTCTGATGGGAGGTGTGAGGTAATTGTATTGATTCCTGATCATTGCCTTCACTTTTAATTTTCAGTTAAATTTTATACAGAGCTGCCTTGGCAATGGATGAACGAAAGTTTGTTCAAATGGTCCAGGTCACATGACCAAAATGGTTGTCATGGCCATATTTAACCCATTTTGTACTGAAAACCCCAAAACGAGTACATAGGCAAACAGCGCAGGCCCAGATCAGATGTGACATCTGATCAGGGCCTCCCTGTTTGCATAAATTTCAGCCATTTTCCGAACCAATTTTGAAGAAAGCACAACCAGACACCCCTAAATTTTACAATGGACTCCTGCAATTTATAAGGAGGAAGATTCCATTTGGTACAAAAAGGGTTCATGAAATAAAAAACTTAAAATATCTTCTCCAGAACCACTCCCAGGCTTATTTCTTGAAACTTCTTATGCAGCTTCAAGTGACTGAATACTACGCTATTTTATAAATGAGCCCCATCAAGAGAATTTGTGTCTTCGAGCATTCCGTCATGACAAATTTTAACTCCGCATGCCCAGCCATTCAGAGGGGCCAGGGATATGGCTTTCTGTCCGAAGGGTCATCTTGATTCAGAGCTTGTATGAGCCAGCAGCGAAGGTTCTGGCGAGACTGCGAGGATGCGCAGGCTCGCCTGATCCTTCGCTGCTCGCATAGGCGATAAGTACCAAAAGAGCTTGACGGGGCCCAAATAATGAACCCAGGTTGACCTTGACCGATATATCAGTACCAAAGATCATAGTCACTCAGATGAGGGAAAAAGGGACCAAACATCAAGTTAACAAGTCCGTGAAATGAAGACCCCCTAAACCCCACTTTGTATAGAGAAAAATGGGGTTTACAGGGGTATACATTATTTTTCTTATTTCTGTTCCGAGACATAGGTTGTGGGTACTCGTTAGAACCGCCTCAATGAGGCGGTTCTAACTAGCACCCTCAACCTATGTTTGCAGTATAAATAAGAAAAATACAGATTTTCATCAGAAAAATAGCCATTTTGGAGATGTGAAAAATTGCACTGTGTCGCACGGGTATGTTATCATAATGTAACACTCGGGGTTCAAGGAAGCGATCCTGACCTCATGTTCCCATTTCTAGCCCAAACATAGATTGAAGATGCTGTTAGAAATGCACATTGAGGCAGTTCTTGAGCGAAAATAAGGAAATGATATAAACCCATGCAAACCCCACCTTTCTCTATATAAAGTGGGGTTTGGAGATATGCTCATGCCACTGAATTGTTAACCTGTTGATGGTCCCTTAGTGATTCTGAGCTGGATTTAACACTTTATTACAGTGCACAAGGGCATAGCCAGACTGAAAATATTGTTACGCACAATTAGGTCGGAATATTTTTATAAAACCTTTTTGTTTTATCTCTCCTTGAATAGGGCTACTCTTATCCCTATTTGTACCAAATGAATCTTCCTCTTTATATATACAAGGAGTCCATTTCAGAATTTAGGGATGGCAGGTTGTGGTTTCTTCAAAATTTGTTCGGAAAATGGCTGAACTTTTTTCAAACAGTGTTGGCCCTGATCAGATGCTACAGAATCTGATCTGGGCCTGCACTGTTTGCCAGGGTACCCGTTTTGGGGTTTCTGGTACTAAATGGGTTAAAGGAAAGAATTTTCTTCTTCTGGGAGCAAATTCTTTCCTTTAAGAGTAGTCCCATCAACAATAAGAAAGAATATAATTCAAATTCTGGTTATCTCCCTTAATTTTGAATGATTTACATTACGCACATGCCTAGTATGCATAATGGGTGTGATGCTCTTGGTGCAGATTGGTCTAAGTCTTCTCTAGGTGCATGTTTCCAAAACAGAACTGAAGGCAATAATCAGGAATCAATACAATTAACCGACAGCTCCCATCAGAGACACCAAGGGGAAAGAAGCACAAACATGAAACAACTAGACCCTAATGGAACCATCAATAGCGGAAAGCCAAAAAGACAGTTTACTTTCCCACAAATGGCCGATTCGCTACCTAAAACAGTTTCAATTGAAGCCACTTGTGTTGTCTGATTGTCCTTAAAACTAGCAGATAAAAAAAAAAGATTTTTTTCATTATTAACCCTTGCCTGCTGAGCCCAGATATGTCTTGCCTTTCAAACAATGCAGATCCAGATCAGATGGCTTCTGAAGAAGCCATCTGATCAGGATCTTCATTGTTTGTCATTCACTTCATGAATATTTACAATACCTTGCATCAAGTAATCTGATTGGCTGGTAATCAGTAGTGGGTGTGGCATATTTAAATATTCAGCAGGTCAAGGGTTAACATGTGACTGCACAAAGTGTTGTTGATTGGAATTCTATAGTCATATACTATATGTATTACTGGATTATTGTTGTAAAAGTGCTGAATGTTGTCTTAAAACTAGACCAGGATGAAAAAATACAGAAATAAAAGCATTATTTGAAATTTGTTATTTTTTATTCCTATTTCACTGTACAGTGATTCTTAACCCATATCCCTCTGAATAATTAATTTAACCACACCCATTTCTGATGTTGAACCAATCAGATTACTTGATGTAATTTATTCCTACAAATTCACAAACTGAATGTCAAACAGGGTAGATCCTGATCAGATGGCTTCCATCTGATCTGGATCTACATTGTAGATCCTGATCAGATGGCTTCCATCTGATCTAGATCTACATTGTTTGAAAAAGTAGGGGTTGTCGTGATAGGAGGCCCCCGCCCATCAGGGCTTGAAGAAATAGATGGGCTGCATGATGCTTCCATGCAGAGCTGAAACCGACCCGCACACGAGTACTGGTAAACCGCTAAGAGGATCCAAGTCTGCCCAGACAAAGCGGTGCGAGAGTCGGACCGTCCTTGCTTATAAACCCTATTGGTTTCATTGGGCGGCAGGGCTTGAGATGTCATTTCATCTCAATGTCGGGTAAAAGTCCCACAAAATTGGAAGCAACGTCTTCCTTTAAAGTGTTGACAGGGACGTTAAACCTCAAATCAAACAAACAAAACAAACATTGATGTGACAGCAGTCAAATGACATGAAAACTGACAGCATTGTTAAATAATCTAGTGTGGGTCTGATTGGTGATAAGGAGGTCTTGGGCGGTTGACAGCATTCTGTCATGGAGATGATCATTTCTGCGGATTCAAGAAGTGCAGTTGTCAGTTTCTGGTGAAACAATGTACACTATTTTTGTTATTTGCACATATATATGCCTGGTTAGGAAAGTTTTGTTGAGTAATATAAACACCTTGATACAGGTATGACATTATAACTGTTTCCTGGGCTGAAAAACCCAAACAAAACTTGAACACCAATGGCTTGTTTATCATGCCTGATTGAAATTTAATATAGAGTGCCTAGAGAATCCAGATATCAGTATATTTGATATAATTTCAATTTTGTAAAAAAAAATATATGTTGTTTGTACTCATTAGAATCGCCTAATTGATTTGTTTGATTGGAGGTTTAACGTCCCCGTCAACACTGTAAAGGTCATTTTGGAGATGTTGCTTCCAATTTTGTGAGACTTTTTACCCGACATTGAGATGAAATGACATCTCAAGCCCTGTCGCCCAATGAAACCAATATATTTTTTAGCATGGACGGTCCGCCTCGAACCGCAGTTCCTGGACAGGCTTGGATCCTCTAAGCGATTTACCAGTACTAGTGTGCGGGCCGGATTCAGCTCTGCGTGGAAGCATCATGCAGCCCATCGCCTAAATGAGGAGATTCTAAGAAGTGATAATTATTTACCATACCTTTATTTCATAGAAGTAGAAATCTATCACTAAATTATCCTTATATGTCTCCTGACCTGGCAGCATATGGCTCAGTGGTACCACCTATCTCGGAAAAATTTCTTGAGTCTATTTAAGGACACCAGGTCATTTTGGAGACACTTCCAATTTCGTGGAACTTTTACCCGACATTGAGATGAAATGGCACCTCAAGGCCTGCTGTACAATGAAACCAACAGGGTTTATACGCATATAGGGTCCAACTCGCCCAATTTTACCTGGGCAAGCTTTCCAAAAGGTGTTTGAGCCACAGAACTTCAACTGTATTATTCCAAAAGTATGACAAGCAGCTTCATATTCCTACTCAGTACTGTAAGTGGATTTCTTCTGGTGGCGTGAGATGGCTGTTTAAAGGCTTTTCAGCCTGAGAAACATTTTTTTCTATGCCATTACGATAACACACCTGTGCACTTTGATCTTTCTTAAATCTAGAACAAGCGAATTTCAGATGAAAATATCTTTCTTATTTATTGTTCAAATGTAGAATGAGGCAGGTCTTATGAGTACCAACAATCTATTTCTTTAGCAAAAATAAGAAATATATTGAATACTCCCAGAAACATTACTTTTCTCTATTTAAATTGGGGTTTGGAGGGTAATCAGTACATCACCTTGTTAACCTGATGCCAATGACCTACTGACAAAAAGGTGTTTCAAGAGCTTGAAAGCCAGACCCCCCCCCCCACACCCACACACCCACACCCACCCCCTCTAAAAACAAAATACAGAGACATTCTGATTTAAACGCCTAACAGGCACAGCAGAAAGAATTATGTCAACAAGAACAAAGTGAAAGGAAACTAATGCATAAACCTAGTAAATCCCATTTTTAGCTCGGCTGTTTTCGAAGAAAACGACGAGGTATTGTCATAGCTCTGGCGTGGTCGTCTGCGTCGTCGTCGTCGTCGTGCAAAACCTTGGACATTTTGTAATAATTCTGTCATTACTGAACATATTTACTTGAAATTCAGACTAGTTGTTCATTATGAAAAGAGAAACTCATACAAATAGGTGAGGTAACCCTAAAAATATTTTTGGCACAGTTTCACCCCTTTTTCGACTTAGAATTTTTGCAGCCGAGGGTTGGCACCCGCATGCGGTGCTCTTGTTCTACATATCAAGTGGGGCCTAGAGTGATGTTCATTACACTTTGTTCAAACCCATAGATTGTGATACTCATAAGAACCATCTGAACGAATGGGTTTGATACCTGAGGTCGGTAACATTCATTCATGGAGACTGATAATGGAATCTTTTCTACAGTAAATCTCTCCTGATTGATGATTCTGTCCAAAGAATGTGGACTATACTGGTTAACCGCTTATGTATTTATAAATATGTTCTATAAAAGGGTTATCCTTTGAAAGCATGGAATACACCACAGAACTAGAAAATATGAAGTGTTAATGTTTTCTTGGCCAGACTAGCTAGTTTCGGCCAATTAGGCCTCATCAGTGACCCTCAGATATTTTCAAAATTCCAAAATGAAATCAATGATCCCAAAGGACAAGAAAATATAAACTACACTGATGTAGGGCAGGGAGCCTGCCCGGCCAGTTTGACGAGGTACATTGCCTGCTTGATATTACCTAAATAGTGTTGACGGGGTTGTACGCCCTCCCACACGCCCCCCCCCCCCCCCACACACACACACAAAAAGACATTCAGGTACAGTGAAACTTCAGAATAATTCGAACACGGATACCCTGCTAGCATTCTACATAAATCTACAGCGGGCCGTTAGCGGCCCGCTGTAGATTTATGTAGAATGCTTACTGGGTAGCTTGTTAGAACACACTCTTGACTCCCTGGTGAACTCATTACAAAGCTCCAGGTATCCATGTATAGTTTGGATAATTCAAGGAAGTTTTTCTGCTATCCTGCTGAAACTGACAAGCCCTAACTTGTGTCACAGTGGTGGAAAAAGAACAAGACTCGGCCGGGACTCGAACCCAGGGCCTCATGCATACAGTGCGAACACTCTACAGACTGAGCTACCGAGCCACACGGTCGACCTGTTTCATTCTCTCCCTGCCTAATGAGAATCTCTAATTCCTATCCAGGACGGCTGCGAGACTTATTTTTCATACTCTTTCATGCTCTCAGACGCGATGCTGGACCTCCACACTTGCCACCAAATGTCACAGGGGTGGAAAAAGAACATGACTCGACCGGGACTCGAACCCAGGTCCTCTCGCATACCGTGCGAACACTCTACCGACTTGGCTACCGAGCCACACGGTCTACGTGTTACATTTGCAAACACTGCAAATGCAGATCAGATGGCTGATCAGGATCTACACTGTCATGCAGTTTGTGAATTTAATGGAAACATTATGTCGAGTAATTTGATTGGTTGATAATCAGAAATGGATGTGGCTAAATATGTTTATTCAGCAGTAATAAAATGTGTGCACAGAGGCGATTTTATCATATGACGTCGCGTCTGAGAGTGTAATAACGCCATGTAATATTTTCAACAACCCACTAGTGGATTAAATATGCACATTAGCTAGATACGTCCCGTAACGTTACATGTACGACGTCCTTAACAACGTCGCGTTTACTAACGGCGGAATATTGACATTTTTATAAACAATCGTGAATAAAATGCGTTTTAAATGCCATATGATAAATAGAATCTTGCATTCGTGCTCATCTCATCATAACTCGTTGAGGAAAAGGGATAAAATGCTCGGCAAAGCCTCGCATTTTATCCCTTTTCCTCAACTCGTTTAATAAATGCAATAATACATGACCACTCATGTAAGATCCCCTATTTATTTTTGTCTTTCTCCCCAGTCCTTCACTTTCATTTCCTCCACCATCCGTCTTCGCCGGCCTCAGGAGCTCAGTCGGATGCGCGTCCGGCTGGTGATCAGGAGGACACGGGTTCGATACCTGCCGGGATCGGCAACACTCTTTCTTGGTGATTGATCATGAAATCTTCTATGGTCATTCTCTCCCTTCCGCTGATTCAAGAATGGCTGTTGTCAGTCTCGGCGAAAAAATATGCACTGTGCTGGTTAATCGCTAACGTATAAACCTGCCCAGGCAACGTGTGGATAGGTAAACTGACCGGCTCAAAATGACCTAAATTAGTGTTGACTGGGTGGTTAAACTCCAATACAAACAAACAAACAAACTGTCCATCTCCTATCTCTTTCCTGCCTATCTCTGGGAGAGGAAACAAAATGACCCACAAGGATTGATGAATCGTTAAACGCCAACACAGAAAGACAATTGTACTGTAAAAACTTAAAAATTCGGTCACCTTGAGGACTTGCTGTATTTCTCCTAAAATTTCAATAAGTTTACCTCTCGATCCAGCAAGGAGTCCAAAAAGTGCAGTTGGAATGGCAACCAGTGTAGACCCTGATCAGACTGCTCCTTCAGGAGCAGTCTGATCGGGGTCTGCACTGTTTGGATCATTACAGTATTCCTCTTGGACTGGTGCAACAACTAATCCTCAGTGGTTCGAACTACCTTTATTTAGAACAAATTTCCATTGCTCCAAAGATACTCAACTTATAGAAGTTTGATTGTAGATACATGTAGATACATGTATTTAATTGCCCCGCCCATCGGGGCTTGAAGAAATAGATGGGCTGCATGATACTACCACGCAGAGCTGAAACCGATCGCACACGAGTATTAGTAAACCGCTTAGGGGATCTAAGCTTGCCCAGGCAAAGCGATGCGAGTCTATGGACCGCCCATGCTTATAAACCCTATTTGATTTATTGGGCGACAGGTTTTGAGATGTCATTTCATCTAATTGTCGGGTAAACGTCCAACAAAATTGGAAGCAACGTCTCCATAAATGACCTATACAGTCTGGACGGGGACGTTAAGCCTCAAATCAAACAAACGAACAATCAAACATGTATTATAATTTTATTTAAATGGAAACATCTCACAATACACTGAAATAGCCTTTGTATCCGCATTCTTTCCTTGACCGAAAGATTAAATATATACTAGAAGTATTGTAGAAACAAAGTATGTTATTCATAATAATGAAGAAAAATCATAAATGATTAATTGACAACACAAATAAATAAACTGTCTTGACAGCAAAATACATCTTGTGTTTGTACCTTTGCCATTAATTGTACCACTTGACCACAAGGAAATGAATAAAAGTTCGCCTGTTACAGTGTATCAATAAATGAATTTTCAAAGGGGACATCGTACTCGAGGACACTTCATACGAAATTTAAACGAAGGATTTGTTTGAATTGAGGATTTTACGTCACGGTCAACACTATTCAGGTCATTTTGTGACGTTGCTTTCAGTTTTGTGGGACATTTTGCCAGACTGTGATATGAAATGACATTTCCGGCCCTGCCGCCCAAAGAAACCTCAAGGGTTTATAGTTAGGGACGGTCCGACTCGTGTCACTTTGCCTGGACAGGCTTAGACCTTCTAAACGGTTTACCAGTAAAGTTAGGTCGGTTTCAGCTCTGCGTGGAAGCACCATACAGCCCAACCATTTTCTCCACGCCCCGATGGGCGGGGGAATGAGCGTTTCAAAAATTGAGGCAACTCATATCGCAAGACGAACAACAAAAACTCAGGCGAGCATACGCATACACTCAGTCTCAACAGAGTTGTCGCTGCTTGTGGAGAAGATCTCCAGGTAGTTCCCTGCACGAAGACATGACTTTGTGTCTTGCCCTGATGATATTGCCCTGGTATTTTGCTGTGCACATGTATTCAACCCATATAAGCCTAGTGTCCCATTTTGTGGCACTGGCAAAAAGTGTAGGCCCAGATCAGACGCCGCAAAACGGGGCATCTGATCTGGTTCTACATTGTTATCATATGCCTAGCGGCCCATTTTAGGGACATTGGCAAACAGTGTAGACCCAGATTAGACGCCACTGAAGACGGCGTCTGATCTGAGTCGACACTGTACATTTTTGTAAAACTAACTACACAAATAACAAACCTGACACCCCTATAATTCGAGATCCAGATCAGATACCGCCTTCAGCGGCTTCTTATCGGAGTCTACACCGTTTTTCCAATGACGCCCACAAAAAGGGACGCTAGATACGCTCTCGATAAGGAACTGAGAGCACTGGCATGGTAGTTAACTTAAACCTTTGGAATGGTAGACAATTCCAAAGTTCGAATTTGTCTCTCACTTTTAGGGTCAGAAACCTTATCTTATTTAACCTTACCTTCGGGACAGAAGGTAGATTGAAATATCGGTGGAGTCTCTGTTCTGATCAACCAGTGACCAAGGCTACGAGATGAAAACTGCTGACTCGGACACCATTGGAAGGGTTCTTATTATTGCATAAATATGCTTTTAAAATGTCACTTTTTCCTGAGTTGTTCAAGATAAGGTAGAGGATATACTGAAGTGTGTGACAGCTTATTAACCGCTATTCATGAATGTCACCGGGGTTAACCGCTGTGTCAACAAGAGGAAAAGTTTTATACACTGAATCATATTGAATGTTGGTCACAATTTCCGCATGTTTGTTTGTTTGTTTGTATGTGAGTATAATGGCCCAGATAGCACTATTTTAGGTCATTTTTGAACGGTCAGTTTAGCCGTCCACATTTTTCCTGGGCAGGCTTATACGTACGTAAGCGGTTAACCATTACAGTGCATATTCTTTCGACAGAAACTGATAACTGCCATTGTTGAATCAGCGGAAGGGAGAGAATGACCGTAGAAAAGGTTTCATGATCAATGTCGTTGAAAAGAATGTTGCCGAAACCCCGTAGGTATCGAACCCGCCCCCCCCCCCCTCCCCCCCGATCATCAGACGCGCATCCGACTGAGCTACCGAGGCCGGCCCTCGGCCCCCGCCAAACGGGGCTTGAAGAAATATATGGACTGCATGATGTTTCGACGCAGAGCTAAATCCGACCCGCACACGAGTTCTGGTAAACCGCTTAGAAGATCTAAGCCTGTCCAGGCAAAGCGGTGCTTACGAGTCGGACCGTCCATGCTTATAAACCCTATTGGTTTCATTGGGCGACAGGGCTTGAGATGTCATTTCATCTCAATGTCGGGTAAAAGTCCCACAAAATTGGCAGCAACGTCTCCAAAATGACCTTTACAGTGTTGACGGGGACGATAAACCTCTAATCAAACAAACAAAACCGAGGCCGGCCCGATTTCCGCATGTAGACGCTCACTGCATGCGAAACAAGTTGTACTGAGTGAGTGAGTGAGTGTTTGAGTTTTACGTCTCATCAACAACTAAGGTCATAGGGAGACGGGACCTCGGTTTAAAGACTCATCCGAAAGTCTGGAGAAGCCCGGGATCGATCCTGCGACCCCTGGTTTACAAGGCGAGTAGCGTAACCACTGCACCACGGAGGCTTCTAAGTTGTACTGAGAATTACAATGTTTAGAGAGCATAATTTTGACACTACCGTGTTTACCCTATGCATTCGGACAGACTCGTGTAGGCCTGAGCAAACAGTGTACACCAAGATCTGACGCCGCAGATCGCGGCGTCTGATCTGGGTGTACACTGTTTGCTACTCATCTGACTTTAGACGCAACAACGAGTAGAGAACTGTACTTGTTCACAATTTTAGAACAATTATGGTAAAGAGTTGAGATATCCGACTTTTTAGCGCAAACAAAAAGGTGCAACATGCCATGTGTTTGATATATTTGATTTGAGGTTTAACGTCCCCGTCAACACTATTTAGGTCATTTTGGAGACGCTGTTTTCAATTTTGTGGGACTTTTACCCGACGCTGAGATGAAATGATATCTCAATGCGCATGCCGCCCGGGCTAATATGCATGGACGGTCCGACTCGCACCACTTTGCCTGGGCAGGCTTAGACCTTAGCGGTTTGCCAATACTTATGTGAGGTCGGTTTCAGCTCTGCTTGGAAGCATCATGCAGCCCAATCTATTTCTCTAAGCCCCGCAACATGCCAGTTACGAGCAGTGAGGATTATAATCAGCCTAGGCACTTGCGCACGAATATCAGTGTCGTCATATATCGTTTTATGGCTGCACTAGGTTACGAAGATGACACAAGCGATCAGGGTCGACCAACGAAGACTCGGATCAGACGCACAGGTTGAACTGAGTCTTCGCTTGCCGCACAAACCGGCCTTCTCCTTTTCATGGGCATAAGATCAAACATACGCCACAACACCGAATAAACATGCGCTCCCGACCATCGGGGCTTGGAGACTGTGTAAATTGGGCTGCCTGGTGCTTCCGTGCAGAACTGAAAGCGACCGAACTTGAGTACTGGTGTCCGAGCATGCCCAGGAAAAGCGGTGCGAGTTGGACCGCTTTTTAGACGGTAGTTGTTTTAGGCGGAAGGGCTTGATATGTCATTTCATCTCAATATCGGATAACAGTCCAACAAAATCGGAAGCAACGTCTCCAACAGGACCTACATTGTAAATAGTGTTGCCGGGGATGTAAAACCTCAACACAAGCAAAAAAAAAAAAAAAAAACAGAATAAACATGCAAGATAACGTGTGCGACCCTGAAGACTCAGATTACCCAGGCCCTGAGGTTATAAAACTTGTTCTCGTGCTTAACTCAGCTGAACATGAAATTTGTAATGCTCATAACAAGAGACTACACCGGCAATAGTCCTGCTCCGATCAGCACAGAATATCATTTATCCTGCGCATATATTTTAAAATGCCAACTTTTGTTGACATTTTTAGATTTATGGTCAGACTCAAGTCAGTTGGGCATGGAAAAAGTTTGGGAACATGAGCATGCTGTCCAGCGTTTTAAATGTACACATGAGATTTCAATGTAATAATATCAAACCAGCTCAACTTAAAAATCTTTTGGTTAGACTGAATGAATGCACTGACTGATCTGAATCTTTGCTGGTCGAGCAGCTTATTTTGTCCTTCACTGAAACGTTGACTTAACCAGATAGCCGTTACGTTACGTTCCATTACCATGCAAGATTGACGTGTAATATAAAACAACGACACGTCAGTGTTTTGACGTCAGCGTTTATGACGTCAGTGTATATGACGTCAGCCATATGATCAACCTTGTCTAATACTTTGTAGCTCGAAATGTCGTGCGACCAACGACATCGAAAATTTCACATTTATCGAAAGGTTTCATTATAAGAACACTAAATCTATTTCCGTTTTTCAATGAAACGATAGAATCGCCGTGCAACGGACGGTCTGTAACAACACCTAATATACGGGTGTTCAGACCACCAAGATATATTCCAGCAGTAGCCTCCCCTTTGTATAGATCCTCTTGGACAGAAAGAAAACGGCGAACAGAAACACATTCCATGACGAATTTCAGGCCTAGAACTCCCCGTATGACCTTGACCATGACCTTGACCCTGACCATCATTCTCTGGTGGTTCTTCTGTTGTTTCTGTTGTCGTTGGGGGCGGAGTTGTTGTCGTCTGTCGCCTGAAAGGCGTATTGTAGCTATGCGTAGGATGCCCCCATGTTGGCTGCGTTGTCATTTCATCTTCCCATTCGTTTTCTTCGGCTTCACCGGTTGTTCCAAAATATGCAGTGGTAAGCGCATGCGTCAAGAAGCTGCTGCTGGAAGAGGTCCAAGGTTTTCCCATTTCCTCTTGTTCATGTTCCTGTTCGGGTGGTTCCGCTGTCGTTGTAGTCGCCGTGGTTGTCGTCACTTTAGTGGTAGGGGGCGCTGGTGTAGTTGTTGTTCTGGGGCGTGTGAGTATCATTGGATGGAGCGGATAAACACGAACTGAAATAAATAAATAAACAAATAATACACAGTGGAACTTCGCTGGCTCGAACTCTCTTGGCTCGTTTAACATCGATGGGTCAAACCCGTTCTTGAGTTCACAGGGAATTCCTCCGCATACGAAAATAAGGATAATTTAGGAAGATTTTCATTTTTTATCATGCAAATGTGTGCTGCGTGTACTCATTAGAATAGCATCATGGAGGCGATTCTAATGAGTACACACAACACACATTTGTAATATAGAACGCCGAAACGATAGCCCAAGATTGTCTCCATTCTGCCCCATGGTATGGCACTAATAGTAACCCTCAATGGCTCGAACTACCGATGTCTCGAACTAATTTTCATTGTCCAAAAGGGGTCGAGCTAACGAAGTTCGACTTAGTGTTTATAGTCGAACTTTAGTGGCTCGAACACCCTTGGGACCGCGAATATTTGTTTGGGATAGGGCTAGTTCTAGCTACTGAGGGTTACTATTAGCACCTGGTCAGTAGACATATTGGATAGGACTTAGAAATATAGTTATTGTGTTCTATTAAACAGTATACAGTAAAATTCTGCTATTAAGACCAGCTAAAATAAGGACATTCTGCTTTCAAAAAGGTTATTTGTAAGGTGTCAGCTGTTCTTTCCTAACATTTCCTGCACAAAGTGTCCTCTAGTAAAGGACTTCTTCTGGGACTGTTCAAAAGTGGTCCTAAAGACCACTTTTGAACAGCCCAAAGGTGGTCTTATTATAGGAAATTTACTGCAGGTTGTGTTTACTCTTTAGAATTGCCTCGTCGGGATGGTTCTTATGAGTGCACGCAGAATAAATTTTCAGCATAAAATAAGACAAAATCCCCAAATAATCCTAAATATTTTGATTACTGAACCATTACGAAAACACGGCTATACAAATGCATTGTAACAACAACAACAACAACAAAAACGAAAGTTTTAAGATGAAAAATTGTGCTATATGTTCTTATTTCTGCTCTAAATAAAGATTGTGGGTACTCATTAGAACCGCCTCATTTGAGGCGGTTCTAACGAGTTCCCACAATCTATATTTTAGAGCAGGAATAAGAAAAATAAGGTTTACCCATGTAAACCCCAGTTATACTATATAAAAGTGGTGTTCAAGGGGGTCCAAATTATATAGGCGGGTTTTCGTGATGTTAAGGGAAATATTCATGATCATGATGACAATTGTGTATAGTCTTTCAGAACGCAGTGAGACGTGACTGCACTTTTAATTTTGGACAAGTCCGTGTTTTAGATAAGTCGCATTCAGTTGGGATTTAACTTTGGGCGATATAGTTTTACTGCGACTCGTACTGCATCATTTTAACCATTTGACCACGACTTCTACATAAAGGCATTATCAAAAAAAAAAAACTTATTTATACTTTTAAAATCCTGTGATAAAAAGAAATCCGAAACCTGCTTCCCCTAAAACATGGAAAAGTCTTGTCACGCCTGAACGTTGATCTCTCAAAGGTCGTTGATAAACTATATTATACGCTCTATGGTTTGTATCAAGTCAAACAAACTCATAAGTCAAACGAGTCCCTGCACAAAACAATGGTTTGACATCTGGCTACAGTATTTTTATAACTTCGTAGGTTTTTAATAATAATAATAATAATAATAATAATAATAATAATAATAATTTTATTTCACGAGGATAACATATTTGGCACGAGTGCCAGTCTAACATATGGTCATCATTTATACATTTATATGAGCATATTGGCCCCCGCCCATAGGGGCTTGAAGAAATATGATGCTTCCACGCAGAGCTGAATCCGGCCCGCACACCAGTACTGGTAAACCGCTTAGAGGATCTAAGCCTGTCCAGGAACCGCAGTGCGAGGCGGAACGTCCATGCTAATAAACCCTATTGGTTTCATTGGGCGACAGGGCTTGAGATGCCATTTCATCTCAATGTCGGGTAAAAGTCCCACAAAATCGGAAGCAACGTCTCCAAAATGACCTTTACAGTGTTGACGGGGACGTTAAACCTCAAATCAAACAAACAAACAATTTACATCAAACGATAAAAGGACCTTGACTGTCATGGCTGAAGCGAGGGGCGCGTGGCGGAAACCAATGTCCAAACAGCACGCCCCCATTTCCAGTCCCTAAAATTGTAAGCGTAGTCTAGAATATACGCTCTCTTTGTTTAGCAAAACTGAAGACGTACCGAGGCATCGAAAAATGTCGACACGTCCATATTTTTATTGTCACTATCTAACAAAAAAATTAGTAGTCAAAAATCACACTCGGGTTTTTTTGTAATCCCCAGGGAATGTTCTGCACCCCGCCTCTGGGTAGAGGCTGAATAAATAATTCGGACGTTTCGTTTCATTACGCAAACACGCCTATACAAATACATTGCCACCTTTATGACCGAAAAAATGGACATTTTAGGTTGAAAAATTGTGATATTTTTCTTATTTCTGCTTAAAATATAGATTGTGGGCACTCGTTAGAACCGCCTCATCGAGGCGGTTCTAACGAGTACCCACAATCTATATTTTAGAGCAGAAATAAGAAAAATAAGGTATACACCCGGAAACCCCAGTTTTACTATATAAAAGTGGGGTTCAAGGGGGTCAAAATTATATAGGCGTGTTTTCGGGATGGTTTATGCGGGAGGTCTGTTACGTGTGTGAAGAATAACATGCATCCTATAGTAATGAATTATTAGTCGCATTCTTGACTTATTAATTTAGTCTGAAATTAATTATTGTTAAAGTTAAATGTAGATTGCAGACTAAATGAAAATAAACTGTATTGTGCATCTGCATGTGACGATTTTATGAATGTACTGGTACTAAATCAATTGTCTAATTAAATACCGTAATGGTAGTACATGTAAGTAAATATTGGGAAATATGGGCATAAGCTAGCAGTGCAGACCCTGATCAGACTGCGTCCACACTGTTTAACGTACCATCTGCATCGTTTTGGACTACTTGTTAGATCGTGAAACAAATTTGTTATTTTTTTTTTTTTGGGGAGAATAACAGCAAGTTCTCAAGGGGTCTAAAGTTTTTGGATTTTTACGGCAATCTAATAGTGCAAATTAATTATTGTTAAATATTGTAGACCCAGATTAGCTGATCAGGATATAAAATGTTTGTTGAAAGAACATACGGTATGAATTATATGAGCCAGCACATGACAAAATCTACAAGAAGTCTTGAGCGACCAGCGAAGACTCAGATCAGCCTGCGCATTCGCGCAGTCTGATCAGAGTCTCCGCTCATCATATCCCAGCCAGCAAAGAATGCCGGGCCATCGTCGGGCCGATAGCGGCACGACGTGGCAACGTCGAACCGCTATCGGCCCGACGTTGGCCCGCTGTTGTGTGCTGACAGGGATGTGCCTACTACAGGCTAATATCTATGCAAAGAGACATAATCAAAAGGTCTTGCCATAGTGGATGGGTTCACAGGTTGATTTGAGTCTCTGCTGGCCGCATAGGTCTTATTGTAGGTTTTGTCATGCGCTGGCTAATTATTATATTACCTCATACAAAACATTAAGTACCTAAATGCATAGCCCTCCGGCTAAAACTTTCAGGAAAGTATTTCTCTTTTTTTTTCCAGGAAATTGAATTTTACAATCCATGCATAGAATGCTTAAATCTGTTTTCAGGGAAAATACGAAAAATATTGTCAATTTGTAGGCCAGAGAACGGTAATTCTCAAACGTTATGCGTGCTCACACGAAGAACAATTCAGACACGTGAACTGCATCATGAGAAGACCTGTTTTCATGGCCATTTGCGAGATCGGTCTTCACATCCGCGCAGTCTGACCATTCCTAATGGTAGCCTCTTGGATAGTATAGTTGCTATATCTAAAATAGCCATCGGAAGAGATGGCAAATCCCCCGACCAAAAGCCAATATGGCCTTCAGAAGATTGTTCACCAATACAAAGTGCAGCAGAATTAAACCAGCAATATATCACAAAAGTATTGGAGTTATTGCCATCACAAGATTATACTGTCAGGGGAGATAACTAAAAAAACAGGGCACTCAGAATTGTGGTTCTTGCGCATGACACGCCTGCTTAAGCTCATGTATTTCTGTACGAAGTACCATCAATATGTCTCAAAGGGTATTGGAGATATGGTGATCACAAGCTGGTCCTACTGTTATACTGGAAGTGTAGATAAGTCAAATACCATGACACCCCTTCTGTACCTTGCATACAATTGTGCCAAGTTCCTTCAAAATATCTCAAAGGGTATAGGAGTTATGGCCATCACAAGTTTATATTGTCAGGGGAGATAACTAAAAATCCAGAGCACTCAGAGTTGTATATAATCTCATGTACATCTGCATCAAGTATCACCAATATGTCTCAAAGGGAGGTACGGTGATCACAAGGTGGTCATACTGTTATATTGGAAGGGGAGTTAACTCAATACCATAGCACCCAGAGCTGTGGTTCTTAAACATGAAGCCCCGTCTCAACCGTGTATACAATTGTGCCAAGTTCCATAAATAAATCTCAAAGGGTACTGGAGTTATGGCCATCACAAGGTTATATTGTCAGGGGAGATAATTAAAAAAAACAGGGCACCCGGAGTCGTGGTTCTTGCACGTGACATGCCTGCTAACCTCATGTACAACTGTACCTAGTACCATCAATATATCTCAAAGAGTATTGGAGATATGGCCATCACAAGGTAGTGATTCTATTTTATTGGAAGGGGAGATAACTAAAAAACCATGGTACCCAGAGTTGTGCGTTCTTGCACGTGACATGCCTGCTTAACCCCATGCACAACTGTGCCAGGTACCGACAATATATCTTAAAGGGTATTGGAGTTATGGCCATCACAAGGTAGTCACTCTATTTTAATGGAAGGGGAGATAACTAAAATACCATGACACCCAGAGTTGTGGTTCTTGTGCATGACACACCGTCTCAGCCTTGTGAACAACTGTGCCAGGTACCATCAATATATCTCAAAGGGTATTGGAGTTATGGCCATCACAAAGTAGTCATTCTATTTTGTTAAAAAGGGATACAACTCAAAAAGTATGGCGTCCAGAGTTCTGGTTATTGCGCATGACACGCCGTCTCAGCCTTGTGAACAATTGTGCCAAGAACCATTAATAAATCTCAAAGGCTATAGGAGTTATGGCCATCACAAAGTTGTGTCTACGGACGGACGGACAGAAGGCTGATCGCTATATCCCCCGAACCTATTCGGTCGGGGGATAAAAATGTCGTCAAGACCCTAGCTAGTCTGTGTAACTGAGCAGGCTGGTCGCTGCTATATTTTGGACAAGTCCATTTGTTATATAAGGGGTAGTAGGCCTATATTTTCGTTTTTATTCTATTTTTGATGGAAAATTCTGTTAGCAAATAGTGCATGCCCTGATCAGACGCCGCGTTCTGTGGCGTCTGATCTGGGCCTGCAATGTTTGCCAATGTTCCCTTTAGGGGTGCCCGCCTGCAATGAGTTAAACTGTTGGGTGACCATTACAGCCAGGTGAATAAGGGGGCGGGGTATCTTCCGCGATCAACGGTTGCTGTAGAAAGTGTGGGTGACTGAATGTAACCGATGTCCGGACGTATGCGTGGCCTATCTTGAGGTTTGTTCTGACTAGGATCAGAGCTCAAGGTTTTTGTCTCACCCAAAGTATTCCTATTTATATTAAATGTTTTATTTCAACTTCTGAATAACTTATGCCTCGGACCCATCAATACCGGTATCGATGGGTCCGAGCTTATGCACAGGCAAGGTGAGTATAAAATTCGAATCCTCATAAATATCAAGATAACAAGAAAATGAGGATCCGGCATCATATTAAAGCACAGCTACTCTCGATAGAAGGATAATGAACCAATGTTCAGTTCTGAATCCATCACAAAAACATGCCTATATAATTTTGACCCCCTTGAACCCCACTTTTATATAGTAAAACTGGGGTTAGCAGGGGTATACATTATTTTCCATATTTCGGTTCTAAATCATAGGTTGTGAGTACTCGATAGAACCGCCCACCACCTATGTTTGAAGTAAAAAGTAGGAAAATATCACAATTTTTCATCTTAAAAATTTACTTTTTTTGGCCACAAAAATGCAATGTATTTGTATAGGCGTGTTTTCGTAATGCAATGTTCAGTTCGTGGGCATTTAATACGTCTCACGTGTCAAAGGAAACATTCCGTTATGGCTTCAGACTGTCCTGCTGGATAAATTAATTTGGCCATACCCATTTCTGGCTTTCAATCAGTTTGATTGCTTGAAATCTTGCATATTCACGAGTTGAATATCAAGCATTATAGATCCCGATCAGATGGTATCTTCGAAAGTTAGGGTTAGCAGGACAAGGGCTGAAATAACATTTTTTTCTGTTTGGAACTTTTGATGTTATCTCTCGTAAATTGTGAGGGCTCGTTATGCCACTTTCAGCGGGTTCTGCCGAACACCCAAAGTCTTTATTTTGAAAAGTAACATATTATTAAGGGGAATGGGAACACCTAGCAGATTTGTCCGCCATTTTTCAAAGGGAGACAACCTTCGGAACTTCCTGTTCGACTTTCCATAAGCTCTTTCCTATGGAAAAAGGGGTCAACTCTAAAAGGAAAGAATTTGCTCCTTAGGCGCAAATTCTTTCCTTTAAGAGTTGACCCCTATTGACATGGGAGACAAAAATAATTTTGAAAGAGTTGCTTCCCCTGAAGGTGTTCCCATTCCCCTTAAACCATGTAAACCCCACTTTTCTGTTTACAATGTGGGTTTTGCAAGGCTATTCTTAACGCGAGCATATTAACGTGATGTAATGATAAGACAAGAGAACCAAAACTATAACGAACTGATTAACATTTCATGCGAAGAATTTCATGTATATAGTAATAATAATAACTAGAGCTGTCAGTGAAACTGACTAGGGCCCCGGCAGCGCTATCAGAGGAGTAGTAAAAAAAATTGTGGACGGACAGACGGACAGACAGACAGACAGACGGACGGACAGAGTGATTACTATAGGGCACCCACACTTTCAGTGCGGGGCCCTATTTATGATAATAAATTTTATTTCAAGAGGATAACATATTTGGCACGAATGCCAGTCTAACATATGGTCTATATGAGCATGTATGCATTGTTGATAAAAGTTTCCGCACCTTATGATACAAAACTGAAGTTAAAACATATACACAAATGTATACATTAAAGGTTAAACGGATCTGGGGCGAGGGGCGCGTATCGGAAACCAATGTCCAAATAGCACGCCCTTACTCCCATACCAGTTTCGGTTAGTCCCTAAATTCGCAGGCGTAGTCTAGAATATACATGTACACTGTATGCTTCTTTGTTTAGCAAAAATTAGAATGGACCAAGAAAGTGCAAAATACAGTCGAACTTCAGTGGCTCGAACACCTTTGGAACCTCGAAAATCTGTTCGAGATAGGCCGGGGTAGTTCGAGCCACTGAGATTACTGTCAGGAGACATAATGATGATGATGATTTCGTGTTTAACGACGCGTCAACCCTCTTTGTGGGTCATAAGCGTCAAACGGTTAATGGTTAAACGGCATAAGGAGACACCATTTATGTCAGGAGACATAACGAGATACTTTTTGACATCTTTTCGGTGTTCTATAATGAATATGCATGCTGAGTGTACTCAATAGAATCGCCTCATTGAGGCGATTCTAATGAGTACACACAGCATACATTTGCAAGATAAACGACTAAAATCTCCTTAATTATCTCCCACTATTTCTAATGTAGAGGATTTCGCCAGGGGCACAAGAATGGGTTCGACTCATCCATGGTAAACGAGCCATCGTTGTTCGAGCCATCGAAGTTCTACTGTATAACCAAAATATACTAAGTGAATGGATATACAGTAAAATTCCTTGATTTAGACCACCTTTTGAACTGTTCAAAAGTGGTCTTATTAGAGAACACTGGGTTTTGAAAACACAAAGAAAGAAAAACTGAAACCAGTAATACTGGATAATATGTTGTGCGAACAAGATATTATGTTGTGCGAACAAGATAAAATGTTGCGCTAACAAGATAATATGTTGTACAAACAAGATAATATGTTGTACGAACAAGATAATATGTTGTACAAACAAGATAATATGTTGTGCGAACAAGATAATATGTTGTACAAACAAGTTAATATGTTGTACGATCAAGATAATAACTTGTGCGCACAAGATATTATGTTGTGCGAACAAGATAATACGTTGCGCGCACAAGCTATTATGTTGTCCGCTTTGCCAGGGCAGACTTAGTCCTTCTAAGCGGTTTACCAGTACTCGTGTGTGGTCAGATTCAGCTCTGCGTGGAAGCACCATGCAGCCCAATCTATTTCTCCAAACCCCGATGGGCGGGAGCGATGATCTATGTTTTGCAAACAAGATAATATATATTGTGCCCACGAGATAATAAGTTGAGCGAATAAGATGTTATCTTGTGCGCATAGATAATTACTTGTGCGCACAAGATATTATGTTGATCACACAAGATAATATCTTGTGCGCCCACGATATTATGTTGTTCGCACAACATATTAAAATAAATTGCATGTCCCTTCCAGAGGACTGTAGAAACATTCTGAATAAGTGAATATTAATTCTAAATAGGTCTTTAAAAGAAGACTTAATTAATATAGCCGGGGACATATATCTCGGAAACCCTCTAGAAATACTTTTTAATTAGCCATCGATTCGAAAGGATAAAAATACCTCTATATCAAAGAATAATGTTTGCTTGTTTAGATTCAGGGTGTTGTCGCATCTTAACAGGGGGACAAGTTGTTGCAATTAAGGGAGATAACTCAGTACCCAATAAATAGCAATTATCGCAAAAGTCATAATAACACTAAATCAATTGTGACTTTAAGGTAGAAAAAGAATAAATATTGTTGTAGGTCGTGAACATATTTTTATCAGATGGCGTCGATGATAAGCAGATCCTTTAAGATGCCTGTTGAAAAGGGAGACAGAATATCATCGAAAGAATGAGTTGGTGAAAGTGAAACCATTCCCCTTAAAATATTCAAATGGAACGTCCCTATTGTATCATATATTCACACGTCATAACCACGCAACGCGGCTGTAAATCATTAACGCATAGCAGTCTCAACCAATGTCTGGTATCACAAAACATTGAGAGCAAGTTTACAGGAGCATGGGTGGTAAACTTTGTCCAGATTTGAACCTAAAAGCGCCAACGAGACTTCTAGAGCAGACAACAATCCAGTCGTTTTCATTGTTTTTCAGAGATAAAGCTTCACCTTTCATGTGAATTGTCTGCTTGGTAGATTTTGTTATATTTGAGGTTTAACGTCCCCGTCAACACTATTTAGGTCATTTTGGAGACGTTGCTTCCAATTTTGTGGGACTTTTACCCGACATTGAGATGAAATGACTTCTCAAGCCCTGCCGCCCAATGAAACCAATAGGGTTTATAAGCATGGACGGGCCGACTCACAGCAATTTTCCTGCGCAGGCTTAGACGTTCAAAGCGGATTACCAGTACTCATGTGCGGTCGGTATCAGCTCTGCGTGGAAGCATCGTGCAGCCAAATCTATTTCTCCAAGCCCCGATGGGCCTGCTTGGTAGATGTAGTAATGCCTGGTGTTTTTATCTCCGGAAAGTAAGAAAACTGATAAAACTTTGGAAATGCCGCCTGTTCGTCATTCTGAGCAGGTTTGATGATAACTGAATCAAAATTGTGGTCTCTGGAGTGCTCACAAGGTTTTCTGTGTTTGAACTACTGACCTACTTTTTGATCCCTCATGAACCATATTCTAACTGGACTGAGATGTTGCCATGTAAGCTTGATGATGATCCGACCCAAACTGTGGTCCCAAGTGTGCTCACAAGGCTTTTCTATGAATTGGTCTACTGTTTGATCCGGCATGACTCGTATTCAAACTTGATCGAGACATTGTCAAGATGATCATACCGAGCAAGTTTGATGATGAGTGGACCAACACTGTGGTCTCTAGACTGTTCATAAGCTTTCTTATGGTTTGACTTACTGATCGTCTTTTCAACACGACATGGCCCATATTCAAACGTGACCGAGATATTGTCATGATGATCATTCTGAGCAAGTTTGATGATGATTAGGCGTAAACTGTGAAATCTAGAGTGTTCACAAGGTTTTTCTATGATATGACCTACTCACCTATTTTTGACCTAACATGACCCGTATTCGAACTGGACCGAGGTATTGTCAACATGAACATTCTAAGCAAGTCTGATGATAATTGGACCAAACTGTGGCCTCTAGAATGTTTACAAGGTTTTTATTTTATGATTTGACCTACTGACCTACTTTTTGACCCGGCATGCCCATATTCAAACTTGACCAAGATACTGTCAAGGTGATCATTCGGAGCAAGTTTGATGATGATTAGAAAAAAACTGTGACCTCTAGAGTGTCACTTCTATTTTTGAACCAGAGCGATAAGCGAGAAGGAGAGACCTTCTAACAGTACAGTATTCCCTTAAACTCAAGGACTGTTTTTGTTTTATTATTATTACTTATTTGAGGTTTAACGTCCTCGTCAACACCATTTATGTCATTTTGAACACGTTGCTTCCACTTCTGTATACTTTAACCCGTCACTAAGATTAAATGACATCTCAAGCCCTGCCATCAATTGAAACTAATAGGGTTTATATGCATGGACGGTCCTACTCGCACCACTTTGTCTTGTCAGGCTTCGACATTCTAAGCGGTTTACCAGTACTTTCAGCTCTATACTCCAAGCCCCGATTGACGGGGCCTCAAACATTGTTGGAGCATCACTATTTATTTATTTATTTATTTATTTATTTATTTATTTATTTAGTTAGTTAGTTAGTTAGTTAGTTAGTTAGTTTAAGGCATGTGAAGACTATGTCGTTAATATGAGCTAGCCATTCGTTTAACCCATTTTAAGCTTAAAAGAATCATCCTCGCTAAAACCCTAAAATTTCTGACACCTTGAGAAATTGCTGTTATTCTCCAAAAATTTTACGACTCCAACGAGGAGTTAAACAGATGCGGACAGAATGGCAAACAGTGTGGACACTAATCAGGAGCAGTCTGATCTGGTTGTTCACTATTTGATAGAACTAGCTGTCCCAATACTCAGGTTATTACGGTACAGCAGAAGTTTGACTTTTTTCGAACAACAAAGGCCCTGCTCAGACGCGGTGTGTCATCACGAAAACACGCCTATATACTTTTGACCCCCTTGAACCCCACTTTTATATAGTAAAACTAGGGTTTCCGGGGATAAACCTTATTTTTCTTATTTCTGCTCTAAAATATAGATTGTGGGTACTCGTTAGAACCGCCTCGATGAGGCGGTTCTAACGAGTACCCACTATCTATATTTTGAACAGAAATAAGAAAAATATCACAATTTTTCATCATAAAATTTTCATTTTTTTCGGCGATAAAGGTGGCAATGTATTTGTATAGGCGTATTTGCGTAATGTACAGCGATGCCAGTGTACTAATGGTCAGTGAGTTTCCCTTTGAAATAGACTAAGATAGGCGAAAACAATAACCCCCAAAGTTGTATGTATCTTACAATCGCCCGCAAATCTGCCCAACGAGAGAAAATACTGATATTACGTGACAATAACAATCAAAGCACTATCAGCACTGATGTCTCGATTGTCTTTGAGTGTAAACTGGATACATTACGAAAACACGCCTATACAAATACATGTACACCGTAAATTTTACCTAGGTAGAAATGAAAAAGGAGCAGTCCCTATAAGGCCCATTTTATGGCCCCTTTTGATTTTCTTTAAACTTTGTATACTCAATGTAGGATGTATTTGCTGTAATGTGGTGAAATTTCAGATCCACAGATGTAATGTTATTGGCTATATGAGCAACCAAAATGGGTGGGGTAATTCTACCCCATTGAGAGACATGTGGTTATTAAGTTATTATCTGTAGCACAAAACATCCTGGCAAGTGGGTCTTTTTAATATTGTTTATACCTTCATAGATGTTAAACATAATGTATACGTTTTGTGGAAACATTCTTCACTTTACCGCTATACTCACTTATAAGTCGAACCTAAATTTCAGCTAAATTTACTGACCGTCTTTACGCAAAACCACAACATAAGTTTATTTCCAAAGCTATTGCAAAAATACTCGACAGAGATAATTAAGACATAATAGGCATAACCAAATTATGAGCATTTCTTTCTTCTGTTATTACTTATAGAGTTATCTGCCCCTGAATCCAGTTTTTGGTCATATTTTATGTTATATATATTAAATCTATAAATAAATTGCAAAAGGTTTCTTCAAAACAGTCAAAAACTCAGCAAACAATGGTTTTCTGTCGATATAATGAGCCTAATAGGTGATTTGTAAATATCGTTTTAAATAATGACTTAAACAATATGGGTGGTTTACATACACCCCTTTGCTATTTCTACTGCAAAAATTCCTTGGCTTTATGTAAACTCATCTTCACAAATCACACACGTGAAAGTCAGCACTAGCGCATACTATAATTGATGATAGAAACAATAATTGTTCACATTCGTTACACCAGAAATGTCTAGCAATAAAGAAATTGATCTTTTGTTGAATGACAACACATACTTTTGCATGAGTTTCTATGTTGATTCTTTTGCTCTACTTTACATTCTATTAAAAGTAAATAGCCTCGATAGCTCAGTGGCAAGTGCGTTCTACTTACAATCCTGAGGTTGTTGATTCAAATACGGCCACCAGAGGCAAGCTGTGCCCTTGGCACTGCCCCACTCCACTCAGGTGTATATGGGTAGCAGTGGAGCAAAAGTCACTGTCCTAGTTTTTTCTGTTTACACGTTTTCGACAGCTGTTTCAAATAATTTACTTGTTTGATTCAGCTGTTGTTGTAACAAGTGTTATTAAAAAAGTAAAAATAAAATAAAATAATGACAGTTTAGTGTACTAACGCATACTGTAGAACGTCTTGAAAGGTACTGCAGGTATCTGTTTTAACAATTTCGTTGATACCGGGTTATGAAAATAATTTGAAAACTTAAAAGTTTCAATCTTATATTATTTCTATCATCTACTGCATCGTTAATATCTATTAATATCTAAATCATTATGGTGTCGGATACACACCATAGTTACTTTTTTATTCCTTTGTGAAGCCTGCTTCGAGGTAATTAAGCAAATCATATTTTGTTCTACTAAGTTTTGCCCATTTATGGCCAATTTTCCTACAAACTTTAATCCATGTGAGGATTCGTGGGTTCAATGCCGCCTTCTCAAGATTTTGGAATGATACTAACCCTTTTATAGAACATATGTAACGTCACTACAGCTGATGTGTGGGAATGTGTTACGGCCGTAAAAAGTCTCCCTGCCCTACATCATAGTGCAGTTTATATTTTCTTGTCCTTTGGTATCATTGATTCCATTGTGGAATTTTGAAAATATTTGAGGGTCACTGATTAGGCCTAATTGGCTGAAACTAGCTAGTCTGGCCCAGAAAACATGTACACTTCATATATTCTTGTTCTGTGGTGTATCCCTTGCTTCCAAAGGATAACCCTTTATAGAACATATTTGGAATAAAGTGGGGCACGCACAGTTGGTTGTTGTGCACATTATAGCATCTGTACTCGGGTACTTAAGACACAATACAGAAAAATAGTGACACTAAACCTAACAGAGCTCACATAGACCACGTTGTAGATGCAGCCATAGACACTTGGAGTGCATCAAGTGAGTCTGATGAAGATTAGTAGAACAGGATAGAAGACAAATGCACCAAAGTCAAACATCAGACTTGTGAACCCATTAACAAAAGTAAAAAGGAAAGGTTCAGGGAAAGCCACAATCACAAGGTGTGGCCAAAGCAAGGACAGATAAAATGGAAGTGAAGGCAATGATCAGGATTCAATACAATTAACCCACAGCTCCCATCAGAGACACCAAGGGGTAATAAACACAAACATGAAACAACAGACCCTAATGGAAACATCAATAGCGGAAAGCCAAAAGGACAGTCACTTTCCCACAAAATGGCGAATTGGCCATCAAAACAAAATAAGTGATACAAACACTCAAAGACAGAAGAACCGCCTTGCTTGGATCGGTCAGTGAAACGAATTCCACTGGGGGGGGGGGGGAGCTTAAATCGATTTAACGTGGCCACAATCCTCGCCCTTACTTCCGCCGCGATTTAGACAAATAATTTGTTCAGTCCGCATGAAGTCGTAACTCATCATTGCAACATCTCCGTGGACACAAAAATCAAACAGCCACAGAGCTGAAACAACGGTGAGGACTCGACAACAAGAAATGCTGGAGCAAAAGAAAACCAACGGTTACGACTCCGATATACACATATAACATGCAAAAAAATCAACAAATTCTAATTCACAAGGGGTGATTAAAATGTGAAACAAAAGACACACAACCAAAGTAACACACAAAGGGGACATCAACAGGCCAAAGTATTACATGAACCACATCAGAACCGCTCCCTTTGAATGGTCGGTAGCACAGACTACCAGTGGGATGGAGAACCCTCAACGTCCAGCCAACATTCACCATAGGTTTAGGTGTAAAATATTTAATGCTTGTTTCGTTTACTGGATTTCTACCATAACTGTCGGTGTCTAAATCAGGATATGTGTAGTGACTCTGCTTCCTGTCAAATCCCTAAGCAATTTTTGGTCAGCCAAAACTGATAATCTATTGAAAATTGGCTGTCAAAATCACTTGATAGGTAAATTCTTAAAAAAAAAACACACAAACCTAACAGTTGGTAAGTAGATAAAAGATAAATACATATATGTGGTGTCAAGAGTTAAATGAAAGGCTCAAAGAGTACCAGAATCAAAGGCCAGCGACTACTGATTGCTCCAAAATGATATACAAGTGAAGGGACAGAGTAAGCACGTGCTTGATAGGCTCTGCAAGCAATCATTTCTTGGTTTACCTTAAAGCATATATGAAGCCTAAAACTGCTGTGGAATCTGGACAAGATGAACCACAATTTTCTACTAGTAACCATTTTGGCTGCAGTTCCAAATACAAGCAAAATCAACTGAAAAGCTTCAAATTAAATGTTGTGATGAAATGCAAGATTTATTATGTCCAGTAATATTTCAATGTTATAGGTAAGTATGACCTAAACGGAAACTAGCTAGTCTGGCCCAGAAATCATGTACACTCCATATTTTTCAGTTCTGTGGTGTATTCCTTGCTTCCAAAGGATAACCCTTTTATAGAACATACTTAACTTCACTACAGCTGGTGTGTGGGAATGTGTGGCGGCGGTAAAACGTCTCCCTGCCCTACATCATAGTGTAGATTATATTTTCTTGTCCTTTGGGATCATTGATTCCATTGTGGAATTTTGGAAATATCTGAGGGTCACTGATGAGGCCTAATTGGCCGAAACTAGCTAGTCTGGCCCAGAAAACATGTACACTCCATATTTTTCAGTTCTGTGGTGTATTCCTTGCTTCCAAAGGATAACCCTTTTATAGAACATACTTATTCTAAAGATTATGAGAAAGTTTCGGTTTTTCTAACTTCATCTAAATTGTCAGTCAGATGGATTTATTAAGATGAGTTGACATAAAGCCAAGGAATTTTTGCAGTAGAAATAGCAAAGGGGTGTATGTAAGCCACCCATATTGTTTAACTCATTTTCAAAGAAGATATTTGCAAACCACCTAATAGCTTCATTAGAACAACAGAAAACCATTGTTTGCAGTGTTTGTGACTGTTTTGAAGAATCCTTTTGCGATATATCTATAGATTTTAAGTATGACCGAAAATATGACAAAAACTGGATTCAGGGGCAGATAACTCTATAAGTAATAACAGAAGAAAAAAAAGCTCATAATTTGGCAATGCTTATTTTATCTTAGTTATACCTGTCAAATGGTTTTGCAATAGCTTTGGAAATAAACTTATGTTGTGGTTTTGCGTAAAGACGGTCAGTAAATTTAGCTGAAATTTAGGTTCGACTTATAAGTGAGTACAGTGGTAAAGTGAAGAATTTTTCTACAAAAACATATACATTATGTTTAACATCTATAAAGGTCTAAAAATAATAAAAAGACACACTTCCATGGATGCTTTGTGCTAGAGATAATAGCGTAAGAACCATAGGTCTCTTAATGGGGTAGAATTACCGCACCCACTTTGGTTGCTCATAGAGCCAATAGCATTACATCTGCGGATCTGAAATTGCACCACATTACAGCAAATACATCCTACATTGAGTCTGCAAAGTTTACAGAAAATCAAAAGTGGCCATAAAATGGGCCTTATGGGGACTGCTCCTTTAAGATGAAAAATTCTGATATATTTCTTATTTCTGCTCAAAATATAGATTATGGGTACACGTTAGAACCACCTCATCGAGTCGGTTCTTACGAGTACCCACAATCTATATTTTAGAGCAGAAATAAGAAAAATAAGGCTTACCCCTGTAAACCCCAGTTTTACGGTATGAAACTGGGGTTAAAGGGGATCGAAACCATATAGGCATGTTTGCATGATAACGGTGACATTGACTGTAAACATTTCCGTTAACCCTTACGTTCCTGTACTGTTAACAAACACTGTGGATCCTGATCAGATGCCGCGCTCTGCGGCGCCTGATCTGGATCTACACTGTTTGCCAAACCAGCCCATGATTCCAGTCCAGATTCTATAGATAGCCCTCTTATGCAACACTCTGACCTCACAGCGATACGAAAAACGCGGGTATTTTCTATAAATAACCGTTACCGGGTTTTCCTACAAATTTGGACTTATGTACTGAAGAGCTACTTTCCTCTTTATAACTTTTGGTCGATTGATAACAATTGACCCAAAAATTACTGAGACCTTTCATACGTTACTCTTGCCACCGCCCATCGGGGCTTGAAGAAAGAGATGTGCTGCACGATGCTTCCACGCAGAGCTGAAGCATACCGCACACGGTACTGGTAAAAAGCTTGGAGGCTCAGGCAAAGCGGTGCGAGTCAGATCGTCAAATGCATATAAACCTTCTGGATTCACTGGGTGTCATTTCATCTCAATGTCGGGTAAAAGTCCCAAAAAATTGGAAGCAACTTCTCCAAAATGACCTAAATAGTGTTGACGGGGACGTTAAACCCCAATTCAAACAAACAAAACAATTGACCCAAAAATTACTGAGACCTTTCATACGTTATACATGTATGAATTTGACATGATCACCTCTATACACAACCTGAAATGACATATTTAGAAGAGGCGATCTGACAGAACATCTTGTTTTTCTATGAACAATTATTCATTAGAAAAAGGTCCCATATGTTTAAGCTGAGCAATGCTGTTGCATATACTTTACATTGACACCATCGTTTGAACCGAACCGTGACAAGCGTAACATATCTTCTAACATTTGCACATATCGAATATTCTGATCAGACTGCACACTATTAGACTGTTCGCTGTTCAACATGTGGGCAGCCGTTGTTTCATAGATTCTTCGTGAAGTCAGTGGAGACTGTATTCTTGCACACCAGATAACCCGTGCATCACGAAAACACGCCTATACAATTTTGACCCCCGAGAAACCAACTTTTTTAATTGAGCCCCGCCAAGCGAATTTGTGTCTTCGAGCATTCCGTCATGACAAATTTTAACTGCGCATGCCCAGCCATTCAGAGGGGCCAGGGATATGGCTTTCTGTCTGAAGGTTCCTCTTGATTCACTGCTTGTATGAGCGAGCAGCGAAGGTTCTGGCGAGACTGCGCGGATGCGCAGGCTCGCCTGAACCTTCGCTGCTCGCATAGGCGATAAGTACCAAAATCGCTTAACGGGGCCCATATAGTAAAACTGGGTTTACAGGGGTAAACCTTATTTATCTCATTTCTA
The DNA here is from genome assembly GCA_963580285.1 of Lucinisca nassula. Lineage (NCBI taxonomy): Eukaryota > Metazoa > Mollusca > Bivalvia > Lucinida > Lucinidae > Lucinisca > Lucinisca nassula. Next base: position 121,659,123 of record OY757023.1, on the reverse strand, counting down.
CTCTAAAATATATATGAGGCGGTTCTAACGAGCGCCAACAATCTATTTTTTGGGCAGAAATGAGAATAAATCACAATTTTTCATCTTATAATTTTCGTTTTTTTTCGGCGGTAGAGTTTACAATGTATTTGTAGAGGTGTGTTTTCGTAATGGGTAGAATGCCGAGCATATCCTACATATCATTGCCCTATAAAATCTGAGAATTTTTCTCTATATACATGTAAGATAGTATTTAGAGAGTAGTTCATTTCACGGACTTTTTTAACGTGATACGTTAACATGTAAGTGTGATAAAACTCTCGAAAACCCCACTTTATACAGAGAAAAGCTGGGTTTACAAGGTATGAACTATTTCCCTTATTTGTACTCTAAACGTAGCCACAATCTCTCTGTTGTTGCAGAAATAAGAAACAAAATACATACACATGTATTTTTTGTGAGAAATGGAATAAAGCGCTATCCTGATGGTAATCATCACGAAAACACGCCTATGTAATTTTGACCCCCTTGAACCCCACTTTTATATATATATATATATATATATATATATATATATATATATATATATATATATATATATATATATATATATATATATATCGACCGATTTTTGTGCGCTAATTCATTTGTATATATATATATATATATATATATATATATATATATATATATATATATATATATATATATATATATATATATATATATATATATATATATATAGTAAAACTGAGGTTTGCAGGGTCTAATTTCTGCTCTAAATATAGATTGTGGTACTCGTAAGAACCGCCACTATGAAGCGGTTCTAACGAGTACCGACAATCTATATTTTGAACAGAAATAAGAAAAATATTACAATGTTTCATCCGAAATTTTTCATTTTTCGGCGGTAAAATTTGCAATGTATTTGAATAGGCGTGTTTTCGTAATGTGAGGATTAAGTTCAATAAATCAGTGAACTCCATTGGACAATGTAAAAAGACAGACAGGCCGATAGGACAGATGGACATACGGTCAGATAGACGGACGGTTGGATAAATGGATTGAAAATAAAACACTTTTTTTATGAAACAATCCTGAGATCGCCATTTTTACAGAAGAATTTGCAAATGATATCCAGAAACACAAAATCTGACAGCTATCATGTTTTGAGTTATGTCCGATAGATTCCTCTTGATGGGTAAGCACAGTATTTATTGCTCTGTAGGTAACCAAAATGTGTGAGGCCGTCATTTTAGTGGCTTGTTAACATAACGTTTTATGCTTGCATTTGACATAATTACAGAAGAAAAATATGGGCCACGTTATAAGAAGAAAACCTTTTTTTTTGCCATTTACGAACAATAAAGGTGGAGATCCTTGCAGGCCGATCATTACTAAAATTTCAATATCAGTTAGATCCCAAGTAGATGAGCAGAACGGTCTTTGCCTTACCTTGACAGTTGTGGCCAATCCCGGAGACAGGGTTTCTGGGAACGGGACGTATTATATATGACTTAAATATACAATTAAATGCCATCCTTGTTGGCCTTAGAAGTGACGTTTTTTACAACTATTAAAGTTTGAGATTCTCTATGCAATTAAGTATTACCCTTATTGGCTTTAGAAGTGATTTTTGTATCAAAATTCAAGTCTCTCTCTCTCTCTCTCTCTCTCTCTCTCTCTCTCTCTCTCTCTCTCTCTCTCTTGGGTATAAAGCTAAACGCGCGACTCTATTATAAGTACCCTCGTTATTACTGACCTTTACAAAAGGTTCCATTGACTTTAACATTGTCCGGGAAATATATATGCCAGATATGCCAGTGAAATATTATTAATTTGCTATTTGCAGCTTAGATGATAGCATAGCCCAGAGCACGATGACTTTAGGAGACTGGCAACATTAATAAACCGTCATTAAACAATCAAATCCACGCTTCCAGTCGCCAGTTCCCATCTATGATTCATCAAAACAGCCAGATTGCAATGGCATCGATGTGCAAAGGCGCTGTGTGACAGTTGTGTGGTGTGCATTATGTTACATAGTTCAGACGACGACAGAACAATGATAGTTATTGCTTTTCACATAATTAAAAAGTAAGTGAAAGTCAGTAATATGACATGTTAAGGTACACTACCTTTAAATTGATGTTTGAAGGTAAAGAATTGTAGAGGCACGTTAACTTTCCTAAAAGTCCTGCTTGATCGGTATACTACGGGGAGGCAATAAAGCTCTCAGCTTGTATGATAGTAAAATTCCTTTATTGAGACCACCTTTGGAACTGTCCAAAAGTAGTCTTTAAGACCACTTTTGAACAGTCCCAAAAGCGGTCTCTTTCTAGAGGACACTGGGTATAGAAACACACAAGGAAAGGAAATTGGAAACCTTTAAAATATGTCTTCAAAATGAAGAACTAGTTCCAGTTTTAGTGGTTGGTCTTTATAGCAGACATTCAGCAAAGGTAGTACGTAATGGTCAGTTCAGAATCAGAATCAGAACTGTTACTGGTGGCATGTCAGATGATATTCTTTCACAAGGACCTGTGATATGGAATGTTAGTCCATAGTTCTCCCCAAAGAGGTGAACGTGCTACACTATCCTCTGCACTTTCTGCTGAGGAAATGGGAAGGGCATTCCAACCTCTAATGGTCTGGGAGAAGTAGTATCCTTTGTAAATGTCCGTTCTTGCCGTAGGGATTTGAAATGCAAATGAATGGTGATTTCTACAGCGCCTAGTTGGGGGAACAATGTCATCTGTTGGACTGTTGGCAACACCCTTTAGACCTTTGTGCAATAGTGTAAGACTACTCGTTCTTCTCCTTTTTGAGAGACTCCCATCTTAATGTTTCTAGTATTCCAGGCATACTCCCATTTTCAAGTTACAAATCTAACAGCTCTATTCTTTTTCAATTTCATCTCCTGGGGACCCCAGATACAACTATCATATTCCAAGATTAAACATTAAGTACTTTATACGCTGCCTCTTTTACACATTGAGGACACTTATAAAGATTTCGTCTCATTCATTGATAGCCGTGCTCAACTGAGTTTCTCAACTATGCCTTTTTAATGCACGTTGCCTGGCTGACAAAAGTTTATGTTCATCTAAGTGAGCCATGATATTTGAGCAAGCCCAAATTGTTTAGTCATGGCAATGGCGGGAGAAATCTCCAATGAATATACCTAGCAGGCACTCAACGTTGAACTAACGTTGAAACAACGTTGGAAACGTTGTTTCAACGTTAGTTCAACGTTGAGTCCACGTTTTGTGCTTGCAGCTATGATTCCTTCCTTTGTTATAGAAAACAGCGAGTTGCTGTTAATGGCGCAGCTTCGGAATGGGCACCAGTTTTGTTTGGGGTCCCACAAGGAAATGTTCTTGACCCATTGGATGGTGGGGCTTGAGATGTCATTTCATCTCACTGCCGGGTAAATGTCCCACAAAATTGGAAGGAGCGTCTCCAAAATGACATAAACCGTGTTGACGGGGACGTTAAACCCTAAACAAACAAACAAACAAACAAACAGATTGACTGACACATTATTGTTCTTTTTGATTTTGGTTGTATGGTTGTCAATCGTTCCCGATTAAATTGTTTATCAATCAACCCAAATTTAATCCTTTATACTTCTAGAAAAAAAAAACACATATAAAATGGCGTCTGATTATGCCGTCTGCAAAGTTTTCGAACTTACGATTCGTAGTTTTGCATACAGACAAACACTGTTGACCTGATCAGAATGCTCCTACAGAAGCAATTGATTTTAAAATTCAACAAAGCAGTTGACAATTGCGTTGACTGGCATTTTAACTCTTATCCTGCTGTTCACGATAACCCTTATCTTTGCAAACAGTGTAGATCCAGATCAGATCGCTTCTTTAGAAGCCATCTGATCAGGATCTAGACTGTTTGACATTCAGTTTATGAATTTGTAAGAATAAATTAAATAAAGTAATCTGATTGGTTCAAAGTCAAAAATGGGTGTGGCTAAATTGAATATTCAGCAGGATAAGTGTTATTAATATTTTTGGTGTATTACTGCTGTTTATCACTTGTCTGCCGTTGACTAACGAAGTAACACTGTTTAATACTATTTGTTTTAAATACAGGAATACAGGGGATGAACGAAACGGTCCAAGTCTATTCAACAAAAATCGCAGACACCCTGATGTTTGTTTTGTAGCATTGAATTCTTAGCGCCGGCCATTTTGGTGATATTGGAAATCAAATGACCAGAACGGGCACAATGATCCCAGTGAAAGAGGAAAATGATGACTGGGGAAAGAAAGACGCTTAACCCTTTTTGTACCAAATGGAATCTTCCTCCTTATATATAGCAGGAGTCCATTTCAAAATTTAGGGGTGTCAGGTTGTGTTTTCTTCAAAATTTGTTTCACTGTAAAAAATTAATGGAAACATTACACCAAAACTGGTGGGAGCTGAGCTGCCACCAGTTTTGGTGTAAGTTATTTCCATTGAATGCTTGGTAACTTTCCACCGAATAGCCGGCTATTGATCCAGATAAATGGTGTAATTACGCACCTGAAAATCGACAGAAAGTTTACACCATAGTGTAACTGATCTAGATTACAGGTGTAAATGTGCCGCCATATTTTGAAGGAAACGTTTCCGGGTGTAATGTTTCCTTCATTCAGTAGGTGTAACATTACACCAATAATTAAGACTGGCTACACCACAGCTTACATTTGTGTAGTGAAATTATTTATTTATTTCTGTTTTTATTGGTATAGAACTTATCATAATCTAAATACCCCCTTTCATAGTGTACCTTTGATACACTTCTTACAGGGTATCAGTTACCATTTTTCAATGGTAATGTTGAGAGCTTTCGTAAAAAGCTGGTATAAAAATCTGGTTTTTCTATTAGCTTTTGCAGAAATTCTTTATTAAACAGAAATTGTGTTTATACTGAAATGGAGTTTACCTCATTTTAATCTTATTTAGCAGGATTTTCATTACGCATGAAGCAACCCTATAATCAATATTAATAATTATAAAATGTGAATGATATTTATGCCGTTTTGAGCTGTGTGTGTGTGTGTGTGTGTGTGTGTGTGTGTGTGTGTGTGTGTGTGTGTGTGTGTGTGTGTGTGTGTGTGTGTGTGTGTGTGTGAATTCGGGTTTAACGTCGCTTTCAACAATTTTTCAGTCATATCACGACGGTGTCTGGTTGCGACAGGGAGCTCAATGCTCACGATTATAGTGCTGCCTCACTGAAGTATCATGTCCCAGACACATTACATGATACCACACCCAGTCACATTATCCTGACACTGGATCGACCAGTCCTAGCTCTACCCCGTAAATCTGAGCGCCAAGCGAGGAGCAGCTAGTACCATTTTTAACGACTTTGGTATGTCGCGGCCCGGGATCGAACTCGAGACCTCCCGTTCCCCGGAGCGGACAATCTACCAACTGAGCTATCGGGGCCGGTCGCCGTTTTGAGCTGTATGACACGAACGAGGAACAAAATGACATAATGTCGTACATATAACGCATCTTATACGGCTAGTTACACCATTCGACAAGAAACGTTAACTTATATTACGATGAAAATAAACACCAGTATTGGTGCAACAAAGCACCAATAAGCTGGAGAGATAACGCTTTCAGAGTGTAATTACTTTTTTACACTGAACATAACAAAATATTATCCATCATTTGAAGAAATATTACACTGATACTTTGTTACACTGAAAAAAGTGTTATGTTCACAGTTACACCGCCTTCAAAAACTTTTACCCTGTAGTGTGACTAAAATTACCCTATTTAGTAGAAAACCTTACACCATAAATAGTGTAATTATTTCAAACACCAATTGATACGAAACGTAACACTTGTTTTACAGAATCGATACACCAAACGCCAAAATTGCAGCGCTACACCAAATTTTGAGTAAACTATACAAGTTATCAGTGTATTGTTACTCAAAGTTACATTTTACACCCAAAATGGTGTATGGTTCGAATTCACACGAGTTTTAGTGTGAACTTTACTCTGTCTCTAGGTATAATAAACACTATTTTTTACAGTGTTGGAAAATGGCTTAACAATTTGCAAACAGTGTAGGCCCTGATCAGACGTTTTGCGGCGTCTGATCTGGGCCTGCACTGTTTTCCCGGGTACCCGTTTTGGGTTTTCTGTTACAAAATGTGTTAATCGCTGCCACATGACACTTCACAGCTGCATTATGCCGAAGTACGAAGAGACGTTTTACGGCTACCACAAGACACTACAGAAACTACATTAAGATGAAGTACGGGAAATACTCGTACCCTGTTATATCAGGCATTCGATCTACTTCTGTTTTGTGCGCACTGCGTGTTGAGGAGAAACTATAAACTCCAGACACAACTGTTTGTTTGTTTGTATTGCAGTTTAAGGGCCCAGTCAACACTATGCTAGGTCATTTTTGAGCCTGCCAGTTTACCTAGCCACACTTCCTGGCAGGCTTATACGTAAGCGGTTAACCAGTACAGTGCACATTCTTTCGCCAGAAACTGACAACTGCCCTTCTTGTATCAGTGACCGTAGAAAAGATTTCATGATCAGTCTCCACGAATGAATGGTGCCGATCCCGGCAGGTATCGAACCCGCGTCCTCCTGAGCCGGCCAGTTTACCTATCCACACTTCCTTGCAGGCTTATACGTAAGCGGTTAACCAGTACAGTGCACATTCTTTCGCTAGAAACTGACAACTGCACTTCTTGAATCAGCGGAAGGGAAAGAATGACCGTAGACAAGATTTCATGATCAATCTCCACGAAAGAATGGTGCCGACCCCGGCAGGTATCGGACCCGCGTCCTCCTGATCACCAGTCAGAAGCGCATCCGACTGAGCTACTGAGGCCGACAAAACTGTTTCATATGCCGAGTAGTTCTTCATACGATTGAGATGATACTTCTTCTGTTGATGTGATTGGTCTTAATGTAAATGCAGAACGCGGCGTCTGATCAAGGTCTACGCTGTTTGAGTAACAAACTGGAATTTAAGTGTGAAATCTCAGTCCAGAACCATTTCCCCAGCCTACACTCAGAAACAATCGACCCAACCATCACGAAAACAGGCCTATATAAATCTGAACCCCCCGAGACTCCCACCTTTATACAGTAAAACTGAGGTTTACTGGGGTATACCATATTTTCTTATTTCTGCTCTAAAATATTGATTGTGGGTACTCGTTAGAACCGCCTCATCTTTCTGCTCTAAAATATTGATTGTGGGTACTCGTTAGAACCGCCTCATCGAGGCGGTTCTAACGAGTACCCAAAATCTATATTTTGAGCAGAAATAAGAAAAATATCACAATTTTTCATCTTATATTTTGTATTTTTTCGGAGATAAAGGTTACAATGTATTTGTATAGGCATGTTTTGTAATGTGTACTCTCAACCTGATAAAAAATCAGAAGTCAGTGCGTACCAGGTTAATTACTGTCTTGTAAATAAACTTATGATATTTTTTTTTACTTTATGATTTACATGATGTGCGGGCGTACCTCGAAAATAGTATAAAATAAATGCACGGTTAACAAAAATAGAACAATAAGCGTATATTTTAAATTTATATCAATCACAAAAATTGTTCTCTGCTTTAACTTCTGCTGGTTACTTTAAAAGTCATTGTTGCAAAACGGCGTGGATCCTGATCAGACTGTTTCACTTGGACTGGCGGTTTAACGTTTTAAAGGAGAACATTTTTGAAATGTCCTCTTAGCCGCGTATAAAAAGGTGTTTTGTTGTGAAGCGAAAAAGCAGAGTAGTTTCTAAAAGGCATATAGTAGATCTGTGCGTTGGACGGTCAGACTCACACCACTTTGCCTGGACAGGCTTACTCCCTGTAAGCGGTTTACCAGTACTCATGTGTGGTCAGTTTCAGCTCTGCATGAAAGCATCATGCAGTCCAATCTATTTCTCCAAGCCCCGATGGACAGAGGCGCATCTGGTACGGCTATATTTTGCTGTGGGTAACCCTTTCAATATGTTCTGTACATTACGAAAATAACGCCGAAAAAAAGAAGAAAATATTTTAAGATACAAATTTGTGGTATTTTTCTTATTTCTGCTCACATTAGAGATTTTGGGTACTCCTTAGAACGAGGCTCTTTAAACGAGTACACACAATCTATATTTGAGAGCAGATAAGAAAAATAAGGTTTACCCCTGTAAACCCCAGTTTTACTAAATAAAAGTGGGGTTCAATGGGGTCAAAATTATAAAGACGTGATACACTAAGGGTTATCATGTAAAATCAAGGAATACACCACAAAACGGATAAGTATTGTGTGTACAAGTTTTTCTTGGCAAAACTAGCTAGTTTCGGCCAATTAGGCCTCATCAGTGATCCTCAGATATTTTCAGAATTCAACAATTGAATCAACGATCCCAAAGTACAAGAAAATATTAACTGCACTATGACGAAGGGCATGGAGACTTTTCAAGAAACGTTCCGCAAACGGAAATATTCAATATGTTTACGATTTTGCTTACGTTTCTTGCGACGTAAAGCGTAAAGTGATAAGGCGGCCTGACACGAAATGTACGTCATATACAGTTTGTATTTACTCATGATACAATTAACTCCATTCATGATCCTCTTAATCAATTGATGACATATTAATTACAAATACATTGATCGCAGCCTTACTATGCGGTATACCACATGACTTCAAAGAATCAAGAAAGCAAGCCTTTACCATAAATTAAACACGTAAAGATAGTTCAGGAACTGAAACCCTATCCAAAACATCAAACGGACAGAATAACAAGGTGACAAACCGAGCAAGTTACCTTTACTGAGCTAAATTTTTTGCACACAAACACACACAAAAACAACAACAAATGAACAAAACTATGCTATTTTTAACCAATCTATCAATACTTTCTTCTCTGTATTAAGGGACATTCTATTTTATTTTTAATTTATTGTGAGAACCGCGCAAGATATTATCTTGTTCGCACAAGATATTATCTTGTGTATCTTTTTGCACACAAGATATTATGTTGTCTGCACAAGATATTAAGTTTTGCGAACAAGATAATAACTTGTGCACCCAATATAATATCTTGTGCGCACGAGATATTATATTGTGCGAACAAGATGATAAGTTGTGCGCACAAGATGTTATATTGTCCGTACAATATCTTTGTTGTAAAAACAAGATAATATGTTGTGCGAACAAGATAATAACTTGTGCATACAAGATATCTTGTGCGCACAAGATATTATATGGTGCGAACAAGATAATAAGTTGTGTGCATAAGATAATATGTTGTGCGAACAAGATAATTAGTTGTGCGCAAAATCACACAAAATCGCACAACACAAAATCCATGTTGTACAAACAAGATAGCACGTTGTGCGAACAAGATAATCACTTGTGCACACAAGATACTATCTTGTGTGCACAAGAGATTATGTTGTCCGCACAAGATCTAAGTTGAGCAAACAAGATAATGTCTTGTGCGCACAAGAAAAGTTGTGCGAACAAGATATTACCTTGTTCGCACAAAATAATAACTTGTGCGCACAAGGTGTTATCTTGTTCGCACAACATATTATAATAAATTTCACGTCCCTTCCTTTTACACTGCTAGAACATTGTTCAGAATTATAAAACGGGGATTTCATTGACGTTGGGATGGGAAGTATGTGAAGCAGAGCCGGGGAACGGAACAACCTTCTGAAATACCTGGAACCAGCTGTTCAAAACTAACGATGTCGTTAGTTAACATATCGTTAAAACTTTGATCATTAAATGAAACAAATGAGAATAGCTTTTTCTGCACACATTTTTGTCAGCAACAATACCAGGGGCCAGTTGTCCAAAACTAACGACGTCGTTAGTTAACGTATCGTTAAAACTTTGATCGTTAAATATGGCAAATATGCTAAATTTATTGCTGAAAAATGTGAGCAGCTTTTGCGGATGCAAAAGCTGCTCACATTTTTCAGCAAAAATACCAAAATTTTAGCTATTGTACTTGCTAGAACAGTTAACAATATGACCACTAACGATGCTTCGAACAACTGGGTCCAGAGTATTAGACTAGAACATTAGCTTGACCACTAACGGTCTCGTGAAGCTAATGATGCTTCAACTGGATCCTTAGCAACTAACAAAGACAAGGATTCTGCGAATGCGGGCAGTGTGGTCGTAATGGCATGAGCCTTCTACAGTCACTTGGGTTTAAGTGCAAGCTAACCTGAATCTTTGCTTTTTGCGTCTTATTGTAGTGTTCCCTGTTACCGACTCATTTTCCTATACCACTCAAACCAACTAATATGCATATCGTATATCGCCAGGAAGACTCAGACAAGAAGGTGCATTCTGCATTGAAACGAGAAAGAACATAAAGATTCTTATTAAAGAAGCTGGTCGTGCGTTTGTACCGGTTTTACACACAGAAGTTAATAAAATGTTTATTTTAACAAATTGTGATTTTTTGTGTTTTGTCACAATAGGTTAAGCCGCTCTGAACGGTGTCATTCTTATTACTGTTTTTATAGTTACATGTAATTTTGTCATAAATGTGACATCGATTGTTGAATAAATGACTGATTACACATCTTATATAAACAAACTAGTAAACAACGTGAACGGCTTCCAGTTTATAATTAACATTAAAGTGATATTCTAGTATCAAGACGGGCTAGAATGCATATGAAAGTTCTCAATTTTTCCTCATTTGTGTTTTATACCCGTTGTCCTCTACTAAGAGACCATATAATTCAGTGATAGTATTTATGTATTTATATATGTTTTGAGCATATCCAATAAATTGGAAATTTGCCATACAATTTCATACTGATACAAGTTACACTAGAACTTCGATGGCTCGAACACCGATGGCTCGTTTACCATGGATGTGTCAAACCCATTCTTGAGCCCCTAGCGAAATCCTCTACATAAGAAATAGACGGGGATAATTAAGGAGGTTTTAGTCTTTTATCTTGCAAATGTATGCTGTGTGTACTCATTAGAATCGCCTCGATGAGGCGATTCTAATGAGTACACACAGCATACATTTTCATTATAAAACACCGAAAAGATGTCTAAAAGTATCTCGTTATGCCTCCTGCCAGTAACCTCAGTGGCTCGAACTACCCCTGTCTCGAACAGATTTTCGAGGTCCCTAAGGTGTTCGAGCCATTGAAGTTTTACTGTATATGTGGTCAAAATGATATTCGGAACCATATGCATGTTCATTCAGTTTTAGTCGCAATGTCTTTTTGTGTCGTTCATTACTTGAAGTAATCACTATTACATTCATTCTCTCATTACAAGTATTCATATTACCATTTCAGTTGGTAGTTGTCTCTACCAACAAAAAGATACGTTGTATAGATACTCCAACTAGAAACACTTCATCTACAATCAGAATGCACTGCCGATGTACATTTTATGGCAACAACAGCCAACGTGTCCCCATATAAACAAGATACACTATGGTCAACATAAACCGGACAAGTTTTTTTCTGTAGTATGCTTAGGTTTTTTTATTTTAATATAATGTTTTGTTGTTGTTTGGGTTTTTTTTAATTGAGGTTGTACGTTCCCGTAAACACTTTTTGGTCACTTTTAGTTTAAACTTTATTTTATCTATATAACTAATACATATAAACTCAACACATAAAAGCTACAAAGTTACAATGTTACACAAATGGGATTCAGGAGAAAGTCGTTCGACTTTTGAAAAATCTGTATCCCATCTTGCTTATAGTGAAGACAAAGTTTATACGCGATTTAGCTTGTAAACAAGACCCTAAGTACTTTTTTACATGGATTTGTGTGTCAACATTCCTTAGAAATTACATAATCTGCTGCAGGCTCCACGGGGAGTGGATAAGTTCTTATTCCAACACAATGTTTTTACCAGCTCCCGACCTTGCACATGTAAGCAAAGACAAAACGTGCTTTGCCAGTTTTAAGCCTCTAGAACATTTGCATTGTAGCATTAGTATCTATCAAAAACGTTAGATGTGTGTAAAACACGAGCAGAACAGAACATCTTATGTGCCTTCCTGAAGGTATGCATTATACTACAATTGAAGTAGGGTATAACTAAATTCGTCAGTTTATTTGAAACGTTTTGTCTTTAGCAGAAATTCCTGCACTGCAAGGAAAACATGTTTATTCTGGTGTAAAGAAATCTCTGAACTGCCAAAGAGCAGCAGATTAAGAGTGGGGCGACAAATCTCCGATACCTTATCGAGTAAATCTTGTCTTTGGTTGGTGTAACGATTACAATTTAACATAAAATGGTATGTATCTTCCTTTGGGCCACAAACACAGAGAGGGTTATCAATAATATTTTTAGAGAAGAGATGCTGGTTTAACGAGCTACAATTTGTCCTAAGTTTTGCATGATAAATTTGTTCAAGTCTTTTTCCACAAAGGTAATATTTTGGAGGAATTTGTATACATTTAGCTTCCGATTGAAGGAGAATCACTTGGTCATTCCAATCTCCAATAAAAGATGGTAGAAAAGAATTATAATATTGTTGTGAGTTGGCGTGTATAGCACTAATGTTTGTTGCATTACGCAGTTGATAGGCTGAGGTATTACCAACTGAAGGCGGTACCCAAGAGGAGAGGTACTCAGGAGCTAGGCCATTTTTTTCATTTTGAAAAAACATCTGAAGTTATGCTTTTTCCTTCTGGACGATAGTGTTTCCCACCCAGTTTCAGTGCATGACGTTAATGTGACATTGCTTAAACGTCATGACGTTGCACCGATGTAGATGTGACATTGAATAAGCGTCAACGCGTTGCACCGACGTTGATATGACGTTGGTGACGTCATGACGTTACGTGCATGTCGATCCAACGCCGCATTAAAGTAATTTGCCTACTGGGTAGTAACAATTGAACATTTTGAACCGGATAAATGATTGGTTACTTTGATTTTTACGAGAAAACATTTATAAAGTCTATTTTTATGAACACCAATACTGCATCACATTACGAAGTTCGTGTAATGAAGACCATTGTAAGTCACGCTATAAGTACATTAAAAAAGCAGGCTATAGGATGCAAAGTGTGCATAATCTTCTGAAAGTAGCACAGTAAAGATGGACAGGCCATGTTACTCGGATGCTTCAGGAACGTATTCCAAAGAAAATTCTCTATGGAGAACTAGAAATTGGCAAACCTTACCATGTTGGTCAGAAGAAGTGCTACAAGGGCACCCTCAAAGCCTCCCTCATGGACTTCAACATACCAACAGTCGTGGAAATAAATTGCCTAGGACAGAGCAAAGTGGCGAGACCGCTAGTGAATATGAGGCAAAAAGAATCAGTGAACCCGAGCAGAATCAGGTACAGCGCAAAGACAGGTATCACCAACAAAGCCATTTTCTTCTAACCTCTATTGCTCTATCTGCAACAGACAGTTCTGAGCTGGAATTGGTCTCATCCGCGATCTTAGAACACATACACAGTAACATATGCCTGGACCCTAAGTAAGAAACTTAAGAACATATCGTCTGGAAAATATCGTTTGGATGCAAAATTGTGCATGGATATGGGCTTAATGATGGGTTATTGCAATGTGGAAAGGTTCACTTCATAAAATTAGCAAACAGTACTTAGTGTAAAATGGTACTATAAGCATGTGTGCTTGTCCGTCCGTCCGTCTGTCTGTCCGTCTATCAGCATGTCTGTCTCATGTGCATGGCAATCATGTCATTTTAAAAATTGATGTTTGTAACTCCTAGTCACAAGAAACGGCGCCTCTGTTAAGCGTTACTAATAAACATATTGGTGGTTCACGCAAAGTCGTCTCAAGAATGCTGTTGGTAGGTTCATGAAAAATAGCAGGCCGCGTGAAGCAAAAAGTGGTCTTCCAACATATCTGCCAAGCAAAGTTTGATCAGAGTTTTCGCTTTGGCTATGGTGATATGCTTATCCTGTGGTTTCTTCATACATACTGAGACTGTGTAATAACTAATTGGGTGCGCATGTGCATTTGAGTCCTCGCTGAGTGTCATAGACCCTTTTCGCGTGTTGTGGCTCATACAGGATAAATTATTTTATCCTGATGATTCACAAGATACAGAAGTCACGAATCGTTTTTCATTCACGCTATTTTTCCTCACACGTTCTTTCAATCATCTTACTGATTTCATATAGTACACCATGAAAACAGGCCTATATAATTCAGGCCTATATAATTACAAGGCTGACACCCTTGAACCCAAATTTTATATAGTAAAACTGGGGTTTACAGGGTAAAACCTTATTTTTATTTCTGATCTAAAATATAGACTGTGGATACTTGTTAGAACTGCCTCGATAAGGTAGTTCTAACCTTTACCCACAATCTATATTTTGCGCAGAAATAAGAAAAAATATCACAATTTTCATCTTAAAATTTTCGTGTTTTCAGTGGTACAATCTAGATTGTATTTGTGTAGGCGTGTTTTCGTAATGCATGTTTTGTTTGTTTGTTTGATTTGAAATTTAACGTCCCCGTCAACACTGTATAGGTCATTTTGGAGACGTTTCTTCCAATTTTGTGGGGCTTTTACCCGACATTGAGATGAAATGACATCTCAAGCCCTGTCGCCCAATGAAATCAATAGGGTTTATTAGCATGAACGGTCCGACTCGCACCGCTTTGCCTGGGCAGGCTTATATCCTCTAAGCGGTTTACCAGGTCTCGTGTGCGGTCAGTTTCAGCTCTGCGTGGAAGCATCATGCAGCCCATCTGTTTCTTCAAGCCCCGTTCGTAATGCATGCAAACGGGTTGTTTATAAAAGGCTTCTTCGTTGACACATGTTTTCAAAGCTTTCCACCACTTACAGGCCAACGTCACAAAAGGAAGCAAAGCACTGACATCACAGGTGGGTTTATTATCTCTGAGCTAAGAAAATAATCCTGAACGGAGAATTAGACTGCTTCGTTTAAACCTTATTTTCCTGTACTTTATGAAAACAGTGTAGACCCTGATCAGACGCCGCAGATTGCGGCGTCTGATCTGGGTCTCCACTTTTTGCCTAACCAAGTACATGTGTTCAGTAAAGGTTTTTACTGATGACGGTATTTTCACAACAATCTCGCGTCACAACGATAAGAATTACGCGGCTGTAAATAACCTTTGAGGTTTAACGTGCCCGTCAACACTGTAAAGGTCATTTTGGAGACGTTGCTTCCAATTTTGTGGGACTCTTACCCGACATTGAGATGAAACCAGTAGAGTTTATAAGCACGGAAGGGCCGACTCGCTCCGCTTTGCCTGGGCAGGCTTAGATCCTCTAAGCGGTTTAACAGTACTCGTGTGCGGTCGGTTTCAGCTCTGCGCGGAAGCATCGTGTAGCCCATCTAATTCTTCAAGCCCCGATGGGCGGGGACCGACCTTGATTTCGTACAAATCAGTGTCAGTCACTTGGGCATCAACAACGTCGAGATATTGTGCTTAGTAAATTTGGGTCGAATGATAAACACTCAAGCCAAAACTAACTCTACGGACCATCGTGGCGTAGTGGATAAGAGGGCTGACTCATTAGGTCTCTCACCGCTGTGGTTCGAGCCTGGCTCGGGTCACATGCGAGACGCCAAGTTCTACATCGGAAGGTCAGGTGGTTTTTCTCCGGGTACTCAGAATTTCGCCCACCTCTGATTAACGTTCGGCTTCAGATGAGTGAAATAATCTTGAAAGGACCGTAAAACAACAACAACAACAAAAATAAAAATAAAACAAAATAACTGTGTTCATATTCCTCATTAAATTAACAAGTCATGAAATCATCGAATACCTCAATAAATGCTCTTCATTTGGATAAAAAAAAAAGAAAGAAAAACGGGTATAAATTACATGTATAAATTGTATGTTCCTAGGTTTTGCTAGAAGTGTATGAATATTCGTTCGAACGACTGAGTTGGGGCACCGTTATTCAATAGTTTCATGTAAATAAGATGTCCCCCTACCGGGAAATCCTGTGTTCGGGGTTTATGATCAAGAAAGATCCAAACTGGCCTGCCCAGCTACACAGACCAACAATATGCTTGAAAGGTTCAATGTATTGTGCAGTCCAAGTAGCAAACAACAGCGGTACAGATCAGACTGTGCGAAAGAGTACATTCCATTCTGACAGAGGATCTTGCAACGAGAAAGCTTTTGGTCCGATGGGTACCCAGACTTCTGACAGTTGATCAGAAGCACACCAGGCGCACATTGTCGCGTGCTAATCGGAAGATCCTGCCAACTTTCTTCAGAGATTTGTCACTATGGATGAAACATGGGTCCATCATTTTACCCCAGAGGCTAAACAACAATCGAAACAATGGACTCACCCTGGTTCACTCCCGCCATAGAAGGCAAAGACTGAAGGTTATGACCTCGGTTTTCTGGGATGCAGATGGTCTTCTGCTGATAGATTACCTCCAAATGGGACAAACAATCAATGGCACATACTATGCTTCACTTCTGACGCAGTTACGGGAAAATATTAAACTTAAGCGCCACGAAAAGCTCACTAAAGGTGTGTTGTTCCATTTAGACAATGCTTCTGTTCACAAGTATGTCATTGCTATGGCTGCCATTCTCAATTGGGGATTTAAAATGATTGAGCATCCGCCTTATTCACCTGATAGATTCCTTTCTTTGCTGATAGACTCATTTCTGTGCTACAGAAAAACAGCGGGTTGTTGTTAATGGTGAATCTTCAGAGTGGGCTCCGGTTTCGTCTGGAGTTCCCGCAAGGGACCGTTTTTGGTCCACTTTTGTTCTCCATGTACATCAATGATATTTCCACTGACATCGACTCAGAAATAAGACTGTTCGCAGATGACTGTATTTGTTATCGGGAATTTAGAGATACAGATGACTCATTGAAACTTCAGGTTGACATAGATAGATTAGGATGTTGGACCCGAAAATGGGGCATGAGATTTCAGCCAGTTAAATGCAATATTATGCAGATAACTAGGAAGAGATCTAATAAAGTTGAGGCTTCTTACACTTTAGAGGGAACGGTCCTCGAGAATGTGGACTCCATTAAATACCTTGGAGTGACAATCTCACACAACTTGAGATGGAATACTCATATTAGCAACATGTGTACTAAGGCAAATAGGAACGCTTGGTCTCCTGAGGCGAAATCTTCATCAGTGCCCTCAGGATGTAAAAGAGGCAGCATATAAAGGTCTTGTTCGCCCAATCTTGGAATATGGTAGTTGTATCTGGGACCCCAGTGGAGTGGTCCTTAACGATGAAATTGAGAAAGTTCAGAATGGAGCTGCTAGATTTGTAACAGGCAATTACTGCTTTGAAACTGGGAGCATGACTGGAGTACTTGGAAAATTAAAATGGGAGTCCCTCAAGAAAAGGAGAAAAACAGTAGGCTAATCCTTTTATACAAAGGTCTAAAGGGTGCTGCCAGCATTCCAACAGATGACCTTGTTCCCCCAGCTAGACACTGTAGAAATCACCATTCGTTGGCGTTTCAGACCCTTACTGCAAGAACTGAAATTTTAAAGAGTCGTTCTTCCCCAGAACCATTAGAGATTGAAATGTCCTCCCCGATTCGATTATTTCGACAGCTGAAGACGCTGACGATTGTGTAGCTAAATTTACCTCTTTGGTTAGAGCTAGGGACTAACTTCCCACATCATAGATCCTGGTGTATGAATGTCATTTGACGTGTCACCAGTAACAGTTCTGATTCTGATTCTGATCTGATCTCGCTCCATCAGGCTTTCATTTATTTCCAAAACTGCAAACGGCTATTTCAGGTGCCCACTTTCAGTCCGATGATGACGTCATATATGCAGTAGTTAATTTCTGAACAGCCAAGAAATGGAGTTCTAAAAAAGTGGCACTGAGGCCCTTAAACACCGCTGGCAAACGTGCATAGATACTGAATGGGATTATGTTGAAAAATAATACAATATGTCCGACAATGGCCCCCGCCCATCGGGGCTTGAAGAAATATATGGGCTGCATGATGCTTCCACGCAGAGCTGAATCCGGCCTGCGCACTAGTACTGGTAAACCGCTTAGCGGATCTAAGCCTGTCCAGGAACCGCGGAGCGAGGCGGACCGTCCATGCTTATAAACCCTATTGGTTTATTGGGCGACAAGACGTGAGATGTCATCTCATCTCAATGTCGAGTAAAAGTCCCACAAAACTGGAAGCAACGTCTCCAAAATGACCTTTACAGTGTTGACGGGGACGTTAAACCTCAAATCAAACAAACAAAACAAATTCAGATCCTTCAATATGAGGCTCACAACATATCAATCAGCCCTCGTAGATTGTGGATACTATTTAGTATCGCCTCAGAACGAGTTCCCACAATTTATGTTTTCAGCAGACAAATGAAGAAGATCAGAATTGTTTATCTGATGTTTTTCATTTTATATATTTGAATAAGCGTGTTTTCATAATGTATTTCTTAGTACTATTACATGCCTGTTTGATTAAATGGCACTTTTCATATTTATAAAACTAGCATTTTTAGATGTTTTTTTTTCCTCCTTTCTACTTCAAGCATAGGTTGTGGGTGCTCGTTAGAACCGCCTCATGAGACGGTTCTAACGAGTGGTTGTACAGGGGAGATCAATTCACGGAGTTGTCAACGTGATATTCTGTTTTACACATTGATTGTGGATGCTCGTTAGAACCACTTCAGTGAGGCGTTCTATACTGAGTGCACATTCTACGTTTTCGAAAAAAGAAGACTCGGGGGTACCCTTATACATTATTACTAGACTTTTCTACTATCATTCTCTCCCTACCGATGATACAAGAAGGGCAGTAGTCAGTTCCTGGCGAAATAATGTGCGATATACTGGTTGGCCGCTTATGTTATAGGCCTGCACAGGAAGCGTGGATAGGCAAATATTGAGTGGCTCGATATAACCTAAATAGTGTTGACTGAACCGTTAAGCTCCAAACAAAAACCCACCTTTCTCTAAATAAAGTGTGAGTTTGAAGGGTATGTGTAAGATATGGTTGATACCGTGATGGCTTCAGGGTCCAGTTGTTCAAGTTATTTTTTCATTAAACCATTGATTATTTGAGCCCAGCCAACGAATTTGTGTCTTCGAGCTTTCCGTCATGACAAATTTTAACTGCGCATGCCCAGCCATTCAGAGGGGCCAGGGATATGGCTTTCTGTGTGAAGGTTCCTCTTGATTCATTTCTTGTATGAGCGAGCAGCGAAGGTTCTGGCGAGACTGCGCGGATGCGCAGGCTCGCCTGAACCTTCGCTGCTCGCATAGGCGATAAGTACCAAAATCGCTTGACGGGGCCCATTTAATATAGCTATTTTGATAATATTTTTGCTGAAAATAAAATGAGAGTAGTTTTTTGAAAATACAAAAGCTCTTTACAATTTTTCGGTAAAAACACAGAGTATAAGATATCAGTGAATATTTTGACCACTTACGAGATTGTTTAACATTACGAAAACACGCCTATACAAATACATTGCAAACTTTACCGCCAAAAGACGAAACTATTTAGATGAAAAATTGTGATATGCTTCTTATTTCTGCTCAAAATATAGATTGTGGGTACACGTTAGAACCGCCTCATAGAGGCGGTTCTAACGAGTACCCACAATCAAAATTATATGCTAAAATTAGAAAAATTAAGTTTATACCTGTATACCCCAGTTTTACTAAATAAAGTGGAGTTCAAGGGGGTCCAAATTATATAGGCGTGTTCTCGTGATGACATTACGAAACGACGCCTAGTTTTACAGTCTTACCACCAAAAACGAAAATTTTCAGATAAAAATTATGATATTTGTATATATATTTCTGCATAGAACATAGATTGTGGGGACTCATTAGACCCTCTTCAACGAGTCGGTTCTAACGAGTCCCCACAATATAACGCGTCCCCACAATCTTTGTTTTCGAGCAGAAATAAGAAAAATAATGTATACCCCTGTAAACCCAGTTTTTCTATATAAAAGTGGAGTTTAAGGGGGTCAAAAAGATATAGGCGTGTTTTCTTGGTTAAGATCATAGAATCAAAACAGTCAATTTTCTGAAAGGGCAAAGATGATAGGCTCTAAATACCAATTTTCACCACTAAAATATGTTAAATATGATTGTTTTCTTTAAATGTTTAGTTTTAAAATTCTTACCTCTTGCATCTGCTGTGACCACAAGAAGCAGAAATAGTACAAACTGAATCACAAATTTTAAGGTGATAATTTGTCCATCCATTTTCTGTGAATCCAAAAGTCAATCTTGACTCAAATAGAGAGAAAAAAGTTGAACGATTAACAGAGATGTAGCTGTCACTAATTTATCATAACATAATTAATAATTAGTAAGGACAGGTAAAATGTGTATGCGCTTGTCCGTAAAACAACAGGACAGTGCGTCAAAAACGATTATTCTGTGCACGCTTAATTGAGTATTTTCGTATTCAGCGAATCTGTGCATATGTTCCCAAAATGTTTAACGCTGGTCGTTTTTATACTTTATGACAAACGAGTTGTTAGCATTTTATTGTATAACGAAATAGGAAACAAATTTGTTTTCCTGCAGTGAGTATTCAACAACGTACGTTGCCTGTATATGACGTTTACGTCACTTGTCAATCATGGAGAAATACATATAAAATCAATTATTAATTGCCGATTTATCATCACCAAAAAGTGTTGGCAAAAATAACAGAAGCTAATAATTTGTATGATTTATTTTGATTTTATTTTTTTTTACATTTCTTATTGAAATTTGTATTAAAAATATTAATAAGATAAACGACAAGATAAACATATCATTTTAACCCCGTCTCGAGGTAATGTCATCTATTGGTTTCATTGGGCGACAGGGCTTGAGATGTCATTTCATCTCAATGTCGGGTAAAAGTCCCACGAAATTGGAAGCAACGCCTCCAAAATGACCTTTACAGTGTTGACGGGGACGTTAAACCTCCAATCAAACAAAAGCAAAGGTAATGTCATCACCTTATCAAGTCTTGTAATGAACACCCATCTAAACCCTACTTTATATAGAGAAAATTGGGGTTTACAGGGGTATACATTATTGTTTTCTTATTTTTGCTCCTAGTCATAAGTTGTGGGCGCTCGTTAGACGGGCACT
Organism: Lucinisca nassula; assembly: GCA_963580285.1. Taxonomy (NCBI): domain Eukaryota; kingdom Metazoa; phylum Mollusca; class Bivalvia; order Lucinida; family Lucinidae; genus Lucinisca; species Lucinisca nassula. Next base: position 121,638,049 of record OY757023.1, on the reverse strand, counting down.
CAAAAACTATTTTTCAGGCATCATTGCGATAACTCATCCGTAGGATATAGTGCATATTTCACATCTCCAAAAATGGCTACTTTTATGATGAAAATCCTTCATATTTTTCTTATAAATGCTCATAGCATAGGTTGTGTGTGCTTGTTAGAACCGCCTCATTGAGGCGGTTCTAACGAGTTCCCACAACCTATGTCTTGGAGCAGAAATAATAATAAAAATAATGAATACCCCAGTAAACCCCAGTTTACACTTTTTAAAGTGGGGTTTAGTGGGGTCTTCATTTCACGGACTTGTTCACGTGATGTAAATTAAGAAAAATATCACACATTTTCGTTATAAAAAATCAGTTTTGAAGATATGAGAAAATGCATTATTTTACAAGAATTTGTTATCGTACTTCGCTTTCCGATACAGGCAGCCAGAATGGCTCAGTTCAGCCTGTGCATCCACTCAATCTGAACAGAACATTTTCTTTCTGTATGTAGTTTCGGTTTACCCCAGTCTGCGTCCCTTTTACAAGTCCATGTAATGAATACCCTTGTAAATTCCACTTTATTTTGCAAACGTGGGATTGACATTGGTAAGCAATATTTCCTTCTTTGACTCAATATCGTAGAATGAGGTGCACGTTAAAACCCTCTACTTTTTGACAATTAGAAAGATGGTCTGAATAAAAGAATTTTACTCATTACGGAAACACACCTGTTCAAATATATTGAGAATTTCGCATTCAAATAATGATTTAAAAAAAAAAAAAAAAAAAAAAAAAAAAAAGAATCTGATATTTTTTTTCTTCCGAGTTTCTGCTGTAAACATAGATTATGGGTACTCGTTAGAACCGCCTCGCCTTACTTTTCATATTTCTACTCAAAAACATAGAATGTGGGTACTCTAATTGAGTACCCACATTCTATGTTTTTGAGTAGAAATATGAAAAGTAATATATACCCCTGTAAACCCAACTTTAACAATATAAAGGTGGGGTATGAGGTGGTCAAGATTATATAGGAGTGTTTTCGTCATGCGCTCTTTTTTATCGCTTGGCAAGGCCTTAGTGATAAAATCTGTATATAAAATTACATGCAGTGTATAGGGCCCCGCCCATTGGGGCTTGAAGAAATATATGGGCTACATGATGCTTCCACGCAGAGCTGAAACCGACCCGCACATGAGTACTGGTAAACCGCTTAGAGGATCTAAGTCTGCCTAGGCAAAGCGGTGCGAGTCGGTCCGTCCATGCCTATAAACCATATTGGTTTCATTGGGCGGCAGGGCTTGAGATGTCATTTCATCTCAATTTCGGGTAAAAGTCCCGCAAAATTGGAAGCAACGTCTCCAAAATGACCTTTACAGTATTGACGGGGACGTTAAACCTCAAATCAAACAAACAAACAAAACATGCAGTGTATGCTGTAATTGAAACAACCAGATGTGGATATATAGCACCTCACTCTAAATGATACATCTTTGGTGGTGGGTTGTGAATCTTGCGTCACTGGGGCATCCAACTGATATTGGCTTACAACTGGACAAGGCCTACTGTCCTTACAGCAGGTACGGGTAGAGGGGAAGGGGGTATTGTTGTTTCTGTTTCTACATTTTCATTTATTTTCTCCCCTGTCTCTTATTATGCCCCGAGACTAAAATAATGCCGATTTTTTATGTTATACCCTCCGAAAGTTTGAGTGTCCGTCCGTCCGACATTCCGACGAACGGAATATTTATGCGGCTAAATTGACATGTTATATGGCTGATTTCTTTCATGGGGCTAACCACGTAAAAGAAATTTTAGACACATAAGTATATGAAATAACGAAATAAACCGCATTTGGACTGACGAATAACAACGGAAGCGGCAAACTGGCCAAATTCATCCCCCACCCACCCCGACCCCCCTTCGTGAATACCGGTTCGTGACCTTTACTTTATTTTGAAGGAACACAGGCTCTCAAAACTGTTCATTTCGGCTTATCTGCGCCCTATCTATGGAATGAATAGAACTTTGTACCATATATCTTGCATCTACCAAAGATTTGGTTTGCTCTTGGTGACCTTGACCTTATTTTCAAAGTTACAGGCCCCCAAAACTGTTAATTTTGGGCCAGAAATATCTTGTCCGCATCATTTCACTAAAACTATCTGTTGTATTTTTGTCAAACGCGGAACAAATTTATGGCACTTTGAACATTGAAAGTAACGGATTCTGTGATTTATTTGCATCTACTCCGTTAACATGGAACTATTTTGAGATTTTCCGGAAACTTCACACGAAGCTTAAGCACCACTGGGGAATCTGTTGAAAATGAGAACCCTAATTCTGGTGTACTTTCTTTCGGAACATTGGCCCTTTGAACATTGAAAATAGTCATCTCAGTCATTTTATTTAGGGAAAGACTAATGCACCTTCGCTTTCACAATGTAATGGCACTTGCTTGATGTAACTAGTGGCGGGACATGATGCAGTTCTTGCAGCGCTTTTATTTTCATATCATCGTATACAGTCTCTGCTATCTTTTTTCTCCCTTTCTCTTGGAAACGACCCGAAATGACCCGCAATGGTTGACGTGTTAACACGTTAAACCCAAACACAATTAATAATAAGACCACCTTTCGGGCTGTTCAAAAGTGGTCTTTAATACCACTTTTGATCAGTCTCAAAGGTGGTCTCTGACCAGAGGACACTGTATACTGAAAGCATAAAGGAAGAATAAAGCAGAATTAGTCTCAATTTTTGGGTGGTCTTAACAGCGGAATTTTACTGTATATAGACCAGTATGCAGCGAAAAGCGGAAATGCGTCTTCTTGTATACCAAGTAATGAAATCCTGGACTTAACCCTAGGATAGAAATTCTTATTCTATCTAGGTTATCTTACCCAGGGATAAAATGAAATCGAGAATTTTCACGCATTTGATGTGCACTGGTTGCTACGCCGTCGTTTAGTTTCATGTCATTTGCTTAAAACGTCGCATTATCATCACGAAAACACATCTTTATAATTTTGACCCCCCCCCCCCCCCCCACACACACACACTTAACCACACTTTTATAATGTAAAACTGGGGTTTACAGGGGTATACATTATTGTTCTTATTTCTGCTCAAAAACATATATTGTAAGTACTCGTTAGAACCGCCTCGTTGAGGCGGTTCTCACGAGTATCCACAATCTATGTTTTGAGCTTGTAGGTACTCGTTAGAACCGCCTCGTTGAGGCGGTTCTCACGAGTATCCACAATCTATGTTTTGAGCAGAAATAAGAAAAATATGTGAAAAATTTCATTTTTCGGCGGTAAAATGTACAAAGTATTTGTATAGACGTGTTTTTGTAATGCTGTCATCAAAATATTACGGACATCAACAATCGAAGTGACTGCATTATAAATAAATCCACTCAGAAATGAAAAGTATGCAAGAAGAAGAATCTTACATGAGTGTGAGAGGTACGAGATAGAAAAAATCCGTCTCGAGGTTCACCGACCGGCTTCACTCAGCCGGGTGATGCCGGACAGTGATCCCTAGAGGCGGATGTTTTCTATTGACTTCTGAAACGGTGAGTATACATTTGCACATCATTCTTTTATATTTGCACAGCAGATAAGGGAATCCATGGTTTTAGTCTGGAAAAGAAATTCTGTTCTTACCCTGATGTTCTTACCCAAGCAAACTACATAGGTGCATTGCGCGAAATATTAATACAGTAAAATGAAAATTTTCGGTGGTGTTGTACAAGAAAAGAATCTTACATTGGGTACTTCAAGAAGAACAGTTGTCATTTTCTGGCGAAAGAATACGCACTCTACTGGTCAGCCTGACCAGGAAAAGTGTGGATAGGCAAACTGGCCGGTTCAAAAATGACCTAAATAGTGTTGACTGGGCCGTTGATCTCCAATACAAACATACAAAATAATATTGGGTACTGTTGAAGATGGGCGTTTCCAACCCTCGGCAAGACCGAGCGGAACCTCGGCGAAGCAAACGCCAATCTACAACAGCACCCCATGCACCGATATGTGAGCTCAGCTAAGCCTCAAATCAGATGTGTACACATGCAGTCAGAATGCAGTCTTCCATGTCTACAAGACAATTTGTCAGTTAACGGACATCAAAAATCAACCAGCAAAGACTCCGATCAGACTGCGCAGATGTCTTTGCTTGGCGCACACGGCCGAAAACACAACATTGGCTTGCATGATAATGAGCCAGGTCATGACAAAACTTACAATAAGACCGGTGCGACCAGCAGAGACTCAAATCAACCTGCGCACACATCTACTATGACACGACCTTTTGCCTATGTCTCATTTGCATAGATAATAGCTAATAGTAGGTACATGCGATCAGCGAAAACTCTGATCAGACTGCGCGAATGCGCAGGCTGATCTGAGTCTTCGCTGGTCGCTCAAGCATTCTTGTAGATTTTGTCATGCGCTGGCTCAAATGTGTTCTACTTTACAGCTTGGCAGAGAAGCTTCAGATCAGACTTCACAAAGGCTAATAAGCACACTGGTGTTCATGAATGCTCATGAAAAAAATGAAACATGGTCTCTTTCTGTATGTACAGACGCATGGGTTGATTCGTGTCATAACTTCTTGGAAGAGCCAGAAGGGATGTTCTTCGTGCCGTGGCACATTATAATGAAAAAAAAAAACAACAAAAAAACAGAAAAAAACAAACAAACAAAACATTGTGACCATACATTTCATCACATAATTACTCACACACAATACAAGGAAATAGTATTCGCGGTATTTGAAGCTAAGGTGGTTCATGTGGAGAAACGGGACACGACTAACGAATACGGATACACCTGCCGTTGCCCACACCCGTCTAGCCTGGCAATCAGGCCCTGTATTTAGTCATTCTTACTAACAAGGTACACAACCACCGTAAACCTAATAGAAATGTGTATTATTATTTGCCCCCTATCTAAAATAAATCAGACATTACTCAAGAACATGGTATTACACGGGTGGTAATCAGAGGAACTAGCTCGAAAATGAGTCAATGGAAATTTGTTCCCTCGACACCTCCGGGAACTGTCGAGCTAGCGCCATCACCAAGAAACTTGTAAACAAAGGGAGGTCTCGAAGAGTTTTATCACCATTTTTTTCCCTTGTAAGCTATTTATAAAAAAAATCCGGCAATGCAGTGCCACATAGAAATGATTTAACTTTGTACCCCGCTAGAATTTGCTATGGAACTTTGCAGCGCTGGAGTATATATGAAAGGAAACTTTTTATCACGGACCTGAAAATTGTCAATTTATATCAACACGGAAATTTTGGCCGACGATTTTTCATTTTCCGTCAAAAGTACGCCCTTCACACCCCAAGAAGCAACACTCCTAGTGAAATGAAACATGGAACGTTTGAATTAAGCAAACTATTTTGGCCGTGATTACGTAACTTGCGACTTATTACGAAATTACTGTCCGAGAAAGTCTTTTCGACAAGGAGCTAGTTCACTCGACATGGAGGTATTGCCCTCAAAAAATGAAGATGAAACATTCATCAGATGACTTGGGCCTGATTCGATGTCTTTCATGGTCCCACCCAGTTTATCCAACTGGTTTCTTTACCTCTGGTTAGTGGGGTAACAAGATATTATGCCCACAAGACGCCCCCCTCAGTCGTTTCTCCCTGGTCGTTACGCCCCTATTTTGCACCCATAGCCGTTATGCCCCCAAAGGCTGGTCTTTTCGCCCACTTAGTCATTTCGCCCAACTAGTTGCTTCGCCCCCTCCCAATTTAGAACGGATCAGTGGATGGATGGATGGATGGATGGATGTTGGTTGGTTGGATGGATGGATGGATGGATGGGTACACTACGGAGAGGGATAAGTAAGTGGGTATTTGGATGGATGGGTCCATTGAAAAACGGATGAACGAACCAACAAACGTACAGGCGGACGGACAGAAAAACAGACAGACGACATAAAAGCATTTTAATTAGATCCTCTATCGGATATAATACTCAATATGTAGAGATGATACTTAGTCGAATGATTCATGAATAACTATAATAAACTAGGGAATAAAAAGTAAAGAGGCGCCTGATTATCTAGCACAGGAATATATTTTTTTTGTTGCATGTCCGGTATTTTTTCTGCTCAGGAATAGTCCTTTGGAACTTTTTCCTCCTTGGAAAGCAGACATCTGAAAAGAAAATCGAATATTCAATATAACAATGTATTATGTCAAATCTCAATTTGAGTTTGCAGATAAATGGTTAAACCAGACAGACAGCGCACTTAACCACCAGGCCCACTAGCCAGAGGTAAAGAAACCAGTTGGATAAACTGGGTGGGACCATAGAAAAGACATCGAATCAGGTCCCAGTCAGCTGATGAATGTTTCATCTTTGAGGGCAGAAGACTAGCTCGGACAGTACTTTCGTCATAAGTCGCAAGTTACGTAATCACGACCAAAATATTTTGCTTATTTCAACCGCTCCATGTTTCATTCCACCAGGGATGTTGCTTCTGGGGTGTGTGAAGGGCGTACTTTTGACGGACAATGAAAAATCTTCGGCCAAAATCTCCGTGTTGACATAATTGACAATTTTCAGGTCCGTGATAAAAAGTTTCCTTTCATTCATACTCCAGCGCTGCAAATTTCCATGGCAAATTCTAGCGGGGTACATAGTTAAATCATTTCTATGTGGCACTGCATTAATTGTCGGATTTTTTTTTATAAATAGCTTACATAGAACAAGTTGGTGATAAAACTCTTCGAGACCTACCTTTGTTTACTAGTTTTCTTATGAAGGAGCTAGCTCGAGGGCCCCCGAATGTGTCGAGGGAACAAATTTTCATTGACTCATTTTCGAGCTAGTTCCTCTGATTACCATCCATGTATTAGGGGTGGTATTAGTGCTTATTAGTAAATTTGTTTTACGAAACTGCTCTATTTAAGAGACTGATACCAGTCTAACACCCGCCATGAACCGGAAAGAGAGGTTGCCGCTGGCTACGACCTCTTCGCCACAACGACGGAAGGTGGCGAAACTTTCTGAAGACGACCGACCATGTCAATCACAGAAAACGTCTAAGTTGATCATATAAACTGGTAAGAAAGTTGAAAATATGACCCTTCTTGAATAATCGGACGCATGTGAATGGAGAGAAAGACCGTACAAAATATTTCATCATCTGTCTCCATGAAAGAATGTTCCTGGCCCGGTTGGGGTCGAACCCGCGTCCTGTTCACCAGTTCAAGCGCCCCCCCCCCCCCCCCCCCCCCCCCCCACTGAGCCAGCGAGACCTCACCGATGACGCTGGTATGTTACTGAAAAAATAGGTGGTTTTACGATGCTCAAGCACCATGTAATAAACACCGGTGTAAATCTACTTAATAGAAGAAAATTGGGTTTACAAGAGTTTCCATTATTCTTGCGTAAAATGAGATGGTTCTGGAGAGTATTGCAGCAAATAAAAAAAAAAAAAAAACACTTTTAAATTGCATCACATTTTTCATCAGAAAAATATCAGTTTTTGACATCACGAAAACACGGCAATATAATTCTGACCCTCTTGAACCCCACTTTTATATTGTAAAACTGGGGTATACAGGGGTTAACCTTATCTTTATTGTTTCTCCTCTAAAATAAAGATTGTGGGTACTCGTTAGAACCGCCTCGATGAGGCGGTTCTAACGAGTACCCACAATCTATATTTTGGCAGAAATAAGAAAAAATTCACACTGTTTCATCTGAAAATTGTTTATTTTTCGGCGGTAATATTTACAATGTGTTTGTATAGGCGTGATTTTGTAATAGATAAGATAAAATGTTCTTCATCACCCGGATGTATACTATCCATTAAAATGGCACTAACAATTAAAACACTATCAGGACTAATCTTTGAGTGTAGATTGGGCAAACGGGCCTGAACAGGACCGTTTCGTTCAATAAGTGTAGACCCAGATCAGACGACGGGTTCTGTGGTGTCCGATCTCGGTCTGTACTGGTTGCAAGTGTATCAGTGCACGAGCACTTTCCAGATTTTTCTTTTAGCTCATCGCTCTGATGCCACAATGTGAAGACTAGCTCTGCTAGTAACGGGTACCTGAATTTTGTACACGTCCAGCGACAGTCAATTGGATAATAGCAGGCGGGAAACTTCAGTAGTTAGTAACTTTTGGTCGATTGATAAACAATCGACCCAAAATTCAAAAAAGTTCCCGTTGTAAGCATAATTTGTTTGATTTATTTTAGGTTTAACGTACTTCTCAACAGTATATAGGTCATTTAAGAGACGTTGCTCTACCACCCAAACACACCAAGAGGGTTTATATACAGGGACAGCCCGACTTGCATCGGCTTAGACCTTGTAAATTGTGTGCGGTCGGTTTCAACTCTTCTTGGATGCACCATGTAGCCGAAACTTCGTCGTCAAGTCATGATGGGCGGGGGCTCGTTGTAGTCATGATATCCAAGCAAAAGGCATTGGAACTGTCGCATTTGTTGAAATAACTTGATTGGATTGTTATCTTTGACGCACTCGGCCCCCGACCATTGGGGCTTGAAGAAATAAATGGGCTGCATGATGCTTCTACGCAGAGCTGAAACCGACTGCACACGAGTACTGATAAACTGCTTAAAGGATCTAAGCCAGCCCAGGTAAAGCGGTGCGAGTCCATGCTTATACACCCTACTGGTTGCATTGGGCGACAGGGCTTGAGATGTCATTTCATCTCAATGTCGGGTAAAAGTCCCACAAAATTGGAAGCAACGTCTCCAAAATGACATATACAGTGTTGCCTCAAATAAAACAAACAAAGAAGGGTATTGTACAAGGGGCATAAGTCCAAAACGTTCACTATGCTGAAAGATGATGTGTTGGCTCCCTTCCTTTAAGGTTCGAAGTTTCGTTTCCAGATGAATAATTATTATTTAAGAATCGTTTAGGTATTCATGGAGATGGCGTTATGAATATTGAGCCTTTTGTTTCTAGCGAGTTTAAATATGAGTATATTCGATCAGATCAGGAAATAAAGAATATAAACATCTCGGTGTCTTTGATAACAATTATCTAAAGCTGAAACCGAACAGTAAATTGAAAGACACATTTTGTTTCGTTTTTTGGGGGGGGGGGGTAAAAACTGGTATATTATCGGCCCCCGCCCATAGGGGCTTGCAGAAATATATGGGCTGCATGATGCTTCCATGCAGAGCTGAATCCGGCCCGCACACTAGTACTGGTAAACCGCTTAGAGGATCTAAGCCTGTCCAGGAACCGCGGTGCGAAGCGGACCGTCCATGCTAATAAACCCTATGGTTTCATTGGGCGACAGGGCTTTAGATGTCATTTCATCTCAATGTCGGGTAAAAGTCCCACAAAATTGGATGCAACGTCTCCAACATGACCTTTACAGTGTTGACGGGGACGTTAAACCTCAAATCAACCAACCAAAATTTTACCAAGATACCTTGCATCCCTTTCTTACCACCCGAAAGTGGTAACCCAGCAGGCACATGCCATAATTGTAACGTCACATCGACGTCGGTACGTCATGACGTCGATGCAACGTCACATCTACGTCCGTCAGTGCAACGCACATGGGAACAAAGGAAATAAGCATCACTGCCTCTGGCGGGCTCGAACCCGGGCCGCTCGAGTGAATTTCCAATTCTCTAACCACTTAGCCAAAGAGTCGACTCCCTGACGCAGTTGTCAGAGAACGGTGGCTATGCATAAACAGGTACCGATGATGCTATTAGAGTAAAGGTCTAACATTGCGTTTAAAACTGACCAAGCTCGATGAGTTTCGAATTACAACTGCAATCGAATTCCACAGTTTCGGTGCTGAATAAGAAAAATGATGAATGTGACCGTGGAATAGCCAACTGACATCTCAGTGTGCGCGAAAGGGTCCTTAGACACTGGCCTCAGCAGGTTGAGGCAGGGGACAGTGGCCTAAACAAGCCTGTGATATATTGAGAGGCCAAATTATTTACGGCTTTGTATATAAAGACAGCCTTGTTATATTTCAATTGTCTTTTTTTTATTTCTACTGGAAGCCAACCTAATTTAAGAATCATTTTCGCTGGATGGTGCAGTGAAATCGGCGCATCATATCATGCGATCTGCATGTTGTTGAAGTTTTGTTATCCTGTCGAAACTTGCTGAGGAGGCGGTTACCCCTACCACTGACACGCAGGATATTTCTTTCGGATATTGGTAGAATCACACAAATTGTCCAGTCCACTGTGATCTGATGTAATCTGATTTGTTTTTCTCTCGCCTAGTTCAATCAAGTGCAAATGAACTGAGCACCTTACAGCGAGAAGGCGTGACTTAAATGACATAATATGGTATCACTGTAAAACTTCCTACGATGTTAAATTACGTGATTAAGCCTTCCCAACTCTTCTCTACCTCCAAATCACATGTTAACCACTTTCTTCAGCTTGTTATTCTCATGTTGCCGCCACCATGATATGTTATATGTAATATTTGTCTTCCCGCTCACATGTAACTATTGCTATCTGAGCTTGAATAAAATTTTTGTTGTTGTTGTTGGATAATATATAAGCATGGACGAGAGATCTGTTTCCCCCAAAACGTGGCTCATTTATGTGTGTACTTTCGAGGGATGTTCGAAAAGAATTGCTTGTTGTCCTCTACCTCGATATCAAAGTGTGGCACGATCAAAAACAATACATACTTGTATAGGGCTACTCAATATCTCACAATGGTGTATAAATGTACATGTTAGACTAAGTTTAAGACATTAAAAATGCCATTTAAATACACGCTGTCAGTGAACACTGCAGTAAAAATGGTTGGTAGAAGCGACGACTAAAAACATGAAATACGGGATTACATCAAAGCTTGCTCAAAACTTGGTTGTTCTTCGAAGAAGCTGATGACTGAAATTTCTACTGCTTTTGGACCTTCTTGTGTGTCTTATGACACAGTTCAGCGGTGGAAAAAGAAATTTGAGTCTGGTGTAGAGTCCATCAAAAATGCACCGAAATCAGGAAGGCCAAAATCTGCATCTCGTAAAGAAATCGTTTCCAAAATAAAGGAAATTATTGAAGGAGATGTCAGATTTACAGTTCGTGATATTGCACGAAAGGTAGGCATATCACTATCAACGGTTCACCTTATTTTGAAGAAGCATTTGAAAGCCAGAAAGTTTTTCTGCTAGATGGGTGCCACAACTGTTGACTGACGAGCAAAAGAGGCAACGGGTTAAAGTTGCCAAAAAAAAGCTTCAAATGTTTCCTAAATATGGCAAAAAGCAGTTTGCCAATGTCGTCACAGGTGATGAAACCTAGGTCCATTATTTTGAGCCCGTCAGAAAGGTTAGCAATAAGATCTGGGCCACTAAACACAGCCAACCCTCAATAACTTCCAAACGTTCTTTGAGTACAAAGAAGGTTTTGTATGCAATCTTCTTCTCTGGTGAAGGAGTCGCAATAAAAGTGCCGGTGAAAAAGGGCAAAAACACCACCGGAAAGTACCACAAAGACGTAGTACTGAAGAAACTGAAAAAGTATTATCAGAAACGACGCCCTTCCACTGGTTTGAAACATGGCCGTCTTCTACATGACAATGCAACCGCTCATACCTCCGCAATAGTTACGGAGCTTTTGAAGAAAGAAAAAGTAACTGTTTTGTCTTACCCCCGTATTCCCCAGACCTTGCCCCATGTGATTTCTTTTTGTTGTTTCCGAAATTGAAATCATTCCTTGCTGGGCGGAAATATCAGTCCCGACAGGCACTTGGATCTGCTATTCATTAGTATCTTATTACTGTGCCAAAATCAGCGTACCGTGACGCCTTCAAGAAGTGGAAACATCGGCTGAAACTTTGCATTTCTAGCCACGGGGAGTACTTCGAGGGCATGAAATGAGCACTTTTGGGCTGACTTGAAATTTGAAGTCTCCAGATAGAAATAAGCAATTCTTTTCGAACATCCCTGGTATGTACATGTATGCACTTTCATATACAAGTTCACCATTGAGTATCTTTGTGCCACAAAAATGGAAAACTGGATGTCTGTCCATGTACATATAAATGAAAACATAGGACAAAGTGTTATGATTTTGGATTCTTTTCATGTTTAAATCAAACGATCAACAAACTTTCAACACATAAATAACCTAAACGCTGTAACTGTTTCGGTTTTGATTCATCCTCATGTCGTAGAAGACTTGTCTTAAGACACTTACATACAACAAGGGTGCAGCACAGGTTGCGAGTAACCAATTCTGCTCCTTGTATTCTTCTTGAACTTAGAAGCCCCCATGGTGTAGTGGATAAGCTACTTGCTTCATAAACAAGGGGACGTGGGTTCGACCCCGGGCTTCTCCAGACTTTCGGATGAATCTTTAAAACCGAGGTCCCGTCTCCGTATGCCCTTAGCTGTTGGTGGGACGTAAAATTCAAACACAGTCACAGTCTTCTTGAACTTTTTGTATAGTAGTCGCAGATAAGATTGACTAGGCGGGGCTATCGTTTGCACCTGCCTTTGGAATGTTCTTTTAACAAAAAGTTAAACCAAGTTGCCCGATTGTGTGAACTCAGCTGTAACACAAACATAGCTGTGGCGTATATGGTCATTTGGCCCGCTTGCAGAAAGCATGCGAAAGGCACTCGTGGACTCAGCGAATTAGACATATATTGACAACACCCGAATAGCTCCGCCTAGTCAATCTTATCTGCGACTTCTATACTTGAAAATGCTATACCACATGTGGTTGAATATCTGATTCACATGATTATAAATGCAAAAATACAATATGTTGTTATATGATTTATAATATCACTGTCAATTCACTTAAGTGCATGATTAAGCCACTATATGATTTCTTTGCCAAAATGTCAATGACAGTGACTGACAGTGAATGATCCCGGATTGATCAAGATGATCACTGTTGGTATTATGATGAACCATTATCTACACTTTTATGCTCTTAAAGTCTCCTGAATAAAATATTTACTACCATAAATGATACCTGTGAACACCACTTTTCTCTATATAAATTGGGTTTGCAGGGGTGTTCAATACACGAAATCATAAACGTGATGGAGATGCTTCATGTAAAAGTTGGGTTTAATAGGGATGTGGGGGGGGGGGGGGCAGTCAGTGTTTGAGTTTTACATCCCACCAACAGCTATGGTCATATGGAGACGGGACCTCGGTTTAAAGACTCATCCGAAAGTCTGAGGTGGTCAAAAGTATATTGACGTGTTTTCGGGGTGTACATGTACCCGCAGTCTGCAGCTCCGAAGTTAAAACAAGGTTTTTCATTAGCATAACAACACTCACAGTTCAAATGAGGTGAATATATAGTAACTAGGTTAGTTCATTCAGTGAGTCACTATAATAATTCACCCTTTAAGGCCAAAAAAAAAAAAAGAATGTTCTTTTCTTGTTGCCAAAGAAAAAACAATCCATTCTAATCAAAAACGAAATACATTACTGAAACTGGGACAAATCGCGTAGGGACCAATGTCTCTAATAAACATGTTCTTCCAGCGACAGTGAATTCTTGCTTCCGAGCAACGAAAGAAGAGAAGACAAATTTCAGATCAGAGTAACCTGCCTTTCATTTTAGCAGCGCCATGAAAAATTTCTAGATCGGAGAGAGGGACATGGGAGCATTTCAATTTTATTTAAACATCGCCGTGAGAAACGCCGGGGTAATATACGCCCGTTATAATTTTACAAGGATGACCACTCTATAAGGCTGCTCATTTTCGTGCATCAAGTCGGTCTACATAGATTTGTCCAAGCTTTACACTACACTACCCGCATTTGTTTATATATAAAGAACTTAATGATCTATTGCATTAAAGTTGCATATGCCTTGCATGCAAAGATTGTTTTCACTTCCGAACGGTAATTTACACAATAAAGAAATTTACACATTATTGTAATGCCAGAATGTGTGTGAAACTCTCGTCTTTATATTTAATTATATATTAGATTAGGTACTAAGTTATTTAGAGAATTTTATGGAATTCCTATGGGTATCAATAAAATTATTGCTCGCCACTTGAGGCTGATTTGTTCTTGTTCTGTTATGAGGTATCTTTCTAAAGATAAACAATCTGGAGATATTGGCGTTTTCAGCTCGTCGTCTAGATATAGTGAAATTCCGCTATTAAGACCACCTAAAATTAAGACTAATTCTGCTTTTAAAAGCTTATTTTGAATGATGCACTTAGTATTTCTTTATGTTTTCTGGCCACAGTGTCCTCTGCCTAGGGACCACCTTTGGGACTTTCAAAAGTGGTCTCTAAGACCACTTTTGAACAGTCCCAAAGGCGATCTTAATATAGGAATTTTACTGTATTTGGACGACAATACCTACTTCTATAGAGTGTTCAGTCAAATTCGCTCTTCAGAGCTTCAGTTAAATATATCTAAAAATCTTATATCGAAGCCCCGTTTTGCCTTTAGCTCACCTGTTATGTAATGACGAGGTGAGCTTTTGGTATCACTTTCTTTTCGTCAATCGTGCGTCCGTGAGTGCGTAAACAATTTCTTCAAACCGCATCTCCTCCTAAACCACTGATCGGATTTTGACCAAACTTCATAGGAATGATCCTTACGTGGTCCCCTTTCAAAGTTGTTCAAAAGGTTCCGGTCCATTGCACATCAAGGTCACGGGAGCCAAAAATAGATTTTTAGTGAATTTTTTAAAAATCTTCTGCTCGAAAACCGCAAGGCGCAGGCCTTCGATAGTTAGTGTGTAGCTTCATCTAGTTGATCTCTACCAAGATTGTTCATATTATAGTCCTGGGGCCAAAAATGACCCCGCCCCGGGGCTTTTGGGTTTTACATAGACTTACATAGGGAAAAGCTGTAAAAATCTTCTTGTCTGAAACCAGAAGGCTCAGGTGTTTGATATTTGGTATGAAGCTTAGTCTTGTGGACCATTATCAAGACTGTTCAAATTATAGCCCTGGGGCTAACAATGCCCCCAACCCGGGGCCCCTTGGTTTTACATTGACTAATAGAGGAAAAAATCTTAAAAATCTTCTCCTCTGAAACCTCAAGGCCAGGTATTTGATATTTGGTGTGTAGCTTCAAGATTGTTCAAATTATAGCCCTGAGGCCAAAATTCCCGGCCCTGGGGCCCTTTGGTTTTCTATGGGGAAAACCTTTAAAAATCTTCTTGTCTGAAAACAGAAGGCCCAGGTGTTTGATATTTGGTATGATACTTCGACATGTGGACTTCTATCAAGATTGTTCAAATTATAGCCCTGGGGCCAATAATGTCCCCGCCCCGGACCCCTTTAGTTTTATATTGACTTATATCGGAAAAAATCTTAAAAACATCTTCTCCTCTGAAACCACAAGGCCAGGTCTTTGATATTTGGTGTGTACCTTCATCCAGTGGACCTCTACCAAGATTGTTCAAATTATAGCCCTTGCACCAAAAATGCCTCCGACGTTGGGGCCCTTTGGTTTTACATTGACTTATATAGGAACTATATTTAAAAAAATCTTTTTCTCTGAAACCGCAAGGCACATGTCTTTGATATTTTTGGTATGAAGCTTCATCTAGTGGACCTCTATCACGACTGTTTATATTATAGCCCTGGGGCCAAAACTTCCCCCGCTCCAGGGCCCTTTAGTTTTACATTGACTAATATAGGAAGAAAATCCTTTAAAAAATATTCTCCTCTGGAACCGCAATGCCCATGTCTTTGATATTTGGTGTAGCTTCATCTAGTGGACCTCTACCAAGATTGTTCAAATTATAGCCCTGGGGCCAAAATGTCCCCGCCCTGAAGCTCTTTGGTTTTACATTGACTTATATAGGAAAACCCTTTAAATATCTTCTTGATTGAAACCAAAAGACCCATGTGTTTGATATTTGGTATGAAGCTTCGTCTTGTGGACTTCTATCAAGATTGTTCAAATTTTATCCCTGGGGCCAAAAATGCCCCTGCCCCGGGGCCCTTTGGTTTTACATTGACTTATTTAGGGAAAACCTTTAAAAAGTCTTCTTGTCTGAAACCAGAAGGCTAAGTTCCTTGATATCTTGTATGAAGCTCTGTCTAGTGGACCTAGACCAAGACTGTTCAAATTATAGCCCTAGGCTGAAAATGGCCCTGCCCCGGGGCCCACAGGTTTTATTTAGACTAGAAGCCTCCGTGGTCGAGTGGTTACGCTACTTGCCTTCTAAACCAGGGGTCGCAGGTTCGATTCCGGGCTTCTCCAGACTTTCGGATGAGTCTTTAAACCGAGGCCCCGTCTCCGTATGACCTTAGCTGTTGGTGGGACGTAAAACTGAAACACTCACTTTATTTAGACTTATATAAGGAAAACCTTTAAAAATCTTCTTGTTTGAAACCAGAAGGTTCCGGTCTTTGATATTTGGTATGAAGCTTCACCTTTTACACCTCCCTCAAGATAATGCAAATTATAGTCCTGGGGCCAATAATGGCCCTCCCCAGGTCCCACTTGTTACAATATGGTTCACTTGAGCGATCAAGGGCTATCATGACCCTCTTGTTTAATTTTAGATGGGTTTATTTCATGCAAAATATATGATAACTCGCTATGATTTTGATGTTGATATGGTAAATTACCCCAGCTTGGATGGAGACGTTCCTCTTGTGACATCCAATAGTGTTCATATCGCAATGTATTCTGATCGCCAGAGTATTTAAGTCATTGCTACAAATTACTGTGAGGCTTAATTTACCGAAACTGGTAAGTCCGGCCGAAAATTTCAAGAACACTTTACAATTATCAGTTCTATGGCATATTCGTTACTTTCAAACAATTGCCTTTTAATAGAACAAATTTTACCTCTCTACAGCTGGAGTTATGGTAGTGTGTTTTTTCTGTAAAAAGTATCCATACTCGCCATCATTGGCCAAACCTAGGTAGTCTGGCCCAGGAAATCTTCACAGTTTTCAGCTCTATTGTTTATTATTTGCTTCCAACATATTTCCTTTTAGTATTAAAGTATTCAATCTCGCTTTAGTTGGTGTTATGGTAATCCTTGGCGGCTGTAAAACGTACCCCCCTGACCTTCGTCATAGTGTAGCCTATATTTATATTTTCTTGTCCTTTTGGATCTTTGATTCCATTTCGGCTTTAGGGTCACTGATTAGGCCGTATTGGCTGAAACTAGCTAGTTTGGCTAAGAAAATCTTTAACATTTCATACTTTTCAGCTGTGTGTCGAACGCTATGCTTCCGAATGATTACATGTAACAATACACATTCAAAAGTAGAAATTCAATGGCAAGTTTGACTCCATTCTATTCTGCAACAAGTCCTAGAGGCAATGAGTCAAGAATCGACACAATCATCTCACACCATCCATCTGAAACATCAAAGGGAAAGAAACATGAGCATAAATTAACATCACTTTAATGAAAACGTCACAGCTGGAAAGCAAAAAGGACAGTTACTTTCCCACAAAATGGCCAAACG
Source organism: Lucinisca nassula (assembly GCA_963580285.1). NCBI lineage: Eukaryota > Metazoa > Mollusca > Bivalvia > Lucinida > Lucinidae > Lucinisca > Lucinisca nassula. Next base: position 121,620,634 of record OY757023.1, on the reverse strand, counting down.
GCTATGAATTATATGGTGACTTAGTATATAAACTCATATAAATATGCATGCATTGATTTCAGTACCCAGTTTTGTAAAATCAGTCTTTGCACTGATGAGTTCCAAGGAGGTTATTCTGTCGCGGGTTATTATTGTTATTGTTCACCATTACATGTATGTATTGCGAATATCTTTTTATTTTGGATAGCCATTTGGCCATTTTGACGGAAAGCAGCTGTTTTTTTTGGCTTTCCGCTTGTGACGTTTTCATTATAGTGAACTGCCCCCGCCCATAGGGGCTTGAAGAAATATATGGGCTGCATGATGCTTCCACACAGAGCTGAATCCGGCCCGCACACTAGTACTGGTAAACCGCTTAGAGGATCTAAGCCTGTCCAGGAACCGCGGTGCGAGGCGGACCGTCCATGCTAATAAACCCTATTGGTTTCATTGGGCGACAGGTCTTGAGATGTCATTTCATCTCAATGTCGGGTAAAAGTCCCACAAAATTGGAAGCAACGTCTCCAAAATGACCTTTACAGTGTTGACGGTGACTTTAAACCTGAAATCAAACAAAATTGCTAATATCTTTTTATTTTGGATAGCCATTTGGCCATTTTGACAGAAAGCAGCTGTCTTTTTGGCTTTCCGTTTGTGATGTTCGTGTTTCATTCCCTTTGGTGTCTTGGATAGGAGGAATAAGGTAATTGTATCGAATCCAGATCATTGCCTTCCATTGCATTTTGATATAAAAATAGGTACAGCATAAGTGTAATACGACCGACTGCATGCATGCTGGTTTATCCGATCACGGCTGACAACCCTTTTCTCTCTTAATTTGCGCCTCAGACTCTTTTACGGCTCCGACGTAAAGACCCTCTCTTTTGTGACGGATTCTCAGTCTCTGGTCGAATCAATCGGAGTCCAACTGTTGGTTTTCATTTTCTTCAAAACTTCAAGTTTATGCTATTGAGTCCTCATAGATGTTTCATTTCTGAATTTGTTACATTTGGGCCAGCGCATGACACAATCTACAAGAAGCCTTGAGCGACCAGCGAAGACTCAGATCAGCCTGCGCATTCGCGCAGTCTGATCAGAGTCTTCGCTGTTCGTATGTACCTACTATAGGCTAATATCTATGCAAGGAGACTTAAGCAAAAGGTCTTGTCCTAGCGGACGGGTGCGAAGATTGATTTGAGCCTGAAACCCTTCAAACGGACTGACCCCCACCCCCGGCAGATCTAAGGGCGAGGGTTGTTGCCACGTGTAGGGAAAGGGAGATAAATAATGTCTGCATATGACTGGCTGTTTTGATCTCATGCACATTGCTTTGAAGCTTCATCCTGATATTTCATACGTTTACATAGTTATGGCGCGCAGAAAGGTACGGAGGGCGACAAGGCTTGAGATGTCATTTCATCTCAATGTCGTGTAAAAGTCCCACAAGATTGTCAGCAACGTATCCAAAATGACCTACACAGTGTTGACGGGGATGTTAAACCTCAAATAAAAAAAAAAAAAAAAAGCAGAAAGGTACGGAAGAGCATTAGGGCCAGGCATTTGTCATTTCATCTCAATGTCGGGTAAAACACCCACAAAATTGGAAGCAACGTCTCAAAACTAACATATACAGCGTTGACGGGGACGTTAAACCTCAAATCAAACAAAACAAAACACTTTTATTTCTTTTGATAGGTATCTCGATATTTCGACATATTAACGCGCAATTTCGATATAATAACTCGAAATTTCGACTTATTATACCGATTTTTCGACTAACTATCTCGAAATTCCGACTTAATTACTCGAAATTGCGACTTAGTATCTCGAACTTTCGACTTATTAGCTCGAAATTTAGACTTAGTGTCTTGAAATTTCGGCTTATTATCTCGGAATTTCGACTTCTTAACTAGAAATGTCTACATAATAGCCGGACTTAGTATCTCGAAATTTAAACTTAATAGTTGGAGTGTCTCGAAATTTCGACATAATAACTCCATATTTCGACTAACTATCTTGATATTTCGACATAATGACCCGAAATTTCGACTTGTGATCTCGACATTTCGACTTAGTATCTCGAAATTTCGACTTAATAACTCGAAATTGCGACTTAGAAACTCGGAATTTCGACTTATTAACTAGAAATTTCGACTCGTAATATCTCGGCAGTACGAGCTATTAAATCCGATAAATGTAAAACATCCCCGTTTCATTATAACATCGCTTTAAATCTGTTCCTCCGTACTTTCGTTTGTCCATCCGTCCGTCTGTCTGTCTGTTTGTCCGACGTCCGTCCCTTCCGATAAAATCATTATCGTTACGTCAAAGATTTCTCAAGAACCATAAAAGCTAGAACCCTGAAACTTGGCAGAATATGCAAATTATAATAATCAATTATAGATCAAAGCACTGACTGGAGGGTCGATTGTACATGTAGAATGGGCTTATACAGTTTCGTTTAACTTTTAAATTCATATACCATAAGCAAAAAGGCTAGATCCTGATCAGAAGCCGCGCTTGGGTCGATTAATTATCATCTGGCCGAAACTTACTCACTATAGAAGCTTCCCGCCTGCTATTGTCCACGTGACTATCACTGGCCATGTTAAAATCATGTACCAGTTATTTATAGCAGTTCTAGTCTTCTTGTGACGTCAGTAAATAGTAAACTCTGGTGAACATGGTCATTGGCAAACAGTGTAGACCCTGCTCAGACGCCGCAGAACAGAGCCTGTATAAATAGCCGGTACCTAGATGCTATACATGTTCTGCAACAGTCACATAGGCAGTAGCAGGCGGGAAGCTTCTGTAGTTAGTATTTTTCGTAATCGACCCAAGCGCGGCTGCTGATCAGGATCTACCCTTTCTGTAGCTAGTTACTTGGATCGAATGATAAATATCGACCCATAAGACAGTAGACTATGCATTACGAAAACACACCTATAGAAATGCATTGCCAATTTTTTTGGCCAAAAATTAGAAATTTTTAGATGAAAATTTGTGATATTTTTCTTATTGCTGCTCAAAACATAGATTGCGGGGACTCGATAGAACCGCCTGGACGAGGCGGTTCTATCGTGTACCCACAATCTATGTTTTTGAGCGGAAATAAGAAAAATAATGTATACCCCCTTAAACCCCAGTTTTACTATATAAAAGTAGGGTTCAAGGGGGTCAAATTTATATAGGCGTGTTTTCGTGATGCAACACGAACACATAAAAAAGCAACAACCAACCAGAAAATGTGGTACGTCGCGTTTTACATTAAACAGACGTCTAGACGTCTGTATAAGAATCTCATACCCTAAGTGTTATCCCATCGGCCAGACGTCGAATTTGATGAATTGTCAGCTCAAGCCACGTGCGATGCAGAGCTGACTCCCGTTCTTCCAGATTCTATGCAAGGGGAATGTGCGTGTGTGTGTGTGTGTGTGGGGGGGGTCCATGTTCTGTATCCGTCGCAAAAGAATCTTCCAAATTTGTTCCAGGGGATTCTAGCTGACCAAACCAACGTCTCAATTCCGCTACGTTGGAGATAGGCCGACGCCGATCCAGAACAGAACGGCAGGGTCTAGCACACAGGTATAGTGACATAATTATTGATGGTTCTCAAAAATGAAGCATAACTTCTGGCGCTTTACAAGCCAAAAATATACTAACTCCATATTAAAACCGACGTCTGTTTTATGTTAGTTTTGTTTGAATAGAGGTTTTACGTCCCCTATTAAATCTAAAAAGAAATAAAGGCAATGATCATTTTAGAGATTTTGCTTCCAATTTTGTGGGACTTTTACCCGTCGTTGAGATGATTTGACATCTCAAGTCCAACCGCCCAAACAAACCAATAGGGTTTATAAGTAGGGACGGCCCGACTCGCACCACTTTCCCTGGACAGGCTGAGACATTCCAAGCCGCTTACCAGTACTAATGTGTGATCTTTTTCAGCCCTGCGTGGAAGCATCATGCAGCCAAATATATTTCTCCAAGTCCTGATTGGCAGGGGGCACGTCTATTTTATGTGAAAATAAAATTGTGGAAAGTTGGCTCGAGATCTGAGGTCTACTTTCAACTCGAGTTATTATGTCGAAAATTCGAGTTATAACGAGTATGTCGAAATTTCGAGACCATAAGTCGAAATTTCGAGTTAATAAGTCAAAAGTTAAGAGTTATTAAGTCGAAATGTCGAGATACTAAGTCGTATTATCGAGATAGAGTCAAAATTTTGAGTTAATGAGTCGAAATTTCGAGATAGTAAGTCAAAATTTCGAGTTGTTATATCAAAATTTCGAGTTAATAAGTCAAAATTTCGAGATACTTAGTCGAAATTTTGAGTTAATAAGTCGAAATTTCGAAATACTAAGTCGAAAGTTCGGGCTACCTATGAAAAGAAATAAAAGTGTACCTGGCCCTAATGCTCTTCCGTAGAAAGGTCTTCTGAAAGAAAAAAAAAGTAAGAAAGGGAAAGAAATCATTTTTGTTTGCGACAGGTTTGCAAGTTTCATCCAGATTTTTCACAGAGCTCCCTAGTTTGGGTGGAAACAAGAACAGTCTGAAAAAGGTAATCAAAGTAATTTAGAAACCTAGAAAGAGAGTGTAGTCATTTTTGTACGTGATAGGTCATCGTCACTTCAAAGTTTCATCCAAATATTATGTACGGAAACCTAGTCATGGCCGGTAGTGTGACAAATCAAGAGAGAAACTAGGAAGAAAAGGGAGAGAAATCATTTTTGCACACGAGACGCTGTCTTGGTCTCCTACACATCGCTTTAAAGTTCCGACAAAATATTCTGTACGGTTACCAAGTTATGTTCCATTGTGTGAATGTGTTTGTATTGGATTTTAACGGCCCAGTCAATACAATTTTAGATTATTTTTTGAGCCGATCATTTTACCTATCCACACGTTTCCTGGGCTGACTTATACGTAAGCGGCCAACCAGTACAGTGCACATTCTTTGGCCAGAAACTGACAACTCCCCATCTTGAATCAGCGGAAGAGAGAGAATGACCGTTTAAAAGATTTCATGATCAATCTCCAGGAAAGAATGTTGCCGAACCCGGCAGGTATAGAACCCGCGTCCTCCTGAGCACAAGTCAGACGCGCACCCGCCTGAGCTACCGAGGCCGGCGCCATTGTAATCAGAAGTATATGAAAGGGAGAGAAATCATTTCTGCACGCGACACGCCATCTTGTCCACATAGATATTGTTTTAAAGTCCGCATGGTTACCTTGTAATTGTGCGCATAAGGGTAGTCTGATAAACGGAAGTCAGACATTAAGAAAGGAAGAGCAATTATTGGTGTACGCCATGACGTCGTGACTTCATACACATCACGTTAACGTTTGTACGGTTGCTTAGTTAAAGGGTACGCCGAACGGACGAACGAACGGCCGGGCACCGCCATATTATATGACGTCAGGTGTATAAATGTTAACGGGTTTTTACGATTTGGGATGTCACAAGCTAATCTGTACAGACTGTCAGCGCTTCCTATTGGTCAAGGATAGTAGTTCGCCCAAGATTCAGGTAAACAACTAATGCAGTGTACAAACTGTGCCTCTGCTGGCTGCGTATGTTGTAAGGCATAATTTCTCAAGCCGCAGCCTAGTACTGACAGGCTCATTTTTGTTAGAAAATGTCCCGTTCTGCGGCGTCTGAACGATTTTAACCCATATATGACAATGGAATCTTCCATCTTATAAATTTGGAGTTGTCCATTTTCAATTATAGGGTTGTCAGATTTGTTTTGTTTAATGTAAGTTGTACAAAAATGTATGTTCTTTGAGCAAACAGTGTAGACCCAGATCAGACGCCGCGTTCTGCGGCGTCTGATCTGGGTCTACACTGTTTGCCAACGTCCCAAAAAAAGGGCCGCTAGGCATATATGGGTTAAGGAAGGATTCCCGTACAAAATGGGTTAACAAGGACATCGATAGGCTCTCAAATGCAGCTTTCTTCAAGTGATATTATCTTTAATCCGTAACGTATCAAATGGAATCTTCCACCTTATATATGACATTAGTCCATTTCAAAATTTAGGGGTGTTAGGTTGCGTGTTCTTCAAAATTGATTTGGTTAATGGCTGAATTAAGACCTGAGACGCATTCTGCGGCGTCTGATCTGGGCCTGCACTGTTTGCCAAATACGCGTTTTGGGGAACAATTTGGATTAAGAGAGTCCCGTACAAAATGGGTTAACAACTTTTTTTCAAGCGACGTTATCTTTAGTAGGTCCGGGGAAACATATATACCACGAAAAAATTCAATTAAGTGTCAAGGCCATTGTCCCACATACGAGCCCGCTAGGGACTAAAACATTAATAAAGGTCAAGCAAGAGCTTTGAAACATCATTTATCGGACGATACAGTGAAGGCAAGTTAGTTTTTGTACACACTAATTATCTATTTGTCGTTTACGAAGTCCAGAAAAATAAAAATCCTGAGTTTACAAGCGTCTGCAATCGTTTTCCTTATTTCTGCCGATAACTACATACATGTTGCCCTAAACATAGTGTGTAGGTAGTCGTTTGAATTGCACCAGTGAGGCGGTTCCAGCGATGTGTGTTTGTTTGTGTTGCGGTTTTACGACCCCGTCAAAACTATTGGCATTTTGAGACGTTGCTTCCTACTTTGTGTTTTTTTATTCGACATTGAGATGAAAGGATGCTAGGATTGAAGGAGTGGTCCAACTGGCACCACATTTTCTGGGCAGGCATAGACCTTTTGAACGGTACTCAGGTTCGGTCGGTTTCACCTCTGCGCGAAAGCAACTTGCAGCCCATTCTATTTCCCCAGGACATGGTGGACGGGGTGCAGTTCCAACGATAAAAACTAACAAAATGATTCATTAGAAATTTTCTAATCTAACGGCCACGAATGAATACATTACATCACATCGTGTTATCCTGATGTACATATGTTCTGAAAAAGGTAATCCTTTGGAAGCAAGAGAGCCCCCGCCCATTGGGGCTTGAAGAAATATATGGGCTGCATGATGCTTCCACGCAGAGCTGAATCCGGCTCGCACACTAGTACTGGTAAACCGCTTAGAGGATCTAAACCTGTCCAGGAACCGCGGTGCGAGGCGGACCGTCCATGCTAATAAACCCTATTGGTTTCATTGGGCGACAGGGCTTGAGATGTCATTTCATCTCAATGTCGGGTAAAAGTCCCACAAAATTGGAAGCAACGTCTCCAAAATGACCTTTACAGTGTTGACGGGGACGTCCTAGCCAGCAAAGAATGCCGGGCCAACGTCGGGCCGATAGCGGTACGACGTGGCAACGTCGTACCGCTATCGGCCCGACGTTGGCCCGTGGTCTGTGCTGACAGGGGTTAAACCTCAAATCAAACAAAAAACAAATTTAGAAGCAAGAACTACAACACAGAATGTACAATACTTGTTTAGGCCAATTAGGCCTATCAGTGAGCCTAAAATATTTTCCAAATTCCGCAGATAGTTGGTAAGAGCGCTGACTCTAAATTGTAAGGTTTCTTACTGCTGTGGTTCGAGCCTCGCTCGGATACCATATGAGACGCCAAGATCTGCAACGGAAGGTCAACTGTATTTTCTCCGGGTACTGTCTTCGCCCATTTCCTATTAACGATCGGCTCGAAATAAGTGAAATAATATTGAAAGGGCCGTAAAACAATAAATATCCATTGGAGTAGTATAGTAGGACCCTTATTCGCCCTTCTATGATCGGCGATCGGCTCTCTTTTATCGATGACATTTATTGACCTATTGTTAAGCGGAGACATCATTTCTAAAGATTTTTAAATACCCTTGTAACCAAATATCTCATTTCCATAACTTTTTAGTTTAAAGTGAAATTGTATATGCTCGGCTTTTGAATTTGTATAAACGTATTTTACCGAAATCATTTACTCTTTGGAATGGCGGAACAAAAGAACATGTCTGATCTGGGTCTACACTGTTTGCCGACATATTAAGGGCGATATAGCGGTCTCTAATTTGAATCTTCTTTCTGAATCGAGCTGAATCGTGCGGAATTGATCATTTCTCTGTGGTGTGGTAAACCAAGAAAAAAAAAATCTAATCGGATGCAACGGTCTCTGATCTGGATCTACACTGTGTACGCATAGGCTCCCCTTTTCTGAAACGGTTGTCATTCGGAATTGATCACTTCGCTGTTGGCAGAACCCTTCAGCTCATTTTCTAAAAACCTAACTTTCCAAATGTTTTCGGTTTAGTATGGCATTTAACGGCCTAGTCAACGCCTTTAAGGTCATGTTTGGTCTTGCATATTTGTAACGGCGTACTGGTGGCTACAAGCTGCGTCTAATCTTTGTTGTTTGGATATCGGAGACGTAAAGCTTATGCGCTTAGTAACATGTTGGGTCGGTTCCTTCGATAACCCGATATATATAACGCATAGGAAATAGGTAGATCAGGACCGTCACTGTTTGCTCATTATATTTTCGTTTGTTCCCGCATTCTGGGTTTACCATATGTTTAGTACATAAAATGGATTGTGATAAACGAAGAATCTGTTCGGATGTAGCGGTCTCTGATCTGGATCTACCATATGGAACTTTGAAGGCCCACTGAGATCAAGGGGCATAATCCAATTTTCTCTCCTGATTGCTAATCCTCACGAATTACCTTACTTTATTGACCAGCGGAGTTTACCGATTATCATTCACGAAAGAGAGGATAGATACGAAGGCTACCTGTTTATTTGCGCATCACCTGGACGCTGCTTTATCAATAAAAACTTGGGGCTTGAGTAAGCAGTTGTAAAGAATTCCGTCAAAATTAGTCATTATGAAAACACGCCTATACAAAAACATTGAAGACTTCACTTCGAAAAATCGAACATTTTTAGATGAATAATTGTGATATTTAATCTTATTTCTGCTCAAATATAGATTATGTGCACTCGTTAGAACTGCCTAATTGAGGCGGTTCTAACGAGTACCCACAATTTATATTGGGGAGCAGAAATAAAATATTTTTCTTATTTTAATCAAAATATAGATTGTGTGCGCTCGTTAGAACCGCCTAATTGAGGCGGTTCTAACGAGTACCCATAATCTATATTGTGGAGCAGAAATAAGGGTTACCCCTGTAAACCCAAGTTTAACTATATAAAGGTGGGGTTCAAGGCGGTCAAAATTATATAGGCGTGTTTTCGTGATGGTAGAATATTGATCGATCGGAAATTATAATTTATATGTACAATGCTTACAAGAAAATAGGTGGGCGGAACTTTGCAGTATTTTATTTAGGCTGTAACAAATGGCGCTGTGACAAAAAAGAAACTGACTATTTACGAGTATGTGATTTGACATTGAGACAAAGTGCATGGATAGAAGTCGCAAAGTATGCATCTAAAAGCTTCGATCAGACTGTGGGGCTGCGCAGGATGATATGGGCATGTATAGTTTGCATACTGTGTATGATATGTAGCAAATAAATAGAAACATTTTTGTGTGCTCAAACGTGGCTCACATGCAGCAAATAATAATAATAATAATAAACCTGATACTACTGCGCCTCGCCTGTATTGAGTGAATGTAGGACGATTTGGCCAGCGAACGGTTTGGCCTGGACGATTTGGCCTAGGACGATTCGGCCTGGGACAATTTGGCCAGCCAAAAATACTGGGTAGGACAATTTGGCCACATTAATATAATAACTAATTTAAACTGAAAATTTAATGCTTTAGGTTTGTTTTTAATATATACAGTAATGTTTGAATTTGTGGAAGGAACATTTTGAAGAAGATTTTACACAATTAGATTTTTTTTATTTTAAACTATAACTTTTGGCCTGAGATATTCTTTATGAGCAAATTAATAAAAATGGTTAACTATGATCCCCCAAACACAAAAAATACAATAAAATAAAAAGAAAATAATAGTAAATAAATAAATTTAATGGATCTGTTTAAATTGGCTGGAAAACAAGATTAATAACATTTTCATGTATTCATGGTTAATTGGCTAACTGATTTGCTGACTGGTCTTGGTTCCTTGCTTTCTTAATTATTTGATTTTCTTTGGTTCAAGAACGTGCACTGCACTGGTTAACCACTTACACTTAGGGGAACTGATCTGCTCAATATGACCTAAATAGTGTTGACTGGGCTCAGATACTATAAATGAGCAGAAAATATGTAATGATGTGTGATAAAAATATGTTGTCAAATGAAGAAACTGCTCAAACTGTGCAATTTCCTCTTTTGTCATCATTTGATTTTCATCATCAAAGCCAAGAAATGACATGAAATCACTGAAAAAAAAAATGAAATATTTGATGAAAAAATGTAGCCAAATGAAAAGAAAATGCTAATGAATTGATTGATAGAATAAGCAAATCCATGATATTTTTCTTTCTTATGTATACTTCAAACATAGGTCCTAACGAGTACCCCCAACCTATGTCTATAAGAATTGTTAAAACTGCTAGGAGAAATAAATTTTGCCAAATTGTCCTACCTGGTATTTTTGGCTGGCCAAATTGTCCTAGGCCGAATTGTCCTAGGCCAAATCGTCCGGGCCAAATCGTCCGCTGGCCAAATCGTCCGCCCACCGTATTGAGTGCATGCATAATTATGAACACAAGTAGCACAAGAAATGGACACTGAGGCTGCGTAGTTGTGCAGGTTTTTTTTTCACTTATTGTATCAAACGCAATTCTGATCCATTAAACGCAAGCAACAAAATCTCTGACCAGACTATGCGGATGCACAGGCTGATCTTTTTCGGTATTGTTTCCTCATTATCGTGTTTGTTTTGTTTTTTCTCAAAGTGACTCTAACCCCCATTTTCGTTATTTAAATGTAGCTGAGCAAGCTTTTTCTAAACTGATAGGAAGGAGAGAATGCGCAAAGAAGAACGAAAAAAAAAATAAAATAAAACAGTCTTTATTATAATTCAACACTCGTGTCGAATTAATCCGGTTAACTAAGACCCTAAGGTCCCTATTCAGTTTATCTATTATTCCATAACCATAATTGTGTACATGCGTTTGGGAGACGCGATCATCTAGGTGACCAGGTGCTTGACCAGACACTATTACTCAAAACGTTTATTTTACATTGCCTTATGTTCTTGTGTATTTGAATATTGACATAAAATTGGGAAGGATATGCCTTCACAAACAGTGAACACACAGTGAAGACCAATTTTTATAAAGATGTTGTGGCTATTCACTAGAAGCGCTTTTTACTAAACGTGTTATGGGTACCATTACTCATAGTATGGATAGATAAAGTAACAGGTTCAATATGACCAAAATAGTGTTGAGCGAGCCATTACGCTGCTGATCCCAGAATTTTATGGCTTAGACCTTCCAACCTTGTAGACTAGTTCATATACCTATGCAAACAGTGTAGATCCCGATAAGGCTCAAAATACACCGTCTCATCAGGATCAACACGGTTTGCCAGTAAGCGAATTATATTCTTGAGAAATATATTTGAAACCGAAAGAATGTACTTCAGAAAGTCGGGGGTGAAAGGGTTATTTACCTATCCCTTAGGGGCAATTATTGCTTGTCCTGGATATAGCAATAAACAGTTTGGCTGAATTATAAAAATCATAAATTTACTTAAACCTTAAGATGCCAGTTACAACAATTCTCGTTGTCTTTGTTGTCAGCTGGTTTGTTGCAAAACGTGCAGACTGCTACCTGAGGAGCAGTCTGATGAGGATCTACACTGTTTGCATCCGTGCCGAATGTTTTCGAATGTTAGCAAGTATGAAGCAGACGACATAAAATGACAATATTTTCAGATGCAGTTTTTCTTGGCATCTGCAGTTTTTCTTGGCATCTTAAGGTTTAAAGGAGTTATCTCACAAAACATATGAGCCTGTGCATGTCAACACTTACAATAAGGTTAGTACAACCAGCGAAAACACAGATCAACCTGCATTTACATTCAGTCTGGTCGTTCTTCCCGTGTTGCAAAGACAGCAAAGACTTTGATCAGACTGTGCACATCTCAGGTTTGCTGGTTGCAATGCTCCATTTGCAAGTTTGTCATGCGCAGGTTCATATATCATTATTTTTCGAATAAGGAATCAGTTCAGACCAGATCTAGATCAATGGTTCTGTATAACAATAACACATATTATACTGACGACCCTTTTGACGATATACGTGAACAATCCAGACCGCAGAGCATATGCCGCATCTGATATGGGCCTTCACTGGTCCACCAATTATATAATGCGAAAGAAAACCTGCTTATGCCCTACGTTACGAAGACACGCCTATTTATATAATACATAAATATCTGCACTGAGATAAAAAAGTCTGATATTTTAAAAACAACAACATAGATTGTAGGAAGTCATTAGAGCATCCTCGGCAAGTAACGAGTACCCAACATGTATGACTCGGAGCAGAAATAAGAAAAACTATGGCTAAATCTGCTTTAAAAAGCTTATTTTGAAGGCTGCACTTTCGAAGGTTGCACTTTATCTTTCTTCGTGTTTTCTGCACTAATTATCCTCTGGTCAGGGTCCACCTTTGAGACTGTTCAAAATGTTCTTAAAGACCGCTTTTGAACAGTTCAAAAGGTGGTCTTAACATAGGATTTTACTGTACTGTGAACGCCTTTAACCCCGGTTCTACAACAAGACACAAAGGAGACATCATAATTACCAAACAAACTGCAATCATAATTAAATTAAATTAAAGAAAAAATAATTGTCGCTATTAACCCTTTTTGTACCAAATGGAATCTCCCTTCTTTTATACAGCAGGTGTTCATTTAAATATTTACGGGTTTATTTGAGAACTGCCTGAACATTTTGCAAACATTGTAGGCCCTGATCAGACGCCGCGTTCTGATCTGGGCCTGCAATGTTTGCCAATCACCCCTTGAGGGGTTTCCGGTACAAAAAGTGTTTAGGCCTGGTCCCGAATTATAACTCGATATTTTCCGCTGTCTTCCGATAATTTCCGAATCAGAATGTTAGAAGAAAAAAAAGAATACCACTGCTAACAAAATGCCAAAAGGACATAGTAATTTTCATTCTATTTAAATGAAACAAAAACTAGATCGTTCATTATTATCAACACTACGTTTTTTTCCCAGCAACTTTTTCCAAACATTGTATTTAAATCTCATTTTTTAAGTTTTGTTAATAAACCCTAGGAGAGAAAAAGACATTTTACTATATGTTTTAATCATTTCGATAGGCACCTAAAACAATCAACAAAAGGTATAGCAAATTTTTGTCCAAAATATATGAAAATAATATCAGCATATTCGTGAATAAATGAAGTTTCGAAATTTTCCAGCAAAAATTTTGTAATTATTTACAAATTAATTTTATGAAATAAAAACTAAAGTGTCGTTATATATTTCTTTACATTTCGCCGCCAATATTATTACAGGTAAATCGGATACGGCGGTCGCTCAAAGTTGGATACGTTTCTGAAGCGACCTGAATCGTACGGAATTGATCATTTCTCTGTTTGCAGACGCCTTCAGCTCATTTTTTTCTAAACAACAACAACAAAAAAAAAACACTGTCGAAATAATTTCTATTTAGTACGGAATTTAACGGCCCAGTCAAGGCTATAAAGGTCATATATGGTCTTGCTTATTTGTATGTAATAGTGTAGTAACGATATGGATACAAGCTGCGTCTAATCTGGGTCTGCATTCTTATTTGTCAAGTCTTCGGTCCACCTAACCTCATAACGATAAGCGTAGCGCGGTTATTGGAGTCACGCGGATATCGGAGACGTAAAGCTTTTGCGCTTAGTAACATGTTGGGTCGGTTCCTTCGATAACCCGATATATATAACGCATAGAAAGTAGGTAACGCATAGAAAGTAGGTAGATCAGGACCTTCACTGTTTGCTCATTATATTTTCGTTTGTTCCCGCATTTTTGGGTTTACCATATTTTTAGTACATAAAATGGATTGTGATAAACGAAGAGTAAAATCTGTTTGGTTGTAGCGGTTTCTGATCTGAATCTACACTGAACATAAAGACGGAATGTTGTAACAAAAAAGAAAAAGGGGTTGAATTACGCTCAAGTTTAGTAACTCAAAGACTGATCTGGGTCTACACTGTTTGCCGACATATTAAGGGGCAATGTAGCGGTCTCTGATCTCTATTTACTTTCTGAATCGAGCTGAATTGATCATTTCCCTGTTTGCAGAACCCTTCAGCTCATTTTTCTAATAAAACTTTCGAACTGATTTCTGTTTAGTACGGAATTTAACGGCCCAGTCAAGGCTATGAAGGTCATATATGGTCTCGCTTATTTGTATGTAATAGTGTAGTAACGATATGGATACAGACTGCGTCTAATCTGGGTCTGCATTCTTATTTGCCAAGTCTTCGGTCCAATAAGCTCATAACGATAAGCGTAGCGCGACTTTATTGGAGTCACGCGGATATCGGATTCTGTGTCTAATCTGGGAGTGCATTGTTGTGCCAAACCTGAATTCAGTCCACCCTCTTTACGCAATAATCTCATAACGATAAGCATAGCGCGGCCATACTAAACTGTTTACTGGAGTCACGTGGATATCGGGCTTAAGAGGGGGGGGGGGGGGCGAAGGAAGGTCGGAGGAGTTATTACAGCGAATCATAATACAATGAAAACCAAATATATTAAACTTTAGCGAAAGAAATTTTTATTTTTATCATGCATTCAAACAGAAATGTTATTGTACACATGGAATCCGTTCAGAAAGTATATCAACACAGAAGGTAATAACGTGGTATCCAATTGCGTTTAGTTTTGTTCATATATGTCACTATTCGTCCTAATCTACACTTTAGCACGTTTAGCAGAAGGTTCCTCGTCATCACTACTATTATCGCCCACTTCATTATCCCGTAGTTTTGGGGGATAGTAATCCTCCAAGATTGCCTCAAACAGAAATTTTCTTTGTTCGATTGCACTTTTCCAGGCTTCCCGAGGGCTGTAGTCATCCAGGGCCATGAAATTAGTGGCTGTCCTCTTAATGGCTTTGTACACGGGAGTTTTGCGAAGAGCATCGAACCATAACATTCTGTCCGCAAATACGCCGCTGACCGCTTTTCTGTAGGTGCTTCTCATGTCATGGTATACACGCGATCTAGCCTCTTCTCGATCAAAGTCCCTTCTCTGTACGAGTTTGGTCACCTCCTCCTCGAACTGATCTTGACACTTCTCGGAAGCCTTTTGAACCACACTTTCCCAAGGATCGTACTGGTCTCCTCGCGGCTGTCTCTCTATGTCACTGGCCTCATCCGCGTCGGACATTCCATTATTTGTACCGGAATCGGTTGTCTCTGTGTCAGACGGCTCCGATTCTGTCGACACCATGTCTTTCTCTCCGTGTTTCTGTTTCTTGTGTCGCAGCATGTTATCGCGACGTTTAAAGTCTTTCATACAGATGTCACATGTGTTCATGTTGAAGTTCAGAGTAGAAATGAAGCGGAGGAGGAGGTTTGCCTCCTCATCAAAATCCGGAGGTATCGTGCGCGGGAATGCGCTTCGGTGTTACATCAGCAGACCCTCCTCGTTGGTCTTCGCGTTTTCTTTTCCTCTCTTTGGAAGTCGGCGCTGAAGCCATGATTCTCCGAAGCTCGCTCTTTACCCTCTCGTTTTGCCGTTGCACGGGAGTCACTGCCTCGATGCGTACTATCTCTGACTTAGGCTGGCTGGGCTTTTTGTCTTCAATCGGAATGATTCCTTTGCGGTAACCAGGCGTCACGATGCGATTCGGCGTGCTACATCTATCTTGAAAAAAGCGCGCCCATTTTTCCGGATCAGGTACGTAGGAATGCATCTGTCTTGTTCGATGTAGCGTCATCCACTAATACCAGACATCACTATCGTCTATTTTATATATATATAAAAAAAAAAAAAACAGGTGTGGATATTTATTCAGTGAACGCGGACGCTAAAGAAGGCATTTTGTTGCGAGTCGCAAATCTCTCTTTAAAGTATATAGTCCATCTTCTTTACGAAAAACTCCGACCTCACAACGATAAGCATAGAGGGGTTATAATTTATTATTAAAATCAATAATTGTCACGTGGTCTATTGTCTGTCACGGGGTCTTTGTTTGAAATTAACTTTACGATTTTAGGTCCGTGACGCTCTGAGGCGGCTTGAGGAGGAACGAAGGAGGTACGGAGGAGGTTTGAGGAGGTACGGAGGAGGCTTGCGGAGGCACGGAGGAGGCTTGAAGAGGTACGGAGGAGGTACGGAGGAGGCTTGCTGAGGGGTGATAGGATTAATAAACCGAGTAATTTGAACCTCAAATCAAATAAAAGATCGAAGAAACGCGTCCACTGGTATTAGTGGATGACGCTACATCGAACAAGACAGATGCATTCCTACGTACCTGATCCGGAAAAATGGGCGCGCTTTTTTCAAGATAGATGTAGCACGCCGAATCGCATCGTGACGCCTGGTTACCGCAAAGGAATCATTCCGATTGAAGACAAAAAGCCCAGCCAGCCTAAGTCAGAGATAGTACGCATCGAGGCAGTGACTCCCGTGCAACGGCAAAACGAGAGGGTAAAGAGCGAGCTTCGGAGAATCATGGCTTCAGCGCCGACTTCCAAAGAGAGGAAAAGAAAACGCGAAGACCAACGAGGAGGGTCTGCTGATGTAACACCGAAGCGCATTCCCGCGCACGATACCTCCGGATTTTGATGAGGAGGCAAACCTCCTCCTCCGCTTCATTTCAACATGAACACATGTGACATCTGTATGAAAGACTTTAAACGTCGCGATAACATGCTGCGACACAAGAAACAGAAACACGGAGAGAAAGACATGGTGTCGACAGAATCGGAGCCGTCTGACACAGAGACAACCGATTCCGGTACAAATAATGGAATGTCCGACGCGGATGAGGCCAGTGACATAGAGAGACAGCCGCGAGGAGACCAGTACGATCCTTGGGAAAGTGTGGTTCAAAAGGCTTCCGAGAAGTGTCAAGATCAGTTCGAGGAGGAGGTGACCAAACTCGTACAGAGAAGGGACTTTGATCGAGAAGAGGCTAGATCGCGTGTATACCATGACATGAGAAGCACCTACAGAAAAGCGGTCAGCGGCGTATTTGCGGACAGAATGTTATGGTTCGATGCTCTTCGCAAAACTCCCGTGTACAAAGCCATTAAGAGGACAGCCACTAATTTCATGGCCCTGGATGACTACAGCCCTCGGGAAGCCTGGAAAAGTGCAATCGAACAAAGAAAATTTCTGTTTGAGGCAATCTTGGAGGATTACTATCCCCCAAAACTACGGGATAATGAAGTGGGCGATAATAGTAGTGATGACGAGGAACCTTCTGCTAAACGTGCTAAAGTGTAGATTAGGACGAATAGTGACATATATGAACAAAACTAAACGCAATTGGATACCACGTTATTACCTTCTGTGTTGATATACTTTCTGAACGGATTCCATGTGTACAATAACATTTCTGTTTGAATGCATGATAAAAATAAAAATTTCTTTCGCTAAAGTTTAATATATTTGGTTTTCATTGTATTATGATTCGCTGTAATAACTCCTCCGACCTTCCTTCGGCCCCCCCCCCCCCCCTCCCCTCTTAAGCCCGATATCCACGTGACTCCAGTAAACAGTTTAGTATGGCCGCGCTATGCTTATCGTTATGAGATTATTGCGTAAAGAGGGTGGACTGAATTCAGGTTTGGCACAACAATGCACTCCCAGATTAGACACAGAATCCGATATCCGCGTGACTCCAATAAAGTCGCGCTACGCTTATCGTTATGAGCTTATTGGACCGAAGACTTGGCAAATAAGAATGCAGACCCAGATTAGACGCAGTTTGTATCCATATCGTTACTACACTATTACATACAAATAAGCGAGACCATATATGACCTTCATAGCCTTGACTGGGCCGTTAAATTCCGTACTAAACAGAAATCAGTTCGAAAGTTTTATTAGAAAAATGAGCTGAAGGGTTCTGCAAACAGGGAAATGATCAATTCAGCTCGATTCAGAAAGTAAATAGAGATCAGAGACCGCTACATTGCCCCTTAATATGTCGGCAAACAGTGTAGACCCAGATCAGTCTTTGAGTTACTAAACTTGAGCGTAATTCAACCCCTTTTTCTTTTTTGTTACAACATTCCGTCTTTATGTTCAGTGTAGATTCAGATCAGAAACCGCTACAACCAAACAGATTTTACTCTTCGTTTATCACAATCCATTTTATGTACTAAAAATATGGTAAACCCAAAAATGCGGGAACAAACGAAAATATAATGAGCAAACAGTGAAGGTCCTGATCTACCTACTTTCTATGCGTTACCTACTTTCTATGCGTTATATATATCGGGTTATCGAAGGAACCGACCCAACATGTTACTAAGCGCAAAAGCTTTACGTCTCCGATATCCGCGTGACTCCAATAACCGCGCTACGCTTATCGTTATGAGGTTAGGTGGACCGAAGACTTGACAAATAAGAATGCAGACCCAGATTAGACGCAGCTTGTATCCATATCGTTACTACACTATTACATACAAATAAGCAAGACCATATATGACCTTTATAGCCTTGACTGGGCCGTTAAATTCCGTACTAAATAGAAATTATTTCGACAGTGTTTTTTTTTTGTTGTTGTTGTTTAGAAAAAAATGAGCTGAAGGCGTCTGCAAACAGAGAAATGATCAATTCCGTACGATTCAGGTCGCTTCAGAAAGTAGATCCAGATCAGAGACCGCTACATCCGAACAGATTCTTCGTTTATCACAATCCATTTTATGTACTAAACATATGGTAAACCCAGAATGCGGGAACAAACGAAAATATAATGAGCAAACAGTGACGGTCCTGATCTACCTATTTCCTATGCGTTATATATATCGGGTTATCGAAGGAACCGACCCAACATGTTACTAAGCGCATAAGCTTTACGTCTCCGATATCCAAACAACAAAGATTAGACGCAGCTTGTAGCCACCAGTACGCCGTTACAAATATGCAAGACCAAACATGACCTTAAAGGCGTTGACTAGGCCGTTAAATGCCATACTAAACCGAAAACATTTGGAAAGTTAGGTTTTTAGAAAATGAGCTGAAGGGTTCTGCCAACAGCGAAGTGATCAATTCCGAATGACAACCGTTTCAGAAAAGGGGAGCCTATGCGTACACAGTGTAGATCCAGATCAGAGACCGTTGCATCCGATTAGATTTTTTTTTTTCTTGGTTTACCACACCACAGAGAAATGATCAATTCCGCACGATTCAGCTCGATTCAGAAAGAAGATTCAAAAATAGAGACCGCTATATCGCCCTTAATATGTCGGCAAACAGTGTAGACCCAGATCAGACATGTTCTTTTGTTCCGCCATTCCAAAGAGTAAATGATTTCGGTAAAATACGTTTATA
Organism: Lucinisca nassula; assembly: GCA_963580285.1. Classification (NCBI taxonomy): domain Eukaryota; kingdom Metazoa; phylum Mollusca; class Bivalvia; order Lucinida; family Lucinidae; genus Lucinisca; species Lucinisca nassula. The sequence goes on along the minus strand of OY757023.1, from coordinate 121,601,282 downwards.
CAAATTCAAAAGCCGAGCATATACAATTTCACTTTAAACTAAAAAGTTATGGAAATGAGATATTTGGTTACAAGGGTATTTAAAAATCTTTAGAAATGATGTCTCCGCTTAACAATAGGTCAATAAATGTCATCGATAAAAGAGAGCCGATCGCCGATCATAGAAGGGCGAATAAGGGTCCTACTATACTACTCATTGGACACGGATGCTCTCGCTATATGATAAGTGAGTGTTTGAGTTTTACGTCCCACCAACAGCTAAGGTCATACGAAGACGCGACCTCAGTTTAAAGACTCATACGAAAGTATGTTCTATATGACAAGGAGCACAGAAGTGTGTGTTATGTAACAGACAACATTTTTAACCTTCATCTTGGAGCTTGTGCGTGGCACATTGCACCATGAGGATGAACAAATCTGCCGTTCCTCCTAGGAATAACAAAGTTATTGATCAAACACTTGACGTTTGGCCTCGAAGTATGACCTTGACATTGGAGGTACCGGCAGGGATAATTCGAGCCACTGATGGTTAATCAAATCGCCAGATTAAGAGGTATAATAGGAACTCATTTTCCATTTTCTTTAAAATACTAGTTTGAACAGGAACATCTGTTCGATTTTCTTTACAATTCAAGTATGTTGTGTGTACTCATTAGAATCGCCTCATCGCGGCGATTCTAATGAGTACACACAACATCACGGCGATTCGTATTCTTTAAGAAAGTTCTACTTAATTTTTCAAACTATATTATGCCTGCAGATCTGGGGAGTGTTCTGACAGACTCAAGAACAAGTTCGAAACAGCTCTGTTGAGAGTCATTGGTTGTTTCACAATGTTAGAAGAATATAATGTTCTTAATCCACGCTACTATCAGCAGTTCGGTACTGTTTCACATGAAATGAATGGCAATTAAAATTCAACATGAAACAGGTTAATCAATACTGCATAATAGTTGCTTCATTTGCAACTGTGACCGTTTAAATAACGCACTGTTTGAATGCTTTGACACGCCCCTAGGAATTTACATGCTTCTTATGTTCTGGGTTTGAATAAGAACTTTATTTGTTTGAATCACATATCTGACCAACGATTCATCATTTTGTAATATTTTGTGTAGTCAGTTTCTTAGGAAGGAACGATCTGGAAATTTTGTTGTAGGTAAACAAGGTACACATGTTTGTTCATTAGAAAACATATAAGGGAAATGCTAGGGTTGTCTAGAGCCCTATTGTCAATTTACAGTGCTATAAACTATTATCTGGCCCTAAATGGTAAAAAGATTTTCAAATAGTTCAGTTTTGGATTTTTGAGAAATTTCATTCTAAATTTTGTTCTTTTATTTTTGTTCTTTTGGCTTTCTAAAGGGTCAATCTTAATTTCGGACTTGGTGCACATATTGCGGGGATGGGCCATCAGAACTTTAAGGACGTTTGAGGACAGGGCTAAGAAGCACTTCTTTCTTTCTTAATTCATTGCCGCAGTAACATTTTGTTTAACATGGTGTAACTGAATTTTGTAAAATGCTTCTAAGACGTGTATGCTGTTTGTTTTTTCTTAATTGCCTTTCTGCTGATCAAAATAGGTACATGCAGATAAGAACCAATGATAGCGGTGGACAGATTTGCTGTTCATATCACCCCCTTAATCTCTTTGAACTACCATGTCCATAACGCCCCCCACACCCCCCCCCCCCCCCACACACACACCAATCTCTTTGAACTACCTGAGAGAACGCTTACTCCCACAACCCCGATTTGTTTTTATTCTACAATAATGTTAAATTGTATATCGTTGGAAAGGATTTCCTGCTTTTTATTTGTACAGATGACGGCATAAACTCAACGCGTGAAATACGTTGTTGTTTTTGTGTCAAATTTTCAAAGCTGCACGCTTTTCCGACACACCACCATTAAACAAAATTTGTGAACGATTAAATTTCTAATTAGAAGCCTCCGTGGTGTAGTGGATATGCTACTCGCTTTGTAATCTAGGGGTGGCAGGATCGATCCCCGACTTCCCCAGACTTTCGGATGAGTCTTTAAACCGAGGTCCCGTCTCGTTATGACCTTAGCTGAGGGTGAGACGTAACACTCACTCACTCCCCCACTTTAGACTAATTCGTATTTTACATGCATTTCATATTTACTTATTTGCTTATTTATAAACCAGGGGTGGGTAACTCGAAGCCATCGTAAATATATCAACTTAAGATGTACTTAAGACATACTTAAGGTGACCACCGTAAAATTTATGGTCTCGTTATGCCGGTAACTGAAAACCTGTCGTATCGTTTCCATAAAGGTACGTCCATCCTGTGTAATTTTAAATCTCGTGCAAAGCGCTTCGGAAACTTTTGTAAGCCAGGGTATAGCAAAACAAAATAACGCTTAATATCTTACTATAAATGATAATACCGGGGTTTGTTTAACAACAAGGCGGCCTTGTTGGAGCATTTTCTGCCAAAAAACGCTTGGGTAGCGGCATCATAATAGGCAAGGTTCTAAATAAACTATGGGATGAGAAACAATGACACACAACTGGCGAACCCTTCTCTACATTTCCTCCCGATTTGCCATGCCTGAGCTCATATTAGCATCAATTACTTGAAAGTGTCTTTAAACAAATTGTGCAATATCTTTCAAAAATGGCAGAGACAAAAATTACAAAAAAAAAACAAAAACAGAAAACCAAACTATACACAGGAAAAATTAGAAACACTTGAAGACGAAGTTAATGAATGGAAGACATTTCTCAAAAACAAGACGATTGTGGTCAGTAGTACACTTAGTGTACAGGCTATACTATCTTTTACCGTGTTTCTTTTTTATGCCCCCGCATCGGCATGATGCCGGGGGCATATAGTTTTTCGGTTTTCCATACGTGCGTACATGTGTACGTCCGTCTGTACGTGTGTGTGTACGTACGTACGTGATCATGTAACCTCGGGTTAAGGTTTTTGTAACAGGTAGAGTGTGTGTGTGAATTCGGGTTTAACGTCGCTTTCAACAATTTTTCAGTCATATCACGACGGTGTCTGGTTGCAACAGGGAGCTCAATGCTCCCTTTTATAGTGCTGCCTCACTGAAGTATCATGTCCCAGACACATTACATGATACCACACCCAGTCGCATTATCCTGACACTGTGTCGACCAGTCCTAGCTCTACTCCGTAAATCTGAGTGCCAAGCGAGGAGCAGCTAGTACCATTCTTAAAGACTTTGGTATGTCGCGGCCCGGGATCGAACCCGTGACCTCCCGTTCCCCGGAGCGGACACTCTACCAACTGAGCTATCGGGGCCGGTGTGTAACAGGTAGAGCCTGAACTTTTAGAACTCATATTTTTCTAACCATTTGATGGAACTTGTTCATCTTTGGTATGATGATAGATACAGGTCCCAAGTCTCATTCGCCCATACCAACGACCCTGCCCATGACCTCAAGGTCAAGGTCACACACGTAGAAAATTTTGTTGCAACATGAATTTTCGGGGTGAGGCGGGGCCCTTGGCGGGGGCATCTGTGTCGTCTGGACACATTTCTAGTTCTTCTTCTTTTCTGTCTTTGTTGACACGACTATTACACACACAAATAAACAGTTTGTGCATAATAATTACGTACTACATATATACATGTTTATCGGAGCTGTATAGATCTTTCTTTACATGTATTTTTATATGGCTAATTCTGCTAAATATAGCATATATCTGCCTTAATACTATACCATACAATACATGTATCGCACATCATTACTAAAAGAAACCCTGTGTGCCGAGAAAAAAAGTAGATAGATGTACAACTTCTTTTCTTACGCTTCTATGTAGTTTCTGTTTCTTTCGCAATAGTTAAGATGAGGTTACGGCATGCCTCAGTTGTTCGTAACTTTACGATATGGTTAAGTTGTCTCCATAAATTACGGTACGTTCGAGTTACTCACACTAATAGCTACGAGGTGATAAAGATATACTTAAGGTCGTCGTAAGCCTTAAGAGAGCTTCGAGTTACCAACCCCTGAACATAAGAAAGTTACACTGCATTGTCATGTTATTTCATCGACAGGTATTTGAAGTAAAATATGAGATGCAAGGATCATGTTACATGGCTAGCAGTCGCCTTCCAAGCGTCTTTCTTACCACTAGCCACGACAAGAGTGGTTGACCTTACACACACTTACGGCAGCGACGTCCTTTACCCACCTGTAGGTCCGAATGGATCCGCTGACATGTTTAATTTCACAATCATCCACCGCGGGTACGAGCCATCTCTGGACAACTGGTATGTTATATCATTATGCAAACGCGCATATTTAAAGATATTGAAAATGTTACCACCAAAATAATAACAAAATTCAAGTTAAAATTCTGTTATCTTTTCTTATTTCAGCTCTAAACATAGATTGTGGACGAGGCGGTTCTAACGAGTACCCGCAATTTATGTTTGTCGAGGTGGTTGTAACGAGTACCCGCAATCTATGTCTTTGAAAAAAAAAATCAAAAATAATATATACCCCTGTAATCCCAAGTTTTACTATTCAAGTGTGTGTGTGTGCGTGTGTGTGCGTGGAGGGGGGGGGGGTAAATTATATAGGTGTGTTTTCGTGATATACATTTGAGATATGTCTGTATTATATAACAGCTGCTATAAATTCTTAATGATTAGAAATGCGAGATAGAATTCGAGGAGCAATCCTGACGGCACTATTAGTGATTTTTGTTGCCTTATAGGTCGGTTTTAATGAACTTCTCGTAAATTTTCGGCACTCGTGAATGGCGACCCAACTACCGACCGCTATATTTTGAATAAAAATACGACCTATTCGGAAAACAGCAAAGATAAATATATGCAGTCAGTCAGATGTGAAATTATGGTAATTATGTCTCCCCCGAAAAAATCGTTTTCGGAGAGACATATTGTTTTTCCCCCGGACGTCTGTCTGTCTGCCGGTCTGTATGTCTGTCTGTCTGTCTGTCTGTCCGTCCGTCCGTCCGTCCGTCCGTCCGTCCGTCCGTCTGTCTGTCTGTCTGTCTGTCTGTCCGTCTGTCACAAAATCGTTTCCGCTCTATAACTTGAAAACCGTTCAAGCTATCTTCACGAAACTTCATATAAATATTAATCAATATTAGACGACGTGCAGTGCGCAAGAACTATAACTCTCACATTTATACTTTTTGAATTATCTCCCTTGGAAGTTTGTCGGCATGTATGTATGTATGTATGTATGGGCAAATCGTGTTCAGTCAATAACTTTCTTATTTTCAGATGGATTTTGGAATTACTTAGCAGAAATGTTAACCACCATGGGACGATGTGTTGTGTGCATGACCCAGGTTGGTACCTCAAAGGTGAAAAAGGGGGCCTTTTTTTCGTGTTTTGTCAATAACTTTCTTATTTTTAGATAGAATTTGTAATTACTTGGCAGAAATATGAACTATCATGGGACAATGTGTTGCACACATAATTCGGGTTGGTATCTCAAAGGTCAAGGTCATACATAGAGGTCAAAGGTAAAAAATGGACCCTTTTTCATGTTTGGTCAATAACTTTCTTATTTTTAGATGGATTTTGAACTTATTTGGCAGAAATGTTAACAACCACGAGTCGATCTGTTGCGTGCATGACCCAGGTTGGTACCTCAAAGGTCAAAGTCTTACTTACAGGTCAAAGGTAAAAAAGGGGACTCTTATTTTTAGATGGATTTTGAAATTACTTGGCAGAAATGTTAACATCCATGAGACGATGTGTCTCTTGCATGACCCATCTTGGTACCTCAAAGATCAATGTCACACATAGAGGTCAAAGGTAAAAAAGGCCTTTTTAGTGGTCAGTCAATAACTGTCTTATTCCTGGATAGATTGTGAATTTACTTGGCAGAAATGTTAACCATCATGAGACGATGTGTTGCGCGCTAGACTCAGGTCGGTAGCTCCAAGGTCAAGGTTACACTAGGAGGTCAAAGGTAAAAAAAAGTCTTTTTTTGTGTCCAGTAAATATTTTTTTTATTTCTGGATGGACTTTTTAAAGTAATCATGCAGAAATGTTTACCTTCAGTAGATGATGAGTTGTGTGCAAGACCAAGGTCCACCCCTCTAATATCAAGGTCATACCTAGAGGTCAAGGGCCCCCGCCCATAGGGGCTTAAAGAAATATATGGGCTGAGCTGAATCTTGGCCGCACACTAGTACTAGTAAACCGCTTAGAGGATCTAAGCCTGTCCAGGCACCGCGGTGCGAGGCGGACCGTTCATGCTAATAAACCCTATTGGTTTCATTGGGCGACAGGATTTGAGATGTCATTACATCCCAATGTCGGTAAAAGTCTCACAAAATTGGAAGCAACGACCTTTACAGTGTTGACGGGGGCGTTAAACCTCAAATCAAACCAAAAACCTAGAGGTCAAAGGTTAACAATTGGCCTTTTTTGTGTACAGTCAATAAATTTTGTATTCTTTGATGGATTATGTAATTACTTGGCAGAAATGTGAACCATCATGAGGCGATGAGTTTTACCTCAAAGGTCAAGGCCATACTTAGAGGTCAAAGGTAAAAAATGGCTTTTTGTGTATGGTCAATAACTTTCTTATTTCTCTATGAACTTTTTAAAGTTACCTTGCAGAAATGTTGATCTTCATTATATGATGTGCTGCACACAAGACCTAGGTCCATACCTCCGATGTCAAGGTCATACTTAGAGGTCAAAAAGGGGGGAGACATCTGTGTTATTGTAGAAAAACAAATTCTAGTAGAGGTAGCAAGTCTCATGTCAAATTGCATTAGGTATACCAAGATACTACGGTTACGTGCACAAAATGGGTAACGTCCTGTAAAAGCCTCTTTTGCCTTTGTGAACGAAATTCCCGCAGTCTGCTCAGTATCTTAGTTTTCGCTGCTTCAGTTTCTGAAGTATCTGAACTCATTTTAATTCGGCCTCCTTCCAATGCCTCTAGATAACAATGCCTCTAGATAGTGTCATATAGTTTTGGACATTAATTTGACCGATACTATAGGGACCTGGATATAGTATACGAGTATTTCGATATCCAAAGGAGGGGCACTCACCAGTATCGGTGCAATAACCATTTAATCATACAGTTACACGTATAAATAGTTTTTGTGTTTGCCTAAAAACAGTCATTGTATGAACATATGTACGAATGTATAAGCTTTCTTGCGTGATCATCTAATGCAATTGTTTGTTTGATTTGATGTTTAATGTTCGAGACAATATTATTTAGGTCATTTTGAGACGTAACATCCAAATTTGTGGGACTTTTAGCCGACATTGATCTCAAGCCCTGCCGCTCATGAAACCAATAGCGTTTATATGCATGGACGGTCCGACTCCCACCGCTTTGGCTGGACAGGTTTAGACCGTCTAAGCGGTTTACTAGTACCCGTGTGCGATCAGTATCAGCTCTGCTCGGAAGCACCAAGCAGAGCAAAACAAAACCCATAAAATGCCATTGCAACCAAGAAAAACTCATGTGCATTTAAAAGCATAACGGTTTCTTTGTGGGCCTTTTCTATCAGATGATGATGATATGATCTGTGTTTGTTTGTTTGTTTGTTTGATTTGAGGTTTAACGTCCCCGTCAACACTGTACAGGACCTTTTGGAGACGTTGCTTCCAATTGTGTGGTACTTTTTCCCGGCATTGAGATAAAGTGAAATATCAAGCCCTGTCGTCCAGTGAAACCAATAGGGTTTATAAGCATGGAAAGTAGAAGTAAAACAAAGATCAGGAATCGATACAATTAACTTACTCCACCCATCCAAGACACCAAAGGGAAAGAAACACAAACATGAAGCGACCAGACCATAATGGAAACCTAAACAAAGGATGACCATAAGGACAGTTACTTTCCCACAAAATGGCCAAATGGCCATCCAAAATAAAAAGACACAAGTGATACACACAGTAAGAAGTAATAATTTGACAAATAATTTGTTCAGTCCGCATGAAGGCCTCCTAACTCATCATTGCAACATCTCCGGGAACACAAATAATCAAAGAACCACAGAGGTGAGACAACGGTGAGGACTCGACAGCAAAAAACCACTGAAATGCTGGAGCAAAAGAAAACCAACAGTTAGACTCCGATTGGCCAGACCAGAGACAGAGCATCCAAAAAAAAAATTACAATCTCAAAATCAAAGTCATCTCGTTTATCATAAATTTTGAACGAAACAAACCCGTCTACAATAGATAGATGTAAATCCAAAAACGGGGCCTCGGTATCAGAAGAATTTGCTTTATTTAACTGAAGTTCTGGGGGGTAAATCTGACTGATCAAACCATCGAAATAAGTATTATCAATATTTAATAAATCATCTAAATATCTAGAAGTGGAGCTAAACGCTTCAATAATTTCAGATTGGTTATCAATGGAAAGCGACAACATGAAGTCTCTTTCATAACAATACAAGAACAGATCAGCCACAAGAGGTGCGCAATTCGTACCCATCGGAATACCCACAATTTGTCTAAATAACTTAGTACCGAATATAAATATTGTCAAGTAGAAAGGTGAGGGCATCACACACTTTCTGATATGAAAGTAAAAGTGTACAATTCGTATGCTCTTTAGAAGTGAAAAATGCCTGACATTACATGCAAGATAGAGAGAATCTTCTCTATGAAAAGTCCACTCAATTAAATCATTAAGCTTTTCTTTTATAAGATTATGAGGAAGTGTAGTGTAAAGAGTGGAAAAATCGTAAGTAGACAGACTATAAGCACGAAAACGTCTGGATTTCAATTTATTTAAAACCTCATTCGATTTTTTATAGACCAAAACAGATTTCTTCCTGATCTTTCAAAGACTTTCCGAAACTACGTAGTATGACCCATCTCCTTTCTTATGAATGTTTTCATTGCTCTTAAAGGAACTCATTTTTGATTTTTATTTATCACAATATTTAATCACGTGCGTTTTAATAGCAGTAAGACAGGAAGTTTATAATTTAGAAAGTTCAGTTGTAGTGCAAGAGCTAGAATTTGCAATAAACCGTGCTTTGTAAGGTCTTTTATGAAGTTTTGGTAACCAGTATAGCGTAGGAAGCTTGTCTTGGCCTTCTGTAACACACACAGCAAACTTGGTGGCTGAATGGAAAATATGTTCATCTACTATAGCTGTCTCCTCAGCTAAAGGCTGAAGTTCATAGGCCTTAGTACAACAAAGCTCCTGCTTAAGCGTGTTAACATAGTGGAGCCGTCACACAACGACGACGTGTCTGCAGGGGCCAAAACAAACTTTGACATGACATGCCTGCTTAAGTCCGACTCGCACCACTTTGCCTGGGCAGGCTGGTCATGGTCATGAACAGTGTCAACAAAACCGAGTATGCTATTTTCGTGTGTTTTGTGTAATGACCTAACTTCAGAACTTATTTAGACCCTCTAAGCCGTTTACCAGTACTCGTGTTCGGTTGGTTTCAGCTTTGCGTGGAAGCATCATGCAGCTGTGATGGGCGGGGCGAAATGTGTTCCACAAAAACAAAACAACTTTGCATTAAAGTAGAAGTGAAGGCACGTTGAAATCCGCGAAAGGGACATAGGCAAACAGTGCAGACCCCAGTGAAGACGCCACAAAATGGCGTCTAATCAGGATCTACTATATTTGCTAACAGTATTTTGTCATGAATAGAATAAAAAAATCCATCGGAAGAGATGGCAAATCCCCCGATCAAAAGCCAATATAACCTTCAGAATGTTCACCAATAGAAAGTGCATGAGAATTAAACCAGCAATATATCACAAAAGTTTTGGAGTTATGGCCTTCACAAGATTATACTGTCAGGCGAGATAAGTAAAAAACCAGGGAACTCAGAATTGTGATTCTTGCGCATGACATGCCTGCTTAAGCTCATGCATTTCTGAACGAATTACCATTAAAATATGTCTCAAAGGGTATTTGAGATATGGTGATCACAAGCTGGTCATAGTGTTATATTGGAAGGGTAGATAACTCAAATAGAATAACACCAACAGTTATGTTTCTTGAACATGACACCCCTTCTGTACCTTGTATAAAATTGCACCAATTTCCTTCAATATATCTCAAAGGGTGTTGGAGTTATGGCCATCACAAGGTTATATTGCCAGAGGAGATAACTAAAAAACCAGCGCGCCCAGTGTTGTAAGTCTTGACCTTGACAAACCTGCTTAACCTCATGTACATCTGCATCAAGTACCACCAATATGTCTCAAAGGGTATTGGAGGTAGGGTGATCACAAGGTGGTCATACTGTTATATTGGAAGGGGAGATAACTCAAATACCATAGCACCCAGAGTTGTGGTTCTTAGGCATCAAGTGCCGTCTCAACCTTGTATACAATTGTGCCAAGCACCATCAATATATCTCAAAGGGTATTTGGAGTTATGGCCATCACAAGGTTATATCGTCAGGGGAGATAATTAAAAAAGCAGGGTACCCAGAGTCGTGGTTCTTGCACGTGACACACCTGCTTAACATCATGTACCACTTTACCAAGTACCATCAATATATCTCAAAGAGTGTTGGGGATGTTGCCATCATTAGGTAGTGATTCTTTTTTATTTGAAGGGGAGATAACTCAAAAACCATGGCACCAAGAGTTGTGGTTCTTGTGCATGACACATCGTCTCAGCCTTGTGAACAACTGTGCCAGGTACCATCAATATATCTTGAAGGGTATTGGAGTTATGGCCATCACAAGGTAGTCACTCTATTTTATTGGAAGGGAAGATAACTAAAAAACCATGATAACCAGAGTTGTGGTTCTTGTGCATGACACGCTGTCTGGGCCTTGTGAACAACCGTGCCAAGTACCATCAACATATCTCAAAGGGTATTGGAGTTATGGCCACCACAAAGTAGTCATTCTATTTTATTAGAAGGGGAGATAACTAAAACAGTATGGCATCCAGAGTTCTGGTTCTTGCGCATGACACGCTGTCTCAGCCTTGTGAACAATTGTGCCAAGAACCATCAATGAATCTCAAATGGTATAGGAGTTATGGCCATCATAAGGTTGTGTTTACGGACGGACGGACAGACGGACGGACCAACGGACGGACGCCAGGCTGATCTCTATATTCCCCGAACCTATTCGGTCGGGGGATAACGAGAAAAAGTAGATCCGACATTCCTTAAATTCCAACATATAACAATGGAAGAATGCATCAATATTCGATGGGCCAATCAACGATGGTTATCGTTTCTATGATAAATCAGGGTTATCGGTATCATAAAGACGCCATTCCGATTTAGTTTCTAAATTCGATGTTGGACACATAAGGCCTATGGGGACCCAAATTCTACGTTGATTTAGTATATAAATTCCGAAAAAAATACATATGGCAGTGATGTTAGAACCAATTTTCGTAAAATGATTGTTCGATATAAAGGGATTGGCATGCAAGAGTGTCTGGTCATGTAACTGACTTCAAAACCCGTAATAAATTGTTAACTGCAAAACTTCTTAATCAGAGTTACCGGTATCATAAACAACGCAAAGACTTTTCTAAATTTTGTGGGATTCGTTCCGGTTTGGTTTCTGAATTCGGTGTCGGGCTTGAGTCTCTTATGCAACAAGGTCTAGAACAATCAGGAACTGACACAATCAGATCCCAAATTCTTCCCACAATATCTCTAGGGAAAGAAGTCAAAATATGCAGTGACCGAACAACAGGTAAACCGAGTCAGCAGCTCTTTACCAAACAGGTGGCGACTCAGAATATCCGAACCTAACTAAAAGGAGCAATATAAATAAGGGAGGAAAGAATCAGAATCACCAACATGACAAACATTAAACTGGAAGGACAAACGTAACTAAACATGAACAACCAGAAAGAGTGGGGTGGGGGGAATCAGAATCACCAACGCAACAACATATATGATTAGGGAAAGAATCAACACATAACATGAAGGAAACATAGCAAAAGCACCGACTTGCAACGGTCAGTAAAATTACTGATGGGTTTACCGTACTAAGGCGGTTCTTCTTTCGCGGTTTATTTTTGTTATGGTTTGTCTTTGAGTGTGTGTATTGCTTATAGCTTTTGTTTCTGATAGCCAGTTTTTGGGAAAGTAACTGTCATTTTGGCTTTCCGATATTGATGTTTCCATTAGGGTCTAGTTCTTTAATGTTTGCGTTTGGTGTCTCTGATGGGTGGTGTGCGCTAATTGTATCGATTCCTGATCATTGCTTTCACTTCTGTTTTGGGTACAATATAAATGCTATACGACAGACTGCATGCATGGTAGTTAACCCAATCACGGTTGATAAAATTGTGTCCCTCTTTAATTGCACGCCAGCGGTCGGGCTTTAGAACCTACGTCGGGTCCAGGGTAAAGGCTTACTGAACATTTTTATTAGAAAGCCTTCATGGCGGATTGAACCAATTATTTTTTTATAAATCACGACGGAACCAAGGGCATGTATGGACATGTAAAATCGATTTAAGCCGCCCCCTCCCCCCCCCCCCCACACACAGTGAGATAAGATACGTTTCGCCGACCGTTCCAAGGCGGTTCTTCTTCAGTCGTGCTTTATGGTTTATTATTTGTTGTAGTTCGTCTTTGAGTTGCTTATATATTGATATTTTGGATGGCCATTTGGTCATTTTGTGGGAAAATGGCCGTCCGTTCGGCTATCCGCTGTTCGGCGTTCGGCTATCGATTCCTGATCATTGCCTTCACTTTTATGGTGTTTATATTTTGCAGGCTTGAATTTAATTGGATTGGATACTTTGAACATGGCGGAACTCACATCGACGCCCCGGCTCACTATGCCGAAGGCAGGGCACATATCCATGAAGTGCCTGCGGAACAGTTGTACGGCCCAGGAGTAATGATAGATATTACAAAGAAGGCGGAAAACAGTCCTGACTACCTAATGACTATCAAGGATATACAGGTATCTTAATTCTGTGCAGATGACAACACTATTCCGTGATTGACTGTGATTTACATGAGACAACGAATACTTGCAATATAAATTCTTTTGCTTTGATACGACTAGTCAAAATGAAGAGCTTATTTAGTTTAAGCTTTATTTTATTTGCATAACTAATACATATACATTCAACACATAGAAGCTACAAAGTTACAATGTTATACAAATTGGATTCAGAAGAAAGTCGTTAGACTTTTGAAAAATCTGCATCCCATCTTGCTTATAGTGAAGACAATAGTGATACCTGATTTAGCTGGTAAACAAGACCCTACGTATTTTATTTCATGGATTTGTGTGTCAACTATTTCATGGATTTGTGTGTACAGCTTATTTGTGAGTACAGACTTTCAATTTAGGTCCAGTTCACACAAATGCATTGGTAAACACACCGATTTCGTTTGGTTTAAATGCGCTGGATATGGAAGCTTTGTTTGTTTGTTTGATTTGTGGTTTAACGTCCCTGTCAACGCTGTAAAGGTCATTTTGGAGACGTTGCTTCCAATTTTGTGGGGCTTTTACCCGACAATGAGATGAAATGATATCTCAAGCCCTGTTGCCCAATGAAACCAATAGGGTTTATTAGCATGGACGGTCCGCCTCGCACCGCGGTTCCTGGACTGGCTTAGATCCTCTAAGCGGTTTACCTGTACTAGTGTGCGGGCCGGATTCAGCTCTGCGTGGAAGCATCGTGCAGCCCAAATATTTCTTCAAGCCCCTATAGGCGGGGGCCGTTGATATGGAAGGAAAATTCTTGCAAAAATAATAACATAAAATACAGTTGAAACACTATAATCATTTCATGTTGTCTTATTTATTTTCAGGAATGTATTTCATATACTTTAAGGGGAATGGGAACACCTGGCAAATGTTTCCGCCATTTTTCAAAGGGAAATAACTTTCGTGTCTTCCTGTTCGCTTTACTAGAAGACCTGTCCCACTGAAAAAGGGTTCTACTCTTAAAGGAAAGAATTTGCTCCTTAGGAGCAAATTCTTTCCTTTAAGAGTTGACCCCTATTGACATGGGAGACAAAATACTTTCACAGGAGTTGCCTCCCCTGAAGGTGTTCCCATTCCCCTTAAACCCATTTTTTAGGAGCTTGTAAGAATTAAAAAGCCTAGGACATTCATTTTCGATACCCACTAAAATACTACAGTCATGTCATATTATTATACTACTTCAGGACTGGGAGGAAGAACACGGCCAGATTCCCACAGGTGCTATAGTTATGTTGAACACCGGGAAACATAAACTGTATCCTAACAAAAAACTGTTCTACGGTACAGATACTCCTGAGGATGTGACTACATTTCATAATCCTGGTATAGACCCCTCAGCTGCAAGATGGCTTATGCATAATCGGCAAATTAAAGGTAACTAAAGCAAGTAGATGGCGCGCCATCGCATCGCCCCGCGCTTTGAAAATCACATCACAATAAATAAAAACAGACTCCTTTTGTCCCCAAGACATGCCCACCAATCCTTGGTGGGGGTATCGTTTGCACCACCGTACTCTACTCTCAATTACCTTTGATTTGATACGCAATATGACTATGTATTCATATCGAAATTCCGAATACGTTCCTCGCGTCACATCATCCATAGGGTTATTACTTGTGCCAGTTTCGAAATTCTATCTTTAAACAACTAGGAGGAATCTGTATATATACAAAAAGATATGTCATTATAAGTGAGCAACGCCCCCGAAAAAGTGCGGACTTACAAACGCACAAACCTACAAACGCATAAACCCACAAACGGACAGTGCAAAAACTATATGCCCTCCTTCAGGGGCATAATAAAATTCCTCTATTAAGACCAACTTTGGGACTGTTCAAAAGTGGTACCAAAGGTGGTGTCTGACTAGAGGACATTGTATGTACGAATAACTGCAACCTACTAAATAAGCTTTTAAAAGCAGAATTAGTCTACATATTAGGCGGTCTTAATGGCGGAATTTCAATGTATATATATAAAAATAACATTGCAAGTGAAACCCTGAGCAACTAGTCATGTATGTATGTGCAGTTAATTCCTCAATATTTCTGCTATGTTTCGCAAAGGAGACAGCAATCGACGGCCCGTGTATCTAGTCTGGCGTGGGTTCGAAAACATTTCTGAGCCGCATTTCGAAAATACTTCAGGGTCATTGATGAGAACTAGCCAGTCTGGCTCAGAAAAAAGAGGCCCATGGCCCACTATGCTCGCCAGAGCTGAGAGGGGCACTGCCTACTGGTAGCCATGGATTTTACTAAACCATGGAAGCCCAATGACATTACTGCTGCAATTTAGACCCAATCAGCCCGATGGCTTTAGAGGCGATGGCGCTTGAATGTGTTGATGCAAGACAACAGACGACAATTGACAACTGCTCATCTGAGGCAACCAATAGGCCTAAAATCATATGGCAGATAAAATAGTTATATGAACGTTTGCCAAAACAACTTAAAAATAGAAGTGGAGGCAATGATCAGGAATCGATACAATTAAACCACAACCTCCATCAGAGACGCCAAAGGGAAAGAAATATAACATGAAACAACTAGACCCTAACGGAAACATCTATAGCGGAAAACCAAAAGGACAGTTACTTTCCCACAAAATGGTCAATTGGCTATTCAGAACAAAATAATATAATACACACTCAAAGTCAAACCAAAAAAAAAAAAAAAAAAAAAAAAAAAACGCGACACAGAAGAACAGCCTTGGAACGGTCAGTGAAACGAATCCGATTGGGGGGTTGTTAGTTACTTGCGAGAATACAGTTGTCAGTTACTTGCGAGAATACAGTTGTCAGTTACTTGCGAGAGACTAAGCATCCTAAACATTACGAAAACACCCCCATATAAATATATTGTACATCGATTTTATGTGGCCACAATCCTCAACAGCAAGAAACCACTGAAATGCTGGATCAAAAGAAAACCAACAGTTAGACTCCGATGAAAGACGTAAATGTCAGTTTTCAATTTTTCACACTATATAAGTCTATGGAATCTCTAGTTGTCATAGCAATAAAACTAAAGAGCCAAATTTCATAAAAAACAACGACAACCACAAAAAAAAAAAACAAAAAAAAAAAAAAAAAAAAACAAACAAAAAAAAAAACACAAAACCTGTTAAGGCAAATGTGAAGTCTCAACCTCATAGAGCATATGGTTTCTGAGGAGACGATTAAGTAAATCTTTCCATTTTTTCATTGTGGTTTCCATGGCAACCTATCAAAATGAGCAGTGGGCCTAAAATCATATGACTAATAGAAGATTGCCAAAATTTCTGCAAAGGCTTGGCGGTATACCAATTTTCAAGTTTTCCCATTATGACCCAGTGCCATAGCAACCAAACTTAAGAGCCGAATTTCTTAAACCAAATAATACCACAAAACATGTTAAGGTAAATATGGTGAATATTTCCATAAAGTTTCAGCCTAATAGTTTGGTTTCCATGGTAACGTAGATACAGGCGACGGCGGACATCTGCCTTTTCTATAAGCTCCTCCGGAGCCTTCGGCTCTAGCGTCCTAAACCTTGTACACCAAATGTTGTAATTTTGTAATGAAGTTCTTGCTTCAAAAGCATTATCCTTTTATAGAAAATTGATCATGAAGTATTTTCGCAGTGAGTCTCCATCTTCCGCTGATTCAAGGATACAGTTGTCAGTTACTTGCGAGAGACTAAGGATGCTAAACATTACGAAAGCACACCTATATAAACACATTGTAAAATTTACTGCCGAAAAAGATAAAAACTTGTGATATTTTTCTTTTTTCTGCTCAAAATATAAATCGTGGGTACTCCATAGTACCGCCTCATCGAGGCGGTTCTAACGAGTACCCACTATATTTTAGAGCAGAAATAAGAAAATAAGGTTTACCCCTCAAAACTCCAGTCTTACTATATAAAAGTGGGTTCAAGGGGTCAAAATTATATAGGCGTGTTTTTGTGATGATGCATGTGTATACAGATTAAATGACTGGGTGTACGTGACCTTAATAGTGTTGACTGTGTCATAAAACTAAAAACAATACTCGTGTTTTTTATTACTGTTATTTCTGTACAAAAAATCCCTTCGAGAATCGAATATTTTGCCCCGCTGGATAATTTGTTTAAAGTTTTGCCCGATATCGATTTTCCATCTTTTGCCAAGCGCATTCTCTGACAAGACTTGTCCCCCGTTTTCGGTATATCCTCCTATCAATATGAAATAATTTCATAATTATATGCAATCAGTGGCGGCTTTCGAGAATCTGCGAGATCTCGTCCTGAACTTTTCTATTTCGCATAATGTGATATCTACTTCTGCTTCTCGGTGAACAGTTTCTACTGATGGTAGGTATACTTCTGGAACGCACCAATAGTACGAATATCAAATAAAATGAAAAGCTAAAAGTTTGCATTTGGAAATAAAACATATAAAAGAACGAAAATTGGAGACTCGGTTTTATAGAGTCTCTACATACACAGCAATATAGTTTGCAAGGCTGCATGCGCCTCCTAGCAACGGCTTAAGCGATATTCGATTTTCAAAGTAACCAGAATGGGCTCAATGATCACAAAGGAAAAGAATAAACAAAAATATAATCTGCACTATGATGAAGCACGGGGAGACATTTTCCGGCCGCCACATGGCACTTAACACCAGCTACAGCGAGGTAAAATTAAAAAAGCTAAAAGGTTGCCTTTGGAAAAAAAAGAGCACATAAAAGAACGAACAGACAAAAATCTGTTGGTCAGTTTGTCAGGCAATGTAAATTGATTCTTACAATTATAACGTTGTATGTTTTATTCCCCAGCTTTTGGAACTGACGCCGCCTCGCCCGATCCAGGACAAAATAACAACCGGAACCCAGCCCACACGGAATTCCTACCTAATGGAGTCCTTATTCTCGAAGTCGTTGCCAATCTAGACATGATGCCACCGACTGGTTCCCATATCTTTGCCGGTGCAATAAAAATACGAGATGGAAGCGGAGGACCAACCAGGATATTTGCAATTTATGGAGAGGATGGCGTCGCGTCGAATTCTGCGACAGTTAAAATTGACATTGTACTGCTTTTACTCTTATTGTTGTGCTGGAAACTCGTGATTCGACATCACTAAAACACGCCTTTATAGTTTTGACCCCTTAAACCCCACTTGTATATAGTAAAATTGGGGTTTACAGGGGTATACATTTTCTTCTTATTTCTACTCAAACACATAAATTGTGGGTACTCGTTAGAACCGCCTCGCCGAGGCGGTACTAACGAGTTCCCACAATCTATGTTTTGAGCAAAATAAGAAAACTATCAGAAAATTTTATCGAAGTTTTCATTTTTGTAGTAGAATTTTAAATACATGTATACTTGAATAGGCGTGTTTTTGTAATGGAAAACTTTAGGTCGCACGGCGTGTGCGACCTGATAAGACACAAAGAGATCTCCACTACCAATGACTATCGTAAAAATCCAAAACATTTGGACACCTTGAGGACTTGCTGTAATGGAAGTGTAGATACAGATGAAATAACAACCCCCCCCCTACCCTTACCTGCTGCAAGTACAGCAGGGCTTGCCCAACTGTAAGCCAATATCATGCGAACGCCCCATTGTTGCTGCAAGATACACGTCACCTTTGCCTCACCCAACCACACAGTCCGTTTTCGGGAAGCTAGTCATATATGGGCAATCCTGAAGAAGGAATACAGCTGACATGTTATGTTAAGGAGACAACTTTTGCGATTTCCTGTTCGTTTTCCGTGATAAAAATAGAGGTTCTTAAACGATTAGTCATTTCATATAAATTTATGAAACGAGACTCTGGCTAGTTTCATAATTCTATATTAAATGACCACAGATATAAGATTATGTTTATAATATAACGATTTTAAATCGAATTTTATTACCAAGAATAGTGTTGTCACGGATGGTCTTATGGCGTTAAGCTCATAGAAACCATTTGTTTTAACACATGACGTTATCCACTTACAGCGACGTTATATGGTAATGATAAAGAACGGGTTACTCAGAAAAACATGATAAACGATTGTCCATTACGTAGAAATATGATTTGCATGATACGAGTATTTTGAAATCATAACTTACCCATTGCTCACATCACAAAAACATACCTTTCTAATTTTGACCCCCATTAAACCCCCCTTTTTATATAGTAAAACTGGGGTTAACCGGCGCTAACATTATTTTTCTTATTTCTTGCCAAGCACATAGATTGTGGGTACTTGTTAGAACCGCATCGACGAGTCGGTTTTAACGAGTACCAACAATGTAGTTTTGAGCAGAAAAATGAAAAATGTCAGATTGTTTTTGGAAAGTTTTCCTTGTACATAACGGAATACTTGCAGGATCATACCTTATCGGTTCATATATCCTTCCCGTATGTGAACTACAACTGCATAAAAGACTCTGTGGCATGAAACACTAAAACATACAATATTTGTTTTTGTTTTTTCAGATTTAAGGTTTAGCGTCCCCGTCAACACTGTAAATGTCATTTTGGAGACGTTGCTTCCAATTTTGTGGGATTTTTACCCGACATTGAGATGAAATGACATCCCAGGACCATCCGCCCAATGTAACCAATAGGGTTTATAAGCATGAACGGGCCGACTCCCGCCGCTTTGCCTGGGCAGGCTTAGATCCTCTAAGCGGTTTACCAGTACTCGTGTGTGAGTCGGTTTCAGCTCTGCGTGGAAGCATCATGCAGCCAATCTATTTCTTCAAGCCCCTATGGGCTGGGACCGACATAAAATAGCAACAAAAAGTAATCAAAGGCTTGAGAAGCATCAAAGTCGGTGAATTACATGGTATCTGACCTGGATCTACACTATTTGCCAGTGTCCAACATTTGTATGCTAAGAAACACCACTATAGCACTTAACATACAACATTTGAAATGATTATCTGATTTTCGTCTAAGATGTCTCTCTGACAAAACAGTTGCAGGACTGATTCTGGACTGTACATACATGGACCTTTTACAGTTCAAACACTGACCCTGCTAGCATTCTACATAAATCTACAGCGGGCCGTTAGCGGCCCGTCAGCTACCCTGACGGGCCGCTAACGGCCCGCTGTAGATATATGTAGAATGCTTACTGGGGAGGTTTTCCTGGTGATGTTTTTATATCTGCTTCAAACATCGATTGTAGGTGCTCATTAGAACTGCGTTCATGATAAGGTTCTAACGAGTACCCACAATCCTTGTTTTAGAAGAGCAATAAGAAGCGCAAACCCTATTTTTCTCTGAAAAAATGTGGGTATATGGGGTTGTCATTACGACAACCCCAGTAAGCATTCTACATAAATCTACAGCGGGCCGTTAGCGGTCCGTCAGGGTAGCTGACGGGCCGCTAACGGCCCGCTGTAGATTTATGTAGAATGCTAGCAGGGACAGACCTGTGCAAAGTAGTGCATGTTTTTCAGATCTTCAAAATAGCTAATTTTCTGATGAAAATCCATGATATTTTTCCGATTTATACTGCAAACATAGGTTTTGGGTGCTCGTGAGGACCGCCTCATTGAGACGGTTCTAACGAGTACTCAAAACCTATGTCTTGGAGCAGAAATAAGAAAAATAATGTATACCCCCGTAAACCCTAGTTTTCTCTATATAAAGTCGGGGTTTAGAGGGGTGTTTATTTCACGGACTTGTTCACGTGATGTTAATTACATAGGCTTCTTTACCTTATGGATCTTAAAATGTTTAGCCATTATGAGCTGCCTACCGGGTCATTCACACTATGATTGTACTTTCTCTTTCAGCAGACATAACACAGCTGTGTTGATATTAAACAGAATATACTATTTATCAATGGTTTCATGACCTACAATCTTTGGTTAGGCAGGTACTACATTTTTGCGCGGATGATTTCAGTAATCCCGAGGCATATACCAAAAGCGATAGCTATTATGCTTCAAAAACACTCAATAGATGGTGGATGGGAAGGGTCATCGAGCGATGACTTAAGTCGGTGAAAACCGACTAACCAGAAAAAATGAAACAGCCAAATGAAGCCACCGAAAAAAAGAAAGTGTTGCTGTCATTCATTGGATTTCCAGACACTCCGGCCCCACTACCACCTCGGCCCCTAGACAGGTCGGCCCAAAACCAAGTCGGCCCTAGACACCTCGGGTCTAGTCATCTCGGCCCTAGACACCTCGGCCCCACTGTCACGTCGGCCCCTAGACATCTCGGCCCCAAAGACACCTCGGCCCCACTTTTGATATCTGTTAGGGTATGAGCATTTATATCATGTTAAAATCGGCCCCGCCTATCGGGACTTCAAGAAACCGACAGCCTGTGGCATTAGTACTGGTAAACCGCCTAGAGGTTCTAAGCCTGGCCAGGAAAAGCGGTGCGAGTCGGACCGTTCATATTTATAAACCCTTTTGGTTTCATTGGGCTGCAGGGCTTGAGATGTCATTTCATCTCAATGCCGGGTAAAATTTCCACAAAATTGGAGACAACGTCTCCAAAATGACCGATGCAGTGTTGACTGGAGCCTTAAACGTCAAATCTAACAAACAAAACATCATGTTAACAAACCCGTGTAATGAAGACCCGTTAAACCCCAGTTTATATGGGGAAAACTGGGGCTCATAGGGGCATACATTATTTACATCACGAAGACACGCCGTTAAAATTTTGAGCCCCTTGAACCCCACTTTTATATAGTAAAATTGGGGTTTAAAGGGGTAAACCTTATTTTTCTTATTTGAGCAGAAATAATAAAAATACCACAGTTCTTCCTCTTATAATGTTCGTTTTTTTTTTCGGCGGTAAAGTTTACAATGCATCTGTATAGGCATGTTTTCGTTATTCTTGTTTCTGCTCCATGATACAGGTTGTGTGTTATATAATTTTGGTTGTACGGAATCTTCTATTAAGTTGTTAGGAAACAAGATCAAATTATTTTATTGCTATTTTTATTTAATATAAAATAACAAATAACCAATGAGACGTTTATAATATATATATATATATATCAACGCATACCCGACATTTTCAGGTTAACTTGGACTAAACTGTTAAGGACAGCTAATCCCCCGCCGCCTTAAACCGTGACGTTGACCATGAGTCGGCATCACGAAAAGTGGGGTTTAGCGGGTTGATCTAATTGTGAATATTTATACCCCCACAAATGAAATTTGGGGGGGGGGGGGGTATATAGGAGTGAGCTTGTCGGTCGGTCTGTCTGTCTGTCGGTCGGTCTGTCTGTCGGTCGGTCGTACTGTTGACTTGGTTTCCAGACGATAACTCAAAAAGCGCTTCACCGATTTTTATAATTTTTGGTACACTGATGTAACATCATAAAATACAGGTCAAGTTCGATTTCCACTACAATTCGTCAATTTTCGACATAGTTATGGCCCCTTTCAAGTGAAAATATTGCAAAATGGTGCTGATGTACTATCAAGGCAGTTTTTGTGGGGGTATTCATCACCTTAAGTGATAGCTCTAGTTGATACTGACAGTCAAGGTGCCTTTTCTACAAGAATATATAGGGCCATGAAGACTTTGCACTCGGTGCACATCCAGATCCATCTGATCTGGATCTACACTGTCATTCAGTTTGCGAATTTTAAATGAATACAATATACATGTATCAAGTAATTTGAGGGTCTGATAGTCAGAAATGTGACTAATAAATAAATTAATTAATTATAAATAAATAAATTATGCAGTATACTTGTTACTTCCGTCTTTAAATATGAGCTGAAATGACAATCAAATAGGAAAATGTGTGAAAATTGATAACAATGGAAACATACTGAGCAATTCCTACAAAAATACGAGCAGTGAAGACTTTGCACACAGTGCACATCCAGATCTACACTGTTTGCCACTAATATATACATATAGTACACATGTATCAAGTAATTTGAGTAGCTGATAGTCAGAAATGTGACTAATAAATAAATAAATAAATAAATAAATAAAGTATACAATATACTCGTTACTGTCTTTAATAAGAGCTAGAAAGACAATTAAATGTGAGAAAATTGATAACAATGATCTGTTTATCATCAAGGATCTCTTTATTGGGGTAAAGGGATTAGTAACGCCTGGTTGTTTATTGAGCTTCACACTTTGCTAATTTAAGTCAATAATTAATTGTTCTTGTAAAACTTTTTGCTCAAAGGCATTTATTCTTGATTATTGAGGACTATCATTTCATTACATAATATTATGTAGTAGCCCTCAGTGCTGACTCTAGAGAAGTCTTCTGTCTGCAACAGGTAAGGGGCCTTCTTGGGAAAAATCATAATTAACTACCTTATTGATTTTCCCATTAGTGCCTCAGTCAGGGGATTCAACAGGAGCTACTTATCACCCTATTAAAGGCTGCCTTTGATCTGCTATAGACAGTATATCACAGGGGGCAATAAAACAATTGTGAACACACGGTGTATCCTACTGTCTAAAAATAAATGCCTTTAATTTTGTACTAACCTAAAATTCATTAATCCTTACCCCGCTGAAAACGATAATCCTTATCTTTGCAAACAGTGTAGATCCTGATCAGATTGCTTCTGCCCTCTGAACCGGATCTGCACCGTTTTTCATGCAGTTTTTGAATTGCATGCATACATTATATTAATTGGTTTACTTACGAGGATAATTCTAGTTCAGCGAACCTGAACACTGATAATTACCTAATGTATTGGAATTTAACGGCCCAGTCAACACTATTTTAGTTCATTTTCGAGCCGGTCAGTTTACCTATCCACACTTAACCTGGGCAGGCTTATACGTAAGCGGTTAACCAGTACAGTGCACATTGTTTTCGCCAGAAGGTGACAACTGCCCTTCTTGAATCAGCAGAAGGGAGAGAATGACCGAAGAAAAGATTTCATAATCAATCTCCAAGAAAGAAAGTTGCCGACCCCGGTAGGTATCGAACCCGCGTCCTCCTGATCACCAGTCATACGCGCATCCGACTTAGCTACCGAGGCCGGATAAATAAATAAATTAATAAATAAATATATAAATATGTTAACAAATATATGATTATCCCCCATCATCACCATGGTTGACGAAACCGAGGAATGATTTTTTTTTTGGGGGGGGGGGGGGGGGGTTTACGGCCCCATCCACCGATCCGTCTAGATTTCCATCCAAATAGTTAGGATAACTTATTGAAATTACTTTAAAAAGTATTCTATCGGTTTGGAATTATTTCGGATAATAAAAAAGCCTATAGATGATTAAAAGAGCAGAGAAGTAGAAAAAAGAGCCTGCTCTAAAGCATGCCGCAATGCAATTAGAATTATACATTGAAATAAAAGAGGGGAATTTTCAAATTTATCTTCCATTCTTATTAAATTAACATATAGATTTTCTATTTAGTAGCGTTATAATATATAATCAATATATATATATATATTATAGGTTCAAATATTCGTGGCTCCCTGTCAAAATAATCAAATCAGCAAATTAAAAAAAAAAAAAAAAAAAAAAAAAACATCGGGCATCCAATCCGATCTCGTATTTAAGTGGAAGCCCCTTGAAAAGCAAAGTGGGGCCGAAGTGTCTAGGTATATGGGGCCGACGTGTCTAGGGGCCGAGGTGTCAAGAGGCCGACCCGTCTAGGGTTTCAATTTTATGTGGGACCGAGGTGGTTTTGGGGCCGAGGTGTCTAGGGGCCGAAGTGTCTAGGGGCCGAGGTGGTTTTGGGGCCGAAGTGTCCTGTTACCATTCATGGCAAAGGACGAAACAATTGTCTGATGCCAGGGCAGAAAAAAACATGCATTCCTCTTAAAAAGGTTTAAGATGTCGTCAAGTGCGACACGCAGACGTGCAATAAAAGAGCATAACACAGTTTTTCATTACATATGGGCTGACAACAAAACAAAATGTTTATGTTACATCCAAACGTTTTGTACCGGAAAATAAATATTGGCAAATATATAAAAACTACCGGGAAACAGAGACAACATTTTCGCCTCAGTTTTATTCAGACACTAGTACTTATCCTGCTGAGCCTTTGCAAACAATGTAGATCCAGAAGGAACCATCTGACCAGGCTCTGCACTGAAAGAAGGAATTTACATCAAGTAACCTCACTGGTTCCAAGTTAGAAATGAGTGTGGCTAAATAAATTATTCAAAGGATAAGGGTTAATAATGGTAATGACGTTTGCAACACTGCTTACGCCCTCTGGCGCAAAGCATGAATAACATAATAGACGTGATTACCCAAAAGAATTAATAATAATAATAATAACAATAATAAGCGACTGCAATGTGATGAGGTATTGGTAGACAGTCCACCGCCGCCACCAAATAAGAATAACTATAAACGGTAGCTAAAGTGAAGTCTGGTTGTTTGAATTGCGGTTTTACGTCCATGTCAACAATATTTAGGTCATTTTGGAGACGTTGCTTCCAATTTCGTGGAATATTTACCCAACCTTGAGATGAAATGTCATCTCAAGCCCTGTTGCCAAAGCTAACCGAAAGGGTTATATGTAGGAACGGTCTGTCTCGCATCACTGCCTGGGCAGACTTAGATCCTCTAAGCAGTTTAACAGTACTCATGTGCGGTCGGTTCAGCTCTGCGTGGAAGCATCATGCAGCCCAATCTATTCCCCCCAGCCCCGATGGGTGAGGGCCACTAAAGTGAAGGGTAATAATCTTTTTGTTTGATTGATTTATTTGAGATTTTAGGCCCCCGTCAACAATATATAGGTCATTTTGGAGACTTTGAGTGCATTTTTGTGAGACTTTTACCAGGCATTGAGATGAAATGACATCTCAAGCCCTGCTGCCCAATAAAACTAAAAGGGTTTATATGCACCATTTTGCCTGGGCAGGTTTAGATTCCGTTGAAAATATTTGAGGGTCACTGATGAGGCATAATTGGCCGAAACTAGCTAGTCTGGTCCAGAAAACATGTTCACTTCATATATTCCATTTTTGTGGTATTCCTTGCTTCGTAAGGATAACCCTTTTATAGAACATATTTGACGTCACTACAGCTGATGTCTGGGAATGTGTGGCGGCCGTAAAATGTCTCCCTGCCCTACATTAAAGTATAGTTTATATTTTCTTGTCCTTTGGGATCATTGATTCCGTTGTGAAATTTTGAAAATATATGAGGGTCACTGATGAGGCCTAATTGGTCGAAACTAGCTAGTCTGGCCCAGAAAACATGTGCACTTCATGTTTTCCATATTTGTGGTGTATTCCTTGTTTCCAAAGGATACCCCTTTTATAGAACATATTTGACGTCACTAAAGCTGATGTCTGGGAATGTGTGGCGGCCGTAAAATGTCTCCCTGCCCTACATTATAGTGTAGTTTATATTTTCTTGTCCTTTGGGATCATTGATTCCGTTGTGAAATTTTGAAAATTTTTGAGGGTCACTGGCGAGGCCTAATTGGCCGAAACTAGCTAATCTGGGCCAGAAAACGTACACTTCATATTTTCCATTTGTGTGGTGTATTCCTTGCTTCTAAGGATACCCCTTTTATAGAACATATTAGACCTTCTAAGTGGTTTACCAGTGCTCATGTGCGGTCGGTTTCAACTCTGCGTGGAAGCACCATGCAGCCCAATCTGTTTATCCTAGCCTCGACGGGCGGGGGCCAAAATATACATATAAAAGGTCCTTAGAATCCAAGAAAAATATATATTTTTATACCCCCTTTTGTATATATAAACAGACAACTAATTAATACGATTTTCAACAACTTAAAGCCCATCATGAAAACACGTCTATAAAAACCATTAAACCCCACTTTTATATAGTAAAAGGGAAACATTATTTTTCTTATTTCTGCTCTCAAACACAGATTGTGGGTGAGGCGGTTCTAACGAGTTCCAACAATATATGTGTTGAGTGAAATCCGAAATATATCAGAATATTTTTATCTGACAATTTTCATTTTTTTGGCGGTAAAATTGTCAATATATTTCAATAGACGTGTTTTCTAAATGCATTTAGTAAAATGCATGCACTATTGACCTCAATGAGGCGGACTAACCATCCGCAGTAGAATTGCATTTGTACGCTTGTCTAACACTTTGACAGCCAAACGAGACTGCAGTCGAATTCTGTTCATTGTCAAAGGGTCTCCGGTTGAAAATTGGTAGCCAGCTTCAAAGAGTCCGAAGATTATGTTTTAAGCGGCGCAGACTATATACTCCATGTCGAGTATATAATTATAATAAGCCCAAACAATCTTTCCACAGAAAAGTAATATGCAACATATACTCGGCGTTTTAGTCTTTTAATTGAAAGAAAGTTATCATTACGAAAACACGCCTATTCAAATGCATTATAAACTTAATTGCCGAAGAAACGAAAATTTTCAGATGAAATTTGTGATATTTTTCTTATTCCTGCTCAAAATATAGATTGTGGGTACCCGTTAGAACCGCCTCATCGAGGCGGTTCTAACGAGTACTCACAATCTATATTTAAGAGCCGAAATAAGAAAAATAAGGTTTACTCTTGTAAACCCCAGTTTTTCTATGGAACAGTGGAGTTCAAGAGAGTCAAAACTATATAGGCGTGTTTTCGTGATGAAGAGATAGATAGGTGACAGTTTTCGACCTGCCCAAACGTTTTGTCTTCTTTTGTGTACTTTATCGACAGCTACGGGAGAATGTGATGGCTTCGATTTCTATTTCAAAGAGCTCCGCATATGCAAACAATCTAAAGAGAAAACGAACAAAACACTTCTCATTTTGCACATCACGCACCTACCCCACTTACTACTTATTACATACAAAAATAGGTCCCCGCCCATCCGGGCTTGAAGACATAGATAGGCTGCATGATGCTTCAACGCAGAGCTGAAACCGACTCGCATACGAGTACTGGTAAACCGCTTAGAGGCTCTAAGCCTGCGCAGGCAAAGCTGTGCGAATCGAAGCATCCATGATTATAAACCCTATCGGTTTCATTGGGTGGCAGAGCTTGAGATATCATTTCATCTCCATGTCGGGTAAAAAACCCACAAAATTGGAAGCAACATCTCCAAAATGACCTTTACAGTGTTGACGGGGACGTTAAACCTCAAAACAAACAATACATACACAAAAATGTGTGACTCGATATCACTTTGTCACATTCTATCACTTACTCACAAAACACCATTACTCGGCACCTGCTGAAACAGCTTGTACACTCAGTTACATTTATTTTAGGATGTTGGCAATGGCAGTGTTAAACAGTGTTACTATAAGGTTCTCTATATCAAAGCTATTATTCTTCGAAGTAAAACATAAGCTTGTGTTAGACATCGTGTAAAGTCCACAGTTCTGTAACTGATGGGTGTCTGCTCTGAAAATATACGTGAAGGCACTGATCTGGAACCGATACAATTAACCCTCACCTCCCATCAGAGACACCACAAGGGAAAGAAACACAAACATGAGATGACTAGACCCTAATGAAAACATCAACAGCGAAAAGCCAAATAGACAGTTATTTTCACACAAAATGGCCAGTTGGCTAACCAAAACAAAAATACAAGGGATATACACAATCAAAGACATAAACCGCGACAGAACGGTCAGTGAAGGTCTCTAAATCGATTTTACGCGGCAGCAATCCTCGCCCTTACTTTCTAGATCATCTGTGCAACATCTCCGAGAACACAAACATCAAACAACCACTGAGATGAAACAACGTCGAGGACTCGACAGCAAGAAGCCACTGAAATGCTGGAGCAAAAGAAAACCAACAGTTAGACTCTGATGGGCCCGACCATCATTTTGATTACGATGCCTTAATTCATATCAACTGGCTGCTGAGTGCAGTTAAAGAAACAGATGTAGAGACGACGCTCAGAAGATCCAAATAATTTAATCAAATAACCTAATAACATCAGGGGCGAAATTATCATGTATCTTGCGCCACCAAGCGGGAGAGTAATGCTCCAAAATAACAGTAACAAGGTATTAAGTTATCAAGGGTATATTACAGATTTAGCTGGACTTGGTATTGCGCCTGAATGGTAATCAGGAGGTCTCGTGTTGGATACCTGCCCGGTCGACAGTATTCTTTCGTGGAGATTGATCATGGACTGTTTTGTTTTTCTATGGTCATTTTGCGGTGATTCATTTGATTAAATAAAGGCAGTTGTCAATTTCTGGCGAAGTAATGAGCACTGTATTGGTTAACCGCAGGTGTATACGCCGGCCTGGAAAATGTGGTTATGTTAATTTGACGGCGCCATCTGGCCTTAATAATGTTGACTGGGACTTTAAGCTTTAAACAATGAAACAAACATTACAGATGGAAAGTGGGAAGATCGGCTATTGAGGCTCCTCATAAGCATTCATGAAATATGAAAGACTGCTAACGACCTGGGGGGTATTAATGAGCAAACAAAATTTCTTTTGCAACGATGCAACGATGCAACAATGAGTCTTGACGATTAAAAAATAAAATAAACTACACGCCTTATTTAAATCAGGCTGCAGTGAAATGACAAACCCATAACGCGATGCCTTTAGAACAAGGAACAAACAAAATACATCAAAGTCAACAGCCCCGTCTTCTTCAAACAAGTGGTCACAACTCTAAACAACACTCAAAGATAAAGATTATTCCATAAAAGGCCTACTTGAAAAAAAAATACCCGAGATGGTTTGAACTGTTTGCCACTGCTTTCTATGCCATATAACTGTATTATATCTGTTATGTTGGAACACCTGAAGTACTCCAATCTTAGTTCTGCTGACGTTTACTCTAGGTATTGTTTTGGTTTGAAGCTTAACGGCCCATTCAGCACTTTTGTTTATTTGTTTCATTTGATGTTTAACGTCCCCGCCAACACAGAATAGGTAATTTTGGAGACGTTGCTTCCAGTTTTGTGGGACTTTACCCGACATTGAGATGAAATGACATCTTAAGCCTTGTCACCCAATGAAACCACAATAGGCCCATTCAGCACTATCTAGGTCAAGTCTTGCCGGTCACAGTACGTAACCATACTTTGTTAACCATTACAATGCACATTCTTTTAACAGAAACTGACAACTGCCATTCTTGAATCAGCCAATGAGACAGAATCATTACGATAACATATCCGTGTGATATAGTGCATTTTTACAATCCTCAAAAAAGGTATTTTTTTCTGATAAAAATTTGTGATATTATTCTTATTTATACTCCAAACAAAGGTTTTTAAGGTGCTCGTTGGAACTGCCTCATTGAGTACCCACAGCTTATGTCTTGGATCAGAAATAAGGAAAATAATGTTTACCCCCTAAACCCCAGTTTTCTCTGTATAAAGTGGGGTTTAGGGGGTCTTTATTTCACGGACTTGTCCACGTGATGTGATAGAAGTAATTTTGCCATATTCAGTCTTCGCTGTAGCAAGTGTTGAGGGAATGTGTGATGGCCTAAAATGCCTCACTCCCCTTCACCAAAGTGTAGATTATATTTGTGTAGGGACGAAATTGCTCTTGCGTTGTGTAAGGAAGAAAACGTTGCTGCATTGAATGACTGAATTTCCACATCGTATCAGAGGGCTTTTGACGCAAATTAGCAATGAAGCGTTAGTGTTGCTTTTTTGTTGCCACTGCTTTTCGTTGTCTTGGATGGAAAATGTATATGTCAACTGTATCGATTCCTGATCTTTGCCTTCACTTCTATTTTGAAATTGTCGAAAATTTAGTCAAGACATTCGCCCACTATTAAAACACTACGTGCACTAAGGGGTAAAATGTGCTTCAACATGTTTAACAGACATTAAATTCATTATTTCGATTCCGAGTCCGCATTTCTGGACTACGTTTTGACTCCATCTAATCACATTGTTTGTTCTAAAGGTAACGACACATGTAGCTACAAAACGGATAGCTGGAATATGAACTGTATAGATGATTTATAGATTTAAGTGAACCACAGTGAGGGCGAGGGCCTGGATTCCGTAAATTGAAATTAAACCCACCAGTAATTACGGACCGTTCAATGCCGGTACTTTGCTTTGGTTTCTTCAAGTTTTGTGATAGTAGTTCTGACTCTTTCCCTTTTGGTTGTTCATTAGGGTCCCGCAAATTTTATTTGCGGGAAAATTTGCGGGTGCCCTTAGTAATCACCCTGTCTGTCTGTCCGTCCGTCCGTAGGTCCGTCCACATTTTTAATGTTTTTTTTTTTATTTTTCTAAAAACTTACAGCCGTCAAACGCATCAACTTCAAACTTTAAATATAAGGTCATAATATCATTACACAATTTCATGGCAAGTAATGTAACTCTAGCTACAATATTCTCAGAGTTATGGCCCTTTGAAAAACTTAAAATCGTCAACACTTTTCATGTTTTTTTCTGAATAACTTATAAACATTCACACGCATCAACTTCAATCTTTAAACGTAAGGTCACAACAACATAACACAATTTCATTCCAAGTTACGTAACTCTAGTTACAATACTGTGAGAGTTATGGCCCTTTGAAAAACTAAAATATCAGCTTTTGTCGTCTTTTGTTTTCATCTTAATTTCAAAACCAATATAGATATCATAATGAAACGTGCTGAAGTTATTGACATTTGCCCTATAGTAATACCTTTCTTGGTAATTTGCGTAACTCTAGCTACACTACTCTCAGAGTTATGGCCCTTTGAAAAACAAAAAATCTGCTCAAAATTTTCCATTTTAGTTACATTTGCCCCACCAGTTTCACAATTTCATGGCAAGTTATGTAACTCTAGCTACAATATCATCAGAGTTATGGCCCTTTGAAAAAGTTAAAAACGTTTAAACTTTTCATGTTTTTTTTTCTTAATAACTTACAAACCTTCACACGCATCAACTTCAATCTTTAAACGTAAGGTCACAACAACATTACACAATTTCATTCCAAGTTACGTAACTCTAGTTACAATTTTCTCAGAGTTATGGCCCTTTGAAAAACAAAAAAATATGCTCAAAATTTTCCAACTCCTCTGATAGCGCTGCGGGGCCCTAGTCATTTTAGTTACATTTGCCCTTCCTGTTTAATGTTTGTCATGGTGGTTGATATTCTTTCCCCCATCATGTATATTGCTCCTTTTTAGTGAGGTGTAGATATTCTGAGTCACCACCTGTTTGGCAAAGAGCTGCTGACTCGGTTTACCTCCGTTTCGTTTTGTTTACTGTCGTCACTTCATGTTTCGACTTCTTTCCCTAGTGATATTGTGGGGAGAATTTGGGATCTGATTGTATCAGTTCCTGATCGTTTCTCTTTTCAATGTAAAATAACTTTTGGTAGCAGCAAGTGTTCTGTACAGTTCAAGAAAATAATAGCCAACTACAAAATGATAACAGTGGTCGTTCTATTGCAGTTTCGCCGTTTATTTTTCTTTGCCTTTTATCATGTCTTTTCATAATTACTTTTTACGTTCTTCCTTATTCGTTCGTATTGTTTTATGTGTACCTTCTTGTCACCTTTTTGTACTGTCTGCTGAGATGGGCGAGGGTGTACGCTTGTGTGGCGAATGATTTTTTTTTTTCTATTTGGGACAGATGTTCATAATTCTACACTACTTAGGTCATTCACATACGTTCGGTTTGTCCGCCAATTTTCATTTTAAAGTGCACGTGCTTCTGAAGTGTATGTCTTCCGGTTTACGTAATTTGTAGTACTTTTAATTTGAAGTACTTGAAACATTGTACCGTTAACATTATGAAAGCAATTTCTTTTCATTTATTATTTCCGGCATAACAAGTGATTCTTTACCGAATTACAGGAACGCTTAAATAAAATCCAATTTGGCATTAACAAAACTTTACACAATGCGGGCGTGGTGGATTTTAGCTCAGATTTCAACAATTATTTTTGGTAAGCATATATACTTTTTTATAGTCACTATTTTAGTAGTCTAGTGTGTTAAAAGGAACTGCCAATTAACAATTATTACACTTCATCGGCGTGTTACTATCAAGGTATTGGAAAGTACTTTCAAGATATTGTTATACAGACAATTTGAGGAACCAGGAATCTTCGGTTGTGAGCAACACGTTGGGCTCCTGAAGTTAGGAAGAAAAAATAACAGATGAAAATACTGAGTTGAAGCAATATAGCAAAGAAAAATGCGGATATAAATTAGGAATGTAAATTATATTGGAACGTTTCATTAGCATTCCTCGCCTTCAGATGCGGCCAGTAAAGTTTCGTTCTTTCTTGTTGGTATTATTTAATACCAAGTTAGTAATCGATTTTATTTCAAAATCTAACATTTTATATGTTTCCCTGCAACCTTTGACTGCAGCTTTCTATTGGTTTTCTTTAGCTCCAGTATTTCAGTGGTTTCTTGCTGTCGACTCTTCACCGTTGTTTAATCTCTGTGGTTGTTTGATTTTTGTGTTCACGGAGATGTTGCACTGATGAGTTAGGAGGCCTTCATGCGGACTGAACAAATTGTTTGTCTTAATCGCGACGGAAGTCAGAGCGAGGATTGTGGCCACGTAAAATTTGATTAAAGCCCCCCCCCCCCCCTCTCCACCATCTCCCGTGGAATTCGTTTCCGCTGACCGTTCCAAGGCGATTCGTCTGTCGCGGTTTATTTTTTAATGGTTTGTCTTTGGGTGTTTGTGTCGCTTAGAATATTTTATTTTGGATAGCCTATTGGCCATTTTGTGGGAAAGTAACAGTCCTTTTGGCTTTCTGCTATTGATGTATCCATTGGGGTCCGTTGTTTTATGTTTGTGTTTCTTTCCCTTTGGTGAGTCTGATGGGAGATGTGGGTTAATCGTATCGATTCCTGATCATTAGCTCCACTTCTATTATTCTATACTGTGTGCTATATCAGTGCATATTGTGCTTCAGTTTTTCTATAGAGTTGCCTAACAGAATTAAACGAAAACAAGCCTATACAAATATAT
The DNA here is from genome assembly GCA_963580285.1 of Lucinisca nassula. Taxonomy (NCBI): domain Eukaryota; kingdom Metazoa; phylum Mollusca; class Bivalvia; order Lucinida; family Lucinidae; genus Lucinisca; species Lucinisca nassula. The sequence continues at coordinate 121,567,525 of OY757023.1, read as the reverse complement.
TGTAAATTTTACCACCTAAAAACGAACATTTTTCTTATTTCTGCTAAAAATATAGATTGTGGTTACACGTTAGAGCCGCCTCATATATATTTTAGAGCAAAATAAGACAAATAAGATTCACCCCTGTAAACCCCATCTTTTCTGCATAAAAGTGGGGATCGAGGGGGTCAAAATTATATAGGCGTATTTTCGTGATGTTAACTCTGGATCTTAATCGGTTAATTGAAGTTCTAAAAAGTAACGTTTCATTTTTTAAATACAGTATGTTGTAACGGATAATCGGCTGCCGGGCGAGGTTTGTACGCCAGGGTGAGGTTGGTTCTAATATTTAAAAACACAAGGAATGTCTCGAGAAAACCCGTTTTTATTTCATTTTCCAACAACAACGCGCAGAACACCCTGGGCATCCGCGCTGACTGACAAGCATGTTAGTGTTTACTGACTGAACTCATGTGACTAAACCGAACATTTCAACACTCTTGCTAGTTTGTGTATCTGAAGATGTGTGTCTTTCAAAGTAGCAAAGTAAGATTTCAGTTTTGCTCTTGAAACAGAGAAGTGGATAAGCTACTCGCCTCATAAACCAGGGGTCACGGGTTCGATCTCGAGCTTCTCCAGACTTTCGGTTGAGACTTTAAACCGAGGTCCCGTCTCCGTATGACCTTAGCTGTTGGTGCGACGATACGAGGACTGTTCAAATATGAATGCAAGTAGAACGTTTTCTCATGCACTAACCTGGAAATAAATATCACAGAGTAGAAAAACATTTTACCTATACATTGATACCAAACCTGTTAAAATCCGTCCACTTTAGCCATGTATATAGTTCGATAAACACTGTCTACTCTTGTATACTAATACAAAACATGGTTGGAAGAAGGTCAGAGTACGCCGTTGAAATACGGTCCTATATTAAGAATCGTTGTATTCTTGGTATACATTTTTGATGAAATATGTTCGGTTTATGGGCATAATGAAATGTCTTTTCCGACAGTTTTTCGTTGGTGTAAGAAATTCAGCTGTGGGCTAGGCTCAACAGAAGATGCACACATGATCGTCGGCCGAAAAAAGCAACATCTGCCAACTTGAAGATGGTTGCTAGAGTGAAAGAAATAGTTGCTACCGATGCACGATACACCACTAGGCAAAAAGCTAGTATGGTTGGCATCTCATTAGGAGCAGCTCATACAATTCTGAAACGGGATTTGAAAATGAGAAAGATCTGTGCTAGACGGATTCCCCATCTGTTGACAGATGAGCAGAAAAAGACACGCGTTCAATGCGCCAAGAAGTTGCTTAAAAAGTTTCCAAATTACAATGCACGGTCTTTCGCTAATGTCGCCACAGGTGCAAGACATGGGTTCACTTTTATGAGCCAAAACGAAAGATTCAGAACAAAATATGGACAACAAAGTATTGCAAAAGACCATGCATTGCAAAGCGTCAAAAAGGCAATGTATGCCATATTCTTTTCAAATCAGGGCCCTGCTATTCAGGTTGCTGTGCCTATAGGCAAATCTGTAAATGCGAAGTTTTACAAGAATAAAGTTCTTCGAAAATTGAAGAAATATTTCAAAGAACGAAGACCCGCAACTGGTTTGGCCAATGTCAGATTGCTACATGACAATGCGTCATCGCACAAGGCGTTCATTGTGCAAGACTATCTGAAGCAGGAAAAGGTTGTTGAACTTTCTCACCCCCCCACCCCCCCCCCTATTCCCCTGATCTTGCCCCGTGTGACTTTTTTTGTTCCCGCGGCTGAAAAAATACCTTTCTGGTCGAAAATTTGTACAGCGCAAACTCCTCGGTTCTGCAATATTCCAGTGCCTTCATAGTATACCTCGAAAAGACTACCAAAATGCATTCAATGATTGGATCAGAAGACTGAAAGTTTGTATATCTGTTAAAGGGGAATACTTTGAGGGGGACAAAATAAATTTTTCATCGAAATCCATCACGGAATCATTTTTATGTGCTTAGTTGCATTCATATTTGAACGGTCCTCGTAAACTCAAACATACTCTCTCACTCTCTTGACACAGCTCATGCATAATATACAGTCAATAACATAATACAGTCAATCACTTAATAACACCGCAAAAAATTAGATGAAAAATTTTGATAGTTTTTGGTCGATTGGTTTACGCGATCGACCCAAATTTACTAAACGGCCAAACGAAATTCATGCAGTTGTCCACGTGACCATCACTGATTTGGGAAAACCAATATTATGTTTTATTAATAGAACTTGAAAAGTTGCGCTATTTTTATCGATGCAACAAGAGCTATCTATAGAATCTTGACAGGAATCGTGTGCTGGATAATACCCAGATCAGACGCCGCGGAATGTGGCGTCTGATCAGCAGGCTGCACAGGAACTTCACTGTTTGCTGAAATAGTGTCATTTGAGGGTTAAACGAAATAGTATAAGAATGCCAGGTTGCTCACGTAATGAAATAAAAACATTATCTTAATCCAGGCCACGATATCACGTGACGTCTTTCGGAACATTCTATATATAAAACTGTTACACAAATGTATGCCAAGTCGAGTAAAAATAGACTTTTCGCACTCCTGCTAAGAACTTAATTTTAGAACCCTGAAATGTTTAAGTGCAAAAATGAGTAGCCCAGACTCTATAGGTGGTACCGTTATTAGACATACAGCGTAGCCCAAGATCGGATATAGAGTACATTGCTTCTGATCAGGTCGGCACTGTTCGCCATATGTATGCAACAACAGTTTTGAACATGATTCAGGGCCGTACGCAGACTCTGAAAATGGGCGGGCTGAGGATGCGAATTTTATGTATTTTGCAGAGGGTGAAGAACTATATGAATCTGAAATAATTTCCAAAAGATGGGAGGGGTCTGCGTTTGCATCCTCCCCACTCTGTTGAACAAAATCCAAGTACTACACTAAGACGTCAGAGCGCAGCGTAAGAAGAAAATTCTGGACTGTGCTCGTTTGTTTGATTTAATATATATTTTACTTTCTTATGAGGTGAGACGTTACTTCCAATGTTACGGGACTTTCAGCTCTGGGTGGAAGTATCATGCAGCCCATCTTTTTATTCAAGACCCGATGGGCAGGGGCGGGTGGACTGTGCTCGTACACTTGGACATTGGCAAACAGGATCTACATAATCAGACGCCACATAACGCGATGTCTGATCAGCTCTACTGTGCTTGCTTAAAGTTAAACGAACAGTTCGATTCTCAGCTCAGCACTATTTTCCGAACCTACACTCAGAGACGATCGACCCACCAGTACTCTCAGTGCTTTGATTCATATTTCTGCTCAAAATATAGGGTGTGGAAACTAGTAAGAACCGCCTCGTGGAGGTGTTTCTTACAAGTATGTTCAATTTATAATTTGAGCAGAATAAGAAAAACAAGGTATACCCCTGTAAACCCCAGGTTTACCATAAAAAAAGTTCGATTCAAGACAGTCCAAATTATATATGCATGTTTTCGTGTTAATATGGAAATTAGTTCCAGACATGGAAACTTTAAGACAACGAGGGTAAACCATAGCGCCAGGCCAGGTTATCTATTCGATTTTCGATAAACAAGCGGATATGTCGTGTGTGCTCATTAGAGTCGTCTCGTCGAGATGACTCTTATGAGCACACACGACATACATTTTCAAGGTAATGCAAGGAAATGAAATAAAAAAAAAATGCCACATTACGATAACACACCCGTGCGACATACTGCAATTTTTTTCACATCTCCACAGTGGGTACTTTTCTAATGCAAATCAGTGATATTTTTCTTATTTACACTGTAATCAAAGGTTATGAGTGCTCGTTAGAACCGCCTCATTGAGGCGATTCTAACGAATACCCACAACCTATGTCTAGGAGCAGAAATGAGAAAAATATACCCCCCTAAACACCAGTTTTCTCTGTATAAAGTGGGGTATAGGGGGTGTTCATTTCACGGACTTGTTCACGTGATGAAGTGCATTGATAACTACAGCTATGGGGATTCAAGAACAGACTCAAATCAGCCATCGTATAACAAAATAAACAATAAATTACGAATAAACATACATGTACGTGTGAAAGAGTGCATTCATTCATATCTCCAAAGCGGTTATTTTTCTGACGAAAATAAATTTGTGATAGTTTTCTTATTTATTCTCAAACTATAGATTATGGGTGTTAGAACCGCCTCATGGATGCGGTTCTACTGAGTACCCACAACCTATGTCTAAGAGCAGAAATAAGAGAAAACAATGTACGCCCCTGTACACACCAGATTTCTCAATATAAAGTGGAGTACATGAGTGTTTATTACACGAACTTGTTTCCGTGATGGGTGATCGAACATTACATTGTATACGTTGCAATACCCCCTGCACCGGAAGGATATAGGTGTGTAAGGAATTTACCAACGGCATGAGATTTGTCAATGTTAAATCACTAAACTATGGACCAAATTAAAGGCGTCTGAAGGACATTTGTTATTAGCCATTTCACATGTTTTACAGATGTTTGTTTGGCTGAAAGATGTATGCCATTGCCATGTCTTATAGAACCGAAGGTTTTGCGGTTTTGGTATCATGCTATGGAAATCGATGCACAGTCAATCAATGTATTCGAGGGTGATGACATCAGTATAACCTGCGATGGTTCTTGTGTTGGTGAAAATTATGACCCCTATCTTCGCTGGTACGGACCGGACAGATACTGGATATCTAGTGAACTAAAGAGTGAAAGGTTTGTTGATTTGTTTGCTATGAGGTTAACAATGGTGTTCATTCTTTTATATATTAACATACATGAATTAATATTACATGACATCTAAATTTAAATATGTTCTATAAAAGGTTATCCTTTGGAATAAAAAGGTAAAAGATTGCCTTTGGAAACAAAGAACACATAAAAGAACGAAAATCGAAGACTCGGTTATATTGAGTCTTCATATACAGCAATACAAAGGTTTGCAAGGCTGCATACGCCAAGCGATATTCGATTTTCAAAGTAGCCAGAATGAGCTCAAGGACGCAAGGAATACACCAAAGAAGTGAAACGCATGGAGTGTACAAGTTTTTCTGGGACAGACTAGCTAGTTTCATCAAAATAAACCCCATCAGAGACCCTCAAATATTTTCAAAATTCCACAATGGATTCAATGAAAGCCACTCAAGTATTCCATTCAGAGTAAATGCAGTAAATGAATTTCAAATAAAGCACCTACTCTAAACAAATGACACTGCCTCCATACTCTAGTCAAAAATTAACGAGGGCAAAATGTATAGAGTCCACTTGCACAAAATTCTTTATAACAATGTATTGCAAAATATACACATAGAATCTGCAAAATATTCGATATGATGAGCAATAAGACAAAACAAAACGTTTATTTTTCTTTGAGCACCCTTACCCTGTGCCATATTGCAGCTATATATTGGTAATATGTAGGATTATTATAATGTTTTTTGGTGTTTCTTAGCTTTAGAGAGAAAGAAAGAGATTAAGAAAGACTGTATCAATGAAACAAAATAACTGAAGAAATTCAGTTAGGAAGAAGAAAGTAAAACCGGAGACATATACAAAAATTAGCCCGGGTTCAAAGCTATTAGATGAAAGATGCTATTCTCATATTTGGGTTTAGTCATTGCTTCTAAAGGATTGAGCTTTGATCAGAAAGTTTAGAAAAGTTTCCAAAAAAGCGACAGTCACAGACCGTATCCGTCTAAGGCCAGATAAAACATTACAAGACTGAATGACACTAAGTAGAAAAAAAAAGTGTTCCTCGGTATAAACCGCAGATAAGAAAAACCATTTCAAGACAACGTCCGGAAAGAAGAGAAATAAATAAAGGTTACATATTGAAACAAATAATGCAACCTTAGTGACATGAAGACAATAACACAACCTTTGTAAACATGAAGACAATAACACAACAAACGGCATATGAACAAACTTCAGGGCATCTGACATGTAAGAACAGCAAAGGAGGGACTGCCAAAATCGATAAATTCCTCCATCAAGACTAATAGCCCCCGTCCACAGGGGCTTGAAGAAATATATGGGCTACATGATGCTTCCACGCAGAGCTGAATCCGGCCCGCACACAAGTACTGGTAAACCGCTTAGAGGATCTAAGCCTGTCCAGGAACCGCGGTGCGAGGCGGACGGTCCATGCTAATAAACCCTATTGGTTTCATTGGGCAACAGGGCTTGAGATGTCATTTCATCTCAATGTCGGGTAAAAGTCCCACAAAATTGGAAGCAACGTCTCCAAAATGACCTTTACAGTGTTGACGGGGACGTTAAACCTCAAATCAAACAAACAAACCACCAAGACTAAATGGAAAAAAAAGCAGTCATGAATCAGGTCCATCATCATAGAATGCGTTTTATATTTTCATATTATTTCGGAGCATTTAAACCACTACTTATTTCAATAAAAAAGATGATCACTGATGGGGTCTAATTGGTCGAAACTAGCTAGTGTGGCCCAGAACAAAATCTCGTACCATTACGTAAACACGCCTATACAAATACATTGTAATCTTTATCGCCGAAAAAATGAAACTTTTAGGATGAAAAATTGTATTTGTTTTCTGATTTCTCCTCAAAATATAGATTGTGGGTACTCGTTAGAACCGCCTCATCGAGGCGGTTCTAACGAACACCACAGTCAATATTTTAGAGCAGAAATAAAAAAATAAGGTTTACCCCTGCAAACACCAGTTTATTATATAGGCGTGTTTTCGTGATGCATTCAAGAGGTTTTAGTTCTACGTATGTTGAAGTCCTTGTTTCCAAGGGAATGCCTTTTTGTAATCTAAGAGCATATTTAAGTATACAACAGCAACCTGACGACAGAGCAGACAAAATCCACCTCTTAGATCACGGGGCTACAACTCAGAGCGTAAGCAGGGAGCTCTAATATTCGCAAGAAAAGGTCAGCGTGCTCCGATAATTTAATTGTGCTAACAGGTACTGAACACCCTCTAATCACCACTTTGTATAGAGAATACTGGGGTTAACATGGATGTTTGTTTTTTCTTATTTCTTTTCCAACCCATTTGTTGTGGTTACATACATGTTGTGGGTTCTCATTAGAACCGCCCCAACGAGGTGTTTCTAATGAGCACCAACAACGTAAGTTCGGAGTATCAATTAGAAAAATATCACAAGTTTCATCAGAAAAGTAACCAATTTTGAGTTATGAAATAAAAATCCTCTACGTCATACGTGTGTGTTAGCGTACCGTCAAAAAAGATAAGGACATGATGAGAGAATCAACACACAATTCCTATAACTTATAAAATCAAAGCACTGACAACACTGATGGGTCGATTGTCTCTGAGGGTAGGCTGGAAAATGGTTTTGAAAGGGAACTTGGACTCCGTGCAATTTCGTGTAACCCTGGCATTCCTGTACTGCAAGCAAATAGTGTTGATCCAGTTCAGACGCCGCGTTCTATGGCGATTGATATGGGTCTACACTGTTTGCAAAGCTCAACACATGATTGCAGGCTAGATAATATAGATAACTCCGACCTCAAATCGATAAAAACAACGCGGCTATTTCTTTACAAAACCGTAAACATTGATTTCCTACAAAGTGACTGTCGCGTGGACATCAACAACTGAAAGCTTCTGAGCTAAGTAATTTTTGGTTGATTGACAAACATGAAATAATACAACCCAATGAAAACATTATAAACGGAAATTCAAAAGGACTGTTTCTTTCCCATAAAATGACCAAACAGCTATCCAAAATAATAATAATAAAAAAGAAGCAATTCATACATGCACAGACACACTATAATAAAAATAAACCGAGACAGAAGATCCGTCATGGAACGGTCAGTAAAAAGTATTTCACTTAAGGGCTTAAATCCATTTTACATGGCCATAATCCCTGCCCTTGGTTCTGTCGGGGTTTTGACAAATAATTTGTTCAGTCAGCTCATTAGTGCCAAATCTCCGAGAATATAGAAATTAAACGGCTAAAGAGATGAAACAACGATGATAGATTAAGTGAAATGCTGGAGAAAAGAAAAACAAAAGTTCGACTCCGGTGAGCCCGACCAGAGTGAGTGAGTGTTTGAGTTTTACGTCCCACCAACAGCTAAGGTCATACGGAGACGGGACAGAGCCCGACCAGAGACAGAGATTCAAAAACCAACCAACGAAACTTAAAATTACTAACCCTAACCCTACCCTAACCTCTAACACTAACCCTAAAAAATATGTAATTAAAAAGAGGAACGATCAGGTACTGATACAGTTAGTAGAAGTAAAACAAAGATCAGGAATCGATACAATTAACTTACTCCACCCATCAAAGACACCAAAGGGAAAGAAACACAAACATTAAGCGTACGTCCTGAGTTGAAGCCCTGTGCTCTAAAATTGTTCCCACAATATCACCCGGGAAAGAAGTCGAAATCTGGAGTAACAACAGTAAACAAAACCGACCACAGGTAAACCGAGTCAGCAGCTATTTCCCAAACAGATGGTGACTCAGAATATCCAAACCTAACTAAAAAGGAGCAGTATACATAATGGGGGAAAAATCAAAATCACCAACATGACAAACGTTAACATAGAAAGACAAACGTAACTAAAGATGATCAACAAAAAGGGGGAATAATCAGAATCATCAATGTAACAGTATAAATAATTAGGGAAAGAATCAGAACCACCAATACAACACACGAAAGAACTACAGTAAAAGCACCGACTTGGAACGGTCAGTAAAAATAACTGGTGGGTTTAAGTTAACTTTACGAGACCCCAACCCACACTCTCACTTTCACTGTGGTTCAAACAAGTTTTCACGGTTTTCTAACTCATCAGTGAATCAATCAACTTGGTAAACAAAGAAATCACAGTTAAAGCCAAGTTGACAAAAGGATGAGGACTAGACAGTTAAACGCGCTGAGCCCTCTGGCGCTGAACACAACGCCGCAGAAACACTGGAGCAAAAGAAAACCAACAGTTGAACCACGGCAGACCAAGCAACAAACATAAAAGCGTAAGCCTTTACGCCGGAACAGTCAAAACCGTGGAAATGAATGCTGAGGCCGAATCCGACAGAGGTGTGACTTCAATAGCTTTTGGTATTTTAATTGCAGAATTCACGTGGAGCGCGCGTGGTTTAACAGATATCAAAAACTACATATCGAATCTGTGCAGCACTCCGACTCCGGGCCATACTTTTGTAGAGGAAAATTGGGTAGTAAAATTGGTTGGAGATTAAAATCTATTGTGATACACGTAGGTAAGTGCAGCAATTGTAATTGACAATCATTTCGTTGACACTAGTTTGAAGAAAACCACATTTGAAGATAGACTGAAACTTGTTAGTCATCGCTTGCTGGTCGAAAGTAAAATAGAAGTGCTCAAGAGTTGATACAATTACCTTACACCCCCATCCAAGACACCAAAGGGAACAACAAAAACAACGTCACCATGATGAAAAAAGACTGTTACTTTAACCCATTGTATACTAGTGGATTTTTCCATTGCTGTATGTGGGCCAAACTAGAAGTGAAGGCAATGATCAGGAATCGATGCAATCAACCCACAACTCCCATCAGAGACACCAAAGAGGAAGAAACACAAACATGAAACAACTAGACCCTAAAGGAAACATCAAAAGCGGAAAGCCAAAAGGACAGTTACTTATCCACAAGATGGCCGATTGGCTATCCAAAACAAAATAATTTAAGTTTATAAATCGCATATTTTAAAATGGCTGAGTCAATAAACTGTATATTACATGCGCCATCTTGAAAGCACGTCCTATTGTTATAAATGAAAATAGAAGAAATAAAGTAATTATTATAGAACGTCGCGACTTTGACAAATAATTTGTTAAGTCAACATGAAGGCCTCCTAACTAATCAGTGCAACATCTCCGTGAACACAAAAACCAAACAACCACAGAGATGAAACAACGGTGAGGACTCGACAGCAAGAAACCGTGATTGGGTTAATTACCATGCTGAGTCCATTTAACCATTTAATTTTACAGAAAAATTCTGTTAGCAAAGAGTGCAGGCCCTGATCAGACGCCGCGTGATGCGGCGTCTGAACCGAGCCCGCACTATTTGTCAAGGTACCCCTTTAGGGGTGTCCCGCCTACAATGGGTTAAAGGGCTATTCAAATTAAAAAAGGACTCAGCAATACATGCATATACAATAGATAAACCGGCTTGGAACGGTCCGAACAAGATGTTTACGAGGGAGCTTAAATCGACTGTATTGACCACCTATATTACGACTGATTCAATACAGCTGTAAAGTGGAGTTAAACCTTATCCCGCTGAACACGACAGCCTCTACCTTTGCAAACAGTGCAGTTCCAGATCAGATGGTATCTGAAGAAGCCATCTGATGCGGTTTGTTAATTTGCAGGAATAAATTATATCAAATAATCTGATTGGTTGAACGTCAGAATGGGTGTGCCTAAAATAAATTATTCAGGGGGATAAGGGTTAATCATTTATGCCTCTTATTTCAGTTTCTAAGGAGACAAACTTAGATAACTCTTCGTCTGATAGAGGAAGCGATAGGGTATTATCTTTCACGACTGGGTCGACCCAACGGCAATATGGACAAAGAATAACAACACTTTCCCAGAGACCGCCGCATGCAAATAAACGTTCGTCATTAAAAGTAACAACTAAGTCTGTGCCAGCGATTACGTCGACAATAAAGACAACGGAAAGTACAACTGTTTCTACCACATCGTCAACAAAAACGACGCACTCGGTTGAACAAACTACGACTGAAACAGGTAATGTTGAATGGGACAAACAACATGTTTGCCTCACATTAACAAGTTAATTCCTCTTCAAATAGAGAAAAGTGTGGGTTACACAGGAGCGAACATTATTTTACTTACTTTTTTTTTCAAAACATTAGGCTTTGGGTACTCGTTAGAACCGTCTCAGTGAGGCCATAGGAATTTGGGCCATGCATCACAAAAGCACGCCTATGCAATTCTGAGCCCTTGAATCTCATTTTATATAGTAAGACTTGGGTTTACAGGGGTATACCTTATTTCTAACATATACATTGTGGGTAGTCGTTAGAACCGCCTCGATGGCTTGTGGATACTCGTTAAACTTTCTCAATGAGGCGGTTCTAACATGTGCCCACAATCTATATTTTGAGAAGAGAAAAATATCACAATTTACATCTGGATATTGTCGTTTTTTTTAACGTTAAATTTACAATGTATATGAATAGGCTTGTTTTCTAAATGGGAAGTTTTACAGCAGTTATACTAAAGAATGCGATGCCGTTAAAAGCTGGGTTAAGATGACCCAACATCGCTCCCAGAGTTACCCTACCAGAATCCACCCATGTGTTCATGAACAACTCAGTACAAACGGCTGTCTGAAAAGTCTAGCCAGTATTCCAAACTTGAAATTCAGTTTATCAGCTGGTATGTCAAAATCATGCACAGAAACACATTCTGTTTCTGATTAAAGTACAGTGACCATGGAAATGTAGACAAGATAATCCAAAATCCGATCTGCATTCAAGATTTGGCATCCATACATTTAATGCCGATGATTTTGGGATTTTTGTTGTTTTATTTATACTACAAACATAGGTTGCGGGTGCTCGTTAGAACCGCCTCAGTGAGGCGGTTCTAACGAGTACCAATATCCTATGTCGTGGAATGGAAATAATAAAAATAATGTATACTCCTGTAAAATATGAGTGGAGGAAATGATCAGGAATCGATACAATCAACCCACAGCTCCCATCAGAGACACGAAAGGGAAAAAAACACAAAGATGAAACAACAGACCTAATGGAAACACCAACAGCGGAAAGCCAAAAGGACAGTTACTTTCCCACAAAATGGCCAATAGGCTATCCAAAATAAAATAATATAAGCGACACAAACACCCAAAGACAAACCATAACAAAAATTAACCGCGACAGAAGAACCGCCTTGGAACGGTCAGCGGAAACGAATTCCACTGGGGGGCTTAAATCGATTTTACGTGACCGTTTTCTCTGTATAATGTGGCTTTTGCATGGTTGCTTATTACACAGATCGCTTGACGTGATGATATCCCACAGGTCATCCCCATTATACCTCCTGACATCGTGCTCAGGTACCATCGGTTAAATGGAATACCCCTCGAACACTGTACATAGTCCTGAGGGTGTGCGACCCATTGAAGATCAACTGTAATGTTTGCCGGTACCATTAGAAATCTATTCTAGCTTCCTTAGTGAACATTCCTATACAGTCATGGTGATTTATGCTGAGCAGTGTAATAAATGCATATGTGAAACCAAGAAAAAATATATTTTCACATGTGAAAACATATGATATTTTCATAATATGAAAAATAATATGACCATGTTATTATACCAGTAGCATCCCGGCATGTTTTTTTCAAAATAAAAGTGGTGACAATCATCAGGAATCGATACAATTAACCCAAAGATCCCATCAGAAAGAAACACAAACACGAAACAACAGACCCTAATGGAAACATCAATTGCGGAAAACCAAACGGACAGTTTCTTTCCCACAAAATGGCCAATTGGCTATCCAAAATAAAATAATATAAGCGACACCAACACCCAAATCCACGCATAAAAAATAGGAAAACTTATCTTTTTTCGATAGATACCAGCAATTTTGTAAACATCGGAAGTTTCACTGGTGCTGCGCACTCGTGAAACTTTTGATGTTTCAATACATTCGATAAAATAGTTTCAGTGTTTACCTAAAAGAGGTAAGGATCCTTTATTTATTTCACTTTTACACTTAATAATTTTTTGTAGATGCATCAACTGAACCCAGCTGCCCATGGCCACACGCGTTTCGGTGTAACAACGGTGATTGTATAGACCGTGATCTTCGCTGTGACAGTATTCCAGATTGTGCGTTTGGAGAAGATGAGGATAATTGTAGTAAGCATCATTACGAAAACAAGCCTATATAATTTTGACCCCCTTGAACCCCATTTTTATATAGTAAAACTGGGGCTTACAAAAATAAACCTTATTTTCTTATTTCTGGCTAAATATAGATTGTGGATACCCGTTAGAACCGCCTCGATGAGGCGGTTCTAACGAGTACCCGCAATCTATATTTTGAGGAGAAATAAGAAAATTATTACAATTTTTCATCTTAAAATTTTCGTATTTTTCGGCGGTTAAGTTTACAATGTATTTGTATAGCCGTTCTTTCGTAATGACTCGTTTCTCATGATACCAAGGTTTTTTTTTTGTTTTGGAGTTTTACGGCCCAGTCAACACTATTTAGTTCATTTTTGAGCCGGTCAGTTTACCTATCAACACTTTCCTGGGCAGGCTTATACGTAAGCGGTTAACCAGTACAGTGCACATTCTTTCGCCAGAAACTGACAACTGCCCTTCTTGATACCAAGGTTTACATGGTACCGGGGTAAACAGTATTTTACTGTATTTTGAATCTGGTACAATTCCCATGGGGGCCTCCGTCCATCGGGGCTTGAACAAATAGATGGGCTGCATGATGCTTCCACGCAGAGCTGAAACCGGCCACACACGAGTACTGGTAAACCCCTTAGAGGCCAGGCAAAGCGGTGTGAGTCGGACCGTCCATGCTTATAGAACCTATTAGTTCCATTGGGCGACAGGGCTTGAGATGTCATTTCATATCAATGTCGGGTAAAAGTCACACAAAATTGGAAGCAACGTCTCCAAAATGACCATTACAGTGTTGACCGGGACGTTAAACCTCAATCAAACAAACAAACAAACAAAACAGTTCCCATGGGCTTGATATCATGTAGGAAATATATCTTTCCACTGAAATATATTTCATTGCCATCACGAAAACACGCCTATATAATTTTGATCCCCTTGAACCCCACTTTTATATAGTAAAACTGGGGTTTCCGGGGGTATACCTTATTTTTCTTATTTCTGCTCTAAAATATAGAAATAAGAACAATATCACCATTTTTCATCATAAAATTTCATTTTTTTGGCGATAAAGGTGGCAATGTGTTTGTATAGGCGTGTTTGCGTAATGTTGTTGTGATAAATCTCTGAATTATTATCTAACAAAATTGAACAGCAGGGTGTAATTTGTTTTTGTGACATTTTTTTTCTTCCCCAGTGTGTTTAACACGACTTTGATTGATGTTTAAAATACCAAATGACCTTTCGTTTCTTAATTGACATATATACGAAGCATTCTGCAGGTTTCATGATGATATTTATTGCATTCTTTAAGTATGGGTATTCAGTAGCTATAAGTGCACAGACAGCATATGCATGCATTCATTAAACACTTAAAACTTTCCCAGTATTTCTGTACCCCAATAGCACCTGAGGATGCTTAGAAGTTATAGTCACAATGATTACGGTGAATAAAATTGGTTTGACTTTAACAAAGTAGAAGTAAAACAAAGATCAGGAATCGATACAATTAACTTACTCCACCCATCAAAGACACCAAAGGGAAAGAAACAAAAACATTAAGCGACCAGACTATAATGGAAACCTAAAATAATGAAGGCCATAAGGACAGTTACTTTCCCACAAAATGGCCATATGGCCATCCAAAATAAAAAGACACAAGTGATGCACACAGTAAGTAACAAACAACAACATAAATAAATCGCCACAGAAGAACCCCCTTGGAACGGTCAGTGGAAAGATTTCCCCCAAGTGGAAAGATTTCCACTGGGGGGCTTAAATCGATTTTACGTGGCCACAATCCTCGCCCTTGCTTCCGTCGTGATTTAGACAAATATAATTTGTTCAGTCTGCATGAAAGCCTCCTTACTCATCAGTGCAACATCTCCGTGAACACAAATAATCAAAGAACCACAGAGGTGAGACAACGGTGAGGACTCGACAGCAAGAAACCACTGAAATGCTGGAGCAAAAGAAAACCAACAGTTAGACTCCGATGGGCCCGACCAGAGACAGAGCATCAGGCACCAACCAACATTACCTTGAATTAGATCTCTCTAATTCTCAATAAGCCTTTACGTTGGAACCGTCATAGAATCTGAGGCCTGACCCACCGGCGTGCAATTAAAGAGGGAAGCAAAGTTGCCAACTGTGATTGGGTTAACTACCATGCATGCAGTCTGTCGTATAATATCCATGTTGTACCCAATCTTTATATATAAGAATGATTTTACGAAATTGGGTGCTAAAGTCATTGCGGTTATATATTTTTCTGAATTTATATACTAAGTCACCATAAAACCCTCATATGATGAATTGTTGTCAGGGCTGCTACTGTGAAGATAACATGCTCATGTCATTTTTCACAAATGACATCTCAGGCCGTGCCGCCCAAACAAACCAAAAGCCTTTATATAAACCCAAACCAAAAGGGTTTATATGTGGAGACGGGTTTGACTCGCACCATTTTGTCGGGGCAGGCATAGACTCTCTAAGCGGTTTACTAGTTCTCATGTGCAGTCGGTTTCAGTTCATTAAGGAAGCATCATACAGTCAATTCTATTTCTTCAAGCCCGATGGGCGGGTTGGGGGTGGGGGGAGACATGTTCATACTTCTTATTAAATATAACAAAGTCCTTTTGAGATTGAAAGTGCTAGCTTATCATTACTACAGGGGAACCATGTTCAACATGCTAGCAAGTTCGTGAAATGAAGACCCTTATAAATATCATTTCAAATAAAACAGTACGAAAACACGCCTATACAAATACATGGTAACCTTTATCGCCGAAAAAATGAAAATTTTAAGATGAAAAATTGTGATATTTTTCTTATATCTACTCACAATATCGATTGTGGGTACACGTTAGAACCGCCGTATCGAGGCGGTTCTAACTAGGACCCACCATCTATTTTTCAGAGCAGAAATAAGAAAAATAAGGCTTACCCGTGTAAACCCAAGTTTTAATATTTAGAAGTGGGTTTCAAGGGGATCAACATTATATGGACGTGTTTTCGTGACGAATAAGTTGGGTTTACAGGGGTAAACATTTTTTTTCTTACTCTTGCTAAAACAAAGACTGTGGGTACTCGGTAGAACCGCCCATAGCCCTATCACTCTATGTTTGGAGCATTTGACAATATTTCATAAGAAAATGTATATCTACAACTTAAAAGAAAACGTTGCGCAATAAATATGCTTAACTGTTTACTTTAGCAAATAAAGGAGAACACGTCGGCATACAACGAGCAGGCAATACCATATCAATATCGATGCAGTGCCATGGCGTTAATAAGACTTTGCTAAAACGTCATGCGCCAAGTGCGATTCATCTAATTGGAATACATAAATATCTGTTTTTTCCTTCCAAAACTTCTAACAATCATTTATCCCATTCAGTACCAGAAACCCCTAAACGGGTACTTGGCAAACAGTGCAGGCCCAGATCAGACGCCGCAGAACGCGGCGTCTGATCAGAGCCTCCACTGTTTGCTAAAAGTTCAGTCATTTTCCAAATACATTTTGACGAAAACACAACCTGACACCCCTACATTTTGAAATGAACTCCAGCTATCTTTAAGGAGGAAGATTCTATTTGGTACAAAAGGGTTAATGCTCTTTTTCAGACCTGCAATCATGTAGTGAGTCGGACCTCGCTTGT
Organism: Lucinisca nassula; assembly: GCA_963580285.1. Lineage (NCBI taxonomy): Eukaryota > Metazoa > Mollusca > Bivalvia > Lucinida > Lucinidae > Lucinisca > Lucinisca nassula. Next base: position 121,550,942 of record OY757023.1, on the reverse strand, counting down.
GACGACAATTCCGGGTGTTACTCTCGTTTCGAAGCCTGTGACGGGAAAAAGCAGTGTTTAGATGGGTCGGATGAATTCAAATTCAGATGCTGATACTGAAAGCCAAAATGTGCTTCTACATGGCGAACGCCAGGTCTCTGTGAAGACGTAGATACCATCATCACGAAAACAAGCCTATATAATTCGGACCCACTTGAACCCAAATTTGATATAATAAACCTGGTGTTTACAGGGGTAACCATTGTTATTCTTATTTCTGCTCACAAATATAGATTGCGGGTACTCGTTAGAACCGTCTCGATGAGGCGGCTCCAACTCGTACTCAAAATCAGTATTTTTACAAGCAAATAGTAAAATAGTACAATTTTTTTTTTTCATCTTAAATTTTTTCATTGCTCGGCGGAAACATTTACAATGCATTTGAATCGGCGTGATTTCGTTATGATACAAATGGGCCCCGTCAAGCGATTTTGGTACTTATCGCCTATGCGAGCAGCGAAGGTTCAGGCGAGCCTGCGCATCTGCGCAGTCTCGCCAGAACCTTCGCTGCTCGCTCATACAAGCAGTGGATCAAAAGGAACCTTCAGACAGAAAGCCATATCCCTGGCCCCTCTGAATGGCTGGGCATGCGCAGTTAAAATTTGTCATGGCGGAATGCTCGAAGTCACAAATTCGCTTGGCGGGGCTCAAATGATCATTGTATTTGGCTGCTTTCACTGGCGTTGTCATTGACTTTGAACCAATATTCCAAATGCTAAAGCATGCATTTATTCCAAAGAAGCAGTGCCATCCCGTTAACAAAGTAGAAGTAAAACAAAGATCAGGAATCGATACAATTAACTTACTCCACCTATCAAAGACACCAAACAGAAAGAAACACAAACATGAAGCGACCAGACCATAATGGAAACCTAAACAAATGATGGCCATAAGGACAGTTACTTTACCACCACAAAATGGCCAAATGGCCATCCAAAATAAAAAGGCACAAGTGATACACACAGTGAGTAGCAACAAACAACAACATAAATAAACCGCCACAGAATTCAACTGGGGGGGGGGGGGCTTAAATCGATTTTACGTGGCCACAATCCTCGCCCTTACTTCCGTCGCGATTTAGACAAATAATTTGTTCAGTCCGCATGAAGCCTAACTCATCAGTGCAACATCTCCGTGAACACAAATAATCATAGAACCACAGAGGTGAGACAACGGTGAGGACTCGACAGCAAGAAACCACTGAAATGCTGGAGCAAAAGAAAACCAACAGTTAGACTCCGATGGGCCCGACCAGAGACAGAGCATCAGACACCAACCAACATAACCTTGAAATAGATCTCTCTAATTCTTAATAAGCCTTTACGTTGGAACCGTCATAGAATCTGAGGCCTGACCCAACGGCGTGCAGTTAAAGCGGGCAGCAAAGTTTCCAACCGTGATTGGGTTAACTACCATGCATGCAGTCTGTCGTATAACATCCATGTTGTACCCAATCATTTTATATCGAAGAAAGATTTTACGAAATTGGGTGCTGAAGTCATTGCGGTTATATATTTTTCTGAATTTATATACTAAGTCACCATAAAATTCGGGTTCGATAGACCTTGTTGCAGAAGAGATTTAAGTCCAATATTGAATTTTGAAATTAAATCAGAATGGCTTCTATAAAATTTTGAAAATGCTTTGCGTAGTTTATGGTACCGATAACCCTGATTAAGAAGATTAGCCGTTAATAATTTATTACGAGTGTTGACGTCAGATACATGACTACACACTCTAGCAAATCGAATTAATTGCGAAATATAAACGCCATAGGATGGCGCACGAGGAACATCACCATCCAAAAAAGGAAAATTTACAATCTCAAAATCAAAGTCATCTCGTTTATCATAAATTTTGCACGAAACAAACCCATCTACAATAGATAGATGTAAATCCAAAAAACGGGCCTCTGTATCAGAAGAATTTGCTTTATTTAACTGAAGTTCTGGGGGGGGGGGTAAATCTGACTGATCAAACCATCGAAATAAGTATTATCAATATTTAATAAATCATCTAAATATCTAGAAGTGGAGCTAAAAGCTTCAATATTATCAGATTGGTTATCAATGGAAAGCGACAAAATGAAGTCTCTTTCATAACAATACAAGAACAGATCAGCCACAAGAGGTGCGCAATTAGTACCCATCGGAATACCCACAATTTGTCTAAATAACTTATTAGTACCGAATCTAATATAAATATTGTCAAGTAGAAAGGTGAAGGCATCACACACTTTCTGACATGACCAAAGTGTATAATTCGTATGCTCTTTAGAAGTGAAAATGCATATCTGACATTACATGCAAGATAGAGAGAATCTTCTCTGTGAAAAGTCCATTCAATTAAATCATTAAGCTTTTCTTTTATAAGATTATGAGGAAGTGTAGTGTAAAGAGTGTAAAAATCGTAAGTAGACAGACTAGAAGCACGAAAACGGCTCGATTTCAATTTATTTAAAACCTCATTCGAATTTTTTATAGACCAAAACAGATTTCTTCCTGATCTTTCAAAGACTTTATCACAATATTTAATCACATGCGTTTTAATAGCAGTAAGACGGGAAGTTAATAATTTAGAAATTTCAGTGGTAGTGCAAGAGCTAGAATTTGCAATAAACCGTGCTTTGTAAGGTCTTTTATGAAGTTTTGGTAACCAGTATAGCGTAGGAAGCTTCTCTTGGCCTTCTGTAACACACACAGCAAACTTGGTGGCTGAATGACAAATATGTTCATCTACTATAGCTCTCTCGTCAGCTAAAGGCTGAAGTTCATAGGCCTTAGTACCAACAAGCTCCTGCTTAAGCGTGTTAATATAGTGGAGCCGTCACACAACGACGACGTTGTTAGCGGCCTTGTCTGCAGGGGCCAAAAACAAACTTCTTATGAAATTCTTGAATACCTAGTTTAAGATGACGTAAAGACGTCTTAGGCTTAGGAGGAAATTAGTTAGTATTTTGAGAATAGAAAGAAATGCGTTTATTCACTAGTTTTAAAATGCTAAGTTTCCAGTCCTTAAGGGCTTTATGCTCAACATACTCTCGCTTACACCATCGATTACCGAATTCGTTCAAGGCAGCAGCGATTTCATCTCTACATTTATTGAAATCAATTTTAGAAGAAAACCGATATTTCGGTCCTTTAGAAATTATATTCCTTATCCTAGAATCAGGAATAATTTTCAAATTGCCAGTAATTACATGACCAGCAGCAGGATAGCAATGCACTGAGTTTTTACAATCACATGAATCAGGAGTATTGTTACCAATATCAAGATCTGAAACAAGTTTATTGAAATTAAAAATGAGTCCGTCTAATGACTGCCCCAGTAAACCTACTTTATACAGAGGAAAGTGGGGTTAAGTATGGAATACATGACTTTTTGTTTTTCAACTGCAAAACATGGATTATGGGTGTTCGATAGAACCGCCTCAATGAGGCGGTTGAACGAGCACCCACAATATATATCTGGAGCAGGATAATGCAAGACGCCACTCCAGCACACGGGTGGGTAAAAGCATTACGAAAACACGCCTATACAAATACATAGTAAACTTTACCGCCGAAAAATACGAAAATTATAAGATGAAAAATTGTGATATTTTTCTTATTTATGCTCAAAATATAAATTGTAAATACTCGTTCGAACCGCCTCACCGAGGCGGATTCACGAATGCCCACTATCTGTACTTAAGAGCCTTTTAGAGGGAGACAATTAACAACAGCGCAGCTCCAATTAAACATAATAAACGGATTTGGAATGCTGACGCACAAAGCCCAATCGGTTCAATCAAGCACAGGCACAATGTACGAGTTACTGGAGCAAAATAAAATAAAATAAAAAAGATAGTTTTTTATGATACAAAATATGAATGTACAGCCAATAAATGCAGCATAAATATTTATTAAAAAATTTCCTCGGAATTACTGACTCAATTATTTTAAGTAATGTTGCAAATAGAATTCTACTCCTGTTTGTTTGTTTGTCTGTTTGTACTCGAGTTTAACGGTCTATCCAATACTATTTAGGTCATTTTTGAGCGGGTCAGTTTACCATTCCACACTTTTCCTGGGCAAGTTTATACGTAGGCGGTTAACCAGTACGGTGCACATTCTTTCGCCAGCAACTAACAACTGCCCTTCTTGAATCAACGGAAGGGAGAGAATGACCGTAGAAAAAGTTTCATGATCGATCTCCACGAAAGAATGTTGCCGACACCGGTAGGTGTCGATCCCGCGTCCTCCTGATCAGCAGTAAGACGCGCATCTGACTGAGCTACCGAGGCCGGCGTAGTAGCCATATTATTGGGACTTATACTGTTTCCTTTGAAATGCTGAACAGTGTAGTCTCTGATCAGGCGCGTTTTGCGGCGTCTGATATGTATCTGCACTGTTTGCCAAACTCAACACACGATTCCATTCCAGGTTCTATTGATAACTCTCTTAAACATCACTCTGACCTCACAGCCCCCCCACAGCGATAAGAATGGTGCGGCTATTTTCTAAAAATAAAAGCTACAATCAGTGATAGTCACATCAACATCACTAACAACACGCTACTGTGCTTAGTAATTTTTTGGCCACTGACAAATACTCGACCCCAAAACTACACCATTCCTCATGATAAGTCGCAGTAAAATTGAGACTCCACTTTATATAGTCATGAAAAGTCGCAGTAAAACCGAGACCCCACTTTATATATACTCACCGGAAACAGAAACTATACACTCATTTTTTAGCTCGGTTGTTTCGAAGAAAACGACGAGGTATTGTCATAGCTCTGGCGTCGTCTGCGTCGTCGTCAACGACGAGCAAAAACTTGGACATTTTGTAAATCTCTATTTACTTGAAACTCGGACTACATATAGGTGTTCAATATGAAATGGGGAACTCCTACCAATAGGTGAGGTAAACCTCAAGATATTTTTGACACAGTTATGCCCCTTTTTCGACTTAGAAATTTTGTTTTCTAAAAGAAACTGCAGCCGAGCGTTGGCACCCGCATGCGGTGCTCTCGTTAAATTGTTCCTGGCAAAACATTTTAATGAAATTTGAATTCAAATTATATAAATTATCATCAGTGGCTGATTTATCGAATAAAATGTTTAATGTTTAATGTTTAGCTACGACTTAACGGATAAAACCGCAGATTCAAGGTAAGGGTCAAAATGTTTAAGTTTCCATTTAGTCCAACATTTTGTGTCGCGAATGTGATTCACATTTTTACCAATTGTTACTCATCATCTAACGTTGGGAATATTGTTTACAACATGAAAATTTTCACAATGGTTGAAATATTATCGACCTTTAAATATTGGACCAAACCGACGGAGGTGAGCGAAAAGTATGGCGTTTCTGATTACGGTTTTTGTTTTAATCAATATTCAAGACACAACTGAAGACGCTAAACTTATTGAAGGCACTTTTGGGTCCATATTTGGCTTGAAAAATTATTTTCGAAAATTTCGCTGAAGAAAAGCAGTTTGAGATTTCGATAAAATGTTTGTTTCTCGATAATTTTTAGATGTTATGTTCGTTTTTATTCCAGGCCCCCGCCCATAGGGGCTTGAAGAAATATATGGGCTGCATGATGCTTCCACGCAGAGCTGACTCCGGCCCGCACACTAGTACTGGTAAACTGCTTAGAGGATCTAAGCCTGTCCAGGAACCGCGGTGCGAGGCGGACCGTCCATGCTAATAAACCCTGTTGGTTTCATTGGGCGACAGGGCTTGAGAAGTCATTTCATCTCAATGTCGGGTACAAGTCGCACAAAATTGGAAGCAACGTCCCCAAAATGACATTCACAGTGTTGACGGGGACGTTAAACCTCAAATCAAACAAACAAATCGTTTTTATTCCCTGTTTTATTAAGTTATTACCTATATGTAAAACTGTTGAAGTCAAAATTCAATTACAAACAGATTTTATGAAAACTGCTCGTTTTAGCTCACCTGAGCCGAACGCTCCGAGGGAGCTATTTTGATCGGTCACCGTCCGTCGTCGTCGTCCGTACGTACGTTATGTCCGTCCACAATTCCTTTAAACGACATCTCCTTCTGAACAACTGAACAGATTTTGACCAAACTTGGCAAAGATGATCTTTGGGTGGTCCTCTCTCAAAGTTGTTCAAAGAATTCCATTCCATGCAGAACTCTGGTTGCCACGGCAACGAAAATGGGAAAATAAGAAAAAAACCTTTAAAATTTTCTTGTCTGAAACTAGAAGGCCCAGGTCTTTGATATTTGGTATGAAGCTTCATCCAGTGGACCTCTACCAAGATTGTTCAAATTATAGCCCTGGGGCCAAAAATGCCCCCGCGCCGGGGCCCACTGGTTTTACATAGGCTTATATAGCGAAAAAGGTTTAAAAATCTTCTTGTTTCAAACCAGAAGGCCCAGGTCTTTGACATTTGGTATGAAGCCTCATCTAGTAGACCTCTACCAAGATTGTTCAAATTGTAGCCCTGGGGTCAAAACTGCCCCCGCCCAGAGGTCCATCGTTTTAACATAGGCTTATATAGGGAAAAAACTGTTCATATTATAGCTCTGGGGTTGAAAATGCCCCCCGCGCCGGGGCCCACTAATTTTACATAGGCTTATATAAAGGATCTTCAGAAATCTTCTTGTCTGAAACCAGAAGGCCTATGTGTTTGATATTTGGTCTGAAGCTTCATCGAATGGACCTCTACCAAGGTTGTTCAAATTATAGCCCTTGGACCGTAAATGCCCCCGCGCCGGGGCCCACTAGTTTCACATAGGCTTATATAAAGGAAAACCTTTTAAAACTCTTCTTGTCTGAAACCCAGGTCTTTGATGTTTGGTATGAAGTTTCATCTTGTGGACCTTTTCCAAGATTGTTCAAATTATAGCCCTCGGGTCAAAAATGCACCCACGCCACGACCCACTGGTTTTACATAGGATTATATAAGGAAAAAGCTTTAAAAATCTTCTAGTCTGAAACCAGAAGGCCCAGGTCTGTGATATTTGATTAGAAGTTTCATCTAGTGGACCTCTACCAAGGTTGTTCAAATTATAGCCCTGGAGCCAAAAATGCCCCCGCGCCGGGGCCCACCGGTTTTACATAGGCTTATATAGGGAAAAAGCTTTAAAATTATTCTTGTCTGAAATCAGAAGGCCCAGGTCTTTGATATTGGGTATGAAACGTCATCTAGTGGACTTCTACTAAGATTGTTTCAAATTATAGCCCTGGGGCAGAAAATGCCCCTGCGCCCCTGTTTTCCATAGGCTTATATAAGGGGAAAACCTTTAAAAACCTTCTTGTCTGAAACAAGAAGGCCCAGGTCTTTGAATTTTGGTATGAAGCTTCATCTAGTGGATCTCTACCAAGATTGTTCAACTTATAGCCCTGGGGCAAAAAATTGCGCTGTCCAGGGTTTTACATAGGCTAGTGTAGGGAATACATTTAAAAATATTCTTGTCTGGAACCAAAAGGCTTAGATCTTTGATATTTGGTATGAAGCTTCATCTATGGACCTCTTCCAAGATTGTTCAAATTATAGATTAACATATTTTACATAGACTTATGTGGGGCGCTGTGGTGCAGTGGTAAAGCATCGAATTTGAGATCGAGAGGTAGCTGGTTTGATCCTCACAGGCGCCAGAGATTGTTTACTTGAGCAAGAGACTTTATCCAATTTGCTTAGTACTGGTTCCTACCCAGGAAAAGAGGACCACAAGGAAGATTGGTGCTAGTACTAAATGTGTTACCCTCTATAAATAAGGTTGATTGTTATTATTATTATTATTATTATTAATATAGGAAAATCCTTTAAGAATCTTTTTCCCTGAAACCAGAGGCCCAGGCTGGGGCCAAAAATTGAACCACCCCGGGATCCACATATAAATCCCTTAGCTCAGGTGAGCGATATAGGACCATTATGGTCCTCTTGTTTACATTTTTCGCGAAAACTTTTATTTTGAAAACCAGGTTGTCTTTAAATTATTACAGGATTCATGTCTATAGTTAGTCAAATCCTTAATCAGTAACTTTTAACTGTTTACGGGCCTCCGTGGCCTAATGGATAAGAGCGCTGACTCTTAGTCATTAGGTCTCTCACCGCCGTGGGTTCGAGCCTCGCTCGGGTCACGTGTGAGACGCCAAGTTCTGCAACGGAAGGTCAGGTGGTTTTTCTCCGGGTACTCCGGTTTTCGCCCACCTCTGATTAACGATCGGCTCGATATGAGTGAAATAATCTTGAAAGAGCCGTAAAACCAAAACCAAAAAAAAAAAAAAAAAACTTTTAACTGAATTATCCACTTGTTTTGTCAGGCGAGACAATTTAAAAGTGTATAGTTTCTTTTTCCGATCAGTATAGTAAATACACGGTTAGTGACTTTAATAACACAATGTAATCGGTGATGAGCCTAGACAATTTAATTGGGCCGAGCTTGAGCGAGCTCCTATAAAATTGTCTCGGCGAACCGATTATATTTTATTATTAATGTCACCCATCATGTGTTTTGTTTATACCGCAATCCCCTAAAGTCACGAGTTTATCAGTATTAAGCAACAATTACCAAAAAGGACTGCAGGCATGTTTCACGACATATAATGCCAAAGCGCGCACACCTAGCGTAACATAACGTCAAAGAGTGCAATGTTTCTGACGCCACAAAGACGTCAGAAAAATCATTGGCGTTAAAATAAAGTATTCTCAAGGCTTTATGTTCTGAATGAAAATATGCAAATTAATTGTCTATTTTTCCTTTAATAAATTATTTTGGAGGTTTAGACGTAACCGCAGTAGCAGTGCGCAATTATTCCAACAGACCATTCAAACCAGGAAAACCAAAAGGTAAGAATCTACCTGAAACTTCTGTAAATTTATTTAAATAAATGCAGTAGAGATATTCACTTGCAATTTAGTTGTTCTCTTGGACACAATAGTTCACACTTTCAAATAATATACCTGAAAAGTAGGTCCGGTCTCACGAAAACACGCCTATATATACTTTTGACCCCCCCCCCCCCCCCTTCAACCTCACTTTTACATAGTAAAACTGTAGTTTACAGGGTTAACCTTATTTTTCCCAATTCTGCTGTAAAATATAGATTGTGGGTACTCATCGAGGCGGTTCTAACGAGAACCTACAATCTATATTTTGAGCAGAAATAAGAAAAATATTGCAAATTTTCATCTTAAAATTTTCAATTTTTCGGCGGTAAATTTTACAATGCATTTATATAGGTGTGTTTTCGTAATGACTAGACTCAGGCTTATGATAGATCAATGGAAGGTATTATTAGTATATACCAAGAAAATGTCCAGTTAGCTTTGATCAGATGTTATCAATATGTTTCCATATTGCTCGTAGTGAAGGACACACTGCCCGTAGATAAGTGCATATTCCACGTCAGAATTGGAATTGTAACTACTGAAACGTCAAATTGCATTCATTTTCTAGAATTTGTGATTTCGGAAATCAGTCCCTGGCTCTCACCAAAGAGATGTATTATGCTGTAAAATTCACATAAAATTGACATGACAGTATAATTAATTTTTTGGTAAACTTTTGTTTCACAATTTAGCAAAATTAACAAAATAAATAAATAAATATTATAAATATTTTTTAAAATTAACATTTTTTTCTTAAGCTGTAAGACAGTTGGAATTTGGGTAAAATCATACTGTTTGCTTTAGTGAGCCAGATTACAGTTTCTGTTTTTCTTAAGCACCTGGTCATCAAGGATCATAAAAGAACTGCTAAAACATACTTAATCATAATCTCCTCATGAGAAGGAAATATCGAAACCATATTGTGACAACAAATGTCTTGAATCAAACACTGAGACAGATTATAATTGATATGGACATTTTGTTGTTTAACACAAATCTGTTCTTGTTGTTGTCCTTGATGACCATGGCTTGGGAGGGGATAAATGCCAAAACAGGTAGCTTTCCTCTTGAGCAATGTTTTGATAAGTACATAACAACATGTTAATAAAAAGGGAGTCTTTTAGGTTATTACACACAATTACAATTATATTATAGTTACTTTATGCATGATAGACTGGATTTTGCCGTCTTAATTCTGGAATTACCAGTGTTTAAAGTGGACATTTTATGTTACACCGGACTTTGCCGTGTTACTAGTTAAGGGACATTTACAAGAAAGGATCAGCCTTCTAACATATTGACTGGATAACCAGTTCGGACATTTTTCACAATAATATTGTGAACATTAATTGTGTTTGTTTATTATTTTACATATTGACGAACTTACTTAAATACAGAAAAATACAAATTAAACAATTGTTTTCATAACCGGCGTTCCTCATTATTTTCATAAGGACTTTTGCGCCCTTTCATTTAGTACGTAATATCTGGTGGAGAATCCGGGTACGTGAACTTCAAGTACCTCACAGCACAGCCAAGCGAAATTCCCAAAACTTGTGTGAAAACTATGGAACGCCGTTTCAGCAGAAACTTCTACAGTGGAATGCGGACTAATCATGTGCTTCCAGTAATTCTGTATCTGACAATACCAACAAAAGCCTATCCTCACATGTCAAATAACAACGATAAAAGGAGGAAAAGCCAAAAGCGGAAACAGCGGGATCAGGATAGACTGGAAGCATTCAAGGTACGGAACTCTATCTGTAGATCATTCCCATTTTATCCTGTAGAAAATGATGAACTTTTGAGTTTGATGCCAAACCATCTTCCTGGTCAAAATTCTGATTCAAGCCAAGTGGCTAAACTTCAGGGAGATATTTTGAACCTAAATTCAGAAATTACTGTTTTGAAAAAGGATGTGACCAACGCTTTTTCCAGCCTCAAAGAATCAGAAGATGAAATTACTAAACTACGAGATTGCATTTCTCAGCAAGAAAACAAACTGAGCTCTTCAGAAATCGAAATTTCGAATCTGCAAAAGGGGATATACCAGAAAATAAGACAGCAACAGGAATTAGAAAGCTTTATTTTGAACTTAAAAGAAGAAAACAGAGAATTACGCGAAAAATTTAACAGGGAAATAGACAATAATGAAAGAATTCGAAAAGAACATTCTGTGGAAGTGAAACAACTAAAATCAGAAATAATCAGCTTGAAATAACAAATAAAAGGCAGTGTCCCAATAGACATAAACAGTAAACAATGTAAGGCCAGTTCAGACTGCAGTGAACCACTCCATAAGACCAGTGAGATTAAGGGTGCTGAAACCGGTCTGAAAAAGCCTACAGTAAATGTTCAACAAAAGATGTCTTCTGACCTTACGCTGCTTAACAAAAGTTGCCACAGATGTGCAAGCCTGTATTCATTTCATCAGCCTAACCGCTGTCCTGCAAGGAACTTTGTGTGTGAAAACTGTTCAAAACGGGGACATCACTCACTAAGTTGCTTGCATATTTGCAAAGGCTGTGGCGTAAAAGGCCGTTTATATCACAAGCCCGAGGACTGTGTTGCACGAGAAATGAACTGTGCTTACTGTAATGTCAGGGGGCATCTTGAACATGTGTGTTTAAAAAGGCGGTATGGAAAAGAAGGTTTTTAAAATTAGTGAGTTCATTTATAATTGTGAAATTAGCTCTTCTTCTCTAAATATATATTTTTAAAATAAAGTACTTTGTGTATGACAAAATTTCAAGAATTTTATGCATATTCAGCAGTTTTTCATAGAACTGTCATATGCATCATTGAATTTCGAAAAGAAATGTACATATTTAAATATTGTCATCCTTAAATTTTGGGGACCAAAATCTTCAAAGTAGGGGAGAGCTATTATGCTGTAAAATTCACATAAAATTGACATGACAGTATAATTAATTTTTTGGTTAACTTTTGTTTCACAATTTAGCAAAATTAACAAAATAAATAAATAAATATTATAAATATTTTTTATAATTAACATTTTTTTCTTAAGCTGTAAGACAGTTGGAATTTGGGTAAAATCATACTGTTTGCTTTAGTGAGCCAGATTACAGTTTCTGTTTTTCTTAAGCACCTGGTCATCAAGGATCATAAAAGAACTGCTAAAACATACTTAATCATAATCTCCTCATGAGAAGGAAATATCGAAACCATATTGTGACAACAAATGTCTTGAATCAAACACTGAGACAGATTATAATTGATATGGACATTTTGTTGTTTAACACAAATCTGTTCTTGTTGTTGTCCTTGATGACCATGGCTTGGGAGGGGATAAATTCCAAAACAGGTAGCTTTCCTCTTGAGCAATATTTTGATAAGTACATTACAACATGTTAATAAAAAGGGAGTCTTTTAGGTTATTACACACAATTACAATTATATTACTTTATGCATGATGACTGGATTTTGTCGTCTTAATTCTGGAATTACCAGTGTTTAAAGTGGACATTTTATGTTACACCGGACTTTGCCGTGTTACTAGTTAAGGGACATTTACAAGAAAGGATCAGCCTTCTAACATATTGACTGGATAACCAGTTCGGACATTTTTCACAATAATATTGTGAACATTAATTGTGTTTGTTTATTATTTTACATATTGACGAACTTACTTAAATACAGAAAAATACAAATTAAACAATTGTTTTCATAACCGGCGTTCCTCATTATTTTCATAAGGACTTTTGCGCCCTTTCATTTAGTACGTAATAGATGAACTAAGCTATACTGTCCCCACGTTGATAAGCAGTCTCGTTATCTCAGATTTGTCCATTTGGAGAAGAAAAATCAGCAGCAATATTGTCATGCGTATCGACTCAAATACTAGGTCATTGGCTTTATTTTGTGAAATATTCAGCACAAGTTCATATGTCGAAGGACGCACAAGCTAGTGCGTCTCCGCCATATGAACGAGTGCCTTTTCTTTCAAAATACTTCTGATTTCTATATAATTTTATAGACGTCATTCCCACTGAGCTTCAAAATTCAATGTTGGACTTAAATCTCTTCTGCAACAAGGTCTATCGGAACCCGAATTTTGTAGTGACTTAGTATATGAATTCAGAAAAATGTATACTTGCAGTGACTTCAGTAACAAATTTCGGAAAATCGTTCTACGATATAAAAAGATTGGGCACAACATAAATACGACAGACTACATGCATGGTAATTAACCAAATCATAATTGATAATTTTGCTTCCCTCTTAATTACACGCCGGTGGGTAAGACCTCACATTCTATGACGGTTCCAGCGTACCTACCTTCCAAGGCGGTTCTTCTGTCGCGGTTTATGTTTGTTAAAGTTCGTCTTTGAATGACAGGATCGCTTATATCTTTTTGTTTTGGATGGCCAGTTGACCCTTTTTGGGGGGGAAAGCAACTGTCCTTTTGGCTTTCCGCTATTGATGTTTACATTAGGGTCTAGTTGGTTTCTTTTCCTTTGGTGCCTCTTATGGGAGGTATGTGTTAATTGTATCGATTCCTGATCATTGCCTTCACTTCCATTTTAGACAGATTTGTTTACGAATGCAGAAAACAAGTTGTAAGTGAGCTGCACTTTTAGTTAAATATTGAATATTGACCTGTACCAGTCCTGTCCAAATACATACACATGGCGCGTTGCATGACCATGCATCTTGCATGTCATCACAAAAGCACGCGTATATAATTTTGATCCCCTCGAACCCCACTTTTATATAGAAAAACTGGGGTTAATATTATGTTTCTTATTTCTGCTCTAAAACATAGATTGTGGGTACTCGTTAGAACCGCCTCGATGAGGCGGTTCTAACGAGTACCCATAATCTATATTTCGAGCAGAAATAAGAAAAATATAACAATTTTTCATCTAAACATCTCTTTTTTTCGGCCCTAAAATTTACAATGTATTTGTATAGGCGTGTTTTCGTAATGTGTCTCTTTAATATTGAAATCAATAGAAGCTTGCATTCAAATGGCATTGTCTTGTTCTGCGAATAATTGCAACAATGACATCCTCAATTACGCCATGTCAGATACTTAGAAGCATGTGCATATAAATTTTACAGTATTTATTTCATGGATATATAACCAAATATGTAACGTCGCTTATTAACAGATGACTAGTTTGCACATTATGGAAACATAACGAAATCACGCCTATACAAATACATTGTTAATTAGAAGTTAAATTTCACCGACGCAAAAAAAAAAAACAAAAAAAAAAAAACATCAACGAAAATTGTAATATTTTTCTTATTTCAGCTCAAACTATAGATTGTGTATACTAGTTATAAGCGCTTATCCAGACGGACCTATCAACGAGGCGATTCTAACAAGTACCCTCTCTCTATATTTTGGAGCCGAAATAAGAGGAATAAGGGTTACCCCTGTTGACCACAGTTTTACTATTTTGTGGGAGAGAAACTGTCCTTTTTCCCTTTACGTTAGTGATGTTTTCAAAAGGGGTTGTTATTCATTTTTCTTCCCCTTTGCTGTTTCTGATGAGAGATGTGAGGTAATTGTGTCGTTTCCTGATCTTTGCCTTCACTTCTTTTTTAAGGTTCTTTTTTGGTGATGTTCCTCGTGCGCCATCCTATGGCGTTTATATTCGCAATTAATTCGATTTGCTAGAGTGTGTAGTAATGTAATTGACTTCAACACTCGTAATAAATTATTAACAGCTAAACTCCTTAATCAGGGTTATCGGTACCATAAACTACGCAAAGCCTTTTCAAAATTTTATAGACGCCATTCTGATTTAATTTCAAAATTAAATATTGGACTTAAATCTCTTCTGCAGCATGGTCTATCGGAACCCTGATTTTATGGTGACTTAGTATATAAATTCAGAAAAATATATAACCGCAATGACTTCAGCACCCAATTTCGTAAAATCATTCTTCGATATAAAAAGATTGGGTACAACATGGATGTTATACGACAGACTGCATGCATGGTAGTTAACCCAATCACAGTTGGCAGCTTTGCTTCCCTCTTTAATTGCACGCCGGTGGGTCAGGCGTCAGATTCTATGACGGCTCCAACGTAAAGGCTTATTGAGAATCAGAGATATCTAATTCTTGGTAATGTTGGTTGGTGCCCGATGCTCTGTCTCTGGTTGGGCCCATCGGAGTCTAACTGTTGGTTTTCTTTTGCTCCAGCATTTCAGTGGTTTCTTGCTGTCGAGTCCTCACCGTTGTCTTACCTCTGTGGTTCTTTGATTTTTTGTGTTCACGGAGATGTTGCACTGATGAGTTAGGAGGCCTTCATGCGGACCGAACAAATTATTTGTCTAAATCGCGACGGAAGTAAGGGCGAGGATTGTGGTCACGTAAAATTGATTTAAGCCCCCCCCCCCCACCCCCAGTGGTAATCTTTCCACTGACCGTTCCAAGGCGGTTCTTCTGTGGTGGTTTATTTATGTTGTTGTTTGTTACTTACTGTGTGTATCACTTGTGTCTTTTTATTTTGGATGGCCATATGGCCATTTTGTGGAAAAGTAACTGTTCTTATGGCCTTCCTTTGTTTAGGTTTCCATTATGGTCTGGTCGCTTAATGTTTGTGTTTCTTTCCCTTTGGTGTCTTTGATGGGTGGAGTAAGTTAATTGTATCGATTCCTGATCTTTGTTTTACTTCTACTTTGTATAAAATTATACAAGCGAGTTTTTAGCGATGTCTCTCAGGCACCAGTTGTTAAAATAGAAGTGGACGCAATGACCGGGAATCGATACAATTAAACCACAGCTCCCATCAGAGACACCAAAGGGAAAGAAACACAAACGCGAAACAACAGACCCCAACGGAAACACCAACAGCGGAAAGCCAAAAAAGACAGCCACTCTCCCACAAAACGGCCAACAGGCCATTCAAAACAAAACAGCACAAGCTGCACAAACACCAAAAGGCAAACCATAACAAAAACAAAGCGCGTAAGAACAACCGCCTTGGAACGGTCAACGGAAACGAACCCCAACGGGGGGCCCAAAACCGATCCCACGCGGCCACAATCCCCGCCCTTACCTCCGTCGCGGCCAAGACAAACAACCCGCCCAGCTCGCAAGAAGGCCTCCCAACCCATCAGCGCAACTACCCCGCGAACACAAAAAAACAAACAACCATAGAGACGAAACAACGGTGAGGACTCGACATCAAGAAACCACCGAAACGCCGGAGCAAAAGAAAACCAACAGCCAGACCCCGACGGGCCCGACCAGAGACAGAACACCAGGCACCAACCAACACAAGCCCCCACGCTAGAACCGTCACAGAATCCGAGGCCTCACCCACCGGCGTGCAACCAAAGGAAGAAGCATAATAGAAGTGGAGGCAATGATCAGGAATCGATATAATCAACCAACAACTCCCATCAGAGACACCAAATGGAAAGACACACAAACACGAAACAACATACTCCAATGGGAAACATCAACAGCGGAAAGCCAAAAGGACAGTTACTTTCCAACAAAATGGCCAGTGGACTATCAAAATAAAACCACACAAGCGACACAAACATCATAAGACAAACCATAAAAAAAATAAACCGCGACAGAAGAACCGCCTTGGAACGGTCAGCGGAAACGAATTCCACTGCGGGGCTTAAACCGACTTTACGTGGCCACAATCCTCGCCCTTACTTCCGTCGCGATTAAGACAAATAATTTGTTCAGTCCGAATGAAGGCCTCCTAACTCATCAGTGCAACATCTCCGTGAACACAAAATTCAAACAACCACCGAGATGAAACAACGGCGAGGACACGACAGCAAGAAACCACTGAAATGCTGGAACAAAAGAAAACCAACTGTTAGACGCCGATGGGCCCGACCAGAGACAGAGCATCAGGTTCCAACCAACATAAGACTTAACGCTGGAACCGTCATAGAATCCGAGGCCTGACCCCCCGGCGTGTAATTAAAGAAGGAAGCAAAGTTGTCAACCGTGATTGGGTTAACTGACATGCATGCAGTCTGTCGTATAACATTTTTAATGTAGTACCCAATCTTTTTATATCGAAGAATGATTTCACGAAATTGGGTTCTGAAGTCATTGCGGTTATATATTTTTTCTGTATTTATATACTCAGTCACCATAAAATACGGGTTCCGATAGACCCTGTTGCAGAAGAGATTTAAATCCAATATTGAATTTTGAAATTAAATCAGACTGACGTCTATACAATTTTGAAAAGGCTTTGCGTAGTTTTTGGCGTCTCTGATCGGAGCTGTTGGTTAATTGTATCGATTCCTGATCGTTGCCTCCACGTCTATTTTATGATACCGATAACCTGCCTAAGAAGTTTAGCCGTTAACATTTTATTACGAGTGTTTAAGTCAGTTATAGTTCGAACAATTTGACCCGAGACTAACCTTTATGCATGGAACAAATTTGTCAATGTTATCGCCTAATACGTCGGCTTTCGTAAACTTCTCGTGAATTTTCGGTATCACGTGAATTGCGACCCATTTACCGACCTCTATGTATTGAATAACAATATCGCGATTTTCGGGAGACGGCGAAGATAAATACACGCATTTAGTCGGGTGTGAAATTATGTTAATAAAGGTCACCAGTCTCAGGTCAATTTGTTCGAACTATACATAACTACACACTGGCAAATCGAATTAATTGCGAACTATAAACGCAATAGGATGGCGTACAGGAATATCACCATCCAAAAAAGAAAAATTTACAATCTCAAAATCAAAATCATTGCGTTTATCATAAATTTTGCAAGAAACAAACCATACACAATAGATAGATGTAAATCCAAAAACGGGGCCTCGGTATCAGACGAATTTGCTTTATTTAACTGATGTTCTGGGGGTGGGTGGTAAATTTGACTGATCAAACCATCGAAATAGGTATTATCAATATTTAATAAATCATCCAAATATCTAGAAGTGGATCTAAAAGCTGCAATGATTTCAGACTGGTTTTCAGCAGAAAGAGACATCATGAATAGTAGAAGTAAAACAAAGATCAGGAATTGATACAATTTACTTACTCCATCCACAAAAGACACCAAAGGGAAAGAAACACAAACACCAAGCGACCAGACCATAATGGAAACCTAAACAAAGGAAGGCCATATGGACAGTTACTTTCCCACAAAATGGCCGTATGGCCATCCAAAATTAACAGACACAAGTGATACACACAGTAAGTAACAAACAACAACATAAATAAATCGCCACAGAAGAGCCGCCTTGGAACGGTTAGTGGAAGATTTCCACTGGGGGGCTTAAATCGATTTTACGTGGCCACAATCCTCGCCCTTACTTCCGTCGCGATTTAGACAAAAAATTTTTGTTCAGTCCGCATGAAGGCCTCCTAACTCATCAGTGCAACATCTCCGTGAACACAGAAATCAAAGAACCACAGAGGTGAGACAACGGTGAGGACTCGACAGCAAGAAACCACTGAAATGCTGGAGCAAAAGAAAACCAACAGTTAGACTCCGATGAGCCCGACCAGAGACAGAGCATCAGGCACCAACCAACATTATCTCTTTAATTTTCAATAAGCCTTTACGTTGGAGCCGTCATAGAATCTGAGGCCTGACCCACCGGCGTGCAATTAAAGAGGGAAGCAAAGTTGCCAACCGTGATTGGGTTAACTACCATGCATGCAGTCTATCGTATAATATCCATGTTGTACCCAATCTTTTTATATCGAAGAATGATTTTACGAAATTGGGTGCTGAAGTCATTGCGGTTATATATTTTTCTGAATTTATACACCAAGTCACCACAAAACCCGGGCTCCGACAGACCCTGTTGCAGAAGAGATTTAAGTCCAATATTGAATTTTGAAACCAAACCAGAATGGCGTCTATAAAATTTTGAAAAGGCTCCGCGCAGTCCATGGCACCGATAACCCCGACCAAGGAGTTTAGCCGTTAATAACCCACTACGAGCGTTGAAGTCAGTTACATGACTACACACTCCAGCAAACCGAACCAACTGCGAAATAGAAACGCCATAGGATGGCGCACGAGGAACATCACCATCCAAAAAAGGAAAATTTACAATCTCAAAATCAAAGTCATCGCGTTTATCACAAATTTTGCACGAAACAAATCCATCTACAATAGATAGATGTAAATCCAAAAACGGGGCCTCGGTATCAGAAGAACCTGCCCTATTTAACTGAAGCTCTAGGGGGTAAATCTGACCGATCAAACCATCAAAATAGGTATTATCAACACCCAACAAACCATCCAAACACCCAGAAGCAGAGCTAAAAGCTTCAATAATTTCAGATTGGTCATCAATGGAAAGCGACAAAACGAAGCCCCCTCATAACAACACAAGAACAGATCAGCCACAAGAGGTGCGCAATTAGTACCCATCGGAATACCCACAATTTGTCTAAATAACTTAGTACCGAATCTAATATAAATATTGTCAAGCAGAAAGGTGAGGGCATCACACACTTTCCGACACGACCAAAGTGCACAACTCCCACGCTCCTCAGAAGCGAAAAACGCACCCCTGACACCACACGCAAGACAGAGAGAACCCTCTCTGTGAAAAGCCCATTCAATTAAATCATTAAGCTTTTCTTTTATAAGATTATGAGGAAGTGTAGTGTAAAGAGTGAAAAAATCGTAGGTAGACAGACTAGAAGCACGAAACTGTCTAGATTTCAATTTATTTAAAACCTCATTCGAATTTTTTATAGACCAAAACAGATTTCTTCCTGATCTTTCAAAGACTTTATCACAATATTTAATTACATGCGTTTTAATAGCAGTAAGACAGGAAGTTAATAATTTAGAAAGTTCAGTGGTAGTGCAAGAACTAGAATTTGCAATAAACCGTGCTTTGTAAGTTTTTTTATGAAGTTTTGGTAACCAGTATAGCGTAGGAAGCTTGTCTTGGCCTTCGTTAACACACACAGCAAACTTGGTGGCTGAAAGACAAACATGTTTATCTACTATAGCTCTCTCTTCAGCCAAAGGCTGAAGTTCATAGGCCTTAGTACCACCAAGCTCCTGCTTAAGCGTGTTAACATAGTGGAGCCGTCACACAACAACGACGTTGTTAGCGGCCTTGTCTGCAGGGGCCAAAACAAACTTCTTATGAAATTCTTGAATACCTAGGTTAAGATGACGTAAAGACGTCTTGGGCTTAGGAGGTAATAAGTTAGTATTTTGAGAATAGAAAGAAATGCGTTTATTCACTAGTCTTAGAATGCTAAGTTTCCAGTCCTTTAGGGCTTTACACTCAACATACTCTCGCTTACACCATCGATTACCGAATTCATTCAAGGAAGCAGCGATTTCATCTCTACATTTACTGAAATCAATTTTAGAAGGAAACCGATATTTCGGTCCTTTAGAAATTATATTCCTTATCCTAGAATCAGGAATAATTTTCAAATTGCCAGTAATTACATGACCAGCAGCAGGATAGCAATACTTTGAGTTTTTACAATCACATGAATCAGGAGTATTAGTATCAATATCAAGATCTGAAACAAGTTTATTGAAATTAAAAATGATAGATCTAACAGGTTTGTTATATTTATAGCAAATTATAGGTGTTTCAGTATTTTGAAAATAAGCAGGAATGGAAGAAAGCACCGATCTCTCACGGAAGATACTGGGCAAATCTATAAAATCCATACCCTTATTAATGAAGGATATTTTGAAGAAATGATAAGTCTCTCTCATAGCAAAACAAAAACAGATCAGCCACAGGTGGTGCGCAATTAGTACGCATCGGAATACCAACAACTTGTCTAAATAACTTAGTACCAAATCTTATGTAAATATTGTCAAGTAGAAAGGTGAGAGTTTCACACACGTTCTGACATGACCATAAAGTATAATTTGTATGCTCTTCAGAAGTGAAAAAAGCATTTCTTACATTACATGCAAGATAGAGGGAGTCGCACCAATGAAATGTCCATTCAATTAAATCATTATGTTTTTTTTTTCTTTTATAAGATTGTGAGGAAGTGTAGTGTAAAGGGTGGAAAAATAATAAGTAGACAGACTCGAAGCACGAAAATGCCTGGGTTTCAATTTCTTTTAAACTTCATTAGAATTTTTATAGACCAAAACAGATTTCTACCTAATCTTTCGAAAACTTTGTCGCAATATTTTATCATGTTTTTAATGGGAGTGAAACATGAAGATAACATTTGGAGAGTTCAGTGGTGGTACAAGAGCTTGAATTTGCAATAAACTGCGCTTTGTATGGTCTTTTATGAAGTTTAGGTAACCAATATAACGTAGTAAGCTTGTCTTGGCCTTCTGTAACATAGACAGCAAACTTGGTGGCTGAATGACAAACGTGGTCATCAACTAAAGCGATCTCTACATCATCACCAAGTTCCTGCTGAAGATTGTTAACATAGTGAAGCCGTCAAACAACGACCACATTGTTAGCGGCCTTATCAGCTTGAGCCAAAACAAATTTCTGGTCTGCTATGTCTCTGGTCGGGCTCATCGGAGTCTAACTGTTGGGTTTCTTTTGCTCCAGCATTTCAGTGTTTTTTTTTTTTGCTGTCGAGTCTTCACCTTTGTCTCACCTCTGTGGTTGTTTGATTATTTGTGTTCACGAAGATGTTGCACTGGTGAATAAGGGGGCCTTCATGCGGACTGAACAAATTATTTGTCTAAATCGCGACGGAAGTAAGGGCGAGGATTGTGGCCACGTTAAATCGATTTAAGCCCCCTGATGGAATTCGTTTCCGCTGACCGTTTCAAGGCGGTTCTTCTGTCGCGGTTTATTTTTGTTATTAGCACTATTAACTTCACATAGTGTTATCCTATTATTGGATCGATCGTTTACGATCGGCCCTATTTTACTAAATTGCAAAACGGAATTCCTGCAGTTGTCCACGTGACCATCACTGATTTGGGAAAACTAATATTAATAGAACTTGAAACGTTGCGCTATTTATATCGATGCAACATATAGGTCAGAGCAGTCTGAGCTATCAATAGAGTCTTGACAGGAATCGTGTGCACACTGAATACACAGATCAGACGCCGCGGAATGTGGCTTCTGCTCAGCAGATTGCACAGGGACTACACTGTTTGCTTAAATAGTGACATTTGAAGGTTAAACGAAATAGTATAAGAATGCCAGGTTGCTCACGTAATGAAAGAAAAACAATACACGCTGTCACGTGACGTCTTCGGAACAATCCATTCATAAAACTATGCCAAGTCAAGTAAAAAATAGACTTTTCGCACTTCTGTTTAGAACCTTGAAATGTTTAATAGCAAAAATGAGCATCCCAGTCTTTATAGGTGCTACCGATATTAGGCATACAGCGTAGACCCAGATCGGATAGACACTACATTCTTTCTGATCAGGGTCGGCACTGTTCGCCATATGTATGCATGAACATGATTTGAACATGATTCAGGCCCGTACGCAGACTCTGAAAAGGGGCGGGTTGAGGGTGCGAATTTCGGGTGAAAAACTGCATGAATCTGAGATAATTTCCAAAAGTGGGGAGGGGCTCCATTTGCACCCTCCCAACTGTGTGCGGGCCTGCATCAACAGGTAAAATTAACTTTTTTAGCATATCGCTGAAGGGGCTCTGTTACAGGTCACTCTAATGAATGAGCTTGGATGCACTGGTTGGAATGAGCGAAGAGAAAAGAGACAGGAGAAACAACGACAAACATTGTAGATGCTGATCAGAACCCATCGATGGATCTACACTGTTTGCAGCTGGATAAAATGTTAAACCTGTAATACTTTTTCAGCACGGATGTTTTGCATAATTAATGAAATACTCTAAATTCAGAAAGATGAATCAATATGCGCGTATATAGAAGGGAAACAATTTAACACATTAACAAATGACAAGTACATGTAAATAATTTGACGGAAATGCTACCATATTTTTTCGGACAAAAAAATTGACTGAACACTTTTCTTATAATGAAGAGTTTTAACGGGTACCCACAGTCTATGTTATAAAGCCGCGTCCGCTATTGCTATTGTCCGCGTGCCTGTCACTGACCATCTGACCTTGAACAAAGTCCAAGTACTGGTTGTTTATAGCATCCCTAAGACGTCAGAGCGAAGCGTAAGAAGGAAATTCTGGGCTGTGCTCGTTTGTTTGTTTGATTTGAGGTTTAACGTCCACGTTAGCACTGTATAGGTTATTTGGAAACGTTACTCCCAATCTTATGGGACTTTTACCCGACACAGAGATGAAATGACATCTCAAGCCCTGTCGCGCATTGAAACAAATATGGTTTATGAGCATGGACCGTCCGACTCGCACCGCTTTGCCTGGGCAGGCTTAGATCCTCCAAGCGGTTTACCAGTACTCGAGTGCGGTCGGTTTCAGCTCTACGTGGAAGCATCATGCAGCCCATCTATTATTCAAGCCCCGATGGGCGGGATGGTTGGACTGTGCTCGTGCACCGTGGCATTGGCATTGGAACGGTCAAATAAAAGAAAGTATGCGGCATTGAATTGTTACAATTCCTTCTTTTGTCCAAGATATTAAAGGGAAAGAATGATGCACATAAATCAATGATATAATCATTAAAACTTAGCAAATAGAAAGCCAAAAAGTGCCAAACAGCTGCGGCGGTCAGTAGAAGATTTGTTCAAGGGAGGGAGATGCGCGGCCGGCCTAAATAGAGTGTACGTGGCCGCAACCATCGGCCTTAGATCTGTCGTGGTAACACAAGTAATAAATTCAGTCGGCGTGAGGGGTCTCTAATTCATCTGTGCAGCATGTCCGAGAAATACTAATCAAACACGTTCAGAGATGAATCCACGAGAAGCACTCGACAGCATAGAATCATAAAACACACACACACACACACACACACACACACACACACACACACGCACACACGCACGCACACACACACACACACACACACACACACACACAATTAAAAACAATATTTGGAGCCCGGTTGTTACGACCAGAGGCAAACATCAGGCACCAACTGACTTACTAAAATGTCTTTATGACGGAGCCGTCAATGAGTGTGATGCTCGACCCGCCGGCGTACAATAAAAGATGGAAGCAAAGCGATGAAGCGTGATTTCGTTAACTACCAAGCGTGCATTTTGTCGTAGTACGTATATGTTGAATCTAATCGTTTTATATATTTATATTTTTTCGATTTTGCGTACTAAAACCATCGCATGAGTATATTTGTTTCTGAATTTATACAAGTCACGTGGTTCCAATATGCCTTGGTGCATTCAAGATTTAAGTCCATCATTGAGTATTGAAACTAATTTGAAATGACGATAATAAAATTAAGAAAACGCTTTTCGGAGTTTATGATATCGCTAACCCTAATTTTGAAGCTTAGCGGTTAATATCTTATTTCCAGACACTCGGGGGAACCAAATTAGTTGGGAAAAATAAAACACCGCATAGGGAAATTCCCCACAGACGAAAGTAAAATTTTACAATCTCAATCTCTCAAAATCGAAATAATCGCATAAATTTAACAAGAAAGAAACGCACCGAAAGTGCACAAATGTACATCCCAAAACAGTGCTTTTGAAAGAATCTGAAGGGTAACTGTGCCTGATCAATATTATCAATATTCAATGGATCGCTCTAATTCTTGACGTCGAGCTTGAAAGCTCCAAAAACTTAAGATTGTTTTGCTTCATATAGAGCCAACATGAAGTCTCTTTAAAATAGCCATGAGTGGTGCATACATGTAGTTCGAAACCATAGGAATTCCTACAATTTGTCTACATAACAAAGTACTAAAACAGAAGTGAAGACAATGATCAGGAATCGATACAATAACCGACACCTCCCATCAGAGATACCAGACGGACAGAAACACAAACATGAAATCACTAGACCCTAATCGAAACCACAATAGCCAAAAACACAGTTACTTTCCCACAAAAATGACAAATTGGCTGTCCAAAACAGAATTATTTAAACAATACGAACATTCAAAGACAAACTGTAACAAAAATAATTCGCTGGCGGGGTTGGGGGCTTCAATCGACTTTACGCGGCCGCAATCCTCGCTCTTACTTCCGTCGCGATTTAGACAAATAATTTGTTCAGTCCGCAATATCATCAAGCAGAAAGGTGAGAGCTACACACACGGTCTGGCATCACCAGTATTACGAAAATACGCCTATGCAAATACACTGTAAATTTTACCGCCGTAAAAAACTAAAATTTAAAGACGAAATAGTGTGATATTTTTCTTAGTTCTGTTCAAAATATAGATTGTGGATACTCGTGAGAACCGCCTTATCAAGGCGGTTCTCACGAGTACCCACAATCTATATTTCAGAGCAAAATAAGACAAATAAGGTGTATCACTGTAAATCCAAATTTAACTATATAAAAGTGGGGTTTAAGGGGGCCAGAATTATATGGGCGTGTTCTAGTGATGGCATTCCACACAAGACACCAAAGGGAATAAAGTACTAACATCATGCATTGTTTGTTTGAACGATGCTTTACGTCCCCGTCAACACAATTTGGAGACGTTTCTTCGTTTCTTCCAATATTGTTTGACTTTTACTCGTCATTGAGATGAAAAGCCCTAACGCGGAAGCAAACAAATAGGGTTTAATGCAGGGACACTCGAACTAGCACCCCTTAACCCGGGCAGGCTTAGATCTTTGATGCGGTTTACCAGTATTCACGTGCGGTCGGTTTCAGCTATGCGTGAAGGCACCATGCATCCTAATCTATTTCTTCCAGTCCCGGTGGGTGGTGGTCCGACTGTAATTTAAAAATCACAAACAGCAACCGAAAGGACAGTCATTTTCTCCAAACAAATAGCCAAATGGCTATAAACAGATAATAGCAGTACATGTATAGAAGACAAACAGCGACACCAAAAAGCCACAACAGAAAACATTAGTGTGATGGTGGTGGAGGTTGGGGCGCAACCGTCGCCCTTGGTTCTGCAATGCTTTAGATAAATAGTTTGTTCAGGCCGCATGACCGGTTTCTAACCCATTGGCGCATCCGAGAAATATATAAATGAAACGAATACCGTGATGAGGACTCGACAACATGAAATAACTGGAATGCTGAACCTAAGAAAACACACAACTGGATTCCGGTGAGGTCGAGGATCAGGTACCAACCGACTTATTTAAAAGATAAGTCTCTAAGCCGGAGTCGACACACCGGCGTTCAATTAAAGAGCAAAATTATCAGCCTTGGTCGAGTTAACTATTATGCCTATATTACATTTATGTTGAACCCAGCATTTGTTTTATATCGAATAATGATTTACGAAATTGAGTACTGAAATCATTGCAAGCATAAGATTCGAATTATTCGAAATATCAAACCAGCTTTGTGCATGATCTTTCATAAACGTTGTCGCAATATTTTAGCACATACTTTAATGCCAATTAGACATGCAAAATAGAAGTGGAGGCAATGATCAGGAATCAATACAATTAATCCACAGCTCCCATCAGAGACACCAAAGGGAAAGAAACACAAACACGAAACAACAGACCCTAATGGAAACATCAATAGCGGAAAGCCAAAAAGACAGTTACTTTCCCACAAAATGGCCAATAGAATAGGCTATCCAAAATAAAATAATATAAGCGGCACAAACACCCAAAGACAAACCATAACAAAATTAAACCGCGACAGTAGAACCGCATTGGAACGGTCAGCGGAAACGAATTCCACTAGGGGGGTGGGGCTTAAATCGATTTTACGTGGCCACAATCCTCGCCCTTACTTCAACAATATAGAAAATTCAATAGTGTCGCAGGAGCTTGAAGTTTGCAATAAACCGTGCTTTGTATGGTCTTTTCTCTATTAAATTTAGATAACCAAAACACGTACATGTAGGAAGCCTACCTCTGGAGACCGCGATCTCCGCAACTGAAAAGATAAATATAAACATCACATGAAAGGAATATTGAACTGAGTACTTTCCCTTATGATGCGTGTTGGAAAGTAGAAGTAAAACAAACATCAGGAATTGATACAATTCACTTACTCCACCCATAAAAGACACCAAAGGGAAAGAAATACAAACATTAAGCGACCAGACCATAATGGAAACCTAAACAAAGGAAGGCCATAAAATCATGATGATAGGAAACCTTTTCACTACCAGAATTGATGAAGGGAAATAAAACATTTCCACCATATAGAGAACAACAAACATCAATACAAAATAACCATATCATCAGGTTACACACTGTTTGCGTAGAGATTGATGGATGATGAAATATTTTCTAATACGGTCAAAAACTCCTTTCCATGGATTTTTGAAGGGCAGTTGTAAGTTTCTGGCGAACTGATTAAAAGATGCAAGGGTCCGTCTCCGAAACGGACATGTCGAGGTATACGGGTAAAAACGTATCACGTGAACAAATCCGTGAAATGAAGACCCCCCACTAAACCCCACTTCATATAGAGTAAACTGGGGTTTACGGGGGTATACATTATTTTTCTTATTTCTGCTCCAAGACATAGGTTGTTGGTTGTGAGCACCCTCAGCCTATATTTTGAGCATTTATAAGCAAAAAAAAAATCACTGATTTTCATCAGAAAAGTAGCCATTTTGGAGATGTGTAAAATTCACAATGTCGTACAGGTGAGTAATCATAATGGGTTCAAGTTCTATCTTGTGGATCTTATTATTTGAGATTTAACGTCCCCGCCAACATTGTAAAGGTCATTTTGGAGACGTTGCTTCCAATTTTGTGGAACTTTTACCCGACATTAAGAATGAAATGACATCTCAAGCCCTGCCACCCAATGAAACCAATAAAGTTTACCAACTCGCACCACTTTTCCTGGGCAGGCTCAGAACCTCTGTGGAGTTTACCAGTACTCATGTGCAGTCGGTTTCAGCTCTGCGTGGAAGCATCATGCAGCCGAATCTATTTCTTCAAGCCCCGCTTTTACCATCACGAAAACACGCCTATATAATTTTGACCCCCTCGAACCGCAATTTTATATAGTAAAACTGGGGTTTTCGGGGGTATACCTTATTTTTCTTATTTCTGCTGTAAGATATAGATTGTGGGTACTTGTTATAACCGCCTCGATGAGGCGGTTCTAACGAGTGCCCACAATCTATATTTGGAGCAGAAATAAGAAAAATATCGCAATTTTTCATCATAAAATTTTCATTTTTTTCGGCGATAAAGGTGGCAATGTACTTGTATAGGCGTTTTTGCGTAATGACATTCAGGGTAACCTAAACAGTTTAAGTCACAGTCCAGGACTTATTTCTCAACCTACACTCAGAGACAATCGACCCACCAGTACTCTCAGTGCTTTGAGTATATATGAGGGCAAACAGACTGATTAGACTTTGCAAAGGAATAACAGCCGCGAGACGACCAGAAGAGAACTGTGCACAGCTAGTTTTGGGACTTATTAACTTGGGCTTTACTTCTCACCCCGATGCAAGCACACATGTGGCGACGCTCATGCAGACAAATGCAGACGTTTAAATCTGGGATAGGTCAATGGAAAATGTGTATGTATCAATGGCTTTCCAAATTGATAGTTCCTTGTCCTTTGGAGTCATTTAAGTTGAAAAAAAATGTATTTGAGGGTCACTGTTGATGTCTAATTAGCCGAAACTAGCAGCCGGACTGAAATAAAATAAAATAATAAAAAAAAGAAAAATACCAAAAATATTTCATCTGGGTTATTGAAAACATCAGATGTTTTCGCTCGTGCTTCGCACGATCACACTGGGTGGCATACGTTTGGTATTCATCACAAAAAGGAAATGTCCTCCATGCTTTATTAGCCAGATTTAAGTTCAGAAGACTGCTTACGCACATCTCCAACTTTCCCCTAGACATTCAAGCAGTATTACATTGACATTGCAGAGAAAAGTTGCTCGCCTGATATTTGGAGCTTAGATGGTTAAAAGCCAGCTTATCGAATCGAAGTGATTAATCCCTAAGGCAGATTGCAATTTCTTTCCATTATAAACCAATTTATACAAAGTGAATTTTGACTTTAAATTGGAAATTAGCAAACTAATCAATAATTTCAAGATTTATTTTGCATATTGGTACAAATCCTATTTGACTGAACAATCCTAACTGAAAGAAAAATGAATAAAAAAGGAAGATTTATACCATTTAATTCGACATTTTAACAGTTTCAAACACCTGATTATGATTTTAAATACAGTCGAACTTCAATGGCTCGAACACCTTTGGGACCTCGAAAATCTGTTCGAGACAGGGGTAGTTCGAGCCACTGAGGTGACTGCCAGGAGGCATAACGAGATACTTTCAGACATCTTTTCGACATCTTTTCGATTTTCTATAATGAATATGTATGCTTTGTGTACTCATTAGAATCGCCTCATCGAGGCGATTCTAATGAGTACACACAGCATACATTTACAAGATAAAAGACTAAAATATCCTTAATCATCCCCCACTATTTCTTATGTAGAGGAAATCGCTAGGGGCTCAAGAATGGGTTCGACACATCCATGGTAAACGAGCCAACGGTGTTCGAGACATCGAAGTTCTACTGTATCTTCATTTAACGTGGCATCCGATGGCCATTCTGCATTGTTTTTATATCTACGCATCACGAAAACGCTCTTATATAATTCTGAATCCCTTTAATAAGTTCTCGATAGTAAGATCATTTGAAAGCAAATAATACAAAACAAAAAAAAAAAAAACAAAAAAAAAAAAAAAAAACGAAAACAGCACACTCGATTTTATTGAGTCTGTTCATGACCAGTACTGAAATGTGCAACAACGGCCACGCCCTCTAGCACCGGCTTATGCAGAACTCCATTTTCAAAATGATTCTTAATAAACTCAATGATCCCAAAGGACCAGAAAATATAATCTGCACTATGGTGATATGCGGGGAGACATTTTGCGGCCGCGACACGACACAACACCAGCTGCAGTGAATATAAGTTCTGAATAGTTATATCCCTTGGAAGCAAACAATACACCAAATAAACGAAAATAGCAGACTCGGGTTTATTGAGACTGTTCATGACCGGCACTGAAATCTGGAACTCCGGCCACGCCCTCTAACACCGGCTTAAGCAGAACTCTATTTTCAAAATGAGAGCAAAACGGGGGTTTACAGCGGGTAAAACTTATTATTCTTATTTCTGCTCTTACGAGTAAATATAGAGTGTTGATATTCGTTAGAGCCGCCTCTCCCCGCCCTGTATCATAGTGTAGTTTATATTTTCTTGTCATTTGGGATCATTGATTCCATTGTTGAATTTTGAAAATATTTGAGGGTCACTGATGAGGCCTAATTGGCCGAAACTAGCTAGTCGTGCCGAGAAAACATGTACCATCACGAAAATACGCCTATATTAACAAAATGGCCGCCAGAGCTAAAACTAGAAAAAGGTTTAAATGACTTCTCCTCCTAGGTAAATGGCCCAATTTGAAAATAATTTCACAGGAATGTTTCTTGAGTGACCCTCTTTCAAAATTGCCTTAATCGTTCTGCTCCGTTGAACAAAAGGGCCGCAAGAGCTAAAAATAGAAAATCCTTTCAATGACATCTCCTCCAAGGCAAAAGGCCCGATTTGAAAATAATTTCACAGGATTGTTCCTTGAGTGACCCTCTTTCAAAAGAGCCTATATCGTTCCGCTCCGTTAAATAAAATGGCCACCAGAGCAAAAAAAAAAGAAAAACCTTTAAATGACATCTCAGTGTTGACGGGGACGTTAAACCTCAAATCAAACAAAAACAAACAAATCCTCCAAGGCAAATTGCCCTATTTGAAAATAATTTCACAGGAATGTTCCTTGAGTGACCCTCTTTGAAAATAGTTTAAATCGTTCCGCTCCGTTAAATAAAATGGCCGCCAGAGCTAAAAATAGAAAAAACCTTTAAATGACATCTCCTCCTAGACAAATGGCCCGATTTGAAAATAATATCACAGGTATGTTCCTTGAGTGACCCTCTACCAAAATTGCCAAAATCATTTCGCTCTTTTTAAAAAAATGGCCACCAGAGCGAAAAACAGAAAAACCTTTAAATGTCATCTCCTCCTAGGCAAATGGCCCGATTTGAAAATAATATCACAGGAATGTTCCTTGAGTGACCCTCTTTCAAAATTGCCTAAATCGTTCTGCTCCGTTAAACAATGGTCGCCAGAGGTAAAAATAGAAAAACCTTTCAATGACATCTCCTCCTAGGCAAATGGCCCGATTTGAAAAGAATTTCACAGGAATGTTCCTTGAGTGACCCTCTTTCAAAATTGCCTAAATCGTTACGCTCAGTTAAATACATTGGCCACCAGAGCTAAATATAGAAAATCCTTTAAATGACATCTCCTCCTAGGCAAATGGCCCGATTTGAAAAGAATTTCACAGGAATGTTCCTTGAGAGACCCTCTTTCAAAATTGCCAAAATTGTTCTGCTCCGTTAAACAAAATGGCCGCCAGACCTAAAGATAGAAAAACCTTTAAATGACATCTCCTCCTAGGCATATGGCCTGATTTGAAAATAATTTCACAGGAATGTTCCTTGAGTGACCCTCTTTCACAATTGCCTAAATGGTTCCGCTTAGTTAAACAAAATGGCCACCAGAGCGAAAAATAGAAAAACACCCTTTAAATGACATCTCCTCCTAGGCAAATTGCCCTATTTGAATATAATTTCACATGAATGTTCCTTGAGTGACCCTCTTTCAAAATTGCCTAAATGGTTCCACTCCGTTAATCAAAATGGGCGCCAGAGCTTAACATAGAAAAAAACCTTTAAATGACATTTCCTCCTAGGCAAATGGCCCGATTTGAAAATAATTTCCCAGGAATGTTCCTTGAGTGACCCTCTTTCAAACTTGCCTAAACTGTTCCGCTCTGTTAAACAAAATGGACACCAGAGCTAAAATATAAAAACCTTCACATTCCACCACAATGAAAAATAGCCTCCAAAGATAAAAGTCTTTGGTCCACAGCTCCTTAAAGCAGTGAATCCTTCATTTCCATAAGCTTTGAAACATCTTGGATTCAGGTGAGCGATTCAGGGCCATCATGGCCCTCTTGTATGGTAAAACTTGGGTTACATGGCTATATATTATTTTTCGTATTTCTGCCCAAAACATAGATTGTGAGTACAAGTTAGAACCACCTCGGCAAGGCGGTTCTTACGAGTACACATAATCTATGTTTCGAGCAGAAATAGGAAAAAATATCAGAATTTCTATCTCTTTTTTTTTTTTTTCATTTTTTTGTGGGGGGTGGGGGGGGGGGGGGCACAATTTTGAATATATTTGAATTGGCACGTTTTAATTATGTTAGGCATGGCAAACGAGTCAGTCATCCGTCTTCGAGTTATCAATGTTTCACTGTATTTGACCATCATACCAACATATAACAACGGTTCTTGGTTACACTTCCTAAATTATTTGAGCCCCGCCAAGCGAATTTGTGTCTTCGAGCATTCCGTCATGACAAATTTTAACTGCACATGCCCGGCCTTTCAGAGGGGCCAGGGATATGGCTTTCTGTCTGAAGGTTCCTCTTGATCCTCTGCTTGTATGAGTGAGCAGCGAAGGTTCTGGCGAGACTGCGCGGATGCGCAGGCTCGCCTGAACCTTCGCTGCTCGCATATGCGATAAGTACCAAAATCGCTTGACGGGGCCCATTTGATGGTTTAATTAAAGGAATTGGTGATAAAGGAAATGTTGAGAAGTCTTTCTCGTTACATTCTTACACAAAATGTCTTATCATTTCCAGTATAGGTTAATCTTCTGATGATATCGACAACTTCATTAACGTAACGCCTTGTTTAGCTATGTTGGAATGTCCTTCTCATAGATATTTGCCCGTTTTATCATGATGAATAAATAAATATGTATATCGTTAAAAGGTCAATCTTGGCGCAGAAGTAAGCAATATACTAAATATTGTCATCGAAAATTTCCATTGTAGAGTCATTGTCACATTGGTGACATCATAATATGTACAAAATGAAAAACTTCCCCAAGACAGGGAATACTCGAAGCTACATGCGTAGATGTACGATATACTATCCGTTTTAAGCAATGCTGATCCAGATCAGAAGGCTTTTGAAATAAGAACTGCAGAACTTCAGTTAAATAAAACAAATTCTTCTGATAACGAGGTCCCGTTTTTGGATTTACATCTATCTATTGTAGATAAGATTTGTTTCTTGCAAAATTTATGATAAACGCGATGATTTTAATTTTGAAATTGCAATTATTCCTTTCTTGGTTGGTGATGTTCCTCATGCGGCATCCCATGGCGTTTATATACCGCAATTAATTCGATTTGCCAGAGTACCTAGTCATGTAACTGTCTTCAACACTCGTAATAAATTGTTAACTGTTAAACTTCTTGGTCAGGGTTATCGGTATCATAAACTACGCAAAGCCTTTTCAAAATTGTATAGACGTTATTCCGATTTAATTTCAAAATTTAATGTTGGATTTAAATCTCTTCTGCAACAAGGTCCATCGGGACCCGATTTTTATGACAACTAAGTATATAAATACAGAAAAATATATAATTTCGTAAAATCATTCAAAAGATTGGGTACAACATAAATGTTAAACGACAAACTGCATGCATGGTAGCTATCCTAATCACGTCTGACAACTTGGTCAGGCCTCAGATTCTATGACGGTTCCAGCGTAAAGGCTTACTGATAATAAGAGGGTAACTAATTTTATGTAATGTTGGTTGGTGCCTGATGTTCTGTCTCTGGTCGGGCTCATGGGAGTCTAACTGTTAGTCTTTGTTTGCTCCAGCATTTCAGTGGTTTCTTGCTGTCGAGTCCTCACCGTTTGGTTGTTTGGTTTTTGTGTTCACGGAGATGTGGCACTGATGAGTTTGGAGGCCTTCATGCGGACTGAACAAATTATTTGTCTAGATCGCGACGGAAATAAGGGCGATGATTGTGGCCACGTAAATTCGATTTAAGCCCCGCACCGTTCCAAAGCGGTTTATTTTTGTTATGGTTTGTCTTTGAGTGTGTGTATTACTTTGTTGATGATAGCCACTTGGCCAATTTGTGAGAAATTAACTGTCCTTTTGGCTTTCCGTTAGGGTCTTGTTGTTTCATGTTTGTGTTTCTTTCCCTTTGGTGTCTCTGATGGGAGCTGTGTATCGATTCCTGATAATTGCCTTCACTTCTATTCTGCTTCCTTTAACTTCACGCCTGTGGGTCAGTCCTCAGATTCTATGGCGGTTCAAGCGTAAAGGCTTACTGAGAATTAGAGAGAATCTAATTTTATGTAATGTTGGTTGATGCCGGATGCTCCGTCTCTGGTCGGGCCCATCGGAGTCTAAATGTTTGTCTTCCTTTGCTCCAGCATTTCAGTGGTTTCTTGCTGTCGGGTCATCACCGTGTTAAATCTCTGCGGTTATTTGATTTTTGTGTTCATGGAGATGTTGCACTGATGAGTTAGGAGGCCTTCATGCGGACTGAACAAATTATTTGACCGACGGAAGTAAGGGCGAGGATTGTGGCAACGTAAAATCGATTAAAGCAGCTACCCCCGCCCCCCATCCCCCCCCCCCCACACACACACTTGGAATTCGTTTCACTTACCGTTTCACTTACGATTCTTATGTCGAGGTTTATTTTTTATGGCTTGTCTTTGAGCGTGTGTATCGCTTATATTACTTTATTTTGGATAGCCAATTGGCCATTTTGTGCTAAAGTAACTGTCCTTTGGCTTTCCGTTGTTGGTGTTTCCGTTGGGGTCTGGTTGTTTCGTGTGTTTCGTGCTTTCCCTTTGGTGTCTCTGATGGGAACTGTGGATTAATTGTATCGATTCCTCATCATTGCCTTCACTTCAATTTGATCAGACTCCACACTGTTTGTCATGCCGTTTGTGAATAGTTCTAGTCCGGAAATCGATCTTCAGTAGCAACTAATGCGTTCACTCACGTGCTTCAGGTACACGCTGTTTAAGACACATATATATGGTAGAGACAGCGCAGCTTTTGTTGATACATATCAGTTTTAATGTTTAGTTATTCGTTTTTTATTTTAGATTAAGTAAGTGTGAAAATACGATAATTTTCAGCTCTGAAAATTAGATTTGGTTAATCTAGTTAATCTTATTTTTTCCGTTTGAAGCAAAAATTATTGAAACAGTATGGGAACAGCATTAAATATGGTAATAGTCTGAGATTGTAGATATAGAGGATCTTACATGCGTGTTCATGCATTATTGAATTTATTAAACGAGTTAAGGAAAAAGGATAAAGTGCGAGGCTTTGCGAGCATTTTATCCCTTTTCCTCAACGAGTTTAATAAATTCAATAATACATGAGCACGAATGCAAGATTCTATTAATTATATGACATTTAAAACGCATTTTATTCACGATTGTTTACAAAAATGTCAATATTCCGCCGTTAGTAAACGCGACGTCGTTAAGGACGTCGTACATGTAACGTTACGGGACGTATCTAGCTAATTTGCATATTTAATCCACTAGTGGATTATCGAAAATATTACGTAGTGTTATTACACTCTCAGAAGTGACGTCATATGATAAATAGTATATTGCACAAGTTTATTTATCATTTGGTTTATGTTTAAATGCTGTTTGAAGCAAACAATGTCGACCCTAAAGGGCGAATATCGTGTGAAGGTCTACACTGCTAACCTATTATGGGATGCTAGCCATAAATGGTTCTATAGGATCGGTTGACTTTGCTTATGTTTGACCTCAATATAAATCAAATAACAAAAGTGGAGTTTTAACTAATATTTGTAATTTCATGACAAGAATTATTTCTAACATTATAATTATAATAATACTATCTAAGGTATCTTGGGACGTTGCTCCAATTTTGTGGGATTTTTACCCGACATTGAGATAAAATGACATCTCAAGCCCTGTCACCAAAGACACCAATACGGCTTATATGCATTGGACAGGCCGATTTACAACATTTTGCCTCGGCAGGTTTTTAAGTTCTGTGGTGGTTTCTTTGCTTCCAAAGAATAACCCTTTTATAGAATATATTTAATGTCACTACACCTGATGTTAGTGGAATGTTTGGCGGTAGTAAAATTATTCACGCCCTTCATTAAAGTGTAGTTTATACTTTCTTGTCCTTTGGGGTCATTGACTCCGTTGTGGAACCTTGAAAATATTTGATGGTCACCGATGATGCCTAATTGGCCGAAACCAAATAGGCTGGCCCAGAAAACTGTACACTCCATACTTTTAAGTTCTGTGGTGAATTCTTTGCGTCCACAGGATAACCCGTTTATAGAACACATTAGATATTCTGAGCGGTTTAGCAGTACTTTTAGCCCATGCAGCCAATCTGTTCCTCAAAGCCTCTTTAGGTGGGGGCCCAACACAACTGATCAGAGGCTCGGATGGTCTCCAGAAGAAGCCTTGGGCTCTGATCTATCCAAAGGGTGCTCAGAGTAGTCTTCATGTGTGTACCGTCTGATCTGTGCCTTTCATGGGCACACATGTAAATACAAAAAAATAATTCACCATCACGAAAACACACCTATATAATTTTGACCCCATCGAACCCACCTTTTATATAGCAAAACTGGGGTTTGCGGGGGTATACCTTATTTTTCTTATTTCTGCGGTTCTAACGATTGCCCACAATCTATATTTTGAACAGAAATAAGAAAAATATCACAAATTTTCGTCATAAAATTTTCATATTTTCAGCGATAAAGGTGGCAATGTATTTGTATAGGCGTGTTTGCGTAATGCCAAAGGTTCCGCTGTATACGTATTACACTGCTGCTGTTATAAGAAGTTGCTTACATGCTCTGCTACACAGATCTCGGAAGTAAAACAATAACAACATTCATTAGTTTATAAACAAAATATTTGAAAGTGGAAAGCCAAAACGAAAGTTACTTTTCCACAAATTGCCAATTGGCTATCCAAAACAAAAAAAAAGATATAAGCTCTACACCTATTTAAAGACGAATGGTAAGAAAATAAATAAAATAAACTTCGGAAGAAGAACCACATTGGAACGGTCAGTGAAACGTATTTCGGGAGCGAGAATACATAAATCAAACAACCACAGAGATGAACAACGATGAGGAGAAATAACTGAAATGCTGGAGCAAAAGAAAACAAACAGTAGATCGACCAAGAATAGAGCATCGGGTACCAACCAACATAACATAAAATTAAATTTTAAATCTAAATTAGTCTTTACGCTGGAATCGTCATAGAATGTTAGGCCTGACCCACCACAAGCGATTAAAGAGGGAAGCAAAGTTTTCAACAACCGTGATTGAGCGAACTAACATGCATGCAGTCTGTCGAATAACATTTATGTTGTACCCGATCTTTTATATCGAATAACGATTTTACGAAATTGGATACTGAAGTCATTGCAAGTATACATTTTTCTGAATTTATATTCAAAGTCACCATAAAATTCGGGTTCCGATAGACCTTGTTGGAAAAGCGATTTAAGGCCAACATTAAATTTTGTAATTAAATCGGAATGACATTCTATAAAAATAGAAAAGTCTTTGCGCAATTCATGATACCGATAATCCTGATTAAGAAGTTTAGCAGTTTACTATTTATTACGAGTGTCAAAGTCAGTTACATGACTAGACACTCCGGGAAATCGAATTAATTGCGAAATATAAACGCAAGAGGCCAAGCGTCCGATTCAGTCCCTGTTTTATCTGGGGTTCCTCAAGGCTAGGTCTTGGACCGGTCTTTGTTTAGTATTCATACATGATCTCTCCAATGGTATCAGGTACTGTATAAGAATATATACTCTCATTTTGACTGCCTTATTTTACGTGATGACCTGGACCGACTAGCACAGTAGGAGGGCGATTGGCAGATGAAGTTCAATGTGGCCAAATGTCATTCGATGAAGTTGTCACGACATCTTCCTGACAATCAGATTAAGTTTGATTATTCACTTCACCACCAAATTTTGGAGCAGGTTCAATCCGCCAAATATCTTGGTATCACCCTCAATGACGATCTTGATTGGGGTCATAATAATTCAGAGATTGCATAAAAAGCAACTAGGACTTTAGGATTTTTAAGACGTAATTTGGCTTTTGCTCCTAGATAGATGTTGTATATAAAACATTGGTTCGCCCGCGACCTGAATATGCATCACCCATTTGGAATCCCCATGTTATAACTCAGATTCAGCAGGTTGAGAAGGTTCAGAGGACAGCAGCTCGATGGACATGACGGCGATGGCGAAATTAGAGTATCGTCGGTGACATGCTTAGCGAGTCGGAGAGGACGTCCCTTGAGGCACGTCGTGAGCAGTCCTCTTTAACCGTCTTCTATAAGATACACTCCGGTATAGTGTTTCTGGGTAAAGATAAATACTTGACCCCTATGACAGCTTCAACTCAAACGAGGGCATCAAAAGTGCAAAACACAAAATATCGTTTGTACCTGGCCTATAGTGATGCCCTAAAGCTTTCTTTTTTTCCCAGAACTATTCCTCAGTGGACTAGTCTTCCCTCGTCTGCATTTGATGCCAAGTCAGCAGAGGAGTTCAAAGCCCATACAGTGTAGATTGGGACTCAGAGGTATGCGTTTTAGTATTCCTCTGTTAATCAAATTGTAAATAGTTTTAAGGTCTCATCCAGTGTCCTCTTTTTCAGCTAAATTTTGCCGCCCACCGAACTGAGGTAATGGTCAATGTGACCGGCTCAGTATATGAAGATAGATAGACAGAACATCGTTTTTCAAGAATGAAAAATGAACACTCTCAAAATCAAACCCATCGCGTTTATCATAAATTGTGCAGGAGACAAACGACCTTACAATAGACGTAATGGGGTAATGGGGATATATATTTAACAGCCAGTGAAAAGAATTTCCCTGCGGGTGGGGGTTGGGGGTGGGGGCTTTAATCGATTTCACGCGGCCGCAATCCTCGCCCTTGATTCCGTCGCGATTAAGACAAATAATATGTTCAGTCAGCATGATTAATAGGAGTGAAGGCAATGATCAGGAATCGATACAATTAATCCACAGCTCCTATCAGAGACATCAAAGGCTTCCTAACTCATAAGAGCATCATCAAATCAAACAACTACAGAGACGAAACACCGGTAAGGACTCGAAAGCAACAAACCACTGAAGTGTTGGAGCAAAAGAAAACCAACAGTTAGACTCCGATGGGCCCAACCATAGAAGAACATCAGGTACCAACCAACAGTACATAATTAAAATGAAACAGAAGTGAAGGCAATGTTCAAGAATCGATACAATTAATATAATTAACCTTTAGGCTGGAACCGCCATAGAATCTGAGGCCTAACCCACCGGCGTGCAATTAAAGAGGGAAGCAAAGTTATCAACCGTGAATGCATGAAGTCTGTCGTATAATATTCATGTTGTTCCAAATATTTTATATCGATGAATGATTTTACGAAATTGGGTACTGAAATCATTTCAAGTATATGTATATATTTTTTGGAAATTATATACATTAAGCCATCATAAAATGCGGGTGTTTGTGTTTCTTTCCCTTTGGTGTCTCTAATGGGAGGTGCGATTCCTGATCGGTGGCTTCACTTCTATTTTACACGTGAAATCGGACATGTTAACTACAGAAAAACGTATAACGTTTACAGATGAAGAAACGGTAGACGCAGTGCATGTATGCAAACAGCACCTGCAAATTCTCTCATGTTTTGTGTTGTTGGTTCTGATTCTTTCTCTAATTATATGGGCCCCGTCAAGCGATTTTGGTACTTATTGCCTATGCGAGCAGCGAAGGTTCAGGCGAGCCTGCGCATTTGCGCAGTCTCGCCAGAACCTTCGCTGCTCGCTTATACAAGCAGTGAATCAAGAGGAACCTTCAGACAGAAAGCCATATCCCTGGCCCCTCTGAATGGCTGGGCATGCGCAGTTAAAATTTGTCATTACGAAATGCTCGAAGACACCAATTCGCTTGGCGGGGCTCATATGTGTTGTTTCGTTGATGATTTTGATTCGTACCCCCATTTTAGTTGTTCATTTTTAGTTGCGTTTGTCCTTCCAGTATTGTGATTCTGATACCTTTCCCCATTATGTATATTGCTCCTTTTTAGTTAGGTTTAGATATTCTGAGTCACCATCGGTTTGGTAAAGAGCCTGTTGTCCGTTTTGTTTACTGTTATTACTCCATGTTTTGACTTCTTTCCCTAGTGATATTGGGGGAGCAATTTGGGATCTGGTTGTATCGGTTTCTGATCGTTTC
Source organism: Lucinisca nassula (assembly GCA_963580285.1). Lineage (NCBI taxonomy): Eukaryota > Metazoa > Mollusca > Bivalvia > Lucinida > Lucinidae > Lucinisca > Lucinisca nassula. The sequence continues at coordinate 121,510,871 of OY757023.1, read as the reverse complement.
TCTTTTTAATTTGTACTAAGAAATACTTTGATACATTCCACTTTTTTGGAACGGATTGGTATATTTTCGAAGGATGGGCGATTTTATAGGAGAAAAGTAGAAGTAAAACAAAGATCATGAATTGATACAACTAACTTACTCTACCCATAAAAGACACCTAAGGGAAAGAAACACAAACATGAAGCGACCAGACCATAATGGAAACCTAAACAAAAGAAGTCTAACTGTAAGATTATTTTTAAACAAATGATTATCGCCTGCTCCACTGAAAGTAACGGACGCGGCAGAAAAAATATAGGTCTGACCCCTACCGACAGCAACACAACCCTGAAATTATTAATAGAATGGGGAATCCGTAAAGAAGAGGCAGAACGTAAATTTAGGTGAGATATTGTAAGTTTAAATTTATTTGTGATAATCATGTTTCTGTAGTGTCACGATACCGTCAAAACTAAAGCGATATTCATACCGTTCATTGGGTTAAACAGTATACGAAAGAAACCGAAGGTAAATCATTCTAATAGAGGCGATTCTAACAAAAGCCCTCACAACAGGAAATCCTGCTAAAAGTCATAGCTATCAAACCAGCAATTGTAAAACAACGAGGTACGACCTTCAACAGGATGGCAAAGTAAGGAACGGTGAAAAGCAATTGTAAATGCAATTCGTGAGGATTGAAAAAAAATGAGAGCAGTAAATGCATGTACGGTGATGTACGTTTTTAGGCAACTCTTCACAAAATATTTATAACTGCAACTGTTGGCACCTCAGCAGCAGGTTGGTACCTCCACAGTAGCAGGCACCTCATCTGCAGGAAGGGATTGAATCCTCACTCCACAGGGGGTTGATCATTGCCAACGTTACCATTTTCACAGAGCTTATTTATTCAACGCAACATGGAAATACCCATTGAATACAAGATGCATTTTTGTCATTGTATTGTGCAAATATTTAAAAAATGAAACGTTAACAGTTAATAAATGATGAAACATTAAAAAACAACATTACGAGAACACGCCTATACAAATATATTGTACATATTGTCGCGGAAAAACCGACAGTATTCAGATGAAAAATAGGTATTTTACTTATTTCTGCTCAAAATATAGATTGTGGGTACACGTTAGAACCGCCTCATCGAGGCGGTTCTAACGAGTACCCACAATCTATGTTTTTGAGCAGAAATAAGAACAATAATATACACCCCTGTAAACCTCACTTTTACTTGTTTGATTTGAGGTTCAACGTCCCCGTCAACACTTTAAAGGTCATTTTGGAGACGGTACTTCCAATTTTGTGGGACTTTTACCCGATATTGAGATGAAATGACATCTCAAGCTCTGCCGCCCAATGAAACCAATATGGTTTATAAGCATGGACGGTCCGACACTCGCACCGCTTTGCCTGGGCAGGCTTAGATCCTCTATGCGGTTTACCAGTACTCATGTGCGGGTCGGTTTTAGCTCTGCGTGGAAGCATCATGCATCCCAAATATTTCTTCAAGCCACGATGGGCGGGGGCCGTCTTGAACTGTAAACCAATGTATACGCTACAACTCCGTCAATACATTATCATTAATTGACTGATTGGTACTCATTCGAAACTCACGAAGCTAACATATTTAACGCATCTACCGTGGAATTTATGTAAATCGTATTCACTGTCCGGGGTTAATTTAGACAAGCAATACAAGAACCCTGTTACTGTATTTTCAGTATACATGTAAACAATTCGTACCACACACCGTATCTTAGTTTGTTTTTGCAATGTCCCCTTTGACTTTTTGTCTGGATTCTCATTAATCCTCTTTGACAAGTGTTTGTCTAAGCAGTTTGTTTTTCTCCATCAGACGGACTCATTAAACGGGTTCAATGTTAACCAGGCGCACAGACAAGGTAATAATGATCCAAAATAGCACAATGTAGACAGATAGTCCACTGTTGGAGACATAAAATGTACGTTTGTTTTGTAATTCTGGAAGCAAAGCGCAATTCTTACATAGATATTTCCGAGAAAGTGATCGTCTTTAACATATCGTTACGAAAACACGCCTATTAAATTATATTATTATATATTGAAAATGTTACCACTTTAAAATGAAAATGTTCAGTTAAACATATGATAGTTTTTATACTTCTACTGAAAACACATCACGTGAACAAGTCCGTGAAATGAGAACTCCACTTTATATAGAGAAAACTGGGGTTTATGGGTTATACATTATTTTTCTTATTTCTGCTTCAAGACATAGATTGTGGGTACTCGTTAGAACCGCTCCATGAGGCGGTTCTAACGAGCACGCACAACCTATGTTTGCAGTAAATAAAAAGAAAAATATCATGGCTATTCATCAGAAAAGTAGCCATTTTGGAGATGTGAAAACATGCACTATGTCACTTGGGTTTGTTATCGTAATGGATTGTCGGTACACGGCGGTTCTAACCTATGTTTCTAAGCGGAAATAAGAAAAATGAGCCCTGCCAAGCGAATTTGTGTCTTCGAGCATTCCGTCATGACAAATTTTAACTGCACATGCTCAGCCATTCAAAGGGGCCTGGGATATGGCTTTCTGTCTGAAGGTTCCTCTTGATTCACTGCTTGTATGAGCGAGCAGCGAAGGTTCTGGCGAGACTGCGCGGATGCGCAGGCTCGCCTGATCCTTCGCTGCTCGCATAGGCGATACGTACCAAAATCGCTTAACGGGCCCAAATAATGTATACCCCTGTAAATCCTAGTATTACACTATAAAAGTGGGGTTTACGGTTGTCAAATTTATATTCGCATGTTTTCGTGATATGTTGCTAGCTTTATATCATTGCAAAGGGAAGCAACATTTTAAGCATCTTCGCGACAATGCCAACAATAATATGTATATATTTTAGCAGATCCGCCTGCCAACAGTTCCAATGTGAGACAATGCTGTTCTTTCAACTGTTATATAATGTATTTCCTCTATTAGGAGCAAATTCTGCTTTTCATGACATATTAAGAAGGCTTCAAAGGAGTTAGTTTTCTTTTTGTTCAGCATTTCAGTTATGTCATGCCGTCGGGTTCTCATCTATGTGTTAACTCTGCATTCGGTTAAACCTTATCCCGCTGTTCACAACAACCCCTACCTTTGCAAACAGAGTAGATCCGGAAGCCATCTGATGTGGATCTACGCTGTTTGTCATTCTGTTTGTGAATTTTAATGAATGAATTACATCAAGTAACTTGATTGGTTGAAATGTAAATGGGTGTGGCTAAATTAATTATGCAGCAAGAAAAGGGTTAAAAATTGTGTTCTCGGAGATATTCCTCTGATGAGTCAGAAACCCTCCACGCGGACTGAATAAACTATTTGTTTATACTACGAGAGAATCTTTGCTGAGGATTATGGCCACGTAAAAATCGATTTGGACATCCGACCCCATTCCTCACCCCCTCACCTAGTAAAAATGTTTACTGACCGTTCCAAACGGAGCTTCTGTTGTAGTTTGTTAATGCCATTGTTTGTCGTTGCATGGGTGGGCTGCTGGTGTCTCTTTTAATGTCAATGTCATCCCGAAAACACGCCTATAAAATTTTAACCTCCTTGAACCATACTTTGATATAGTAAACTGGGGTTTACATGGGTAAACCTTGTTTTTCTTATTTCTGCTATTAAATATAGAGTGTGGGTACTCGTTAGAACCGCCTCGATGAGGCGGTTCTAACGAGTACCCACAATCTATATTTTGATTAGAAATAAGAAAAATATCACTTTTTTATCTTACATTGTTCATTTTTTCGGCGATAAAGGTTACAATGTAGTAGTATAGGCGTGTTTTCGTAATGTGTATAACCCACTTAATATGGTGTATAGATGGTTTCGGAAAGGTCACGAACACACGCCTATATAATTTTTACCTCCTTTACCCCCACTTTTGTACAGTAGAATTGAGGTTTACAGGGGCATAGGTTATTTTTTTCTTATTTCTGCTCAAAATATAGACTGTAGGTGCTCGTTAGAACCGCCTCACTGAGCCCCAAGCCTCTGTTTTGAGCATAGTTGTAAAAATAACAGATTATTTAATCTGAAAATTTCATTTGTTTGGTGGAAAATATCTCAATATATTTGAATACGAGTATTTTCTTAATGCATTGTCCCATACTTGACATAGTAAGCAGATTCTGGGTACCCGTCAGAACGGCGTCTTTGAGACAGTTGAAACTAACATCCACAATGCATGTTTGAAACAAACATAGGACTTTAACATGGGTTGAGAGACAGCGAAAACATGTAAAAGAATAATATCACAACTTTTCATGAAACACATCCTGTTTCTAAGACAATCAGATCAAAACAAAGGGTATTGTCAATTCGTTTGTTAGGGCTCCAAAATTGCATATTGCTGCTGCAGATTTATACCATTTTTGCTCGCCTCATTGAGGCGGTTCTACATGTACCGAGTACCCATTCTATGCTTTTGAATACACATCACGTTAACAAGTCCGTGAAATGAACACCCCTCTAAACCCCACTTTATATAGAGAAAATGGTGTTTACAGGTGTATATTACATTTTTTTTCAGCTCCAAGACATAGGTTGACATAGGTTGTGGGTACCAGAGGTGGTTCTAACGAGCACCCACAACCTTTGTTCGGAGTATAATAAATAAGAAAAATATAAAGCTGTATCGGAAAAGTAGCCATTCTTGAGAAACGAAAGAAGTCACGCGGGCGTGTTATCGTAATGAAAATAAAATATACCCTCTAAAACCCACTTTACTCTTATACCGGTTCGGAGACAATTCTACTACTGTCTTTTCTCAAGCAACATATACTACTCAAAGTTTGATAGGGATCACTTTTTTAATGCAAAATAAGTTTTGGATGAATTAATCGCTTTAATCCAAATTCGATACATAATGATAGAAAACGTATCCTTCACAAAACCTAGTGATTAATTTTGTCAACTGGTACTGCATTCACGCGTGACAACAGCAACCGCCTTGGCACCCCCAAAATTTGCCGTAACACGAGGGAATTTGGACAACTAATTTTGCACAAATTTCCAAATTTGTTTAGACAACCCGGCCTAATAACGTGTATGGCGTCCACGGGCGTCAATTACAGTGCGACATCGCCTGCGCATGCTCGTAATCCGAGTCTGTGTCCAATTTTGTGGAATCAGCTTTCATTCAGCAACCAATGCATCTTTGAGCTCCTGTAAAGTCCTCGGATGCACAGGTCGGGCCGAAACTGCACCCTGTAGCATGTCCCGCGCATGCTCAATCGGATTTAAGTCCGGCGACAGAGCAGGCCAGTCCATACGAACGATTGTCTCACGTTCTAGATAGGAATCAGTGACGTTGGCACGGTTGGGACGGGCATTATCGTCCATCAGAATAAAGTCCAGGTCGATAGCATCTGTATATGGTCTCACATCAAGAATATCATTACAGTACCTCACTGCCATTAACGTTCCGTTTTCAACGACGTACAAGTCAGTTTTACCGTTCACGCTTATCCCAGCCAAAACCATGGCTGACCCCTTTCCATAGCGATCATGTTCTGCCACATTCAAGTCATCGAATCGCTCTTTAGACATTCGCGGCCGCACTAATTGACGTTTATAAGTGAAGTCTAGACAGAATCTTGACTCCTCAGTAAACAGTACTGGCGTCAAGTCACGAACCGTCCACCTGGCGTGAGTTCTGGCAAAGTCCAACCGGTCTAGCATGTGCTGTCTCGTCAATGGAACACGTACAGCAGGCCTCATCGCATTAAGTCCAAACTCGTGGAGCCCGTTTCTGACAGTTTGTGTAGAAATTCGTGCTCTAGTTCCGTTCCTAAGCTCGTTATGCAAACGCGTAGCGTTCAGGAACCGTTGGCGTCGAGACTGAATCAACAAGAAACGGCACTGACGTTGAGTTGTAGCCCTTTCTCGACCCCGCCGTGTCTGTGTGAAGGATTTCCGTGGTAAGATGCCGACTCCATATTCGGGAAATCACGCTCTGAGACATATTCAGAATCCCAGCAACACGACGTTGAGAGACGCCAGATTACAACATTCCGACGCCACGATTCATTTCTTCGTGGCTCAGACGGTTTCTTAATTGTCACCTAGGCTTTTTAATGTTTCACAAATCAAATGAAGTCCTTTTACGCTTGGTAAAGGAACACTGACAAGTTTGATTGGTCTGTTGGAAAGCAGTGCTGCGCAAGATTTTGGGGGTGCCTGAATTCATTTGCGAAGTGTGAGAAGTGTGCACTTTTATAAGTACTCAACTTCACACGAGTTTCTGCTTAAGATATTTATCAATATACCTAGAACAAATTCTGTCAAGTAATTTTAAATTTTCAGTGTAAAATTTTGTATATAAAAAGTGATCCCTATCAAACTTGGAGTAGTATATAAGTGGGCATACGATGTCTCATATTGTGTAATATTCCCTTGCACAATATGCTCGCAGGCAAATAAAAGGTCGGCCTCTTTAAGACCCGATCATCGTTTATCATTACATCATTTGTCAATGTCTTAATTACAGTTCTCTGATTTGGACTTGCGCGTGATTGCGAAACAACAACTCTTGAATAAATATGCAAATACGAATAAAATACTCGTTCAAAATTCGTTTAAGCATCAGCATTTCGAAGGAAGTGATTTACGCTTTAAGCAGAATGAAATAATTTCGGGTTGTAATAAAGAGAAATTTAATGTGTAGCCGAAATTGCATTCTGCCAAACAAATCATTTTCTTGCTTAACTAGTTGCAGACTTCATGGCGGAATTAGGAAAAAAACATGTATATGAGGCTGTGTAAACGTTAAAGTCATTTATGGCAATTTGTAATATTTAACTTTTTCGTGCTCCACACATAGATTGTGCGTGTCCATTAGAACCGCCTCATGGTTATCAACAATTTACGTATCAGTTTTCTATAAAAAGTGAAGTTGCTACATATAGAACTAGCAACCCACGGCCACATCACTTAACAAAGTAAGGGAACATTGCAATATCATGAACTACTGAACCCACAGCCACATCACTTAACAAAGTAAGTACCAATTAGAATGCCATGAACTACTGAAACGTCAGCCACATCGCTTAACAAAGTAAGGGAACATTAGAATACCATGAACTACTGAACCCTCAGTCACATCACTTAACAAAGTAAGGTAAAATTGGAATGCCATGAATTACTTAACCCTCAGTCACATCACTTGACAAAGTAAGGGAACATTGGGATGCAATGAACTACTGAACCTTGAGCCACATCACATACAAAGTTAGGGAACATCGGAATGCCATGAACTACTGAACCGTCAGCCACATCACTTAACAAAGTAAGGTAAAATTAGATTGGTATGAACTACTTAATCCTCAGCCACATCACTTAACAAAGTAAGGGAACATTGGAATGTCATGAACTACTGAACCCTCAGTCACATCATTTAACAAAGTAAGGTAAAATTGGAATGCCATGAACTGCTGAACTGTCAGCCACATCACTTAACAAAGTAACAGAACATTGGAATGCCATGAACTACTTAACCCTCAGCCACATCTCTTAACAAAGTAAGGGAACAATGGAATACCATGAACTTCTGAACCCTCAGCCACATCACTTAACAAAGTAAGAGAACATTTGAATGCCCTGAACTACTGAACCCTCAGCCACATCACTTAACAAAGTAAGAGAACATTGGAATGTCATGTCCATGTGATATATAGAGGATCTTACAGGAGTATACAAGTATTATTGAAATTCTTAAACGAATTGAGAAAAGGTGAAAAAATGCAAGGCTTCGCCGAGCATTTTATCCCTTTTTCACACCGAGTAAACACTATTTTATGTCATTTTTGAGCCGGTCAGTTAATCTATCCACACTTTTCCTTGACATGTTTATACCTAAGCGGTTAACCGGTACAGTGCAGATTCTTTCGCCAGAAACTGACAACTGTCGTTCTTGAATCAAAGGGAGAGAATGGCCGTAGAAAAGATTTCATGATCAATCTCCACGAAAGAATGTTGCCGACCCCGGCAGGTATCGAACATGCGTCCTCCTGATCACCAGTCAGACGCGCATCCGACTGAGCTACCGAAGCCCGGTAACGGGTTTAATAAATTCATTAATACTTGAGCACGAATATGCGATTCTTTTTATCACGCATTTAATTCACGATTTTTGTACAAAAATGTCAATAATCCGTCATTAGTAAACACGAGTTCGTTAATGGCGCACGTGTAACGTTACGTAACTTATTTGCATATTTAATCCACAAGTGGACTGCCTTATTTAATACATTGCGTTATTACATTATCAGACGCGACGACATTATGATAAAATGTTTTCTTTCATTGCCAGGGATACGTACCGACAAAATTCTTCTGCTTATACACATTTGGTACCAGAAACCCCAAAACGGGTATTTGGCAAACAGTGGAGGCCCAGTTCAGACGCCGCAAAACGCGGCGTCTGATCAGGGCCTCCACTGTTTGCTAAATATCCAGTCAGTTTTTTTTTTTAAATTAAAATGAAGGAAAAACAACCTGACACCCCTAAATTTGGAAATGGACTTCTGCTGTATATAAGGAGGAAGATTATATTTGATGCAAAAAGGGTTAAATAAAGTATTAACCTTTATCCTGCTGAACATATCAACCCCTAACAGAGCAGATCAGGATCTACAAGTAAGTCTTGTGTCGTGCAGTTTATGAATTTACCATACAGTATATGAAGTAATTTGACTGGTGGATAGTACGAAAGGGATTTTGTTAAATAAATTTATTCAGCAGGATAAGGGTTAAGATAACAATACCAGGTGACCTAGCACTTTCTTCTATGTCTCCAAAACTGGCATTTTGCTGATGAAAAGTTGTAAATGTTTTTTTTTTTTTTTTTATGTATACCCAAATATTGGTAGCGCAGCCTCGTTAGAACCGTTCTACCAAAAATTTTGTGAGTCCGCTCGCTATAACAGACTCATTGACGCAGTTCAAAAAATATCCACAACCTTTGAATTTGCGTAGAAATAAGAAAAATATGCAGGGACTTGTTAACGGCGCTCTTTCAAATTGTCGCATTCAAACAATTCTAACGATCAGTACCTACGTTTTGAGCAAAAGATAAAAGTAAAATAACCTATAATCTTGCTGCGAGCGGCAAATGGACAGTGCGGCGTCCATCTCGAAAACACACAAATATAATGTTGACCCCCTTTAACCTCACTTTTATATAAGTGAAATATAGATTGTGGGTATTCGTTAGAACCACCTCATCATAAGAACAATATCACAATTTTCATCTTAAAATTTCCGTTGAGTCGGCGGTAAAGTTTGCAATGCACATTACGATAACACACCCGTGCGACATAGTGCATTTTTCACATCTCCAAAATGGCTACTTTTCGGATGAAAATCCATGATATCTTTCTTATTTATACTGCAAACATAGGTTGTGGGTGCTCGTTAGAACCGCCTCATTGAGGCGGTTCTAACGAGTACCCACAGCCTATGTCTTGGAGTAAAAATAAGAAAAATAATGTTTACCCCCGTAAACCCCAGTTTTCTCTATGCAAGGTGGGGTGTAAGGGGGTGTTCATTTCACGGACTTGTTCACGTGATGACTTATATAGGCGTGTTTTCGTAATGATAACGAGGTACCGGAAGTATATACGAGTGATGTGATGTATATTTGAGTCAGGGATTTACATTATATTATCAGCAAATTACATTTGCAAAGAAAAAAAAGTGTCATGAAATGAAATGACCTTTTAAAGGATACCTACTGTTTATTGTCTAGTTCCATATAGCTACAGATAATTGGGAGTAATGGGAGACAATCTTAAGATATTTTTTTTTAATTTCTTTATTGCTTCATAAAGACGTATGATCTGCTCCCGCCCTTCGGTGCTTGAAGAAATAGATTGGGCTGCATGGTGCTTCCATGACCACACACGAGTACTTGTAAACCGCTCAGAAGGACTAATCATGCCCAGGCAAAAGTGGTTTGAAACAGACCGCCCAATGCATATACGAGGACTGTTCAAATATGAATGCAAGTAGAACGTTTTCTCATGCACTAGTTAATGCGAAAATCACCTGGAAATAAATATCACAGCGTAGAAAAACATTTTACCTATACATTGATACCAAACCTGTTAAAATCCGTGCACTCAAGTTAGCCATGTATATCGTTCATTAAACACTGTCTACTCTTGTATACTAATGCAAAACATGGTTGGAAGAAGGTCAGAGTACGCCGTTGAAATACGGTCCTATATTAAGAATCGTTGTATTCTTGGTATACGGTGCAAAGACATATTTGATGAAATATGATCGGTTTATGGGCATAATGAAATGTCTTTTCCGACAGTTTTTCATTGGTGTAAGAAATTCATCTCTGGGCTAGGCTCAACAGAAGATGCACCAAATGATCGTCGGCCGAAAAGAGCAACATCTGCCAAGAGGGTTGCTAGAGTGAAAGAAATAGTTGCTACCGATGCACGATACACCACTAGGCAAATGGCTAGTATGGTTGGCATCTCATTAGGAGCAGCTCATACAATTCTGAAACGGGATTTGAAAATGAGAAAGATCTGTGCTAGATGGATTCCCCATATGTTGACAGATGAGCAGAAAAAGACACGCGTTCAATGCGCCAAGACGTTGCTTAAAAGTTTCCAAATTACAATGCACGGTCTTTCGCTAATGTCGTCACAGGTGACGAGACATGGGTTCACTTTTTTGAGCCAAAACGAAAGATTCAGAACAAAATATGGGCAACAAAGTATTGCAAAAGACCATGCATTGCAAAGCGGACCGTGTGCGTCAAGAAGGAAATGTATGCCATATTCTTTTCAAATCAGGGCCCTGCTATTCAGGTTGCTGTGTCTAAAGGCAAATCTGTAAATGCGAAGTTTTACAAGAATAAAGTTCTTCGAAAATTGAAGAAATATTTCAAAGAACGAAGACCCGCAACTGGTTTGGCCAATGTCAGATTGCTACATGACAATGCGTCATCGCACAAGGCGTTCATTGTGCAAGACTATCTGAAGCAGGAAAAGGTTGTTGAAGTCCCTCACCCCCCGAATTCCCCTGACCTTGCCCCGTGTGACTTTGTTTGTTCCCGCGGCTGAAAAATACCTTTCTGGTCGAAACTTTGTACAGCGCAAACACCTCGGTTCTGCAATATTCCAGTGCCTTCATAGTATACCTCGAAAAGACTACCAATATGCATTCAATAATTGGATCAGAAGCCTGAAAGTTTGTATATCTGTTAAAGGGGAATACTTTGAGGGGACAAAATAAAATTTTCATCGAAATCTATCACGGAATCATTTTTATGTGCCTAGTTGCATTCATATTTGAACAGTCCTCGTAAGCCTTTAGATTTCATTGAGCGGCAGTGCTTGATATGTCATTTCATCTCAATGTCGGGTAAAGTCCCACAAAAACTGGAACCAACGTCTTCAAAATAACCCAAATATTGTTGACATGGACGTAAAACATCTATTCAAACAAACACAAAGTCGTATGTTGCGGGTACTTGCTGGAATCAAAATTCTAACAACTATCCACAATATCTGTTCCTTATAATCAGGAAAAAAATATTCCTGAATACCCATTGTTGTCCATGCAGACAGTACTAATGAATACACTTGACATTAAAATAACATCCCATATATGACAATGGAATCTTCCACCTAGTCAGTTTGGGGTGGTCGGCCCCCGCCCATCGGGGCTTGAAGAAATAGATGGGCCGCACGATGCTTCCACGCAGAGCCGAATCTGACCGCACACGAGTACTGGTAAACCACTTAAAGGATCTGAGCCTGCCCAGGCAAAGCGGTGCAAGTCAGACCGTCCAGATGTTTATAACCCTATTGGTTTCATTGGGCGACAGGGCTTGAGTTGTCATTTCATCTCAATGTCGGGTAAAAGTCCCACAAAATTGGAAGCAACGTCTCCAAAATGACCTATACAGTGTTTCCGGTGACGTTAAACCTCAAATCAAACACACAAACGTTGGAGTGGTCCTGCTTCAATTATAGGGGTGTCAGGTTTGTTTTCAAATTTTACCAAAAAAATGAAAGTTCTTTAAGCAAACAGTGTAGACCAAGATCAGATGTCGCGTTCTGATCTCGATCTGCACTGTTTGCCAATTTCCCAAAAAGGGCCGCTAGGCATATACAGGTCTAAAAAACACGCATCCAATGTGTTTGTCCATAAAATGACTTAGTGATGAAAACTTGTAACATGTTTCTTATTTTTGCTTCAAAACACGAATCGCGGGTGCTTGTTATATCCGCTTTGAGGTTCATTGCGAAAACACGTCTATTCAAATATTTTGAAGATTTTACCACCAAAATCGGAAAATTTGCTGATGAAACATTTTGACAGCTGTCTTTCAGTTTTCTGTTCTAAACATAGATTTTAGGTACAATCTATGTTTTGGAGTACATATAAGGAAAATAATGACTACCCCTTGAAACTCCAGTTTAACTATGTAATAAAAAAAGGGATTTAAGGGGGTGGGGGTCAAATTATATAGGCCTGGTCCCGTGATGTTGAACGGAATAAAATCTATAACCTTTACCCTTATTAAGCCCATTTAGCTCTGAACAAAGTATGTAAGGAGTTGAGATATCGGTTGACACAAGCAAGACCTTCTTTGGTATCCCGTATCGGGACAAAATTCACCAGTCTGCTGTTCTCATGCCCTTCAATATTCACCAAAGTTCACCCATATCAGTGCAAAAGCCCTGACAGTCACATGCACATCCCCTGAAACAGTATCCGCAGAATGCGGCGTCTGATCTGAATCTACACTGTTGGCTGAAAGTACGTTCATTTTTGTTAAAAGTGCTAAACAAAAACAAACCTAACACCCCTATAATTGGGATTTGACCACTCCAGACTCGTTAGGCGGACTATTCCATTGTCATATATGGGTTAAGTTGAACGTAATTACACTCCAGACCTGAATCATGGAAGCATATATTTTCATATTTTTGAAATGCAAGTTTCAGCTCTTTGTGAAATTTGATGGAACCGATGAGACAGGTTGGTAGAATTTGAAAAATGGATTTCCCAGAACATTCAGGCAAATGTCTTGGGCATCAGGAACAGAATGCGTTCACGGGATTCAATTATCTACGATATACAAATGTAGACATGGCGAAGTCACATGCTAGTATTTCCGAGACCAAGTATGTATAGAGCTTTATTATGTGAGCTTTCCAATTTTAGTTCAGATAGCGTCAAGTATATTGACAATACTTCAGTGCCGAACACAGACGTCATTTCCATTACAATGACAATTTCCAATGTAATTTTAAGGCTGTCAACTAGGCCAAAAACGGCTAAGACATCTTCTTTTAATCTCAGTTTAATCAACAAGTCAGTGGATGTTATGAATATATTGAAGCAGACCTTGTACAAGTGTTATGTACACAGTTCAAGCAAAAATGCGTCCTAGAATATGTGCGCCGAGTGAAGACTCTGACTGCGCATGCGCGCAGTCTGATCAGAGTCTTTACTGGGCGATTTATTGGTGCACGTTGACCCAAAGTTTGTTCAGGCATCCAGGAAAGGTTGTAAGTAACCTGGCTGCACGGGTACGCAGGCTATTTTGACTCAACGCCAAAGCCTCGTTTTCATTTTGCGCGGGAAAATATTACAGGATACACAACTACATGAAGAATAATGGTATCAAAGATCCGTAGAGTGAAAAAGATTCATCAACTGTTTTCAAGGTGAGATATGTAGAGGTAAATGAACTAGAGCTATCACTAAAGGTGATGAATACCCCCACAAAAACTGCCTTGATAGTACAACAGCGGCATTTTGCAATTTTTTCACTTGAAAGGGGCCATAACTATGTCGAAAATTGACTAATTGTAGTGGAAATCGAACTTGACCTGTATTTTATGATGTTACATCAGTGTATAAAAAATTATAAAAATCGGTGAAGCGCTTTTTGAGTTATCGTCTGGAAACCAAGTCAACAGACCGACCGACCGACAGACCGACAAACTCACTCCTATATACCCTCCCCCCCCCCCCCCAAATTTCATTTGTGGGGGTATAACTAGAGAAACGCAGTGCCAGGTGATGAAATTTGTGCCAGATGTTGAGAAAGCCATATATTCCATATATGAACAGCAGATGAATCGGCTGATTTGCATCTAGTGATCGCTGGTTGGACAGTACAGTGCCTTTGGTTTCTATAAATAAAACTGTCAAACTGTCGCATCATGTTAACAAATCCGTGCAAAGAGCACCCCTCTAAACCCCACTTTATATGGTGAAAATTGGGGTTGGGGGTAAAAATTATTTATTTCTAATTTCTGCTTAGATAGGTTGTGGGTACTCGTTAGAACCGCCTTGATGTGGCGGTTCTTCCGAGCAACCATAACCTACGCTTGATGTAAAATTAAGAAAAATGTCAAAGAAATTCATCGGTAAACTAATCCTCTATATATGAAACAACGCACTTAGCGACACTAGAGGTTATCGTAATGTTAAGCCTTTACTGGTCACAAACGCCAAAATCATTGCCTCCACTTCTATTTTTCATTGCCTTCACTTCTATTTTTCATTGCCTTCACTTCTATTTTTCATTGCCTTCACTTCTATTTTTTCATTACCTTCACTTCTATTTTTCATTGCCTTCACTTCTATTTTTCATTGCCTTCACTTCTATTTTTTATTGCCTTCACTTCTATTTTATCATTGCCTCCACTTCTATTTTATCATTGCCTTCACTTCTATTTTATCATTGCCTTCACTTCTATTTTATCATTGCCTCCACTTCTATTTATCATTGCCTTCACTTTTATTTATCATTGCCTTCACTTTTATTTTTCATTACCTTCACTTCTATTTTATCATTGCCTTCACTTCTATTTTTCATTGCCTTCACTTCTATTTTATCATTGCCTTCACTTCTATTTTATCATTGCCTCCACTTCTATTTTATCATTGCCTCCACTTCTATTTTATCATTGCCTCCATTTCTATTTTATCATTGCCTCCACTTCTATTTTTCATTGCCTTCACTTCTATTTTATCATTGCCTTCACTTCTATTTTTCATTGCCTTCACTTCTATTTTTTATTGCCTTCACTTCTATTTTTTATTGCCTTCACTTCTATTTTATCATTGCCTTCACTTCTATTTTTTCATTGCCTTCACTTTTATTTTTTATTGCCTTCACTTCTATTTTTTATTGCCTTCACTTCTATTTTATCATTGCCTCCACTTCTATTTTATCATTGCCTTCACTTCTATTTTTCATTGCCTTCACTTCTATTTTTTATTGCCTTCACTTCTATTTTTTATTGCCTTCACTTCTATTTTATCATTGCCTTCACTTCTATTTTTTCATTGCCTTCACTTTTATTTTATCATTGCCTTCACTTTTATTTTTCATTGCCTTCACTTCTATTTTATCATTGCCTTCACTTTTATTTTATCATTGCCTTCACTTCTATTTTTCGTTGCCTTCACTTCTATTTTATCATTGCCTTCCCTTCTATTTTATCATTGCCTCCACTTCTATTTTTCATTACCTTCACTTCTATTTTATCATTGCCTCCACTTCTATTTTTTATTGCCTTCACTTCTATTTTATCAGTGCCTTCACTTCTATTTTATCCTTGCCTCCACTTCTATTTTTTATTGCCTTCACTTCTATTTTATCATTGCCTCCACTTCTATTTTTCATTACTTTCACTTCTATTTTTCATTGCCTTCTCTTCTATTTTTCGTTGCCTTCACTTCTATTTTATCATTGCCTCCACTTCTATTTTTCATTACCTTCACTTCTATTTTTCATTGCCTTCACTTCTATTTTTCATTGCCTTCACTTCTATTTTATCATTGCCTTCACTTCTATTTTATCATTGCCTTCACTTCTATTTATCATTGCCTCCACTTCTATTTTATCATTGCCTTCCCTTCTATTTTATCATTGCCTCCACTTCTATTTTTCATTACCTTCACTTCTATTTTATCATTGCCTCCACTTCTATTTTTCATTGCCTTCCCTTCTATTTTATCATTGCCTTCACTTCTATTTTTTATTGCCTTCACTTCTATTTTATCATTGCCTTCACTTCTATTTTGCCATTGCCTTCACTTCTATTTTATAATTGCCTTCACTTCTATTTTATCATTGCCTTCACTTCTATTTTTTATTGCCTTCACTTCTATTTTATCATTGCCTTCACTTCTATTTTGCCATTGCCTTCACTTCTATTTTATAATTGCCTTCACTTCTATTTTTCATTGCCTTCCCTTCTATTTTATCATTGCCTTCACTTCTATTTTTTATTGCCTTCACTTCTATTTTATCATTGCCTTCACTTCTATTTATCATTGCCTTCACTTCTATTTTTATTGCCTTCACTTCTATTTTTCATTGCCTTCCCTTCTATTTTATCAGTGCCTTCACTTCTATTTTTATTGCCTTCACTTCTATTTTTTATTGCCTTCACTTCTATTTTTCATTGCCTTCACTTCTATTTTATCATTGCCTTCACTTCTTTTATTTATTGCCTTCACTTCTATTTTTCATTGCCTTCCCTTCTATTTTATCATTGCCTTCACTTCTATTTTTTATTGCCTTCACTTCTATTTTTTATTGCCTTCACTTCTATTTTTCATTGCCTTCACTTCTATTTTATCATTGCCTCCACTTCTATTTTTTCATTGCCTTCACTTTTATTTTATCATTGCCTTCACTTCTATTTTATCATTGCCTTCACTTTTATTTTATCATTGTCTTCACTTCTATTTTATCATTGCCTTCACTTCTATTTTATCATTGCCTTCACTTCTATTTTTCATTGCCTTCACTTCTATTTTTCATTGCCTTCACTTCTATTTTATCATTGCCTTCACTTCCATTTTTCATTGCCTTCACTTCTATTTTTCATTGCCTTCACTTCTATTTTTTCATTGCCTTCCCTTCTATTTTTTATTGCCTTCACTTCTATTTTTCATTGCCTTCACTTCTATTTTTCATTGCCTTCACTTCTATTTTATCATTGCCTCCACTTCTATTTTTACATTGCCTTCCCTCCTATTTTATCATTGCCTTCACTTCTATTTTTCATTGCCTTCCCTTCTATTTTATCATTGCCTCCATTTCTATTTTTCATTGCCTTATCTTCTATTTTATCATTGCCTTCACTTCGGCCCCGCCCATCGGGGCTTCAAGAAATAGATGGGCTGCAAGATGCTTCCACGCAGAGCTGAAACCAACCGCACACGAGTACTGATAAACCACTCAGATAATCTAAGCCTGCCAAGGCAAAGCAGTGCGAGTCGTCCATGCTTATAAACACTATAGGTTTCATTGGGCGACAGGGCTTGAGATGTCATTTCATCTCAATGTCGGGTAAAAGTCCCACAAAATTGGAAGCAACGTCTCCAAAATGACCTATACAGTGTTGATGGGGACGTTAAACCTCAAATCAAACAAAACTTCTATTTTTCATTGCCTTCACTTCTATTTTATCATTGCCTTCTCTTCTATTTTTCATTGCCTTCACTTCTAATTTTTTCTTAGTGTAGGTCAATTCAAAAGATGATATTTTTAACCATTAATAGCCGCTACCTTGGTTTCCTTAGCAATTATGTTGTCTGATCCAAATAGGCAAAGAAAGAGTCCGGTTTCTGGGACATTAGCAAATAGAGTAGACCCAGTTCAGACTAACTATATTGTAGACCGGGAATAGTTGGGTAAGGTAAAGTTACGTCACTGGGACACCAAACTGTCTTACCGTTGAACAAGACCTGCTGTTCCATCACGATAACAAGTCCGTGAAACGAAGACCCCATAAACCCCACTTCATATAGAGAAAATTGGGGTTTACGGGGGTATACATTATCTGGCTTATTTTTGCTCAAAAACATAGATTGTGGGTACTCGTTAGAACGCCTCATTGAGGCGGTTCTAACGATCGCCCACAATCTATGTTGGAAGCAGAAATAATAAAGATGTTATCATTTTTACCTAATATTTATCATTTTCTGACACCATGTTGGACGCCATTATTTCTTACGGACATGTTTTCCTAATGCTTGCAGCGGCTGAAGCCACAGGAAGAATGCTGTTATTTCTTCTGTTTCTTTTCTCCCATTCAGTTTATTCTTTCTTCTCTGTCCGTCAATTTCATCTCCTCTTCTGTCTCTGTTCTCCCTTTCTCTGGGGGACGACATAAAATGACCCACAAGGGTTGACATGTTAAACCCAAAACAAGCAATCAATCTATAAAGTACTGTCCGTCGAGGAATAGTTGACAGTGACGTCACGACTTGTTTTTGTTCAGCTTATGGGGCAAACGGTAAAATAGCTCAAATAGTCAGCTACGTCACTGCCAGCTATTTGTTGGCGAACTATAGACCCCAATATATTTGTAAAACATATCCTGAACAAAACGAAAACAAAACAAAATAAATAAATAACAAACTACGACCCCATAAATTGTAATTGGAAATGGTCCGTTCCCAAGCTATAAGGTGGAAGATTCCCAGGTTTGTTTTGAATTTTAACGTAGCCACCAACACTATTTAGGTCATTTTGGAGACGTTGCTTCAAATTTTGTATCGACCTATTTTTTCCAAACCAAGAGTAAATTCGACATAGGATTGGTAAACGAGTTACCCGTGTTGGAGGTATTGGAGATTCACTGTAGTTTAAAACAAATCTCGGAATCTTGCCTGTCACGAAACTGCCTCATATCGCCTGGTTACATGGTATACCAAGCCCCCGCCCATAGGGGCTTGAAGAAATATATGGGCTGCATGTTGCTTCCACGCAGAGCTAAATCCGGCCCGCACACTAGTACTGGTAAACCGCTTAGAGGATCTAAGCCTGTCCAGGAACTGCGGTGCGAGGCGGACCGTCCATGCTAATAAACCTTATTGATTTTATTGGGCGACAAGGCTTGAGATGTCATTTCATCTCAATGTCGGGTAAAAGTCCCATAAAAATTGGAAGCAACGTCTCCAAAATGACCTTTACAGTGTTGACGGGGACGTTAAACCTCAAATCAAACAAACAAAACATGGTATACCGTTTTGCTATACATCATTTTTTGAAAAGATGAATTGCCAGCTGTATGCATAATTCGTTATTTTTACCGACAAATGAATGATGCACATCGACGTGTTGTGTATATCTGTACTTTTTGGGCGTCTTTGAAACGTTAACCCATTGCATGCGGGAAACCCCTAAACGAGTACCTTGGCTTACAGTGTAGGCCCAGATCAGACGCCGCAGAACGCGGCGTCTGATCAGGGCCTGCACTGTTTGCTAACAGGATTTTCCGTCAAAAAATAGAATAAAAACGAAAACATAGGCCTGACACCTCTTATATGTCAAATGGACTTGTCCAACATATAGCGATGGAAGAGTCCACTAGCATACAATGGGTTAATCAATACGTGATCGCAGAACAGAATTGATATATATCCCACAGCTGACAAACACCCAGTGCCATTTACTCGATGCAACAACGCAAGAGGTGATCTATGGTTTGCTGCGCAACAGGATTTACATTAACCCATTAACTACCAGAAACCCCAAAACGGGTACCCTGGCAAACAGTGCAGGCCCAGATCAGACGCCGCAGAACGCGGCGTCTGATCAGGGACTACACTGTTTGCGAAAAGTTAAGCCATTTTCCAAATAAAATTTGAAGAAAACACAATCTGACACCCCTTAATTTTAGAAAGGACTCCTGGTATATATAAGGAGGAAGATTCCATTTGGTCCAAAAAGGGTTGATAATAAAAAGTAAGCTAATACACCCATTCGATCCGATGTAGATAAAACCAAGTGAGATTTATTATTCCAATTTTCAGTTTGACGATGTCAAAAATGTGACAATATTCCATTGTATCTAATAATAGTTTGTCTGTCATTACTGACAATGACCAATCTTAATCACATTTGAGAAATCTTACTGTTTATGCGTTCTAAGACGGCTGATGAGACCGATTCTAGCTCTGAACTGTCTGTTGCAGATAGAACAACAGAGGCTAGAGGAAGACAGCTTTGTTGGTTATGCCTTAGCCCTGGCTTTGAGCTGTGCGCGTTTATGCTCAGCTTCACTCATTCTTTTTGCCTCGTATTCACTGGCAGACCTCACCACTTTGCTCTGCCCTGTGCGATTTGATACCTCACCACTTTGCCCTGCCCTGTGCGGTTTGATATTTGCTGTTCTATCTAATAGCTAAGGACCGGTCCATCTTACTTACAGCAGTGTCTTTGTATGGTAAATAAAACTGTATTTTAATATAGAGCCACATAGAGGGGCTTGGAGAAATAGATTGGGCTGCACGATGCTTCTACGCAGAGCTGATACCGACCGCACATTAGTACTGGTAATCCGCTTAGGTCTAAGCCTGCCCAGGAAAACTGCTGCGAGTCGGCCTGTCCATGCTTATAAACCCTATTGGTTTTATTGGGCGGCAGGGATTGAGATGTCATTTCATCTCAGTTTCGGGTAAAAGTCCCACAAAATTGGAAGCAACATCTCCAAAATGACCTAAATTGTGTTGGCGGGGACGTTAAACCTCAAATCAAACAAACAAAAACAAATCGTAGAGTCTGATCTGGTTCTACATTGCTTGCCAATGTCCCAATTTAGACAATGTGCGTGTAAATGTACGCGTTAAGTTCAGGTGGTATTGATAACAATGGTTGGTTTAGATTATATTACCACAAAACGCTTCATACATCCCAGTAGGCACATGACGTAATTGTGACGTCACATCAACGTCGGTCCAATGTCATGACGTGTATGCAACGTCACATCAACGTCGGTGCAACGTCGTGACGTTGCACCGACGTTGATTTGACGTTGCCCTAGCGACGTGTGCCTGCTGGGATGTTGGTACGGAACCTACATTAATTTGGGTTGCAAAAATAAAATAAAATAAAGACACCTTACCTGCAAAGATACGCGGCTGCTGTTTTGCATACTGCACGTCTGGACATCGTTTGACATGAAACCACTGTATAGCAATTCGACACTATGTGCAACATGTCAAAATCTTCATTTTTGTATGGGAAGCCGTTTTGCTGTCAACATATTCTGCTGTTGGGCACACACGAGTCGGGATACGAGTAAAATGTCTCATTTTGTGACATGAACATATCCGGCCCAGAAAAAAAAACCTGCGCTCCATATTTTTCAGTTCTACGTTGTTTTATTTGCCCTTTTACAGAGGATATTTTTTGGTCTATCTTGCATCATTCGACAAAAGAATGTTTCTATGGGAAGCCGCTTATGTAACATTCGTATTGTTGTGTCTTCATGCCAAACTTTATGTGATGTGCCTTATCCCGAGTATCTATTTGAATGCAGCATCATTTTAATATTTAGTAGACATATATTTTAGCAGACACAGAAGCATACGCCTACTACCTGGGGTCGAAATCAAGCATTTGAACGTCTTCTAGCTCTACTGGCTGTAGGACCCCGCCCATCGGGGCTTGAAGAAATAGATGGGCTGCATGATGCTTCCACGCAGAGCTGAAACCGACCCGCACACGAGAACTGGTAAACAGCTTACAGGATCTAAGCCTGCCAAGGCAAAGCGGTGCGAGTCGCCCGCCCATGCTTATAAACCCTATTGATTGCCTTTGGTGGCAGGGATTGAGATGTCATTTAATCTCAATGTCGGGTTAAAGTCCCACAAAATTGGAAGCAACGTCTCCAAAATGACCTTTACAGTGTTGACGGTGACGTTAATCCTCAAATAAAAAAAAATCTACTGTCTGTTAATTCGCGGCAGGATTGGTTTGTTTAAGGTCAAGAATACGTATATGACGTCGCGGCCATATTGTACGCGCGTTGACCGGCAACGGCATTGAATACCAAACAAACGTCTTCATTGAAAACCTTATTCTCCCTTAATGATAAAAAATCTTTAGTGTCTGTTGTCCAAAAATATTCGTTTATTTATTTATTTATTTATTTATTTATTTATTTTTGTACCGCATAATGATGCAAAATGTACATCTGCAAGCCATTCACTGCAACCTTTCAAATAAATTAGCCTAAACAAAACAAAAACAGTCATGAGAAAATATAAATTGCGCGAACATTCAACGACAACTGAGATCAGTTTGCATACTATCGCGTCTATATGTGTAGTCTTCAAATTATCCGCATACGTCGGTCGTTTTACTTAACTTGATCAAATCCATCGAATAAAACAATGTGGTACGCAGTGGTCGAACGATTATTTTCATTACATGATTATGTGTACTAAAACCATTATTGTAGAAATAAGCAGAAAATAATTTACCAAGCCTCTCTCCCCCGCACACAGAATATTACCGTTTTTTTTTATTTGTCCATTAGGGTATAGTTGTTTAATGTGTTTGATTCTTTCCCTTTGGTGTCTCTGATGGGAGTTGTGGGTTAATTGTATCGGTTTCTGATCATTGCCTTTACACCACGAAAACACGCCTATATAATATTGGCCCCCTTTAACCCCATTTTTATATAGTAAAACTGGGGTTTACAGGGGTTAATGTTATTTGTTTTATTTGTGCTCTTAAATATAGATTGCGGGTACATGTTAGAATCGCCTCAATGAGGCGGTTCTAACGAGTACCCACAATCTATATTTTGGGCAGAAATAAAAAAAAATATCACTTTTTTTTCATCTTAAAATTTTCATTTTTTCGGTGATGAAGGTTACAATGTATTTGTATAGGCGTGTTTTCGTAATGACTTTTTTATCTAGGGAAATAATTCATCACCTAGCGTCTATAAGGGCTGTTGACATATTTGCTAATGCATTATGCTTTGAAAAGCATGTTCTGGTTGCTCATAGGCTACAGCTTAAGGAGGCCGACCTTAATTTTTTTTCTGAGATAGCTGCCCTAGAGAATTTCCTTATATTATAACAAAGTATCCAGCAAGGACTTAACTTTGGATTAAAGTCATAAAAATATCATGTCACCGAGACTGGGAAAGAATGGGGGTCAATCCAAAAGTAACGCCATTTTACACATATTTTGCATTGATTGTAATGGGAAATCGCTAAAATTTGACACAAATGCGAAAATTAAAGTGACTTCTGCCCTAGAGATTTTGGACTTACTAAATTAAATTATATATATTCATACGGCATTCAAAAACATGAAATAAAAATGGGGGGTCACCGGCCATATAAGAGAATGAGGGCCGTTTCAAAAGTAAAAATTGCAGGCAAAATACCTTTTTTCGTGAAGATCGCTGACATTAAAATAACTGTTTTGCTAGAAATTATAACTCCACGCAAATAGATGATATTAATGCTTATTATCTGCCGCAATATGATGAAAGAATTCGGTTATAGTGTTATTTCAAGCAAAAAGGGTCGTTTCAAAAGTTATCATAACAGGCAAAACTTATTTTTTGAAAACATCACAAAAATTATAGTTGCTTCTGAGCTAAGACATGATAGGTGATGTATCTATATGTAATCCGCAAAACTATGAAATGAAAACAGGTTGACAGGTTTCCAATAAGATAATGTGGGTCGTTTCAAAAGTAAACATAAACTGAAAAATATGAACATATATACATATATTTTTCAAATTATTATAGGAATTTCTGCTATATAAGTGATATGATCACTAAGAAAGGTATTATATCTAAATATTATTCGCAAAACCTACCAAATAAAAACAGTAGGTCGTTCATACAAAATGGGGGTCGTTATAAGAGTAAGCTTTTCATGCAAAATATATATTTTTTGTTTTGGTCAAAATCTCTTTTTGTTAAGTTAATTGTATACTAAAACAAAGGTGTCACTCAGATAGGGCATGCATCTACATATGATTTGCCAAACAGAAGTAAAAACAATGAATAGGTATCGATAAAATTACCTAATACCTCCCATTCAAGACAACAAAGGGAAAGAAACAACAACATAATACAATTTCGCCTTTCAGTGAGCAAATGGGGCACCAACCTAGCGCAAATCGTTCTCAGCCCAGTACATTGTCAGAATGGTTTGTACACCACCTTCTGATAAGCCAGTGCATTAAGATGTCTCTTTCAGCAGCGATGGTTGTCATGGTGATGGAGGTCTTTGGCCTACCAACATGGGCATCATCTTTGGTTGATTATTTACCAGCTTTAAAAGCTTTGACCCACCGATAAATTGTGCGCTTTGACTTTATAAGAGGTTCATTTTTGCCACACAATTCATCAACCTATGCCAAGCCTTACACGGCATTTAATTTAGCTGCGAATTTCAGTCTTTCTGTCCATTTTACAATGTAACTCGTAAATTGGCCAGTGTATTTGACTGCATGCATTTAAATTTGATAAATCTAGGTAATTATAAATGCAATTTGCTAGAAATAAACTGTTATCGGTGGCTATATGAAAGGCTATTCAAATGCAATGATGCGTTATCAGAAATACGTACGATTAAACTAGGGAAACCTATCTAAGCCTGCACAGATAAAGCGGTGCGAGTCGTACCGTCCATGCTTATAAACCATATTGGTTTCATTGGGCGACAGGGCTTGAGATTTCATTTTATCTCAGTGTCGGGGTAAAAGTCCCACGAAATTAGAAGCAATGTTTCCAAAATGACATGTACAGTGTTGACGGGGACGTTAACCTCAAAACAAACAAACAATACTCAAATATAACAAAATTTTACCACCACAAAACGAGAATTTTTAACTGCTTTTTTCATATTTCTTGGCTGCATGATGCTTCCACACAGAGCTGAATCCGGCCCGCACACTAGTACTGGTAAACCGCTTAGAGGATCTAAGCTTGTCCAGGAACCGCGGTGCGAGGCGGGCCGTCCATGCTTATAAACCCTATTGGTTTCACTGGGCGACAGGACTTGAGATGTCATTTAATCTCAATGTCGGGTAAAAGTCCCACAAAATTGGAAGCAACGTCTCCAAAATGACCTTTACAGTGTTGACGGGGACGTTAAACCTCAAATCAAACAAAAACAAATCATATTTCTGCGGGCATAATTGTCAGTTCTGCTTAAACGAGTAACAGAAATTAGAAGAATAATGTTTACTCCTGTAAACATCAGTTTTACTGTATAAAAGTGTTGTTTTAGGGGGTTAAACTTAGATAGGCGTGTTTTCGTGATGCCGAGTGCGAGCGTGATAACTCAGTGGTTAGTGCACTTGCCTCTGACGCTAGAGGTCCCGGGTTTGATCCCAGGCAGCGGCGATAAAATTTCGGTGTCCGAGCACGCTCCATTGGCATCATTTGCAGGGATAATGCCACATAGTGCACCGTCCTGTGGATCGGGATGTTAACTGGGGATGTGGAGGGAGAGTTATGCCCTGTGCAGGTTAAAGACCCCTACCGTAATTACACGATTACTGTGTAGGCTTTCAGCCTGCATACCAGGGGCCAGTTGTTCAAAGCATCGTTAGCTCAACGAGCCCGTTAGTGGTCATATTGTTAAGTGATCTAGCAAGTACAATATCTAAAATTTTGGTATTTTCGCTGAAAACATGTGAGCAGCTTTGCATATGCAAATGATCAAAGTTTTAACGATACGTTAACTAACGACGGCGTTAGTTTCGAACAACTGCCCCTGGTGTGTCTGTAATGTACACCTGCGAGTATTGATCAGATGTGACCGATCGCAGTATATAAGTAGAAAGAAAGCCAAGAGACTTACTGGAGAGAGAGAGAGAGAGAGAGAGAGAGAGAGAGAGAGAGAGAGAGAGAGAGAGAGAGAGAGAGAGAGAGAGAGAGACTGCCAGCAGTTCTCGACCACAATAAAAATTTAGTAGTAGGCCTATGCAGACAGAATGATTCATTCTACGGGCAAACAAGTTTGTCAGTTCTCAGCCAGCAAAATCAACAACAACAACAAAAAAAAAAAAAAAAAAAAAAAAAAAAAAAATCAGTAGCATGCGGACTTTGATTCAATCCATCGGCTGTTTATCATGACGTCATAAATATGATTACGTCACAGCAAACTAAAAGTTTACACACAGGCCGTGTGTAAACGTATATCCAAAGAACTATCATTTTAGTGTGTTGCAAGCGTAAACAAACAGGATAGCAAATGGATTGTACTTTAAAGGAGATATAGTATGGCATTCAACATGTTGTCCTGTTGAGGGATTGACTAAGGACGTGTCACCAGTAAACAATTCTGATCTTATACTTAGATTTATACACTTTACAAATTTAACTGTAACTGCCATTATGGAAAGATGACATACTTTCGGACGGGCTTTTCAATGTCAGATAAGGTGCCTTCAGGAGCCAAAGATATCCCCGAGAAAAGACGAATAAAAAAGGTAAACAGTTCTGCTATTGTAAATGAGCTGCCTTATTGGCTCAATTGTGACCGACACATTCGATCGTTTCTGAACTCGATTTTTTCTACTTTCACTTTGTCTGCTTTGACAGTGACAAGAAATGATAACTGTTGGCGTATTTTATCCATGTGTGATGGAAAATACAGTCAATCGTAGAAAATTTACTTCGTTTTAGAGGTCGACAAGAAAATATAAATACCACTTAAAAAGTGAATGTCGTTACAGTGCCGATTGACGGCAATGCGCAGAACGTTGCGCAACCGAAATTAAGGTCGGCCACCTTAAAGCAAAATTGTCGGCACATTTCTGAAACGTCGTTTACAAATTGCGTCAAAATGTGCCAAATTATACACACTCTATACTACTTTTCGCTGTTATAGCTAAAATATCTTGGTAATAAAGCCATTTTCTGTCTCGTTCTAATCAACAATAAATTAGGACACAAAACATCAGATGTAAAACCAAAAAAAACAACAAAAAAACAAACATCTATGGACCAGTTTACCAAAAATTGTGAAAATTCCGCAATTTTCGTCGGTCGGATTCCCATTTGTTTTCTATACAAATGATTTTAGTCTTTGTGCGGTCATGGCTCATAAAGGAACACGGTAACATATCATTTTATTGCATGTTTCGGTGCAGGATGTTGAGACGTACTTGCATACAAAATTAAAAAAAAATTCTATGTAAGAGCCTATTTACGTATTCTTGATCTTAACTGTACGATAAGTGGCAACAGGATACAGTTTAGTCCCTAGCCTTGACATGCGATTCTTCTTGTTCGATTTAATGTTTAAGAGTGAAGACAAAAAGATAAATTAATCTTTCCGGAAACTCTGTAACATTATGCCAATATTTCAATGGCATTCAACTGAAAATACTAAGCTATTTCTGATTTCTAATATGAGTGGTTAGCAAATAATCACAACAGTTGAAATCTCTCTTCTTTGAAATAGGTCATGTTCCGTGAAGGGGTGGGGCGCACAGTCATTCCGTTGAAATTTGTTAATACGACACATGCCGCCGCTCTTGAAAATGCTAATAAAAAAGTTATCATACAGTAAGGTTGTGGATAACCGCCGGTGGATATGGGCCTCAGACTCTATGAGAGCTCCGGCCTAAATACTTTTGAATAAGTCGGTTGGTGCATGTGGATCTTTCATTTCACTTGTTGTCTTGGGGGAAGGTTTTTTTTGGGTAATAAAAACATTAATTACGACGGAAGTAAGAGAGAGGATTGCTTCCGCGTAAAATCGATTTAAGCCCTTTCCCTGACCGTACCAAGGCGGTTCTTCTGTCGCGGTTTGTTTTAAGTAAGGGCGAGGATTGCGGCCGCGTAAAATCGATTTAATCTCCATAGAGAAATTCTTGTCACTGACTGTTCCAAGGTAGATCTTCTGTCTCGGTTTATTATTGTTAAGGTTTGTCTTTGTGTGTGTGTGTGTGTGTGTGTGTGTGTGTGTGTGTGTGTGTGTGTGTGTGTGTGTGTGTGTTTGTGTGTGTGTGTGTGTGTGTGTGTATCGTCCTTTTTGTTTTCCGCTAGCGATGCTTCCATTAGGGTCCAGTTATTTAATGTTCGTGTTTTTCTCCCTTTGGTGTCTCTGATGGTTGATGTCAGTTCATTGTATCGATTCCTGATCATTGCTTTCACATTACGAGAAAACGCCTATACAAATACATTGCAAACTTTACCGCCGAAGAGGCGGATTTAACGAGTACACACATTCTATATTTTGAGCAGAAATAAGAAAATTAGTTTACCCCTGTAAACCCAAGTTTTACTCTATAAAAGTGGGGTTTAAGGAGGTCAAAATTATATAGGCGTGTTTACGTGATGACTTCTATTTTTATACAAAGCTAAATAGTTTGCTGATAGCCCCTTGAGAGAAAAATATGCTTCTGGTGGCATTAAGGCGTTCCGTTATCTTACAGGCAGTAGTTGCATTCCATCAAACAACTATTTCAACCCCTCCGTTATGCTATCTCCTTCTAAACTATTAATCGGAAGCGAACCAAATTTGGTGTGTAGGTTGCTTACATGAGTTGGGTGTGCAACAGCACGTTTATCTTTTGCCCCGCTCCAAGGGGCCCTGGGGAGGGGGCAAAAGGTCAAATATCAATAAAATTCTATTACAAAGTCAATTTTATACATTTGACATCAAACGTTGCAGAAGTAATGATTAATGAGCTATGTAGAATATATTGAACGGGGATTTGTATGCGACCTCAGGGACATGCCCAAGGGGTCGGGGGTCACAATTAAATTTTTTTGGAACATAGTCACGTGGCATATCAAATCTAAGGGGATGATCAGTGGAATATAACATTTTGACCCTGGGGTCAGCTTGGGGCCCTGGTGGAGAAGTAAAAAAGGTCAAAATTTTGTTTTTTCAGAAAATAGTCATGTGGTATATCAAATCACCCTGGGGTCAGATCGGGGCCCTGGGAGACGGGTCAAAAGGTCACATGTCAGTCAAATTTAACTGCAAATACATGTTGTTAATTGGTACTTAGCCCTTATGGGCCCCCGCCCATCGGGGCTTGAAGAAGACATGATGCTTCCACGCAGAGATGAAACCGATCGGACACAGGTACTGATAAACAGCTTAGAGGATCTAAGCCTGCCCAGGTAAAGGGTGCAACTCAGACAGTCCATGCTTATAAGCCCTATTTGTTTCATTTCATCTCAGTGTCGGGTAAAAGTCCCAAAACATTGGTATCAACGTCTCCAAAATGACCTATACATTGTTGACAGGGACGTTAAACCTCAAATCAAACAGACAAACAAAACAACAAATACAAACTTAGCCCTTGTGGAGGTTGCGTGGTGATTTGCGATGACGTGCCATCGACTGCATTCTAGTTTTATTTTTAAACCATACTACTTTGCTTATTATGTGGTTTATTTTTGATACTATTGATTGTTAAAGAACATCCAACGATATAAGCAAAACAAATGTTATTCTTTACGTGGGCCAGGCATCGATTTTCACCACTTTACACTGCAGATCACATCCCTTTTGTATTTATAAATGCCATTGTGGCGTAATGCAAGCCGTTTGATAATTCTATAAAAAGTAGAAGTAAAACAAAGATCAGGAATCGATACAATTAACTTACTCCACCCATCAAATACACCAAAGGGAAAGAAACACAAACATTAAGCGACCAGACCATAATGGAAACCTAAACAAAGGAAGGCCATAAGGACAGTTACTTTCCCACAAAATGGCCATATGGCCATCCAAAAATAAAACGACACATGTGATACACACAGTAAGTAACAAACAACACCATAAATAAAAAAGTAGAAGTAAAACAAAGATCAGGAATTGATACAATTAACTTACTCCATCCATAAAAGACACCAAAGGGAAAGAAATACAAACATTAAGCGACCAGACCATAATGGAAACCTAAACAAAAGAAGGCCATATGGACAGTTGCTTTCCCACAAAATGGCCATATGGCCATCCAAAATCAAAAGACACAAGTGATACACACAGTAAGTAACAAACAACAACATAAATAAATCGCCACAGAAGAGCCGCCTTGGAACGGTCAGTGGAAGATTTCCACTGGGGGGCTTAAATCGATTTTACGTGGCCACAATCCTCGCCCTTACTTCCGTCGCGATTTAGACAAATAATTAGTTCAGTCCGCATGAAGGCCTCCTAACTCATCAGTGTAACATCTCCGTGAACACAGAAATCGAAGAACCACAGAGGTGAGACAACGGTGAGGACTCGACAGCAAGAAACCACTGAAATGCTGGAGCAAAAGAAAACCAACAGTTAGACTCCGATGAGCCCGACCAGAGACAGAGCATCAGGCACCAACCAACATTATCTCTTTAATTTTCAATAAGCCTTTACGTTGGAGCCGTCATAGAATCTGAGGCCTGACCCACCGGCGTGCAATTAAAGAGGGAAGCAAAGTTGCCAACCGTGATTGGGTTAACTACCATGCATGCAGTCTGTCGTATAATATCCATGCTGTACCCAATCTTTTTATATCGAAGAATGATTTTACGAAATTGGGTGCTGAAGTCATTGCGGTTATATATTTTTCTGAATTTATATACTAAGTCACCATAAAATTCGGGTTCCGATAGACCTTGTTGCAGAAGAGATTTAAGTCCAATATTGAATTTTGAAATTAAATCAGAATGGCGTCTATAAAATTTTGAAAAGGCTTTGCGTAGTTTATGGTACCGATAACCCTGATTAAGGAGTTTAGCCGTTAATAATTTATTACGAGTGTTGAAGTCAGTTACATGACTACACACTCTAGCAAATCGAATTAATTGCGAAATATAAACGCCATAGGATGGCGCACGAGGAACATCACCATCCAAAAAAGGAAAATTTACAATCTCAAAATCAAAGTCATCGCGTTTATCATAAATTTTGCACGAAACAAATCCATCTACAATAGATAGATGTAAATCC
The DNA here is from genome assembly GCA_963580285.1 of Lucinisca nassula. NCBI lineage: Eukaryota > Metazoa > Mollusca > Bivalvia > Lucinida > Lucinidae > Lucinisca > Lucinisca nassula. The sequence continues at coordinate 121,480,108 of OY757023.1, read as the reverse complement.
AAAAACGGGGCCTCGGTATCAGAAGAATTTGCTTTATTTAACTGAAGTTCTAGGGGGTAAATCTGACTGATCAAACCATCAAAATAGGTATTATCAATATTTAATAAATCATCTAAATATCTAGAAGTAGAGCTAAAAGCTTCAATAATTTCAGATTGGTTATCAATGGAAAGCGACAAAATGAAGTCTCTTTCATAACAGTACAAGAACAGATCAGCCACAAGAGGTGCGCAATTAGTACCCATCGGAATACCCACAATTTGTCTAAATAACTTAGTACCGAATCTAATATAAATATTGTCAAGTAGAAAGGTGAGGGCATCACACACTTTCTGACATGACCAAAGTGTATAATTCTTATGCTCTTTAGAAGTGAAAAATGCATTTCTGACATTACATGCAAGATAGAGAGAATCTTCTCTGTGAAAAGCCCATTCAATTAAATCATTAAGCTTTTCTTTTATAAGATTATGAGGAAGTGTAGTGTAAAGAGTGGAAAAATCGTAGGTAGACAGACTAGAAGCACGAAACTGTCTAGATTTCAATTTATTTAAAACCTCATTCGAATTTTTTATAGACCAAAACAGATTTCTTCCTGATCTTTCAAAGACTTTATCACAATATTTAATTACATGCGTTTTAATAGCAGTAAGACAGGAAGTTAATAATTTAGAAAGTTCAGTGGTAGTGCAAGAACTAGAATTTGCAATAAACCGTGCTTTGTAAGGTTTTTTATGAAGTTTTGGTAACCAGTATAGCGTAGGAAGCCTGTCTTGGCCTTCGTTAACACACACAGCAAACTTGGTGGCTGAAAGACAAACATGTTTATCTACTATAGCTCTCTCTTCAGCCAAAGGCTGAAGTTCATAGGCCTTAGTACCACCAAGCTCCTGCTTAAGCGTGTTAACATAGTGGAGCCGTCACACAACGACGACGTTGTTAGCGGCTTTGTCTGCAGGGGCCAAAACAAACTTCTTATGAAATTCTTGAATACCTAGTTTAAGATGACGTAAAGACGTCTTGGGCTTAGGAGGTAATAAGTTAGTATTTTGAGAATAGAAAGAAATGCGTTTATTCACTAGTCTTAAAATGCTAAGTTTCCAGTCCTTTAGGGCTTTACACTCAACATACTCTCGCTTACACCATCGATTACCGAATTCATTCAAGGAAGCAGCGATTTCATCTCTACATTTACTGAAATCAATATTAGAAGGAAACCGATATTTCGGTCCTTTAGAAATTATATTCCTTATCCTAGAATCAGGAATAATTTTCAAATTGCCAGTAATTACATGACCAGCAGCAGGATAGCAATACTTTGAGTTTTTACAATCACATGAATCAGGAATATTAGTATCAATATCAAGATCTGAAACAAGTTTATTGAAATTAAAAATGATAGATCTAACAGGTTTGTTATATTTATAGCAAATTATAGGTGTTTCAGTATTTTGAAAATAAGCAGGAATGGAAGAAAGCACCGATCTCTCACGGAAGATACTGGGCAAATCTATAAAATCCATACCCTTATTAATGAAGGATATTTTGAAGAAATGACGTTTATGATTAATTTCAGAATCAATGTAAGGACGGAGAGTATGCTGAGTATAGCCTCTAGTTAAGAGAGCCGCATCATATAACTGATGAGAACTGTCGTAGAATTTATTCGCCTCGGTGTCCAGAAGACGTAAAACAGAAACGGGTAATGAACTTAAAAATGAAAGCATAGAGTGGCGTCCATGATTTAATAATATAATTGACAGTCACTTCAGTCTAGTATTGTTTCGTTTAAACGCACGTGATTTACGTTTAAAGTTACCATTTTTCCTGGTGCCGTGAGATCTAGTTCTGCGTTTTCGACATTCCAGGAGTGAGAAAATATCAAAGTCCGGCATTCTGGAAATATTACCCTCATGATAAATGTTGTCATTAAATCCCAGTGGAAAAGGGGTCTGTAAAAATTTAATCCATTTCAGTTCAGCTTCATGTCTTTTGATTATTTTGAATCTAGATGTAGAATTTGCATCGTAATAAAGTTTTTCCACTGGTTGTATAATAATGTTATTTACAGAATGACCTGTACGTCGAAAGTGACGGTACAAGAAAGTGTCAGTTTTCTTAGGCTTACTCATTCTACGATAATGCTCGTTCAATCTAGTTTTAAGCATGCGGTTAGTTTGACCGACGTACTGCATATTACAGTTTGCAGCACGTCAAGTAATTAGATAAATTAAATCTGTAGACTGTCATGTCAAATCAGACATGTTAACTACAGAGAAGCGTCTACCGTTTACAGATGAAGTAACGGTAGACGCAGTGCTTAAATGCGAACAACATCTGCACCTCTTGGCATTGCACTTAGAAATACTAGGATACATTCCACTTCTTTTCCACGGATTAGTATATTTTCGAAGGATGGGTGATTTGAGAGGAGATAGTCTTATACGAAGACTACTCCCAAAAAAATTGGTATTGCCTGCTCCTTTGAGATTAACTGAAGTTACAGAAGACAAATTTAAGGGTCTAACCAATACCGAAGGCAACATAGTATTAAAGTTCTTAATAGAATAAACCGCCACAGACGAACCGCCTTGGAACGGTCAGTGGAATGATTCCACTGGGGGGCTTAAATCGATTTTACGTGGCCACAATCCTCGCCCTTACTTCCGTCGCGATTTAGACAATTTGTTCAGTCCGCATGAAGGCCTCCTAACTCATCAGTGCAACATCTCCGTGAACACAAAAAATCAAAGAATAACAGAGGTGAGTCAACGGTGAGGACTCGACAGCAAGAAACCACTGAAATGCTGGAGCAAAAGACAACCAACAGTTAGACTCCGATGGGCCCGACCAGAGACAGAGCAACAGGCACCAACCAACATTACCTTGAATTAGATCTCTCTAATTCTTAATAAGCCTTTACGTTGGAGCCGTCATAGAATCTGAGGCCTGACCCACCGGCGTGCAATTAAAGAGGGAAGCAAAGTTGGCAACCGTGATTGGGTTAACTACCATGCATGCAGTCTGTCGTATAACATCCATGTTGTACCCAATCTTTTTATATCGAAGAATGATTTTACGAAATTGGGTGCTGAAGTCATATTTTTCTGAATTTATATACTAAGTCACAATAAAATTCGGGTTCCGATAGACCTTGTTGCAGAAGAGATTTAAGTCCAATATTGAATTTTGAAATTAAATCAGAATGGCGTCTATAAAATTTTGAAAAGGCTTTTCGTAGTTTATGGTACCGATAACCCTGATTAAGAAGTTAAGCCGTTAATAATTTATTACGAGTGTTGAAGTCAGTTACATGACTGCACACTCTAGCAAATCGAATTAATTGCGAAATATAAACGCCATAGGATGGCGCACGAGGAACATCACCATCCAAAAAAAAAGGAAAATTTGCAATCTCAAAATCAAAGTCATCGCGTTTATCATAAATTTTGCACGAAACAAATCCATCCACAATAGATAAATGTAAATCCAAAAACGGGGCCTCGGTATCAGAAGAATTTGCTTTATTTAACTGAAGTTCTAGGGGGTAAATCTGACTGATCAAACCATCAAAATAGGTATTATCAATATTTAATAAATCATCTAAATATCTAGAAGTAGAGCTAAAAGCTTCAATAATTTCAGATTGGTTATCAATGGAAAGCGTTAAAATGAAGTCTCTTTCATAACAATACAAGAACAGATCAGCCACAATAGGTGCGCAATTAGTACCCATCGGAATACCCACAATTTGTCTAAATAACTTAGTACCGAATCTAATATAAATATTGTCAAGTAGAAAGGTGAGGGCATCACACACTTTCTGACATGACCAAAGTGTATAATTCTTATGCTTTTTAGAAGTGAAAAATGCATTTCTGACATTACATGCAAGAAAGAGAGAATCTTCTCTGTGAAAAGCCCATTCAATTAAATAATTAAGCTTTTCGTTAATAAGATTATGAGGAAGTGTAGTGTAAAGAGTGGAAAAATCGTAAGTAGACAGACTTGAAGCATGAAAATGTCTGGATTTCAATTTATTTAAAACCTCATTCGAATTTTTTATAGACCAAACAAGATTTCTTCCTGATCTTTCAAAGACTTTTTACTTCTACTTTATCACAATATTTAATCAGATGCGTTTTAATAGCAGTAAGACAGGAAGTTAATAATTAAGAAAGTTCAGTGGTAGTGCAAGAGCTAGAATTTGCAATAAACCGTGCTTTGTAAGGTCTTTTATGAAGTTTTGGTAACCAGTATAGCGTAGGAAGCTTGTCTTGGCCTTCGTTAACACATACAGCAAACTTGGTGGCTGAATGACAAACATGTTTATCTACTATAGCTCTCTCTTCAGCTAAAGGCTGAAGTTCATAGGCCTTAGTACCACCAAGCTCCTGCTTAAGCGTGTTAACATAGTGGAGCCGTCACACAACGACGACGTTGTTAGCGGCCTTGTCTGCTGGGGCCAAAACAAACTTCTTATGAAATTCTTGAATACCTAGTTTAAGATGACGTAAAGACGTCTTGGGCTTAGAAGGTAATAAGTGAGTATTTTGAGAATAGAAAGAAATGCGTTTATTCACTAGTTTTAAAATGCTAAGTTTCCAGTCCTTAAGGGCTTTATGCTCAACATACTCTCGCTTACACCATCGATTACCGAATTCATTCAAGGAAGCAGCGATTTCATCTCTACATGTACTGAAATGAATTTTAGAAGGAAACCGATATTTCGGTCCTTTAGAAATTATATTCCTTATCCTAGAATCAGGAATAATTTTCAAATTGCCAGTAATTACATGACCAGCAGCAGGATAGCAATACTTTGAGTTTTTACAATCACATAAATCAGGAGTATTAGTATCAATATCAAGATCTGAAACAAGTTTATTGAAATTAAAAATGATAGATCTAACAGGTTTGTTATATTTATAGCAAATTATAGGTGTTTCAGTATTTTGAAAATAAGCAGGAATGGAAGAAAGCACCGATCTCTCACGGAAGATACTGGGCAAATCTATAAAATCCATACCCTTATTAATGAAGGATATTTTGAAGAAATGGCGTTTATGATTAATTTCAGAATCACTGTAAGGACGGAGAGTATGCTGAGTATAGCCTCTTGTTAAGAGAGCCGCATCATATAACTGATGAGAACTATCGTAGAATTTATTCGCCTCGGTGTCAAGAAAACGTAAAACAGAAACGGGTAATGAACTTAAAAATGAAAGCATAGAGTGGCGTCCATGATTTAATAATATAATTGACAGTCACTTCAGTCTAGTATTGTTTCGTTTAAACGCACGTGATTTACGTTTAAAGTATCCATTTTTCCTGGTGCCGTGAGATCTAGTTCTGCGTTTGCGACATTCCAGGAGCGAGAAAATATCAAAGTCCAGCATTCTGGAAATATTACCATCATGATAAATGTTGCCATTAAATCCCAGTGGAAAAGGGGTCTGTAAACATTTAATCCATTTCAGTTCAGCTTCATGTCTTTTGATTATTTTGAATCTAGATGTAGAATTTGCATTGTAATAAAGTTTTTCCACTGGTTGTATAACAATGTTATTTACAGAATGACCTGTACGTCGAAAGTGACGGTACAAGAAAGTGTCAGTTTTCTTAGGCCTTTCGGAGTCTAACTGTTGGTTTTCTTTTGCTCCAGCATTTCAGTGGTTTCTTGCTGTCGAGTCCTCACCGTCGTCTCACCACTGTGGTTCTTTGAGTTTTTGTGTTCACGGAGATGTTGCACTGATGAGTTAGGAGGCCTTCATGCGGACTGAACAAATTATTTGTCTAAATCGCGACGGAAGTAAGGGCGAGGATTGTGGCCACGTAAAATCGATTTAAGCCCCCCAGTGGAAATCATTCCACTGACCGTTCCAAGGCGGTCTTCTGTGGCGATTTATTTATGGTGTTGTTTGTTACTTACTGTGTGTATCATAGAAGCCTCCGTGGTGTAGTGGTTACGCTACTCGCCTTGTAAACTTGGGATCGCAGGATCGATCCCGGGCTTCTCCAGACTTTCGGATGAGTCTTTAAACCGAGGTCCCGTCTCCGTATGACCTTAGCTGTTGGTGGGACGTAAAACTAAAACTCACTCACTGTGTGTATCACTTGTGTCTTTTTATTTCGGATGGCCATTTGGCCATTTTGTGGGAAAGTAACTGTCCTTATGGCCTTCCTTTGTTTGGGTTTCCATTATGGTCTGGTCGCTTAATATTTGTGTTTCTTTCCCTTTGGTGTTTTTGATGGGTGGAGTAAGTTAATTGTATCGATTCCTGATCTTTGTTTTACTTCTACTTTACTCATTCGACGATAATGCTCGTTCAATCTAGTTTTAAGCATGCGGTTAGTTTGACGTACTGCATATTACAGTTTGAAGCACGTCATGTAATTAGATAAATTAAGTCTGTAGACTGTCATGTCAAATCAGACAGTCATGTTAACTACAGAGAAGCGTCTACCGTTTACAAATGAAGTAACGGTAGACGCAGTGCTTAAATGCGAACAACATCTGCACCTTTTGGCATTGCACTTAGAAATACTAGGATACATTCCACTGCTTTTCCACGGATTAGTATTTTTTCGGAGAATGGGCTATTTGAGAGGAGATAGTCTTATACGAAGACTACTCCCAAAAACATTGGTATTGCCTGCTCCATTGAGATTAACTGAAGTTACAGAAGACAAATCTAAGGGTCTAACCAATACCGAAGGCAACATAGTATTAACGTTCTTAATAGAATGGGGAATCCGTACAGAAGAAGCAGAGTGCCACAGAATTACCGCCTTGGAACGGTCAGTGGAATGATTTCCACTGGGCGGCTTAAATCGATTTTACGTGGCCACAATCCTCGCCCTTACTTCCGTCGCGATTTAGACAATTTGTTCAGTCCGCATGAAGGCCTCCTAACTCATCAGTGCAACATCTCCGTGAACACAAAAAATCAAAGAACCACAGAGGTGAGACAACGGTGAGGACTCGACAGCAAGAAACCACTGAAATGCTGGAGCAAAAGAAAACCAACAGTTAGACTCCGATGGGCCCGACCAGAGACAGAGCATCAGGCACCAACCAACATTACCTTGAATTAGATCTCTCTAATTCTCAATAAGCCTTTACGTTGGAGCCGTCATAGAATCTGAGGCCTGACCCACCGGCGTGCAATTAAAGAGGGAAGCAAAGTTGCCAACCGTGATTGGGTTAACTACCATGCATGCAGTCTGTCGTATAACATCCATGTTGAACCCAATCTTTTTATATCGAAGAATGATTTTACGAAATTGGGTGCTGAAGTCATTGCGGTTATATATTTTTCTGAATTTATATACTAAGTCACCATAAAATTCGGGTTCCGATAGACCTTGTTGCAGAAGAGATTTAAGTCCAATATTGAATTTTGAAATTAAATCAGAATGGCGTCTATAAAATTTTGAAAAGGCTTTGCGTAGTTTATGGTACCGATAACCCTGATTAAGGAGTTTAGCCGTTAATAATTTATTACGAGTGTTGAAGTCAGTTACATGACTACACACTCTAGCAAATCGAATTAATTGCGAAATATAAACGCCATAGGATGGCGCACGAGGAACATCACCATCCAAAAAAGGAAAATTTACAATCTCAAAATCAAAGTCATCGCGTTTATTGTAAATTTTGCACGAAACAAATCCATCCACAATAGATAAATGTAAATCCAAAAACGGGGCCTCGGTATCAGAAGAATTTGCTTTATTTAACTGAAGTTCTGGGGGTAAATCTGACTGAACAAACCATCGAAATGGGTATTATCAATATTTAATAAATCATCTAAATATCTAGAAGTGGAGCTAAAAGCTGTTTCTTATATTGCACAGAAAACACTTCTTATGTTTTGGGCAGCCAACTGGCCATTTTGTGGGAAAGTAATTGTCCTTTTTGGTTTTCCACTATTTATGTTTCAATTAGGGTTTAGTAATTTGATGTTTTTGTTTCATTTCCTTTGATGTATCTGATGGGAAGTATGGGTTAATTGTATCGATTCCTGATCACTTTCTTCACTTCTATTTTGTAACCAAGCCAAAATGAACCGTATATCTTTCCCGGTAATCTTTTTGGATCTTTTTGCTCAGCTTGGGTCCCCTGCTAAGTAGCGAATCATCCACCAAATTAACGTTTCAGTATGCTGCAAGAAACTGTCGTCTCAAAGGCTAATTCATTGCGAAAACTAATGCCGTTTCACATTGTTGTACACAAGGAGGCCTTCATGCGGACTGAACATACTACTCGTCTAAATCGCGACGGAAGTACGGGCGAGGAATGCAGCTGCGTTAAATCGAATTAAGTCCCGCTACCTCCCCCTCCCCCCCCCCCAAAAAAAAAAAAATGAGTTCTTTTCACTAACCGTTCCAAGGCGGTTCTTCTGTCGTGGTTTATATTATATATTTATGGTTTGTCTTTTGAGTGTGTGTTTCGCTTTTTTTTTTTTTGGATAGCCTGTTGGCCATTGTGTGGACAGGTAACTGCCCTTTTGCCTATCCGCTATTGATGTTTCCATTAGGATCTATTTATTTCATTTCTGTGTTTCGTTTCCTTTGATGTCACTGCTAGGAGCTGTGGGTTAATTGTATCGATTCCCGATCATTGAATGCCTTGGTTAGATGTAGTGACTGCCCAATGACCAGGACTGATAACCCAGGACCGATGACCGAATTCTAAGGCGACGGCTAACATATATCGGCATCGATCTTTACAGTAACACATCCGTGCAATATAGTGCATTTTACACATCTCCAAAATGGCCACTTTTAAGATGAAAATCATTGATATGTTTTTTGTTTTATTTTTACTGCAAACATAGAGTCTGGGTGCTCGTTAGAATGGGTTCATCGAGACGGTTCTAACGAGTAACCAAAACCTATGTCTTGGAGCAGAAATAATCAAAATAAAGTATACACTCGTAAATCCCGGTTTTATCTATATAAAGTGGGCGGTTTAATCTATATAAAGTGGGCGGTTTAATCTATATAAAGTGGGGTTTAGGATGGTATTCATTTCATGGACATGTTCACGTAATGGTCGTTATCCTGAGCGATATAAACTATTACAGAAGTATGCATGTAATATGGCCAAGTTAAATGGAGACAATACCCACGCAAACGAAGCTTGAATGAGCTTAAATGAATATCTTATATGTATACATCTATATATATCTCTCTTATGTATACCCTGTTTGTGGTTACATGGCACTCAGATGATAATTCTGTATATTACAGATATTATGTAATGATTTATTTGTCTGATACCAAATCATAAACGACAAGTTGAGTGTTTTATTTATATCGGACAATAAATAAGTCGACATTGTAAATTTTTGAAATAAATCTTATATCGTCTGTCTTCGAAATTCTTATCAGTTTTCACTTAATATTCACGATTTCCACGAAAGTAACACGCCACGCAAGCAAATAAAATCTGACTTAAAGCAATTCAGAACTAGACCTTCGAACCTAGCAATCTTGTTTGCGTCTCGATAGCACCTCAGGCTAGGAATACATACATTTAATTATCTCCTGTATTTCGTAAGGATTGGCGGAAGCCATGGAGATACAGACATAGTTTTATTGTAAGCTAGCGAAATACATTTCTTTTACTCAGTACCGCGAGGAAAACGCGTGACTAATCTGGCAAATGAATCGCTCTTAAGGCATTTCATTATGATTAAAAATCTACTGCACAGACGATTTATTTCCTTCTGTCTCCACTGAAGAAAAAACTCGCAGATTCGGTGCGATTGGCCGACTGTTATTATAGACGAAGGGCCGACTACGCATATTCTGTATGGCAACTGTTTGCAATAAGTGAAATCAGATAAACTTTACATTTCATGTTTTATGAAATACTCTATAAGGAAAAAAGTTCGGGGTGAGTGGGTGGGGGATTATTTCCTTTAAGAGTAGTTCCCGACTAAGACCGATAAGGATGATTTAAATTAAGGTTTCCCTTGTGAGGGTAATACATGTTGTTCTAGCTTTGACACTGGATATACATGTAACTTTAGTTCAAGCTACGAATAGTTTTTAAAGAGCTATTTTGGCATTTTGTAATCTTTGAAATTTGTTGTCTAAAATAGTGAAGAAAGAACATGATGAAAATCAGTGCTAGAAATAAGACAAGTGTCCCGGGTTTTACGGATCCATTTTAAACAAACTGATACATTTTAAATGCTTGTCTTGTCACATTCTTTCGCCAGAAACTGACAAACGGGAAATGGTCGATCTCTTGACAAAGAATGTGCACTGTGTTGGTTAATCGCTTAATATGATCATAGTCAAACAAAAATGGTGGTTATATTAACTGACCGGCTCGACATGATATCAATAGTGTTTACTTGTCCGTAAAACTCCAAATCTAACCCAACCAACCCTTTCGTACCGGACATAACACAACTGGGCTGTAAACAACAGATGCAGCTATCCAATATTCTATAGAATAAATAAACCTATTGCCTATAATATGCAAGTCGTTGTTGACAGACTTCGCCAAAGAAAACTGCCAAAGAACGACTGCCTTGAGAGGGCGACGATTGCCTTTAGAGGGCAACGACCGCCTAAAGAGGGCAACATATTAAATAGTATGGGAGGTCGAGTTGCGTGTTTTATATATATTATTTATATAGGTAGGGCAACGGAGTTCTTGTCCCAAGGAACACATTTGCGACTATTACAGAAAAGAAGTGAAGGCAATGATAAGAAATCGATACAGTTACCTCAACCACATTCCCCCACATCCAAGGCACCAACGGGAAAGAAACACAAACATAAAACAACTTTACCATAATGAAAACGTCACAAGCGGAAAGCCAAAAGGACAGTTACTTTCCCTCAAAATGGCCAAAATGCTATTCAACATAATAATAATAACTAGAGCTGTCAGTGAAACTGACTAGGGCCCCGGCAACGCTATCAGGGGAGTAGGAAAATTTGTGGACGGACAGACGGACAGACAGACGGACGGACTGAGTGATTACTATAGGGCACCCACACTTTCAGTGCGGGGCCCTAATAATAAAAATATTAGCAATACATATGTGCAGAGACAAACTATAACAAGAACTAGTGCTTCAGCTGAAGTGCACGACCCGCCGGATGCTTTTAGCTTTATGAGTGTTACCATATATGGGTATGGCGGCCATTTTGGTCATGTGACCTGGACCTAAAACGGTTCTTCCAATAAATGCGCCTTATCGTAAGGAGCAAAAATATATCTTATACTTTAGTACTGTATTCTGAATCGTTTGCAGGATAAAATGCATTCTCTAGTTTCCAATACAAAAGCATATGTGTCAAAGTTTGACCTCGGCACAAAGAAAGTCAAGGTCAACCCAGGGCCACCATTTTAGCAACTTATGATGGGCCTACTTCCCAGATGCTATTTATCAAGTTTCGTGGAAATCTGCCTGGTGGTTCTGGAGAAGACTATTTTTGAAGGTTTTTTACCATATATGGCTTGGCGGCCATTTTGGTCATGTGACCTGGATCCCATGAGCAAATTTTGGTTTCCCCCATCCCATAGAGGCTCCATATGAACTTTGACTTCAATCGGCCCAACGGTTTCCGAGGAGAAGCAGTTCGAAAATTTTCACATTTATCGCCTCGGCGAGGCTATACGAAATGGAATGTAATATTACGCAAGTTCATTGGTTAGATCTCATTGATATCTATCAGTATGCTAAAATTTGTTTAAATATTCCAAGCGGTTAAGTCACTATCACCAATTTTCACAAACGGGTTACGGACGGACAGACAAACCATATATGGCTTGGCGGCCATTTTGGTCATGTGACCTGGACTCCATGGGCAAATTTTGGTTTCCCCCATCCCATAGAGGCTCCATATGAAATTTGACTTCAATCGGCCCAACGGTTTCCGAGGAGAAGCAGTTCGAAAATTTTCACATTTTTCGGCTCGGCGAGGCAATACTAAATGGAATGTAATATTTCGCAAGTTCAATGGTTAGATCTCATTGATATCTATCAGTATGCTAAAATTGTTTAAATATTCCAAGCGGTTAAGTCACTATCACCAATTTTCACAAACGGGTTACGGACGGACAGACAGACTGACAGAATGACACGGTGATTTTAGGGCACTCTTAGAAAATCAACCGACTTCAGTCGGTCGCTTATTCTGCGGGTCGTGCAATACAGCACATCAGACGAACCGCCTTTGAACAGCCCTAGAAAGTAGTGAAATTATTTTATGTTTTTGTTTCTTTCGCCTTAGGTGTTTTGGATTGGAGTTGTGAGGTAATTTTATCGATGCCTGATCTTTGCCGTCACTTTTATTTTACAATAAACAAAACTAATCTGATACAGCATGCTATTATCTGGAAGATTGTATTGTCATATGCAGGTTAATATTTCAAAATACAGTTGAAGTATTATACCGATTTACCATCGAAACAATTGAAATAATGGAGTTTAGAAATAAAACGAAATATTATGGTCCATACACGACAAGGTTCACGCTTTATATGACACGTTGTTCATAATAGGTTTGATGGATGTGTTTAGTTTGAAAGCGTAGAGTTGAATGATAATTGTAGGCGTTTTATAATAACATTCCAAGAAAATAACATATGCAATGCCGCACTGAGTATTGTCCTTTTGCGCATGCGCTTACTGCGTTAGCGTCTTTTTTCGTAAAAGTTGTTACGTCACCGAGTTCTTTTGTTATGTCACCGAGTTAAATGCCCTGCTACTAAAAAAATGTTATATCTCTGGGCAATGATTTGGCCAGTTGCCTTTCCAAACTGCAAATTGGCTTTGTGATGTCCGTACACATGCTGCTGTATGTGTGTCCCTGTCTCTAAACATAAGTGAAGGCAATGATCAGGAATCGATACAATTAACCCACACCTCCCACCAGAGATCCCAAATGGAAAGAAATACAAACATTAAATAACTAGACCCTAACGGAAACAACAATAGCAGCGGAATGTCAAAAGGACGGTTACTTTTCCACAAAACCGCCAATTGGCTATCCAAAACAAAACTATATATAAGCGATACACACACTCAAAGACAAACCATAACAAAATTAAACCACGAAAGAAGAACCACCTTGCAACGCTCAGTAAAAAGAATTTCACTGGTGGTGGGAGTAAATCGGTTTTACGCGCCCGCAATCCTCGCCCTTGATTCCGCCGCGATTTAGATAAATAGTTTGTTCAGTCCGCAAGAACGCTTCTTAACGCATCAGTGCAACATCTCCGAGATCACAAAAATCAAACAACCACAGAGATGAAACAACATTGAGGACTCGACAACAACACACTACTAAAATGCTGGAGCAGAAAACCAACAGTTAGACTCCGGTGGGCCCGACTAGAGACAGAGCATCGGGTACCAAACAACATTACATAAGTAAGCCTGACTCTGTTTTACTTAGTTTCGTGTCGTACCTTTATCATTTTAGTTATTCTCATAGGAAAGATGGTGATGTTGACTTAGAGTTCTTTGCCCTTGAACTAGGTGCAATATTGTCCGTCCTCTTTGTGGCTTTGATGGACTATGATATTTGGCTTTGATCGACTATGATACTTTATTGAGTTTGTTCCCGTGCTGTTTGCTATTTTGTCTCAAACAGGTATCTAAGTTAGCATTGTTGCAATTCTGCCGATTCGTTACGATAGCACAACAAGGTGCTTAACTCGCGTCTTTTACTAATGTGGGACCAGTGCCTATTTCCACTGATGAAGTTTCCATTAGGGTCTAATTGTTTTATGTTTGTGTTTCCTTCCCTCGGTGTCTCTGATGGGAGCTGTGGGTTAATTGTATCGATTCCTGAGCATTGCCTTCACTTCTATTGTTTATATGTCCAGAACAAGCGTTTATAGATACAAAAAAAATGAAACCTTTTAATACCAGCCTAGCAATGGACGGTTGGTGCTCATTAGAACCATCTGATTGTACCAACAGTTTATGCTTTTGAGCCAAAAAAGAAGAAATAATGTATACCCCTGAACATAGGCATGGTAGCCTGTTGTTTGAAAATGCTTTCTGTGGCGGCTCGATAATATCCCGCACAGCAAAGTTTGTAGTGCGCGTAGGGGTTCTAATTCCGCTTCAGTTTGTTATTGGGTAAATATTAAGTGAACACAATGAAGTAAGTATTCTGGAACAATCCTTCGACAACAATTAGAAAAACAAACTCCTCTTGCCAATTAGATATAATTTTATCTTCATGACTCCAAACTGGAATTGTGATTGATGAACGCAGTCGACATTTTACTACTCCAAACGTGGGGCCAGTGCCTATTTGAACCGCCTCATTGACGCGGTTGTAACACTGTTTCGAGAAAAAAATGAAACAAATGAAGACAAGAGCTACAATCACAGATATCAGGCTACGAATGACAGCAAGAGTAAGAACACCCTTGTTAATTTGTTTGAGTTGATGTTTAACGGCCCCGGTCAACAGTAGTTTAGTAATTTTGGAGACGCTGCTTAGAAGTTCGTGTGACTTTTACTAGATATTGAGAAAGCCCCGTGGCCCAAAGAAATCAAAAAGCTTATTTACCATTGGCGGTCAGACACGCACCACTTTGAATGGGAATGTCTGTAATTGTTTGATTTTTATGTTCTTATGTAGCGCTGATGAGTTAGAAAGCCTGAATTATTTGTTTAAAGCACGACAGAATCAAGAGCGAGGATTATGGCCATGTAAGCTGTTAACCGGTACTCATGTGTGTGATCAGTTGCAGCTCTGCATGAAAGCTCTGCGCGTCCCGATCTATTTCACCAAACTCCGATGGGCGGGGGCGAGACTATAAGAATCTTATATGGGTGTGAGGGGTGGATGGAAAAATCCGTCCCAAGGGTCACTGTCTGGCATCACGAGGCTTGCCGAGTGGTGCCGGACAGTGATCCCGAGGGACGGAATTTTCTACCCACCCCTCACACCCATATTGGATTCTTTTTCTTGCATACCTTCCATTTCTATTGCGAATTTTAATGCTGCTGTCACTTCTGTTACCGACGTCCGCCATTCTGTGATGACACAACAGGAATGTTTAGTGACATCACGCATGACCATGCCGCGCATGAGGTTGTAATCAACCAGTGCATTTATCAAACACGCGATTATATTCGATTTGGGGTCGGAACACCAGGGTCTGAACATAAATTTCTATCCAGGGTAAAATCACGGATTTCCTTGTCTGGTGTGCAAGAAACCCCTTGTTAACGCGCTTCGAAAGGTCTAAGTATATGTTTTCAGTAACAATTGCCATGTTGTATTTTCAGTTCGTACATGATGTTTTAAGTACCCATTGCCCCCTATTATTTGCGGTTCATACAATGGTTACTTAAAACAGATTGTACGAACTGCAAATATAACAGGACAATGGTTCCTGAACAAATTGTATGAATTACAAATACAACAGAGCAATGGCTTCTGAAAACTGCAAATATAACAAGTCGGTGGGTACTGAAAACATGTTACGAACTGCAAATGAAATGAAACCATGTTTATAAACGTTGACCGGTCGACTCGCACCGCTTTGCCTTGGCAGCCTTTGGACCTTACCAGTATGCGGTCGGTGTCAGCTCTGCGCAGCACCATCTATTTCTTCAAGCCCCTTTGAGCGGGGGCGGCTGCTGAAAACAACCCTGTACGAACTGCAAATATAACAGGGTAAAAGTAGTCTCCCTACACAGGTGTGATTGTATAACAGGGCAATGATTACAACAAACATCATATCCTGCATATCCAACATGGTACAAACTGAAAATATAACAGGCCAATGGTTACTGAAAACAACATAGTACTGACTGCAAATATAACCAGACGATGGTTACTGGAAACATGATACGAACTGCAAATAAAACATGGTATGTTTGCTGAAAACAACTAGCAGACAAAGTAAAAGTATTCAAATTTGTAAACTAAAAGGTGTACATCAAAACCCCGAAAAAATGCTTTCACAAATATACATATCGCATAAGACACACGGAACATCCATTAAAGAACCGCCGTAGAACGGTCAGCAGAAAACAAGTTGATACGGGAGGACTTTAAAAGAGGAGTCGGTAGGACTCTAACTCTAACTAATGGGCTAATTAACCCTCAATGTCATATCGAATGCAGAATCCTACAAAGACTCGAATGGAGGAGTCATTGCTAAACAGACAGTCATGGAAGCATACATAGTTGAACAACTATAAGAAATAAAACAATACTGAATAAGGACTAAATTTTCGACAATAATTTGGTGTCAAAGCAAAAGAAACACACCTGTTACATCACGCAAACACGCCTTTATAGTTTTGACCCCCTTGAACCCCACCTTTATACAGCAAAACAGGGATTTACAGGGGTAAATGTTTTTTCGTATTTCCGCTCTAAAATATAGATTACGGGTACTCGCTCGAACCGCATCGATGAGGCGGGTCTAACGTGTACCCAGAATCTATATTTTGAGCAGAAACAAAAAAATATCTAAATTTTTCATCTTAATTGTTTCGTTTTTTGGGCGATAAAATTTACAGTGTATTTGTATAGGCGTATTTTAGTAATGTACATCACGGAGGTGCACACTTGGGACATGCAGTATCGGTCTTCATTATTGTTAAAACCTATTATCAATTGATTATCCTATATTACACAAGGTCAACCAATTTTCAAAAATCATACATCATGTTTTTAATTGCATCAATTAATAAAATTGTCATTAATCAAGTAATTGCGGATTGGCCCAGTCAGCTGTATTGGCCTCGGCCTTCGGCCTCGTGCCAATACAGCAGACCTCGGACCTGTAACTGAGCCAATACGAAATTACTTGATTAATAACATTATAATCTTCATCGTCATCGAAGTACTTGCTATAATGTATTCGTTCAATTCACAAACTGCATTACAAACATTGTAGAATCGATCATATGGCTTCTTCAGAATCCATCATATCTGGATCTACATTGTTTTGCAAATGTAGCGGTTGCCGTGTTCAGGGGGATAAGGGTTTGATGGTGATGCCGTCACATAGTCCCAATTTAGACGGAAAGCCAGAGAGAAGTTTGTATGTTTGTTTGTTTAGACTTTAACGGGCTATTCATCAATAGCACAGTCTTATCTATGCCTTCGTTTACGTTATCACACTTCCCCTTGTCATGTAATGCATAAGCGGTTAACCACTGAAACAGTAACTGATATATACCACTTCTACAGCCTTGCTGTTGGAGTCGGCTGTTTTATCTGGAGGTAAGCTGCAAATGTCGCGGTTAGTACCTTGATTGCTGACGACGTTGCTCGACTTCATTGCTGACTCGGCGCATGCTACAATATTGGCAAACAGTGGCCGTTTCAGCGACGCAAGTAAAATGGTCGGCTTTTTAAGAGTTTAAGCAACTCAAATCGCAGTTGGTATTTGAATCGGTGACATAGCTGCTTGACTTCGTTGGTGGCCGCGCAAACGCTACACTGCTGTCAGCGGTGGGATGGAAATAGTGCCGCTGGTGTTTCGCATAGGCTCCGCCCTCTGTTTTGCCTTGTGAGGCATGTGTGACGTCGCAAACATCCCTCTTAAAATGTTTAGAATAATACCATCAAAGAGACCGTAGCCCGACCAATCGCCCTGCAACTACAAAGCAAACTTCAAATTCCACGAAATATGTATTAAGCATCAATCATATCAGAAAGTGCAGCACATGTATAGAACCCATGGCCCTCGGTTTATGAAGCAAGTAGCTTGAAAACTACACCACGAAGGCTTCTAGTACTGTACGTGTGCGGCAATAACTGTACATAAAATGACATGACTTTGTAATTATTTTAAACACACACAGTTCGCATGTAACTGGAATTTAAAGAGCCGCGACGCGCGAAAACTTGTATTGGATATTTAGCAGCTGTATCCCAAACAGTTGGCAACTCAAATACCTTTTAGTGAACTAAATAATTTGTACACACAAAAGTGCTAACATCACGAAAAACGCCTATATAATTTTGAACCCCTTGAACCACACTTTTATATAGTAAAACTGGAGTTTGCAGGGGAAACCTTATTTTTCTTATTTCTGTTCTGAAATATAGATTGTGGCTACTCGTTAGAACCACGTCGATGAGACGAGTGTGGCTACTTGTTAGAACCACGTCGATGAGGCGAGGCTCTTCTAACGAGTACCCACAATCTACATTTTGAGCAGTAATAAGAAAAGTAGAAGTAAAACAAAGATCAGGAATTGATACAATTAACTTACTCCATCCATAAAAGACACCAAAGGGAAAGAAATACAAACATTAAGCGACCAGACCATAATGGAAACCTAAACAAAGGAAGGCCATATAGACAGTTACTTTCCCACAAAATGGCCATATGGCCATCCAAAATTAAAAGACACAAGTGATACACACAGTAAGTAACAAACAACAACATAAATAAATCGCCACAGAAGAGCCGCCTTGGAACGGTCAGTGGAAGATTTCCACTGGGGGGCTTAAATCGATTTTACGTGGCCACAATCCTCGCCCTTACTTCCGTCGCGATTTAGACAAATAATTTGTTCAGTCCGCATGAAGGCCTCCTAACTCATCAGTGCAACATCTCCGTGAACACAGAAATCAAAGAACTACAGAGGTGAGACAACGGTGAGGACTCGACAGCAAGAAACCACTGAAATGCTGGAGCAAAAGAAAACCAACAGTTAGACTCCGATGAGCTCGACCAGAGACAGAGCATCAGGCACCAACCAACATTATCTCTTTAATTTTCAATAAGCCTTTACGTTGGAGCCGTCATAGAATCTGAGGCCTGACCCACCGGCGTGCAATTAAAGAGGGAAGCAAAGTTGCCAACCGTGATTGGGTTAACTACCATGCATGCAGTCTGTCGTATAATATCCATGTTGTACCCAATCTTTTTATATCGAAGAATGATTTTACGAAATTGGGTGCTGAAGTCATTGCGGTTATATATTTTTCTGAATTTATATACTAAGTCACCATAAAATTCGGGTTCCGATAGACCTTGTTGCAGAAGAGATTTAAGTCCAATATTGAATTTTGAAATTAAATCAGAATGGCGTCTATAAAATTTTGAAAAGGCTTTGCGTAGTTTATGGTACCGATAACCCTGATTAAGAAGTTTAGCCGTTAATAATTTATTACGAGTGTTGAAGTCAGTTACATGACTACACACTCTAGCAAATCGAATTAATTGCGAAATATAAACGCCATTGTAACTATCAATATTTTTCATCTTAAAATTTTCATTTTTTTTTCGGCGATAAAGGTTACAATGTATTTGTATAGGCGTGTTTTCGTAATGAATGAATGCATTTGAAAATCGAACAGCACCGGGCATAAAACAAAAGCAACCACACTTAAAGCTAATTTTCAGCAAGCACGAAGGTTGTATCCAAACTGCATCACGAAAACACGCCTATATTGTTTCACCAGCTCAAACCCCACATGTATGTATTAAAACTGGGGTGTTCAGGGGTATACAGTATGTTTCTTACATATATTGAAGGTACTCATTAGAACCGCCTCTAGACGGTCCTAATGAGTGCCAAAACAAATAGATCAAAGTCTAAATTTTCGCATTCTGGGTGTTCTGGCATTTGTAAGAGGGGACAGTTTCTTCAAAACGGACCCTTTTGCTAACCACCCGAATTATGTAAAAATGTTCAAAACATAACAACGCTTGTTTTCAAAACTTCAGGAAATCCTATAAAATCTGTTCATGTCCCGTAATTTGGAATACATTGAGCCATTTGCTTGCCTACCTTTTGAGACAGAACAAACTAAGGTCCGTAAAAAAAATAGTAAGTTTTAAATTTTAGTAGTAATGTTTTACGATATTCTATTGATCGTCAAAATAATGGTTGATTTTTTAAATGCTGACAGCTTTTGTACCATACCATGACTATAATATTAAAAACATTTAAAGCAATACTTAGAATTTAAAGAAAGGAAAACTATCAGCATACCTCTAACATTTTTTAGCAGAACATATCTTCAGGACGACTGGAATGCATCCCCCAGATGTCTTTCATGACTAAACTTTGTCCAGCAATAAAACTTATTTACATTTTTAAAACGTAGTGCACAGCAATTCTTCACTGAATCACAGTTTGAGTTAAAACTTTATACACTAGTCATGGGTACATCCAGACAACTTTATAGACTTCAGTAATCCTTCATTTCTCTCCCATAAGCCCCCATAAGCCTTCTTAGTTCTGCAAGTGGATGGACCTTTTCATAACATTTCCTGTCATCGTTTTTCAGCACCATTAGGCATTCCTGGACTTTAGGGCTTAACTGGGACCTGGTGTCTGTGTGTTTTTTTTTTTCTTGATCATTGAGAAAACTCTCTCACATGGTGCATTTGAATGGGGTATTATCAGTATTCCAAGCATCACTCCAGGCAATACTTAGAATTTCTTAGCTCCATGGGCATCTTTGATGTCACCAATGTCTGCCCATTGCTCATCTGGCCTTGTCAAATGCTTTTTTTACACACAGAAGAAACATCATCACACTGATACTCAATGAACTCCAGTTCTAAAGCATATAGAGAAGACCCAGAGGGCAGCAATGCAGGGAATTTGTCCACAAAGTACCTAAAAGCTGAAAACTTCTCACACTCTTTTTGGTCAATGTCAACAACCTCGGCTTTCTCCAACAATTTCTGTTTGAGAGGAAATTTCTCTTTCTTGTATGTGCATGCAGCTACAAAGTAGCTTCTCACTTTGCAGTGGAACTCCTTCACTGATGATTCAGACAACTTCTTTTCGATATAAAGTCTCTAGCATCAGCTCCAATCACCAAATCAGAATCTTCCATCTGATACAGCCTTTCAGAAAAACAAACATCTGTCACAGGCTTGTGTGTTAAAGCACTAGGTTTTACAAATCTGACTAACGAACATCTCATCAGTTTATGCAAAATTCTTCTAGACTGGTGGATCAATGGCTCTTCTGCCTGCAGCTTCAAGTTTGCTTCATCAAAAACTGGAATAGTATGTATCAGGAAGAGAATCAAGCTGAAATTCATATGACATTGTGCATCCATAAACACGCTCAAGTATTTTGGGCTGCTTTGGAAAGTTTGAAGTCTCATCTTCTATCATAGCTTTGGATACACTGTCTTTCTTGTCTTTTCTCACATCATGCTCAGGCTTTCCTTTGTCAGCCCTACCACTGGATTCACTGTGTTTCTTGTATGTTCTCTCACTAGGCTTTCCTTTGTCAGCCCTACCCCTGGATACACTGTCGTTCTTGTATTTTGTCTCACTAGGCTTTCCTTTGTCAGCCCTACCACTGGATACACTATCTTTCTTGTCTTTTCTCTCACTAGGCTTTCCTTTGCCTGCCCTACAACTGGATACACTGTCTTATTTGTCTTTTCTCTCATCAGACTTTGTTATCTTCTCTCCAGTTGACTGTGCTACTTGGTCAGATTTACCAATCAGTTCTACAAAACTGACCGATTTATGTCCAGTTGAAGTTGTCTTCTTTTCCATTCTAGCCTGACTGTGCTGACTAAGACTTTTTGCCCTAGATTTCACATCCTTTTGACTCTTTTTTTTCTGTTGCAGAAAGAAGTCAGTCACTGGTCCCCATAAACACAACAGGCGGTCTAAGCATTTTCATAGAGACAGCCATCTGGTGCAGCCATGCTTGAGCAATTTTCTCTGTTCTGTATCTTGCAGAGTTTGAAAGGACTTCAAGGATTCTTTCCTAACTGAACTTTTATCAAGATAATGAAAAATGTCAATTAAGAGGTTATCAAATCTGCTGTTTAATTTGGCAGCAGCCTTTCCCGCTGCAAGATGTATCAGGCATGGACACCAGAGCAATATGCCTGTGGTTGTTTCTTTAACAAACACCCATAAACACCTTTAGATTTCCCTACCATGAGATTGGCATTATCACAGCCAAGAGAAAGCGTGTTATGAAATGGCACATTTCTATGCTCAAGCTCTGACTATAAGTTATAAGTATTTTCTCCAGTGGCGCGACCTTCACAGATTGGGACCGAAAGCACCTGGGAAACTACTCTCTTAATTTTATCGTCATAAACTCAAATTATAATGGGGTACTGTTTGCAGTCTTGATCACTGCCACCATCAGTTGCAATTGAACAAGGTCTATTGCGCATAAGTTCTGCAATTTCTTCTTTCTTGATTGCAAACATTTCTTTCACTAATGCTGTGGTCTTTGATCTACCACAGCCATATTTCTTTGCTACCACTGCATCTGGGAACATTTCGATAAACAATTTTGAAGAATGATCCGATACTGAAAGGGGTTAAATGTGTCCTATAATGAAGTATGTGAAGAGAGCTTAGAACTGCGTTCATAACCTTGGACCCAAACTCAGTTAGTGCACTTTGGGGTTCAAAAACGTGGAAATCTTTGGGTTTCCTTGACCTGAAGCATTTCTTATATGTTTGCGGTCTCGACCTGCTTCTGCACATCATCTAATCCACCATGACTGACGGACAAATCAGATCTGCACACAGTACAGAACGAAAACATTTCGACTTTCTGGAACTGTTTAATGCATGGTTAAGTAAGAGAATATTCTTCTCTGAATTTCTGAGCCCATTGCCTCGCGTTTTTTTTTTACTGCTCTGAATCGGCCCATTCAGCATTTAGTTTTTCCCCATGTTTTTTTCCTTCGTAAAGGCATCATAACCATTAACCGCTTGACGCTTATGACCCACAAAGAGGGTTGACGCGTCGTTAAACACAAAATCATCATCATCATCAAAAGCATCCATCTTGCGGCTCATACCGTAACGAATTTAGTTTATACTAATTTATTTTAGTTCGATTGCGATGGAAGCTTCAAGCTTGTTTAATCGCTCTCGAACACTCATTCCGGATGTTTTCACGCGCGCGAGAGAGAGGCAGTGACTTTTACACCACTGCTACCCATTTTACACCTGGGTGGAGTGAGGCTGTGTCTTTATGTGTCTTGCCCAAGGACACACCTCGATACCGGGTGCCGGATTCGAACGCACAACCTCTCAATCATGAGTCGAACGCGTTAACCACTGCGCTATCGAGGCTGACAAATTCGTAACGATTTTCTAAATGAACAGTGATTGGATGACTTCCCTAACATTAGCAAATGAAATTTAATTTCATTTCGCAACATGAGTAAGCCAGGAACGGCAACTATTGTCTTGTTCCGGTATATACGCGCGCCTATCCGAACCAAACCGAAATAGACGCGCCGATTTACCGATTTTTTTACAAACACCGAAAATCGTACGGACTTCGGCCGGGATCGTAAGGTCGTAATTTGGACATGAAAATAGTAATCCTTACGACCAAATCGTAAGGGTAGGCAAGTCTCAGCCAATGTTCACTGCAGCTTATGCCATTTAATACCAAACGTATTCTTTAAAATAATGTCTGAAAATGAAAAAAAATATGCATTGTTTTTTTCTTAGGGGACATACTCATTGGATTGAAATGATATTCTTTGCTGTCATATAAAGTGTCTATAGGTTTGTAATTGACAGTAGAAAAATGGTGCGAATACGTTGAGTAATTCTTTTTAAAAATGAAATTTAGTAAGCATACCCCAATTATTTCATAATTATTCATTATTTTGTTTTTAAAGAAAATAATGAGAAAATACTTATAACTTGATCCAGTCAGAGCTTGAGCATAGGAATGGAATAAAAACCTTACTGGTTTCAGTTGCGTGGGTAGCTTGATATTTAAATGTCACAATCGTACGGAATAAACATCCCGGTAAATCACCAGAGTGTATTAGTAATGTCACGACATGCGAATACTGTACTTTGTAGGCACCCCCTATGTTAGTCTTCTTGTCTAGTTTGATATTTTTACCAATTGTTTCTGGCCTATACTGTAGGCGTATTTTTTCTGTCTCCCGTCTCCTCTATCGGATATCTTTCTTCTTATTTTTTTTTCTTAAGATTGTTCTTTCTACAAACGAATCAATACATAATTGAATGTACGGTGTTCAGGTCAATATTTTCTTACATGCAAATAGCAAATCAAATTTTGATAGAATGTATCTGCCTCATTGTTGATGGTTAACATTACGAGTCCTTGCCCGCCCAGAACCACTAGCCTGGCTTTAAGTATTAGTAAATTACTGCATATGAGAAACTACAAAGAACTAAGTAGTGGTATGCTCTTCCAAAATCTTTAGTAGTCCGTTAAAACTGTTGCTAAATAAAAGGAGGCGCAAAAGTATGGACTGGACGAGATGTATCAAATGTTAAACGGTCAAAATATATAATTGAAATGACTTCAGCACCCAATTTCGTAAAATTAATCTTCAATATAAAAATATTAGGTACAACATAAATGTAATACAACAGACTGCATGTATGGTAGTAAACCCAATAACGGTTGACAGCTTTTCTATCAAAATATATAATTGAAATGACTTCAGCACCCAACTTCGTAAAATTAGTATGGTAGTTAACCCACCAACGGTTGACAACTCTCGTCGGGCCCATCGGTGTCTAACTGTTGGTTTTCTTTTGCTCCAGCATTTCAGTGGTTTCTTGCTGTCGAGTCCTCACCGTTGTCTCACCTCTGTGGTTCTTTGATTATTTGTGTTCACGGAGATGTTGCACTGATGAGTTAGGAGGCCTTCATGCAGACTGAACAAATTATTTGTCTAAATCGCGACGGAAGTAAGGGCGAGGATTGTGGCCACGTAAAATCGATTTAAGCCCCCCACCCCTCCCCCGGAAATCTTTCCACTGACCGTTCCAAGGCGGTTCTTCTGTGGCGATTGATTTATGTTGTTGTTTGTTACTTACTGTGTGTATCACTTGTGTCTTTTTATTTTGGATGGCCATATGGCCATTTTGTTGGAAAGTAACTGTCCTTATGGCCTTCCATTGTTTAGGTTTCCATTATGGTCTGGTCGCTAAATGTTTGTGTTTCTTTTCCTTTGGTGTCTTTGGTGGGTTGAGTAAGTTAATTGTATCGATTCCTGATCTTTGTTTTACTTCTACTTTTCTACCCTCTTTAATTACACGCCGGTGGGTCAGGCCTCAGATTCTATGACGGTTCCAGCGTAAAGGCTTACTGAGAATTAGAGAGAATTTAATGTTATGTAATGTTGGTTTTTGCCTAATTGTTTTCTTTTGCTCCAGCATTTCAAGTGTTTCTTGCTGTCGAGTCCTCAACGTTGTTTTATCTCTGTTGTTGTTTGATTTTTGTGTTCGCGAAGATGTTGCACTCGAGTTAGGAGGCCTTCATCCGGACTGAACAAATTATTTGTCTAAACCGCGACGAAAGTAAGGGCGAGGATTGCTGCCGCGTAAAATGGATTTAAGCGCGACAAGTTTCAGGGTTGTTCTTCTGTCGAGGTTTATTGGTGTTATGGTTTGTCTTTGAGTGTGTGTATTGCTGATATTCTGTGTTTTGGATAGCCAATTGGCCACTTTGTGGGAAAGCGACTGTACTTTTTGATTTCAGCAATTAGTGTTTCCATTAGGGTCTGGTTATTTAATGTTTGTGTTTCTTTCCCGTTGGTATCTTGGATGGGAGCTGTGGGTTAATTGTATCGATTCCTGATCATTGCCTTCACTCCTTTGTTTTTACCTGCTTAAAAGCTTTTACCTTGGCGTGGTTAGGAGGCTTGAGTGCCATCATTTTATGAAACAATATAGCACAAACTAAAGCGGTCCAACAATTTAACCTATAGTTTAAACATTGAATTAGTTAGGGTAGGAGAATACGCATTTAAGAATTACTAGCAGTTCTCAATTTGTAGATAATGATTTCTTGTCCGACTTTATATGAATATCTCTTTATATCAGACATTTTATTTATTTGTTTATGAATTTTATTATATAAGCTGTAAAGCTTAATATATAGTTTTGTCCTCCAAATCTGTTTTATCATAATAATGACACTGTTTCAGAGAAAAGTAGGATTTAATACAGTAAAATGTATGTTTTGTCAAAAAGGTATATTTTTCGTGCATTTTTACCATTATTTCTTTATCAAACTAATAAAAATATGTTCACGACCTTTTTACAACATTTTATAACAGCATTTATTCTTTTTCCTTCCTAAAGGTACAATTGATTTACTGTTATTATGACTTTGCGATAATTGCTATTAATTTGGTACTGAATTATTTCCCTTAATTTCAACAACTTGTTAGGAGGCCTTCATGCGGACTGAACAAATTATTTGTCTAAATCGCGACGGAAGTAAGGGCGAGGATTGTGGCCACGTAAAATCGATTTAAGCCCCCCAGTGGAAATCTTCCACTGACCTTTCCAAGGCGGCTCTTCTGTGGCGATTTATTTATGTTGTTGTTTGTTACTTACTGTGTGTATCACTTGTGTCTTTTAATTTTGGATGGCCATATGGCCATTTTGTGGGAAAGTAACTGTCCATATGGCCTTCCTTTGTTTAAGTTTCCATTATGGTCTGGTCGCTTAATGTTTGTATTTCTTTCCCTTTGGTGTCTTTTATGGATGGAGTAAGTTAATTGTATCAATTCCTGATCTTTGTTTTACTTCTACTTTGTCCCCACTTAAAGATTCGACAACACACTGAATCTAAACAGGTAAATATTTATTCTTTGATTAGGTCTCCCCCGAAAAAAGTTTTTTTCGGAGAGACATATTGTTTTTCCCCCTGTCTGTCTGTCTGTCCGTCTGTCACAAAATCGTGTCCGCTCTATAACTTGAAAACCGTTCAAGCTATCTTCACTAAACTTCATATAAATATTAATCAATGTTAGACTACTTGCAGAGCGCAAGAACTATAACTCTCGCATTTATACTTTTTGAGTTATCTCCCTTGGAAGTTTGTCGGTATGTATGTTTGTATGGGCAAATCGTGTCCGGTCAATAGCTTTCTTCTTTTCTTTTCTTTTTGAAATTACTTGGCAGAATATTAACAACCATGAGACGATGTGTGGCGCGTATTAGGAATGTCGGTATCTCAAAGGAATGTCGGTGGTCCCGCCCACAGGGGCTTGAAGAAATATATGGGCTGCATGATGCTTCCAGGCAGAGCTGAATCCGGCCCGCACACTAGTACTGGTAAACCGCGTAGAGGATCTAAGCCTGTCCAGGAACCTCGAGGCGATGCGAACCGTCCATGGAAATAAGTAGAAGTAAAACAAAGATCAGGAAAAGCAATTGCATAAGCAATCCCTGAGGATTGGAAAAAATATGAGCATTCAATGTATGTATGGGGAGACCTTTCACAGCCGCAACACGGCACAAACAAAACAGCCTGATATGCAAAGTAGAAGTAAAACAAAGATCAGACAAAACAAACAAAACCCTATTGGTTTCTTTGGGCGACAGGGCATGAGATGTCATTTCATCTCAATGTCGGGTAAAAGTCCCACAAAATTTGAAGCAACGTCTCCAAAATGACCTTTACAGTGTTGACGGGGACGTTTAACCTCAAATCAAACAAAAGCCTCTAAGGTCAAGGTCATACTTTGAGGTCACAGGTAAAAGATGGGCCTTTTTTGTGTTTGGTCAATAACTTTCTTATTTTTAAATGGATTTTGAAATTACTCGGCAGAAATTTTAACCACCATAAGACAATGTGTAGCTTGCATGACCCAGGTTGGTACCTCAAAAGTCAAGGTCATACTTAGAGGACAAAGGTCAACAAAGGGGGTCTTTTTCGTGTTTTGTCAATTACTTTCTTATTTTTAGATATAATTTGAAAGTACTTGGCAGAAATGTTAACTGTCACGAGACGCTGTGTTGCATGCATGATTCAGGTTAGTACCTTAAAGGTCAAGGTCATACATAGAGGTCAAAGGTAAAAATAAAAAGTGGCCATTTTTAGTGTTTGTTCATTATGTTTCTTATTTTTAGATGAATTTTGAAATTGCTTGGCAGAAATGTTAACCACCATGAGACGATGTGTTGCGCGCATGACCCAGTTTGATAACTCAAAGGTCAAGGTCATACACAGAGGTTAAAGGTAAAAAAATGGGCCTTTTGTGTTCGGTCAATAACTTTCTTATTTTTAGATGGATTATGCAATTGCATGCCAGAAATGTTAACCTCCATGAGACGGTGTGTTGCGTGCATAAAAACGGGTTGGTACCTCAAAGGTCTAGGTCATACTTAGAGGTCCAATGTCAAACTTTCGTGTTTGGTCAATAACTTTCTTTTTTTATAGATGGATTTTGAAATTACTTGGCAGAAATGTTCACCACAATAAGACGATGTGTCTCTTGCATGATCCATGTTGGTGCCTCAAAGGTCAAGGTCATACTTAGTGGTCAAAAGTCAAAAAGGGGACCTTTTTAGTGTTCAGTCAATACTTTCTTATACCTCGATAGATTGTAAGATTACTTGGCAGAAATATTAACCAACATGAGACGATGTGTTGCGCGCTAGACCCAGGTCGGTACCTCCAATGACAAGATCATAATAAGAGGTTTAAGATTAAAAAATGTCTTTTTTGTGCGTCCAGTCAATAACTTTTTTTTTATTTCTGGATGGACGTTTTAAAGTAACAATGCAGAAATGTTCACCCTCATTAGATGATGAGTCGTGGGCAAGACCAAGTTCCATACCTCCAATGTCAAGGTCATACCTAGAAGCCAAAGGTCTAAAAAGGGGCCTTTTTGTGTACAGTCAATAACTTTCTTCATCGCTTTATGTTTGCATTTCTTTCCCTTTGGTGTCTTTGATGGGTGGAGTAAGTTAATTGTATCGATTCCTGATCTTTGTTTTACTTCTACTTTGCATATCAGGTCTGTTTTCTTTTTGCCGTGTGGTGGCTGTAAAAGGTCTCCCCGTATATACATTTAATGCTCTTATTTTCCCAATCATCAGGGATTGCTTATGCAATTGCTTTTCACTGTTCCATCAATTGACATCCTTTAGATACCTGTTGAAGGTCATTATTAAACCGATGTTCGTTCCTCGTTGTATAACAACTGCTTTTTTTGACATCCCTGGACTTTAAGTAGACAAAGATGTTTTGTGGGCTTTTGTTGTACCTTCCTTCTATTCGAAGGAATTATCTTCATTAATTTTATATGCTGTTTTACTTAATAACCGGTCTGAAGATCGCTTTAGTTTTGAAAGTATCAAAACCTTATAAACCCACATGAGTATCACAAATTCATTTAAACTATCAATATCACCCCTTAGGTTTCACTCTGCTTCTTCTATACGGATTCCCAATTCTATTAACTTCTTCTGTAACTTCAGTTAATCTCTATGGAGCAGGCAATACCAATATGTTTAAAAATAATCTTCGAATAAGACTATCTCCTCTCAAGTCACCCATCCTTCGAAAATATACTAATCAGTGGAAAAGAAGTGGAATGTATCCTAGTATTTCTAAGTGCAATTCCAAGAGGTGCAGATGTTGTTAGCATTTAAGCACTGCGTCTACCGTTACTTCGTCTGTAAACGGTAGACGCTTCTCTGTAGTTAACATGTCTGATTTGATATGACAGTCTACAGATTTAATTTATCTAATTACATGACGTGCTGCAAACTGTAATATGCAGTACGTCGGCCAAACTAACCGCATGCTTATAACTGGATTGAACGAGCATTATCGTAGAATGAGTAAGCCTAAGAAAACTGACACTTTCTTGTACCGTCACTTTCGACGTACAGGTCATTCTGTAAATAACATTATTATACAACCAGTGGAAAAACTTTATTACGATGCAAATTCTACATCTATATTCAAAATTATCAAACGACATGAGGCTGAACAGAAATTGATTTAATCTTGACAGACCCCTTTTCCACTGGGATTTAATGACAACATTTATCATGAGGGTAATATTTCCAGAATGCCGGACTTTGATATTTTCTCGCTCCTGGAATGTCGAAAACGCAGAACTAGATCTCACGGCACCAGGAAAAATGGTAACTATAAACGTAAATTACATGCTTTTAAAAGAAACAATACTAGACTGAAGTGACTGTCAATTATATTATTAAATCATAGACGCCACTCTATGCTTTCATTTCTAAGTTCATTACCCGTTTCTGTTTTACGTCTTCTGGACACCGAGGCGAATAAATTCTACGATAGTTCTAATCAGTTATATGATGCGGCTTGTTAACTAGAGGCTATACTCAGCATACTCTCCGTCCTTACATTGATTCTGAAATTAATCATAAACGCCATTTCTTCAAACTATCCTTCATTAATAAAGGTATGGATTTTATAGATTTGCCCAGTATTTTTCGTGAGAGCTCGGTGCTTTCTTCCATTCCTGCTTATTTTCAAAATACTGAAATACCTACGATTTGCTATAAATATAACAAACCTGTTAGATCTATCATTTTTAATTTCAATAAACTTGTTTCAGATCTTGACATTGACATAATACTCCTGATTCATGTGATTGTAAAAACTCAGTGTATTGCTATCCTGCTGCTGGTCATGTAATTATTGGCAATTTAAAAATTATTCCTGATTCTAGGATAAGGAATGTAATTTCTAAAGGGCCGAAATATCGGTTTCCTTCTAAAATTGATTTCAGTAAATGTAGAGATGAACTCGCTGCTGCCTTGAATGAATTCGGTAATCGATAGTGTAAGCGAGAGTATGTTGAGCATAAAGCGCTTAAGGACTGGAAACTTAGCATTTACAAACTAGTGAATAAACGCATTTATTTCTATTCTCAAAATACTAACTTATTACGTCCTAAGTAGAAGTAAAACCAAGATCAGGAATTGATACAATTAACTTACTCCAACCATAAAAGACACCAAAGGACAAGAAATACAAACATTAAGCGACCAGACCATAATTGAAACCTAAATAAAGGAAGGCCATAAGGACAGTTACTTTCCCACAAAATGGCCATATGGCCATCCAAAATTAAAAGACACGAGTGATACACACAGTAAGTAACAAACAACAACATAAATAAATCGCCACAGAAGAGCCGCCCTGGAACGGTCAGTGGAAGATTTCCACCGGGGGGCTTAAATCGATTTTACGTGGCCACAATCCTCGCCCCTACTTCCGTCGCGATTTAGACAAATAATTTGTTCAGTCAGAATGAAGGCCTCCTAACTCATCAGTGCAACATCTCCGTGAACACAAAAATCAAAGAACCACAGAGGTGAGACAACGGTGAGGACTCGACAGCAAGAAACCACTGAAATGCTGGAGCAAAAGAAAACCAACAGTTAGACTCCGATGAGCCCGACCAGAGACAGAGCATCAGGCACCAACCAACATTATCTCTCTAATTTTCAATAAACCTTTACGTTGGAGCCGTCATAGAATCTGAGGCCTGACCCACCGGCGTGCAATTAAAAAGGGAAGCAAAGTTGCCAACCGTGATTGGGTTAACTACCATGCATGCAGTCTGTCGTATAATATCCATGTTGTACCCAATCTTTTTATATCGAAGAATGATTTGACGAAATTGGGTGTTGAAGTCATTGCGTTTATATATTTTTCTGAATTTATATACTAAGTCACCATAAAATTCGGGTTCCGATAGACCTTGTTGCAGAAGAGATTTAAGTCCAATATTGAATTTTGAAATTAAATCAGAATGGCGTCTATAAAATTTTGAAAAGGCTTTGCGCAGTTTATGGTACCGACAACCCTGATTAAGGAGTTTAGCCGTTAATAATTTATTACGAGTGTTGAAGTCAGTTACATGACTACACACTCTAGCAAATCGAATTAATTGCGAAATATAAACGCCATAGGATGGCGCACGAGGAACATCACCAACCCAAAAAGGAAAATTTACAATCTCAAAATCAAAGTCATCGCGTTTATCATAAATTTTGCACGAAACAAATCCATCTACAATAGATAGATGTAAATCCAAAAACGGGGCCTCGGTATCAGAAGAATTTGCTTTATTTAACTGAAGATCTAGGGGGTAAATCTGACTGATCAAACCATCAAACTAGGTATTATCAATATTTAATAAATCATCTAAATATCAAGAAGTAGAGCTAAAAGTTTCAATAATTTCAGATTGGTTATCAATGGAAAGCGACAAAATGAAGTCTCTTTCATAACAATACAAGAACAGATCAGCCACAAGAGGTGCGCAATAATTACCCATCGGAATATCCACAATTTGTCTAAATAACTTAGTACCGAATCTAATATAAATATTGTCAAGTAGAAAGGTGAGGGCATCAAACACTTTCTGACATGACCAAAGTGTATAATTCTTATGCTCTTTAGAAGTGAAAAATGCATTTCTGACATTACATGCAAGATAGAGAGAATCTTCTCTGTGAAAAGCCCATTCAATTAAATCATTAAGCTTTTCTTTTATAAGATTATGAGGAAGTGTAGTGTAAAGAGTTGAAAAATCGTAGGTAGACAGACTAGAAGCACGAAAATGTCTAGATTTCAATTTATTTAAAGTAGAAGTAAAACAAAGATCAGGAATTGATACAATTAACTTACTCCATCCATAAAAGACACCAAATGGAAAGAAATACAAACATTAAGCGACCAGACCATAATGGAAACCTAAACAAAGGAAGGCCATATGGACAGTTACTTTCCCACAAAATGGCCATATGGCCATCCAAAAGCAAAAGACACAAGTGATACACACAGAAAGTAACAAACAACAACATAAATAAATCGCCACAGAAGAGCCGCCTTGGAACGGTCAGTGGAAGATTTCCACTGGGGGGCTTAAATCGATTTTACGTGGCCACAATCCTCGCCCTTACTTCCGTCGCGATTTAGACAAAAAATTTGTTCAGTCCGCATGAAGGCCTCCTAACTCATCAGTGCAACATCTCCGTGAACACAGAAATCAAAGAACCATAGAGGTGAGACAACGGTGAGGACTCGACAGCAAGAAACCACTGAAATGCTGGAGCAAAAGAAAACCAACAGTTAGACTCCGATGAGCCCGACCAGAGACCTCATTCGAATTTTTTATAGACCAAAACAGATTTCTTCCTGATCTTTCAAAGACTTTATCACAATATTTAATTACATGCGTTTTAATAGCAGTAAGACAGGAAGTTAATAATGTAGAAAGTTCAGTGGTAGTGCAAGAGTTAGAATTTGCAATAAACCGTGCTTTGTAAGGTTTTTTATGAAGTTTTGGTAACCAGTATAGCGTAGGAAGCTTGTCTTGGCCTTCGTTAACACACACAGCAAACTTGGTGGCTGAAAGACAAACATGTTTATATACTATAGCTCTCTCTTCAGCTAAAGGCTGAAGTTCACAGGCCTTAGTACCACCAAGCTCCTGCTTAAGCGTGTTAACATAGTGGAGCCGTCACACAACGACGACGTTGTTAGCGGCCTTGTCTGCAGGGGCCAAAACAAACTTCTTATGAAATTTTTGAATACCATGTTTAAGATGACGTAAAGACGTCTTGGGCTTAGGAGGTAATAAGTTAGTATTTTGAGAATAGAAAGAAATGCGTTTATTCACTAGTTTTAAAATACTACGTTTCCAGTCCTTAAGGGCTTTATGCTCAACATACTCTCGCTTACACTATCGATTACCGAATTCGTTCAAGGAAGCAGCGATTTCATCTCTACATTTACTGAAATCAATTATAGAAGGAAACCGATATTTCGGTCATTTAGAAATTATATTCCTTATCCTAGAATCAGGAATAATTTTCAAATTGCCAGTAATTACATGACCAGCAGCAGGATAGCAATACTTTGAGTTTTTGCAATCACATGAATCAGGAGTATTAGTATCAATATCAAGATCTGAAACAAGTTTATTGAAATTAAAAATGATAGATCTAACAGGTTTGTTATATTTATAGCAAATTATAGGTGTTTCAGTATTTTGAAAATAAGCAGGAATGGAAGAAAGCACCGATCTCTCACGGAAGATACTGGGCAAATCTATAAAATCCATACCCTTAATGAAGGATATTTTGAAGAAATGGCGTTTATGATTAATTTCAGAATCAATGTAAGGACGGAGAGTATGCTGAGTATAGCCTCTAGTTAAAAGAGCCGCATCATATAACTGATGAGAACTATCGTAGAATTTATTCGCCTCGGTGTCCAGAAGACGTAAACCAGAAACGGGTAATGAACTTAAACATGAAAGCATAGAGTGGCGTCCATGATTTAATAATATAATTGACAGTCACTTCAGTCTAGTATTGTTTCCTTTAAACGCACGTGATTTACGTTTATAGTTACCATTTTTCCTGGTGCCGTGAGATCTAGTTCTACGTTTTCGACATTCCAGGAGTGAGAAAATATCAAAGTCCGGCATTCTGGAAATATTACCCTCATGATAAATGTTGTCATTAAATCCCAGTGGAAAAGGGTCTGTAAAGATTTAATCCATTTCAGTTCAGCTTCATGTCTTTTGATTGTTTTGAATCTAGATGTAGAATTTGCATCGTAATAAAGTTTTTCCACTGGTTGTATAACAACGTTATTTACAGAATGACCAGAATGACCTGTACGTCGAAAGTGACGGTACAAGAAAGTGTCAGTTTTCTTAGGCTTACTCATTCTACGATAATGCTCGTTCAATCTAGTTTTAAGCATGCGGTTAGTTTGACCGACGTACTGCATATTACAGTTTGCAGCACGTCAAGTAATTAGATAAATTAAATCTGTAGACTGTCATGTCAAATCAGACATGTTAACTACAGAGAAGCGTCTACCGTTTACAGATGAAGTAACGGTAGACGCAGTGCTTAAATGCGAACAACAACTGCACCTCTTGGCATTGCACTTAGAAATACTAGGATACATTCCACTTCTTTTCCACGGATTAGTATATTTTCGAAGGATGGGCGATTTGAGAGGAGATACGAAGACTACTCCCAAAAACATTGGTATTGCCTGCTCCTTTGAGATGTACTGAAGTTACAGAAGACAAATTTAAGGGTCTAACCAATACCGAAGGCAACATAGTATTAAAGTTCTTAATAGAATGGGGAATCCGTACAGAAGAAGCAGAGTGTAACCTAAGGGGTGATATTGATATTTTAAATGTATTTGTAATACTCATTTTGGTTAATAAGGTTGTGATACCGTCAAAACTAAAGCGATCTTCATCCCGGTTATTAAATAAATAAATAAAACAGCATATAAAATTCCTGAAGAAGATACCTTCGAATAGAAGGAAGGTACAACAAAAGCCCACAAAACATCTTAGTCTACTTAAAGTACAGGGATGTCAAACAAGCAGTTGTTATACAACGAGGAACGAACATCGGTTTAATAATGACCTTCAACAGGTATCTAAAGGATTTCAATTGATGGAACAGTGAAAAGCAATTGCATAAGCAATCCCTGAGGATTGGAAAAATAAGAGCATTAAATGCATGTACGTGGAGACCTTTTACAGCCGCCACACGGCACAAACAAAACAGCCCTGATATGCAAAGTAGAAGTAAAACAAAGATCAGGAATTGATACAGTTAACTTACTCCACCCATAAAAGACACCAAAGGGAAAGAAATACAAACATTAAGCGACCAGACCATAATGGAAACCTAAACAAAGGAAGGCCATAAGGACAGTATTTACGTCATCTTAAACTAGGTATTCAAGAATTTCATAAGAAATTTGTTTTGGCCCCTGCAGACAAGGCCGCTAACAACGTCGTCGTTGTGTAACGGCTCCACTATGTTAACACGCTTAAGCAGGAGCTTGATGGTACTGAGGCCTATGAACTTCAGCCTTTAGCTGAAGAGAGAGAGCTGTAGTATATGAACATATTTGTCATTCAGCCACCAAATTTGCTGCATGTGTTATAGAAGGCCAAGACAAGCCTCCTACGCTATACTTGTTATCAAAACTTTATTAAAGACCTTACAAAGCACGGTTTATTGCGAATTCTAGCTCTTGCACTGTCACTGAACTTTCTAAATTATTAACTTCCTTTCTTACTGCAATAAAACGCATGTGATTAAATATTGTGATAAAGTCTTTGAAAGATCAGGAAGAAATCTGTTTTGGTCTATAAAAAAATCGAATGAGGTTTCAAATAAATTGAAATCCAGACATTTTCGTTCTTCAAGTCTGTCTACTTACGATTTTTGCACTCTTTACATTACACTTCCTCATAATCTTAAAAAAGAAAAGTTTAATAATTTAATTGAATGGGCTTTTTACAACGAAGATTCTTTCTATCTTGCATGTAATGTCAGAAATGCATTTTTCACTTCTAGAGAGCATAATAATAATACACTTTGGTCATGTCAGTAAGTGTGTGATGCCCTCACCTTTCTACTTGACAATATTTATATTAGATTCGGTACTAAGTTATTTAGACAAATTGTGGGCATTCATTCCGATGGGTACGAGTTGCGCACCTCTTGTGGCTGATCTATTCTTGTATTGTTATGAAAGAGATATCATGTTGTCGCTTTCCATTGATAACCAATCTGAAATTATTGAGGCTTTTAGCTCCACTTCTAGATATTTAGATGATTTATTAAATATTGATAATACCTATTTCGATGGTTTGATCAGTCAGATTTACCCCCCAGAACTTCAGTTAAATAAAGCAAATTCTTCTGATACCGAGGCCCCGTTTTTGGATTTACATCTATCTATTACAGATGGGTTTGTTTCGTGCAAAATTTATGATAAACGCGATGACTTTGATTTTGAGATTGTAAATTTTCCTTTTTTGGATGGTGATGTTCCTCGTGCGCCATCCTATGGCGTTTATATTTCGCAATTAATTCGATTTGCTAGAGTGTGTAGTCATGTAACTGACTTCAACACTCGTAATAAATTATAAACGGCTAAACTTCTTAATCAGGGTTATCGGTACCATAAACTGCGCAAAGCCTTTTCAAAATTTTATAGACGCCATTCTGATTTAATATCAAAATTCAATATTGGACTTAAATCTCTTCTGCAACAAGGTCTATCTGAACCCGAATTTTATGGTGACTTAGTATATAAATTCAGAAAAATATTTAACCGCAATGACTTAAGCACCCAATTTCGTAAAATCGTTCTTCGATATAAAAAGATTGGGTACACCATGGATATTATACGACAGACTGCATGCATGGTAGTTAACCCAATCACGGTTGGCAACTTTGCTTCCCTCTTTAATTGAACGCCGGTGGGTCAGGCTCAGATTCTATGACGGTTCCAACGTAAAGGCTTATTGAGAATTAGAGAGATCTAATTCAAGGTAATGTTGGTTGGTGCCAGTTGCTCTGTCTCTGGTCGAGCCCATCGGAGTCTAACTGTTGGTTTTCTTTTGCTACAGCATTTCAGTGGTTTCTTGCTGTCGAGTCCTCACCGTTGTCTCACCTCTGTGGTTCTTTGATTATTTGTGTTCACGGAGATGTTGCACTGATGAGTTAGGAGGCCTTCATTCTGACTGAACAAATTATTTGTCTAAATCGCGACGGAAGTAAGGGCGAGGATTGTGGCCACGTAAAATCGATTTTTGCTCCCAAGTGGAAATCTTTCCACTGACCGTTCCAAGGCGGTTCTTCTGTAGCGATTTATTTGTGTTGTTGCTTGTTACTTACTGTGTGTATCACTTTTGGCTTTTTATTTTGGATGGCCATATGGCCATTTTGTGGGAAAATAACTGTCCTTATGGCCTTCATTTGTTTAGGTTTCCATTATGGTCTGGTCGCTTTATGTTTGTGTTTCTTTCCATTTGGTGTCTTTAATGGGTGGAGTAAGTTAATTGTATCGATTCCTGATCTTTGTTTTACTTCTACTTTTCATGTTGTCGCTTTCCATTGATAACCAGTCTGAAATTACTGAAGCATTTAGTTCTACTTCTAGATATTTTTAGATGATTTATTAAGTATTGACAATACTTACTTTGATGGTTTGATCAGTCAGATTTATCCCCTAGAACTTCAGTTAAACTAGGCAAATTCTCTGATACCGAGGCCCCCTTTTTGGATTTTCATTTATCTATTGTAGATGGATTTGTTTCTTGCAAAATTTATGATAAACGTGATGATTTTGATTTCGAGATTGTAAAGTTTCCTTTTTTGGACGGTGATGTTCCTCGTGTGACATCGCTCGGGGTTTATATTTCGCAGTTAATTCGATGCGCTAGAGTGTCTAGTCATGTATCCGACCCTAACACTCGTAATAAATTATTAATCGCTAAACTTCTTAATCAGGTGTATCGGTATCATAAACTACTTAAAGCCTTTTCTAAGTTTTATAGACGTCATTCTGATTTGGTTTCAAAATCAATGTTGGACTTAAAACAATTCTGCAACAAGGCCTATCGGAACCTGAATTTTATGGTGACTTAGTATATAAATTTAGAAAAATACATGCCTGTAATGACTTTAGTACCCAATTTCGTAAAAATCGTTCGTCGATATATAAAGATTGGGTACAACATTTATGTTATAAAACAGACTACATGCATGGTGGTTAACCCAATCACGGTTAGCAACTTTGCTTCCCTCTTTGATTGCACACCGGTGGGTCGGGCTTAAGATTATGTGACGGTTCCAGCGTAAAAACATAAATGGAATTTTATTTTATTTTAGTATTCTTTATGTTGGTTGGCACCTGATGCTCCGTCTTTGGTCGGGCCCCTCGGAGTCTTGGTTTTCTTTTGCTCCAGCAATTCTGTTGTTGTATGCTGTCGAGTCCTCAACCTTGTTTTATCCCTGTAGTTTTTATTATTTGTATGTTCTCGGAGATGTAACACTGAAGAGTTAGGAAACCTTCATTCGGGCTAAACATAATTAGTGTATTTCGCGACAGAGGTAAGGGTGAGGATTCTGGCCATATAAACTCGATTTAAGGCCCCGAGGGGAATTCTTGCCACTGACCGTTCCAATGTGGTTCTTCTGTTGCGGTTTATTAATGTTGTTGTTTGTTACTTACTGTATGTATTACTTGTGTATTTTTATTTTGGATGGCCATTTTGTGGAAAGTAACTGTCCTTATGGCCTTCCTTTGTTTAGGTTTCCATTATGGTCTGGTCGCTTCATGTTTGTGTTTCTTTCCCTTTGGTGTCTTTGATGGATGGAGTAAGTTAATTGTATCTATTCCGGATCTTTGTTTTACTTCTACTTTTCTTATTCTTTGATGGATTATGAAATTACTTGGCAAAAATATTAACCATCATGAGACGATGTGTTGTACCTCAAAGGCACATTATGGGTAGCTAAAATGGCCTAAGTGGTACTGACTTTTGATAACAAAGCATTTCTGAATGAATTTTAAAAATATGTAGGCAGGTCTGTAGGAAGGTAGGATTGTAAGTAGCCAGAAGGTGTTTGTGTCGCTTATATTATTTTATTTTGGATAACCTATTAGCCATTTTGTGGGACAGTTACTGTCCACTTAAATCCCACGTATAACGCTTATATTATTTTATTTTGGATAACCTATTAGCCATTTTGTGGGACAGTTACTGTCCTTTTGGCTTTCCGCTGTTGGTGTATCCGTTGGGGTCTGTTGCTTCATGTCTGTGTTTCTTTCCCTTTGGTGTTTGACAGGAGCTGTGGGTTAATTGTATCGATTCCTGATCATTGCCTCCACTTCTATGCTAATGGTTAGTTTGTATGGGTATACGCAGGCATGCTGGTACATGTAAGATATGGTTACCCGTTTGACAGGTTTATATCTTGAAATGACAACGCCTAAGTAACATCATGAAAACACGCCTATTTCAAATAAATCGAAACATTTACCATCACAAATTTTGACAAAAACAATTTTGATATTCTGTATATCCCCGCACAACACAAAATCCGCGGACAGCAGCCGGAACCGAGGCGCCGTAAATGAACACACAATCTATGCCCACAACATAGACACGAAATATAATGTATTCTCCGACCTCCGTAATCCTCGCTATATAAACGTGGGATTTAAGTGTGAAAGAGAATTATATAGGCGCGTTTTCGTGATCTTACAACAGGGTTGGCCGAAACTAGCTAGTCTGGCCCAAACAAATTGTATGTATATATGTATTTGGGTTTGAGTTTTACGTCCCACCAACAGCTATGGTCATATGGAGACGGGACCGCGGTTTAAAAACTCATCCGAAGTCGGGAAAAGCCCGGGATCGAACCTACGACCTCTGATTTATGATGCGAGTAGCACAACCGCTACACCACGGAGGCTTCGGAGAATACATTATATTTCGTGTCTATGTTGTGGGCATAGATTGTGTGTTCATTTACGGCGCCTCGGTTCCGGCTGCTGTGCGGGGATATACAGAATATCAAAATAGTTAATCAGGGTTATCGGTACCAAAAACTACGCAAAGCCTTTTCAAAATTTTATAGACGCCATTAGGATTTAATTTCAAAATTCAATATTGGACTTAAATCTCTTCTGCAACAAGGTCTATCGGAACCCGAATTTTATGGTGACTTAGTATATAAATTCAGAAAAATATATAACCGCAATGACTTCAGCACCCAATTTCGTAAAATCATTATTCGATATAAAAAGATTGGGTACAACATGGATGTTATACGACAGACTGCATGCATGGTAGTTAACCCAATCACGGTTGACAACTCTGCTTCCCTCTTTAATTGCACGCCGGTGGGTCAGGCCTCAGATTCTATGACGGCTCCAACGTAAAGGCTTATTGAGAATTAGAGAGATCTAATTCTTGGTAATGTTGGTTGGTGCTTGATTCTTTGTCTCTGGTTGGGCCCATCGAAGTCTAATTGTTGGTTTTCTTTTGCTCCAGCATTTCAGTGGTTTCTTGCTGTCGAGTCCTCACCGTTGTCTCACCTCTGTGGTTCTTTGATTGTTTTGTGTTCACGGAGATGTTGCACTGATGAGTTAGGAGGCCTTCATGCGGACTGAACAAATTATTTGTCTAAATCGCGGCGGAAGTAAGGGCGAGGATTGTGGCCACGTAAAATCGATTTAAGCCCCCCACCCCCCAGTGGAAATCTTCCACTGACCGTTCCAAGGCGGCTCTTCTGTGGCGATTTATTTATGTTGTTGTTTGTTACTTACTGTGTGTATCACTTGTGTCTTTTAATTTTGGATGGCCATATGGCCATTTTGTGGGAAAGTAACTGTCCTTATGGCCTTCCTTTGTTTAGGTTTCCATTATGGTCTGGTCGCTTAATGTTTGTATTTCTTTCCCTTTGGTGTCTTTTATGGGTGGAGTAAGTTAATTGTATCAATTCCTGATCTTTGTTTTACTTCTATTCTGTATGTATGTTTGTATGTATGTATGTATGTATGTATGTATGTATGTATGTATGTATGTATGTATGTTTGTAATACATACATATGTATGTATGTATGTATGTATGTATGTATATATTATGTATGTATGTATGTATGTATGTATGTATGTTTGTATGCGAGTGAGTGTTTGAGTTTCACGTACCACCAACAACTAAGGTTATACAAAGACGGGACCTTGGTTTAAAGACTCACCCGGAAGTCTGGAGAAGGCCGGGATCGAACCTGCGATCTCTGGTTTACAATGCGAGTAGCATAACCACTACACTACGAAGGTGTCAAAATCATTAAAAAAATCATTTCGCATTTGGGCACGGTATGTTTAAGCTAAATACTGTTCTTTGGGCCATGTTGTTTATTGATTTACAGTATCTTATCAATATTATGAATGACAAACTACTGTGCTCGAAATATTCATCTAAATTCAAATCCAATCATATAAGGTTATTATGACTGTTGAGTACATATAGAAAAATTTATTTCACATATCGGTTTTCGTCCACTGTCCTTTGCATAACCCCGGCGTAAATTGATTCCAAATAATCTTGACAGCCAGAAGTAACTCATCTTTTTTTTCTCATCAAGGAAATGATGGAGTAAACCTTTGCACTTTGCTCGTTTATTTTGTTCCTATTTTTTCTGTTCTAAGAAAACTTGATATCCGCAAGCTCCGCAAGTTTATTAACAATCGTACTCGTATAAGCGAAATCTGAATCAAAACGTACGTTCGACAAAGTGCCTTCTTTCCTATCTGCAAAAGTGTTACTTTTGTGATGATATTTGAAATAA
The DNA here is from genome assembly GCA_963580285.1 of Lucinisca nassula. NCBI lineage: Eukaryota > Metazoa > Mollusca > Bivalvia > Lucinida > Lucinidae > Lucinisca > Lucinisca nassula. The sequence continues at coordinate 121,438,175 of OY757023.1, read as the reverse complement.
TCTTCTCATCTATACCCCAATGTGCTCGCCACATTGAGGCGGTTCTATCGAGCAGAGCAAAAAGAACTAGAAAAGATATGGCCCAGTGCCATATCAAGAGATTCAATTATGACTGCATTGTACCATTTCGGAAAGAAACAGGCAATGATATCTCATTATTAAAGCAGTTTAGTTATAAACTTATAAAATAGAATAACTAGACTGTGTCAACATGAACACTGAATTTGCAGTATCAAATCCCACTTGTACATGTCTCTCTTTTTCGTTCTTTCTTGTTTTGAATTCGACAGATTGTATATCTAAATTGACAGCTTAATGTTTGTGGAAATCTGTGTTGAATTTAACAGTGTAAATTTTGAAGAGTTGAATTCGAAATTAAAAATCGACAAGCACAATCAGCAAAAAAGAAGTAGAGGCAATGAAAAGACTGGTCTTCATTATACTCAGCACCCTCCTTTTCAACACCAAACCAAGAAGAACACATTAATTATTATTATTACTATTATTATTATTATTATTATCATATTATTATTATCTTATCATTATTTTATTGCCATTATTAAATGCAGTTTTCTACCAAAAGTATTTATAAGCTAGTGTTTATGAACATTATTGTCATCACGTTAATAATACTTATAAAAATAATAGTTGAAGTAGTGGTAGTAGTAGTAGTAGTAGTAGAAGTAGTAGTTATAGTAGTAGTAATAGTGGTAGTAGTATTGAAAGCAGTAGTAAATGAAGTAGTTATGGGATTAGTAATAAGAGTATAATTATTATTATCATCGCTTTGTTTATTGAAATTGTTATAATTATTTTAAATATGTTCTAGAAAGGGTTATCCTTTGGAGCAAGGAATATACCGCGGAACTTGAAAATATAGCGTGTACATGTTTTCTGGTCAAGACTAGCTAGTTTCGGCCAATTAGGCCTCAACAGTGACCCTCAGATATTTTCAAAATTTAACATTGGAATCAATGATCTCACAGGTCAAAAAAATATAAAATACACTATTATGTAGGGCAGGAAGACTTTTTAAGCCCGCCACACATTCCCAGTCACCCACAGTCCCAGTAGTATCATCGCTAGTAGTAATTTGTTTATTTGAATTGAGGTTTAACGCCCCCGTCAACCCTATTAAGGTCATTTTGGAGACGTTGCTTACAATTTTTGGGAGTTCTACGAAATGTCATCTCAAGCCCTGCCGCCAAAACAAACTAAACGAATTTATGTTATACGACAGACTGCATGCATGGTAGTTAACCCAATCACGGTTGGCAACTTTGCTTCCCTCTTTAATTGCACGCCGATGGGTGAGGCCTCAGATTCTATGACGGTTCTAACGTAAAGGCTTATTGAGAATTAGAGAGATCTAATTCAAGGTAATGTTGGTTGGTGCCTGATGCTCTGTCTCTGGTCGCGCCATCGGAGTCTAATTGTTGGTTTTCTTTTGCTCCAGCATTTCAGTGGTTTCTTGCTGTCGAGTCCTCACCGTTGTCTCACCTGTGGTTCTTTGATTATTTGTGTTCACGGAGATTTTGCTCCAACGAGTTAGGAGGCTTTCATGCGGACTGAACAAATTATTTGTCTAAATCGCGACGGAAGTAAGGGCGAGGATTGTGGCCACGTAAATCGATTAAAGCCCCCGAGTGGAATTTTTTCCACTGACCGTTCCAAGGCGGTTCTTCTGTGGCGATATTTGTCTAAATCGCGACGGAAGTAAGGGCGAGGATTGTGGCCACGTAAATCGATTTAAGCCCCCCAGTGGAATTTTTTTCACTGACCGTTCCAAGGCGGTTCTTCTGTGGCGATTTATTTGTGTTGTTGTTTGTTACTTACTGTGTGTATCACTTGTGTCTTTTTACTTTGGATGGCCATATGGCCGTTTTGTGTGAAAGTAACTGTCCTTATGACCTTCCTTTGTTAAGGTTTCCATTATGGTGTGGTCGCTTAATGTTTGTTTCTCTTTCCCTTTGATGTCTTTGATGGGTGGAGTAAGTTAATTGTATCGATTCCTGATCTTTGTTTTACTTCTACTTTATATAAAGGGCCGGTCCGACTCACATCATTTTGACTGGACAGGTTAACACCTTCTAAGCAGTTAACCCATATATTCAATTTTGTGACTTTTAAGTAAGCATATTGTACGTGTATCAAAAGTCAGGGCATTGCAAAATGTACATGTTAGCAAGTTTGAAACACAACTTCCCATACTAAAACGCCAATGGTACTGAGTCCGACCGAGTCTGGCACAATGGTCTTGTGTTTAAGCTGGAACAACATGTAATAAGTGGTCCTTTATAGGAATTGGCTTACTGATTATTTACGTAATAGGTCACAACGCGTGGTTGTTAGATCCTGTTCTTCGACACGCTGGAGTCCCTCAAGTTCCCGTCCTTAGATAATTGCAGTTTCTGATCTATGTTAATGACTTTGCAGACTCTCTACTTAGCTTTACACGTTAATTTGCTAATGATAGTTCTCTATCCTGCTCAGCATCATCAATTGCAGACTTACATGGTATGATTAACCATAATTTACAGATTCTGTCCGCATGGGCCAAACAATCAATTCGAAAACATGCCTATTCAAATACATTGTACAGTTTATCGCTGAAAATACTAAAATTTTAAGATGAACAATTGCGATATATTTCTTATTTCTGCTCAAAATATAGATTGTGGGTACTCGTTAGAACCGCCTCGATCTATATTTAAGAGCAGAAATATGAAAAATAAGGTTTACTCCTGTATACCCCAGTTGTACTATATAAAAGTAGGGTTCAAGGAGGTCAAAATTATATAGGCTTGTTTTCGTGATGTGGCGTATAACATTCAATGACTTGAAATCTGAAGTCATCTTGTTTACACTAAAGCAACCTGCAAACTTGCCACACATAATTATGTAGGGTACTCCAATTAAATTTGTCTCAGATCACTGACATGTAGGTTTAACTCTAAGTAACCAGGGTCAGTAGAATAAACATATAGAAAATATCGTTATCAGTGCTTCCAAAGTCATTGGTATTATACGTAAACTGAAATACACTTTCCATTGAGTTGCACTAAATCAAATTTATGTCTCTTATGTGTTACCCATTGTAGAATACTATACAGTAGTTTGGGATAATTGAACGCTGCAAGACTCTAGTATTTTAGAAAAACTCCAGAACGAAGCTGCCATGATTGTTACGGGCTTAACCCGTTCTGCTTCATTACCTTTACAGAGAATGTGGATGGGTTACATTAAAAACAAGACGTACAGAAAAAACTAGCATTTATATATAAATCTGTAAATGACTTGGTTCCAGAATATATAAGTGACGTTATTCAGCCTTTCGTAATACATATAACAAATTATCATCTTCGCAAGAATAATAATTTAACTGTTTAATGCAACACATAATTACCACTCTTTGAACATCGGGAAACTCCTTTTCGGAAACGATAAACTAACAGAACAAGAAAACTCTACTCTATTCATTGCAGTCCAAAACTATATTAAAAGCTTTGGATCGGCCCCCGCCCGTCGGGGCTGGAAGAAATAGATGGGCTTCATGATGCTTCCACGCAGAGCTGAATCTGACCCGCACACGAGTACGGGTAAACCGCTTAGAGGATCTAAGCCTGCCCAGGCAAAGCGGTGCGAGTGTGGGACCGCCCATGCTTATAAGCCCTATTGGTTTCATTGGGCGACAGGGCTTGAGATGCCATTTCATCTCAATGTCGGGTAAAAGCCCCACAAAATTGGAAGCAACGTCTCCAAAATGACCTTTACAGTGTTGACGGGGACGTTAAACCTCAAATGAATAAATAAATAAATAAATAATAATAATAAATTAGGTTGATGTTGCAGATGCCGTTTTCCGTTTCACCTCTGCCTTATGATTCACCGAACTTCATTATCAATCACGCATTCACACGCATACACTTGCATGCACACCCATAAAAGCATGCTCGCATTAAGACACACACACATGCACACACACATAACACATATTAACATTTTCGTTCTTATTTTTTATATGTTTACACAGTTTCCTTAAATTCTAGCCAACACAATTGCAAGAAAACTGTTCATTGTGCATGTACATATATACATGTATTCTTCCCTTCACTTAATGTTTTAGTGAATTATAATTATTATTATATGCATGCATATACTTTATGCATTTTCTCTATAAAAAATGAATATTGTATTGTTTATTGCTATTGTCACCTGAAATTACTTGCTATGTTTTCATTGTAGTTTTACGAAAACACGCCTATATAATTTTGACCCCCTCCAACCCCACTTTTATATAGTAAAACTGGGGTTTACAGGGGTAAACATTATTTTACTTATTTCTGCTCAAAACATAGATTGTGGGGCCTCATTGAGGCGGTTGTAACGAGTACCCACAAACTATATTTTGAGCAGAAATAATGAGGCGGTACTAACGAGTACCCACAATCTATGTTTTTGAGCAGACATAAGAAAAATATCACAATTTTTCATCTGAAATTAGTTGTTTTTAGGCGATAAAATTTACAATGTATTTGAATAGGCGTGTTTTCGTAATGGGGGGGGGGGGGTGGTGGGTGGGCCATAACTAATATTGTGAGAACTTGTGGCCCAACCCCTTTGTATTTCTTGAGTTGCAATAATTGTGATTAAACTATGGAACTGAGTCCACCCCGTTCCTTACGCACCCTCATAATATCCGTCAAATGATCTTTTACACTATTGCATCAAAATAATCAGAACAATTTTTTTCACAAAGTGTTTGTGGAAAAAACTTTAAATGCTCTCAATAAAGAATGTGACATGCAAATCCTGTTTGTTGCCGTCATCAGACGGATATTTTGCTGCTTTGATACTTTCTAGCAGATTTTTTTTATCGCGCCTAGTACGTCGGTATCATTTCAGAGAGGTCGTAATTGTTTAGTAGGAGTCTTGCGAATTAATAATTAACTGCCTGACAATTTCGATGGTTTTTTTTTTGTGTGTTTTTTTTTGTGTGTGTTTTCGAAATCAACTTTTGGTCTGCATAATTGTTAGTAACCGATAAAAGTGATTATTAATTTTATTTTTATGGTTTTCAAATCTTTTTACAAGTTGAACTTTTAAAAAGTTGTCGAGCGACGACGGACACTCGGCATATTACCGGCTATTTCTGAGCTGTCATATTACAGGCTATTTCGGAGCTGTGACTCAAGGGAAACAAACTTTCATATTTTTGCTGAATAATACAAAGATTAGCATTACCTGTCTGCTCTCTTGTTTCAATCAGAGTCAACAGTATTAAACAATGCACTTGGCTGAACGTTTGTTATTTTGACCGCAAAAGTGTTCGATATGAAAGCACGACTTTGAACAACTGGTGCCTGAGAAACATCAGTAATGCTTATATAATTTTCACCCCCTTGGATATGTTCTATAAAAGGGTTATACTTTGGAAGCAAGGAATGCATCACAGAGCTAGAACATGTGGAGTGTACATGTTTTCTGGGCCAGATTAGCTAGTTTCGGCCAATTAGGCCTCATCAGTGACCCTCAATTTGTCCAAAATTCCACAATGGAAACAATGATTCCAAAGAACATGAAAATATAAACTACACTATGATGTAGGACAGGGAGACTTTTTACGGCCGCCACACATTCCCAGACACCATCTGTAGTGACGTCAAATATGTTCTATAAAAGGGTTAATATTTAACTGCCTGGAAGGTTGACGCCATTTTTATATATTACAATGGGAAACGGTATTTATCTTATTTGTGCTCTAAAGGATACGACGAGGCGGTTATAATGTGAACTGTCAATCTATCTTCTGTGCAGAAATAAGAAAATTATCACATTTGTCTTATTAAAAGTCTCGTCTTTTCGCTGGTAAAGGTTACAATGTATTTGTAAAGGCGTGTTTTTTATGTACAAAGTACTTATCTATTAATAGGCGTCGTTGGATATTTTGTTATTTATCGCAAAACACATAAATACTGTACAATTGATATGTTATGATATGGCGTAATTGAGGATGTCATTTTGGCAATTATTCGAAGAACATGACAATGCTATTTGAATGCAATATTCTATTGATTTTGATATTGAAGAGACACATGCTGGATGCAAGGTTATGTAACGCTCAATATTTATGTGTCTGGACAGGACAGGTTAACTGGAGCAGATCAATAATTCAATTTAATTAATACCCACACTTTTTGTCCAATACTACATACTTGCATTCGTAGTAAAATTATATAAAATATTAGTGAAAGCAATGATCAGTAATCGATACACTTAACTCACAGCTCCCATCAGTGACACCAAAGGAAAAAAAACACAGACATGAAATAACTAGACCCTAATGGAATCATCAACAGCGGAACGCCAACATGACAGTTACTTTCCCACCAAATGGCCAATTGACTATCGAAATCAAAATAATATAAGCGATACACACACTAAAGCGACCACTCAGATAAAAAATAAACCGCGACAGAAGAATCGCCTTGGAACGGTCAGTGAAACTAAGTTTGAAAACCGAAATCACTATTCTATATTGCTATATGATCACTTTGGGGATAAAGTGTGCAATTAAGAGAAAATAGGGGTTTACGCCGGTATACATAATTTTCTTCGTTTCTGCTCAAAGGAAAATGCTGTGGATACTATTTTGAACTGCATCAGTGAGCCGATAAAAGCACTGTTAGGGATTAATTGAGTCGAAAAACCTCACATTGTCTCCTCAGACAATAAATAAATGTTTCAGGGAGCTAAAAGAATGAATTATGGCAGACGAATGTGTTATCGCAATTGATTGTTTATCATTTTGAGTCATGGCTGGACAAAGGTGCAAAACGAGGTCAAAGGCAGGCCCATAATTGTAATTGGAGTTTCCGAGAGTTTTAAGCGACGTCTTGTAAATGTTGTTTTCGTGTACATGTGTGGCTTTGAAATGTAGGTCTTATGTTATAGTTTTTTTGGTTTTGTTTTGTTTATGTTCTAAATATATAACTACCGCTTTGCAGAAACAATACGGAGCCAGGAAGGGGACATGGGTATTTTATTTCTAGCTCACCAGAGCCGAAGGCTCGAGGGAAGCATTAAGTATAAGCAGTTGTCCGTCGTAGACGGATCGATTAAGCTCAAATTTCATCCGTAGCATCCTTGGGCTAGGGGATTGAACGTTCATGTTTTTAATGAAAAACTACTCATTAATTTGGTTGCTATTGCAACTTAGATGTTCAATAGACATATAATGGTAACAAGAGCTCCGCAAGCGGGGCATTATACGCCCGTGGCAATGAGTAAGAAGGAGCATATATATACTGACTGTTGTACAAAATAGAAGTGAAGGCAATGATCAGGAATCGAGTTTGGGTTTGTGGAATGTAACCAAAAAACAATATGTGCACAATATATTCTTACCTGGCACTAATAATAACCCTTAATGGCTCAAACTACGTGTCTCCAACAAATTTTCATGGTCAGTAATATTTGGTGGACCATAACCTCAAAATAATATGAGCATAACACGGGCAATAAGTGGTGGACTGTAACCTTGAAATAATATGCGCTGCTCCACATCATAGTCTAACTATACGTAAAGTTTCAGTTATATCAGATGTAAAATTTAGGAAGCGTTATTCGGAAACAAAATATGTTTAGAAAAATCTGTGAAAAGGGAATAACTCTGGTAATATTTGGCGGACTGCAACCTCAAAATAATATGCGCTGTCCTACATCTTGGTCTTACAATATGTAAAGTTTCAGCTTCATCAGATGTAAAATGTAGGAGAATTTATCGGGAAACCGAATGTTTAGAAAAAAAATCTGTGAAAGGGATTTAATATGCACTGTTCCATATCATGGTCTTACTGTATGAAACTACAGAGATGAAACAAGGTTGAGGACTCGACAGCATACAACAACAGAATTGCTGGAGCAAAAGAAAACCAACAGTTAGACTCCGAGGGGCCCGACCAAGGAGGGAGCATCAGGCGCCAACCAACATAAAGAATACTAAAATAAAATAAAATTCCATTTATGTTTTTACGCTGGAACCGTCATATAATCTTAGGCCCGACCCACCGGTGTGCAATCAAAGAGGGCAGCAAAGTTGCCAACCATGATTGGGTTAACCACCATGCATGCAGTCTGTTTTATAACATTTATGTTTTACCCAATCGTTATATATCGACGAACGATTTTACTAAATTGGGTACTTAAGTCATTACAGGCATGTATTTTTTCTAAATTTATATACTAAGTCACCATAGAATTTGGGTTCCGATAGGCCTTGTTGCAGAAGTGTTTTAATCCAACATTGAATTTTGAAACCAAATCAGAATGACGTCTATAGAAAAGGTTTTACGTAGTTTATGATACCGATACCCCTGATTAAGAAGTTTGGCGGTCAATAATATATTACGAGTGTTGAAGTCGGATACATTACTAGACACTCTAGCGAATCGAATTAACTTCGAAATATAAACCCCGTACGATGACGCACGAGGATTATCACCGTCCAAAAAAGAAAAATGTACAATCTCGAAATCAAAATCATCACGTTAATCGTAAATTGTGCAAGAAACAAAATCCATTTACAATAGCTAAATGTAAATCCAAAAAGGAGGCCTCGGTATCAGAGGAATTAGCCTTGTTTATCTGAAGTTCTAGGGGATAAATCTGACTGATCAAACCATCAAAATAAGTATTGTCATTATTTAATAAACCATCTAAATATCTAGAAGTAGAGCTAAAGGCTTCAATAATTTCAGATTGGTTATCAATGAAAAGCGACAACATGAAGTCCCTTTCATAACAATACAAGAAAAGATCAGCCACAAGAGGTGCGCAATTCGTACCCATCGGAATACCCACAATTTGTCTAAATAACTTAGTACCGAATCTAATATAAATATTATCAAATAGAAAGGTGAGGGCATCACACACTTTCTGACATGACCAAAGTGTATAATTCTTATGCTCTTTAGAAGTGAAAAAATGCATTTCTGATATTACATGCAAGATAGAGAGAATCTTCTGTGTGAAAAGTCCATTCAATTAAATCATTAAGCTTTTCTTTTATACGATTATGAGGAAGTGTAGTGTAAAGAGTGGAAAAATCGTAAATTCTACGATAGTTCTAATCAGTTATATGATGCGGCTCTCTTAACTAGAGGCTATACACAGCATACTCTCCGTCCTTACATTGATTCTGAAATTAATCATAAACGCCATTTCTTCAAAATATCCTTCATTAATAAGGGTATGGATTTTATAGATTTGCCCAGTATCTTCCGTGAGAGATCGGTGCTTTCTTCCATTCCTGCTTATTTTCAAAATACTGAAACACCTATAATTTGCTATAAATATAACAAACCTGTTAGATCTATCATTTTTAATTTCAATAAACTTGTTTCAGATCTTGATATTGATACGAATACTCCTGATTCATGTGATTGTAAAAACTCAAAGTATTGCTATCCTGCTGCTGGTCATGTAATTACTGGCAATTTGAAAATTATTCCTGATTCTAGGATAAGGAATATAATTTCTAAAGGACCGAAATATCGGTTTCCTTCTAAAATTGATTTCAGTAAATGTAGAGATGAAATCGCTGCTTCCTTGAATGAATTCGGTAATCGATGGTGTAAGCGAGAGTATGTTGAGCATAAAGCCCTTAAGGACAGGAAACTTAGCATTTTAAAACTAGTGAATAAACGCATTTCTTTCTATTCGCAAAATACTAACTTATTACCTCCTAAGTCCAAGACGTCTTTACGTCATCTTAAACTAGGTATTCAAGAATTTCATAAGAAGTTTGTTTTGGCCCCTGCAGACAAGGCCGCTAACAACGTTGTCTTTGTGTGACGGCTCCACTATGTTAACACGCTTAAGCAGGAGCTTGGTGGTACTAAAGCCTATGAACTTCAGCCTTTAGCTGAAGAGAGAGCTATAGTAGATAAACATGTTTGTCATTCAGCCACCAAGTTTGCTGTATGTGTTAACGAAGGCCAAGACAAGCTTCCTACGCTATACTGGTTACCAAAACTTCATAAAATACCTTACAAAGCACGGTTTATTGCAAATTCTAGCTCTTGCACAACCACTGAACTTTCTGAATTATTAACTTCCTGTCTTACTGCTATTAAAACGCATGTGATTAAATATTGTGATAAAGTCTTTAAAAGATCAGGAAGAAATCTGTTTTGGTCTATAAAAAATCGAATGAGGTTTTAAATAAATTGAAATCCAGACATTTTCGTGCTTCAAGTCTGTCTACTTACGATTTGTCCACTCTTGACACTACACTTCCTCATAATCTTAAAAAAGAAAAGCTTAATGATTTAATTGAATGGGCTTTTCACAGGGAAGATTCTCTCTATCTTGCATGTAATGTCAGAAATGCATTTTTTACTTCTAAAGAGCATAATAATTATACACTTTGGTCATGTCAGAAAGTGTGTGATGCCCTCTCCTTTCTACTAGACAATATTTATATTAGATTCGGTACTAAGTTATTTACACAGATTGTGGGTATTCCGATGGGTACGAATTGCACCCCTCTTGTGACTGATCTGTTCTTGTATTGTTATGAAAGAGACTTCATGTTGTCGCTTTCCATTGATAACCAATCTGAAATTATTGAAGCTTTTAGCTCCACTTCTAGATATTTAGATGATTTATTAAATATTGATAATACCTATTTCGATGGTTTGATCAGTCAGATTTACCCCCCAGAACTTAAGTTAAATAAAGCAAATTCTTCTGATACCGAGGCCCCGTTTTTGGATTTACATCTATCTATTGTAGATGGATTTGTTTCGTGCAAAATTTATGATAAACGCGATGACTTTGATTTTGAGATTGTAAATTTTCCTTTTTTGGATGGTGATGTTCCTCGTGCGCCATCCTATGGCGATTATATTTCGCAATTAATTCGATTTGCTAGAGTGTGTAGTCATGTAACTGACTTCAACACTCGTAATACATTATTAACGGCTAAACTCCTTAATCAGGGATATCGGTACCATAAACTACGCAAAGCCTTTTCAAAATTTTATAGACGCAATTCTGATTTAATTTCAAAATTCAATATTGGACTTAAATCTCTTCTGCAACAAGTTCTATCGGAACCCGAATTTTATGGTGACTTAGTATATAAATTCAGAAAAATATATAACCGCAATGACTTCAGCACCCAATTTCGTAAAATCATTCTTCGATATAAAAAGATTGGGTACAACATGGATGTTATACTACAGACTGCATACATGGTAGTTAACCCAATCACGGTTGGCAACTTTGCATCCCTCTTTAATTGCACGCCGGTGGGTCAGGCCTCAGATTCTATGACGGCTCCAACGTAAAGGCTTATTGAGAATTAGAGAGATCTAATTCAAGGTAATGTTGGTTGGTGTCTGATGATCTGTCTCTGGTCGGGCCCATCGGAGTCTAACTGTTGGTTTTCTTTTGCTCCAGCATTTCAGTGGTTTCTTGCTGTCGAGTCCTCACCGTTGTCTCACGTCTGTGGATCTTTGATTTTTTGTGTTCACGGAGATGTTGCACTGATGAGTTAGGAGGCCTTCATGCGGACTGAACAAATTATTTGTCTTAATCGCGACGGAACTAAGGGCGAGGATTGTGGCCACGTAAAATCGATTTAAGCCCCCCAGGGAAAATCATTCCACTGACCGTTCCAAGGCGGTTCTTCTGTGGCGATTTATCTATGTTGTTGTTTGTTACTTACTGTGTGTATCACTTGTGTCTTTTTATTTTGGATCACCATATGGCCATTTTGTGGGAAAGTAACTGTCCTTATGGCCTTCCTTTGTTTAGGTTTCCATTATGGTCTGGTCGCTTAATGTTTGTGTTTCTTTCCATTTGGTGTCTTTGGTGGGTGGTGTAAGTTAATTGTATCGATTCCTGATCTTTGTTTTACTTCTACTTTACTCATTCTACGAAAATGCTCGTTCAATCTAGTTTTAAGCATGCGGTTAGTTTGACCGACGTACTGCATATTACAGTTTGCAGCACGTCATGTAATTAGATAAAATTAATCTGTAGACTGTCATGTCAAATCAGACATGTTAACTACAGAGAAGCGTCTACCGTTTACAGATGAAGTAACGGTAGACGCATTGCTTAAATGCGAACAACATCTGCACCTCTTGGCATTGCACTTAGAAATACTAGGATATATTCCACTTCTTTTCCACGGATTAGTATATTTTCGAAGGATGGGCGACCTGAGAGGAGATAGTCTTATACGAAGATTATTTTTAAACATATTGGTATTGCCTGCTCCATTGAGATTAACTGAAATTACAGAAGACACATTTTAGGGTCTGACCAATACCGAAGGTAACATAGTAGTAAAGTTCTTAATAGTATGGGGAATCAGTACAGAAGAAGCAGAGTGTAACCTACACTGTGTGAGACTGAGACATCATTGAAACATTCATCATATTACCTTTTTTTTAAATTCGGTTCTTTAGTTTGGTTGCTATGGCAATAGAATGACCTGTACGTCGAATGCAATGTAAACATTTGAAAAAAATGGCATTTAGTGTCAAAACTTTTCAGATATTTGGATAAAACTTACATAGAAATGCTTCTTCTGTAACTGTTCCTTATGATACGACGCATTCTGTGACAACATCCTAGGAGTTCCCAGAGTGCCCCTGGGCCATATCCCACCCTTCCACTTTATAGAAGTATCTCAGAAACCGTTCAGATTTCACACCCTAAACAATATTTATTCTTGTATTCAATGATAAGACGCATTCAGTCACACCAACCTTGGGATCTCCCAAGGTGTGCTACTGATATCATAGAAAGGCCATTTATCTCAGAAACCACCCAAATCCCCACCCCTAAATCATATATACTCTTGTTCCTTACGATAAAACGCATTCATTAGCACCAACTTGGTGGTGGTGGTGGTGGTGGTGTGCGTGTGTGTGCGTGTGTGTGTGTGTGTGTGTGAGAGAGAGAGAGAGAGAGAGAGTGGGGGTCCCAACATGTCCGAAGAGGCCATTCCGCACAAAGATTCATATCTAAGTAACCGTCCAGATTCACCCCCCCCCCCTTTATTCTACATATTATTGATCCTTATGACAGGACACATTAGTGACAACATTCTTGGGCCGCCTTGTGGTCCACGAAGTCATTCTCAAGCTCTCCACTTCTTAAAAGGCCTTATATCGCAGGTAGCGTACAGTGCTCCAGCCCTTATCCATACATATTGTGCTATTTGATACGAAACATTCAGTCATACAAACCTGGGCGTCTCCCGATGTGTACTATGGCCATGCCCCATCCCTACACTTTATTGAATGCCATATACATGTCCATCCCTCTTTTATATATTTTCTTTCTTCTTATAATAAGATGCATTTAGTCACACCAACTTTGTGGTCCCGTCAGGTCTGCAGAGGACATTCTTCACCCCTCATCTTCATAAAAAGGCCCCATTTCTTAGATACCTTCCAGATCCCCACCCCTAAACCATACATAATATTGGTCCTTATGAGACACATTCAGTGGCAACAATCGGGGCCATGCCCAACCCCTCCACTGCATTAAAGGCCTAATATCTCAGGAACAGTACATATTTCCACCCCTTAATAACATATTCATGTTCCTTATAATGGAAACAGCCACGGCTCTGTCGGACCTATGTCCCACCCCCTCCACTTCACAAAAGGTCTAATATTTCAAATACGGAATTGACATTGGTGCTCAATTTAGTATGGCTTTCTTTGGGAGACTATATAATCGGTATATTATAATCATATCTTGTTAAAACATGGTTCTTGTTCGCACAACTTATTATCTTGTTCAGACAGTATATTATCATGTTTGCACAACATATTTTGTCACATCTTAGTATGTTGTCCGCACAACATAATATCTTGAGCGCACAAAACTGTAATGCTCATTGACTGGTTTTTGTTTGGAGTTTAACGCCAAAGCTAACAATTTAAAGGGAATGGGAACACCTTCAGGGGAGGACTTTTAGTGGGACAGGGCTTAGAGAAAAGCGAACAGGAAGTTCCGAAAATTGTCTCCCTTTGAAAACTGGCGGAAAACTCTGCCAGGTGTTCCCATTCACATTAAAATATGTCGAGCCGGAGTATTTAACAAACAGCTCTTTTTCTTGGCAGGCTGAAATATAATCGATCATCAGCTCAGTATATATTATTTCGATACCCTTAAGAAAAAGATTGCCCATAGCAAAATAGAAAATATTCCGAACATCAGACATATACGCATCCAAATGAGCTATTGAGGCCGGACTTGAGCACTGGCACTGTCAAAGGCACTAGTTTATAATGGGTATCAGACATCTGAAAAGTAGAAGTAAAACAAAGATCAGGAATTGATACAATTAACTTACTCCATCCATAAAAGACACCAAAGGGAAAGAAATACAAACATTAAGCGACCAGACCATAATGGAAACCTAAACAAAGGAAGACCATATGGACAGTTACTTTCCCACAAAATGGCCATATGGCCATCCAAAATTAAAAGACACAAGTGATACACACAGTAAGTAACAAACAACAACATAAATAAATCGCCACAGAAGAGCCGCCTTGGAACGGCCAGTGGAAGATTTCCACTGGGGGGCTTAAATCGATTTTACGTGGCCACAATCCTCGCCCTTACTTCCGCCGCGATTTAGACAAATAATTTGTTCAGTCCGCATGAAGGCCTCCTAACTCATCAGTGCAACATCTCCGTGAACACAGAGGTGAGACAACGGTGAGGACTCGACAGCAAGAAACCACTGAAATGCTGGAGCAAAAGAAAACCAACAGTTAGACTCCGATGAGCCCAACCAGAGACAGAGCATCAGGCACCAACCAACATTATCTCTTTAATTTTCAATAAGCCTTTACGTTGGAGCCGTCATAGAATCTGAGGCCTGACCCACCGGCGTGCAATTAAAGAGGGAAGCAAAGTTGCCAACCGTGATTGGGTTAACTACCATGCATGCAGTCTGTCGTATAATATCCATGTTGTACCCAATCTTTTTATTTCGAAGAATGATTTTACGAAATTGGGTGCTGAAGTCATTGCGGTTATATATGAAGCCTGCGACGGAAGTAAGGACGAGGATTGTGGCCACGTAAAATCGATTTAAGCCCCCCCCCCCCCCCCAGTGGAATTCGTTTCCGCTGGCCGTTTCAAGGCGGTTCTTTTGTTGCGGTTTATGTTTGTTATGCTTTGTCTTTGGGTGTTTGTGTCGCTTATATTAATTTTGGATAGCCTATTGGTCATTTTGTGGGACAGTAACTGTCCTTTTGGTTTTCCGCTATTGATGTTTCCATTAGGTCTGTTGTTTCATGTTTGTGTATCTTGCCCTTTGGTGTCTCTGATGGGAGCTGTGGGTTGATTGTATCGATTCCTGATCATTGTCTCCACTTCTTTTTTTCAATAACATCAGTTTGTTTATTTTTAGAAAGGGACAACATTAATTCTTTTTCATAACAAAACAGAATCGGCAACAAGGGGAGCACATTTTGTACCCATCGGAATACCAAATACTTGTCTAAATAAGATCTAAACCTTACATAGGTATCATAAATAAAAAAGCAAAGTGCCCAAGAAACCACTTGGAATTTCCAATATTCATAACGATTATGGTCATCTCAAGAAGCAAAGTAAGCATTTCTAACATTGTAGGCCAAATTCAGACATTTTATGTGAAGAAAAATAGTTTCAATTACAGTAAATGGTTTGTCTGTAATCAGATTATGAGGTAAAGTTTTGTCAAGAGTAGAAAATTCGTACGTCGAGAAACTAGGTCCACCAAAACCTCTGTTTTATCGATACAATTAACTTACTCCACACACCAAAGACACCAAAGGGAAAGAAACACAAACATTAAGCGATCAGATCATAATGGAAACCCAAACAAAGGAAGGCCATAAGGACAGTTACTTTCCCACAAAATGGCCATATGGACATCCAAAATAAAAAGACACAAGTGATACACACAGTAAGAAACAAACAACAACATAAATAAATCGCCACAGATTTACTTTAAAACTTCACTTGAATTTTATAGACCAAAGTAGATAGTCGTAGTACCAAAGCGTTAATCCAAAAGCATTATACCATATACAAGTGACAAATATGAATGTTCAGACCAACAGACATGGACTCCATAAGTGTATAATCAGGCGTTTCATCCATAGTGTCACATCTGAAGAAGGTTGGCATGATCTTCATAAAAAAGTTAAGATTAGCACGAGATAATGTGTGCCTGATGTGCTTCTGATCTACTGTCAGAATAGAAGTAGAGACAATGATCAGGAATCGATACAATTAACCCACAGCTACCATCAGAGACAACAAAGGGAAAGAAACACAAACATGAAACAACAGACCCTAATGGAAACATCACCAGTGGAAAACCAAATGGACAGTTACTTTCCCACAAAATGGCCAATAGGCTATCCAAAATAAAATAATATAAGCGACACAAACACCCAAAGACAAACCATAAAATAAACCGCGACAGAGAACGGCCTTGGAACGGTCAGCGGAAAGGAATTCCACTGGAGGGCTTAAATCGATTTTACGTGGCCACAATTCTCGCCCTTACTTCCGTCGCAATTAAGACAAATAATTTGTTCAGTCCGCAGAAGTCTTGGTACCCATCGGGCCGAAAGCTTTCTTGCTGCAACATCCTCTGTCAGAATAAAATGTACTCTTTCCTGTGAAATGCCAAATCTATTGGCTATATATCTTTCTGTGAGTCGTCTGTCAGTCATAACAATATCATGGACGTTATTGACCATTTCTGGGGTTTCGCACTGGCAGGCCTTCCAGGACGGGAGTCATCCTCAAGGCTCGGTCTGCCGCGCTTAAATTCCGTCATCCACCTTTTCACTGTAGCATATGAAAGGGCATTTTCCCTAGTGCTGCTACCATATTATGGATACCATTAGGTGTTAAACCTTTATGTGCAAGTATTGGATCCTTGCTCTTTCACCGAATTTGTCCATTTAGCAAAAGCTGCTTCTCTTGTGTACTTTAGAGTACTACCTCAACGAAATAAACTGACCAAATGGGACCAGTCCTTGGGTACACGGCCCTATATAGTCAGAGAATATGACTTAAAAAGAACACCCCTGCGTACCTTCTTAAATACGAAGCTCACAACATATCAACCACCCCTCTTATGTTAAGATATTTGAATGAGGGCTATCCGAATGCTATTTGTTGCGAACAAATGAGGTTTTATACTGAGTGCCTTGGTATCTAGGATGATTTTGTCTATTAGGAAGACATACATTCGTTGGACGGCGCTCGTACCGTTGAAATTCTTAACTCAAGTTTCAATCGCCAAAAATTGGGAAACCAACAAAAATACCACTCAAAAGATGTTTTAAGGAACACATATCGACAACCGTGTTACCACAAATCATTTCTAAGAACGATGCCCATCATTGATTAAGGCAGCGTTAGCAGGAATCTTAGCGGAACAATTAAGTTAATAAGACACATCTAAACATTCATAGAATGCTCTAATGGTTACACAGTTCGCAAGATTAAATAATATCCTTTTCGAGTCTGGGAAGACGCACTTCAAAATGTCCTTAGGACTCCAATCAATGATTTGTCTGCAACACCGGCATAAAAATGACCTTATCAACGTTTTCATGTCACAGTTCAGAGTACTCTTCTGTTGTTATATATTGGACAAGTCCATTTGTCATTTAAGGGGTGTCATGCTTATTTGTTTTATTTTTTATCCATTTTTGATAAAAAATCATGTTAGCAAAGAGTGCAGACCCTGATCAGTTGCCAGGCTACCCTGTTAGGGGTTTCCCGTCTATAATGGGTTTTGGTTTGCAATTTCGTTGAATTATGGACAAACGTGATAATTAAACAAAGGCAGTTTGGTTTAATTTGATGTTGAAACGTCCCCGTCAACACTATTGAGGTCATAAACAAAGGAAGTGCAACTATTATGAAATATCAAAGTAAAAAGGTTTGTTACAAAGAAGAAATTACCGGCGGACAAAATACGGGTTTCGGTTTTATTGTGACTCATAAATAGTAGTCATGTATTAAGCAAAACTGGTTACGCCTTCATCACGTTAACAAAGTAGAAGTAAAACAAAGATCAAGAATCGATACAATTAACTTACTCCACCCATCAAAGACACCAAAGGGAAAGAAACACAAA
The DNA here is from genome assembly GCA_963580285.1 of Lucinisca nassula. NCBI lineage: Eukaryota > Metazoa > Mollusca > Bivalvia > Lucinida > Lucinidae > Lucinisca > Lucinisca nassula. The sequence goes on along the minus strand of OY757023.1, from coordinate 121,419,979 downwards.
CATGAAGCGACCAGACCATAACGGACACCTAAACAAAGGAAGGTCACAAGGACAGTTACTTTCCCACAAAATGGCCAAATGGCCATCCAAAATAAAAAGACACAAGTTACTTTCCCACAAAATGGCCAAATGGCCATCCAAAATAAAAAGACACAAGTGATACACACAGTAAGTAACAAACAACAATATAAATAAACCGGCACAGAAGAACCGCCTTGGAACGGTCAGTGGACTAAAATCGATTTTACATGGCCATAATCCTCGCCCTTACCTCTGTCGCGGCATAAACTAATTTTGTTTAGTCCGCATGAAAGCTTCCTAACTCATACTCATAGTGTAACAATCCGTGAAATGAAGACCCACTTAACTCCAGTTGATAAAGAGAAAAATGGGGTTTACGGGGTATACATTATTTTTCTTATTTCTGCTCCAAGACATAGGTTGTGGGTACTCGTTAGAACCGCTTCAATGAGGCGGTCCTAACAAGCACCCACAACCTATGTTTGCAATATATATAAGAACAATATCATGGATTTTCATTAGAAAAGGAGACATTTTGGAGATGTGAAAATTGCACTATGTTGGACGGGTGTGTTATTGTAATGTTCCATTTGTACATAAACTTAGAAGTTGTGATATCTATTCCCTACTATTCATTTTTTGTGCAACAGTCGAAGAAGGAAATTTAAAAATAAAGGTCACTATGATGAGAGAGGGATGACGTTCTACAGTCCCTTATGATACGTTACCCCGGTTTTATTGAAATACGTTAAACGTTGGTTGAAACAAAGTAGTGAGCTGGAGGCCTAACTGTGACTCTGAAAGTGAGGTTGAGGGTTGGGATCCCGTTAAGTTTACTGAAACCCACAAGCAATTTTCTGACCGTTACGAGTCGGTGCCTTTTCTGTGGTTTCTTAATGTTTTGTGTAGGGATTTTGATTATACGATGTTACGTTGATTATTTTGTTTCATCCCCCTTTTTGGTTTTTCATTTTACGTTACGTTTGACCTTCCAGTTTAATCTTTGTCATGTTGAATATTCTGATTCTTTCCCCCTTTATGTATATTGATACATTTTAGTCAGTCACCACCTGTTTGGGAAACGGCTGCGGACTAGGTTTACCTGTTATCCGTTTTGTTTACTCTCGTCACTCCATGTTTTGACTTCTTTCCCACGTGATATTGTGTGAAGAATTGTGGAATCTGATTGTATCAGTTCCTGATCGTTTCTCTTTTTAACCTGCATGCCCTTGTCATGAGAATTTTGATTTGCTTGAGACCTGCGCGGGTCACGTGTGACACTAAGATCTGCAATTGAAGGACATGTTTTTTTTTTTTTTGTTGTTGTTTTTCTTCGAAGGGCAGTTGGGTTACCTCTGTTATCATCGGTTTTGTCTACCTTTGATTAACGATCTGCTAGAAATAAGCATGAAAGATAATCTTAAAAGGGTTGTAAAATATCGCAGTCCCTGCCGACTGTTTGCTTTAAAACTATACCTCATCATCAGCTACGGATGTTGTTATCTAAATAACGAAATTCAATGCATATCATCACGAAAACATGCCTATATAATTTTGACTCCCTGAAACCTGTCTTTTATATAGTAAAACTGGGGTTTGCAATCGTTTTCCTTATTTGTCATATTTCTGCTCAAAAACATAAATTTTGCTACTCGATAGAGCCGCATCGCCGAGCTTAATCAGGGTTATCGGTACCATAAACTACGCAAAGCCTTTTAAAATTTTATAGACGTCATTCTGAATTAATTTCAAATTTCAATATTGGACTTAAGTCTCTTCTGCAAAAAGAATTTTGTGGTGACTTAGTAAATAAATTCAGAAAAATATATAACCGCAATGACTTCAGCACCCGATTTCGTAAAATCATTCTTCGATATGAAAAGACTGGATACAACATAAATGTTATACGAAAGACTGCATGCATTGTAGTTAACCCAATCACGGTTGACAACTTTACTTCCCTCTTTAATTGCACGCCGGTGGGTCAGGCCTCAGATTCTATGACGGTTCCACGTAAAGGCTTATTGAGTATTAGAGAGATCTAATTCAATATAATGTTGGCTGGTGCCTGATGCTCTGTCTCAGGTCGGGCCCATCGGAGTCTAACTGTTGTTGTTTTTTTTCGCCAGCATTTCAGTGGTTTCTTCCTGTCGAGTCCTCACCGTTGTTTCATCTCTCTACTTAATTGAGTTTTGTGTTCACGGAGATGTTGCACTGATGTGTTAGGAGGCCTCCATGCGGACTGACCAATTTCCAGTGAAATTAATTGTCCGGTTTAGTTCGATGTCAGTACAACAACAGTAAAATAAAATGTCCGAGTTGCTAATCTGGGCTGGCTATTCCCGTTCAGTGTGGATACTTTTCTCATGTTATCTGCCTTCGAAACATTACGGTGCCTATTTACTGTGTTTCAATTTTATCATGTGGTATACAGCTGTTGGTTGTGTCTTAATATGCCTGCAATTATCTATTGTCCGCTAAATAACCCGATGCGCAAACAAATATAAATACTCTTTTGACGCGAACTGATTGAAAATCTAAGACGTATTCCGATAATCGCTTATCTCTGTAGCACAGTAAGATGGTTGCCAGTGACTTGTGACATGTTACACATTCATCACGAAAACATGGCTATATAATATTGATCTCCTTGAACCCCAGTTTTATATAGTAAAACTGGAGTTTACAGGGATTAACCTTATTTTTTCTTATCTCAGCTCTAACATATAGATCGTGTGTACTCGTTAGAACCGCCTCATACCGACAAACAATATTTTGAGCAGAAATAAGAACACTATTGCAATTTGTCATCTTAAAAAAATCATTTTTCGGCGATAACGGTTACAATGTATTCGTATAGGCGTGTTTTCGTAATGAAATTGTAAATTAAGAGTAAATACGACACAAATATGGCTTTAATACTTTAAATGCCAAGAAAATCTGCATCGGAAAATGTCGCCTATTTATGCCGTTTGTTGCATCGTCTTGCAAACTTTTTCATCACGAAAACACGCCTATATAATTTTGACCCCCTTGAATTCCACTTTTATATATATAAAACTGGGGTTTCCGGGGGTATACCTTATTTTTCTCATTTCTGCTCTAAAATATATATTGTGGGTACTCGTTAGAACCGCCTCGATGAGGCGGTTCTAACGAGTGCCCAAAATCTATGTTTTGAGCAGAAATAAGAAAAATATCACAATTTTTCATCATAAAATTTTCATTTTTTCGGCGATGAATGTGGCAATGTACTTGTATAGGCGTGTTTGCGTAATGGCAACTAGAGAAGCAGTAGGATCTCGCTCCACATTGTTTGCAGCCATGGCTTTCAAGTTAACCAGTAGACGACAAAGCAGACGACAATTTTTGAAGAATACAGACTTTGCCGAAACTACGTAGTATGACCCATCTTCTTTCTTATGAATGTTTTCATTGCTCTTAAATGAACTTATTTTTGATTTTTATTTGCCTTCACTGCAGCTGGTGTTGTGCAGTGTGGCGGCCGTAAAACGTCTCCCCGTACATCAACCATAGTGCAGTTTATATTTTACTTTTGGTCCTTTGAGATCAGCGTGAATATTCTGAGAAATCGGAAATAAATCATTGGTTTAGACTCATATTCTAGACAGGTTTTTAGTTATTTGGACCCCATTTTGATGTATATCAGTCTTTGAATCGACTGCCTATTCGAAATTCGCAAAATTGCAGTATGTTTCCTCTGGCTTTCTTTGCCGGATCATTACAGGGTCACTGATGAGGCTTTTTTAGCCGAAACTACGTAGTATGACCCATCTTCTTTCTTATGAATGTTTTCATTGCTCTTAAATGAACTTAGTTTTGATTTTTATTTGCTGTGTGGTTTTACAGTTGCGTTTGGCGTCACTATAGCTGGTGTTTAGTCCCATGGGATTGTGATAGTGAGTCTTGTCATGTTATGTCTTAGTCTATTTTGTATTCTACATTTGGTTTGGAATCAAATTCATTTCAGTATATTGTAATTGATTGCACCTCACGCACATGCTGCACACTGTAAGACATTTGCTACAGTGTTTCTTGTGAGAATAAGACAGGAGACAAATGTTAATTTAAGTCGGACAGTAAACAATATAACATTGGCTATGAATAGTTATTTGCCGACTTAAATAAAATTTAACTAGCAGCAGCGGAATGTACTGAAGATGCATTGATTAGAATCACAAATTATATTAACGTAGAATGAATGGACGATTAACATTATTAACAAGAAGAACGTAATTTATGCAGCCTGATTCTCTATTGTTTTGCTGCACACTAATTTTAATGTCTGAGGAAACAAATGCCATTAAGGTATAAATGAAAGTTTGCATTGACACATAAGAAAACTAAAAACTCTTGTGAAAGAACAGGACGTGCAAGTACATACATAGGAAATAAATATGTCATATATTTTCAGTTCCATTCTTTCGTTACTTTTCGTGAGACTTTGCGTTCCAAGAAGTTCATAAGCTGACGTAAGCGGTCAGACCAGGCGAACGCAATTCATCTGTACGTTAATTCAGCAAGTTGAATTCAATAAATAAGAGAATTCACCCCTTTAATGCTTCTGTTTGTTTTGCAATGGCACTTGATCTATAACGTTTTGCATCGTTTCTTCTATTGGAACACCTTTTGCCATGTCATCAGCAAAGAGTAGCTCGTCTAGCACCTCTGTCTGCACATTGGATTTGGCTTGCAACCGTCTGAGATTGAAAAGCTACCCATGAAAGCGATACCTAATAGGTTTACCATTTTCCCCATCCTGGAAAACATCTGTGAGCGTGGCAGAGAACATCATGCTGAACAGTGTTGGGCTAGCACACAGCCTTGTTGACTCTCTGTCACAGGGAATAGATACGAAAGCTCACCATCATTTTGGACCCGTGTAGGCATAAATCGTGGAACTGCTTCACCGTTGCAATGAGTTTGGTTGAAAACCAAAACGGCGGCATGATTTTCAAAAGACCCTCACGACTGACTGTCAAATGCTTGAGTGAGGTCGACATATGTCATGTATAGGTCCATGCTCTGTTCCTGGCATTTCTGTTGGAGCTGCCTTGCTGAGAAGATCATGTCAATTGTTCCTGTGTTGAACCCACACTGGCTTTCTGGTATAAAATAGATGTGGACGCAATGATCAGGAATCGATACAATCAACCCACAGCTCCCATCAGAGACATCAAAGGGAAAGAAACAAAAACATGAAACAACAGACCCAATGGAAACATCAATAGCGGGAAGCCAAACGGACAGTTACTTTCCCCCAAAATGACCAATAGGCTATCCAAAATAAAATAATATAAGCGACACAAACACCCAAAGACAAACCATAATAAAAACAAACCGCGACAGAAGAACCGCCTTGGAACGGTCAGCGGAAACGAATTCCACTGGGGTAGGGGGGGGGGGTGCTTAAATCGATTTTACGTGATCACTGTTTACCCCGACTGTTCTCAATGTTCATTCCATCGATTAATCATGGCTCGTGCAAGGACCTTTCCAGCAATTGACAATAAAGAGATGCCACGATAATTGTCACTGCCTGAGGGTTCCTTTCCGCTTGAATAGGAGGAGCCTTGAATTCTTGAGGGATGAAATAATGTGAAATACCTCTGTCATCTTCTCTGCATCTGGAGATCCTCCTGGTTTATAGATCTCTGCAGGCATTGCAAGAAGTGTTATTTCTTTCATTGTTTCAGTAACGGTTGGGAATGTGTGAATAAGATGACATGGGTTGTCAATTGGATTAAGTGAGGAAGAGGCGCACAGAGACACCGTCACTCTCTCACCCTGACCTAGGTGGACCCAGAGGCAAGACAGTGTCGAGACATCTGGGGCTTAGCCCGGATGCAGTTTAACGTGTTTAACGACGCGTCAACGCTGTTTGTGGGCCATAGCGGCAAGATATTTATGATCAAAAGGAATAAAAGTTAATAAACACCACGCATTGTTATAAATATACATTCTGCATGGAAAATCCAACCTTAGCAAGATACAAAACAACTACATTTAAATAAAGGCATGTTATATACGCCATGTACGTATAAATTGCGAACATTGTAATTTAACAATGTGTATGACATCGCTTTTAAGCCGGACGAAGCCTTGCCATTAAAACGATTATATAGGGGTCACAAGCTCAACGTTGATTAAGAATGATCTTTACACGGGGTAGATCGCATAATCAAAATACCGTAATTGACAGTCAGAGATAAATGAATGTCTTCCGACTCTCGATATTTTATTTTGATATACATGTATTTATGATGCATCATGTCTCAAAGCCCATGTTTAAACCATCGCACGCTTGATATTATAATGTTTATAGCACCCAAAACGCTACATAAAGGTGTGACATACTTCATTCTACAACGCTCAAAAGTGACGTTTTAGAAACAGAAATGGAGGTAAATAATATCAGTGCTATCGCATTGAAACAAACAAAAAAAACAGGAACAATAAAAGTGTGAATTCTCTTAATAATTAACTTGCTGAAATAACATAAAAATGATATACGTTCGCCTGGTCTGATCGCTGTAATACGTCAGCTTGTGATGTTCTTGGAACACAAAATCGCACGAAAAAGAAACAAAAAAATGGAACTGAAACTATGAGATATATTTATTTCCCATGTATGCACTTGCACTTTCTGTGCTTTCACAAGATTGTTTTAGTTTTCTTATTTGTCAGTGCAAAATGCAATTTATACTTAAATGACATGTGTCAATGGCAGTTCAGTGACTCGTTTCCTAAGATAAAATCAAATACATTAAAAGTCAGTGTGCAGCAAATCTGATTTGTATGTTATTCTGCGACGGTCGATTAATTGAGTTAGTTACCTTCAGGATGAACAACTATGTTGCGTGTAGTAAATATTATTAGAACCTAGAGGTTGGGCCACAGAATCGATTTAAACTTCCCAGTAGTTCTCGCTACTGATCGTTTGCATTACGAAAGCACGCCTATACAGATACATTGTGACTTTTACCGCCGAAAAAAAGAAAATTTCAAGATGTAAAATTGTGATATTTTTCTTATTTCTGCTCAAAATATAGATTGTGGGTACTCTTTAGAACCGCCTCATCCAGGCGGTTCTAAAGAGTACCAACGATCTATATTTTAGAGCAGAAATAAGTAAAATAAGGTTCACACCTGTAAACCCCAGTTTTACTTTATAAAAGTGGGTTCAAGTGATCAAAATTATACAGGCGGTTATTCGTGATGATATGCTCTTTGTGGTTCGTTTATTTCTTGTTTTATTTTCTTTATTGCTAGTCGCTCTTCCTCTTCTTCCTAAATGTGCGACAAAAGATAACAACAAAAATTCCTGACGGCATTATGAACGGATTTTATTACAGTTTCTCCGGCTCCAAAACTGTACTAAACATGTAGAGACTCCGCCACCAAAGCTACAACCTGGATATGTAACAATCCACTGAAAAATGTTGAAGTATGGCACTTTGGAAACAGGTAAACAAAAAGCTTAATTTGGAAATTTGCATATATGTACAAATTTTAGTAACTAATGGAGTGACAGGTATGCTAACTGAAGGAGTATCTTTCAAGAGTAATAGAAGCAATCTGCTGAATTGAACCAAGCTGTCAGAAGACAGCATATCTCACAATTGGGGGCCTAAAATAAGTTGGATTTGGGCAAATTATCCATTAAAAATTTCAACTGCGCATTTTTAGCCCAAAAAATATATTTTCTTTTGTAAAAGAGCCCAACAGACTGCAGCAATCAAAAGTAAGAACCGCTAAACAAGAAAACTCATTTTAAGAGTGTTTTTATTTTAGGAAAATACAATTCATATTTTACCGGTTTTCCCCGAAAAAGCCATTTCTTATGTAAAAGAGATAAACACACTGCAGCAAGTGAAAGAGAATCAAAAACGTACCCATAAGAACAAATGAACAAGAAATTTCAAGCCTTTGTACTGTACAAAACGAAATTTTATATATTTGACGGATCTTTTTTTACAAACTTGCAAGTAACAAAAGTCCTACTCCTGGAATTGAAACCACGACCCTCTAGTTCAGAGTCCAGCACTCTATCAACTACACTTTCAAGCTTGCAAGGGAATAAAGGGAGGTAATACAGAGCAAACTTCTTAAATAAACTTCAGCTCGAAAAATGGTAATTTTCACCAACACTTTTGTCGTTGGTGCATTAATGTGTTGCATATGAAAGAGGTACTGTCAATAAAGCAACAGTTCTAACATGAAACCAATCCACTGAAGAATAAAGGTAATATATTACTTTGAAAAAAAAAGAGTTTAACGTAAAAGGTAAACCACGGATGACGCCGTTCGACCGGTCATCACTATTTTAAAGGATGGCCTTTTTAAAAAAACCGTCCAAAAATAGTGAAGTAAAGAAAAATGGTTCAATTGTTGACTCCTATACAGCATGAAGTGGCTATTGCTTTACATTCTGCAACTGGATACTTTAGGCTGCCCAATGTGGACATTTGTTTTAGTTTATTTACGTCTCCTGCGAGGCTATGTCGAGCATGAGACTATAAAATGCAAATTAGCCTAAGATTTCCTTGTGGAGTTCACAAGCCATCATTGATTACTTTTCTTACTTACACACTATAAAAACTGTGCTTTGAATGGTAAAAGTGTTTTAAAATATTTCCAGCAGACTGTCCACGAATACCGAGAATTAATTTTCAAACCGGCCTCTTCGCACAAATGTTACAAAGCATAAAAATAGAGCCTTTAACATTTTACCTACTTACGAAACATTAGACAGAGATGCCCAGGAAAAGCCACAATCACATCACGCTAACAAGTCCGTGAAATGAACACCCCCTTACACCCAACTTTATATAGAGAAAACAGGGGTTTATGGGGGTATACATTATTTTGCTTATTTCGGCTCCAATACATAGGTTGTGGGTACTCGTTAGAACCGCCTCAATGAGGCGGTTCTAACGAGCACCTACAATCTATGTTTGAAGTATAAATAAGAAAAATATCACAGATTTTCATCAGGAAAGTAGCCATTTTGGAGATATGAGATAATGCACTATATGGCACGGGTGTGTTATCGTAATCAAAGATTAAAGCCAACTAATGGCACCAAGAGGAAGAGTAACTAACAATGAAAATAAAGCACAACAACCAGCTCCATCTTCACAACCAGAGGAAATCAAGGTGAAACAGCCACAATAAATGAACATTTAATAAATAATAATAATAATAATACATACCCAAAAGCCCGTAGGAAAACCCGTCAAAGCTACTTTAAAAATAAACAACATTAGAACACCACCTTAGGACGGACAGTAGCGAAATCCACTGGGTGAGTTTAAATCGATTTTATTATTCCTTCCTTCACTCTAGGTTATATTATTATTTACAACCCACACAAAACCTTTGGTTCACATTCGAAGGTAACTAAGTTAGCTCAATCAATAGACCATCACAGAATAACATACAAATTAGAGCAAACCAAAATACAAATCAAATTGAATTACTATTATGAATTAAAGAAGAGCTATCCCACATACTGTAAAATTGGAGCTAAAGAAAATCACCATATAGATCGAAAACAGTCAAGCCCAAGACAAATGATCAGGCACCAACCACTAATAAAATAAAATATATTTCTATAAAGTTTCAAAATGTGGCCGTCATCAAGTCAGAGGCATGCCCCCCCCCCCCCCCCCCCCCCCACACACACACACACACCGTCGTGCAATGAAAGATGGCTGTTGAAGCAGTTATTCCAGTGAGTGTTTCATGTCCGTGTTAATAAAATACTTGTTATGTATGGTGAATTTGAATTAAAATCAGTTCAGTGTTGATTTCAAAACAACTACATTGTATGTACATATATATCGTTATTTCATTCCATAACACTTGACAGGAGACGACATGTGGAATGTCAATTACAATTAATTTGATCAAAATAGAAGTAAAGGCAATGACCATGAATCGATACCATTAACCATCAGCTCCAAGCAATGACACCAAAGGGAAAGAAACACAAACATGAAATAACTAGATCCTACTGCAAAAAAACATCAATAGCGGAAAGACAAAAGGAAAGTTGCTTTCCAACAAAATGGTCAATTGGCTATCTAAAACAAAAAGATATAAGCGATACTCATATTCAAAAACGAACACAGTGCATTTTTCCACATCTTCAAACTGGCTACTTTTTATTTATACCGCAAACATAAGTTGTGGTTCTCGTTATAACCGTCTTATTGAGGCCGTTCTAACGAGTACCCACAAACTATGTCTGGGAGCAGAAATAAGAAAAATAATGTATATTCCTGTAAATGCCGGTTTTCTCTATAAAAAAATGCTGTTAAGTTGGGTGTTCATTTCACGGACATGATATCATGACGGAGATGAAATAACGATGGGGACTCAACAGCATGAAATATATATATTTTCGGATTTTCGTCAAAAGTTAATCAGGTCATCTACACCTTAGACTCGAACTGCATACCAAATATCATGAACCTAGCTCAAGCAGTTCTCCAAATAAATTTTGTTCGCAAGGTTTCCCCATAGCCACAATGCGTAAGTCCGAAAAGGGATGTAACTCCGTTAAATATTTTCGGAATTTGGTCAAAAAATAATCAGGACATCTACACCTTAGACCCAAACGGTATACTAAATAGCATGAGCCTAGCTCAAGCAGTTCTCCAGATATTTTGTTTACGATAACGGTTACAATATATTTGTAAAGGCGTGTTTTCGTAATGATGTTGTAAATTGAGAGTAAATACGACACAAATATGGCCTTAATCTTTAATATGCCAAGAAAACTTGCATCGCCGAGAAAAAATCAGCAAGTTGAACTTAATAAATAAGAGAATTAAACCCTTTATTGTTCCTGTTTGTTTTGCATTATACTTGATCTATATCTTCTCTTCTGTTGGAGCACCGTTTGCCATGTCATGAGCAAAGAAGAACTCATCTAGCACCTCTGTCTGCACATTGGATTGGGCTTGCAACCTTCTGAGATTGAAAAGCTACCCATCAAAGCGATACCTAATAGGTTTACCATTTTCCCCATCCTGGAAACCATCTGTGAGGGTGGCAGAGAACATCATGCTGAACAGTGTTGGGGCTAGCACACAGCCTTGTTGACTCCGTCTGTCACAGGGAATGGATACGAAAGCTCACCATCATTTTGGACCCGTGCAAGCATAAAATCATAGAACTGCTTCACCATTGCTATGAACTTGGTTGGACATCCAAACTTCGGCATGATTTTCAAAAGACCCTCACGGCTGACTGTGTCAAATGCTTGAGTAAGGTCGACAAATGTCATGTATATGGCCATGTACTGTTCCTGGCATTTCTATTGGAGCTGCCTTGCTGCGAAGATCTTGTCAATTGTTCCTCTGTTGAACCCACACTGGCTTTCTAGAATAAACCCCGACTGTTCACAATTTTCATTCAATCGATTAAGCAAAGTGATGCCACGATGATTGTCACAGACCTGAGGGTTCCCTTTCCGTTTGAATAGATGGAGCCTTGAATTCTTGAGGGATTATATAATGTGAAATACATCTGTAATCTTCTCTGCATCTGGAGATCTTCCTGGCAGGTATTGCATATCATCCTGGAGCCCAGCCGAATGCCAGAAGTGTCATTTCTTTCATTGTTTCAGTAACGGTTGGGAATATGTGATTAAGATGACATGCGTTGTCAATTGGATTAAAGTGAGGAAGAGGCGCGCCGAGTCGAACATCACTCTCTCGTCCCGACCTAGCTGGATCCAGAGGCAAGACAGTGTCGAGACATCTGGGGCTAAGCCCGGATGAATATTTTAACGTGTTTAACGACGCGTCAACGCTGTTTGTGGGCCATAGCGTCAAGTTATTTATGATCAAAAGGAATAAAAATAAATAAACACCATGCATTGTTATAAATAAAATACACATTCTGCATGGAAAATCCAACCTCAGCAACAACTATATTTAAATAAAGGCATGCTATATACGCCATGTACGTATAAATTGAGAACATTGTAATTTGACAATGTGTATGACATCACTTTTATGCCGGACGAAGCCTTGCCATAAAAACGATTATATAGGGGTCACCAGTTCAACGTTAATTAAGAATGCTCTCTACACGGAGTAGATCGCATAATCAAAATACCGTGTAAAACAGCCAGAGGTAAATTAATGTCTTCAGACTCTCGGTACTTTCTTTTGATATACTTGTATTTATGATGCATCATGTCTCATAGTCCATGTTTAAACCATCGTACGCTTGATATTATAATGTTTATAGCACCCCGAAAGCTACATAAAGGCGTGACATACTTCATTCTACAATTCTCAAAAGTGATTTTATAGAAACAGAAAATGGAGGTAAATAACATGAGTGCTATCGCATTTAAAACAACAACAACAACAACAACAACAACAAAAACAGGAACAATAAAAGGGTGAATTCTCTTATTTATTAACTTGCTGAATTAACATAAAAATGATATACGTTCGCCTGGTCTGATCGCTTATTTCAGCTTGTGATGTTCTTGGAACGCAAAGACGGACGAAAAAGAAACAAAAGAATGGAACTGAAAATATGAGATATATTTATTTCCCATGTATGTACTTGCACTTTCTGTACTTTCACAAGATTGTTTTAGTGTTCTTATTTCTCAGTGCAAACTACAATTTATACTTAAATGACATGTGCCAATGGCAGTTTAGTGTCTCGTTTCCTGAGATAAAATCAAAGACATTAAAAGTTAGTGTGCAGCAAATTTGATTTGGATGTTATCCTGTGATGGTCGATTGATTGAGCTAGTTACCTTCAGGTTGACCAAATATTTTGCAAGTAGTAAATATTATTAGAACCTAGAGTGAAGGTTGGGCCCAGAGAATCGATTTAAACTTCCCAGTAATTCTCGCCACTGACCGTGCAAAGGCGGCGGTTCTGATGATGTGTGCTTATGGTTTTGTATTATAATTATGCTTTATTTTTTAATACCTGTGCCTGCTGCTCTGTGATCACCTCTTCTGGGGATGAAGGAACTGGTTGCATTACGAAAACACGCCTATACAAATACATTGTCATATTTACCGCCGAAAAAAAGAAAATTTTAAGATGAAAAATTGAAATATTTTACTTTTTTTCTGCTCAAATATAGATTGTGGGTACTCTTTAGAACCGCCTCATCGAGTCGGTTCTAACGAGTACCAACAATCTATATTTAAGAGCAGAAATAAGAAAAATAAGGTTCACCCCTGTAAACGCAGTTTTACTATATAAAAGTGGGTTCAAGGGGTCAAATTTTTATAGGCGTGTATTCGTGATGATATGCTGTCTGTGGTTGTTTATTTCCTATTTTATTTTCTTTATTGCTAGTCGCTCTTCATCTTTCTTAATATGCGACAAAAGGTTAAAGGTAACTGAAGGAGTATCTTTCAAGAGGTATAGAAGCAATCTACTGAATTGAACCAAGCTGTCAGAAGACAGCATATCTCGCAATTGGGGGCCTAAAATAAGTTGGATTAGGGCAAGTTATCCATTAAAAAATTTCAACTGCGCATTTTAGCCAAAAAAAAAAAGATTTTCTTTTGTAAAAGAGCCCAACAGACTGCAGCAATCAAAAGAGACTAAGAACCGCTGAACAAGAAAACTCGTTTTAAGAGTGTTTTTATTTCAGGAAAATACAATTCACATTTTGCCGGTTTTCCCCTAAAAAGCCATTTCTTATGTAGATGAGATAAACAAACTGCAGCAAGTGAAAGAGAACTAAAACGTACCCATAAGAACAAATGAACAAGAAATTTCTAGCCTTTGTACTGTACAAAACGAAATTTTATATGTTTGAGGGATTTGTTTTAGAAAATTGCAAGTAACAAAAATCCTACTCCTGGAATTGAACCTACGACCCTCTAGTTCAAAGTCAAGCACTCTATCAACTACACTATCAAGCTTGCAAGGGAATAAAGGGGGGTAACACAGAGCAAACTTCTTAAATAAATTTCGAAAAATGGTAATTTTCACCAAAACTTTTGTCATTGGTGCATTAATGTGTTGCATATGAAAGAGGCACTGTCAATAAAGCAACAGTTCTGACATGAAACCAATCCACTGAAGAATAAAGGTAATATATGACAATGAAAAAAAAAAAAGAGATTAACCAAAAGGTAAACCACGGATGACGCCCGCTCGACCGGTCATTACTATTTTAAAGGATGGCCTTTTTAAAAAACCGTCCAAAAATAGTGAAGTAAAGAAAAATTGTTCAATTGTTGACTCCTATACAGCATGAAGTGGCTATTGCTTTACATTCTGCACCTGAATACTTTGAGCTGCCCAATGTGGACATTTGTTTTAGTTTATTTACGTCTCCTGCGAGGCTATGCCGAGCATGAGACTATAAAACGCAAATTAGCCTAAGATTTCCTTGTGGAGTTCACAACCCATCATTGATTACTTTTCTTACTTACACACTTTAAACAATGTGCTTTGAATGGTAAAAGTGTTTTAAAATATTTCCAGCAGTCTGTCCACGAATACCCAGAAATAATTTTCAAACCGGCCTCTTCGCACAAATGTTACAAAGCATAAAAATAGAGCCTTTAACATTTTACCTACTTACGAAACATTAGACAGAGATGCCCAGGAAAAGCCACAATCACATCACGCTAACAAGTCCGTGAAATGAACACCCCCTTACACCCCACTTTATATAGAGAAAACAGGGGTTTATGGGGGTATACATTATTTTGCTTATTTCTGCTCCAATACATAGGTTGTGGGTACTCGTTAGAACCGCCTCAATGAGGCGGTTCTAACGAGCACCTACAATCTATGTTTGAAGTATAAATAAGAAAAATGTCAAAGATTTTCTTCAGGAAAGTAGCCATTTTGGAGATATGAGAAAATGCACTATATGGCACGGGTGTGTTATCGTAATGAAAGATTAGAGCCTACAAATGGCACCAAGAGGACGAGTAACTAACAATGAAAATAAAGCACAGCAACCAGCTCCATCTTCACAACAAGAGGAAATCAAGAAGCAACAGGCACAATAAATGAACATTTAATAAATAATAATAATAATAATAATACACACCCAAAAGCCCGTAGGAAAACCCGTCAAAGCTACTTTAAAAATAAACAACATTAGAACACCACCTTAGGACGGACAGTAGCGAAATCCACTTGGTGAGTTTAAATCGATTTTATTATTCCTACCGTCACTCTAGGTTATACTATTATTTACAACCCACACAAAACCTTTGCTTCACATTTGTAGGTAACTAAGTTAGCTCAATCAATAGACCATCACAGAATAACATACAAATTAGAGCAAACTAACATACAAATCAAATTGAATTACTGTTATGAATTAAAGAAGAGCTATCCCACACACTGTAAAATTGGAGCTAAAGAAAGCCACCATATTGATCGAAAACAGTCAAGCCCAAGACAAATGATCAGGCTAAAACCACTAATAAAATATATTTCTGTAAAGTTTTATGATGTGGCCGTCATCGAGTCAGAGGCATAGCCCCCCCCCCCCCCCCCCCCACCCCCGCCCCGTTGTGCAATGAAAGATGGGTATTGAAGCAGTTCTTCTGGTGAGATTTTCATGTCCGTTTTAATAAAAATCATGTTATGTAGTGGTGAATTTTAATTTAAAATCAGTTCAGTGTTGATTTCCGAACAACTACATTGCGTGTACGTACATTTCGTTATATAAAACGACATGTTGAATGTCAATTACATTTTATTTAATCAAGACAGGATATTGTGGTTGCTAAGATATATATACAACTTAAGAAATGATTGCAGCCGCGTAAAATCGATTTAAACCTCCAACTAAAATACTTTTCACTGACCGTTCTAATGCTACTCTTCTGTCGCAGTTTATTTTTGTAACAGTTCGTCTTTGAATATGTGTATCGCTTATATATTTTTGTTTTGGATAGCCAATTGGACATTTTGTGGGGAAAGTAACTTTCCTTTTGGCTTTCCGCTATTGATGTTTCCTTTACGGTCTAGTTATTTAATGTTTGTGTTGTTTTCCCTTTGGTGTCTCTGTTAGGGAAAAACGGAGAGCTGGAGCAAAAGAAAACCAACACTGGGACTCCGATGGGCAGTCTAATGAATATGGAAATTTGTAGTAATATTTCGATCTGATTATATTTGTTAAAATGAGTCACTTTTTCTGCAATAGACGAATAACTGGTTACAATAATCTGGATCGCTTGTCTTAGGCACCAGTGGCTTTAGTAAAATATTTGGAACAGTTTCTGCATTATCAAATTCGATACTAGAATTTGTTTTTCTACAAAAACACAGATGTCTCCCCCGGTTTTGACCTCTAAGTATAACCTTGACATTAGATGTATTGAGCTGGGTCTTGTGTGCAACACACCATCTAATGAAGATGAACATTTCTGCAAAGTAACTTTAAAAATGATCATAGAAAAATATAAAAAATATTGGCCGTACACAGAAAAGCCCTTTTTTACCTTTGACCTCTAAGTATGGCATTGACCTTTGAGGTACAACACATCCTCGCATGATGGTTAACTTTCTGCCAAGTAATTTCATAATCCTTCAAAGAATAAGGAAGTTATTGACTGTCCCTTTTTTACCTTTGACCTCTACGTATGACCTTGACATTGGAGGTATGGACCTTGGTCTTGTACATGACTCATGGTCAAATGACGGTGAACATTTCTGCATGGTTACTTTATAAAGTCCATCCAGAAATAAAAAAGTTATTGACTGGACACAAAAAAGCAAACTTTTTTTACCTCTGACCTCTTAGTATGACCTTGATCTTGGAGGCACCGACCTGGGTCTAGCGTGCACCATATCGTCTCATGATGGTTAACATTTCTGCCAAGTAATTCCACAATCTAAGAAAGTTATAATAAGAATAAGAAAGTCATTGACTGACCATTTAAAAATGCCCCTTTTTGTTTTTTGACCTCTTAGTACGACCTTGACATTTGAGGTACCAACTTGGGTCATGCACGCAACACATCGTCTCATGGTGGTTAACATTTCTGCCAAGTAATTTCAAAATCCATCTAAAATAAAGTTATTGACAGAACACAAAAGGCCCCTTTTTTACCTTTAACCTCTATGTATGACCTTGACCTTTCAGGTACCGAACTGGGTCTTGCGTGCAACACATCATCTCATGGTGTTTAACATTTCTGCCAAGCAATTTCAAAATCCATCTAAAAATAAGAAAGTTATTGACCAAACACGAAAAAATGCCCCTTTTCTTATCTTTGACCTCTATGTATCACTTTGACATTTTAAGTACCAAACTGAATCATCTCATGAAAGTTAACATTTTTGCCAAGTAATTTCAAATTCTATCTAAAAAATAAGCAAGTTATTGACAAAACACGAAAAAAGGCCCCTCTTTTTACCTTTGTCCTCTAAGTATGACATTGACCTTTGATGTACAGACCTGGGTCATGCACGCAACACATCGTCTTATATTGGTTAACATTTCCGCCAAGTGATTTTAAATCCATCTCAAAATAAGAAAGTTATTGACCAAACACGAAAAAAGGCCCCTTTTTTTTACCTTTGATCTCTAAGTATGACCTTGACCTTTGAGGTACCGACCTGTCTCATGCGCACCACACGTCGTCTCATGGTTGTTAATATTTCTGCCAAGTAATTTTAAAATCCATCTCATAATAAGAAAGTTATTGACCTAAGAATGACCTTTACTTTTGAGGTACCGACCTGCCTCATGCGCACCACACATTGTCTTATGGTTGTTAATTTTTCTGCCAAGTAATTTTAGAATCCATCTGAAAATAAGAAAGTAATTGACTGGACACGATTTGCCCATGCATATATACATACCGACAAACTTCCATGGGAGATAATTCAAAAAGTATAAATGCGAGAGTTATAGTTCTTGCGCACTGCACGTCGTCTAATGCTGATTAATATTTATATGCAGTTTCGTGAAGATAGCTCGAAAGGTTTTCAAGTTATAGAGCGGAAACGAATGTGTGACAGACGGACAGACAAACAGACGGACAGACAGACAGACAGACGCCCGGGGGAAAAACAATAGGTCTCTCCGAAAAAAAAAACTTTTCGGGGGAGACATAATCAATTTATTCGAATTAGTACAGGATTTTTTTTTCAGATCATGTCCAGTTAAATATACATTGCAAGTGTTATTACCCGGCGTTAAAGATTATGTTTTTCTTTATCAGATGACGAGAGTTTGTATATTTTTAAATTACGACATTGAAGACCAACGCAACAAGAATTTTTCTGCTGACGGTTTCTTTGCAATTATATATGTGTGTGCCTTGGATTGTGTGACAACTGCGATAAACAATGATTTCACCGTATGAAAATACATATTCGAAACAAGACAGCTGTATTTATAATAAAAGTTATGGCAATAATCAGGAATCAAAACAATAACCTCACACCTCACATGAGACACCAAAGGGAAAGAAACTCAACTATGAAATAACTAAACCCTAATGAAAACATGACTACCGGATAGCCGAAAGAAAGTTACTTTTCCAACAAATGGCGAAGCGGCTATCCATAATAAAACGAGAGCTCCGCAAGCGGCACAATATACGCCCGTGGCAAGTAATCGGCTGTAAAGATGCCTTGACAGTATAGTCCGTCCAGTGTCTTGCGCACGACACAACGCCTTATGATGGTAAACATTTCAAAATCCATCCAGGAACAAGATATGATTATAACCTGCCAATTATAAAGGCCCCAAAACGATCCAACATACTCATTTGAACATCCATGTCGGCTCTGTATCTTAAAAATTAGGCCTTTTATGAGGTGGAGGGGCTGGGTCATTGCCAAGGCGGACCGCTGGTTGGTATTACTGAATGCGTCTTACTATCAAGAACAAGAATATATATGGTTTAGTGGTGGAGATCTGAGCGGTTCCATAGTTTTTTTTTTGTTTGTTTGTTTTGTTTGTTTTAGGTTTAACGTCCCCGTCAACACCGTAAAGGCCATTTTGGAGACATTGATTCCAATTTTGTGGGACTCTTACCCGACATTAAGATGAAATGACATCTCAAGTAGAAGTAAAACAAAGATCGGGAATCGATACAATTAACTTACTCAACCCACCAAAGACACCAACGGGAAAGAAACACAAACGTTAAGCGACCAGACCATAATGGAAACCTAAACAAAGGAAGGCCATAAGGACAGTTACTTTCCCACAAAATGGCCATATGGCCATCCAAAATAAGAAGGCACAAGTGATACATACAGTAAGTAACAAACAACAACATAAATAAATCGCCACAGATGAATCGCCTTTGAACGGTCAGTCGAAAGATTTCCACTAGTGGGCTTAAATCGATTTTATGTGGCCACAATCCTCGCCCTTACTTCCGTCGCGATTTAGATAAATAATTTGTTCAGTCCGCATGAAGGCCTCCTAACTCATCAGTGCAACATCTCCGTGAACACAAATAATCAAAGAACCAAAGAGGTGAGACAACAGTAAGGACTCGACAGCAAGAAACCACTGAAATGCGTGAGCAAAAGAAAACCAACAGTTAGACTCCGATGGGCCCGACCAGAGACAGAGCTTCAGGCACCAACCAGCATTACCTTGAATTAGATCTCTCTAATTCTCAATAAGCCTTTACTTTTGTTTTACTTCTACTTTACGTTGGAACCGTCATAGAATCTGAAGCCTGACCCACCGGCGTGCAATTAAAGAGGGAAGCAAAGTTGCCAACCGTGATTCGGTTAACTACCATGCATGCAGTATGTCGTATAACATCCATGTTGTACCCAATCTTTTTAAATCGAAGACTGATTTTACGAAATTGGGTGCTGAAGTCATTGCGGTTATATATTTTTCTGAATTTATATACTAAGTCACCATAAAATTCGGGTTCCGATAGACCACAGAGGTGCGACAACGCTGAGAACTCGACAGCAAGAAACAACTGAAATGCTAGAGCAAAAGGAAACCAACAGTTAGACTCCGATGGGCCCAACCAGAGACAGAGCATCAGGCACCAACCAACATTATATTGAATTAAATCTCTCTAATTCTCAATTAGCCTTTACGTTGGAACCGTCATATAATCTGAGGCCTGACCCACCGGCTTGCAATTAAAGAGGGAAGCAAAGTTGCCAACCGTGATTCGGTTAACTACCATGCATGCAGTCTGTCGTATAATATCCATGTGGTACCCAATCTTTTTATATCGAAGAATGATTTTACGAAATTGGGTGCTAAAGTCATTGCGTTTATTTATTTTTCTGAATTTATATACTAAGTCACCCTTAAATTCGGGTTCCGATGGACCTTGTTGCAGAAGAGATTTAAGTCCAATATTGAATTTTGAAATTAAATCAGAATGCCTTCAATAAAATTTTGAAAAGGCTTTGCGTAGTTTATGGTACCGATATCCCTGATTAAGAAGTTTAGCCGTTAATAATTTATTACGAGTGTTGAAGTCAGTTACATGACTTCACACTCTAGCAAATCGAATTAATTGCGAAATTTAAACGCCATAGGATGGCGCACGAGGAACATCACCATCCAAAAAAAAACCTCATTCGAATTTTTTATAGACCAAAAGAGATTTCTTCCTGATCTTTCAAAGCCTTTATCACAATTTTTAATCACATGCGTTTTAACAGCAGTAAGACAGGAAGTGAATAATTTAGAAAGTTCAGTGGTAGTGTAAGAGCTAGAATTTGCAAAAAAAAAACGTGCTTTGTATGGTCTTCTATGAAGTTTTGGTAACCAGTATAGCGTAGGAAGCTTGTCTTGGCCTTCGGTAACACACACAGCAAACGTGGTGGCTGAATGACAAATATGTTTATCTACTATAGCTCTCTCTTCAGCTAAAGGCTGATGTTCATAGGACTGTGTACCACCGAGCTCCTGCTTAAGCGTGTTCACATAGTGGAGCCGTCACACAACGGAGACGTTGTTAGCGGCCTTGTCTGCCGGAGCCTAAACAAACTTCTTATGAAATTCTTGAATACTTAGTTTGAGATGACGTAAAGACGTCTTAGGCTTTGGAGGTAATAAGTTAGTATTTTGAGAATAGAAAGAACTGCGTTTATTTCTTAGTTTTAAAATGCTATGTTTCCAGTCCTTAAGGGCTTTATGCTCAACATAATCTCGCTTACACCATCGATTACCGAATTCATTCAAGGAAGCAGCGATTTCATCTCTACATTTACTGAAATCAATTTTAGAAGGAAACCGATATTTCGGCCCATTAGAAATTATATTCCTTATCCTAAAATCAGGAATGATTTTCAAATTGCCAGTAATTACATGACCAGCAGCAGGATAGCAATACACTGAGTTTTTACAATCACATGAATCAGGAGTATTAGAATCAATATCAAGATCTGAAACAAGTTTATTGAAATTAAAAATGATAGATCTAACAGGTTCGTTATTTTTATAGCAAAATAAAGGTGTTTCAGTATTTTGAAAATAAGCAGGAATGGAAGAAAGCACCGAACTCTCACGGAAGATACTGGGCAAATCTATAAAATCCATACCCTTATTAATGAAGGATATTTTGAAGAAATGTCGTTTATGATTAATTTCAGAACCAATGTAAGGACGGAGAGTATGCTGAGTATAGCCTCTAGTTAAGAGAGCCGCTCCATATAACTGATTAGAACTATCGTAGAATTTATTCGCTTCGGCGGCCAGAAGACGTAAAACAGAAGCGGGTAATGAACTTAAAAATGAAAGCATAGAGTGGCGTCCATGATTTAATTATATAATTCACAGTCACTTCAGTCTGGTATTTTTTCGTTTAAACGCACGTAATTTACGTTTAAAGTTACCATTTTTCATGGTGCCGTGAGATCTAGTTCTGCGTTTTCGACATTCCAGGAGCGAGAAAATATCAAAGTCCGGCATTCTGGAAATATTACCCTGATGATAAATGTTGTCATTAAATCCCAGTGGAAAAGGGGTCTGTAAAGATTTAATCCATTTCAGTTCAGCCTCATGTCTTTTGATAATTTGATTCTAGATGTAGAATTTGCATCGTAATAAAGTTTTTCCACTGGTTGTATAACAATGTTATTTACAGAATGACCTGTACGTCGAAAGTGACGGTACAAGAAAGTGTCAGTTTTCTTAGGCTTACTCATTCTACGATAATGATCGTTCAATCTAGTTTTAAGCATGCGGTTAGTTTGACCGACGTACTGCATATTACAGTTTGCAGCACGTCATGTAATTAGATAAATTAAATATGTAGACTGTCATGTCAAATCAGACATGTTAACTACAGAAAAGCGTCTACCGTTTACAGATGAAGAAACAGTAGACGCAGTGCTTAAATGCGAACAAGCCCTGTCGCCCAATGAAACAATAGGGTTTAAAAGCATGGGCGGTCCGACTCGTGCGCACCGCTTTGCCTGGGTAGGCTTAGATCGTCTAAGCGGTTTACCAGTACTCGTGTGCGGGTCCGATTCAGCTCTGCGTGGAAGCATCATGCAGCCCATATATTTCTTCAAGCCTCGATGGGCGGGGGCCGAGGTTCCGTAGGTATAAGGATTTTTAAGGAGTGGAGGGGGTCGGACATGACCCCCAGCAGACCCCAGGAAAGTGCAAGATTGATGTTACGGAATGCGTTTATCATAAGGACCAAGAATATGTGTAGTTTAGGGATCGGCATCTGAACGGATTCTAAAATGTAAGGCCTTTTTATGAAGTAGAGAAGTGGTGAACACCCCTGCCGATCCCTGTGGACCTAGAAGTTGCTACGACTGAATACGTCTTATCATAAGGAACCAGAATATATATGGTTTTGTGGTCGGGATATGAATCGTTCCCGATATATTAGGCCTTTTATGAAGTGGAGGGGTGGGGCAAGGCAGGAACCTAAAGTTGGTGTCACTGAATACATCCTATCATAAAGAACCAGAATATATATGGTTTAGGGGTGGGGATCTGATCAGTATCTGATGTATTAGGCCTTTAATGGAGTGGAGGGGTCGAGCATAGCCCCAGGGGACCTGCAGGATGGTGTCACTGAATGTATATATACAAAATGTATATGATTTAGGGGCAAGGCTGATGTATAATACATTTTATGAAGTGTTGGGGCGTGGCGGGGCGGGGCGGGGCATTTCCCAGGTCTATTCAGGGGAATCCAGGTTGTTGTCAGTGAATGCACCTTATAAGGAAAACGAATATATATGGTTTAGGGGTGGGGATCTGAATGTTTTCTGAGATATATAGCCTTATGTGAAGTTGAGGGGTGCGACATGGCCCGGCCCACCCAGGGGACCCCAGCGTTGGTATCACTGAATGTGTCTTTTAATAAGACACAAGAATAAATATGGTTTAGGGGTGGGGGTATCTGTTTCTGAGATATATGGATTTCGTTATATGAAAGGTTGGACCATGGCCCCGGCGCACACCGGGGAACTCACAGGTTGGTGTTTGTTTGTTTTTATTGGACCTTAACGGCCGAATCAACATTATTTTGGTAACATTTGAGCCGTTCAGTTTACCTGTCCTTACATTTCCTGGACACTCTTATACGGAAGCGGTTAACCAGTACAGTGTACATTCTTTCGCAAGAATCTGACAACTACCCTTCTTGAATCAGCGGGAGACAATGACCATAGAAAAAAAATTCATGATCAATATCCACGAAAGAATGTTTCCGACACCGGCAGGTATCGAACCCGCGTTCTCCTGATCACCAGTCAGACACGTATCTGACTGAGCAACTCAGGCCGGGCCACAGATTGGTGTCACTGAATGTATTTTATCATAAAGAACAAGAATATATATAGTTTGCGGGTGGGGATCCGAACAGTTTCTGAGAAGTATGGCTTTTTATAAAGAGGAGCATGGCACCAGCGCACTCCGGGGACCCAGAGGTAGTAGTCACTGAACGCGCCTCATCTTGAGGAACAGGGATATACATTGTTTGGGTTGGGATCTGAAAGCTTTTTTTATGAAATGGAGGGGTGAGGAGTGAGGCATAGTCCCGGTGCATCCCGGGGACCCGACGGCAGGTGTAACTGAATGCGTCTCATCATATACATGGTTTAGGGTGAGGATCTGTAAGATTTCTGAGAAATTAAAAGTAGAAGTAAAACAAAGATCAGGAATCGATACAATAACTTACTCCACTCATCAAAGACACCAAAGGGAAAGAAACACAAACATTAAGCGACCAGACCATAATAGAAACCTAAACAAAGGAAGGTCATAAGGACAGTTACTTTCCCACAAAATGGCCATGTGGCCGTCCAAATTAAAAAGACACAAGTGATACACACAGTAAGTAACAAACAACAACATAAATAAATCGCCACAGAAGAACCGCATTGGAACGGTCAGTAGAAAGATTTCCACTGGGGGGGGGGGGGGGTGCTTAAATCGATTTTACGTGGCCACAATCCTCGCCCTTCCGTCGCGATTTAGACAAATAATTTGTTCAGTCCGCATGAGGGCCTCCTACCTCATCAGTGCAACATCTCCGTGAACACAAATAATCAAAGAACCACAGAGGTGAGACAACGGTGAGGACTCGACAGCAAGAAACCACTGAAATGCTGGAGCAAAAGAAAACCAACAGTTAGACGCCGATGGGCACGACCAGAGACAGAGCATCAGGCACCAACCAACATTACCTTGAATTAGATCTCTCTAATTCTCAATAAGCCTTTACGTTGGAACCGTCATAGAATCTGAGGTCTGACCCACCGGCGTGCAATTAAAGAGGGAAGCAAAGTTGCCAACCGTGATTGGGGTAACTACCATGCATGCAGTCTGTCGTATAATATCCATGTTGTACCCAATCTTTTTATATCGAAGAATGATTTTACGAAATTAGGTGCTAAAGTCAATGCGGTTATATATTTTTCTGAGTTTATATACTAAGTCACCATAAAATTCGGGTTCCGATAGACCTTGTTGCAGAAGAGATTTAAGTCCAATATTGAATTTTGAAATTAAATCAGAATGGCGTCTATAAAATTTTGAAAAGGCTTTGCGTAGTTTATGGTACCGATAACCCTGATTAAGAAATTTAGCCGTTAATAATTTATTACGAGTGTTGAAGTCAGTAACATGACTACACACTCTAGCAAATCGAATTAATTGCGAAATATAAACGCCATAGGATGGCGCACGAGAAACATCACCATCCAAAAAAGGAAAATTTACAATCTCGAAATCGAAGCCATCGCGTTTTCCATAAATTTCGCACGAAACGAACCCACCTACAATAGATAGATGTCAATCCAAAAACGGGGCCTCGGTATCAGAAGAATTTGCTTTATTTAACTGAAGTTCTGAGGGGTAAATCTGACTGATCAAACCATCGAAATAGGTATTATCAATATTTAATAAATCATCTAAATATCTAGAAGTAGAGCTGAAATGGAGGGCATGGAGCATGGCCCCGGCACACACCGGGGACCCTCTGAAACCCTCTTGCAAAATCGCATACCCCCAAATTTCAGAAAAATTCGTCGGGCTGTTACAAAGTTATTGATCAGACACGAAAGAAAGACATTTTTTACCTTTGGCCTCTAAGTATGACTTTGACCTTTGGCATACGGACCTGGGTTTTGCGCGCGACACATCGCCTTGGCCTAATACATCTCATGAAGACAAATGTAATGGTTGCGGAGTAACGGAACGTACAAGAATGTTTATAAAAATAGTGGAAAAGGCATAACTCAGAAACGATGAAAGGGGAAACAATCATTTTTGTGCGCGACACATCGTCTTGCCCTCCCTGATACATATTCCTATAAAGTTGCATGACGATATTCCTAATGGTTACTGAGTTATGGAGCGTACAAGAATGTTTACGTACGGACGGTTAGCGCAACGCGATAATACGACGGTCACCGTTTTTTTTTTTTTTAAACGAGCTATGAAGATTAATGTAATACAAAATATAACAAATAATAAAACACGACAGAAGAAGAACCACCTTCCAACGGCCAGTTAAAAGTGTTTCACGTGTGTGTATGTGTGTGTGTGTGTGGGGGGGGGGACTGAAATAGATTTTACCTGACCATAATCTTCCCCCTTTCAGACAAATTATTATTGGTTCAGTCCGCATGAAGGCTTTCTAACTCATCACTGCTACATCTCCAAGATCATAAAAATAGAGCCACTACAGACATTACGGTAACACACCCGTGTAACATAGTGCATTTTTTCCACATCTTCAAACTGGCGCCTTTTTTATTTATACCGCAAACATAAGTTGTAGGTTCTCGTTACAACCGCAGTTCTAACGAGTACCCACAAACCATGTATTGGAAATTAAATAAGAAAAATAATGTATATTCCTGTAAGTGCCAGTTTTCTTTAGAAAATTGCGGTTAAGCGGGGTGTTCATTTCACGGACAGGATATTATGATCGAGATGAAACAACGATGGGGACTCAACAGCATGTTATTACTGAAGTGCTGGAGCAAAAGAAAATCAAGAGTTAGCTCTACGTTGCTATTTTAAACAACTGCGGTGACATGTCAGCAAGTGCGTTTTAAAAGCCAAAACGCCGGTCTGTCAACCGCACAACGTAGATATTAAATCTGAACATTATAAGATGGTGTGGACACCCTTCTAGCTTTCCCAAAAGGTGTGACCTTAGACAACAGGCCGTACGTGCGAAGTGGGTGGGTCAAGCTGTGGAGTATACGTGTATGATTTAAGTTTAAATGCAAGCTTTGTTACTGCCGGAGGAGTATCCTGTAAAGTTGCCTCCTACATGTACGTTTTGGTAACCAAAGTGTCTTGTTCTTGAATTGTATTTCATCTGTCGCATCCCCTGTAGTACCAATTGTGGCTTTGAACTTAACGTTTACCTGTTCCTTTCCAACGTTTGTCTGTTTTCAGTCACAAAAAAGAAGTGAAGGCAATTTTCAGGAATCGATACAATTTACCAACACCCCCATCAGAGACACCAAAGGGAAAGAAACACAAACGTGGAATAACTAGACCCCAATAGAAACAACAATAGCGTAAAGCCAAAATGATAAGTGCGTTCCCATAAAATAGCCAATCGACTGTCAAAAAAAGATATAAGCGATACACACATTCAAGGACGAACTATAACAAAGATAAACCGCGACAGAAGAACCGTACTGGAACGGTCAATGAAATGTATTTCACTGTTGGGGTGGGGGTGGGGGCTTAAATCGACATATCGCGGCCGCAATCCTCGGCCTTACATCCGTCGCGGTTTAGACAAGTAATTTGTACACTCTGCATGGAGGCTTCCTACCTCATCAGTGCAACATCTCCGAGAACACGGAAATCAAACAACCACAGAGATGGAACAGCGGTGAAGGCTCGACAAGAAGAAATAAACGAAATAATGGAGCAAAATAAAACCAACAGTTAGACTCCGATAGGCCCGATCAGAGACAGAGCATCAGGTTCCAACCAACATCGGCTAAAATTAAATTTTAATTATAAGTATGCCTTTACTCTAGAATCTGAGGTCTGACCCACCGGCGTGCAAGAAAAGAGGGAAGCAAAGTTATCAGCGATATAATACATGCTGTTTACAACGGCATACCTTAAGCTCACCAGTGAAAGACTTTTTACTGACCGTTCCATGGCGGTTCTTCTGTCCAGGTTAATTTGTGTTATACACCTGTGAACACAAAAGCGTTCAAACTTTGATGAGCTTCACTTCATTCTGACTTGAAACATCATTAAATAGATCCTAACATCCTATCTGTCAACTGCAAGACAGAAATAAATTCAAAACACAAGGTGGTGTACCTTTCATTGCTGACGCCTGCACTGTCCAATCAAAATACATCTCAAATGTCAATCAGAAAGTGTTTTCCAAAATGAGACTAATCAATTGCTTGATCTTGTTTTATACTTCTTTGCCGAATGACATTTGCTTGTCAAACTAACTTGATGCAAAGAGTTTCATTGAACGTTATTTCATAGGAGTTTGAACGCTTTTGTGTCCACAGGTGTAGTTCGTCTTTGGATGTAATTATTGCTGGTATCTTTTTTATTTTGGATAATTATTTGGCCATCGGTTTGGGAAAATAAGTGTCCTTTTGGCTGATAGTGTTGTTTTAATAAGGGTTTAGTTATCTCATGTTAGTGTTTCTTTCCACTTGGTGTCTCTGATGGGAGGTGTGGGGTAATTGTTTCCATTTTTGATCATATTCTTCACTTTTTGTTTGTTTAATTCTTGCTGAACACCAGGAGGTTTGGCTCAAAAGCATATTCGCTTAAAACATATTGTTTGCTCAAATATGTAGATGTTGGCTAAACAAACAATAAAAAAACGTTGGTTCCATTAGAACAGTCACATGTGTATAGGGGAAATTAACAACGATTCATTTAAAAAATGAGCCTGCGCACGACAAAACCTACAATAAGTCATGTGCGCCCAACGAAGACTAAGATCAGCCTGCACATCCGCGCAGTCTGATCAGAGTCTTCGCTGTGCGCTCTAATGATGACGAAGGACCCAATGCTCCTTCATGCAGCAAGAGAAGTTTCTGGTTAGACTATATGGATGCGCAGGCTGGCCTTAGTCTTCGGTGGGCGCACATGTCTTATTGTAGGTTTTGTCGTGCGCTGGCTCAAAAATACTAGTTATAGAGCGATAAGAAAGACGTCATTGAGGCGCACGAGAGTGCCATCGCAATGTGAACAAAGTCTTCGCTATGCGCACAGCTTTTCGCATGAAAAAGGAATCGTCACGTGAACAAGTCCGTGAAATGATACCCCCTTAAACCCCACTTTATATTGAGAAAACTGAGGTTTCCGGGTTATGCATTATTTTTCTTATTTTCTACTTTAAGACAAAGTCAATATTTTAAGGCGGTTCTAACCAGTACCCACAAACTGTGTTTGCAGTATAAATAAGAAATATATCGCGGATTTTCATCAGAAAAATAGCCATTTTTAAGTCGTGAAAAACTGCACTATTTCGAACGGGTAGGTTTTCGTAATGAGTGCAATCTAAGGGGATATGCCGCATGCTTTGAAATGCATAACCGTTATTATCTGGGCCACGACAATGGAAAGGAGTCTACGTGCTTTTCTGATGACGATTTGCAATTTTCTTATTTATACTCCAAACTTAGGTTGCTGGTGCTCGTTAGAACCGCCTCATTGAGCCCTGCGTTGTAGTGGGTTTAAGAGGGCTGTTCACTACACAGACATGTTACCAAGATGTAAGTCCGCACACAAGCTAGTCAGAATACAATAATGTCAGACTGATTTGGGACATCTTGTAGCGCACATGCATGTACAGTAAAATTCCTATATTAAGACCACCTTTTGGGCTGTTCAAGACCACCATTGGGGCTGTTCAAAAGTGGTCTTTAAGACCACTTTTGAACAGTCCCAAAGGTGGTCTCTGACCAGAGGACACTGTATGCAGAAAACACAAAGAAAGAATAAATGAGACTT
The DNA here is from genome assembly GCA_963580285.1 of Lucinisca nassula. Taxonomy (NCBI): domain Eukaryota; kingdom Metazoa; phylum Mollusca; class Bivalvia; order Lucinida; family Lucinidae; genus Lucinisca; species Lucinisca nassula. Next base: position 121,390,518 of record OY757023.1, on the reverse strand, counting down.
TCCAAATAAGCTTTTTAAAGCAGAATTAGTCCCTCTTTTTGGTGGTCTTAGTAGCGGAATTCTACTGTTTATAGTTTTTGTCCTTGTGCGACTCATTTCTAAACATTGAAGAAATAATTCCGTTCCATTTCGTCCATGACTCAACGGTTGGCATCACGAAAACTGGATATTGATGTTTAACATTCCATGCAGCTTTGTGCAGTAGCCAAATATATATTTATTTCGCGCGTGAAACAATTTATCAATGAGATAAATTTCAACGTTAATGATACTGGTTCAATTTCAAGGATACGTATTGTTAAAATAATTTTGACAGTTTCTGATATCCGGCAACATTCTTTATTATTTTGTTCTCAATCAATGTTGATTACGCGTTCGATGTCAAAATAATGCAAAACAAGCAATTTAAATTCAGTTTTATAGATATTCCGTACGAGCGTATAACGCAAAACATTCAGTTTAAATGAATTTTGTAGATATTCCTTATCTATTTCATAAAAAAAAAAACGAAAAACAATCTGGCGAAGACATCTATTTGAAATCAATCATATCTATGACTGTTTCACTCATGTTGTTTATTGGGTGTCAAACATACATTGTTTTTTACAAGGTGTCAAACATAATCACATCCGTGTGCAAAAATGGAGTCTCTCCTATCTCTATAAAATTAATGTAACTGTTTGATTTTTGCTTATTTCTAGGCCAAATATAGATTGTGATTGCTTGTTAGAACCGTGCCTACACTTTATATTTCTGAGCAAAATTAGGGAAACCCGTAAACCCAGCTTTTCTCTATACATAATGGGGTTTATGTGGGTGGTTGTTTCCTAATGGTAGGTGTGGGCACCCTCTGTATGTGTTTTCAAGCAGACTTATGGAATACGATATATATTATTCAAGACCAAACTTTCCTAAATGAGTCGAGCCATTAGAACAATTACATCCTCGCAGTACTCGTCACAAGCACATGCCTGTTTAGTTTTGACCCGCTTGAACTCCACTTTTATATAGAAAATCTGGGGTTTACAGGGTTATATCTTATTTTTTCTTATTTCTGCTCTAACTAAAGATTGTGTGTGGGTACTCGTTAGAACCGCCTCGATGAGGCGGCTCTAAAGAGTTCCAACAATCTATATTTTGAGCAGACATAAGAAAAATATCACAGTTTTTCGTCCAAATATTTTTGCGTTTTCGGTGGTAAAGTTTACAATGTATTTGTATAGGCGTGTTTTCGTTGTGACTTGGATAGTACAGTATCCATAGTTTATAGTTTGTGCAGACGAGTCAGGTTTCGCTATCAGACAACCAAGTACAGAAATAGAAGTAAAGGCAATGGACAGATATCGATACAATTATACCACACCTCCAATCAGGGACTCCAAAGGGAAGAAACACAGGCTTGAAATAACTAGACCTGGAAGCATCAACAGCTAGTCAGAAACGTAAAAAAGACAGGTTTCCTGTTTCGAGGCTGACATATAAGATTGGGTTTGCAATGACATTAATTGCATTTTAACATTTTACCTCACGTGACATTCCCATACAAAACTCGCATATGCTTGCGGGTGATACTTTTTACTATCCCTCTGCGATAATTTCGAGTATCACATGAGCGGAATAGGGTGTGCGTACGATTCGGTTTTTCAGGGGAGGCTAAACCAAAAACTGTAACAAAGTTGAGAAATTTTGGCACCAAAACGATTTCTTATGATTTAGTTCAGAAAACGCGAAGTATAACCCATGCTTGAGATTTGTATTCAGAAATAACGAGTTATAGACGTTTAAACCTACTAATTTCTGTCTCACCAGCTAACGTCTCTTATGTAGAAAGCCGATGTTATCCTATAATTTCGAACGTCATGACATCAAAAGTCCTCCGTGCGCTGTCCTGTATTTTTCATTAAGTGACCAATACCTTATTAACTGTTTAAAATCAGTAAACGGATATTAGTAATTTTGTTCAGGATAATAAAATACAAACTACATTCCTGAAAGGGTGATAGTGAAAAATTACACTCGGCTGCGCCTCGGGTGATATTCGGATGTCCCCTTTGTTTCACTATCACCCTCTCAGAAAAGGTATATTTATATAGTATCAGTTAGCCCAAGAATATTTTGTCATATTGGCACCACATTGACTGTCACTACATAGGCGTTATTTTATTTTCCATTTCTGTAATCATTTCACTGCTGCGAGTGAATCAAAGCGAACCTTGATTCATTTTGACACAACCATCTTTGACTATTAACCACACAAAAAGCCAGACATTATGTATTATTTCAAATTCACCAACTAAATGACAGTGTTGATTCTGATCAGATGGCTTCTATACTGTTGATATTGGAAGGGGTCATCGTGGGTCCGCAAGAAAAGGGACACTGATGAGTTAGGAAGCCTTCATGCGGACTGACTATTTTTTAGTCTATATCGCAACTGAAATATGGGCGAGAATTGCGGCCGCGTAAAATCGATTTTTAGAAACACCCCAACCACCGCCAGTGACATATTTTTCACTGAAGTTCGAAAACGGGCTTTTCTGTCGCGGTTAGGTTTGTTTTTGTAGTAGTTCGTCTTTGAATGCAAATTTTTGTTTTGTTTTGGATAGCCAATTGGCAATTTTGTGGGAAAGTAACTGTCCGTTTTGGCTTTCCGCTTTTCATGTTTCCATTTGGGTATCGTTACTTCATGTGTGTGTGTGTTTCCTTCCGTTTGGTGTCTCTGATGGGAGGTATGGATTATTTGTGTGATTCCTGATCATTGCCTTCACTTCTACTTCAAGAAAACCTTGAAATGAACATCGTCCTTTACGTCATTTGTAGAGCACAAAATCGGATTGAGTTCACAAATATATATTGTGGATGTCTTTGTGGAACATAAATAAAACTTTAACGTAATTAATTTATTCAGTGTAAAATACTGTTATCAAAACACCATTTTATTACATGGATAATAGAAGTGGAGGCAATGATCAGGAATCGATACAATTAACCCACAGCTCCCATCACAGACACCAAGGGAAAGAAACACAAACACGAAACAACAGACCCTAATTGAACCACCAACAGCGGAAAGCAAAAAGGACAGTTACTTTCCCACAAAATGGCCAATTGGCTATCCAAAATAAAAATATATAAGCGACGCAAACACCCAAAGACAAACCACAACAAAAACAAACCGCGACAATTTCTAATATAGGATCCGGTTGACAGTAAAAGGTGGTTGACATTCTTTCAAACGTAATCCATGGAAGCAATAACTGCTACACAGAACTGCTACACACACACACACACACACACACACACACACACACACACACATCCCGTTACTCGTTTAAAGGGCCAGACGAGCTAGTTTCGGCCAATTATGCATAATAAGCAACCCCCAAAAATGTTCAAATTTTCGCAGAGGAATCAATGATCCCAAAAGGACTGCACAATAAAACCTACACTATGGTGAACATATTTTATTTTTAAACAATTCTTACTTTGTTGAAATAATTGCGGCAAATATATTATGACAAAATCGACGATAGACTTTTGTGAGTAGCGAGTGGGGTTTGGGTCGGTGTAGAAGAGCTGTGTAGCTTTAAGTGCCGAGGCGTTCTATGGCTACGGTTTCGAATTCGGTATAGCAAGCACCTGTTGTGTTCGCAGCAGGTGCGGGAATGGGGGATGTTTTATTATGCTTCATCCTATCTTTCCATTTTCCAATGCTTCATCGCATGGGTGTCGGCTTGAGATGGACGGTTACTTTGGGACTCGGTCATTGACCCGTCGGATGTTAGTAGTTTCTATCGGGGTCGATCTCCCTAGGTACTGGTATTCAGCGTAAAAAGTCTAAGCCTATCCTGTAAAGGACAGGTCCGGCAGGACCGTAGCTGTGGACTGGGTCGTTAAACCACGCCACGAACAACACGTTTGAGAGGAGCGAATGCGCAGCACAGCCTGATTTTCAAGCCACTCTGACCAGAGTCTTCGACTGGTGATTTATGCAAAGCCCAAAAGGCCCATACAAGCAGCTACAGCTGAACAGACTGTGCGGGTGCGCAGACTGATCAGAGTCTGTGTTTTCATGTAAGTTTTACTGTAGGATTTGACGTGCCCTCGAGCATATAAGATTTTGTCATGCTGCCATATATACCTGGCTTAGTCCCATGTTGAAAATTTATTCGATGATGACAGTATGTAAACGGATGTAAAAATATTTTTCTACGAGAATGGAAAGAGTCGGCAGTTGAATAAGCCTGTGAAATTCCGTCCGTCATTTTTATAACAAAATCCGACAGATAAAGGCAGCCCTTCCCATACAAGCGAACGGTCTCCCCATAAAAATACGTAAATATCCTACTGATAAGTGCCACAGTTGTGGACCGTTTCTTCTTTCATCGGCGGGATCTGTGTGATCATTGAACGCATTTTGTTAGTTTACATTACTGATGGGACCTTACTGTCCCAGTCTGGCTGTTCGGAAATGTATCTGGTTTTACTTGAGGCGTTTGTTTGACCTTTTAATGCACGCTTCCTACTGTTATAGACCTCCCGGTGATCGTAAGACACCATTCCGTACTTAATTTCAGTGTAGTTTATACGACTTGTGTCAGTTTATGATTGCGTGCTATATAATATAGCGCATCAATGCTGCTTTTTAAAGCTTTCGATATCTTTTCTGTGGAAAAAGGTATTTTTGTGTTGTTGTTTGCGAGGATTGTGGCCGCGTAAAATTGATTCCCCCCCCGACACACACACACACACACACACACATACACACACACACACACACACACACACACACACACACAGTGAAACCCTTTCCATTGACCGTTCTAAGGCGGTACTTCTGTCGCGGTTTATGTGTTGTTATAGCTCTTCCTTGAATGTGTGTATCGCTTATATCTTTTTGTTTCGTTTAGCCATTTGGCCATTTTATGGGAAAGTAACTGTCTATATTTCGGCTTTTGCTTTTTTCCGCTGTATGTGTTTACATTATAGCTATTCCGTTTGTGTTACTTTCCATTTGGTGTCTCTGATGGGAGCTATGGGTTAATTGTAACCATTCCTGTCTTCACTTCTGTTTTTCATACAAGCATGGATTGTGGTTGTTCGTTTTGTAGAATAACCACCAACGGCAATAGTCGCACCCACTGGGGTCACCATACGCAGGTCCAGGAGAGAGACCAGCAAGTAAGATGCTACTTCTGAATCGGTTCAGACAACCACCTCACGTTCCACTTCAGCAGCAGCAACTGCTGCATCTGCCTCTATAACAGAAAAGAAAATGAGGTCTGATTAAATCTGTCATCCAAAGGTCTACATTAAAGAAAAAAGAAAGACCGAAAAGAAGAAAAATAAATGGCAGTTCTCGTCTGATGACGCGGACTTAGTGTAGGCAGCTGTAGATGTTTTCATTTGAATATGACATCCTGTAAATAGACTTGTACATGGGGAAAATTATGGGAAAAAACTTAAGCTTTGGTGAAATTTATTTTTGTTTATTATTTTAATGTAATGTTGTTGTTTTTTTCCAGGAACTCCGGTTTTCGCCAACCTCTGATTATCGATCAGGTATCCATACGTGAAATGATCTTAACAGAACATTGGAATGAAGAAGAACAAAAAAAAAAAGGAAATTGCAACAGGCAAAAAGTTTGTAATGACTCAAAAATCAACAAGTTCATAAAAGTGGAACAATAACTGTTAAATTAAAAATAAGCCTCTAGTGCTAGTCATCCAAAGTAACTCACCAAATTCCATCTCCAGATGCAAGAAATCGCCCCTATCCCTTTTCATCACGTTTTTGTATAATTGTGCCTACTCCTCTGCGGTAGACATTGTCATTTGGCGCAAAACACTACGTCAGGATGAGTTCTGTTTTCATATTTTATCGATGATATTATTGGCTGTCATTTTTAATTACATGCAAGCGTCTGAGCGACATTGATGAACAGATATTTTGTAGTTTTCTGCCATTTCTTATAGGATCAAATATTGTGAAAAAAAAGAAACGTCCCTTCGGGGACGATAGCAATATATTGCCAAATACCTTTGTTCAGCTTACCGAGACATTTGACGCAGTCGGTCGTGGGGATCTTTGGAAAAGTATGGTGAAGTTTGGCTGTCCGACCAAATTCATAAAAAGGGTGAGGCAGTTTCACGATGGATTGCTCGCACGGGTACAAAATATTCCATTCCCTGAGTCAAATGGAGCCAAACAATGCTTTCGTTCTCTGCCGTGCTCGCGTATGCTTTCCAGGATGGTGACAATGGTTTACCTTTTAGGTACTGTTTTGATGGCAGTGAGCCAAATCAAAGGTACAGATAGAGGTGCTAGATGAGGCCTGTATAGCTGATGGCATGGCAATGGATGTTCCAACAGAAGAGAAGATGAAAAAATGTGTAGATCAAGAAACTCACTCATGTGACAGCTTTGACCTTACAATCGGCATAACAAAATAGAAGTAGAGGCAATGATCAGGAATCGATACAATAATCCCACAGTTCCCATCAGAGACACCAAAGGGAAAGAAACACAAACATTAATTCTAACACAGCGCGCCTATATAGGCAATGCAAAATAACTGTGTTTTATTCTGCAACAAATCACAGCTCGGAAAAGCGTGACGTGTGACGTCATTAAAACTGTAAATTTATGACGTCACTAGTCGATTTACTTGACGTTAGACGGTGTAACGTCATTTTCACGTATCGAAAACGTCAGAAAAGGATATAAATGCATGTGTTTCAGTCGATTATTTTAGCGGGATTTCTTCTAACAATGGCGAAAAATTGGGAGATTTTGAAGGAAACAACAACATTATTGCCGATTTTCAGCGTGTTAGAATCGAAATAGATCAGCTCTAGCCAGTGATTTGTTGGGTAATAAATCACAGTTTGTCGGTCAATTGTAAGTAGACAAATCACGCGCGCTACGCGCTTGTGATTTGTCTACTTTACAACTGACCTCCAAACTGTGATTTATTACACAACAAATCACAGTTAGAGCTGATCTATTTCTTAAACAACAGACCCTAATGGAAACATCAATAGCGGAAAGCCAAAAGGACAGTTACTTTCCCACAAAATGGCCAATGGGCTATCCAAAATAAAATAATATAAGCGACACAAACACCCAAAGACAAACCATTAAAATAATAAACCGAGACAGAAGAACCGCCTTGAAACGGTCAGCGGAAACGATTATCACTGTGGGCTTAAATCGATTTTACGTGGCCACAATCCTCGCCCTTACTTCCGTCCCGAATAAGACAAATAATTTCTTCAGTCCGCATGAAGGCCGCCTAACTCATCAGTGCAACATCTCCGTGAACACAAAAATCAAAGAACTACAGAGATGAAACAACGATGAGGTCTCGACAGCAAGAAACCACTGAAATGCTGGAGCAAAAGAAAACCGAAAGTTACACTCCGATCGGCCTGGGGTTATCTATCAACCAGAAGCCTTGAAAGCCTTACAAGGAAACCACCGTCACATTGAAAGGTAAAACAATTGCATGTTAACAAAGCCTGAGATTATATATCAACCAGCACCTTGATAGCCTTACAAGGAACCCACCGTCACAGTGGAAGGTAAAAAACTTGCACGTAGTAGACAAGTTTATCCTCCTTGGGAGCACACTGTTACGATTCTTCGTGAACATTGATGATGAAGTCAATTCCATGATAGCCAAAGCTAGTGCAGCATTTAGCCGACAACGTGACAGGGCTTGTAATCGACGTAGAATTAGGTTGGACTCGATTCAAAGTTTTGGTTTTATTTGTCTCCAGCGTTTCAAGTATTTCATGCTGTCGAGTCTTCATCGTTGTTTATCTCTGTATTCGCTTGATTTTTTATGTTGTCGGAGATGTTGCACTGGTGGGCTAGATATCCTTCAATTCTATGACGGTTCCAGCGTAAAGGCTTACTAAGAATTAGAGATTTAAATTTTATGTAATTTTGGTTGGTGTGCCTGATGCTCTCTCTGGTCGGGCCTATCGAATTCTAACTGATGGTTTTCTTTTGCTCCTGCATTCCAGTGGTTTCTTGCTGTCGAGTCCTCAGTGTTGCTTCATCTCTGTGGTTGTTTGATTTTTGTGTTATCGGAGATGTTGCATAGGTGAGTTAGGAGGCCTTCACGCGGACTGAATAAATCATTTGTCTAAATCGCGACGGAAGTAAGGGGCGAGGAAAGCAGCTGCGTGAATCGATTTACGCCCCAAGGGGAATTTGTTTCACATACCGTTCCAATGTGGTTCTTCTGTCGCGGTTAATTGTTGTTATGTTGCGTCTTTGAGTGTGTGTATCGCTTATATTATTTTGTTTTGGATGGTCAGTTGGTCATTTTGTGGGAAAGTGGCTGTCCTTTTGGCTTTCCGCTATTGGTGTTTCCATTGGGGGTATGGTTGTTTCGTGTTTGTGTTTCTTTCCCTTTGGTGTCTCTGCTGAGATCTGTGGGTTAATTGTATCAATATCACTTATATTGTTTTATTAAATCTCTCCTGCAACAAGGTCTATCGGAACCGGAAATTTATGGTATCTTAGTATATAAATTCAGAAACATATGTACTTGCAATGACTTCACCATCCAATTTCGTAAAATCATTCTTCGATATAAAAATTAATGGGTACAACATAAATGTTATACGACAGACTACATGCATGGTATTTAACCTAGTCACGGTTGACAACTGTGCTTCCCTCTTTAATTGCACACCGGAGTGTCAGGCCTCAGATTCTATAATGGTTCAAGCGTAAAGGCTTTTTAAAATCGCGACGAAAGTAAGTGCGAGGATTGTGGCCACGTAGAATCGATTTAAGCCCCCCCCCCACCTTCCCTACCCCCCCCCCCACCTTCCCTACCCCCCCCCCCCCCCCCCCCCGCAGAGGAATTCGTTTCAGCTGACCGTTCCAAGGCGGTTCTTCTGTCACGGTTAATTTTTGTTATGGTTTGTCTTTGGGTGTTTGTATCGCTTATATTATTTCATTTTGGATAGCCTATTGGCCATTTTGTGGGAAAGTGACTCTATTTTGGCTTTACGCTGTTGATGTTCCCATTAGTGTCTGTTGTTTTATGTTTGTGTTTCTTTCCCTTTGATGTCTCTGATGGGAGCTGTTGGTTAATTGTATCGATTCCTGATCATTGCCTCCACTTCTATTTGACTGAGAATTAGAGAGAATTTAATCTTATGTAATGTTCATTGGTGCCTGATGCTCTGTCTCTGATCGAGCCCATCGGAATCTAACTGTTGGTTTTCTTTTGCTCCAGCATTTCAGTGGTTTGTTGCTGTCGAGTACCCATCATTGTTTCATCTCTGTGGCTGTTTGATCTTTGTGTTCTCGGGAATGTTGCACTGATATGTTAGGAGGCCTGGACGAGGACTGAACATTTTTTTAATAAATCGCGACGGAAGTTAGAGCGAGTATTGCGGCCGCGTAAAATCGATTTAAGCCCTCAGTGGCACTCGTTTCACATACAAAATAGAAGTGAGGGCAATGATCAGGAATCGATACAATTAACCCACAGTTCCCATCGGAGACACCAAGGTAAAGAAACACAAACATGAAACAACTAGACCCTAATGGAAACATCACTAGCGGAAAGGTTCTTCTACCGCGGTTTATTTTTTGTTATGTTTATCTTTGAATGTGTGAATGGCTTACATTTGGTTTGGATAGCCAATTGGCCATTTTGTGGGACAGGACTGTTCTTTGGCTTTCCGTTATTGATGTTTCCATTAGGGTATAGTTATTTTATGTCTGTGTTTCTTTCCCTTTAGTGACTCTGATGGGAGCTGTGGGTTAATTGTATCGATTACTGATCATTGCCTTCACTTCTATTTTTATGGGGACTGGACGTATTTCTCTAAACTGCGACAGAACCGAGGATGAAGATTGCGGCCACGTAAAATCGATTTAAGCCTCTAATTAACAAAATAGAAGTGGAGGCAATGATCAGGAATCGATATAGTTAAACCACAGCTCTCATCAGAGACACCAAAGGGAAAGAAACGCAAACATGGAGCAACAGACCCCAACAGAAACACCAACAGCGGAAAGCCAAAAAGGACAGTTACTTTCCCACCAAATTGCCAAAAGGCTATCCAAAATAAAATAATATAAGCGGCACAAACACCCAAAAAAACAGACACTAATGGAATCAGCAATAGCGAAAAGCCAAAAGAACAGTTACTTTCCCACAAAATGGTCAATTTTCCCACAAAATAGGCTATTCAAAATAAAATAATATAAGCGACACAAACACCCAAAGACAAATTATAGCAAAAATAAACCGCGACAGAAGAACCGCCTTGGAACGGTCAGCGGAAACGAATATCACTGGGGGGGGGGGGGGGGCTTAAATCGATTTTACATGACTCCAATCCTCGCCCGTATTTCCGTCGCGATTAAGACAACTTATTTGTTCAATCCGCATGAAGGCCTCATCAGTGCAACACAAAAATCAAACAACCACAGAGATGAAACAACGGTGAGGACTCGAAAGCAAGAAACCAATGAAATGCTGGGGCAAAAGAAAACCAACAGTTAGACCGTTTTACTGACCGTTCCAAGATGGCTCGTCTGTCGTGGTTTATTGTTGTTATAGTTCATCTTTTATTGTGTAAATTGCTAATATCTTATTATTTTCAATAGCCATTTTGGTATTTTTGTGGGAAAGTAGCTGTCTTTTTTTTCTCTATTTATTGCAAAAACAGATAAAACAAGTGGAAATCCGCTCCAATAGATTAGCCTCTAAAGATTGTATATTAAGCCGCTAATACATATCTTAGTATGTTACATGGGCATTACTTGACAGATTCGATAACACACCAGATTATAATAAGACGTGAATGTATTACGTAATTCGACTGCTGTTTGATATTCATTGTAAGTTTTTGCCAACGAAATTAAATAGAGCAATTCCAACGTCCCCCGTGTTCTATTCAAGTTGTTTGTCACCACCCTAGACAGCTAATGTATTAGATTGGTTCAAAAGTGTAAGATGAGTTGAACACACACGGTACCCGCGGTCTATACGCATTTCATCATATCTTATAGTACGAACAATTTGACATGAAACTGACCTTTATGCAAGGAATAAACTAGTCAATGTTATCGGCTAATATGCCGGCTTTCGTAAAGCTCTCGTGAAATTTCGACATCTCGTGGATTGCGACCCATTTACCGACCTCTATGTATTGAATAACAATATCGAAATCTTCCGGAGACGGCGAAGATAAATAAATGCATTCAGTCGGGTGTGAAATTATGTTAATGGAGTTCACTAGTCTCGGGTCAATTTCTTCGAACTATATTTGAGCTTGAAAGAAAGTCTACGTTCAAGACGCACAAGAAAGAGATACAATACTTTCATGAATATATTATAGGCGTATCATAGGCGGTGATTATTTCGGTTTATGAACACGCTCCATTAGCATCATTTGCAGGGATGAATGCCAAAAAGTGCACCGTCCTTCTGACGGGACATTAACTGGAGCCCCTCTCCCCCCCCCCCCCCCACCCCTGTGCAGGAAGAGTCATCTCCTGTGAAGGTTAAAGACCCCTACCGTAATTGCTTGGCTGCTCTGTAGGCTTTCTCTGCAGCTGGTGTTGTGCCGTGTGGCGGCCGTAAAACGTCTCCCCGTACATCAGCCATAGTGCAGTTTATATTTTACTTTTGGTCCTTTGAGATCAGCGTGAATATTCTGAGAAATCAGAAATAAATTATTGGTTTAGACTCATATTCTAGACAGGTTTTTAATTATTTGGACCCCATTTTGATTTTTATCAGTCTTTGTATCAACTGCCTATTCGAAAATCGCAAAATTGCAGTATGTTTCCTCTGGTTTTCTTTGCCGGATCATTACAGGGTCACTGATGAGGCTTTATTAGCCAAAACTACGTAGTATGACCCATCTTCTTTCTTATGAATGTTTTCATTGCTCTTAAAGGAACTCATTTTTTGATTTTTATTTCAATCATGCAACCTGAAGTGTATGTATTGTACACCTGCGAGTAATGGTCACCTCGTATAAGTAGAAAGACAGAAAAGACAGAAAGAATATCTTCAAACCATGAAAAAATACCTTCTGTTTTAACATAGATAGGGTCAACACTGTAATAGGGGTTGGTGACAAAATATGCATATTATATTCTACGCAAATAAAAGCATATGAGCTAGAGGGACTCAGTTGAAACTGAGGGTATGTGAAACAAATAAAACACTTTGTTTTTGGTTTTGGTTTTACGGTCTTTTCAAGATTATTTTACTCATATCGAGCTGATCGTTCAAAGAGGTGGGTGGAACCTGAGTAGCAGAACTTGGCGTCTCACATGTGAACCAACAGCAGTGAGAGACCTAATGTCTAAGAGACATCGCTTTTATCAACTAGGCCACGGAGGCCCGTTAAAATACATGTCGGCAGTTTATGATATTTCAAAGGTATAAACAAAATGTCCACTGCTTGACACTCATTCTCAAATAAATTGGGATTTTAGCCATTTAAAAAGTCAAATTATAAAGTTACTTATATTCATTCATCGATACGTTCAGTATCAACATGTACCTATACTCAGTTAAAATTCCTTGATCAAGAAATGACAAGTAATTTCACACCAACAGCTAGAAATATGTCGGTATTTTGATAAATTTTGACAGAAACTTTCGAAGGGTTATTTAGCGGGGACAAAAATGAGCATATGGTCATATATGTTATAAAGAATGAATAGCCATTTTGAATAAAATTCAGGGCTGGTTGGAGACGACTGAAAAAGAAATAGTTTCCTGAAAATATACAAACTTTCATTTTGTTTTAACAAAAGCATATAATAGTTAGATCACTTACGCATATTGCATTTGAACAGGTATTGGGTGGTAAATGAGGAACACAAGTAATATTACTTTGGATACACGATCAACATAAGCAATAAGTTTATTTGAATTATATGTATCACGTCGCGGACATTACAGTGATTTTGCTTCTATAAGTCAAGCAGATTATTAAACGCGATTAACTGACAATATATCTGTTAGTATCATTTTATTCAAGTTTTGAATCTAACTAATGTAACAGTGCATGTTCAGTCAAATGCTTTTATAACTGGGTGTTGCTATTAAGCATATAAGCCTCGGTATATACTTGTATGCATAAAAATGCCCTCTTGACAGATAAACTGCTTTCTTAAGGCAGGTGAAACATTAAAATACATTTATCACATATAAACCCAACAACCTCATGACCTTATGTACTCAACAATCAAATATCTACAATTAATGATGCAACAGAGAGAATATAGTATCGACCATTACACTGCATCAAGATTAATACATTTCTATAAATAAGTCTGAAAAATGTAACCAATTTTGTCTACCATCTGGAAAAAAGTAACACGTCTTGAGAAGCTTGTAAATAAGTTCTTAAACAAATGTATGTCTGTAAATGGCAGTTATGATGTCTCGGACATTACCACACACATTACAAAGGGACATGCTATACCACTTTACCATTTCTACCTGTGAAATTGAAAAGGAATCCGATATTATATTTGGTGTATCTAGTTTAAATAATCAAATGTAAACGAGCAAACCATAAAATATACATATTCACTTTAGGTGGGGATGTCGATACAATATGTGATGTTCGATACCATAATTTTAGTAGCATAAACTGCACGTGCAATGTTTTTAACATTCAAGATATGCATTTTGAAATGCAAATTGGAGAGTTGAAGTGCATTCTTAACATGGCACATTTTATATTGAAAAATATTCATTCTGGCAAATAATATTTGTGAAAAGATTATTTATATATAAGCTATGGGACTCAAATACAAAATCGAAAATAAGTAATATTAAATCAACATTGTAACCGTTCGCAGCTATTGGTAGAAATATAGCAAATGTGTATGTCACTAAACTTGTTCATCGTACACAACTAAGGTTGCACAATTCAAAATATTTCAATTATTTGCAGTCATTAACCCTTGGCAGTCAACAAACCAAACATGTCATATTCGATCCCAATTGTAGCGAACATTTCATCGCACTCAATCACTGCTTATTGCAATAGAATAATGATCTTACAAGTATGCAAATGTTGTTCATTAATATTGATTTTGGTGGCATATTCTTAATTGAACAATATTAATTGTCGTATATAATAATGGAAAAAAGGTATACAGTTTCTAAGTAGATATTTAAAAACAAAATATGACTTATGATTTTCCTTAACTGTGGTATTGTCTGCCGACTCCCTCCCCCGTCAAACACCGGAAAAGGCAACCATGTGGTATGCAGACACTTTCTGGTACGTAATCTGGGAATGGAAAACTGTGCCACGTGCGAGCAATGCGATCAAGCTGTTAGACTAACAACTTTCGGAATTGTACATTACCGGTCTCGAACATTACAAAACACTGAAAATGAGGGAATTTCAACATCTAGATATTATGTTCGTTCCATGTAATGTGTGTGTGTGTTAGTCACATATTGCGGGAGTTTCTTTTAATCTAGCATTTTTGTCGATACATATGTAATAAGCCTAGTATAACGATCGCGAACATTACATGCGTTTTTGCAACAAATTCATACACATTTTTGTACGACATGTATTTTTAATTTCCTATTGCACTTGTAGCAACAAACAACCTTATATGCTTATTATAATATAGAATCTCGATTTGGTCACGTTTCCGTGTATAAAAACCTCAACGTTGTATGGAAATATCAAGAGGAAAAACGTCGTCTCGTGCATTACAATGCTTAAATAAATTTCGGCGACAGCCATAATCGGGGAGAAAATCTTAGTAAGACTCCATGTGGTCCTGTTAAAGGTAGCTATTTCCCTACCCAGAATATGTGAACTTTATGGTAACTACCTAACCCTTTCCTTTCTATTGGCATTGCAACTTTATAAGTGCGCAAACAAAGAGAATTCGAATAGCGACAGTCTCGAACATTACAAAGCCAGGTTTTCCCTTGAGAGGTACTTTTCGACAGATGGTTTATCATGATACCTTTGGGACCTGTTGTTCTGTCATATAAACGTAAGCATAGGTTAAAAATGATTGCTTGTTTTCGAAAAAATGTACGGCGACTGCAATATCCCAATTCATTTGAGGATGAGTGTTTAACAGGAGTTGCGCAAAGTCAATTCATACTATCTTCTTTGCTAACAGATATTGTTTGATCTAAACTGACAATGTTTAAAACACATAAATGTGACAAAACTACATGTAACATGACAGATATGTATCATCAGACGACGAAAAAAAAACAACACTTAAAACTGGAAGTGGGTCAGTGATCAGGAATCGATAGAAAAACCTTACACCATTCTATCCAAGACACAAAAAGTGAGCACATATTCAAAGCAACGGCTTTCATTAAGATAACACCCCGTGCGATATAGTGTTTTTTTACACATCTTCAAAATCGCAACCTTTCGGATGAAAATCCGTGACTTTTGTCTTGTTTATACTGCAAACATAGGTTGTTGGTGCTCGTTAGAACCTTGAGGCGGTTATTAAGAGTACCCAGAACCTATGTCTTGTGGCAGAAATAGGAAAATATAATGTATGCCACTGTTAACCCTAGTTTTCTCTATATAAAGTGGGGTTTAGGGCAGGTCTTCATATTACGGCTTTGTTCACGTGATGATGATTAAAACACTTCATGTATAAATGTTCTTTGGAAAGTCAATCAATTAGAAGCAAGGGCGACAACACAGAACTGAAGAAAAAAAAGTAGACATTTTTCTGGCCAGATAACGGGCAGGGCCTCATCACCGACCCGTAGACATGTTCAAAATTCCGTAGAAGAAACCCATATGACTAGAAAATATAACCGGCACTATATGGAGGGCTGGAAGATTTTTGTGGTCACCACACATTTACTTAACACCAGGTGTGGTGGAGTTAAGAATGCTCTGTGGAAATTTAAGCCTTTGGAAGCAAGCACACCAACATAGAATTAAAAAACTGTACCGTGAACAATATTTTTTGTTCTTTTGTTGTTGTGTTTGTTTGGGGGGATGCAGACTAACGTATGCCGGCCAATTAGGCCTCATCAGTGACCCACAGACATATTCAAAATTCCGCAGTGGAGTCAATATTGACAAAGAACTAAACAATATAACCGACACTATTCTGAAGGACAGGGAGACTTTTTGCGACCACCACACGTTCTCTAAATACCAGCTGTTGTGAAGTTAAATGTGTTGTGTGGAAATGTAATCCTTTGGAAGCAAGGACGACAATACAGAACTGAACATCTGTCGAGAAGGCAATTTTATCTGGGCAAGACTAGATAGTTTTAGCCAATTAGGCCGCATCAGCGATCGTCAGACATGTTCAAAAGTTCGCTGTGGACCCAATAATTCCAAAGGACAAGAAAATAAAAGGCATATTATTGTAAATGGCACGGCTGCCGCACATCACTTTATCACCAACTGTGGTGAAGTTAAATCTGTTCTATGGAAATTTAATCCCAAAAGGATATTTTCTTGTCACGGGTTATTTGTTTGTTTGATTTGAGAGTTAACGTCCCCGTCAACACTGTATAGGTCATTTTGGAGACGTTGTTTTCAATTTTGTGGGACTTTAACCCGACATTAAGATGAAATGACATCTCAAGCCCTCTCACCTACTGAAACCAAGAGGGTTTATAAAAAGTAGAAGTAAAACAAAGATCAGGAATTGATACAATTAACTTACTCCACCCATAAAAGACACCAAAGGGAAAGAAATACAAACATTAAGCGACCAGACCATAATGGTAACCTAAACAAAGGAAGGCCATAAGGAGAGTTACTTTCCCACAAAATGGCCATATGGCCATCCGAAACCAAAAGACACAAGTGAAACACACAGTAAGTAACAAACAACAACATAAATAAATCGCCACAGAAGAGCCGCCTTGGAACGGTCAGTGGAAGATTTCCACTGGGGGGCTTAAATCGATTTTACGTGGCCACAATCCTCGCCCTTACTTCCGTCGCGATTTAGACAAATAATTTGTTCAGTCCGCATGAAGGCCTCCTAACTCATCAGTGCAACATCTCCGTGAACACAAAAATCAAAGAACCACAGAGGTGAGACAACGGTGAGGACTCGACAGCAAGAAACCACTGAAATGCTGGAGCAAAAGAAAACCAACAGTTAGACTCCGATGAGCCCGACCAGAGACAGAGCATCAGACACCAACCGACATTATCTCTCTAATTTTCAATAAGCCTTTACGTTGGAGCCGTCATAGAATCTGAGGCCTGACCCACCGGCGTGCAATTAAAGAGGGAAGCAAAGTTGCCAACCGTGATTGGGTTAACTACCATGCATGCAGTCTGTCGTATAATATCCATGTTGTACCCAATCTTTTTATATCGCAGAACAATTTTACGAAATTGGGTGCTGAAGTCATTGCGGTTATATATTTTTCTGAATTTATATACTAAGTCACCATAAAATTCGGGTTCCGATAGACCTTGTTGCAGAAGAGATTTAAGTCCAATATTGAATTTTGAAATTAAATCAGAATGGCGTCTATAAAATTTTGAAAAGGCTTTGCGTAGTTTATGGTACCGATAACCCTGATTAAGGAGTTTAGCCGTTAATAATTTATTACGAGTGTTGAAGTCAGTTACATGACTACACACTCTAGCAAATCGAATTAATTGCGAAATATAAACGCCATAGGATGGCGCACGAGGAACATCACCATCCAAAAAAGGAAAATTTACAATCTCAAAATCAAAGTCATCGCGTTTATCATAAATTTTGCACGAAACAAATCCATCTACAATAGATAGATGTAAATCCAAAAACGGGGCCTCGGTATCAGAAGAATTTTCTTTATTTAACTGAAGTTCTAGGGGGTAAATCTGACTGATCAAACCATCAAAATAGGTAATATCAATATTTAATAAATCATCTAAATATCTAGAAGTAGAGCTAAAAGCTTCAATAATTTCAGATTGGTTATCAATGGAAAGCGACAAAATGAAGTCTCTTTCATAACAATACAAGAACAGATCAGCCACAAGAGGTGCGCAATTAGTACCCATCGGAATACCCACAATTTGTCTAAATAACTTAGTACCGAATCTAATATAAATATTGTCAAGTAGAAAGGTGAGGGCATCACACACTTTCTGACATGACCAAAGTGTATAATTCTTATGCTCTTTAGAAGTGAAAAATGCATTTCTGACATTACAAGCAAGATAGAGAGAATCTTCTCTGTGAAAAGCCCATTCAATTAAATCATTAAGCTTTTCTTTTATAAGATTATGAGGAAGTGTAGTGTAAAGAGTGGAAAAATCGTAGGTAGACAGACTAGAAGCACGAAAATGTCTAGATTTCAATTTATTTAAAACCTCATTCGAATTTTTTATAGACCAAAATAGATTTCTTCCTGATCTTTCAAAGACTTTATCACAATATTTAATTACATGCGTTTTAATAGCAGTAAGACAGGAAGTTAATAATTTAGAAAGTTCAGTGGTAGTGCAAGAGCTAGAATTTGCAATAAACCGTGCTTTGTAAGGTTTTTTATGAAGTTTTGGTAACCAGTATAGCGTAGGAAGCTTGTCTTGGCCTTCGTTAACACACACAGCAATATTGGTGGCTGAAAGACAAACATGTTTATCTACTATAGATCTCTCTTCAGCTAAAGGCTGAAGTTCATAGGCCTTAGTACCACCAAGCTCCTGCTTAAGCGTGTTAACATAGTGGAGCCGTCACACAACGACGACGTTGTTAGCGGCCTTGTCTGCAGGGGCCAAAACAAACTTCTTATGAAATTCTTGAATACCTTGTTTAAGATGACGTAAAGACGTCTTGGGATTAGGAGGTAATAAGTTAGTATTTTGAGAATGGAAAGAAATGCGTTTATTCACTAGTTTTAAAATGCTAAGTTTCCAGTCCTTAAGGGCTTTATGCTCAACATACTCTCGCTTACACCATCGATTACCGAATTCATTCAAGGAAGCAGCGATTTCATCTCTACATTTACTGAAATCAATTTTAGAAGGAAACCGATATTTCGGTCCTTTAGAAATTATATTCCTTATCCTAGAATCAGGAATAATTTTCAAATTGCCAGTAATTACATGACCAGCAGCAGGATAGCAATACTTTGAGTTTTTACAATCACATGAATCAGGAGTATTAGTATCAATATCAAGATCTGAAACAAGTTTATTGAAATTAAAAATGATAGATCTAACAGGTTTGTTATATTTATAGCAAATTATAGGTGTTTCAGTATTTTGAAAATAAGCAGGAATGGAAGAAAGCACCGATCTCTCACGGAAGATACTGGGCAAATCTATAAAATCCATACCCTTATTAATGAAGGATATTTTGAAGAAATGGCGTTTATGATTAATTTCAGAATCAATGTAAGGACGGAGAGTATGCTGAGTATAGCCTCTAGTTAAGAGAGCCGCATCATATAACTGATGAGAACTATCGTAGAATTTATTCGCCTCGGTGTCCAGAAGACGTAAAACAGAAACGGGTAATGAACTTAAAAATGAAAGCATAGAGTGGCGTCCATTATTTAATAATATAATTGACAGTCACTTCAGTCTAGTATTGTTTCGTTTAAACGCACGTGATTTACGTTTAAAGTTACCATTTTTCCTGGTGCCGTGAGATCTAGTTATGCGTTTTCGACATTCCAGGAGTGAGAAAATATCAAAGTCCGGCATTCTGGAAATATTACCCTCATGATAAATGTTGTCATTAAATCCCAGTGGAAAAGGGGTCTGTAAAAATTTAATCCATTTCAGTTCAGCTTCATGTCTTTTGATTATTTTGAATCTAGATGTAGAATTTGCATCGTAATAAAGTTTTTCCACTGGTTGTATAACAATGTTATTTACAGAATGACCTGTACGTCGAAAGTGACGGTACAAGAAAGTGTCAGTTTTCTTAGGCTTACTCATTCTACGATAATGCTCATTCAATCTTGTTTTAAGCATGCGGTTAGTTTGACCGACGTACTGCATATTACAGTTTGCAGCACGTCAAGTAATTAGATAAATTAAATCTGTAGACTGTCATGTCAAATCAGACATGTTAACTACAGAGAAGCGTCTACCGTTTACAGATGAAGTAACGGTAGACGCAGTGCTTAAATGCGAACAACATCTGCACCTCTTGGCATTGCACTTAGAAATACTGGGATACATTCCACTTCTTTTCCACGGATTAGTATATTTTCGAAGGATGGGCGATTTGAGAGGAGATAGTCTTATACGAAGACTACTCCCAAAAGCATTGGTATTGCCTGCTCCTTTGAGATTAACTGAAGTTACAGAAGACAAATTTAAGGGTCTAACCAATACCGAAGGCAGCATAGTATTAAAGTTCTTAATAGAATGGGGAATCCGTACAGAAGAAGCAGAGTGTAACCTAAGGGGTGATATTGATATTTTAAATGCATTTGTGATACTCATTTTGGATAATAAGGTTGTGATACCGTCAAAACTAAAGCGATGTTCATACCGGTTATTAAATAAATAAATAAATCAGCATATAAAATTACTGAAGAAGATTCCTTCGAATATAAGGAAGGTACAACAAAAGCCCACAAAACATCCTAGTCTACTTAAAGTACAGGGATGTCAAACAAGCAGTTGTTATACAACGAGGAACGAACATCGGTTTAATAATGACCTTCAACAGGTATCTAAAGGATGTCAATTGATGGAACAGTGAAAAGCAATTGTATAAGCAATCCCTGAGGATTGGAAAAATAAGAGCATTAAATGCATGTACGGGGAGACCTTTTACAGCCGCCACACGGCACAAACAAAACAGCCCTGATATGCAAAGTAGAAGTAAAACAAAGATCAGGAATTGATACAATTAACTTACTCCACCCATAAAAGACACCAAAGGGAAAGAAATACAAACATTAAGCGACCAGACCATAATGGTAACCTAAACAAAGGAAGGCCATAAGGAGAGTTACTTTCCCACAAAATGGCCATATGGCCATCCGAAACCAAAAGACACAAGTGAAACACACAGTAAGTAACAAACAACAACATAAATAAATCGCCACAGAAGAGCCGCCTTGGAACGGTCAGTGGAAGATTTCCACTGGGGGGCTTAAATCGATTTTACGTGGCCACAATCCTCGCCCTTACTTCCGTCGCGATTTAGACAAATAATTTGTTCAGTCCGCATGAAGGCCTCCTAACTCATCAGTGCAACATCTCCGTGAACACAAAAATCAAAGAACCACAGAGGTGAGACAACGGTGAGGACTCGACAGCAAGAAACCACTGAAATGCTGGAGCAAAAGAAAACCAACAGTTAGACTCCGATGAGCCCGACCAGAGACAGAGCATCAGACACCAACCGACATTATCTCTCTAATTTTCAATAAGCCTTTACGTTGGAGCCGTCATAGAATCTGAGGCCTGACCCACCGGCGTGCAATTAAAGAGGGAAGCAAAGTTGCCAACCGTGATTGGGTTAACTACCATGCATGCAGTCTGTCGTATAATATCCATGTTGTACCCAATCTTTTTATATCGCAGAACAATTTTACGAAATTGGGTGCTGAAGTCATTGCGGTTATATATTTTTCTGAATTTATATACTAAGTCACCATAAAATTCGGGTTCCGATAGACCTTGTTGCAGAAGAGATTTAAGTCCAATATTGAATTTTGAAATTAAATCAGAATGGCGTCTATAAAATTTTGAAAAGGCTTTGCGTAGTTTATGGTACCGATAACCCTGATTAAGGAGTTTAGCCGTTAATAATTTATTACGAGTGTTGAAGTCAGTTACATGACTACACACTCTAGCAAATCGAATTAATTGCGAAATATAAACGCCATAGGATGGCGCACGAGGAACATCACCATCCAAAAAAGGAAAATTTACAATCTCAAAATCAAAGTCATCGCGTTTATCATAAATTTTGCACGAAACAAATCCATCTACAATAGATAGATGTAAATCCAAAAACGGGGCCTCGGTATCAGAAGAATTTTCTTTATTTAACTGAAGTTCTAGGGGGTAAATCTGACTGATCAAACCATCAAAATAGGTAATATCAATATTTAATAAATCATCTAAATATCTAGAAGTAGAGCTAAAAGCTTCAATAATTTCAGATTGGTTATCAATGGAAAGCGACAAAATGAAGTCTCTTTCATAACAATACAAGAACAGATCAGCCACAAGAGGTGCGCAATTAGTACCCATCGGAATACCCACAATTTGTCTAAATAACTTAGTACCGAATCTAATATAAATATTGTCAAGTAGAAAGGTGAGGGCATCACACACTTTCTGACATGACCAAAGTGTATAATTCTTATGCTCTTTAGAAGTGAAAAATGCATTTCTGACATTACAAGCAAGATAGAGAGAATCTTCTCTGTGAAAAGCCCATTCAATTAAATCATTAAGCTTTTCTTTTATAAGATTATGAGGAAGTAGAAGTGGAGGCAACGATCAGGAATCGATACAATAATAACCCACAGCTCCCATTATAGACACCAAAGGGAAATAAACACAAACATGAAAAACAGACTTCTATGGATGGGAGCTGTGGGTTGATTGTATCGATTCCTGATCATTGCCTCCACTTCTATTTTTTATTCAATGGAAACATCAACAGCGGAAAGCCAAAGGACAGTTACTTTCCCACAAAATGGCCAATAGGCTATCCAAAATAAATTATATAAGCGACACAAACACCAAAAGACAAACCATAAAAAAAAATTAACTGCGACAGAAAACCCGCGGATAGAGAATGATATTTTAGCCAAAAAGTTATAAGACTGGACGGTCCGACACAAATCGCTATGCCTGGGCGGGCTTAGATCCTCTAAGCGGTGTCTCTGATGGGAGCTGTGGGTTATTTTATCGATTCCTGATCATTGTCTCTACTTCTATTTTTTTTACAGCTAGTGCTCGTGTGCGGTCAGATTCAGCTGTCCACAGGTTAATCCGCTAACCCAAATGAAATATATTATTAACTGACTATCCTGTATTGATCAGATGCCATCCGCATCATTACCAGGTCAACCAATATTGGGCTGAGGTCAATAATCAATAATCACGTTTTTTAATTGTGCCAGTTATTTTTTTAATCAATTAATTTCATATTGAACTTGTATATGCGCCTAGACGGAATTACTTGATTAATAAGATTATATTACAAATACATACATGCTGAGATCAACAAGGACAAATCAACCAAAAAGGTCCAGTCCTGCAAGAGGAGTTGCTCAAATAAGGCATCAACTGTATACGCGCACTATACTAGTTTTATTAGAAAAATTATTATGTTCAAAAGGCGTCAATAGTGACAAAATAAGTTCATGAATACTATTGATCGTTTCAAGCAAAGCAGTATAATCGTTCATTCTTAGTCATGATTTATCATTTTTGGCTCTCTGTTGAACATCACAAGTTCATACATTGCTTTCTTAAGGACCCAAATAGTTTTTTTGTTTAAAATAAAATAGCTAAAACGCATAGGTTCGAAAGCAAACGTGACCAGTTGTGGTCATTTTCCTCTATTTTCTTTTATATACATTTTCAAATAAATGCCGCTTTACAATACCAAAACCCATAACCTCAGGTACATATGGTTTACAATTCGATAATACATCACTGTGAAAATAGTGCATTCTTTCATACCTAAAAAAACAACAAAATATAAAGTAGAAGTAAAACAAAGATCAGGAATCGATACAATTAACTTACTCCACCCATCAAAGACACCAAAGGGAAAGAAATACAAACATTAAGCGACCAGACCATAATGGAAACCTAAACAAAGGAAGGCCATAAGGACAGTTACTTTCCCACAAAATGGCAATATGGTCATCCAAAATTAAAAGACACAAGTGATACACACAGTAAGTAACAAACAACAATATAAATAAATCGCCACAGAAGAACCGCCTTGGAACGGTCAGTGGAAAGATTTCCACTGGGGGGCTTAAATCGATTTTACGTGGCCACAATCCTCGCCCTTACTTCCGTCGCGATTTAGACAAATAATTTGTTCAGCCCGCATGAAGGCCTCCTAACTCATCAGTGCAACATCTCCGTGAACACAAAAAATCAAAGAACCACAGAGGTGAGACAACGGTGAGGACTCGACAGCAAGAAACCACTGAAATGCTAGAGCAAAAGAACACCAACAGTTAGACTCCGATGGGCCCGACCAGAGACAGAGCATCAGGCACCAACCAACATTACCTTGAATTAGATCTCTCTAATTCTCAATAAGCCTTTACGTTGGAGCCGTCATAGTATCTGAGGCCTGACCCACCGGCGTGCAATTAAAGAGGGAAGCAAAGTTGCCAACCGTGATTGGGTTAAAAGCTATTTGTCTGAAGAAAATTTGTGACAGGTTTCTTATTCATACGACAAATATAGGTTGTGGCTGCTCGGTAGAACCGCCTCATTGGGGCGATGCTAACGAGTACCCACAACCTATGTCTAGGAGCAGAAATAATAATACTACTAATAATAATAAAAAGCTTCTCCTACCTACCGACCAATTTTTTTTTCAGCATGTTAGTAGAAACACAGCTATTCTTTTACGCATTATTATATTTTTCTTATTTATATTTCAAACATAGTTTGGGAGTGCTCGTTAGAATCACCCCTCAATGGGGGGCAGTTCTACATTTGTCTTAAATTTGAAATGATAAAAACGATGTGTACCACTATAAACCCAAGTATTCACTTTATAAAGAGTGGATTAGAGGGGTGTTCATTACACAGACTTATTGTAATGATGGATTAGTCTATTCGCTAGATTTAAGTGCGCATTTGCTAAGTGTACAACCTTCCTTGGTCCTCGAAAACTAACACGTGGATGTAGTATTATTGTGCCATGATTCAGGTAATGATTTGTTTGTTTGATTTGAGGTTTAACGTCCCCGTCAACACTGTAAAGGTCATTTTGGAGACGTTGCTTCTAATTTTGTGGGACTTTTACCCGACATTGAGATGAAATGACATCTCAAGCCCTGTCGCCCAATGAAACCAATAGGGTTTATTAGCATTGACGGTCCGCCTCGCACCGCGGTTCCTGGACAGGCTTAGATGATTCAGGTAATGACTCTTCAGTATCTGTGTCCTCAGATGTAACGCGAGCTCTGACTAAATAACGTTGTGCCAGTATAATTTGCGATTTACTGTCTAACCCCGATGTCAACACGTTACGTCGCTTATCGTTGGCTGGCATTTTGTTTGGCGTAGATCACAGCGTTTTCACTTTATACAAATAATACTGATTTAATAAAATCAATTATCAAATGCATAATAATGTTAATAATTGTTCCTGCGTCGATGCTTAGGTTTCAATTGCGTTTAACGCCTTCGCCTGCATTAGACTATTTTGTTTTATTGAAAATTGTAATTTGTCGTCGATTTTATAGTCGCCATTGTGTTTAACGGTTTTGCCTTTCCGAATGTTATACTGCCGATCTAAATCCCAAAATGACAATTTAGTTTGTATGTCTGTTTGATTTGAGGTTTACCGTCCCTGTCAACACTATTTAGGTCATTTTGGAGACGTTGCTTCAAATTTTGTGGGACTTTTACCCGACTTTGAGATGAAATGTCACCTCAATTCCTGTCGCCCAATGAAACCAATAGGGTTTATATGCATGGACGGGCGGGCCGACTCGCACCACTTTGCCTGGGCAGGCTTAGATCTTCTGAGTGGTTTACCAGTACTCGTGTGCGGTCGGTTTCAGCTCTGCGTGGAAGCATCATGCAGCCGAATCTATTTCTCCAAGCCCCGATGGGTGGGGCAATGTGACAATTTAGAATTCATTTATCCCCTAAATAATTCAAACCAAAGCACACAACATTAACTCGACATTAACAAGCTAAAGACGAAGGCTTTTGAAAGAAACATCAGATAGTGGATCACAGCTAATAAATAAATAAATACAGCAAAATCCCTATATTAAGACCACCTTTGGGACTATTCAGAAGTGGTCTTTAAGACCACTTTTGAACAGTCCCAAAGATGGTCCCTGTCCAGAGGACATTGTGAGCAGGAAAGTCGAAGAATTAATAACTGCATCCTTCTAAATAAGCTTTTTAAAGCAGAATTAGTCTTAATTTCAGGTGGTCTTAATAGCGGAATTATACTGTAAATAAAAATGTAGGTGTAAAAGTCAAAACCAAACTAAGCAGATTAAGCTACATGATGCTTCCATGCAGATCTGAAACCGACCGCGCTTGAGTACTTGTAAATCGCTTCGGGATCAAAAAAAGGGAAGTCAATGATCAGGAATTGATACGGTTACCCCACATCTCCCATCATAGACACAAGACGGAAAGAAACACAAACATGAAATAACTAAACCCTAATGGAAACAACACAAAGCCAGTCAATTTCCCACAAAATGACCAAAATTACTATCAAAGATTAAAATATATAAGAAATACACATATACAAAGACGAACAATATATATAAAAAAAAACACGACAGAAGAACCGCCTCGATTTTACGTGGCCACAATCCTCGCCCTTACATGTACTTCTGCCGTGGCTTAGACAAATAATTTGTTCATCCTGCATAAAGGAATCCTAACTCATCAGTACTATATCTCCGAGAACATACAAACCAAACAATTAAAGAGATCATACAACGATGAGGACGCGACAGCATGAAATAACTGAAATGTTGGAGCAAAGGAAAACCAACAGTCAGACTCCGATCGGCCTAACCAGAGACAGAGCATTAGGTACCAACGAATTAATTTTTCAGTAAGACGTCATAGAATCTGCGGCCTGGATCACCGGTGTGCAATTAAAGAGGGACGCAAAGTTCTAAAACCATGATTGGATTAACTACCTTGCATGCGGTCTGTCGTATAACATTTATGTTGTTCCCAATCTTTTCATATCGAAGAATGAATTGCTTTTTTGGGGCTTGCGGGGTTTGGGGAGGTAGGGGTGTGACTGATCAAATCATTGAAGTAGGTATTATCAGTAAGAGTGCCCAGGCAAAGCTTTGCGAGTCCTTACATATTAACCCTTTCGGTTTGTTTCGGGGCGGCCGGTATTGAAATGTATTTTCATCTCAATGTCGGGTAAAAGCCCTAAAATTAGAAGTTCAACGTCACCAAAATAACCTTAATAGTGTTTTGGGGACGTAAACCCCATTTGAAAGAAACAAACAACACAGCCATATCCAGCCATCTCATTTTATATAGGAATCTCAATGGAAAAGTAAGTTTTGAATAATGTCCTTTGGGATAATTCTGTGCAGTCGTGATCATGTGTATGGAATTGTTTGAAGTTCTCTTGCAATACGTTTTCGATTGAAATCTTGTTCAAAGATAATTAAAGTACTGCACAGCCAGAAAAATGCAGTTTAAATTTCTTACATCACTGAAGTTGATGTAAATACATAGGGACAGAAAGTTCAGCTTCATGGACCTACAAGCGGAAATATAGTGATAGAGATAGTCCAGGGGGAGTCTTGTTTCGAAACTAATACATTGTTTAACACTTACTAAGACTATCCAGACCATGTTGTTGTTGGCAATTGGATAATATACTACTTATTGGTGAAAGGATAAGAAAAATAGTTTCATGGGAGGCAGGCAAAGCTTGTAAAAATAGTTTTGTCTGTTCTATTAACCCATTTTATACTAGTGGACTCTTCCATTCCTTGTTGGACAAGGTAATTTGTCATATAAGGGGTATCAGAGTAGAAGTAAATTGTATCAGGCCTATTTTATCGTTTTTATTCTATTTTTGCCGGAAATTCTGTTAGCAAATAGTGCAAGCCGTGATCAGACGCCGCGGTCTGCGGCGTCTGATCTTGGCCTGCACTGTTTACCTAGGTACCCTTTAGGGGTTCCGCATGCAATGCGTTAATTAGGTTCGCTCATACAATAAATAACTTAATCACAAACAGGAATTCCTTTTGCATAAGCGTTGACCGATTTTGAAAAAAGGTACCTGTACATGGAAATAAAGAAAAACAAAGCAAATGAGAAACCGCGAACAAACGATGCAAAAATGGGATCAACAACAAACAAAAAGGCACACACAAAATAAAGGAGCGTAATTCACACAAAGCCATTCAATACTAAAGAAGCCACAAAGTAACAAATAAGAAACGCAATAGTAGTAAAGGCGGCACTTTGGTGCCAATGACGTCACAAGCCGGTCGACAAGATGGCCGCCATTTTGACCCGGGTTGACCTCGCGGGGGTCGCTCTCGATGAGGGGTTTTAGACCAAGATGGCCGCCATAAGCAGGATGAGGTGACGCGTTTAGTAGAAACGCCCTAGACCACGGGAAGGTAGCGTCACGTCCTAGGGCACGGGGGTCTTCTATATACAGGCTTATCTACAAGGTTGAGGGGTGACCCTTTTTTACGGATTATCGAACATACACCGATCGGGACTGATCCTTCCGTATAATTTCTAGTCGGATGACCTAGCGGGGGTCCCCTTTGTAGGCCAAGGTGGCCGCCGGGTGACTGTTTAGACAGACACACCATATCCATCAGATCCGTATCCCACATGCTGTCCAGCCCTTCGACAATCACTCTAGATCTCCGGAATCTCATTCTGGTCCCCTCTCGTAAGCGAGTAGGCTTCCTGTTTTGAAGCCATTTTACCTCGATCCGAGCCATATGGAACTGGATAGGAGCGGTGAAGCTCGAGCCCTTCTTCTTCTTTTGACTAAATTAGATGTCAAAATATTTAGCAGACGACAATTAAAATAATAACTCGCATTATTTTGCCTTCCCTCTTTGCTGCCTCGTCACTAAATGATTGCAGAATGGCTAAACTCTTCGTTTAATACGTCAGCTGACCCTAGATGACCTTTCAGACCGGTGTAGGTCTTCACCACTAACTATCGGAAACTGGAACACTCCGTACTTATTAGTCATGGAGAGTCCATTGTTATACATGGATTGGACCAACGTGGATCTATAATGAGAAAAACATTCGCCCATTCCGCACTCATTACGAGCACTCGCCATTTCAAGCCTAACATCCTATAAATGGAACGAGGTAAACGGCGTAGATCCTGATGACACGACCCCAGGCAAACGGTACGGACTAAGACCCATTATACGGGAATGTCTTGAATCATGACTTTTTCATGAAAATGCAAGAGGCCTAAAATCATATCGTAGATGGTACATTTCTATCAAAGTTTTATCAAAATATCTGCAAAGGCGTGGCAGTAAATGCCATTTTTTCGACTACCTGTCGATTCCACTCGTCTAAGATGGAAGAACTCATTCGGCTTAAATGGCCTTTGGTCAGTGTTTATCGCGTTACAGCGCTGAGTCATTAAATTCGACACCATTTCAAGCCTAAATGGCATATGGATAAATACGCTATTTTTTTTTCTAACTTCGATTAGTTTATTTTATATATATCGCCATTGTCTAAATACTCCAGCAAGACGGAAAATTCTCTCCGTCGTAGATGAAAATTAATGAGAAAAACATTCGCCCCATTTCGCCCTTTGAATTGTCTTCACTTGTCTAAGAAACTCATTCGACTTAAATGGGTTTATGTCAGTTTTACCGCGTTACGGGTCGTTAAAATTAGATCGCATTAATTGTTTTTCAACACTTACCCAGGTATTAACTTTTATGAATTTCGATGGTCTATTTTTAAACTTCAGCCGCCCGAGCTCATCGGGGCTTGAAGAAATAGATGGGGCTGCGCATACCTGAAACGACCGCATTCTGGTAAGGTTCTAAGGCTGCCAAGGCAAAGCGGTGAGAGGAGGCCCTTAAAAACCCTATCGGTTTCATCTGGCGATAGGGCGATAGGGCTCGAGATGTCATTTCGTCTCCGTATCTTTTTTCTTTCTTATACCGCGATCGGTCACATTTAACCATTACTCGCAGGTGTACATTATATACTTTTCGGGTTGCAGGGTTGACAGCCTACACAGTAATCGTGTATTTACGATAGGGGGTCTTCCTGAGTCCTAAATGGCCGGAACTAGCTAGTCTGGTCCAGAAAACATGTACACTCCGTATATTCCAGTTCGGTGGTGTATTCCTTGCTTCCAAAGGATAACCCTTCCTAGAACATATTTAACCTGCACAGGAGATGTCTCTTCCTGCATAGAGGGCCTCCAGTTAACGCCCCGAACCGACGGACGGTACACGTCTTGGCTTTCATCCCAAAAGCAAATGATGCCAATGGAGCGTGTTCGGCGGACACGGACCGAAATGTCTACACTCGTATATGATGGAAGAACTCATTCGGCTTAAACGGGGTTAAGTCAGTTCCTTTAAACGCCGTTTGGTGACCTTTATGTATTATAACAAATATTTTTCTCAATTTCGATACACTTTTTCCGCATTGACCCTTTTCGGGGGACATTTGCAAACAGTGCGGGTCCAGATCAGACGCGGCGTTCCATGTATGTCTTGACCTCATTAATCTCGCACAGCTTATCGCTAACTTAACACCGCTTTTATAATTGGACCACTCCATAATTTTCGGCAGAAGATTCCGTTGTGGGTTAGACCACGAGAAAAACATTCGTTAAGCGCACTGAGATCCATTTCAATCATAAATGGCATATACATTTATACGTTGTTTTTTTTTTTTTTTTTTTTTTTCACATTGTTCTCTAACTTTATAACGGTAGGGGTATTTAAACTGCACAGGAGATGACTCTACCTGCACAGGGGGACCTCCAGTTAACGCCCAGTTAAGGACGGTGTACTTTTTTAGCGTTCACCCCCGCAAATGATGCCAATGGAGCGTGTTCGGACATCTAAATAACCACCGCCTCAGACATACATACAATAGAACCATCTCGTTAAAGGTACGTTGTGGATGCGCGTTGAGGCGGATCATTAATTACGGGTTTCGGGATTCCGCCTCCGTGAGGCGGCGCAAAACGTCTAAGTTCTGGGCGTTTGTCCCTAAAAGACATGTTAAAAATCAAAGTAGTAACAGTGCCGAATATCTACTTTACCGTGTATAAGGATTGCTACGAAGAAAAATCAAAGTAATAGCAGTACCGAGAATCTACCTTATCGCGCATAAGGCTTGCTACGAAAAAATCAAAGTACTAACGGCACCTCAAATTTTCTGAAAAAAAAAAAAAATCAAAGTACAAAAGTACCTAAAATTTTGAGAAAAAAAAATCAAAGTAAATTTTCGGCACGAATAGGATTCAAACCTATAACCTCCTGCTTTCCTTAATATTACGGTGTCTTTCACAGCTTCACATAGCAAATGTGAAATATCCACACATTGGCGTTTGTTAAAATGAGATGCCCCCTCAAAGACGTGTTAAAAGTCTAAGTAATAACAACATCTTAAATCCTAATTTAAGACATCCATCCATCCATCCATCCATCCATCCATTCATCCAACCATACAAAAGGCCTTCGGGACCCTGCCTCGGTGAGGCGGCTCGTAACGCATGAGTTTTAGGCGTTTAATTTATTAGAATGAGGTGGTCCCTCAAAGGACATGTTGTGGGTGCACGTTAAGACATGTTTAATGAGACTATTTATAGTAACTGACGCTTGTTTCGAAAATAACGACCTCATGAAGCTCAAACCATGAATGAGGCTAAATATAGTAACTGACAGGGTTTGAGATGTCATTCTATCTCAATGTCGTGTCAAAGTCACACAAAATTGGAAGCAACCTCTCCAGAATGACCTTTACAGTGTTGACGGGGACGTTAAACTTCAGTCGGACACTTTTCTCAAATTGTATGGTTTGAGAAAAGTGCACATGTCCGACTGGAAACCGTACTTGGTGGTGATGATGGCGGGTGAAGGTGTGAGGCGTGTGGTGGTGGTGTGTGTGAGTGTGTGTGTGGAAGCGGGTTTTTTTTGGGGGGCAATAAGGAATCAAATTTTTGCAATAAGGAATCCAATTTTTGCAACAAGGGATCACGTTTTGGGTAATAAGGAATGCCATTTTGTGTAATAAGGAATCGCGTTTAGTGCAATAAGGAATCGCGTTTTGCGAAATAAGGAATCGCGTTTTGTGCGATAAGGAATCTCATTATGTGCAATAAGGAATCACGTTTTTTTTGCAATAAGGAATCAAATATTTGCAATAAGGAATCCAATTTTTGCTATAAGGTATCTATTTTTGTGCAATATTTGCAAATGCCCCCAAAAGGGCCACTAGGCATATGTGGGAAACGTGTACTGAAATTGAGAAAAGCTTGTTATAACACATAAAGGTAATCTATTCTTAACATCTTTAAACGGCGTTTAAAGGAACTGACCTAACCCCATTTCAGCCGAATGAGTTCTTCCATCTTAGACGAGTGCAGACAATTTAAAGTGCGAACTGGGCGAATATTTTTCTCATTAATTTCAATACCTTTTCCACCAATACATTAAGCTATCTACGACAGAGGTAATTTTTCGTCTTCCTGGAGTATTTCATAACCAGTTGTAATGATGTAAGGTCGGATTTGAAGTTTAACGTCCCCGTCAACACTGTAAAGGTCATTTTGGAGACGTTGCTTCCAATTTTGTGTGACTTTGACACGACATTGAGATGAAATGACATTTCAAACCCTGTCGCCCGATGAAAACCATGTTTATAAACGTGGACTGGGCGACTCGCACCGCTTTGCCTGGGCAACCTTAGATCCTTACCAGTATGCGGTCGGTTTCAGCGTGGAAGCATCGTGCAGCTCCATCTATTTCTTCAAGCCCCTATGAGCGGGGCGGCTGAAGTTTTAAATAGACGTTTTTGTCAACAATGAATCACGTTTTTGGCAATAAGGAATCAAATTTTTGCAAAAAGGAATCCAATTTTTGCAATTAGGGATCACGTTTTGGGTAATAAGGAATGCCATTTTGTGTAATAAGGAATCGCGTTTAGTGCAATAAGGAATCGCGTTTTGTGCAATAAGGAATCACGTTTTCGGCAATAAGAAATCTCGTTTTGTGCATTAAGGAATCGCGTTCTGTTAAATAAATCTCATTTTGTGCATTAAAGAATCGCGTTTTGTGCAATAAGGAATCGCGTTTTGTGCAATAAGGAATCCCGTTTTGTGCAATAAGGAATCGCGTTTTGTGCAATAAGGAATCGCGTTTTGTGCAATAAGGAATCTCATTTTGTGCAATAAGGAATCTCATTTTGTGCAATAAGAAATCTCATTTTGTGCAATAAGGAATCGCGTTTTGTGCAATAAGGAATCGCGTTTTGTGCAATAAGGAATCGCGTTTTGTGCAATAAGGAATCGGGTTTTCTGCAATTAGGAATCGCGTTTTGTGCAATAAGGAATCGCGTTTTGTGCAATAAGGAATCGCGTTTTCTGCAATAAGGAATCGCGTTTTCTGCAATAAGGAATCGCGTTTTCTGTAATAAGGAATCGCGTTTTGTGCAAAAAGGAATCGCATTTTGTGCAATAAGGAATCGCGTTTTGTGCAATAAGGAATCGTGTTTTGTGCAATAAGGAATCGCGTTTTGTGCAATAAGAAATCTCATTTTGTGCATTTAAGAATCGCGTTTTGTGCAATAAGGAATCGCGTTTTGTGCAATAAGGAGTCTCATTTTGTGCAAAAATTAATCTCATTTTTGTGTAATAAGGATAAACTAGCATAGTCAAATGACAAAAAAATCTTTAGTGTATTTGTCGTCCAATATCTGTATGAAGTCAAGACTTTCAGTGTCTCTCCTCTTAACTCGTTTGAGTCTACTGCTGTTCCCAAGTGTTCGATTTGCAAATACGTCTAATCAGATACAGCTAAGCTAAGGGTCTCATCTCTTAGATATTCTATTACAAAAGCGAGTAAGTCTTTTAACCACTTTTCGTAAAACTCAATATCTTTCAAATTCATGGGACATTTCTCTCCAGACGTGGGTAACGAATACAGCTCTCCAGTACCCAGCTTATATCTGGCGGGCTTGTCGCCGCTATCCGTCGGTGGAGTTCTTGTGGATGGGAAGAAATAACACTGACCACTCCTTAGCTTTTGCTTTAGCCGCTTCCAGTAGTGCTTTACCGTATCGTGGATCTGCTTTCTGGTGAAGCTCGTATTGCCTTCCCCGTCATGGTGAGAAGTTACCTTGTAAAAAGTGAGTTGGGGTTCCTGGCCATAGTGAAACTTATAGTTGTCCTCGATCCAATTAAATAGGCCCCTTTCGTTGAAATTCCAGTTAATTTCATTAACTACGTGCATATCATTTTCGATGTACTCCTCTCCGCCGCAAGCGCGATATAATGTCAGAAACCTTCCCACCCTACCTGGAACAGAACGCGTCGTGTTTTGTCTTTGCGGATTCGTTTGAGACTGAAGTTATTTACTACAACCTTTGTGTTTTCTTCGCCGATTTCAAAACGAGGCTGTCATTTGTTCACAGCATAAGTATTATAGGTCGGTTATTAATAACAACCAATCGGTATGTGTCGTAGCCATATTAAACATAGGCTTTATCTAATAAAAGTTATTGTCTGTTAGGATGGCGCAAAGCTCTGATCGGGTATGTCGTTTTAAACTTTTCGCATTCAATTAGGGTTTGAGGAATTTTCCGTTTTAAGGTGTATGTGCAGTGAATATTTTTTTGTGTGTTGTGTGTGTGCTTGGTGGCTATTTTTAGAAACAAACGTCAGTTACTATATTTAGCCTCATTCATGGTTTGAGCTTCATGAGGTCGTTATTTTCGAAACAAGCGTCAGTTACTATAAATAGTCTCATTAAACATGTCTTAACGTGCACCCACAACATGTCCTTTGAGGGACCACCTCATTCTAATAAATTAAACGCCTAAAACTCATGCGTTACGAGCCGCCTCACCGAGGCAGGGTCCCGAAGGCCTTTTGTATGGTTGGATGGATGGATGGATTGATGGATTGATGGATGGCTGGCTGGCTGGCTGGATGGATGGATGGATGGATGTCTTAAATTAGGATTTAAGATGTTGTTATTACTTTGACTTTTAACACGTCTTTGAGGGGGCATCTCATTTTAACAAACGCCAATGTGTGGATATTTCACATTTGCTATGTGAAGCTGTGAAAGTTTAAGACACCGTAATATTAAGGAAAGCAGGAGGTTATAGGTTTGAATCCTATTCGTGCCAACAATTTACTTTGATTTTTTTTTTCTCAAAATTTTAGGTACTTTTGTACTTTGATTTTTTTTTTAGAAAATTTGAGGTGCCGTTAGTACTTTGATTTCTTCGTAGCAAGCCTTATGCGCGATAAGGTAGATTCTCGGTACTGCTATTACTTTGATTTTTCTTCGTAGCAATCCTTATACACGGTAAAGTAGATATTCGGCACTGTTACTACTTTGATTTTTAACATGTCTTTGAGGGACAAACGCCCAGAACTTAGACGTTTTGCGCCGCCTCACGGAGGCGGAATCCCGAAACCCGTAATTAATGATCCGCCTCAACGCGCATCCACAACGTACCTTTAACGAGATGGTTCTGTTGTTTGCATGTCTGAGGCGGTGATTATTTAGATGTCCGAACACGCTCCATTGGCATCATTTGCGGGGGTGAACGCTAAAAAAGTACACCGTCCTTCGGATCGGGGCGTTAACTGGAGGTCCCCCAGTGCAGGTAGAGTCATCTCCTGTGCAGTTTAAATACCCCTACCGTTATAAAGTTAGAGAACAATGTGAAAAAAAACAGCGTATAAATGTATATGCCATTTATGCTTGAAATGGATCTCAGTGCGCTGAACGAATGTTTTTCTCGTGGTCTAACCCACAATGGAATCTTCTGCCGAAAATTATGGAGTGTTCCAATTATAAAAGCGGTGTTAAGTTAGCGATAGGCTGTGCGAGATTAATGAGGTCAAGACAATGGAACGCCGCGTCTGATCTGGACCCGCACTGTTTGCAAATGTCCCCCGAAAAGGGTCAATAGGTATATGCGGAAAACGTGTATCGAAATTGAGAAAAATATTTGTTATAATACATAAAGGTCATCAAACGGCGTTTAAAGGAACTGACTTAACCCCGTTTAAGCCGAATGAGTTCTTCCATCATAGACGAGTGTAGACATTTCGGTCCGTGTCCGCCGAACACGCTCCATTGGCATCATTTGCTGTTGGGATGAAAGCCATGACGTGTACCGTCCGTCGGTTCGGGGCGTTAACTGGAGGCCCTCTATGCAGGAAGAGACATCTCCTGTGCAGGTTAAATATGTTCTAGGAAGGGTTATCCTTTGGAAGCAAGGAATACACCACCGAACTGGAATATACGGAGTGTACATGTTTTCTTGACCAGACTAGCTAGTTTCGGCCATTTAGGACTCAGGAAGACCCCCTATCGTAAATACACGATTACTGTGTAGGCTGTCAACCCTGCAACCCGAAGTGTATATAATGTACACCTGCGAGTAATGGTTAAATGTGACCAATCGCGGTATAAGAAAGAAAACAGATACGGAGACGAAATGACTTCTCGAGCACTATCGCCCGATGAAACCGATAGGGTTTATAAGGGCCTCCTCGCACCGCTTTGCCTTGGCAGCCTTAGAACCTTACCAGAATGCGGTCGTTTCAGGTATGCGCAGCCCCATCTATTTCTTCAAGCCCCGATGAGCTCGGGCGGCTGAAGTTTAAAAATAGGCCATCGAAATTCATAAAAGTTAATACCTGGGTAAGTGTTGAAAAACAATTAATGCGATCTAATTTTAACGACCCGTAACGCGGTAAAACTGACATAAACCCATTTAAGTCGAATGAGTTTCTTAGACGAGTGAAGACAATTCAAAGGGCGAAATGGGGCGAATGTTTTTCTCATTAATTTTCATCTACGACGGAGAGAATTTTCCGTCTTGCTGGAGTATTTAGACAATGGCGATATAAATAAAATAAACTAATCGAAGTTAGACAAAAAAATAGCGTATTTATCTATATGCCATTTAGGCTTGAAATGGTGTCGAATTTAATGACTCAGCGCTGTAACGCGATAAACACTGACCAAAGGCCATTTTAGCCGAATGAGTTCTTCCATCTTAGACGAGTGGAATCGACAGGTAGTTGAAAAATGGCATTTACTGCCACGCCTTTGCAGATATTTTGATAAAACTTTGATAGAAATGTACCATCTACGATATGATTTTAGGCCTTTTTGCCGATTTTCATGAAAAAGTCATGATTCAAGACATTCCCGTATAATGGGTCTTAGTCCGTACCGTTTGCCTAGGGTCGTGTCATCAGGATCTACGCCGTTTACCTCGTTCCATTTATAGGATGTTAGGCTTGAAATGGCGAGTGCTCGTAATGAGTGCGGAATGGGCGAATGTTTTTCTCATTATAGATCCACGTTGGTCTAATCCATGTATAACAATGGACTCTCCATGACTAATAAGTACGGAGTGTTCCAGTTTCCGATAGTTAGTGGTGAAGACCTACACCGGTCTGAAAGGTCATCTAGGGTCAGCTGACGTATTAAACGAAGAGTTTAGCAATTCTGCAATCATTTAGTGACGAGGCAGCAAAGAGAGAAGGCAAAATAATGCGAGTTATTATTTTAATTGTCGTCTGCTAAATATTTTGACATCTAATTTAGTCAAAAGAAGAAGAAGGGCACGAGCTTCACCGCTCCTTTCCGGTTCCATATGGCTCGGATCGAGGTCAAATGGCTTCAAAACAGGAAGCCTACTCGCTTACGAGAGGGGACCAGTATGAGATTCCGGAGATCTAGAGTGATTGTCGAAGGGCTGGACAGCATGTGGGATACGGATCTGATGGATATGGTGTCTCTGTCTAAACAGTCACCCGGCGGCCACCTTGGCCTACAAAGGGGACCACCGCAAGGTCATCCGACTAGAAATTATACGGATTGATCAGTCCCGATCGGTGTATGTTCGATAATCCGTAAAAAAGGGTCACCCCTCCACCTTGTAGATGAGCCTGTATATAGAAGACCCCCGTGCCCTAGGACGTGACGCTACCTTCCCGTGGTCTAGGGCGTTTCTACTAAACGCGTCACCTCATCCTGCTTATGGCGGCCATCTTGGTCTCAAACCCCTCATCGAGAGCAACCCCCTCGAGGTCAACCCGGGTCAAAATGGCGGCCATCTTGTCGACCGGCTTGTGACGTCATTGGCACCAAAGTGCCGCCTATACTACTCGCAATGTTATGTTTTCGTGCAAAAATGTTCGGGCGTGTGAAACGATATATCCATTCCCCTTTAAGATAGACTACGCCATGATTTGTCAATTTTAATGAATATTTCAAAAAATGCATATCCACTGACAATTTATCCATTACGGTGTTCCCTTTGGTGTCTCTGATAGGAGGTATGGATTAATTGTATCGATTCCTGATCATTGTCTTCACTTCTATTTTACTCTAAATGTTTGGAAATATAATGCTATTTGAAGAAATATATGATACAATATGTAAATGGTGGGATATGTTTGACTATCAATTTAAGTATGATGCTAAATGGCCATACAATTTTCACAGCCAGTCTAGGTTCTTCAAATCCATCACGTGAACAAGTCCGTGAAATGAACACCCCCTTACACCTCACTTTATATAGAGAAAACTGGGGTTCATTACAGGGTCACTGATGAGGCTTTATTAGCCGAAACTACGTAGTATGACCCATCTTCTTTCTTATGAATGTTTTCATTGCTCTTAAAGGAACTCATTTTTGATTTTTATTTGCCTTCACTGCAGCTGGTGTTGTGCCGTGTGGCGGCCGTAAAACGTCTCCCCGTACATCAACCATAGTGCAGTTTATATTTTACTTTTGGCCCTTTGAGATCAGCGTGAATATTCTGAGAAATCAGAAATAAATTATTGGTTTAGACTCATATTCTAGACAGGTTTTTAATTGTTTGGACCCCATTTTGATTTATATCAGTCTTTGAATCGACTGCCTGTTCGAAATTCGCAAATTTGCAGTATGTTTCCACTGGCTTTCGTTGCCGGATCATTACAGGGTCACTGATGAGGCTTTATTAGCCGAAACTACGTAGTATGACCCATCTTCTTTCTTATGAATGTTTTCATTGCTCTTAAAGGAACTCATTTTTGATTTTTATTTACCGGATTAAACATTATCTTCCTTATTTCTGCCCCAAGACATAGGTTGTGGGTACTCGTTATTCTGACGAGCACCCAAAACCTATGTTCTGAGCATAAATAAGAAAAATATCACAAATTTGCATCAGAAAATCATACTTTGTAAGGTATGAAAAATGCACTATATCACACGGATATGTTATCGTAAATGTTATCGTAATATCGGGCCATAAATTGTCTCTTGGTATGTTATAAAACAGGATAATTATTACTGGTCTTCTTACCTTCCATTTATAACCGCAATGACTTCAGCACCAAATTTCGTAAAATCATTATTCGATATAAAATGTTCGGGTACAACATAAATGTTATACGACAGACTGCATGCATGGTGGTTAACCCAATCACGTTTGACAACTTTGCTTCCCTCTTTAATTGCACGCCGGTGGGTCAGGCCTCAGATTCAGTACGGTCATAAACAGACTCAATGAAACCGAGTCTGCTATTTTAGTTTATTTGGTGTATCCTTTGCTTCCAAAGGATCTTACCTCAGAACTTACAGATAAGCTTGAGAAGAACTTTACAGCGCACACGCATTTGTTTCGCATTTGTAACGCGCGAGATCCGCACTCGTGATTCACGCGTTTCACTTGCGAATGACTTTTTAGCCAATCAATTGCTTTTATGAATAACGTGATATTGCGTGTAAATCGCGATTGTTGACCAGCCAATCAAACATGAGTGTCGAAAACGCAGATAGTGCACATTCACAGACTGCTTCGCGTTTCAAAAGCAACCAATCAGTACTCCGTAACTATATCACACTTATCCTTCTTCTTTAATTCTTTTTTCTATTTCTTCAAGTTGTCCTTATTTCAGTTTTTTTTTTTTTCAGTTTAAACATAACAAATATGGCGGACTAGTCCATTATCCATTTACATTTGTCTGGGGTTAAAGGATAAAATACAGGTACTGAGTCGTGATTGAAGTTGACTGTCAAAAGGCAGGATGTTTATTGACCAAAAATTGACATCCAGGTGCAACTGGGGGGCTATAAAGATAGCTGTTTAAAAAACATCTCCTTATCGTCATTTATTCTACATGTCCGAAATAATCAATGTTCTTTCACTCACAGAAGCGGCCCAATTTTTAATTAATTATTTTTGTAATTTATTTTGGAAATATCTGAAGCTTTTTGAAACAATGTAGGCCCCGATCAGGTGCCTTTTTCTGTTGCGTATGATCTTGGTCTGCATATTTTGCTAATTGGCGCCAAATGGCATCTTCCACTTTGTAAATAGCACACGACCATTCGAAATATAAAAGTGTGAGGTTGTCTTTTCTTCAAAATGTCTGAAATCAGTGATGTTCCGTCACTCACAGAAGCAGTTCATTTATTTAATTATTTATTGTTGTAATTTTCATTTATTTTGTTTTCATTAACACATTTGTTTTACCAAATGGAATTTTCCACCTAACATACATAACATTAGTCCATTTCAAAATGTAGGAGAATCAGTTTGTTTTTTTTTTCTTGAAATTTATTTGGGAAATAACTGAACATTTTGTAATATTTTATAATCTAGGCCCGGATTTGACGCCTACTTCTGCTGCGCCTGACCTGGGTCATTTTTACCATTACCATTTTTCCCCATTTTCTTCAAAATTTATAATTTGAAAAAAAAAAATGCCTGAACTTTTTGATAACTGTGTAGGTCCTGATCAGATTCCTAATTTTTCTTGCGTTTGATCTGGGTTTGCACTTTTTGCCAATTGGCGCCATTTTGAATCTACGAAACTACGTAGTATGACCCATCTTCTTTCTTATGAATGTTTTCATTGCTCTTAAAGGAACTCATTTTTGATTTTTATTCCACCTTGTAAATAGCAGAAGACAATTTCAAATTTAAGAGTGTGAGGTTGTAATGTCTTCAGAAATATTATGAAAATGTCTGAAGCTTTTGGAAGCAATGTAGGCCCTGATCAGACACCTAGTTTTTTCTGCGTCTTATCTGGGCCTGCACTGTTTGCCATTTAGCGCTACACTTTAGTAACTTTAAGAATTGTGCGTATTTCAGCCTTTATCTTTTCCTTATTTTTATTTATGTACTTATATATTCATTTATTTGTCTTTGATTCAAACACAGATTGTTGGTATTTCAATGCGAAAATACGCCTATACAAATCTATTGATTTTTTTACATCCAAAACTGAACATTTTCCGTTATTTTAATATTTTTGCACAATATATAGGTTGTTGTACTCGTTAGATCCGACTCGGCGAGGCGGTTCTGACGAGTTCCCACAATCTGTATTTTGTGCAGAAATAAGAAGAACAATATATACCCCCTTAAATTCCAATTTTACTATTTAAAAGTGGGGATTAGCGGGGTCAAATATGTATAGGTGTGTTTCATGATGTGTTAGAAACACCATAAACACCCATTAAATGGCGGTGCTGATGGGCGCCCACAAACGTGACTTGTCAAACAAATATCCCAGGATAAACGATTACCCTCTTGGTCCCCTACACCATATGCCTCAGAATACCCCGAGTATTTATTATCTCTAAACTGCCAGACATTAGGGTGTTATGCAATCCAAAATATGTCTTTAAACGTAAATAATAGTGTGTGTGTTTATCCGGAGAAATCATTACTGATAAAAGAGGCCAAAACCTCCATTAATTTATTAATGAATAAAAAAATAAAGAATATTGGTCAAACATACGAGCTTAGAGGATTTTGATTAGTCCGTGCTCTTTCGCATTCAAGCGGTTTATCTTCACTTACCTGCCTTATTCTTACTGGTTGGAATTCTCTCGCAAAGAAATGTGTATTGAGTTAACCTAACGCGTTACGAGTAATCACTTTCATTGGATGATATTAAACGCGTTGCAATCGCGTATGGACGCGTTGAACCGCGTATTGAAACCCGAAAATTATACACGGACGCAATGCGCGTGTTACGCGGACAAAACGCGAAGATGGTTAAGTTCTTCTCGAGTTTATCTGTATTTACAGGGATAAACCTTATTTTCTTATTTCTGCTCTAAAATATAGATTGTCGGTACTCGTTAGAAACGCCTAGTACCCACAATGTATATTTTGAACAAAAATAAGAAAAATATTTTTTAACTTGGCAGTTTCGTTTTTTTTTGCAATAAAGGTTGAGTGTATTTGTATAGGCGTGTTTTCGTAATGGCCTTTGATAAGCACATGTATATACTTTTTGTATGTACCGAAAAAGTCAGATCCGTACCACTTCAAAAACTTTGAAAAAAAAAGTATTTAGTTTTAATATAATCTTGGAGGTCGCGCACTCAGAGCTTACATCATCAATCAAAATGTAAACAAATAAGTGAACAGACAAATAACCATCAAATGAATACATTATTGTCTTAAATTTATCTTTCAAACTGTTCAATTGATTGAATATTAATGTTTATTGGAAATAGATATATACTTCAAATAAAAATGAGCAGTTTAATAGGGAACTATTTCAGTTGCGGCGGAACACTGTAAGCACGTGCCTATTTTCATTGCCAAACTTTCGATGTGTACAGACCGCCGTTTATGGATTAGTTAGTTAACTATTTAGTGACTAGAATTGGTCTTTATGTTGCAATTGCTCATGGTTCTGCAAGCGAAACTGCCTTCAACTATGTTTTCGGTTGTATTTTTACTTCGAGACACCGATTGTGTCCCTCACAAAGCGGGCGAACCTCCCTGGAATATGGCTGAACAGATTGGCATTTAAACTCAGATCTGTGGAGCTTGATATTGATGGAAGAAAAACATCTAGCATTTGAATCTGTTTTTGACAATATGGTTGAGAAAGCCATCTTGTTATTGTCATTCAGAGGATAATCTGCCAATATGCAGATGAGTCTAAGCATATGCTCAAAGAAGAAAGTTGCCACATGGTCAACTAAGAAAAAAGATTCTTCCATGAGCTGGGGACCTATCTTGTATATGCAAAAGTGAAAAAAACAATCTGTTTCATACTTCAACCTTAATCGTTAAGGAACTTAAAT
The DNA here is from genome assembly GCA_963580285.1 of Lucinisca nassula. Classification (NCBI taxonomy): domain Eukaryota; kingdom Metazoa; phylum Mollusca; class Bivalvia; order Lucinida; family Lucinidae; genus Lucinisca; species Lucinisca nassula. The sequence goes on along the minus strand of OY757023.1, from coordinate 121,347,498 downwards.
GTCAAATATATGTTTAAGTTGGCTAATAAATAAAGGAGTGATTAATCACTTCAAAGATAGCGAAAAAATCGGCCACACCCCCTAGCGCCGGCTTAAGCAGAACTCTATTTCCGAAAATAATCAAAAATGAACTTCATGATCCAGGACCAGACACTTTAATCTGCAAACCTCAGTTTTACTATATAAAAGTGGGTTCAAGGGGGTCAAAATTATATAGGCGTGTTTTTCGTGATGCGGTCTCTTTAGCTGTGTCGATTTTAAAACCGAAGAATGCAAGAATAAAGTAGTCGATTTTTTCCTTCAGTTGCTGTCTGCTTGTTACTCGCTTTCGACCTAAAATGTGGGAGGAAGTTATCCATCACGAGTCCTTTTTGGTAGGATAGGGAAATCTCAGCCTCGGGGTATGGATTTCAACCAGGGTCTCGGCAAAGTCTCGCCCGTGGTCGCCATTCTTACCCCTTGGGTGAGATTTCCCTATCCTATATAAACAGTTATGATGGCTTGTTATAATCGTTTTGGTTACTGGTTAATTGATAGTTTCTTTCCCTTTAGACCCTATTGGAAACACCAATAGCGGAAAAAGCCAAAATGATACTTACTGTCCCACAAAATGGCCAATTGGCTATCCAAAATAAAAAGATATAAGCGACACACAAGGTTATCGATATTTCTGTCCTTTAGAAATTATATTTCGTATCCTAGACTCAGGAATAATTTTTAATTTTCCTGTAATTATATGACCAACAGTTGGATAGCACTCCACTGAGTTTTTCGGGAGTGTTAGTATCAATATCAAGATCAGAAACAAGTTTATTGATATTAAACAGGTTTACTGTATTTATAGCAGATTATGGGGTTTTCAGTATTTTGAAAATAAGCAGGAATGGATGAAATAACCGAACTGTCCCGGAAGATACTAAGTAAATCTATAAAATCCAAACCCTTATTAATGAAAGATATTTTGATATACTGACGTGTGTGATTAATTTCAAACTCGATGAATTGACGAAGAGCATGCTGCGTTTAACTTCTAGTTGAAAGAGCAGCATCGTATAACTGATTAGAACTATCGTAGAATTCATTCGCCTTGGTGTCCAGAATACGTAATACAGAAATGGTATTGAACTTAGAAATGCAATCATTGACTGGCGCCCATGATTCAATAATACTCGTATTATGGTCAGTCACCTCAGCTTGGTATTGTTTCTTTTAAAAAGCGCGTAATTTACATTTACACTTGCCACTTCTTCTCACTTTATAAACTTGGCTTTACGTTGGTATCATTATTTTTCATATTTCTGCTCCAAAACATAGGTTGTGGATGCTCGTCATCACGTGAACAAGTCCGTGAAATAAAGACCCCCCTAAACTCCACTTTATATAGAGTAAAATGGGGTTTACGGGGGTATATATTATTTTTCTTATTTTTGCTCCAAGACATAGGTCGTGGGTACTCGTTAGAACCGCCTCAATGAGGCGGTTCTAACGAGCACCCACAACCTATGTTTGCAGTATAAATAAGAAAAATATCATGGATTTTCATAGGAAAAGAAGACATTTTGGAGATGTGAAAAATGCACTATGTCGCACGGGTTTGTTATCGTAATGTTAAAACCGCCTCATTGCATAGGTCGTGCGTGCTCGATAGAACCGCTTCATTGTTGTGGGTACTCGATATAACCGCCACAATAAGGCGGATTGAGGCGGTTCTTACGAGCACCCAGAACCTATGTTTGCAGAATACGAGTACATAAGGAAAATATCATGTCGCACGGGTCTGTTATCGTAATGTAGAAAAGTGTTTGACCACGCAAAATCTTTTCTTTTTGCAAAAGCAAACACTCGACTCAAAGTTACTAAGCACATCTCTTCAGTGCTGTGATTTGTAGGAATAGTCGGGGATTTGAAATTCGTAGCACCCGTATTTAAGAAGTTTAATGCACCTTATTTTCTCACACTTAACTATGATATTAATTTATTGAGAGGTCTCTCAGCATCGTGAAAATGGAGTAAGAAAATCAAAAAAGTGGGGAAAAAGACATAAAAAGGGGAGATAAATGTACCTACCCTCTTTTCTCATTTGAACATCCAAACAATTCAAAACGACATTTCCTCTGAAACTACAAGACCGATTGGAACCAAATTACATGTGAAGCCGCCATGGGATGAAAGAACAAACATATATTCTGAATGTCTGTGTCACATGACCAAAATGTCCACCATGCCCATATATGGTAAAAACCTTAAAAATCGCCCGTTCTCAGGAACCAATAGACCGATGGCCTTGAAACTTGATATACAATATTGGGGACCCGATCCCTTTCACATTTGTTAAAATGATGACATTTGGTTGACCTTGACCTTTCTTACATCAAGGTCACATACGGTCACTTAGGGTTTTGTATGGCAAAGACAGGATAATCTGGTTCTGTTGCAGCTTATGACATCAGAGTTGATATGTGCAACCAGCTAAACGATCCTGGGGCCATAAGATTACATATTTCTACTTTTTCCAAAACTACTGTGCTAACTGATACCAAATTACATACATGTACACTGCGTCAGTGTTGTCGAGAAATCAAAGTTTGTTTGAGGGATCTGTGTGATTGTCACACCAATATATGGCCAAAAGTGATTTTGAATTCTGCATCTCAGGACATACAAGACCTTGGTATGCAACATTTTGGACTTCAGATCTGCTGAGATTGTTCAAAGCGGACCATATGCGACGGCAACAAAAAACAATGGTTGATTTAAAAATAATTTGGCAGCAATGGTCATGCGATTGGCTTCTACTAAACCATTATGGTCGATTAAAATAAATGGCCACCAAGGGTGGGTTAATTTATGCCCACTTGAGCTCTGGTGAGCGTAGTTGCCCATGGGATCTTGTTTATAACTTTGTGTTCAGGCTAGTTATTAAAAGTCGCGTAAGCTTGATGGCAAGCGTAAACCATATATTTAATTGGCGTTGTCATGATACAGCAGCCACAGTTTTCTGCTTTACTGATTACTCTTGTTTGGTTATCTTTTATTGCTTAGCTGCATTTTCCAGCCTTCAAAAATCATTTATTCGATAACCAGTGGTAGTTTGGTATGAAGTCACCACGACAGCAATACCGCTGAAAGACAACAATGTTCAGTGAATTTAACAACGCGACCCTATTTCAGTCAGAATTTCGTCCAGTATTTCATAATTGAAGGAAAGACGTATTTTAATCAGTTTACGCCTCTGAACAAATCTGCTTCCTTTTGACTGAAGGTCTGCGAAATTTGTCTGCAAACAAAAAAGAAACATATAATATTTGCATGGTAGAACGACGATTTTACATAAATGTTTTATAGGTTTGTTCTGGTTTTTACCATTAATTTCCTGCAGAAAAAGATACTCTACTAAATTTAAATATCAGCATCTAATTCTCCAACTGCGGATTTAATATACTGCAGTTCATCTGCTGATTGAATGACTCTGGTTTTGGTTGATCTTTTGGCAAATATGCGCAAATTGTGGTGACCAAGTTACATGAAGATGCAGAAAAGGTCAGTCGAGTCTGTGTTTCACCCGATGTTCCCACCCTTCTTGACAAAAGTGTAGAAGAAGAAGCTTGATTTACATAGGAATCGTTACATTTATTATGTCAAACATCGTCCCTGTTCAAAATATCTGACCTATAAGGTGTCAACCTCAAGTAAGTTAACCTTTCATTCAATGCATTTCCGCCAGAACGCCTGTAGGTAGGTGCCTGATGCTCTTGTCTCTGTTAGGGCTAACCAGAGCCTAACTATGGGTTTCCTTTGCCGAAGCATTCTAGCTATTCCATGCTGTTGAGTCCTCGTCCTTGTCTCATCTCATTCGTTTGATTCTATGTTCGCGGAGATGTTGCATTGATGAGCTAGAAATCCATTATGCAGACTGAACAACTTATGGGTTTTAACCAAGACAACCAATGATGAGGATTGAGGCCACCTTAAATCAATTAAAGTGTCCACCCCAAACCCCAGCATCCGTAAAACTTCTTACTGACCCCATTCCAAGGTGTTTTGAATGGGAGGTGCGAGGTATTTTGTATATGATCCTAATCATTGCCTCCACTCTGTTTGTCAAATCATGATAACTCCTGATGGCTTGACATAGAAAGCCCTTTTGGCAAATCTGTATTGGGCGATTGGGGTGGTTGGGCGAGGCAAAGGTGGCGTTTACCCTGCGTCAATAGGGCGTCCAACTGATATTGGCATACAGCTGGACAAGACCTGCTGTTCTTGGAACAGGTAATGGTAGAGGGGGAATACTGTTATTTCTTCTCTTTCTGCACTTATATTTATGTTCCTCTTTCTCTTCTGTCCCTCACTTTCATCCGCTCTACTATCTCTTCTATCGCTTTTCTCTGGGAGAGGACACAGAATGACCAACAAGGGTGGACGTGCCTTTAAACCCAAAACAATCAATATATAATGGACAAATATCAGTAAAAGGAAGTAGTGAAAAAGTAGATGAAGAACAGGTTAATTAGTGCATCACGTGAACAAGTCCGTGAAATGAAGACCCCTAAACCCAACTTTATATAGAGAAAACTGGGGTTTACGGGGTAAACATTATTTTTCTTTTTACTGTTCCAAGACATAGGTTGTGGTTACTCGTTAGAACTGCCTGATGCGGTAATAACGAGCACCCTCAACGTATGTTTTGAACATTTATAACAACCATATCAAGGATTTTCATCAGAAAAGTAGCCATTTTGGAGATGTGAAAAATGCACTATGTCGCACGGGTGAGTTATCGAAATGTGTGACAAGAGACACTGGATAATAAAGAGCTAGCGGCGAATAGACGGACAAGGTTATCGAAGTCAGGTTGTCCAATGAAAAGGTAGAAAGTAAGTGGAGGTGACATCGTGTGATGCACGTTTACAGGTTATACCACTACTCTGGGAAAAGGGAAGAAAGAAGAATGTTTAAGGGGTGACTATACATTACATTAAAGCTCGGTTACTGTTTATTTTTAATCGTGCGACTTATTGAGAGGTCTCTCAGCATCTTGAAAATGGAGTAAGAAAATCAGGTACCCAGTAAGATTTCAATAGAGACCTTGTAGTGGCCAGTAACATTTACGTGTTTAAAATATAATACTGTCGATGTTAGTTTTGGAGCCCTCAGCACAAACTGGAAACTTTGGATAATGAATATTGAAATATACAATGTATTTATTAAATGTTGATAGATTCAAGTCACCAGTTTAGAGAATCACTTGATAGTTCATCGCTGACAATTATGCTTGGTGATGTATATTCGCCTCACTAAATAAAAACCAGAAGGAAATGGTCACCAGTAATTTTTCAAAAATATATCTGTTGGCTCCTGTAATGATACATCTGTGACCAGCCAGTAAAATCATTTATTTTATGTATGTTTTAATATGGATTTTTATCACGATTTGTGACACAGCAGGAAAAAACAGCAAAATGGTCCATAGGTATCTGAGTCCCTTGTTCATGCCCAGATTGACACAGAGTCATCAAGTTTCACATGCATGTGCAAAAATAACGGCCCTGCATACTGACGAAAAAGAAATTGTTTAAAATAATACTAAAAATCCTTTAGAGCAAAAATAGTGTAAAATTTACCAAATTTCTGGGGGTAAAATTTCAATGGTCAAAATTTATGGTAACACCGGATGTAGTTACGTCATATCATGAATTTTGGTATATTCGATCATTGACAAATATTTTGGTTGATGCAATAAATCAACATTCAGTTGTAAGCGCAAGCTACACATAACTAAACTTAATCCAACTTTTCCATTCGCATGGGGGTGGGTGTGAACTCATAGAATTTTTAACCCCTTTTCCCCACCAGATTTGCTAAATAATCACATGCCATATAGGTTAGGCTTCTATCTCAAAGAAACAGTCTAAACAAAGCGTGAGACTTTTGGGTGCATTAAATCTTTCGAAATCTGGTGTCAAATCACGGACTAGAAGTAAAGAATGACTTTGTTTGTAGGAAAAGGAACAGAACACCCCGATATTATCTCTATTATAAACAAGTATAGCTTTTACTAACAGTTAGGTCTACGCTTAGCACATATTAAATGTGAACTTCAAGAGTTATATCCTAGAAATGTGTTTTTTACAATTAACTGTCTTTGACAGTATTCTAATTGACATCCTGCCGACTGAAGTATAGTACTTGCAAATGTTGTAATATTGTCAAAAAGTACTTTCTCATCTTTAAAAAGGCACGTGTGCAACTTCAATATGCTAATGGAATGACTGAAATTTGTTGAAGTTGAGCCTTAATGCGGACTGAACAAATTAATTGTCTTAATCGCGACGGAAGTAAGGGCGAGGATTGTGGCCACGTAAAATCGATTTAAGCCTCCCAGTGGAATTCGTTTCCGCTGACCGTTCCAAGGCGGTTCTTCTGTCGCGGTTTATTTTTGTTATGGATTGTCTTTGGGTGTTTGTGTCGCTTATATTATTTTATTTTGGATAGCCTATTGGTCATTTTGTGGGAAAGTAACTGTCCTTATGGCTTTCCGCTATTGATGTTTCCATTAGGGTCTGTTGTTTTATGATACCAAACAATCCGCTTAGTCCACACGAAGGCTCCTCCAACCCACAAGCGCATCACCCCCTGCCCAGGAAAAGTGATGCGGCTGAGCATGATATGGCATTTCATCTCAATGTCGGGTAAAATTTCCACAAAATTGGAAGCATCGTCTCCAAAATGACCAACATTGTTTTGGCGGGGACGTTAAACCTCAATTCAAACAAACAAATACACGCATTTGTTTAAAAGCCCTCAAACAAAACAAACCTGAAACCCCTATAATTGGAAATAGATCATGCTTAACTCATTAGGCGACATATATGGGTTACCCACATGTAATGATATGACATTTGCAAACAGATTCATTCTGGTAATGACATAAAATTAATGGATTTCCTTTATTGTCAGGTGCGGTTTATAATCGTCCTATTAATTCACAAAAATTGCGTGATCATCCGCCTGTTCTACAAATCATTTGTTCCCAGGTCTGAAATCGGACTTTATTTTTTATTACTTATAAAACGCGGAGAACATTCTATGAAAGAGCCGTAGGACGTGACGCGGCGGTGAAATAGTTGAATCAAATACAGCCTTGACATCCATCTGGCATATGATCTCCAAACCGTTTTGTTTTCTCTAAGGAAAGTTTGTGATACGAGGACTGTTCAAATGTGAATGCAACTAAGCACTTAAAATGATTCCGTGATATATTTCGATGTAAACTTTATTGTGTCCCCTCCAAGTATTCCCCTTTAACAGATATACAAACTTTCAGTCTTCTGATCCAGTCATTAAATGCATTTTGGTAGTCGTTTCGAGGTATACTATGAAGGCACTGGAATATTGCAGAACCGAGGTGTTTGCGCTGTACAAATTTTCGACCAGAAAGGTATTTTTACAGCCGCTGGAACAAAAAAGTCACACAGGGCAAGGTCAGGGGAATACGTGGGGTGAGGGAGTCCAACAACCTTTTCCTGTTTCAGATAGTCTTGCACACTGGACGCCTTGTGCGATGACGCATTGTCATGTAGCAATCTGACATTGGCCAAACCAGTTGCGGGTCTTCGTTCTTTGAAATATTTCTTCAATTTTCGAAGAACTTTATTCTTGTAAAACTTCGCATTTACATATTTGCCTTTAGGCACAGCAACCGGAATAGCAGGGCCCTGATTTGAAAAGAATATGGCATACATTACCTTCTTGACGCTCATGGTCCGCTTTGCAATGCATGGTCTTTTGCAATACTTTGTTGCCCATATTTTGTTCTGAATCTTTCGTTTTCGCTCAAAAAAGTGAACCCATGTCTCGTCACCTGTGACGACATTAGCGAAAGACCGTGCATTGTAATTTGGAAACTTTTTAAGCAACTTCTTGGCGCACTTGTCTTTTTCTGCTCGTCTGTCAACAGATGGGGAATCCATCTAGCACATATCTTTCTCATTTTCAAATCCCGTTTCAGAATTGCATGAGCTGCACCTAATGCCAACCATACTAGCTATTTGCCTAGTGGTGTATCGTGCATCGGTAGCAACTATTTCTTTCCCTCTAGCAATCAGCTTGGCAGATGTTGCTCTTTTCGGCCGACGATTATGTAGTGCATCTTCTGTTGAGCCTAGCCCACAGCTGAATTTCTTACACCAACGAAAAACTGTCGGAAAAGACATTTCATTATGCCCATTAACCGAACATATTTCATCAAAAATGTCTTTGCACCGTATACCAAGAATACAACGATTCTTAATATAGAACCATATTTCAACGGCGTACTCTGACCTTCTTCCAACCATGTTTTGTATAAGTATACAAGAGTAGACAGTGTTTATCGAACGATATACATGGCTAAAGTGGACGGATTTTAACAGGTTTGGTATCAATGTATAGGTAAAATGCTTTTCTACGCTGTGACATTTATTTCCAAGTGATTTTCGCATTAGTCCATGAGAAAACGTTCTACTTATTTGAACAGTCCTCGTATTGTCTTTATTTGTGCTCCGAATATGGGTGGATACTCGTTACAGCCACCTCACTTAGGTGATTCTGACGGGTACCCGTGGTCTGTGTCTTGGGATGGGAATGAGAGAAATAAAGGATACCCCTGTCAACCTCAGTTTCGCTATATCAAGTGGGGTTGGTAGGGGTGTCAGAGTACGGAATTGCTATCCTGATGAGATGAGAACAGTTACATGCATATGAATATGTGGAGACTCTTGTGTCTCGTCAAATTTCCAGTGTCCCCGAGCCACTAATATGTATTTTATGTATATTACTATTAACCATCATGTTGCTATATATTGAATTAAATAAACTTGCGCTAAATATTTAGCCCCGGGAAGGGACACGATATTTGTTTTTTTTTATAATTTGTGCGCACAAGATAATATCTTGTCCGCCGAAGGTAATATCTTGTTCGCACAACTACCCAAAAACTATGTTGTGCAAACAAGATAATATGTTGTGCGAACAAGATAATATCTCGTACGCACAAGATATTTAGTTGTGCACAAGATAATATCTTGTGCGCACAAGATATTAAGTTGTGCGAACAAGATATTATCTTGTTCGCACAATATAATATATTGTCCGCACAAGATAAATTATGTTGTCCACACAAGGTATTATCTTGTGCGATGAACATATTATCTTGTGCGCACAGGATAATATTTTGTTCGTACAACTGAATATCTTGTTCGCACAACATATTAAAAAAACATGTCCCTTCCCTGGTTCCGTAGTACGTAGATGATTGTGATGCACTTTAAATTCAAAGCACTGACAGAAAAGAGTGTAGACAACAGAAGAAGGGATTCTGAATTTAACAATTAAATTCTTGAACTGTAAACAAACAGTGTAGACCTGGATAAGACGCTGCGTTCTGTGGTGCTTGGTTTGGGTCCATATTGTTTGCCAAACCATGCACATGATCTCAGTTCAGATTCTATAGATAACCAACCCTCTTACGTAACACGCTGACCTCATATCGATAAGAATAGCGCGGCCATTTTCTATAACATTACTATAACTCACCCGTACGACAGTGCATTTTTCACAACTCCAAAATGGTTATTTTTCTGATGAAAATCTGTCATAATTTTCTTATAAATGCTCATAACATAGGTTGTGCGTGCTTGTTAGAACCGCCTCATTGAGGCGGTTCTAACGAGTACCCACAACCTATGTATTGGAGCAGAAATAAGAAAAATAATGAAGACCCCCGTAAACCCCAGTTTTCTCTATATAAAGTGGGGTTTAGGGGGTCTTCATTTCACGGACTTGTTCACGTGATGAGTAAACGTTACCTTCAGTTCCTACAAATCACAGCACTAAAGAGATGTGAGTAGCAACTTTTGGTCGATTGTTTGTTTTGGGTCGATTGACAGACAAACGACCCTGGGTCGATTGACAGACAGCCGACCCATAACCGACCTGCATTATTCATTTATCTGTTGCTTTAATAAAGCATGCACACAAACGACAATCAGGTTGGTAATAATAATAATAATAATAATTGACCTTATTTATAGAGGGTAACACATTTAGTAAACTAGTACTTATCTTCCATGTGGCCTTCTTTTCCTGGGAAGAAAACCAGTACTAAGCAATGTGGATAAAGTTTCTTGCTCAAGGAAACTACGCTTGCCGCTTGTGGGGTTCGAACCCGGTACCTCTCGATCCCGAGACCGATACTTTACCACTGCACCACAGCGCTCCACGCTGGTAAAATATATGACTGACCTGAATCACTCCCCTGAGTCACGATGCATTTATTACTATAAAAGATAATCAATTTGATGATTTTAGTCAATGTGCTGAAACAATTCATGCACTTTTATTGCAAGACGGCTATGGGTGAAATTTTGCTCCTTTCAGCCCCCGCCAGTGGGGGCTTGAAGAAATATGTTGGGCTGCATGCTGCTTCCGCGCAGAGCTAAAACTGACCACACATGAGTACTGGTAAGCCACGTAGAATGACTAAGCCTGACCAGGCACAGTGGTGTGAGTCAGACCGTCCAATGCAATGCATATAAGCCCTTTGGTTACATTAGGCGGCAGGGCTTTATATGTCATTTCATTTCAGTGTCGGGTAAAAGTCCCACACAATTGGAAGCAACGTCTCCAAAATGACCTATATAGTGTTGACGGGGACGTTAAATCTCAATTAAAACTGATAAAACTTACGGCTCTGACTGCCATCTTGTAAAAGGGACAACAGGAACATTTCTGTGTAATTATTTTGAAATCAAACCATTTTCCTGTTAGGTGTCGTTTAATCAAAAGGGGTACTTGACAAACAGTGCAGACACGACAGAACGCGGCGTCTGATCAGTGCCTACACAGTTTGCGAAACGTTAAGCCAGTTTCCAAATCAATTTTGAAGAAAACACAAACTCATCACGAGAACACGCCTATATAATTTTGAGCCCCTTCAACCCCACTTTTATATAGTAAAACTGGGGTTTACAGGGGTAAACCTTATTTTTCTTAATTCTGCTCTAAAATATAGATTGTGGGTACTCGTTAGAGCAGCCTCGATGAGGCGGTTCTAACGAGTACCCACAATCTATTTTTTGAGCAGTATTAGAAAAAATATCGCAATTTTTCCTCATAAAATGTTCCTTTTTTCGGCGGTAAAGTATACAATGCATTTGTATAGACGTGTTTTCGTAATGGACACCCCTAAATTTTGAAATGGACATGTGTTATATATAAGGAGGAAGATTCCATTTGGTACAAAAAGGGTTAAAGGTATTTCCTTTATGTTTATCTTCGCCGGCCGCCTTGTTGGGTTGTACCAAAAGCAGAACAATTTTAATGCAATTTGTTGTACCGGACTATAAAAGGAACGTTGTTGAAACGGTCATTTTGAAAAGGTATGCAGTGTTCATTTAACGCTGACGAAAGCGGGAGATCCTCGAAAATATTGAAAGAGTTATAAACAAAACTGTTTGTGTTTTGTTTTTAAAATAAATCATGATCAATTGCTTTGAGCTCGTATAAAGCTTTATGGCATCGGGCAAAAAAATCCTGGAAAGCGTCAAATGTTTCCGAACAACAAGAGAGGGAGAATGATATAGAAAATGATGCCTTATCATACCTACTAATCATAGACCTAATTTCTCAAGATAATGATTACACGTAATCGATGTATTGTAAGCAGAATACAAGATACTGCTAGATATCAAACAGACAAGTTTAATATGGGAAATAACAGACTTGTAGCATTGTGCCAAGCAAGTCTCCATCCATAGCCAAAGCAATATTTGTTTATCATATTATTTTTCAGCATGTATCAGTTATCTCATGTTCAGTTTTCTCAGCTCTTAAAACATTACCCTTTTGATCATGATAGAGCACAAAATATTAGATTAATATTGTTCAAGTAGTAAACAGTTAGTTATATAAGAGTTTGATTCGATTTGCTTCCAATAATACAACTGATGCCATTGATAACCGTTCTATCTGAATAACGCCCAAATTAAATGTGCCGATAAAAGTAATGTTATATTTGTCTGTAGACATAATAAATGTAACAACTTAAATGGAATATATAAGCAAACAGGCATATGACAGCAAATGTTTGGCGAAAGAAGGTATGTGAAAATTAGTTTTATGCCACATAAAGAAAACACACACCCATATTAAGAAAACACGCCTATACAAATACATTGTGAGCTTTATCGCCGAAACAACGAAAATTTTAAGATGAAAACTTGTGATATGTTTCTTCTTTCTGCTCAAAATATAGATTGTGGGGACTCGTTAGAACCGCCTCGATGAGGCGGTTCTAACGAGAACCCACAACCTATATTTTTGAGCAGAAATAAGAAAAATAAGGTTTACCCCTGTAAATATGTTCTCTAAAAGGGTTATCATTTGGAAGCAAGGAATACACCACAGAACTGAAAAATATGGAGTGTATATGTTTTCTGGGCCAGACTAGCTAGTTTCGGCCAATTAGGCCTCATCAGTGACCCTCAGATATTTTCAAAATTCCACAATGGAATCAATGATCCAAAAGGACAAGAAAATATAATCTACACTATGAAGTAGGGCAGGGAGATGTTTTACCGCCGCCACACATTCCCACACCCCATTTTTGCTTCTAACGGGCGCCAACAATGTGTTTGAGCTAACAGAGGGAAAATAATGTAAACCTTGTAGATCTAAACCCCATTTTTTAAATTAACATGTAAAGGTGGGGTTAACTAGTGAATTTATTTTACTTAAGTATTTAAGGTTCACCGACGTATGAATAACATCGGGTCACGAGCAAAGTAACTGAGCCCTAGAGGGGTTCACTTATTTTGCCTGTGACCAGATTACGCAAACACGCCTATACAAATACATTGCCACCTTTATCGCCGAAAAAATGAAAATTTCATGATGAAAAAATTTTTCTTATTTCTTCTCAAAATATAGATTGTGGGCACTCGTTAGAACCGCCTCATCGAGGCGGTTCTAACGAGTACCCACAATCTATATTTTCGAGTAGAAATAAGAAAAATAAGTTATACCCTCGGAAACCCCAGTTTTACTATATAAATGTGGGGTTCAAGGGGGTCAAAATTATATAGGCGTGTTTTCGTGATGAGATTTGCTCGTACTGCGATGAGCGTAATATCAATTGCTTTTATCAGTTATGTTTACAGTATTTCCCATCCATGTCATGACGGAAAAATCTTGTTTAAGGAGTAGAAAACAATACTTGCATGTAGTTTTCCTATAGACAGAGGAACATCGTCGTTGGCGCCATAGCGTCGCGATCGTCCAATTATATTAAAATATTTACATTAGCAATGTAAAGTCTATTGTAAACCTATAGAAAACGTTGTAGTCCATACTTCCATGAGCGCAACGAGTTACATGATTTTCAGTGACGTCAATGGACGTCAGTCTAAACTATTGTTCACTACGGGCGATAGGGACGTCAACGCTGTTCCGCTCTTTTTTGAAAAGCAGCGTGTAGATGTTGCAGCGTGTAGATGTTTTACAGCTTTAAAAGTTTGCCATGAAAGGATTTTTTCGCCCAGTGGTGAGGGGCAAAGAAGGTAAAGAATGTAAATATAAGAAATAAATATAAGAAATAAACTTAATTTTTCAGCTTATCATAAAAGTATGAACAGTGGGTTCGCGTGCAAAGTAAATGAACCTCGTCCAATCATATTTAAGAGAACCATTGTTTATTTTGACTTCACTGGCGTTGCGTGAGTCAATGTGTGTACGAGGAACAATATTGCAATATGGAATAGTTAATTATGCACTGTGAATGTAAATATTGAAGTATAACAAAGTTGGGTTTATGCACTGTTAAATGTATACGGGCTTATTCACGTAACGTGTGTCTAAGCTAATGTGTTGTCATTTGTTTGAAAACGTTCGGATACTCGTCTGACTAGTCCTAAGGACGTCGCGGGTCGATACCTACCCTGTCGGCAACATGCCTTGTGGAGAGATATAATGGAATCTTTTTAATGGTTATTCTCTCCCTTCTGATTCAAGAAGGGTTGTTGGCAATTTCTGGCGAAAGAATATGCACTGCACTGGTTACTTTCTCATTCATCGGAAATGTGTGATTTTGTAAACTTACAGCCGGGCTACGAGCTGAAACGTGTTGCCTAACAACAACTACAGAAACAATGGCAATGCTAACCTTGGATGTTGGAGTTTAGCGGCTCAGCCAACACTATTTTAGGTCATTTTTGAGCCGGTCACTTTACCTATCCACACTTTTCCTGGGCAGGCTTATACGTAAGCTGTTAACCCGTAAAGAGCACATTCTTTCGCCAGAAACTGACAGCTGCCCTTCTTGAATCAGCGAAGGGAGAGAATGATCGTAGAACAAAAAACCTGATCAATCTCCACGAAAGAAGGTTGGCGACCCCAGCATATATCGAACCAGCGTCCTCCTGATCAGTCAGACACGCATCCTACTGAGCTACACAGGCCGGCTCTTACCTTGAATAATCTCTTTTCTAAGCCTTGAAACAGACATTGCGGCCGCGTAAAGTCGATATGAGTCCCCCCGCCCCCCCTCTCCGAAGTGAAATTCATTGCCCTTTCCAAGGCGGTTCCTCTGTCGCGGTTTATTTTTGTTATGGTTTGTCTTTGAGTGTGTATATCGCTTATATCTTTTTGTTTTAGATAGCCAATTGGCAGTTTTTTGGGGAAAGTAAGTTCCGCTATTGTTTCCATTAGGGTCTAGGTATTTAATATCTGTGTTTCCTTCCCTTTGTGTCTCAGATGGGAGCAGTGGATTAATTGTATCGATTCCTGATCATTGCTTTCACTTTTATTTTATATACTTTATACATAGGTTATACATAGGCGTTCTTTCGTTGATCTAAAGTGCAATCTGTAACGCCTGGCATTTATCATAGCCACCTGATCATGAGATTTAAACTTTTCAGATGCCATTAGTTTCCAAAATTGGATTTACTATGCGACATAGATTTCGGAAGTACACTACGTGACAGTGAGCCGGTCTTCGTTCTACTGTATTACCTGTATTACGAACGCGGAAAACGTGTCATTATGAAAACACGGCTATACAAATATAATGTAACCTTTATCACCGAAAAAGTGAAAATTTTAAGATTTAAAAAATTGTGATATTTTTCTTATTTCTGCTCAAAATATAGTTTGTTGGTACTCGTTAGAACCACCTCGTCGAGGCGGTTCCAACGAATACCCACAATCTATATTTTAGAGCAGAAATAAGAAAAATAAGGTTTACCCCTGTAATCCCCAGTTTTACTGTATAAAATGGGGTTCAAGGGTGTCAAAATTATATAGGCGATTTTTCGTGATGGACCCAGTGTTCCTTAATAATGACGGACAAAAACACAAAAGTGCAAAAAAAAAAAAAAAATCGAAACAAACTTATACTTGTAATTTGACCCAGTTTTTCCTGGTAACGATAGTGTTGTTATATAATATCAAACGGGCGTCTTATCGTAATGCGGTTTTCTAAGGGTTTTGCTATCCATATCCAATTACACATAATTTACATGAAAGTTATCCCATTCCGGAGGGCAACCCCAGAACGGGTATGATAGCCAAAGGTGAAGGCCCATACCAAACATTTAGTGTTCTGATTGTATGATAAAACAATTGTTAACTATTGAGTTACTGGACATGATGCGACATCCAGAAGAAACTTCCAGTATTGACCTCTGCTTCTCTGGTGAATATCACAAAAAGTTATTAACCTATTGCTAAAAACAATTACAGGAGCAAACACATATTTCCTTATAGTATAAAGGTGTTGGATAATGATGATGGAACAACGATTCAGAAAGACGAATAACTTTATCTGCAACAATTGGCAACCAGTTAACAAATCAGGGCCTGTAACCTGTTAATGAAGAATTTGCATAAATGTTCGATAAAGCGCCATCTTTACGTCAGATTATTTCAAATGTCATAGACATGCGCAAATCAGTCACTTTTTCCTATCAGTAATGTGTATGACCACCTCGAGCAGCATAACACTCCTGGCATCGCCGAGGCATGCTACGAACCTAATTTTGAACACTTTGTAAAGCTAGTGTTTCCCACTCATGTCAAAGGATGTTTGTGAGTTCTTGTATAGTCATTGGTGGATGATCGCCATATGAGATACGTCTGTAAAGAATGTCCCACACATGTTCTTTTTGGTTTAAGTCAAGAGAAAGTGCCGGCCAGTCCATTACTTCAATAGTCTCATGATTAAGGTCATCCATGCACACTCTAGCAGTAGGGGAAGCGCACTACCATAGCATAGGGCAACCCCGGAACGGGTACGATTGACATGTTTCTGACCCAAACTCACATTTTAGACAGCTTTATAGGGGTATCCATGCTGTAGCTCACATTCTTGCTTTGCACGTGAACCTTGCTTCTTGTCATGAATTGTCACCGATTGCCCCCACCGAAAGGCCTCACAATACAATCTAGAATTTCATCTCGATAACGTCAATGTACCTCCGTTTCATCACGTACAAGTCCGTTCGGCCTTCATATGAAATTCTACCACATACCATCACTCAATCCCCCCCCCCCCGCCTTCATATCCGTCTGTTCCCATAATGTTGCAGTCCTCTTATCGTTCTTCTTCGGGTCGTCTCCAGACCCGAACATGTCGATCACATGCACTGAGGTGATATCTGATTCCATCCGTGAACAGAACTGTACGCCACTCTTGCAATCGCCAGTTGTGATCTTCTTGGGAAAACTAATATCGCCGTGCACGATGTTGCCTGGTGAGAACAGGCCCTCTTGCCAGACGTCTGGTCCTCAGATCACCTTCATGTAACCTGTTACGTATTGTTTGATCGGATATCCTTTGACCATTTGCATGATGGAAATCGATTTGTAGACTTCTGGCCGTTTGATGTCGATTTCGTAGCGCTAGATTTCGGAGATATTGATCCTCCCTTTGTGACGTCATGCGGTGTCAGCCTTGCCCCTCTCGTCTAGTAAACTCGCACGTCTCCTGGTAGCGTCTCCATAGCCTGCCAACACCACTTCTCCAGCAACGGACACACTTTCAAGCAAAGCGACAGCTTGAGCGACCTCAACTTCTTCCAAGAACCGCCTTACACCACACGAAGTCAGTATGAAGCCCAACATAACGCATAACTGAAGGATTGACATGTTTTTGACCAAAACTCTACTTTTGGACAAATCGCTCCATACCGAATTTCAGCCTTTTATAGGGTATCCATGATGTGGCTCACACTCTTGCTTTGCACGGGAACCTTGCTTCTTGACGTTTATATGAACATTTTTAAGAGATGTCACTTTAAAATAGTGTCTTTCCTTGAGTTTGAAAATGGCAAAGTTGTGATGTTATACAGGTTTAAAAGTTTACTCCTTTAATTGTTTTGAGCTGTGTATATATTTATGGTTCGCCTGAAATTGTAAATATGCCACTTAAACGCTTAACCCATATATGCCTCGCGGCCCTTTTCTGGGACATTGGCAAACAGTGCAGACACAGATCAGACGCCGCAAAACGCGGCGTCTGATCTGTGTCTTCACTATTTGCTTAAAGAACACTCATTTTTGTAAAATTTCCTACAAGCAATAACAAACCTGACACCCCTATAATTGGAAATGGTCCACTCCAAACTTACTGGATGGAATATTCCATTGTCATATATGGGTTAAACACTTGCATTTAGACCTGTGGAAAATTCTTCGACACCTTGACTTCTATATTCAGATCAGATGTAACTAAGCATACAAGACTGAAGAGAAATTTACCGCATCTGGCTTCAGGTGCATATATAGAGGATCTTACATGAGTGTTCATGTATTATTGAATTTATTAAACAAGTTGAGGAAAAGGGATAAAATGCGAGGCTTGCCGAGCATTTTATCCCTTTTCCTCAACGAGTTTAATAAATTCAATAATACATGAGCACGAATGCAAGATTCTATTTATCATATGACATTTAAAACGCATTTTATTTATGATTGTTTACAAAAATATCAATATTCCGCCATTAGTAAACGCGACGTCGTTAAGGACGTCGTACATGTAACGTTACGGGACGTATCTAGCTAATTTGCATCTTTAATCCACTAGTGGATTATCGAAAATAATACATGGCGTTATTACACTCTCAGACGCGACGTCATATGATAAAAGCGGATTAGCAGTTGTGTCATTCTTAATAGCTTCTTAAATGGTTTCTGAATGAAGCATGTCCCTGGTCAATTTCGTTGTTATTTACGTTCAGTTATCACAGCGATTATTTAGATACGACGATCAATACCATAAATAGAGACTGAAGCAGTATCATAAAGATCTGGATACCAAGGCAATTGGTTTATTACAGGAATAAAATATTTAATTATTGACGATTTCGATTCAGCTGAAAATTGTTTAGCTGTATTCGTGTCAAAAATTAAAGCATGGCAATAAATCAATGGGTCTTCTTTGATTTGATGGACAGAATGATTCCTAAGTTCAGCCCAAAATTCTGCGTTTACCGTCGGAGTTGTCGGGGGAAGACTGTTAAGAAATTAAGCTTTGTCAGTGTATAATATCTTCTGTTTTGTGGTTGGGAAGCTGTAGACAGCAGCACTTTTACACTAGTTTTGTTTGACCAGTATTTTGCTCAATTGAGGAAAAACCTATTCTCAGATCTGAACGATAATTGAGGGAAAATATGAAAAGAGTCAACACGAAATCGAAGGTAGAGTTTAGTCCCCAGTTGTCTACTATAGGTGAGAAAGCTAACTGTTAAACATTTATATTTGGATTAGGAACTAGATAATTACGGAGCCCGGGAAGTGACATTTAACTCTTTTATTTATTGCGTTTTATCGAATTATTAATTCGTTAAATCGAATTATTATTTCGTTTTATCGAATTATTATTGCGTTTTATCGAATTATTATTGCGTTTTATCGAATTATTAATTCGTTATATCGAATTATTATTGCGTTATATCGAATTACTATTGCGTTTTATCGAATTATTAATTCGTTATATCGAATTATTATTGCGTTTTATCGAAATATTAATTCGTTATATTGAATTATTATTGCGTTTTATCGAATTATTATTGCGTTATATCGAATTATTATTGCGTTTTATCGAATTATTAATTCGTTATATCGAATTATTATTGCGTTTTATCGAATTATTTATTGCGTTTTATCGAATTATTATTGCGTTTTATCGAATTATTAATTCATTATCGAATTATTATGATTCGATTATAGATTTTTTAATGCGATATTATGGCAGCGTATTGGTGCCTATGTTAATTGTGTTATAGCGCAATTTTTGCGACTCTACATTACGTTAACGCGTCCTTACAATCAGGACCCCTGTAAACCCACATAATACAGAAAAAAGTGGGTTACAGGGGTATACCCTTAATTTATGATTCGATTATAGATTTTTATAGTTTATTAGTACCACTTCATTGGAGCGGTTCTAACTAGCCCAAAAAAATCTATGTTTGGACCATTAATAAGAAAAATATCTCAAATTTTCTTCCGAAAAAATGCCATTTTGAGGACCATAAATGGGGGCCAAATTTTGCATGAGTGTGTTAACGTAATGGATAGAGCGATTTGGTTTGATTTTCCGGTATAGTTTCGGCCTGTACTTGTCTACATTCTCTGTTGTATCACTGTAAATCGGCTTACACTCACGCGAATTAAAATCAAAGTTGCAATCTTTGAATTAATATAATAATCGACTTGAACAAAGTCATCTTAAAAATAATTATCGTTATTTTGGCTCATGAAAACTTGGCCAGGAATGACAAGAAATATCTTTAAAAAAAGATATGCGGCGTAGATTTAATTGGAAGGTTGTTTAGAAACCAGTGCTTCAGCTGAAGTGCACGACCCGCCGGATGCTTTTAGCTTTATGAGTGTTACCATATATGGGTATGGCGGCCATTTTGGTCATGTGACCTGGACCTAAAACGGTTCCCCCAATAAATGCGCCTTATCGTCAGGAGCAAAAATATATCTAATACTTTAGTACTGTATTCTGAATCGTTTGCAGGATAAAATGAATTCTCACTTTTCCAATACAAAAGCATATGTGTCAAAGTTTGACCTAGGCACAAAGAAGGTCAAAGTCAACCCAGGGTCACCATTTTAGCAATTTATGATGGGCCTACGTCCCAGATGTTATTTATCAAGTTTCGTGGAAATCTGCCAAGTGGTTCTGGAGAAGACTATTTTGAAGGGTTTTTACCATATATGGCTTGGCGGCCATTTTGGTCATGTGACCTGGACCCCATGAGCAAATTTTAGTTTCCTCCATCCCATAGAGGCTCCATATGAAATTTGACCTTAATCGGCCCAACGGTTTCCGAGGAGAAGCAGTTCGAAAATTTTCACATTTTTCGCCTCGGCGAGGCTATACTAAATGGAATGTAATATTTCGCAAGTTCATTGGTTAGACCTCATTGATACTATCAGTATGCCAAAAATTGTTTAAATATTTCAAGCGGTTAAGTCACTATCACCAATTTTCACAAACGGTTACGGACGGACAGACAGACAGACCATATATGGCTTGGCGGCCATTTGGGTCATCCGACCTGGACCCCATGAGCAAATTTTGGTTTCCCCCATCCCTTAGAGGCTCCATATGAAATTTGACTTCAATCGGCCCAACGGTTTCCGAGGAGAAGCAGTTCGAAAATTTTCACATTTTTCGCCTCGGCGAGGCTATACTAAATGGAATGTAATATTTCGTAAGTTCATTGGTTAGATCTCATTGATATCTATCAGTATGCCAAAAATTGTTTAAATATTCCAAGCGGTTACATGTAAGTCACTATCACCAATTTTCACAAACGGGTTACGGACGGACAGACAGACTGACAGAATGACACGGTGATTTTAGGACACTCTTAGAAAATCAACCGACTTCAGTCGGTCGCTTTTTCTACGGGTCGTGCAAAATGAGCTACAATAGTGACAGCAACAATTGTCTAGCTATGAACTGGTTTACTGTATTCAAACAATTCAGATGTCACGCGAGGAAAAATAACTTTGCAGAGGGCGGTGTCCCGCCTGTTTGAGCTCAGGTCAATGTAAAAGGTCAAGGTTAAAAATATGACCTCATTTCAAGAGCATATGATCTCAAGTATATGCACAACAAATAAGAAAACGTTATCATTTACTCTTTTTGAACACAAATTCTAGGGTTAACATTTAGGGTTGTCGCTATGGTGAACGTAAACGCATAGGCGGACGAACAAACGGACGAGCAGACAAACGGACGGAAACTTGATCTTATGTGCACCTAATTAAAACTCAAATTACACTTATTCCTTTTCAGAATTTATATAATATTAATGATATTCGAAAATGTCCATTTTGTGTTAAAATGGAGGACATAAAGTATGCTGAAGACAAATGATACACTGCAACTTTTATTTAGCATATATTGTAAATTAAACATCTGTCAATTTGTAATGCGATTATTACATGTTTTTGTCATGCTATATCTCTTTATTGGTTTCATTGGGCAACAGGGCTTGGGTGTCATTTCATCTCAATGTCGGGTAAAAGTCCCACAAACTTGGAAGCAACGTCTCCAAAATGACCTACACAGTGTTGATGGGGACGTTAAACCTCAAAACAAACAAACAATTCCTTTCGCAGAAAATTTTTCCTTTCGCGAAAGCAACCTTCCTTTCGCGAAATGGTTCCTTTCGCTATATAGACCAACCACGTGAAATTAGGTCAAAATAGCTATTCACCGCAGCAGTTACCGAATTCACTAGAAACACAATTATACATATGACGTATGGTCATCAAAGGACAAGACGGTGAGCAAGCCGAAACTGTATATATTTTTCATTCATGTCTCACATATAAAACGAAACATTTCCTAGGTTAAAACTTCAGTAAACTGTCGTATTTTTGAGTAGATTTATTTATGCAAATCATTGACCAATGAAATGGTCATCTCCTTGGACATGTGGTTTTATTGACCAATGGAATAATGAAAAATGTAGGACAAAAGCAAAACTATAACGGCTACGCCGTAAAAAAAAAAAAAAAAAAAAAAAAAAAACGTTTCGCATTAAAGAAGACGATATATTCGATATAATCGCAAGTAGTGTAATTTGATGACTTTGCACATGTCGACATGTTAATGAAGGAACTGAAAGTCGATATTTTCTAAATCGACTTTCATTATCAAACACACATATCGATAATCTAAAAGTCAGTTTTGCATTTAGATATTGCAAAAATCGACAAAATAAAGTCGATAAAATAGGCTATATTTCCGACCAAAAATGCATTAGTACTATAGGGTGGCACTTGGTACCATTGACCGAGGTCAAGACGGTCTGGTTCAAGCTTTGCCGAAAGTACCCAAAATACCATTCATATGCAAAGCATGAAAGGGGAAGGTTTTAAGTTGTTATAAGAAGTTAATTTGTATTCGGAAACTACTTCTGGCTTAAGTTGAGTAGCTCTGGCCCAGAAAACGTGTACACTCGATTGTTTTCAGTTCTTTGGTGTATTTCTTGCTTCCAAAGGATAAACGTTTTATAGAACATATTTAACGTCACTACAGCTGGTGTTAAGGGACTATGTGGTCACCATAAAAGTCTCCCTGCCCTTCATCCCATAGTGGAGTTTTTATTTTCTAGTCCTTTAGCATTATTGATTCCATTGTGGAACTTTGAAATTATCAGAGGGTCACTGATAAGGCCTTATACTAATCGGCCAAAACTAGTTAGTCTGGCCCAGAAATTAATAATTCGATATAACGAATTAATAATTCGATAAAACGAATTAATAATTCGATATAACGAATTAATAATTCGATAAAACGCAATAATAATTCGATAAAACGCAATAATAATTCGATATAACGCAATAATAATTCGATATAACGAATTAATAATTCGATAAAACGCAATAATAATTCGTTATAACGAATTAATAATTCGATAAAACGCAATAATAATTCGATAAAACGCAATAATAATTCGATATAACGAATTAATAATTCGATAAAACGCAATAATAATTCGATATAACGCAATAATAATTCGATATAACGAATTAATAATTCGATATAACGAATTAATAATTCGATAAAACGCAAAAATAATTCGATATAACGAATTAATAATTCGATAAAACGCAATAATAATTCGATAAAACGCAATAATAATTCGATATAACGAATTAATAATTCGATTAAACGCAATAATAATTCGATATAACGCAATAATAATTCGATATAACGCAATAATAATTCGATATTACGAATTAATAATTCGATAAAACGCAATAAATAAAAGAGTTAAATGTCACTTCCCGGGCTCCGTAGATAATAGCGTAAGTTTTCATTTGAAAATGCCAGTTCTTGAGATGTATTAACGGCACTTTAGCGCACGGGTGTATTATCGTAATGAATGAAATAATTATATGATAGTTAACTGTTATAAAACTCTCATATCACGGACTCGATCAGTTTAAAAATATGTGTGTGGAACATTTTGCCGCAAACCGTATGCCCCATATACATTCGAACAATTACAATATAATGTTCATGTGTAATGCTGCCAGTGAGCTCAAACTGGCTCGTAAAGATTCTATACTTTGTGCATACAAATGTGTAACTTTTCCAAAAACAATGCCTAGGTCCAAAACACTGACGCACTTATTAGCGTAATGAGAAGTATTAGCGTTTGTTTTACGGCCCCCGGTCATCGGGCTTGAAGAAATAAATTGGCTGCATGGTGCTTCCACACAGAGCTGAATCCGACCGCACACGAGTACTGGTAAACCGCTTAGAGGATCTAATTCTGCCGATGCAAAGCAGTGCGAGTCGGACCGTCTATATTTATAAACCCTATTGGTTTCATTGCGCGACAGGCCTTTAGATGTCATTTCATCTGAGTGTCTGGTTAAAGTTCCAAAATTGGAAGCAACGTCTCCAAAATGACCTATTCAGTGTCGAGGTGGACTTTAAACCTCAAATCGAACAAACAATTAACAAACAAAACCTTATCCTCCATCACTCTAAAATCGGGAGCCTGACGGGAATAGTCGAGATTTTTTTATTTTTTTTATTTATTTTTGTTTTGCAAAGGGAGCAGTCATTATTCATTTGGTTTATTTGCAGAGGAGAAGTATGGATATCCATAATTCGAATAAGTGATATCCACAAATAGACCGAATTATGGATATCCATAATTCGAATTATGGATATCTATAATTCGATTTATGGAAATCCATAATTCAGATCGATTTATGGATATCCATATTCGAATTATGGATATCCGTTATTAAATTCGAATTATGGATGAATTATGGATATCGATAAATGAGTATGGATATCCATAAATAGGGAATTAATAGTAAAACGGCGCCCCATAAAGCTCTACCGTCCAAAGTGTAAGGGACTTGCACCTTCTTAGTCATTAGGTCTCTCACCGCCGTGGGTTCGAGCCTCGCTCGGGTCACTTGTGAGACGCCAAGTTCTGCAACGGAAGGTCAGGTGGTTTTTCTCCGGGTACTCCGGTTTTCGCCCACCTATGATTAACGATCGGCTCGATATGAGTGAAAAAATCTTGAAAGGGCCGTATAAACCCAAACCAAAAAAAAAAAAAGGGGGGGGGACTTGCACCACCTTTCCTGGGCAGGCTTATACATGCTAAGCTGTTTACCAGTACTCGCAAGTTCGAGTTAGTTTCAGCTCTACTCGCAAGCATCATGTACTGAATGTGTTGCAAAGAAGCTTATGGCTTAATTTGGGATGGTATAGCAGACAAAAAGCTGTCAAACTGTTATTTATCTCTATTGATCACATGTTAACATTCAATAAAAAAAAACGATTTTGACGACATTGAACCGTGCAATGTAATACGATCCCTTTCATCGATTCAGTATTTTAGTATTTAAAATGTTTAATTATTCAGCCATCATTGTAATAAGAAAAATACTCAGGACAATCCTTAAAGATCACAGATGTTAATGAACGATACACTACGAAAACAAGCCTATACAAATATATTTTACGAAAAAAAAAACCCGGAAATTTTAAGTTGAAAAATTGTGATTTGTTTCTCATTTCTGTTCAAAATGTAGGTTGTGGGTACTCGTTAGAGCCGCCTCGTCGAGGCGGTTCTAACGAGTACCCACAATCTATATTTTAGAGCAGAAATAAGAAAAATAAGGTTTAGCTCTGTAAACTCCTGTTTTGATAAATAAAAGTGGGGTTCAAGGGGGGTCACAATTATATAGGCGTGTTTTCGTAATGATTAGGCCAGTTTGTCTAACCATTTAGTTCCTGTATTTGATGCACGAAAATTTGTACCCACAATATATGTTATTGAGCCGAAAAAGTAAAATAATGTATACTCCTGCAAATCCCAGTTTTCATGCTGAACAAAATATTTGTCTAAATCGCGACGGAAGTAAGGGCGAGGATTTTGGCCACGTTAAGTCGATTTAAGTCCCAAAGTGGAATTTGTTTCACTGGCCGTTCCAAGGCGGTTCTTCTGTGGCGTTTTTTTTTTTGTTGTTGTTATGGTTTGTCTTTTGAGTGTTTGTATCGCTTATATTATTTTGTTTTGGATAGCCAGTTGGCCATTTTGTGGGAAAGTAACTGTCCTTTGGGCTTTCCGTTGATGATGTTTCCATTAGGGTCTATTGGTCATGTTTGTGTTTCTTTCCCTTTGGTGTCTCTGATGGAAGCTGTGGGATAAATGTATCGATTCCTGATCATTTCCTTCACTTCTACTTGACTATATAAAAGTGGGGTTCAAGTGGGTACAAATTATAAAGGCGTGTTTTTGACATGTGAAGAGTGCACAAAAAGTGATATCTATAAGTTGAGAAAGATTTATATGAAAATAAATATTGTATGAAAAGCAGATTCCAGATCAAAACAGATGATAAATATGATAAGTCAAGAAATGCATGTATTGAAAATGTGCAGAAATATTTGCACTTGCAAAAACTTCGTCGTATTAATGTGCATGAAACTGTTTGGAAGACAATATAGGCTGACCAATGAGGAACAGGCTCTCAGCATTGATTTTTTTCTGATTCGTCTTTGTTTTTAAAACAAAGAAACAGGACTTACCCCATAACTTTTTTAAGAAAGTCGCCCCTATACATTACGGTAACACACCCGTTCGACATAGTGCATTTTACATCTCCAAAATGGCTACTTTTCTGATGAAAATCCGTGACATTTTTCTTATTTATTCTGCAAACATAGGTTGTAGGTGCTCGTTGGAACCGCCTCAAGGCGGTTCTAACGAGCACCAGCAATCTATAATAAGAATTATAATGTATACCCCCGTAAACCCCAGTTTTCTCCATATAAAGTGGGGTTTGGGGGTGTCTATTTCACATACGTCACTGTGAACAGCAAGGGCTCTAAAGAGACTACGTTTGTCTGGTGGTACACGCGCGTCTTACTGTTGATCAGGCGTCGCGCCGGTTCAGACAACATTCGCTTCTGGAGA
The DNA here is from genome assembly GCA_963580285.1 of Lucinisca nassula. Lineage (NCBI taxonomy): Eukaryota > Metazoa > Mollusca > Bivalvia > Lucinida > Lucinidae > Lucinisca > Lucinisca nassula. Next base: position 121,320,979 of record OY757023.1, on the reverse strand, counting down.
TCGACCGCGGTCATTCTCGCCATTCCGCTGATTCAAAAAGAGCATATGTCAGTAACAAACGATACATTATATTAACCGTTTAGAAGCCTGGACATGTGGCTGGATACACATACCGCTGACCTGGCAATCTCGTAATGGGTAGCCGGTGAAAGGTTTTGAAAACAGTATTGTAAAGTTGTTGTTTTTTTTTTCAAATTGACTAGAATCAATGAATCAGGAATGTTAGTTTTTTTGGACATATTGTATGTATCGCAAGCTTGCGTATAGATCTTGAGTGAATAGCCACCAGCTACATGAGATTACCAGGTGTGTACCTGCTCACCAAGTGTTTTGGCCGTTTAACGCCAGCACCAACCAACTGCGAGAATACCTCTGCGCAAACTACACAACGTCTGTTGAACTGTCTTGCAAGTACATATATTATATCGTTCATTGGTTGGTTGGTTGGTTGATTTGAGGCTTAACGTCCCCGTCAACACTGTAAAGGTCATTTTGGAGACGTTGCTTCCAATTTTGTGGGACTTTTACCCGACATTGAGATGAAACGACTAATCAAGCCCTGTCGCCCAATGAAACCAATAGGGTTTATTAGCATGGACGGTCCGCCTCGCACCGCGGTTCCTGGACAGGCTTAGATCCTCTAGGCGGTTTACCAGTACTAGTGTGCGGGCCGGATTCAGCTCTGCGTGGAAGCATCATACAGCCCATATATTTCTTCAAGCCCCTATGGGCGGGGGCCGATATCGTTCATTGGCATATTTATGGTTAATACAATTATTTAGTAAAATTCCTCCTCCTATTGTCCCACTTGCTCTTCCTCCTGCTCCTCCTCATCATCATCATCATCATCATCATCATCATCATCTTCATCATAGTCATCGTCATCATATGGGCCCCGTCAAGCGATTTTGGTACTTATCGCTTATGCGAGCAGCGAAGGTTCAGGCGAGCCTGCGCATCCGCGCAGTCTCGCCAGAACCTTCGCTGCTCGCTCATACAAGCAGTGAATCAAGAGGAACCTTCAGACAGAAAGCCATATCCCTGGCCCCTCTGAATGGCTAGGCATGCGCAGTTAAAATTTGTCATGACGGAATGCTCCAAGACACAAATTCGCTTGGCGGGGCTCATATGTAATTAGATCCGACATCTATTACTGCACTTCTTCTACTATTCTTAATGAGGTGGCGGAGCTACGTCCGGTCTAGTCCTTGTTGCTACTTCACGGTAACAATATTCTACAAATTAAAGGTAATCCTTTGGAAGCAAGTACTTTGGAAGTTATATTCAGAGATGCCAGTTTCATTTTTCCGGGGCTGTTAGAGCATTTGTGTGGTATAGCATGCGCAGTGATCATTTCGGGAGCTCTCATTATTCCCAAAATATAAAAAGAAAATATAAATTTGTGATATCACAAAATCGATTAAGTGATATCACAAATTCATAACTATTAAGGGATATCATAAAATAAATTTTGTGATATCACTAAATAAAGATGAATTTGAGATATCAATAAATCGAAAAAGTGATATGACAAAATCGATTCAGTGATATCACTAAATAGAATTAGTGATATCACTTAATATAATCATTGATATCACAAAAGAATGCCAATTTTGTGATATCACAAGATCGATGTTGTGATATCACAAATTCAGTCTTACTTGTTGAGGATTTTGTGATGTCAAAAACTCGAGTTGGTGATATAAAAAAAAAATGAATTTTGTGATATCACATAATAATTAGTGATATCAAAAATAGGGGATTTATAGTAAAACGGCACCTCATTGTATTCAGCCGGTGCATTCATCAAACACGCGAGAATATTCAATTTTGGGTAAGAACACCAAGGTTAGGACAGAATTTTTGTCCCTGGCTAAAACTCCGGATTTCCTTATCTGGTGTCCAAGAATAGAATTTCTATCCCAGGCTAAAACCACGGATTTCCTTATTTGGTTTCTGGCTGCATGAAGAAGCGTTGTATAATTCGTTCAGTCTAGAATGATCAGAAAAAGCGGATGCCAGACCGATCTGAGTCTTGGCTTGACGCAAATGCTCGAACGCCCTGTCCGCTTGACGCAGTCTATATTAAAAATAAAATGTTCCACATAATAACGTGAACAAGTCCCTGCAACAATCACTTGCACCCGACTTTATACAGAGAAAACTGGGGTTTACGATGTATACATTATATTTCTGCTCCAAGATAACGTTTGTGGATATTCGTAAAAAAACCCGCCTCAATCAGGGGCCCACAACGTCTGTTTGGGGTATAAGTAAGACAAATATCACGAACTTTCATGAAAAATAAAGAAACGTGGCATTTTGGGGATGTGGAAAATGCAGAGTGTCGCACGGGTATGTTATCGTAATGTTATAGTTCTAGACTTAAGAGGGTGCTGATTTTATTTATTTATTCATTTATTTATTTTATTTTTGGTAAATTTCGCGAAAAAAGTAGACCCCGATCTGTTATTTGATCTGACACATGTAACTGTGTACACAAACGGCCCTCTTAAGCCTGGTGGGTACGAGCGCCGACTCTTTACCACTTGGTACCTCACCGCTGCTGTTTCGACCCTGCTCGAGTCATATGCTGATCACCAAGTTCTGCAACGGAAGGTCACGTGGTATTCGCAGGGTACACTGATTTTCGTCCTCCTCTAATCAACGATGGGCTGGATATACGTAAAAAATAAGTAACAAATTCTTTAGAGAGCCGTAAAATAACAAAAATATACTGTGCACAATGTCATTTTTATGGGAGCCTTTAAACATGCGCACTGCTTGCAGACGACTCCTGATTCCTGATCATTGCCTTCAATTCTATTTCACAAGGTGAGCTTATAGTATAGTCAGGCATCCGGCGTCCGCCAGAAATACATCCGTCGTCCACACTTTCGAACCTAAATATCTCAGCTAATAACTTGCCAATCTTGATCAAATTTCATGAGCAGCACTTGGTTGGGGGATTGACTGGATTAGGTTTTGGACCCGTTTTGATCATAAATGTTGTTGCCATGTAAACAAGCACGTTCCATTGACTCATAATGGGGGAAAACGACGTCTCCAAATATACTCAGCCATTTCTAATGTGATCTTTATCAAACCTGTAGATAACAATGAAAGGCAAACAGTCTACGTCGATTTCGAATTTGAGCGTTACAGGACCTTCAGATTTGGAGTTAATTGCCTTTGAGCATAAATATAAGCGAACAATGGTTGTCTCCACTTTAGCTCAGCTGTTTTGATCCGATCGTTTTGAAACTTTTAGTAAACAATTACAAGCATAATATCTCAGAAGGATTCGAATTTGACTTGAATCTATCAACCGGTTTCGTCGTGACATTTCTTTGAGCTTGAAAACTTTAACCATTGACTTACAGTTGAAAAACGACGTCTATAACATTTCTCGGCCTTTCTGATCTGATCTCTATCAGGTTTGCAGATAACTAGGAGAGGCTAACAGTCGACGTCGAGTTCTGATCTGGACATCACAGGACCAACGGCTTTGTAGCTACCTAACCTTGAGCATCAATATAAGCGAAAATGGAGTCTCCACTTTTCACAACTGTTTTCGATCCACTGATTGATTGACTGACTTATTTATTGATTGATTGATTGAATGAGTGAGTGAGTGAGTGAGTGAGTGAGTGAGTGAGTGAGTGAGTGAGTGAGTGAGTGAGTGAGTGAGTCAGTGAGTCAGTGAGTGATTGGTTTGAGGTTTAACGTCCCAGTCAAAATTGTTTGGGTCATTTTGAAGACGTTACTTCAAATTTTGTGAAACTTTTACCCGACATTGAGATCAAATGACATCCCAAATCCTGCCGCTCAATGAAACCAATAGAGATTATATGCAAGGACGGTCCGACTAACACCACTTTGCCTGGACAGTCAGCTGTTTTCGATCGGATCGTTTTGAAACTTTTCGTAAACACGGACAAGCATAATATCTCATATATTACTTGCAGATAGTAGAGACTATACAGTAAAATTCTTATATTAAGACCACATTTGGGACTGTTCAAAAGTGGTGTTTAAGGCCCTGACCAGGGGACACTGTGTGCAGAAAGCACGAAGAAAACATAACTGCACACTTCTAAATAAGCTTTTTAAAGGAGAATTAGTCTTTAATTTTAGGTGGTCTTAACACCAGAATTTTACTGTATTTCATAATGGACCAGATTATTCAAACCACAGTGGGTCTGTTTGATTGCAAACCAGATTGGACATGTTGCTTACCTTGGCCAGGTGTAGAACCTAGATGAGCAAGTCCCAAAAATTCCAGCTGATTACATCTGTACTAGACACTCACTGTCAACACCCCGTATCCGACTAAACATGACACCCATACCTTTTTGCATGAGGGTAGATCAAAATTGCTTATTTTTGTCCCAGAAAACAGAATTTCACATTTCATGCAAATTGTCTTCTACGGATTGAGACAATTTGCATAAGATGTCAAGTCATAGTTGTTGTTAAAAATAAGCAAATGTCAACGATATGTCGTTTGCTGAATTAGCCAAGAGAGCGGATAAGTACATGTATAAAATAACAATTAAATGTACTTATAAATACGCACAGCTGCCGCAGCTCTTCAGTACTACATATGTGTCATCTGTGCCAATTACACTGTACAAATAAATTATATTTCATGAAAGGAGTAACCTTAATAATTATCAACCTAAACGTTTGTAGGTCAGGCAGAACTAATCTGTTTGTAGAAAAATAAGGTCTATATTAAAATAATAAAAGTTCAGATATGTAACATCTGCAAGGTTAGAAGTTGATTTTATAATTAATCCTTCATTGCTGCTTAACCCTTGTCCTGCTAATCCCGGATATGCCTTATCTTTGAAACAATGAAGATCCAGATCAGATGGCTTCTGAAGAAGCCATCTGATTCCAGATCCTGAAGAAGCCATCTGATCTGGATCTACATTGTTTTTCATTCAGTTTATGAATTTGTTGCAATAATTTGCATCAGGCAATCTTATTGGTTGATAATTGGTAGTGGGTGTGGCATATATGAATATTTAGCAGAACAAGGGTTAAGTTCAGCTGAGTCCAAGTGTTGTACATCAGCGGAATAAATACGCCAGTGCCCAGTTGTTCAAAGTCTCGTTAGCGTAATAGAAGTGAAGGCAATGATCAGTAATCGATACAATTAACCCACAGCTCCCATCAGAGACACCAAGGGAAAGAAAAACAAACATGAAATTCAGTCCCTGCTGGAAACATCAACAGCGGAAAGCCAAAAGGACAGATACTTTCCCACAAAATGGCCAATTGGCTATCCAAAACAAAATAATATAAGCGATACAAACTCTCAAAGACAAGCCCTAACAAAAATAAACCGCGACAGAAGAACCGGCTTGTACCGGTCAGTGAAAAGAATTCCACTGTGGGGCTTAAATCGATTTTAAGTGGCCACAATCCTCGCCCTTACTTCGCGATTTAGACGATTTTTGTTCAGTCCGCATGATGCACATCTGTGCAACATCTCCGTGAACACAAAAAATCAAACAACCACAGAGATGAAACATCGGTGAGGACTCGACAGCAAGGAAACACTAAAATGCCAGAGCAAAAGAAAACCAACAATTAGACATCAGGGGTGTCAGGTTGTGTTTTCTCAAGAATTTATTCGGAAAATGGCTGAACTTTTCGCAAACAGTGTAGCAGCTTTTAATCAGATGCCGCGTTCTGCGGCGTCTGATCTGGGCTTGTACTGTTTGCCATTTACCCGTTTGGGGGTTTCTGGTACAAAATGGGTTAAGCAGCTCGATACTGGTTAGAACTTTCAGTGTTCTAGCAAGTACGGTGTTAAATACGCCGGCCTCGGTGGGTCAGTCGGACGCGCGTCTGACTGGTGATCAGGAGGACGCGGGTTCGATACCTGCCGGCATCGGCAACATTTTTTCGTAGAGATAAATCGTGAGTCGGGACCTCGGTTTAAAGACTCATCCGAAAGTCTGAAGAAGCCCAGGTTCGATCCCGCGACCCCTGGTTTACAAGGCAAGACAAAAAAAAACTAGCGCAATAATTTTATGACAGGGACTGTAAGGCATTTTAGCTTGCCAATCGTCCGAAAATTAAAAACACAGTAGCGTTGCGTTGTTAATGTGCAGCTGACAATCACTGATTAGTATGGAATCAAGGTAGTGGTTATTTATAATAAGTATTCGCGTTGTTCTTATATTGTTGTGAGGTTGGAGTGTTGCGTAATAGTCCCGTATAATTTGTTGCATCTCGAAAACACTCCAAAATAATTTTTACCCCCTTGAAGCCCACTTTTATATAGCAAAACTGGGGTTTACAAGGGTAAACCGTATTGTTTCTTATTTCTGCTCTAAAGTATAGATTGTGGGTATTGTGGGTACTCGTTAGAACCGCCTAGATGAGGCGATTCTAACGAGTACCCAAAATTTATATTTTGAGCATATTTTTTCATCTTAAATTTTTCATTCTTTCGACGATAGAGGTTACAATATATTTGTATAGGCGTGTTTTCGTAATTGGTTTGGCAAACAGTGTAGACACATATCAGACGCCGTAGAACGCGGTGTCTGATCAAGGTCTTTACTAACTATTTACTTACAATACAGGAAGTAAAGGGTTCAATGAAACAGTCGAAGTCCCTGTTCCGGGGACCATTTTTCCACTCAGTGCAGTCAGTGCTTTGATTAATATGCACAGTTATTTTGGTACCGTAATGAGGATTGATACCGAAATAGTTTATATATCAAAATTAATTGACTTGAACATCGACACTAAGAATAACATAAACATATACCTTGTAGGTGTAAACTTGTTAACAACAGCCGTTAGTAAACCTGCTTGTTCGCGAACCAGTGCCAAATGTTGCGCCAAATTAACCCATTTAGTACCGGAAACCCCAAAACGGGTACCAGGCCAAACAGTGCAGACCCAGATCAGACGCCGCAGAACGCGGCGTCTGAATAGGGCCTCCTCTGTTTGCTAAACGTTCAGCCATTTTCCGATCAATTTTGAAGAAAACTCAACCTGACACCCCTAAATTTTGAAATGGACTCCTGCTATATATAAGGAGGAAGATTCCATTTGGTACAAAAAGGGTTAAAGCTGATTACACGTACACTACGGTAGAAAAGGTATGGAATGTAATGATGTCTGCAAGGAGTTGAATAATAGAAAGGTTAACCCGATGTTAGCCCGCCGTTTTGGGGTTGACTGGGAAAATACATCCATAGCACGCAGTGAAAACTAGTTATGATCGGTCAGCTCGGATCTCAATCCTTGTTAAGACGAATTTTCGCTTACCGTTTCAGCTCGGATCTCAATCCTTGTTAAGACGAATTTTCGCTACTGTCATAGAAACTATAAAGGTCTGATTTTGATGATATGATTTCTTCACTGGAGTGACTGACATACAAAGTCAATAAATTACAAATATATATATAACAAAAAAAACAACAAAAAAAAAACATATGCCTTATAAGGACAATCGGCGTGACGGCATTTCCACTGAGGTCCGCCATTTTCGGAGGTGTAAACAAAGGTATTCTGCCAAATGTGCACAAGAAATATTTTAAATCATTCTCATACCTCTGACAAAGACTTACTCTATATTATTGTTCCGTATATTTCCTTTAATTTCTGATGATTGCTATAAAATAATCTGACACATTTTGTTTTAAAAACTGTTTAAAAATGATCAAATTTTAGTGATAACAACCGAAGCTTTCACCTCCACCAAATGAGAAAAATGGCGGGAAAGATAGCCGTTCTTTGTTTCTTTTTAACTGAAGAGCTCCCTGCCGACTGTCCTTATAAGAAATATTATATCCAATCAGTTACAGTAAAATTCCGCTACTAGAACCACCTAAAATCAAGTTGTGTTTATCTCTCTGAATTGTTCAAAAGTGGCTAATGAACCTGTGTTGAACAAGCCCCAACTTAAGGAGGTCTTAATATAGGTTTTTTACTGTAATTTTGTTCATATGTGCTGAAGCAACCCATGGTTTGAATGCCTACAAATGTGACATCTAATCTCAAATGATACACTTTAAGGGGAGACAATTGTTGAAATAATTTGTCTCCCTAATCGAAAGGGGCACAATCTTCAATGACACAATTTGCTACATTAAAGCTTTTTGAGGAGTACTTTTACAGAAAATTCTAAAACAGCGCGCCTATATGGAACTGCGTTTTATTATGCAACAGATTACGGGACAGAAGGGTCTGCCGCGTGACGTCATTAAAAGCTACCAATTTACACGTCACTCATCGATTTCGTGACGGAAGACGGTGTAACATCACTTTCTTGTACCGAAAATGTTACAAAAAGACATAAATACATGTGTTACAGGCACTGATGTTTGCGAGATTTCTTCTAACAATGGCGAAAGATTTTGAGAATTTGCAGGAACGACATTATTGCCGATTTTCAGCGTGTTAGAATCGAAATATAGCAGCTCTAGTCTAACGCGCTCGTGATTTGATCTACTTTACAACTGACCTTCAAACTGTTTAATGTACATGTGCATAAATATTATTCCCTTCACTTAATGTTTTAGTGAATTATAATCATTATTATATATATACTATATGCATTTGCTCTATGAAAAATGAATATTGTATTGCTTATTGCTATTGTCACGTGAAATTACTTGCTATGTTTTCACTTGAGGGGGAGGGCCGTAACTAATGTTGTGAGAACTTGTGTCCAAAGCCACTGCATTTGTAGAGTTGCAATAAATATGATTAAACTAAACTGACCTTCAAACTGTGATTTATTACTCAACAAGAAGGCGGCGTCTGTTCTGGTCTACGCTGTTTGCAAACGTGCCCAGTCAAGACTATACCGATAACCAACCTTTTAACACTACACTATGACATCATAGTGATAAAAATAACGCAGCTAAAATATCCGTTACCTGGATGTCCTCCAAAATTTAATGCTAATTGACCAATTCTAATGCACTTGCGTATGTAACGCGACGTCTGATTGGATAACGTCAACGATTCGCGACAGTATATTCTGCGATATACTGTCGGAAACCCGAAGTCATCCTGTAACGTCACTTTTCATTGGTTGGTATTTGGTCTTACGCAGCTCACTGTACTTGCTGGTTTGGGCATTTTTCAAACAAAACAAGTGAATTAGTGCATTAGAATGGAGATAACTGTATTGAAAATTGTCATTTGGGGAGGTAAAAGGTCGGTTTTACGATCGCAAATTCCGTTTTACGGCGTCGTCGTAAAACGAATTTTCCGACCGTAAAACCGCCGATTTACCTCCCCAAATGACACTTTTGAATACAGTTATCCCCTAAATGAACATTAGAAACTGATCTCAGATCCGAATAATATTAAGAGAAAATGGTCTTACAAACTGCCAGTGAAGAAGGTATAGTTCTATCTTTAAGTGTGCCAGCATCAGTTCATATTTCTGGCAAATACCAGTAGGTCAGCCTGCAGTCCCTGACACATTTATGATCTTTATTTCTATGATTTATACTATTTAGTTCGATACGGCTTACATACTTGGCACAAGACTTAACAATGGCATAAGAGTTTCTTCGTACTTGGCGAATAGATACACCTGGCTTATTCATCACGTGAACAAATCCGTGAAATAAAGACCCCCTTAAACCCCACTTTATATAGAGGAAACTGGGGTTTACGGGGGTATTCATTATTTTTCTTATTTCTGCTCCAAGACATTGGTTGTGGGTACCCGTTAGAACCGCCTCAATGAGGCGGTTCTAACGAGCACCCTCAACCTATGTTTTAAGCATTTATAAGAAAAATATCTAGGATTTTCATCAGAAAACTAGCAATTTTGGAGATGTGAAAAATGCACTATATCGCACGGATGTGTTATCGTAATGTTTTACCACCCTCTTATGAGAAAGGGCACAAGTGTTTCTTCCTTCATGAAAATCCATCCGCTTGACACAGTCTGCTGTCCCATATCTAAAACATGTTGGTTTTCTGATATAAAATAGATTTTACTTGGCCACAAACCTCGCCCTTACTTAGGTCGGAGCTTAGACAAATAATTTATTCAGTCCACATGAAGGCTTTCACTGGGAAGGGGTAGTGAGGGCTTAAATAGATTTTACTTGGCCACGAACCTCGCCCTTACTTAGGTCGGAGCTTAGACAAATAATTTATTCAGTCAACATGAAGGCTTCCACTGGGATGGGGTAGGGGTGAGGGCTTAAATAGATTTTACATGGCCAGAAACCTCGCCCTTTCTTAGGTCGCAGCTTAGACAAATAATTTATTCAGTCCACATGAAGGCTTCCTAACGCATCGGTGCTTCATCTCCGAGAACATAACAATCAAACAAATACATAGACTAGTGTGTGTGTGTGTTTGTGGGGGAGGGGTGTTATACGCTCAACATCGACAACCTAGACCGCATGTATGAGACGGTACACCGCAGAAGACATATGTGCAATAGCAATAACCCAGACCATATATATGGACCGGGACACTGCTGCAAAAGACACATGTGCAACAGCAACAACCTAGTTCTAATATCTGAGCTGGTACATTGAAAGTCATATGTGCAACAGCAACACCCTAGTCCACATATATGAGCCGGAACACTGCAAAGCACATGGCAACAGAAAAATGCCACGCGAACAAATATCCATGTATGTGCCATTGAATTGGACGTAGGCATGGCATATTTAGTCCTTTCAAAATACCTTACACGTGAGGCGGAGCATTGGTAAATACATGTGCAACAGCAACCACAAAAACCTAACCTATGAGTTGGACACTGCAAAACACATATATGCAACAGCAACAACCCATACCTAACATATGTGGCGGAGAGGTGCAAAACACACATATGCAAAAGCAACAAACGAGACCTAATGTATAAGGCTGAGTAATGCAAAATACATATGTGAAGAACTTACCTATGTGTGTGACACTGCAAAACACAGATGTGCAACAGCAACAAGCCAGATGAGCCGAGACATTGCAAAACACACATTTGCAAAAAGAAACAACCCAGACCTTACATATGAACCGGCACATCGCAAACACACATATGCAACTGCTACGACCCAGACGTAACATACGAACCATAACAGTGCAAAGCGCCAATGTGCAACAGCATCGACTCATCGTTCTTTCATACTGAGTGAGTGAGTGTTTGCGTTTTACGTCCCATCAACAGCTAAGGTCATACGGAGACGGGACCTTGGTTTAAAGACTCATCCGAAAATCTGGAGAAGCCCGGGATCGATCCTGCGATCCCTGGTTTACAAGGCGAGTAGCGTAACCACTACATCACGGAGGCTTCTACTCCTTTATACTGAAGAGAAGTGTCATAACTTAACTCATTTTGTACAGGAAACCCCGAAACGGATGCCTTGGCAAACAGTGCAGGTCCAAATCAGACGCCGCACAACGCGGCGTCAGTTCAGGGCCTACACAATTCGCCAAAAAGTTCAATCATTTTCCAAAGCACAACTTGACACCCCTATATATAAGGGGGAAGATTCCATTTGGTACATTCCATTTCTGCTCAAAATATAGATTGTGGGTACCCGTAAGAACCGCCTCATCGAGACGGTTCTAACGAGTACCCACAATCTATATTTTAGAGCAGCAATAAGAAAAATAAGGTATACCCCTGTAAACCCCAGTTTTAGTATATAAAAGTGGGATTCAAGGGGGTCAAGATTATATAGGGGTGTTTTCGTGATGGCAACAAGTATATGTAGTGAACGCCGATGTAAACTCAAATTCAAATCGAGACAAATTGGGTTAACAGAGATAAACATGTCTTCATTTTTCTTGTTCAAACCATAGAATGTTGATACTTGTTAGAACCGCATCAAAGAAACGGTCCTAAAGAGCACCTTCAAACTATGTTGGGATAAAAAAACAACAACAAAAAAACAGTTATATCGTTTTAAAAGGAAAGTGCCATTTTACAATTATCAAAGCACGTATGTTATATCATGGTAGAGAAAAGTGTCGCTTGGTCACATGTGGGACGCCAAGTTTTGCAATGGAAGGTCAGGTGATTTTTTTTTCTCCTGGTACTCAAGTTTCCGCCCACCTCTGATTGCCGATTGGCTCGAAATATGTGAAATGATTGAAATGGCCGTAAAACCGATAAATCAAGAAATAAGTAAATAACGAAACAAAGCAAAGTCTGCAATCAGTGAATGGAATCTATTCGAACACGAACATTCAAAATAAATATACAAAACCGAAGTTTAATTTGCGGAGAAAATAAATTTAACATAAAGTTCCTTTGATCGCATGATTCTGCGCAATAAATGTGCAATCGGTATGCATCTATAATTAGATTTTCTTTCGGATTGATATAACTTTCACATTAAAATTTATTTAGTCTTTATCGCATGTAAATGCAATATCAGGTGAACCATAAAATTGTGCATGTAATTTATACAACATCACGAAAACAGGACTGACCCCCTCAAAACCCAACTTTTATATAGTATATCTGGGGTTTGCAGTGGAATACATTATTTTTCTTATTTCTGCTCAAAAACATAGATTGTGGGTACTCGTTAGAACCGCCTCGTCGAGGCGGTTCTAACGAGTATCGACAATCTATGTTTAGAGCAGATGTTAGAAAAAAAAATCGAAATTTTTCATCTGAAAATTTTAATGTTTTGGTGGTAAAATTTACAATGTATTCATATAGGCGTGTTTTCGTAATGCTCTATAACTTCATGGCTGTTTCAAATGAAAAAGTCCTTTCTATTACGATAACACACCCCATGTGACATAGTGCATTTCACATATCCGAAATGGCTACTTTTCTGATGAAAATCCGTGATAATTTTCTTATTTATACTGCAAACATAGGTTGTGGGTGCTCGTTAGAACCGCCTCAATGAGGCGGTTCTAACGAGTACCCACAACCTATGTCTGGGAGCAGAAATTTAAAAAATAATGTAAACCCCAGATTTTTCTCTATATAAAGTGGGGTTTAGGGGTTATTCATTTCACTGTTTTGTTCAGGCGATGCCACATTGCATGTTTCAGCTTGATTGGATATAAAAATCAGTAGAGTCGACGATTGTTTTTTTTTTGTTGTTGTTGTTGTTTTTTTTTTTCTTCACAAATGCAATTAGTCTAATATTTGTTGCTCTCTTACTGGAATCAAGATCACAGGAAGAATACTGTAGGATGTGTTATCCTACGGAACCCTGGAAGGGACATGCAATTTATTTTAAAATGTTGTGCGAACAAGATAATATCTAATATTTTGTTCGCACAACATATTAAAAATAAAACTGACTGTCCCTTTCCGGCTTCCGTATTGTCCGGAATTGAAATCACGTCAACGTACGGCTCGCAGACAACATGTACTTAGGATAAATCACAGTTGTGAAACTCAGCTGACCACAGTAATTCACCTTATTTGCATTATCTGCTGGTTCCTAGTCTGAAAGTTATCAGTGTTGAAAAAACAGGTAACCAGACCCCCTGACCTTGAAAGGTCAGGGGGTCTGGTTACCTGTTTTTTCCAATATTCACAATGTGCAAGCTGGGAGCCAGCAAATAATGCAAATGTGGTGAATAGATAAGTGGGTAATAATTTTTGACAAAGGAGGACCGTTGGTTGCTTTGATCCTGGATTTGATAAAGCTTTTGACATCCCCATAATGAAATACAAAAAAAGCAAACTGTATCTTTACGACAATATTGGCACAAAGACAAACTAAGTGCCAACTTCTAAAAATAGAACTAGTATTTATCTTTCTGATAGCGGATTTTAGGATTTTAACCGTTTAAGATCTTCAAGACGGGCGACCGCTTATTCTCTCCGGTGTGTACGGAGTGTCAATGATCGCCTTCAATTGTAATAACATCATACGCGAATAATTTAGCTAAAATATCGAGTGCAATAATAATAGGCTGGAGAACTCAACAAAAAGCTGGTGTCAGGTCAGAGGAAATCACCAGGCATATAACAGACGGTCTATTCCAGGAAATGCAATTATCACAAGAGGTGTTTGGATTTGAGCGTCACAAAGGGTGTGATCATTAAATATATGGCCTGAACTAACACGAAAAAGTTTCAGATTTTTTCATCCGAACAATGCCATTTCTAAAGACAAGCCTGATAGCTTGTTATCTATTGCGTTATCATAACGAAACGATCGCTCTGTATTATTCCTGGTATTCTTGGATGATAAAGTATAAAGAATTTGGTACGATACCGCAATAATTGTCCACATTTGTGGAAAGAAACTGCATCATATTTTGGGAATTTCCTCGGAGTTACAGCGTTTCGTGTGTTGACGGGGACGTTAAACCTCAAATCAAACAAACAAAACAAAACAGCGTTTCGAATATGCACCGAGCAAAATTAACCACTTATTGAAGAAAAACAACAACAACAAACAAACAAACAAAAAAAATAATCATGTTTTCCATTTGCTAGCAACAAAGGTTCAAATCAGCTTACGATCCGCGAAATCTGATAAAACACCACTAGTTTTCGCTGTTCGAGTAGTACAATACCTTCGATTTGTTTGTTTGATTTGAGGTTTAACGTCCCCGTTATACTCTGTATAGGTCATTTTGAAGACGTTGCTTCCAATTTTGTGGGACTTTTACCCGACATTGAGATGAAATGAAATCTCAAGCCCTGCCGCCCAATGAAACCAATAGGGTTTATAAGCATGGACGGGCCGACTCGCATCGCTTTGCCTGGGCAGGCTTAGATCCTCTAAGCGGTTTACCAGTACTCGTATGCTGTCGGTTTCAGCTCTGCGTGGAAGCATCATGCAGCCCATCTATTTCTTCAAGCCCCGATTGGCGGGGTTGCGGGGTTTTGAATAATCGAAAATGTCCAAACTCTTGCTGAGCAGGTTGGTTTGTGTCTCAACTCGTCACAACCCCCCGCACCCCCACATCCACCACCCCCAAACAACAAGTTCTCTCGGACGATTTGCTTTTTTTGCACTTAGCATGTTCTCTGCCTATTCAATGAAACGTTCATTGTGATTTACAGAAACTGATGCTGCGTGCGGTAGAACTATAACCGTCTATCATTTATTATATGGGGATCGGGTAAAGCAACCTCTTCAAATTGCAATGTGTGACCAGCGAAGACTGGGATCTGCTGCATCAATCAAACGGAAAATGTGATCGTTTCTGTATCTGGCAAAGACTCTGTGGACATTTCATGTGGACAATAATGTCGTTGCCTGTCAGGCTGAAGTAATGTATGAATAGAATGCAATGTATTTTGCCCTGCTCCGGTTTGCATATCCTAACTTGCATGAATTAACGCTTTTACCTAAGGAATATTGCAGTAAAATTTAAATACCCATCAGTTTTATAATGGTTTGTATGATGCGGGAAGGCATTAATGAGTCTTAACCGAAGTAAATAGTGGTTTAATTGTTATTTATAGTTGAAATCAAAAAGCATTATCTTGTTCTACAAGGAAAGTACTGAGGTCATACCCAAGCAGGTATATACCTGACACCACCTCCTGAACTGTTCCGCCCCTCCCCACTCCAACTCACCATGTATCAAACATGTCATGGAGATAAACATGCAACTGTTTTAGGATGCATGCAACAGTTGATGCATCAAATAATGGCATTTATCAGAAGACATTTGGGAAATGCTTTTCATACTGCAAAATTCAAGCTGCAGATGGTATTTTAGAAATGCTATTCATTCCACCTAAATTCAGGATGTGTGTGGTCGTAACAACGATTCTTACGAATACAGTACCCACAATACGTTGGGAAGTCGGCAAAAACAATGTGTTTTTGAAACACGCACATGTCCCCAGGCCAAGGTCATTTATTTTTCTTTAAAGTAGGCCACAGGTCGAGGTCAAGGTCACAGGTAAAACTATTTTATTGGTGGGAAGCCCTTGTCGCAAGGAACCTACATGCCAGATATGAAGGCTTTATCTGAAACGTTTCAAACGTGATGACAAATTTTATTCTTAAATAGGTCACAGGTCAAGGTCGAGATCACAGGTCAGTATTTATTGCCAAATATGAAGGCGATATCTGAATGTGTTCAAAAGGGATGACTGATGCTAACATTTTTAAAGTAGGACACAGGTCAAGGTCAAGGTCACGGGTCATTTTTTGTATGAGTTGGAAGCACTTGCCACACGAAACCTACATGCCAAAATTAAGGCTCTATCTGAAACGTGTCAAAAGTTTTGACCAATGTTGTTTTAATCTTTAAAGTAGGTCGCAGGTCAAGATCAGTGTAGCAGGTCAAAATTGTTTGTATGATTGGAAAGCCCTTGTCACAAGGAACCTACATGCCAAATAAAAGAGGCTCTATAGGAACCGTCGCCGTCATACAGTACAATAGAAACGAAGACGATGATCAGGGATCGCTACAATTAACCCAAAGTTCCCATCAAAGACACCAAAGGGAAAGAAACAGAAACACGAAATAACTAGACCCAAATGGAAACATCAAGAGCGGAAAGCCAAAAGGACTGCTACTTTCCCAAAAAATGGCCAATTGGATATCCAAAACAAAAAGATATAAGCGATACACAGTCAAAGACAATTCATAACAAAATAAACCGCGACAGAAGAACCGCCTTTGAACGGTCAGAGAAAAGAATTTCACTGGGGGTGGGGGAGGGGGGTGGGGGAGGGGCTGTTAAATCGATTTTACGCGGCCCTTTCTTCCGACGCGATGTAGACAAATAATTTGTTCAGTCCGCATGAAGGTCTCCTAACTCATCAGTGCAACATCTCCAAGAACACAATAATCAATCAACCACAGAGATGAAACAAGGTCGAGGACTCGACAACAAGACACCAGTGAAATGCTGGAGCAAAAGAAAGCCAAGAGTTAGACTTCGATGGGCCCGACCAGAAACAGAGTGTCAGGCACCAACCAATATTACATACGATTTAATTCTAATTCTCTGTAACCCTTTTCGCTGGAACTGTCACAGAATCTGAGGGCTTACCCACCGGCGTACAATAAAAAGGGAAGTATTATAAGTCTAATATGTTCTATGAAAAGGCTATACTTTGGTAACAAAGAATACACCGCATTGTTTAATAGCAGAGAATACACTGCAGAACAGAAATGGAGTGTACACTTTAACATTCCCCAATAGAGTGTGTTACAGGTTTACGTCTCACCAACAGCTAAGGTCATACGGAGACGGGACATCGGTTTAAAGACTCGTCCGAAAGTCTGGAGTAGGCCGGGATCGATCCTGCGTTTACAAGGCGAGTAGTGTAACCACTACACCACGGAGGCTTCAATATTTCACAATGGAATCATTGATCCCAAATGGAAAAGAAAACACAAAAAAAAAAAAACATGATGAAGGACCTTGAGATACATTCTACGCTGCAAGCAAATGAGCTGTTTGCTTGTTTGTTTGAGTTGAGGTTTGACGTCCCCGTCAACACTAATGGAGAACGACCATACCCTTGTTTATATTCTACAAATACCCATGCGCAGCCAATTTAGCGATTCAAGCATAAATACGACCCCGGGACGTTCATCTGTTTGTCTACGAACAGCAGAGGCCCTGACCAGGCCTCCATTGCGCGCAAGCTTCGCTGGGCCTCTTCTGGACACGGTCACATATGATGTGTGTGGCCTTTTGTAATGATTTGGCTCCTGCATTGTGCTACACCTTACTGTCCGTCGAGGAATAGTAGCCAATACTGTCATATGAATAGTGAAATGCCTTCTGTCGCGGTTTATTTTCGTTATTGTTTGTCTTTGAGTGTGTGCATCGCTTATTTATTTATTTATTTATTTATGTATTTATGTTTTAATTATTATTATTTTTTTTTTGGATAGACCAATTGACCATTTTGTTGGAAAGTAACTGTCCTTTTGGCTTTCCGCTATTGATGTTTCCATTAGGGTCTATTTATTTCATGTTGTGTTTCTTTCTCCTTGGTGTCTCTGATGGGAGCTGTGGGTTCACGTCTATTTGAACTCACTTGATGTCAGCAAGACTACGGTTTATGTCTGCAGGATTCTGCAAAGCGTTAAATACTGGCGCAGGTCTTGAGAGGTCATTTTATCTCAATGTCGGGTAAAAGTCCGACAAAATAGGAAGCATCGTCTCAAAAATGACCTAAATAGTGTTGAAGGGGACGTTAAACCTAAATGGCCCAAAAATGAACATGATAAATCCATTTTGGCTTCATCACGTGCTCAAGTCCGTGAAATAAAGAACCCCCTAAACCCCACTTTATGTAGCGCAAACTGGGGTTTACGGGGGTAAACAATATTTTCATTATTTCTGCTTCAAGACATAGGTTGTGGTTACTCGTTAGAACCGCCTCAATGAGGCGGTTCTTACGAGCACCCAAAACCTATGTTTGAAGTATAAATAAGAAAAATATCACAAATTTTCATCAGAAAAAACCCTTTTTTTGAGGTTTGAAAAATGCACTATATTTATTACACGGGTGTGTTATCGTAATGTGAAATCGAGTGACAACGGGATGCTGTATTTACGACAGACATCACGCACATCTCTTTATAGCAGAGTGCTATTATACTAAGCCCCCACGTTATGGAGCTCCCAGCCTCAGACCGGCAAACGTTTCTACTGTTTTAGTGTATATATTTTTATGCATTCTGTAATATGTTACAGATAACGAAAAGGTACACTGGCATTTAAAGCTAATCGTACATCCTTTTTAAATATTATTTGTTGGATTGAATTGAAGTTTAACGTCCCCGTCAACACTAATTAGGTAATTTCGGAGACGTTGCTTCTAGTATTGTAGAACGATATCCAAGCCCTACCGTCCAAGCAAACTGAAGGTTCATATGCAAGAACGGTCCGACTCGCTCCACTTTGCCTGCGCATAATTAGACCGTCTAAGCAATTGACCAGTACTCATTTGTGGTCTGTGTGGAAGCACCATGCGGTCCAATCTATATCTCCAAGCTTCAATGGGCGGGATGCCACCTTAAACAATGTTTAAATTAAACCAAAATAAATAATAATGAGTAAGTGGGTTATTGGGCATCCATAAATCTTATAGCGAATAGTCAAATCAGACTACCCAAATGCACCATGGGCTGGTCTGAGTCTTCAATGGTGGCGAAGACGGAAAGCGCTCGCGTTTGCTCGTATATACTTTATAACAGCGAATGTACAGTAAAATTCCGCTATCACGACCACCTAAAATTTAGACTAATTCTGCAATAAACAGCGTATTTAGTAGGTTGCAGCCATTCTTTCTTTGTGTTTTCTGCATACAGTGTCCTCTGGTCAGAGACCGTCTTTGGGAATGTTCAAAAGTGGTCTTAAAGACCACTTTTGAACAGTCCCAAAGGTGGTCTGAATATAGGAATTTTACTGTATATCGAATATCATGCATTTTTTTCTGGATTTATATTCAAAACACAGCTGCCTTGGACCGTCCAGACTGATCATGGATAAAATAAATCTCCCATTAATACAGACATAATAACACTATCTGATGTAGATTACTGCTCATTTTATCAGGTCTGTGAATCTAAATGCAGTGAAACGTCAATGACTTGAATACTATCAATAAGATAACTTGCTTTTGTATAGATATTGAACATTTTACAACCAAG
Organism: Lucinisca nassula; assembly: GCA_963580285.1. NCBI lineage: Eukaryota > Metazoa > Mollusca > Bivalvia > Lucinida > Lucinidae > Lucinisca > Lucinisca nassula. The sequence continues at coordinate 121,301,398 of OY757023.1, read as the reverse complement.
ACATGAACATTTGCAGACAATAATTTCTATTTTTTTACCGAATTTTTGCTAAAATATATTGTGGGTTAGCGTTAGAACCGCCTCGTTGAGGCGGCTCTTAAGAGAATCCACTATCTTAGGAGCAGAAATAGGCAGATATATACCGCTGAAAACCCCAGTTGGTGCCTGATTATATGATGTTGGTTTCATCACGAAAACACGCCTATATAATTTTGACCCCCTTGAACCCCACTTTTATACAGCAGAACTGGGGTTTACATGGGTAAACCTTATTTTACTTACTTCTGCTCTAAAATATAGATTGTTGGTACTCATTAGAACCGACTCACCGAGACGATTCTAACGAGTGCCCACAATCTATATTTTGAGCAGAAATAAGAAAACTGTCACAGTTTTTAATATTAAAATTTTCGCTTTTGGCGGTAAAGTTTACAAGGAATTTGCATAGGCAAATTTTCGTGATGAAACATATCAATTTCATTAGTACAAACACGGTAAATCAAAATATACAATTTTGTCAACAACAGAAATGATAAGAACGAAAGCATATGCTTATAGAGTTCCGGTCCTTTATAGAGTTCCGGTCCTTTTTAGAGTTCCGCTCCTTTGAAGTTGGGCCCACTGGAGGAGCGATGATTGTGGCCACATAAAATTGAGCCCCCCCCCCACACACACACACACACGCACGCACGCACGCACGCACACACACACTAAAACACGTTTTTACTGACGGTTCCAATATGTTCTACAAAAGGGTTATCCTTTTGAAGCAAGGAATACACCACAGACTGAAAACCTTGGAGTGTTAAAGTATTTCTGGACCAGACTAGCTAGTTTCGGTCAATTAGTCCTCATCAATGACCCTCGAATATTTTCAAAATTCCAGAAGGAAATCGCTGACCCAAAAGGACATAGAGGATCTTACACTCGTGGTCATTTCATATGATATTTATTAAACGAGCCTTCGGCGAGTTTCATAAATATCATATGAAATGACCACGAGTGTAAGATTCTCTTTATCATATGACTACTTCAAATTGGATTTTATCGCCTTTCAATTCGACATTTTTTTCTTCGAGAAATGTATTGTTGACATGGACATCGTCATGACGTTTCTTAATCCCGCCAAAGTATAATTACACGTGTGGTCATACGATTTTAATTACATGACGTTATCCAGTGCTTATCAACGACGTCATATGATACAGAAAATATAAACTAAGTTCTTCTGTCGTGGTTTATTATTATTATAGTTCGTTTGTTGCTGATATGACTTTTTTATTTTTTATTGTTTTAATTTTATTTTAATTTTATTATTTTTTTGTATTTTTCAGTCTGTTTTGTTTTCAGACTGTGACGTTATTATGTTCGTCTTATTTTCCCTTTGCTGACTTGGGTAGGAGGTGTGGTATAACTGTTTTGATTCCTGATCATTGCCTTCACTTGTATTCTAACCCTTCTCTTGCTGAATATTCAGGTTAGCCACACCTATTTCTGACTTTGAAACAATCAGATTACTTGAATTAATTTATTACTACAAATTCATAAATTGAATGTCAAACAGTGTAGATCCTGATCAGATGGCTTCTTCAGATGCCATTTGATCTGGATCTACACTGTTTGCAAAGAAAACGTTTGTCGTTAACAAAAGGATAAGAGTAAAGGAGGTCAAAGTCATATAAGCGTATTTTCGCGATGACGGCTTAATGCAACATGTTTGTGAATCCCAAAGATTTAGTCCGGGATTTGAGACCAGATTTCGAAAAATTTAATGCACCCAAAATTCTCACGCTTTATTTGTGCCGTTTCATTGAGATAGGAGCCTAACCTATATGGCATGCGATTATTTAGCAAATCGGGTTGGAAAAAGGGGTTGAAAATTCTATGAGTTTACACCCACCCCCATTCGGATAATATAGTTGGATTGAGTTAAGTTATGTGTAGCTTGCGCTTACATATGAATTTTGATTTATTGCATCAGCCAAAATATTTGTCAATACTCGAAGACATCAAAATTCATGATATGACGTAATTACATCCGGTATTACCATAAATTTTGACCATTGAAATTTGACCCCAAAAATTTTGTAAATTTTACACTATTTTCGCGCTAAATAATTTTTAGTACTTTTTGAAACAATTTCATTTTCGTCAGTATGAAGGACGGCTATTTTTGCAGGTGCATGCGAAACTTGATAACTCTGTTTCAATCCGGGCATGAACAAGGGACTCCGATACCTATGGACCATTTTACCACTTTTTCCTGTTGTGTCACAGATCGCAGGCTGTCAAGTGTTCCTATTTTTCCTATTTTTTCCTATATTTTCAGGTTTCCTATTTTTTTCCTATATTTTAACCCCATTTCCTATATTTTTTACCAAATTCCTATATTTTTTAAAATGCTGCATGATTAAGTTTTTCTTGGAAACAGAAAAGAGCACTTTTAGATGTAAGAAAGTTCTTCAATACTGGAACTTGTTTTCTTATTTTCCATTTGATAATGAACATCTGAAAGATTTTGGGCTCTTTACATCCTGAACATAGACATAAGCCCAGTAGCAGTTCAGCAATAGAAAGGGTAGCAAGAAGGTTACCTTTTGCATGAAATGTGGCATTGCTTACCGATGATTGGAAGGTATACCAAGGGGAGGAAACTGATGAGAAACTTTGGAATATAGAGAAAGATGATGAAGTTGAGTTGAGAATGATTGATCATTACTAGAGAGACATTCTGAAATTGAAAACTGGTTGTGGCAAAGATAAGTAACATAGGCTTGAAAAAGTAGTATAAGGTGTGCTAGTATTGCCACATAGTAATGCTGCTATTAGATAATAAGAAAATGTTGGGAAAAGATAGGGTAAAGCTGTCATCAGAATCAGTTATAGGGAACAGACTTTCCAAACAGGCTGTGAAAATCCATGATCCTAAATATATTCAGCCGGAATGTGTACCTCTTACCAAATACCTAATAAGTTATGTCAAAGGTAGTCATAGAGTTTTCAATAAGAGGATAGACAAGGAAAAGCAAAATAGAAAAAAGGAGGAGAAGACTAGAGAGCAAAAGAAAGAAGAGCGTGCACAGGTTGAAAAACAAAAACAAGAACCAACAAAAGAAAAAGTCTTTGAATGAAACAATGAAAAAGTTGAATGTTAAAGAAAAGAACTCTAAAGAAAAACTTCATGCTGCTGAAAAACTGCTTGAAGAAGGAAATGAAAAACTGGATGGAGCATTAACATGATAAAAAAGAGAAATTTTTCTAGTGCATCAGTGAGTCAGTCATTGATTGACACTGCTCAGAAAAAGATTAAAGAATCAACAGAGAGTCTAGACAGAGTAAGAGAAGAACAGAAATCAGTGGAAAGTAGGAAAAGGAAGAACCTGGAGAAAATTGCTCATGGGGATTCAAATATATAAGTTCCTGGGAAGCAATGAATACACCAAATAAAGCTAAGAAATGAGGTGAACTCAGCCCCCTCCCCCCCCCCCCCCCAAAAAAAAAAAAAAAAAAAAAAAAAAACAAATCTGGAGATAGTGACTTGTATGCCAGATTATTATTTTTTCTCAGTTTTGATAGTGTAATAGTATGGTCACATATCATTTTTAAAGCCAATGCTTAAGAAAATTCATAGTACAAGAAGTACAATGTCTAAGCTTGATAAGTCATATTTTCGACTTCAGAATATGATTAAGAGAATTCATAGTACAAGTAGAACAATGGCTAAACTAGGCAAAATTATTTGTCAGTTTCTTAAAGTTCCATTACTTACCATTTTGATACTTTGCTATGACCATCCCATGATACCCATTGTAAATGCACAAAGACAGTTATCTATAACTTGATGGCTTCTTTAAAACTTCATTTTCTCCAGGATGTTACATGAGCTACTCATTACACAGAGTAACCTAGTCTCTAAGTAGAAGTAAAACAAAGATCAGGAATTGATACAATTAACTTACTCCACCCATAAAAGACACCAAAGGGAAAGAAATACAAACATTAAGCGACCAGACCATAATGGAAACCTAAACAAAGGAAGGCCACAAGGACAGTTACTCTCCCACAAAATGGCCATATGGCCATCCAAAATTAAAAGACACAAGTGACACACACAGTAAGTAACAAACAACAACATAAATAAATCGCCACAGACACATGTATTTTGTATTTATTGCAACACAACCTATCTTGAATTGGTCTAACACATATGATGTCATGTTGACCGAAAGCAATAAAGATGATTATGAATTAATTTTTATTGCCACTAATATAAAACCTTTGATGACATTTAAGCTGGTGATTGAGAGCTGGCTGAAAGGGGAGGTGCAGGTCAGGGCCATATCAAAACTATTAAAATTTCAGAGTGGCTAACAGAAGTTTGAATCCTTTTACCACAACTTTTTGTTGTTTTTCTATCTTCATTAAACCGCTGATTAAATTTAGCATACCTGCATTTTTGGTTTTGTTTGTTTGTTTGATTTGAGGTTTAACGTCCCTGTCAACACTGTAAAGGTCATTTTGGAGACGTTGATTCCAATTTTGTGGGACTTTTACCCGACATTGGCATGAAATGATATCTCAAGTCCTGTTGTCCAATGGAACCAATAGGGTTTATTAGCATGGAAGGTCCGCCTCGCACCATGGTTCCTGGACAGGCTTAGATCCTCTAAGCGGTTTACCAGTGCTAGTGTGCCGGCCGGATTCAGCTCTGCGTGGAAGCATCATGCAGCATATATATTTCTTCAAGCCCCTATGGGCGGGACCGACATGCATTTTTGGTATTTTTTTATGATAAAAAGGCCTTTTTTGTTGCTAAACCTTGATAATTATCCTAAGAATTTCCTATTTTTTGCCTATATTTTTCCCATAAATTTCCTATTATTTTAAGCCCAGAGTATATATTTTGCACCAAAGTACACTTGACAGCTTGAGATCGTGATGAAATTTATATTAAAACCAACAATAACTAAAATTTTTTACTGGCTGGTCATAGATGTATCATAACAGGGACCGAAAGATATATTTTTGAAAAGTTACTGATGGCCATATCCTTCCGGTTTATATTTAGTGAGGGGAATATACATCACTAAGCATATTTGTCAGCGGGTGAACTGGCAAGTGATTCTCTAAACTGGTGACTTGAAACAATCAACATTTAATGAATACATTGTATATTTTAAGAATCATTATCCAAAGTTTCCGGTTTGTGCTGAAGGCTACCCGAGTAACATCGACACTATTATATTTTAAACACGTAAATGTTACTGGTCACTTGAAATCTTACTGGGTACCTTATTATCTGTTAAGTCGCATGACTAAAAATAAATTGTACCCGAGGTTTAATGTAACGTAAATCCCTAAAACATTCTTCTATCTTCCCTTTTCCCAGATTTGTGGTATAACCTGTAAATGTGCATCTTAGGATGTCACATGCACTTACTTTCTACCATTTTGTTGGGCAACCTGCCTACGATAGCCTTGTCCCTCTTTTCACCATTAGCTCTTAATCATCCTGTGTCTCTTGTCACACACTGATTAATCTGTTCTTCATCTCCTTTATTACTACTTCCTTTTTCTGACATTTGTCCCATATATTGATTGTTTTGGGTTTAAAGGCACGTCACCCCTTGTGGGTCATTCTTGTCCTCTCTCCAGAGAAAGGAAGAAAAGCAACAGAAGAGATAGTTGAGCAGATGAAAGTAAGGGGCAGAGGAGAAATGGGAACATGGAAAAGCAGAAACAGAAGAAAAAACAGTTTTACCTCTCTACTCTTAACTGCTGGAAGAACAGCAGATCTTGTCCAGCTGTAAGCCAATATCAGTTGGAAGCGCTATTAACGCAAGATACACGTAACCTTTGCCTCACCCAACCACCCCAATTGTCCCATATAGATTGGCCAAAAAGGCCTTCTATGACAAGCCATCAGGAGTTATCACGTTTGAAAAACAGAGTGAATGCAATGATCAGGAATCTATACAAAATATCTCGCACCTCCAATTCAAAACACCAAAATGAAAACGTCATGGATGGAAAGCCAGAATGACAGGTATCTCCCCACATGACCGAACGGCTATCCAAAATAAAAAAAAGGCATTAGCAATACATACATCTTGAGGACTAACTATGAAAATAATTAAACACAAAGACGGGCCTCCGTGGCCTAGTGGATAAGAGCGCTGACTCTTAGTCATTAGGTCTCTCACCGCCGTAGGTTCGAGCCTCGCTCGGGCCACGTGTGAGACGCCAAGTTCTGCAACGGAAGGTCAGGTGGTTTTTCTCCGGGTACTCCGGTTTTCGCCCACCTCTGATTAACGATCGGCTCGATATGAGTGAAATAATCTTGAAAGGGCCGTGAAACCCAAACCAAAAAAAAAAAAAAAAAAATTAAACACAAAAAAATATCGACGACGGGGTTAGTAAGAAGTTTTACGGGGGCCGAGGTGAGGTTGGACACTTTAATAGATTTTAGGTGGTCACACTTCTCGCCCTTGATTGTCGTGGTTAAAACCGATAAATTGTTCACTCTACATGATGGAGTTCTAGCTCATCA